>OY728128.1:119583536-121007536 GCA_963277665.1 Viscum album
TTGAAATTGATTAACGATTTAAAATATAAATGATGGGTAATAATATTTCATCATTTTCTTATAATAGATTGAAAAGTAATTCCTATACTCCTAGAAATGGGTTATAAAAAAAAAATTAGGAATTATAAACTTAAATTCCAATGAATTTAAGAGATTATGCACATTTTTGGTTTCTGATTTTTAGATTGTCGACATTGTAAGGATCATTCACTTTTTTCTGATCAATGACCCATGGATGTTTATTTTATTCCATGACCATATCATCAGATCCCACTAATTCTATTCTATTTCCCAGAACTATGTATGAATTATCCTATATGACATTGGTGAATCAATTTCCCTATTTCAAAGAGGATTTTTTATGATCAATTTTTATGATGTGGGTTTCTGCAATGGAATTTTTAATGGGACAATTATAATAATGACATTAAATTTGTGGTTATTAATATGTTTAATTAATTCATTAAATAAATATAATGATCCAACTCTATATAAATATATTGAAAAATACTTATAAAATAATCACAAAATTGCCACTAATTCAATTTCAATCATAAAAAGTAAGAGGTTTTATTCAAAAATAGGTTTCTTCATTTTTATTTGTTAGGTCCAAAAGGGGGATAGATAACTTGAGATGTGGGATGGATCAACGTATGGATATTATTTTTAGACTTCATTCTTCCCAACTGGATCTTGACATTTTTATTACAAGGGTCACTTATTAAGGTCTTTAATGTTAATGTTGATTGTTTCTTTCTAATTTTATCTGATAATCTTTAACTAAAGGTAACAAAATAAATCATGCACAAAGAAATAGTTATTTATACTAGATTCATCGTAACTGGACTAAATCTAATGTTAATACAATAGAAATGTGTTGATTGTACCCAATTCACTCAGGCTCACTGCTAATAATGATGGATCATGCTATATCTTCTCTATACTCAGGCTCACTTCCTTTACAAGTATTAGGGTTTTCTCACTACATTCTCATCGGTCACTCCCCATGTCACTTCCTCTAGCTCACTCCTGATGGAAATGTTTATCATATTCCCCTTTCTTCGCACACTACACTTACGTTGGATCCACTCACATTATATGGAATTGTAGGCCCATTAATTATCACAAAATAATACATCATCAGTTGTGTATGGATGATCTATTGATGATTCACATTCATCCATAGACGAATACATCTTAACTATAGTATTAATTGAAAACCTTAAACCATTCATGAAACCATTATTATTCCATTCATGCAAATCACTTTTTACACACAACACCAATAAAATGAACAACTTCCTTAGATTGAATGAAACTCCCTTATTATGCACATTACCAACTTCTTTGTTGTAATTCCTAATCATTCATGAAACTACCTTTGCACACAAAACTTACGCATTCTAGATCTCAGATTCTCTCTATTTGTGTATCTTGTTCAAATTAAGGGTTCACCTTTTATTTATTAGAACTGAGAAACCTTGTGTGTAAGATTTGATGGGTAACACAAGATCCCCTCTATGCTTGAAAAACCCAATTTTATGTTACATTTGGTACACAATATTCTTTCACACAACCTCATTTTCCACAAATATTTCCCAATATTTTGTTCACATCATGCCATTTAAATATTTTTATGTTCTATTCCTGAAACATTCCGTGTTCAAAAGTTTCCATACCATATTTAAACTTGTGCGCAACAACTTTTTTGTAGAAACAACTTTCAACATTTTCTCGATTTTGAGGAACAAAAATTTATCAATCACTACAAAATGATGCCCCCTTGAATATTTCCTTTTTGTACCACCTCCAGATCATCCATTCCTTTTTCATGGTTTATTATCATCGTAGTTTGTCATAAATATCTCTAGAACACTACAATTAACCTAGGAAACCATCTTTTTCAACAAACACAGTCATCCCAAAAATGTGTCAATGTAACCATGAGGTATTTTTTCCCTAAATTATTATTTGTCAATAAAATTAATTTTTTTAAGTATTAGAAATTTAATTTAAAAAATTGAATTTATTTTTTTATTCATAATTTCAATATTATTTTCAAATTAATTTTTTAGAATTATTTAAAAAGCTATATTTTTCAATGAATAGTGAATACTATTCATATTTTTTGACGAATATATTTTTCTAATTAATTTATTTTGAAATTTGAATAGTGACGCAGATTCAAATTAATATTTAATTAGTTTATTATTATTTAAAATAATTCAATTATGGTTTTTAAAATGGATTTTATAATTGAATTAAACATGAAAAAATTTATAAATTACTAATAGAATTTTTCTAAAAATTAGTTTTCATCATCTTCTTCCATTTAAATTTTATGCTAAATTAACCACATCAATTTTTTTAATTTTTAAGAATGGAATAAATAGTTTGAATTAGGGGGTCCAAACATCTCAGAGTGTGGATTTTAATAATTATTATATTCTAATATGGGGATATCAATAGGATATGATAGACTATACACTATATTTTTACATATAAAATATTTTTCTTCATCTGGATGTATATTTTTTTAGTTAAACAATACTTAACTTAAATTATTTCAAAACATCGATGTAGCCACTATTTAATAAATCATAAAATAAAATAAATATTAATATAATTATTAAAATTAATAAAATTTGACATATATAATTTGATCCAAGAATTTTATAGATGAACATGACATGTTTGGGATAACATAAAATATTTTTTTACAAATTCTATGTGATATCTTGATATTATTAAATTCAAACCAACAGATAGTTCTAAACATCACTATATTGATATTTTTTTGTATATAGAATTTAATTAATTGATAAAAATTACTAAAAATATTATATTTATGATATTGATTATAATAAGGATAAAAAAATAAACTATAGTCAATTTATAGGACATTTTTCCATTCATATTATCAATATTTACCATCAAAATCAAAAAATAATTGTTTTCATGGTATCTTTAAATTGGGTAAACAAGTGGTTAAATCCAAATGATATGGATACAAATATGACATAAAAGTTTTAAAAAAATATTATATTATAGGAATTATACCCATAAAAATCTAATATTTAAAATAAATAAGTTTTTTGAAATTTTTAGGTGAATATTAATTTATAATTATTTCTTATTTTGAGAACTCCAAGAGTAGTCCACAACTTTCTTATAAAAGGGAACCTTTTCATGTCACTACATCAAAAATAAAAACCCTTTGTTTTTTATAATACCAAAAATAATCCCATACTATAATTCATCCATTCAATCGTGATTTCTTTTATTAGTAATGATATCATATTTATTGGACGTATGTGGATAATAAAAGGATGTTTTCTAATGAAGAGGTACTATTTTGAATCAAGAGTCTATTTTTTATATATTCATCATTCTCCATTAAATGTTCTTCATTCATGATGAATTTACATTACCATTATCCTAAATATTATTTTAGGTGATTATATTTTTATAATTACTTATATCGATCTCGAACATCCATCCAATTGGAATGGAATTCCTTGTTCGTGTGTATGGTAGACTACCACCTCACGTACCTAGGTAATTCGTTTACCATAACCATACTTAAAAAATATTTATAATCATGGAAATAAGTTTTATATAATAAATTAATGACATATTTATGATTATAAAAAGTTAATATATCATTTTACTTCTTAAAATTCTTTGAACACAAAAATTGATAATGATGTTCGCGCGTAAGTATAGATTACCACCACGAGGAAGCGATGAGACTCATTTTTAATAACCACATGATAAGGATGATAAATATAATTTTATTTAATGTATTAGAAATATAAATATTATATCATTATAATTATTTAAATATATAATGTTAATTACCTTTTTTCCATAATGATCCACAATAAATTGAAACGTTACTCATGCGTACGTATGACATACCGTCTCAATGATTACAACAATGTTAATTTTTCATAACCATATTAAATGGGTTGAATTAAATATATAAATAATTTACATAAATGTTAATTATTTAATGATTATTATTCTAGATAATATACAATAATGTCCTATTTGACCATAGTCATTATTCGAAAGGCATTATTTTACTTATGTACCATATTTCCAAAAATTAACTTCCTATATGAAGGATAATTATTAAGTAATTGTTATAAAAAGATTATAAGTTAGGTTAAAGGAAAAATTAATAAATATTGTTTATAAATTTTATATATAACCATAAATTATTTTTTAGGATGATAAAATTTTTACAAGATCATTCAGACTCAAATTAAGTGATTTTCATCTGACTTTTACTTTTGTGGGGGAATTTCTTATATGTCACTTGATACAATTGTGTGGTGTATAAACTAAATATGAATGTATTTTGAGATTAATATCCGAAATATTATTTTAATTACATATCCTTTTTTTATTTCAATAAGCATATAAATAATAAGGAACCCATGAGGTAAGGGATTATTTCAAATTCTCATCATTATTCATGAATTTTTTTATTTTAGTATACATTTATAAATATTTATATTCCATGTCTTGTAATTCAAATAATATTTTCAAAAAATATTCCTAATACTCTCTTGGAAACATTTAATATCATTTTTACTCATGTTTTACATTTTCAAAAATTTTTTGATTGGAATCCTTTTTTCTATTTTCCGAATGAGTCACTTTGTTAATTTTATGAAAAGGAATGTTTTTTTGACATAAACAAAATATATGGAATTTTTTTCAATAATTACCCCTAAATGATTTTAATATTACATTACATTTTTATTTTTTTCTATTAATTTAATTTTTTTACATATATCTGGGACCTTTTCATTTTTTAAATGTGATTTTTAAATTTCATAGGGCACTTTCCTCCAGATTATTTTAATGATGATTTAATGGTATATCTATTAATCAATAATAACAACCCTTTGTTATAAATATTAAATAGTTGGGTTATTATCCAAGGGTACCATCATTATTCCGTATTTTTACAGTTAATCTTTATTATGAAAATATTGAATATTTATTTACCCAATTTCATTTACATGGGTTATTCTATGATGATATGTTTATGAAACCCATTTTTTTCCTTGGGCTCCCATATGAATAATGTTTTATGATCACGTGGAACAAAAAATTATGAATTTAATTATTTTATGATTAAGACATATATCTCCCTCCAATTAAATGGGTAAATTATTATATCTCATGAGATAGTTTTGGGATCTCGGTTGAAATGCTTGTTCTGTTATAGGAATCAAGTTGAAGTGCTTTATTTGTTATGGGAAACATGTCATTATGGTTGATCTATAACTATAAAAATGTTTTATACATAATCCAATGGTATTATTAGTCAACCATAAAATGTGAAGTGGATTCTATACTTATTAAGGTTCCACAAAAACATTTATGATAGAAACATGTGGTTCATGATTTCATTATGATGATCTCACATTCTTACGGGTCATGTATTTTGAGATGATAATATTTTAGACCATTATCAGTGTATAACGTCATTTTCATATTGGGTATGAAATTTTTATGTTATGGTTATGATACTGTATCATTTTGATTAACATAGGCTATTCTACAATCAATGAATCAAATCTCCCATAATTACCATTACCAATAATTTGGTCTCACCCTTTCTTATGTATTCTTTCTGGACCATTTTTTATGAACCCAAGTTGATAAGTGTTTTTCAAAACTCTATAAAACTCTATATATAAATGGTCCGAGGGTATTTAAGTGATCAATATTTAAATTTTAGGTTTTATTTTTTTTATGGAAAATATGTGTTCACATTTATTGGTTTCATTTCTATAAATGTAAATTTTATGTTTTTATTATTGGATCAAGAAGTTTGGTTCATGGGCTATTAGAGTACTCCCAACCCCCACTCAATCCAAACAGAACACAAAATTAATTACAAAAATTATAAATAATTAATAATATATAATAAAATATGGAATAATTCAACTAAATATCACAGAGAGTCCACCGATGACATGAACCTCAAGGAATAATTCACTAACAACCTAAGGCATTCCCCATGAATTCTTACAAAAAATTAATCTGTATTAAAAATTCGAATAATTATATTTTTCTATTCCAATTTTGTAGAATTTTTATAGAAATTTAATAGTTGATGTAACCTTAATGAAATAGAGATAAATTAGGGAATGACCACATTCTAGACTTGGTCATGCCACTACACCATAATTCCCTACCATATCAGACAGAATCCATCAATTTTCTGTGTAATTTTCATCGAAACACAAGAAGAAACCATCCAAAATAAAAGGTAACTATAATAATATAGAGGATTAATATTATCTAGAATATGAATTATCACAATGTTTAGTATATTTCAAAACATGAAACACCGTTCTAAAAATTCCTGTGAAATAATTATTATTATTAAAATTTACAAATAAGATAACATATAGTAAATAAAAAGATTGTGTATAATTAAAAATTTGATAAAATGTGATTAAGAACAATTATATACTTAAAAAGGAAAATTTTAAAAAAATACAACATTATTTATTAACAATATTTTCATTTATATAATAATACTATGATAATAAAAAAAATTATAAATAAATTCATCATTGAAATTGGAACAAAAAGTTTGTTTTAGGATTAATTATTGCATTTCTTATAAAGTAAATAATTTTTATGTAAACTGGAGAAGTTATTGTTTTAAGTAAAATCATAACGTTTTTTTATGATATCAAGAACTATAATTTATAAAATCTATAAAAAATTTTAATGATCTAAGATATATTAATGGATTAAATGAATACATTTCCAAATAATATTATAAATTTATATTAACATGTTTAGCATTTCATTTACACAAGTAACATTTTACAATAAATGAAACTATTTTTTTCATTACTTAAAAAAATTAATTATGTTTCAGATAGAGTTAAATTAAAATTTTAAGAAATAAAAAATAAAATAATTTATATAATGAAAATTTTGAACATTGATAATTTTATCTGACACATAAATGATAAGATTAAAAATAAATTTTTTCTAAATATAATTTTTTTCTCGTTACATGGGATAATATTAAATTTTAATTTTCATACATATATATATTTAATCTGAAAAAAGGATTTAAAATTTTAAATTATTTACTATGAATTATATAATAAATATAATTTTATTTGTTAAAAAAATTACTTATTTAATAACTATTCACTGTGTTAAAATATATAATATTACAAAGGGTTTAGAAGAGGATTTAAAAGACTAAAAAGATAAAATATGGTTCTAATACATTTTATGAGGTTTGGATTTACCAATAAATATCTCCACTCCATTATTATCTATTTTGGTGTCTCCCAAACATGTGAAAAATGTTCCCTCTTTATATTGATATGAAATATTTATAATAAAATATCATTCTCACCACTTATAAAAGTGTCCTATAATTATCCTTTTAGGACCACTACTAATTTTTTATTTCCTCTTTAAAATATATAATATTTTCTTCCATATAATCAATTTTATCTTATTTAATATTTTGGATATAATATTTTGGAATAAGCCTGTCTATTCAAAAGAATCTTCCATGGGAAGCCAATGATCGTAATGTAAGTACTAACATTATCCAATAATTGTTTCGTTTATATATATCACTTAAAAAAAATTTCTTACAATATTATGTGATGATATTAGTATTTATTGTATTATTATTTTTAAATTTTTGGAATAACCACAATCCCACATACCCCTTTTTAATAACATAATTTAAATTGTCATTCGTTTGGCTTGTAGACTATCGCCTCAGTGATGTAACGTATCTCATTTTTATTGTACATTATTTATTGGTTATTAAATATATTAATATTTGATTCAAAAACATAAAAATATAAATAATTTCATTACTCCCCTTTGTTAATTATATTATTCCAAAACACACAACTTTCATAACCATACATGTCGATTAATTATAGTATGTTTATATTTGGATTTGTCAAACCTCAAACATGAACTTGGATATAAAATAATATCTTGTATAAATATGGTAACTGAATTATGGACAAATAATTTTATAAATAATAAGATAATTATTATAATTTTCTTCTAAAATATATATTTTATGATTAAAATCATTAATCAAGATCCCTATTTCAATTTTCTAAAAAACACTAAAACATGTGAGTTGGTGAATTAATCATTAAAGATCATAAAAACCCTTATTTAATGAAATTATGATATCATAAATAATTATAGGCAAAAATTATAATACCTTTTATTATCATTCAATTATTAGCATTGTGAGGATAAGGAAAAAACTACTGTTATGATACTAGTTCAAAATGATTATGATTAGTCACCATAAAATTTGAAAGTAGTGATAAACTAAAAAGAATATGAAATTAGAGAATAGTTATAATTTTTTTACAAAATGTTATATATATGTGTAAGGTTACTAATTAGTTGAATAATATATAATTTTTTGGATATACAATAGATTATAGGGTTTTAGTTGTCATCTTGATTTTAGTAATGAGTTTCATTTTCTCATTTTAAAATCCTTGAGCCATTTTGGATATTGTTCAAAACCATATAATTTATATGGTTTTTTCAATATCCCATTTCATTGAATAATAAATTATATATTTCATTTCATGATATTTTATTGTATATTTCATATGATCCTCCTATTTATTTTTATTCTTATTTGATGGTTATTGTATGTGGTTCTTTGTCTCCAATTTTGATTTCTTTAGAAATATTTCATAATTTTAAAAATGAAATAGATAATATATTTTGATAAATAATAACCAGATATAATTTACCATATTAATTTAATTCATGTGATTTGATGATTTAAAATGTATTATTTATTTATATAGATAGCAATTTAAAGGATACAAGGGTGGTAAGGGTCATTGTTTACTCAACTCACTTCGTTGAGTTATAATACTTATTATAGAACTAATTTTTTTTTCAAATGATGGATTCTTCCACCCTATGAATTGATATCATATTTATTTGTATTTTCACTAGGAGAATTAATTTTAAATTAAAATACCTTTCCATGATGAATTTATTCCATAAAAATTACATCCTTGTTCAGAAAAATCGACATCCTTCTTAACAAAAGATTCCCATCATTATCAATATTTAAATTTATCACCAATTTTTTCCAATATATTTAGAAAAATAAATATTTTTTATTATGCTATGATATTCATATTTCACTTCAAAACCATTCAAATTGTTTTGTTATCCAATCTGTTGTGTTGGTTTAGAAATAATGAAATTAAAAATATTAAAACGATTTCTATCCATTCAAAATAAAACCTTTTATATATCCAATACATATTCAGTTTAAAAATACGTTTTGTATTATAAATTATCTATTATTACATATAATTTTTTAAAATAATTTTTTTTTAAAAATCAATTCACTTTTTAAAAAAATTATATATTTTTAAAAAATCCATTATTGAATATTATTTTTTTTAAAATATTTCCATTTTTTTAATTATCTTTTTTGAAATATTTCTGTCTTCTCAAGGATCCACTCTTGAAAATCCATTCGATGGTAATAATTATTTTAAAAAATTCACCTTACATTTTAAAAATTGAAATTTCAATGTGTCTATAACGTTATATTTTATTCCAACGATAAAATCAAATTCGATAAAAAAAATTATAGTTTTGGTATAATTTTATTCATTATCTCTAGAGGATTTATTTAAATTGATTATTTTCTCATTAATATCCTTATAAATGATATTTTTATAGACACTTTAATAGTGGATGGATTTTTTGTCTTATCTACTTGTATTATTCGGGAAAATTATTGTTATTGAATCTTGCATTGTTGTAAATCCCATTTTCCTTCGGTGGGTTCATTATAATGTGATGAATGAATGTTTTCATGTGGAACTTATACATACATGGATGATTGATTAGTGGGATATAATATCTTCCTCCAATTTTTTAGTTAATTTTTTATACCTAATCAGATAAATATGTTGAGTGTGAACTCAACGTGGATTATCAACATTCATATGATTTAATTTGAACATGACGCAGATTAACTGGATTAAAAATATTGAGTGAAAAAATGTATTTTCTTTACATTTATATAGATCATTGTGAAGATAATGTGGAATATAAATAATCATAACAATAATGTTAGAAAATATGTTAAGTAGTGTATTTCATTAGAATGACTCTGAATATAATGTGGATTATCTACATTGTCAATATTGAGTGTGGCCTCAATAAAGTTATCTATGATCATTTTTTTGTGATTTAATATTTGTTTTTGTATGTTTTAGTTATTTTTAATATTTTTATGTTATTCATTATGGATATTGACTATTATTCCATGTTTCTATATTCCATTCCATGATATATATTGTAAAATTTAGATTACATTCCCTACAATATTGACATATGGACAACACATATTATCTTATGTTCTTTTAATATAACATTTGTCCCATTATAATGTTTTCACACATACTTATGATATAATACTTGATTAAATTATTATAATATTTTATTTTCTATGAATTCAATATCAAACCATTCTTATTTCTCCCTTCCTTATTCTATAATGATGAGTATAACTTATGGGATTTATATATGATATTCTATTATAGTTCTATTTTCATGTAATGTTAAAAAATACCATAAAATATTTAACATAGACAAAATACCATCAAGGACACTAAACTATTTATTTTTGTGATTTTATCGATTCTATGAGATATGATAGAGCTAAGTTTTTATTTTTACCATTTATTTTGGATTATAATTTTGTATTGTATTTACACTTCTTTTTTGGTTTTAGAGTTTTATTTTTGTGTTTTGGGATATATTTCCACTATTTCATGGTTTTTGTGTATGATTATAGGGAAACCATGTGACCTATTCATGTTGAGTCACCTTTCAGTTCATTGTGAACTTACATTATTATGGTTTCATTGGTCGTGCATTGTTTGATTCCAAAAATGAGGGTCATATCTACAATTGTGGGTGTGTTGGGTGTCCCTTTATGAGGGTGCATGTCTTGATCATGATGAGTCAAATCTATGTGAGAATAATGTTCTTGGTTCTTAAATTTTTCTTATAACCGTACTATATGGTTGGATTATTGTTTCCCAAACCATTTGTTTAAAACATGCAGATGTCCTGTGAGTCCAGTAAGGGATGCATGATTGTACCACAGTTTAAAAAAAATATATTATCAAGTTCCATTATAATTGGAAAAATTACTTTATATCCCTTGATACTTTCAATATAAAATCACCCTTTCTTCCCCTCATTGGGTCATGCAGCTTAAATGGGGATCATTACTTCTACCATGTGCCTCCCACATTCTTCTCATGTGATTCCAAATTATTTACTAAAATATTTTGTATGTTATATCATGGTAATATGCTCCCATATTCTTATTAATCATTATAATTATTTATTATACTAATTTAATCTTATTCCTTGTTAACTTAGGTCTATAGTTCATGTTTCCCTGGGTTTCAATTTGTGTATTTTCATCTTAGTTTTCATTGTGGGGGTTCTTCCATCTGTGGTCCTTCATGATGTTTTTTATGGTTTCCATTTTATGAATCACCATGAGATTGTGTTAGGTTCCCTTTTTCATTCTCCTTTAAATTTATATAATCATTGATTTCTTGGATTTCACTTCATTACGTTTTACTAGTTAGTTATGTATATTTTTTAGAATAATTAATTGATAATAAATATATTTAAATTCTAATTTTAGAGAATTATGTTGAATTATTTTTCTAAATTCCACAGAACTAGAGTTTGAAATAATGTCTTGTTTACCATAATAATTGTATTTTGGTTTCTAAATGGTGATTTATGTTCATCAAATGGGTTTATAAATGGTTTTACAGAATTTATAAATGGTGTGTATTATTATTTTGGAAACTAATTTTATCTAAATGAATACAGGAATCCCATTTGGAATTTTTTTAAATGTTTCCTCTTTTGGAATCTCTCATATAAGTGAGTCACTTACCTTGATGGTTGAAAATGGAATGGGAGGCCCTTCACATGATACTTACATCGTGTAAATTGGTTCAAAGGATAATGGACTATCCCATGAGTGATTCGAGGGGGATGTCTGTGTGTACTTCTTTTCTCTATATTTAATGTATATATATTTTGATTGGGATTTTCAAAGATCAACCCCACTCCAGATATTATAAGGAAACCTAGAATATATTATAAATTATCTAAGAACTCTTTCTGCACTAGTTTATGATTACGCTCTAGCAAGCGGCCCCTTAGAATGGACAAACTCAAAATTAGGGATGGTTCCCATTATTTAAAACATGTAGGGTATCTCTAGGCATTAGGGATGACTGGTTGCATTAGTCATGACAATAGGATGGATCATTATTGGTATGTTATAGATTTTCCAATGACCTCCTAGGTATTCCCATGTTTCCTTGCCACATGTTTATCTGTAGTAGAAAATCTGGGTCCCTTATCTTGTATTGTTATATGTGATTCAATTCCCATTTCCCTCATTATATTTTTTTCATTCCTATCCTTGGAATGTCTTTTTTTTGAAAATTTTTTTCTTCATTATTCCAAAAATAATATTTTGAAATATATGGTTTCACATTTTCTACTGAATTGTTTATTTCTTTTTGACTCCCTTCTCTCAGATACTCAAACCTCCCACATTTTTTGGAATGAAATAACTTTTAAATTGAGAGATAAATAGACTATATTAATTTATATGGATAATCTGTAACATATGTTTATAAATTTTATTTCATAATTTGGATTAATGAATCTTTTATTTGAAGGAAGTTCATTAGGGAATAGTTTACAAGGACACACATACTGTGTAATGACCCGCCAATTCTCATTGGAATGAGAGTATAATGAGTCACTACTAACCCTAAGCGACATCCCCAAGATGCCAAAGGCTACAATAAATGCTGAAGGGTTTCAAATACAAGTGGCGGGTGATTTACCCATTAAGAAATAAACCAATAAACCTACCAACCATAACCAACATTCACTATATGATGCATGGAAAAAATGAAAGACAACTCCACAACATCAAGTATCTCAAAACCAAATCAAAGTAAGAAACAAACGGAAGAATAACCAAGTATCAAATTACACATTGGAAAAACTACAGAAGACCCCCTCAAGACTCCTTTATATACAAGATCCAAGGTCTAAAATCTTCTAATAACCAAAACATCATGAGGTTGTTCTAAACACATGTGAAACATTACCTTTTCCCTTTCCTCAGAAGATAACATCTGCAAAAGCAACAATGTGCCAATGAAGTGGCAAGTATAAAATGTAGCAGGTTTTCCTCAATGACTTCCCTACGTACACCCCTAGGATAGAAGAGTTATCAATTATTATATAAAAAATTTTATATAAAACAATATCTCAAAATCATTTTATAACTAAATATAAACAAGTTCCCAAAACCATTCATTACCAATGCAGACATGTGCAATTGAAACCAAATTTTCCCATGAAGATATTTTTTACGGAAAAATAACTTAACATTCACAAAAACCATTCCAATATATCACTTTATCGGCATACCCAACCATTCCTCAAACCCATGAAACCAACCATGCATGATACGTTTTGTTAGTTCCATTTTCATGAGGGGTTTCTCGTCAATCTACCATGTCATTATATGGTAATTGTTTCCATTGTGCCATTATCACTTTGGCATTGAGAAAAAGGACATATTTCAACCAAGCCCCACATATGAAATTCCCATGTGCCATTAATCATTTGGCACTAAGGATAATTTCATACTTTAAACAAGCCTCGTATATTCAACATAAATACACACCACATATTTCCAAAAATCATGCCAAAACTACCCTTTCAATAAGAACACCTTTTATTGAAAATGATTTACGCCAACAACATTTCAATTCCAAACCATTTCAATAAAACTACATTTTTTTTTATTAAAAATCATTTATTTTGAATATATATTTTCCATCAACCATTTATCAATTTAATAAAATCCATAATTTAAAATCATCATTTTAAATTCATGAAACTAAACCCCCTTGGCACAACTATTCACCAAGATCACAAATTTTACTAATACCATAAATAAAGAATAATGATGATTTTTCCATGACTTTCACATTAAATAAAAAAAAATTAATCTAATTCAATTAATTCTATCAAGAGTATATGAGATTGAAGCCACCAACCTTGAAAGTTTTGACAAAACATCAACAATAGACAAAGAAAGCAAAATAATGAAGGTCGATTCTCCAGGAATTGCCTTTTTTCTCTTATCATAGAATGATCGAGATTCAACATTGAATTATTTTGCATCAGAAAACAAAGATCAACCCACTATAGGTTTAGATCAGATATAGATTGGAAATTATAGAATTAGATCAAAGAAGATCTAAGATAACAGGACAAATCCGGAAAGAATGGTGACATACCTCAAGAATCAGACTAGAAATCACCAAGGGATGGCATAGGGATGGCTCCAAATCATGTGGGTATGGTTCTATAGCCTTATAGGGAGAGTAATATCGAAATAGGGGCGTTATGAAGCCAAAATGAAATATATAGAGCAAAAATGAGTATGCTCCTAGAAAATAGGATCTAGATTTGACCTCTGTGCCAGGTTTGACCACATGGTTTGGGCAAGCCGTGTATGGATCGTGCAACCTTCCTTCTTATCCCAACAACCTTACAAAACCCCAAAACTCTCCACTCCTTCACATCTACCCGTTTTATAGAATCTCATTTTTTTATGGAAACATCCCACTTTATTGAAACACCCCACATTGTTGAAAAAACAAACATTCTTTAAATACCCAAATTGATGGAAACTCTCTATATTATGGAAACTCTCTATTTTATGGAAACTCTATATTTTATAGAAACTCTCTATTTTATGGAACCTCTATATTTATGGAAACTATATATTTTATAGAAACTCTCTATTTTATGGAAACTCTCTATTTTATGTAAACTTTTTATTTAATGGAAACTCTCTATTTTTTGAAAACTCACTATTTTAAACACACCTATTATAAAAACCGTGACAAAAGGGGGTTATGTACCCGAAACCAGGGGTACTAAATTCTCCCATCCATTGGTATTTTTTTCCTTAGAAAGTAGAATGCCCTCATTGGAAAAATAGAGTTCCGACAATTTCTCTTTCATTTCCTTCTCAAGTTACCAAGTCTCTTCCTGTATCTTACCATGTTTCCATAAAACTTGCAATAAGCCAATGCTTTTCCCACGCAAGACATTATCTTATCTATCCCTGATCCGCCCGAGGATATGTACAAATGTTGCATCCTGTTCTAGCACAATGTGACCCTATCTGATCACATGTTAAGTGTCATGACCCATCCCGATGGGTCCCGAGCCGCATCTCCCCAAGCCCGCCTCCAATAAGCCAGGGCCTTGTGACTAGCACCAATTAGGCATGCTACTAACATGGGAGGCATTGGCTATAAACCTGTACACACACACACCCATCTCCAAGCCCACAAAGCTGAATGTAAAAACTACTAAAAAGTTTAGATGCATGCATACACTAAAAACCAACCACAGAGTACGACAGGGAAGTAAAGTACAGTAAAGTAAAACCCTGGGCCAAAAGTACAAGCCCACAAAAAGAAAGTCTGCAACAAGGTCCAACCTGTAGGGAAAAGTATTGGGACTGCAATACTTCACCGAAGGAACACTCCTCAGGCTATCTGATCTCACTGAGCACCGTCCGGTCTGAGTCCGCCTAGAATCCTGTCAAAGGCTCGCTCGTCTGCTCAAGACAAAACACGTGCGGGAAATGCCCGTGCAGGGGTGAGTATAACAATACACAGTAGGACACCCTGAAAACCACAAAGGAAATACAACAAAGGAAAATACCACAAAGAAAGGTACATGTCAGCTCTACACAGTATATGTCTACGGAACATATAACAAGAATATCCAGATATAATCATACAAAAACGACCTTCGCGATACCGCCACTAGGATCTAGCTTGAAGATTTCCACTAAGCATACCATTAGGAGAACACACCCCTAGGTCGGAAGAGAGAGATATTAAGTACTCGTTCTGGGAGAACACACTCTACAAGTACCTTGGGAACAAGATGCTCAGATGAGGATCACCTCTAGGTAATGGGGTGATTCTGACAACTCTGTCTGAGCTAATCCACTAGGTAAACGATCGTTGCCCGGGCAAGGTAGGCCACGTAGATATCAAGAACTCTACCTAGGGTATCAGGAATGAATAGAGGATCCGACTATAAGTCTCATAGTAGGGATTACAACAACTCTATTTAGGAAGTTTTGCTGAAGGGATCATACTGCATGGAAGAGTTGAAAACAGAACCTTCAGAGGATTACCAAGGGCATAAAACCTAATAACTAGTCCAAGTCACAGATGGAAAGTGGCTCAATCCATGAAAAAAAGTTACACGGCTTGTAGTATGGTTACACGCCATTTTCCTTGACCCCGGGAACTGCCCATGTAAATGGCTTGTGTCCTTCGTTCAAGCCATGCAAAACCAATCTACACAGCGTGTAGAAAAGTACACACTATGTTCCTTGACCTCGGGTGCTGCCCGTGTAACCAGATCATGTCATTCTTCTTGTCGGATAGAAAACAACAACATCGCGTGTAGAAGAAATCACACGTCATGTTCGAGCACCTGATCTCGCTCCGTGTACGCTGGCCATGTGCCCGTACGTGGTCTTTGCATGTGTCCTTGTCGCCTACCCATGTACCAGTACACGAGGTACACCATGTATCTTGGCCGGGTCTGGCCGGTGAGGGGTATACACGGTGTGTCTGTGGCCGTGTATCCTTCCTATGTCCGTGTACTCCCAGAGTACACTCCGGGTAACCCTTCCTACGAACACATGTATTGTAGCCATTCTACACAGAGTGTAGTCGGGAAATTTCCAAAAACTGCTTCTTCCTCTGCGCGCCTCAGCCGGTCTTCCGGATCTCAATTCGGTCATCCATTCACTGTGAAACTTTAGATACCGGGTCGCCTCATCTCCGTGAAGCCGAATCCGTGGGTTTCGGGCCTTCAATCGGCTCCAAAATCCGATTACGTCCATCCGAGCAGAAATCGTCCGAATAACGATTTCATCTGATCCGCTTCGATCTGTCTGCCGGAACCGTCGTCGCACCTCTGCAAGACCCCTGCGGTGTTGATCCTTCAATTTGGGATCGTTGCGTCATAGAACGGATGTGAACCGATCCATTGTTCATTGCCCCGCGAAAAATGCGTAGAACGCGAGAATTTGGGGAAGAACACACAACAGATCGAGAGGGACGAACCTCGATCGATGTTATTATCGATCTTGGTTCATCACTGTTAGAAGGTTGAACGAAACCAAACAAATAACAAGAAACAAATCCCCAAAAATCCTTACAAAAGCCCATCCCTCAAGAATGATCGATCCACGGGCTAATCTTTTCGTGGATTAGTCTGTGATCATTGTGGAAATCAAAAACAGGGAAGAATTAAAATCACAACAACATCCTACCAGGATTTTCAGCGTTTTCCGGTGAAGATCTGCTCGCCACGTCATCGTTGCCGTTGAATTCCGTCCAGAACATCACCGCTGCATTGGGGGTTTCCTCCAGAGCTTTCGCAGAGCC
This sequence comes from Viscum album, assembly GCA_963277665.1. Taxonomy (NCBI): domain Eukaryota; kingdom Viridiplantae; phylum Streptophyta; class Magnoliopsida; order Santalales; family Viscaceae; genus Viscum; species Viscum album. Next base: position 119,601,194 of record OY728128.1, read on the forward strand.
TCCAGAGAATTTCAGGGTTATGGGGATTGTAACCCTGATTCCCCTGCGAAATCTCTATTTAAAATATTAGAGATATTTGACGTAACAATATTTAATAAAACATTTTAATTAAATATTTTATTACGGTTATGTCCAAAAACCAGATTTCACCACTATCTTGCGCCGGCCAAAGTTCGGCATCACCCAAGGTAATATCGTTGTTTTGAACACAATTGTTCCCTCATATTTCTGATCCGAGAAACCATTCGGGAGTTATTCCAATTTTTCAGGAACACCGCACGTTTGTGTAATTTAATTATTAAATTAATTTCAAACATTTGTTCCGGGCTCACCAGGCCTCGGAACTGCTTGCCGTCTCAAAGCCTGGTCTCGAATTTATTCCCATATAAAATTAATATAATATATGGAAAAAATCAGGGACATTACATCAAATCCCCCTTAGTGATTTTACATCCCCGAAAAGCCAAAAAAAGGCTACTCAAAAATATGTGGGTACTGCACGCGAATCTGAGCCTCCCTCTCCCACATGCTCTCCTGGAGATTCCCGTGCTACCACAGCACACACACCAAGGGAATATTTCTCCCCCGAAGGATCTTCTCCTTCTGATCCTCAATCCCCACTGTGTACTCAGCAAATGTCACTCCATCATCGGTGTCCAGCTTTCCCCAGTCGATGACGTGCGATGGATCATGCACGTACCTACGTAGCTGCGACACATGGAAGATGTTGTGTACTTGGTCCATCTGAGGGGTAGAGCCAAGTGATATGACACCTCACCAACTCAACTCAGAATCTAAAAAGGTCCAATGAACCTTGGAGATAGCTTTCCTCCTTGACCAAGTCCCTACAATCCTCATCGAGGTGAGACCCGAAGAAACACATGGTCTCATTCCTAGAACTCCAAGGGCCTCCGTCTCCGGTCGGCATAAGACTTATGCCAACTCTGTGCAGTCTTCATCCACTCCTGGATGACCTGAACCTTCTCTGTAGTAGTTCTCACCATTTCTGGGCCCAATTGTGCTGACTCTCCCTGGTCAGTCCATCAATGTGGCGACCTGCATGGTCGCCCGTATAGATCCTCGAATGGTTCCATACCAATAGTGTAATGATAAATTTTTTTATATGAAAATTACACTAGTGGTAGGTGATCCTCCCAGCTACGACCGAAGTCAAGTATGCAAGCTCGTATCATATCCTCCAGGACCTGGATGGTTCGCTCTGTCTGACCATCAGTCTGGGGATGAAAAACTATGCTCAAGCGTAACTGAGTCCCGAAAGCTTCCTACAATCCCTTCCACAACCGGGATGTGAAACGAGCATCACTATCAGAGACGATCGTGGGTGGTACTCCATGAAGCCGAACTATATCCTGCACGTAGAGGCGTCCCAATCTCTCTACTGAACTCTGCTCCTGTATGGCTAGGAATTGTGCTAACTTGGTGAGTCGATTGACGACAACCCAGATGGCATCATGTCCCATGTATGTGTGTGGAAAACCCATCACGAAGTCCATGGATTTCCCATCCCACTTCTACTATGGCACCTCAAGGGGCTGAGCAAAACATGCTGGAACCTAGTGCTCGGCCATTACTTACTGACAAGTAAGGCACCGAGAAACAAAATCTGCCACACTCTTTTTCATCCCTGGCCACCAGAACTAATGTCGGAGGTCCTGGTACATATTTTCCATGCCTAGATGCACCGCCATGGGGGATGTATGGAACACTCTCAGAACCTCCTCCCGCAACATCACAGGTACCACCGTGCGCCCTTTAAAAAGGAAAACATGCTCTCTACCTTCTGAAAATCCATCAACATCATCACATGTGGATATCTGAGCATGTAGAGTCTTATAGCTAGAATCCTCACGTTGTGCTTCCCTGACTCACTGTAAGAGTGGAGGGCTAACAACCATCGACTAAAGGTAAGATCCATCATCTCTATCAATTAAGGAAAATTTCAAAGAGTCCAACTGCCTGGTCGCCTCATCCATCAACTGCGAAGTGGATTTCCTACTGAGAGCATCTGCCACCACGTTCCCCTTCCCCAGAGTATAAACGATCTCAAAGTCATAATCGTGGAGGAACTCAAGACATCGCCTCTATCTCAATTGGTTGAAGAGGTCATTGATCCTTGGTAGTGGATACCGGTTCTTCATGGTCACCTGATTTAAGCACCGTTAATCTACACACAACATCAAGCTCTCGTCTTCCTTCTTGGCAAACAGTACAGGGGCTGCCCAGGATGAAACGCTACGTCTCACAAAGCCTTTCTTCTGTAAGTTGTCCATCTTCATCCTCATCTCACGAAGCCCTGCAGGAGCCATCAGATAAGTTCATGATGATATCGGGTCATCTCGGGTAGCAACTCTATGCAAAAATCTATCTCCTGATGGGGAGGTAGCCCAAGGACATCCTCTGGAATGACATCCTTGTACTTAGCCACCACTGCTAGGAACTGGAAACTCATAACATCTGCCACGCCAAGGGCTGGGCTAGCCAATTTGTGTGAAATCAGTTGTTCTCTCCTATGCACGAGTCCATCCTACCATGGATGGGTCTCACATTCACCGACAAAAGAGAACCTCGTTCCATCACTATGGACACACCAAACCCTTCGCCTAAAACAATAAATCTGGGCATGAATTGTGTATAACCAATCCATACCAAGAATGAAATCGTAAGGCCTCGATGATGCCACCAAGAGGTTCCAACCGAAACTCTTGCCTCCAAGGTTCAGGTCACACTGCTTAAAAAGGTGTGTGATCTCTGAATCTTCTCCAGTCGATGTTTCTAAGAATAAGGGTCGAGTCAATAGCTCAACTGGAATCTCAAGGTCTTGAACAAGATAAGCATCCCAAAAGGAATGACTAGCACCTGTGTCTATCAATACGATAGGAAAAGTAGAAAAGACATAGATAGTACTCCAATCACTCCGGGAGTACCTGGGTCATATGCCTCTACTGCCTGCAGCTGCCCCTACCTTTTTTCACCAGCTCGCTGAGCCTGGGGTGGTCCTCCTGGGGGTGGTGGTGGTGGTAAAGGGTCGAAACGTCGACCGCCTCCAGCTGCTCTCCCAGCTCCTCTGCCACATCCGCCACCTTGCAGATCATCCTTCTCCACACATTTCCTCTACCTCAGTGGTCCATCCACTGATCCTGTGTTAGTAGCACAGCGGTTCATAAAATCTCGAGCGAGATGTCCCCTGCCGTCACATGAGTAACATCGCCTCTCTCGAGGCTGGCTAGAAGCGCCCTGTGAACCATGTACGACTGATCCCCTGTCCTGGGATCTCCTCTAGAAACATCTCCCATGCTTGGGTCCCTGACATCGGCTCCCTTCCGCCGAGGTCTCTGCTCCAGCTTGCCCACTGCTAACAACTGCCGGCTGTCCCTACTCCGCCAGGAAGCTCTCGACCACCAAATCCCGCTCGAGCACACCAACATAAGTAGGAATGCTCATAGGGCTGATTCTAGCTTAGATATCTCCGCGCAAGCCCCACTCAAAAGTCTGAGCTCTGAAGTACTGATCTCTGACCATATCCATGGAGCACCGCTAGAGGTATTTAAACCTCGATGAATAGTCAGCCACCGTCATGGTTCCCTACTGGAGTTGAAGAAGCTCTTGTATATGTACTGCTCTAATTGTAACCAGAGAAAACTCTTATCTGAAGAGATTCTCAAACTCTGACCATGCAAGAGTCGCCTCGTCATGAGTCTGGATGACCAAACACCACCATCGCCCTGCCGAGCCCTGCAGAAGGCTCGCTACCAAGCTCACAATCTAGTCTACTGGTGTCCTGACCAAATGGAAGACTCTGGTCACTGCCTAAAGACAGTCCTCTGCTGCCTGAGGGTCCAGCTCACCTCGAAACCTGAGGGGTCTCTATCTCTGAAACTCGTGGAGTGCGCTCAGCCTGCGCTCCCCCTCTACTGGTACGGCAGGCAATAAACACTTCCCCACAGGTGGTGGAATAACTGGCACACCAACTAGTGGTAGAATTGGGGGATCTGGTCCCTGTATCGAAGCTTCATCACTGAGGGGGTCATCCTCATGATCGAGCTGCTGGATTCTAGCGGGTGCATGTCGTGGAGGCGTCCTGTTTAAGAAACAAAATGTATCACATTCAGTGATTACAGCTAGAGAGATGACTCAAGAAAAACATGGAAACCACAATCCATTCCTATATGATGCATGTACCATTATTTCTCCCCATACAACTAGTGTTTTCATGTTCTGAGTGGAAAAGAAAGTTATCACAGCCCTGTTGTATGGATAGGTTAGCCGCCGCACCAACACTGGTGTCCCTGTCCTGAGAGAAGAACTCTAAACACTTAGCACTGTTGCCCCAAACCAACACACAGACTCTCGGTCTTAAGGTAGAACCGACCACCTCTGATACCACACTGTTACGACCCGTCCCTATGGGGCTCGAGTCGCAACTCCCCAATCCCTCCTCCAATAGGGCAGGGGCGGGTGACTAGCACCGAGTAGGCATTCTAATAACATGGGAGGCATTGCCTATAAACCTGCACACACGCACACTCATCTCCAAGCCCAAAAAGATGAAAGTAAAAAACTAATAAAAAGAAAAGATGCATGCATACACTAAAACCCAACCACAGAGTATGATAGGGAAGTAAAGTATAGTAAAGTAAAACCCGGGGCCAAAAGTAAAATCCCACCAAAAGAAAGTCTGCAACAAGGTCCAACCTGAAGAGAAAAGTACTAGGACTCAAATCCTCCACCGAAGGAACACAACTTGGCCTGTCTGATCTCACTGAGCACCGTCCAATCCTGGTCCTCCTAGAATCCAATCAAAGGCTTGCTCGTCTGCACAAAACAAGACACATGTGGGCAAAGCCCGTGGAGGGGTGAGTATAACAATACCCAGTAGTACACCCCAAAAACCACAATGGAAATACAAAAAAGTAAAATACCCCAATGAATGGTACTGGTTAGATCTACATTGTATATGTCTACAGAACATATAATAAGAATATCCAGATTTACTCATACACAAACGACCTTCGCGATACTGCCAATAAGATCCACCTCAATGATTAACACTAAGCATACCATCAGGAGAACACACCCCTATGTCTGAAGAGAGAGATGCGAAGTACTCGTTCCGGGAGAACACACTCCACAAGTACCTTGCGAACAAGATGCTCAGATGAGGAACACAACCAGGTCCTGGAGTGATTCTAACAACTCAGTTTGAGCTAATCTGCTAGGCAGAGGATCGGCGCTCGGGTAAGGTAGGCCACGTAAATACCAAGAACTCTACCTAGGGTATTAGGAATGAATAGAGGATCCATCTCTAAGTCTCATAGAGGGGATTCCAACAACTCTATTCCGGATGTTCTTCTAAAGGGATCATACTGCATGGAAGAGTTGATACCAGAACCATCAGAGGATTACCATGGGTACGACCCCTAAGAACCAGTCCAAGTCTTAGAAGGAAAGTGGCTCAACCCATGAAGAAAAAGTTACACGGCGTATAGTATGGTTACACACTGTGTTCCATGACCCCGGGTACTGCCTGTGTAAATGGATTGTGTCCTTCGTTCATGCCGTGCAAAACCAAACTACACGGTGTGTAGAAAAGTACATGCCGTGTTACTTGACCCCAGGTGCTGCCCTTGTAACCGGCCTGTGTCATTAATCTTTTCGGATAGAAAACAACTACACTGCGTGTAGAAGAAATCACACGCCATGTTCGAGCACCTGGGCTCGCTCTATGTACGCTGGCCATGTGCCCATCCATGGTCTTGGCCAGTGTGCATGTCGCCTGCCCGTGTACCAGTACATGGGGTACCCCATGTATCTTGGCCGGGTCTGGCCGGGGATGGGTATATACAGCATGTCCGTGGCCGTGTATCCTTCTCGTGTCTGTGTACTCCTGGAGTACAGGCCGGGTAACCCTTCTGACGAACACATGCCGTGTAGCCATACTACACGGCGTGTAGTCGGGAAATTTCCAGAAACCACGAATTCCTCCTCGCGCGTCGGCCGATCTTCCAGATCTTGATTATGTCATCCGTTTTCCGTGAAACTCCAGATACCGGGTCGCCTCATCTCTGTGAAGCCGAATCTGTGGGTTTTGGGCCGTCAATCGGCTCCAAAATCTGATTCTGGCCATCTGAGCGGAAATCGTCCGAAGAACGATTTCTTCTGATCCTCTTGGATCTATTCTACCGGAACCATCCTCACACCTCCGCAAGACCACTGCCATTTTGATCCTCCAATTTGGGATCGTTGCATCGCAGAACAGATGCGCAACGATCCGTTTTTCATCATCCCGTGAAGAACGCGGAGAACGCTCACGAAGAACGTGAGAATTTGGGGAAGAACACACAACAGATCGAGAGGGACGAACCTCGATCGATGTTCATGTCGATCTTGGTTCGTCACCGTTAGAAGGTTGAACGAAGTCAGACAAATAACATGAAAAAAATCCCCAAAAATCCCCGAAAAATCCAATCCCATAAGAACGATCGATCCGCGGGCTAATCTGTTCGTGGATTAGTTCGTGTTCGTAGTGGAAATCAAAAATGGGGAAGAATTAAAATCACAACAACATCCTTCATGGATTTTATGCATTTTCCGGCGTAGATCTTCTCGTCGTGTCGTCATCGCCATCGAAATCTGTCAAGAACGTCGCCGCCGCGTTGGTGGTTTCCTCTAGAGCTTTCCCAGATCCTCCAGAGAATTTCAGGATTATGGGGATTGTAACCTCGATTCCCCTGTGAAATATCTATTTAAAAGATAAGAGATATTTGACGTAACAAGATTTAATAAAACATTTTAATTAAATATTTTATTACGTTTACGTCCAAAAACCAGATTTCCCCACCTTCCTGTGTCGGCCAAAGTTAGTCCTATCCCAATGTAAAATCAATGTTCAGAATGCAATGGTGCCATCAGATTTTTGATCCGAGCACCGATTCAGGAGTTATTCCACTTTTTCAAAAAAACTGTATGCATGCGTAATTTAATTATTAAATTAAATTCAAACATTTGTTCCGGGCTCACCAGGCCTCGGAAACTGCACGTCGTCTCAGAGCTTGGTCTCGAATTAATTCCCATAAAATATTAAAATAATACTTGGAAAAAATCTGGGACATTACGGTAAGAAACAGGGTGATACTTTTTCAACTGGGATACATGGAACACATTATGCAGCGAAGTAAACTGTGGTGGTAATTATAACCTATATACTACCTCTACAACCCATTCCAAAATCTCAAAAGGGAAAATTTTTCTAGGAGATAACATTCCCTTATTCTTGAAATGACGATGTACAATCCATTGAGAGATCCTCCATAAAACATGACCACCCACAGCGAATGACAACGGTCTTCAACAATGTTATGTATTAGATTTCAGACAACTCTGAGCCATCTCCATCCTATTTCTAATCCACTTGATCTTCTATGTTGTTTCTTGAACAAATCATGGCCCGACTACAGATTTTTCACCTATTTCCACCCATCATAGTGGAGAAAGGCATGAACACCCAAACAATGATCCAAACAGGGCTATTTGTATTGAGGCTTGATAGCTATTATTGAATGAGAACTCCACTAAGTGTATATGATCCTCCCATGAGCCACCAAAATCAATTACACAAGTCCACAACATTTCCTTCAAAAATTTTATCATCTTCATGGATTTCCCATATGTCGAGGATGATATTCCATGCTCATAGGCAATTGAGTCCCAAGGGATTATTGTAAGGATTTCCAGAAACAAGACGTGAACCTCAGATCTCTATCTGAAACTTTTGACACTGGTACACCATGCCTCTTTACCACTTATCATAAAATGATTTTTGAATGATCCTCTATCGTATGAGTTTCACAAATAGGAATAAAATGGGCTGACTTGGTTAGATGATACACTATCTCCCAAATGGAATCGTGTTTCTGGACAGTTCCTGGAAGACCTGTAAAAAAATCAATTTCTATCTAATCCCATTTCCACACTGGGATGGACAAAGATTGTAACATACCACCTGGTCTCTTTTGCTCTACATTATCCTGAAGACAAGTTAAGCACAACGAGATGAACTCAACCACCTTCCTTTTCATGTCGCTCCACCAAAATTGCATCTTGAATGCCTTATACATCATCTGTGTACCAAGATGTAAATCCCATCTTGAATAGTGGTAAGAATGAAAGAGTAGTTTCTAAAAAACCATAGGTACACGCATCATATATCTGAAACACAAAACTGAACCGCCATCAAGTTTCCTGCCCTTAATGGTTTCCCAACCTATGAGTTTTGAACTTATTACCAGACATTCTGCATCATATGTTTGTTCCTCTTTGATAATTTTTACTAAATCTGGAACAATCATAGCTGAAAAAACCACAAAATCACCTCAAACTCCACATTCCACATGCATGTAGGCATTGACTGACATCAAATACCATTCTACTGAAGCTTATTTCTATAATCGAGGATATTAATTTCTACTCAAAGCATCCACCAACAAATTTCCTTTCCTATGTGTGTACATCAAGTCAAAGTCAAACATTTAGAAATACTCCATCCATATCCTTTTCCTGAGATTTAAATCTCATGTGAGAAAATGTTTTTCATGTTTTTGTGATACGTAAACACAGAAAATTCCTTACCAAAGAGATAATGTCTCTAGGTTTTCAATTCATGGATGAATGCAGCTAACTCCAAATCATGTGTTGGGTAATTCTTCCCATGAGCCGTAAACTACCTTGAACCATAAGAAACCACATGATCTCTTTGCATGATAACACATCCCAACCCTGATCTTGAAGCACCATAATACTCTGCATACCCCTATCCCTAATCTGGAAAAATCAAGATAGGTGCTGATGTAAGTTGAATTTTATATTCCTTGAAAGACTTATGACATTCCTCCGTCCATTGGAATGGTAAATTATTCATTATCAAGGATGTAATTTGTGATGATAGTCATGAGAAATATCACACAAATAATCGGTAGTGACCAGCTAGACAAAGAAAACATCATATCTCAAAAATAATATTTAGAGGTTTCCAGGAGATAATGACTTCGTTCTTTTCAGGATCAACAGAAATTACATTCTCATAAATGTCATGGCTAATAAAATGTATTTCTTGTATAAAAAAAATCACACTTTGATAATTTGGAATACAAATGATGATCTCTTAGCACTTGTAACATTGTTGCGAGGTTCACCTCATGATCATGCATTGAATTTAAATAGACCAAAATGTCATCCACAAACACAACAACAAATGAATCAAGATATTGTTGAAATATTTGATTCATCAAAACCATAAAGACCGTTGGTGTATTCATTAGACCGAAAGGCATTACAATATATTCATAGTGTCCATATCTACTTCTAGAAGATGTATTTGGAATATCCTCCTTCAAAACACTCAATTAGTGATATCCTGATCTCTAGTCAATCGTAGAGAACTATTGAGTGCTCTTTAAAATATCGAACATATCATCGATGCGTGGAAGTTGATATTTTTTCTTTATCGTAACTTTGTTAAGCTTATGATAATCAATACACAGCCTTAGAGTTACATCTTCCTTATTCACGAACAAAACCAGTGTTTCCCATGGATACGTACATGGTCAAATGAAACCCTTGCTTTCCAGCTCCACTAACTACACATTCAATTCCCGTAATTCTTTATGGACCATAATATAAGACGGAAGGGAAATCAGAATGGTCCCCAGAAGGAGATCAATCATAAAATACACTCCTCTTAGAGATGGTAACCCATTGAAGTTGTTGGGAAATACATCTAGATATTGATCCATAATATTCATAAATTTTTTTTCCTCGATCTCATCCATTTAAACAGAAGTCAATGCTTCCAACTGGTAAGAGATCATTCCCACCATTGGTGCCATCAAGCTCTTTTCACCATTATTTACAATCCTTTCTCCTGTAATGAGATTCTTGATGTTGTCCTCAGTCATGAAACTAATTGATCTCCTATAACAACATATTTGAGTCTTGGACATTGTCAACCAACACATACCTAGTATTACATCAATGGAATCTATCTCCCATATTGAGAAGTCCCATTTCAACATTGATCTGTGAATAGTTATATAATATCCTCTACACATGAATATTTGACATTCTCTGTCACCGATAAGAGTTTGGATTTTTATCACAGAAGAGGGCATCTCATGTTTTATTCATAGAGAATAGGTGTCCCGATTATTTTTTATCTTAGTGCTAGAATTATAAGCACCTCTAGTGAAGACAACCATACTTCCTCCACATGGATTTTCAGTAATGACAGATATTGTAAATTGAGTATCTGATTATAGTCCCAACTCAATGGTTTGGAAATCCTGACCAATGCTTTGGACCAAATGGTGGTTCACCTATGGCTCAGGTGAAACAAAATTCTCAAAAGACTCTACCAAATAGTTCTTACAATACCTACCGGGTTCCATTTCTTGAAAAAAACAACAACATCGATCATTATCACTCTCTAGCAATATTTGAATAGCATTCCGAACTCTATCACATCAACTACCACAACATTTTTTTCTATAACAATCTTTTTCTCATGTTCAAACTTTTTTGAAAAGACATCACATGATTTTAAAAATTAATCATTTTTTAAAATATAATAATCATTTTATTTTTCAAAATCATTAATTTGAAAAACAATTCCATACTTTTTCAAAAATTAATACATTTTTTCACCACATGATTCATTCCTCGAAATGATGTATGAACTCCTAGTGGGAAGTCATTCCCCTACAATACAACCCAGCTCATATCATTTTCTAAACCCATGAAAATGATATTTTGAAATCCTATAAGTGTCTCCAAACACTTATTTACCCAACTCCAAGGTGCCTTGAAGTTCAGCATAAAAGGGTTAGCTATGGCCTATTATGTTATACATTTCATTTTCCGACAATCCTACTCCTTTCTATGATTCCCACCAAAGGAATAAACAAGAAGGGATTTCTTCTCCAAATCTAGGATCACTGATGACTACATGTCAGGAAAGGACCGAACAAGCTGATACCATTTGTAATGACCCGCCAATTCTCATTGGATTGAGAGTACAATGAGACATTACTAGGCCTTAAGCAACATCCCCAAGACACTAAATACTGGAAATAAATGCTGAAGGGTTTCAAATACAAGTGGGGGATGATTTACCCTTTTATAAATAAACTAATAAACCTACCAACTATAACCAACATTCCCTATATGATGCATGAACAAACGATGGACAACTCAACAACTTCATGTATCTCAAAACCACATCAATGTAAGAAATAGTAGAATAATAACCATGTATCATAGTACACTGTGGAAAAACTATATAAGAATCTCTCAAGACTCCATGCTCCACAAAGTCTGAGTTCCAAAATCTCTGAATTTCCCACACATCACAAGGTAATGCTAAAAAAGTGTTAAACATTACCTTTTCCATTGTCTCGGGAGATTGTATCTGCAAAATCACTAATGTTCTAAAGAAGGGGTGAGTATAAAACTTAGTAGGTTTTCCCCAATGACTTCCCTACTCATTCCACTTAGATAGAAGAGTTAGCAACAATTATATAAAATATATTATATAAAAAAATTTCTCAAAAGTATTTTTTAACTAAATATAAACATGTTTATAAAACCATTAATAACCAATGAATAGAAGTGAAATTGAAACCAATTTTTTCCTTCAATATATTTTTCCAGAAAAATAAGTAAAAAATCATTACAACAATTCCAAAATATCCCTTTATTGGCATAACCAACCATTCATCAAACCCATGTAACCAACCATGCATGCTAAATTATGACAGTACCATACTTATGAGTGGTTTCCCAAGGATCTACCATGTTTTCATAAGGTAATGTTTTCCCATGTGCCATTAACACTTTGGCACTGAGCACAATGTCGTATTTCAATCAAGCCCCATGTATAAAATTCCCATGTACCATTAAAACTTTGGCACTGAGAACAAGGTCATATTTCAACCAAGCCCCATATATGAAACATGAACACACACCACATATTCCCAACAATCATTTCAAAACAACACATTCTATAAAAACATTTTTATTGAAAACCATTTCCAAAAAAATTATTTCAATTCCAAATCATTTCAATTCAAAAACATTTCAATAAAACCCAATTTTTTATTGAAATAAACGTCTATTGAAAATATATTTTCCATCAACCATTTAGAAGTTCCAGAAAATCCATAATTTAAAATCATCATTTTAAATTCATGAAACTAAACCCCCTTTTCACAACTATTCAACAAGATCAAGAATTTTCACAAAAACCATAAATCATCACTAATGATGATTTTTACATGAATTTCATAATCAATTAAAAAATTTTAATCTAATATTATAAATTCTAGTAAGAGGAGATGATATTGAAGCCACCTACCTCGACGGTTTTGATGAAACATCAACAAAAGATGAAGAACACACATGAAAGTGGTTCGATTCACTAAGAATGAACATAGTTCTGTTATCCAAGAATGATCGGGAATCATCATTGAATTATTTGGCATCCAAAAATGAAGATATACCAAATATAGTTTCACATCTGAGAAAGAAAGGAGATTGGAGAAGTAGATCAAAGAAGATGTAAGAAAACATGAAAAACCAGGAATGAATGGTGACATACATCAAGAATCAGACTGAAAATCAACAATGGAAGGCTCTCGGATGGCTCCAATTCATGTGGGGAGGGATCTCCAACCTTCTAGTGAGATTAATCACCAAATAGGGGCGTTTTGATGCCAAAAAAAAATATAGTTCAAAAATGAGAAAGATCCTAGAAAATATGATCTAGATTTGTCCTCTGTACAATGTTTGACTATACAGTTTTGGGCCAACCATGTATGGATTTTGTGACTTTCCTTATTGTCCCAACACACTTATAATACCCCCAAACTCTCTCAACCTTCACTTTTACCCTTTTTATGGAAATAATATTTTTTATGGAAACATCCCACTTTATAGAAACATCCCACTTTTTGGAAAAACCCCAAATTATGGAAACTACCAACATTATGGAAACACCCAAATTTATGGAAACTCTTTATACAATAGAAACTCTCTATTTTATGGAATCTCTCTATTTTACGGAAAATCTATTTTTTATGGAAACTCTCTCTTTTATGGAAACTCCCTATTTTATGGAAAATATCTATATTATACACTCCAATTTAAAAAACATGAGGAAAGGGGGTTATGTAGCCAAAAATAGGGGTACTACATAATGAGTGCTAATAAACATGGCTATATTTATGTTATTATTATTAGTATCATTTAGATGATTCATCATTTTCGTTATCATCATGGGAGTTGTTGGGTTTTGGGATCTAAGAGTGACAAATGAAATCAAATGGAGAGACTGTTGTCATACAATTTGGTTTTTGTTTTATTTCCATTTTATGTTTAGTTACATTTGATGGAATTTATTATTTATATTATGATACAAATTTATCCTTACTCAATATTTATTAATTTATGTTAGGAGAAATCCAACCCACTATTACTCTAGAATGCCTTGGTGATTGTTGCCACCCAAGGTAAATCAGATATGTTCCTTGGGGATGTCATGGGCCAGCTTGTGTGACCATTTTGATGTTGTCCTGGGTTGGTTCATGAAAAAATTGTACCAGAACCTAGGTTTTTTAGAGGACCTAACATTCTGAGTGTCCATTATTAATTTGGGTGTTGAGGTAGATGTAGTAGGATTTTAGGAACAAGAAGTGTAGGTATGAGGAGGTTTCTGGGAAACACATCATGTGCCAAAACTTGGGTTACCATAGGAAGAATAGTATTGATTTTAGTCTTTCAAATTTATTTCCCATTTGTCATCTTTTATTTCTTACATTGGTTTATGATTTTGTTTTCGTTTATTTTTCTTGGATTGTTTATGGATTGTTTTGTATTTTTCAAATGAAACCAGAGTTAGGAAAATGTTCTTGGTGAGAAATTATGGCCTATAATGCTATGTGATGCCCAGAGATATGGCCCAAAATTGCTCCCTATTATGGTGTTGTTATTTGAATATGGACTCCAACTATTTGGAAAAATAAAAAAAAATTCACTAATACCCTCTATGAATTTTTTTAGTCTTTACTAATTTTATAATTTCACTGATTATCTAGTTTATAATTTTAAGAAATATCATACTTTAGATGGAAATGTTTTGTTTTTTAGGAATAATAATGAGTTTCCAGATTTGTTTTAAATAATATATTATAAAATGGTTTTAAATAAACTAAATTTTTATAAAATGTATTTTTTATGATATGATGTTTGATGAAGTGAGACATGTTTCTAAATAATATCTATTATCAATTAAAAGGTTAATATTTATTAATAGAAATTGTGGTATTTTAGAAAATAATGACATGTAGCAAAGTAAGGAGTTTGGAAATGGTTCTTGAAGTTTCTCTTGGAAATACATTTTAATATTTTGTGATTGTTTTTAGTTGGATTCATTTTTTTGCTTTATATTATTATGATGAGTTCTAGATTGTAGGTTTTTTAATAGGATTTTCATTTAATTTTACATCATGTACACACCTCACCAATTCTTCAACGGATATTCATGGTGATGCTATAGGTGGTTCACCATTAGTAGAGCCTACATTTTATCAATTGAGTCACATATTTCATGAGGTTAAAATGTTTAATCATCCTATATTTTATGGTCAAATATATCCATTTTAATGATAGGAGTGGATGAGAAAAATAAATAGGATCTTCAACTTCCTTGGGTTTTTTGAGCCATTAAAGGAACTATTTACACCCTTTTTATTAAAAATACCAAGTTGTATGTCTTGCATATTGGTATTTTGGACCATTATTTGATAATAGTCATCATGGTAATTCTTCGAAGACATGTTTTTTAGATATTAATTCTTTGAGGTGGTGATGGTGGATATGGTGATAGAAATATGTAGCTTTTAGCAAGGGGTTTGATCGGTTTTGAAATTCATTTGTATTTTTTCTCTAGTTCCCTATATTCTATAGTACATCGTGGATGATTCTATGATTTCTCAAATTTATAATAATGGACTTCATCATGATTTGTAGTTTATGGTGTCATATTTTTTCCTAACATCCATTTCCGTGGTATCGAGGAAATAATTTCAGGACGAGGCCATATAGGAAGGGGTTCATAGGGTATCAAATCCCTCTTAATTAATTTCTGCGGTGATAGGAATTATAGTATATATATAGGAATGTGGACTAAAAAATAGTACTAGTACTATGATAAATATTTAATCTCATCCTTCATCAACTTCTTTAGATGGGTGTAAAACCCAGGATTGTCATCAATTGGCTAAGTAGGGTCATAATAAGAATTCATGTCCAAGGACACTGAAAACCAATCATGCTTGTGGTTGTTGGTTCCAATTCCATAAATTCTATATGGGGTTCACTTGAATTTTTTTTGGAGTCTGAACAACTCCATAAAAAGAATGAGGTTCAAAAAGATGAATGTGGTGCCAGTTTGGGTTCTATTTTAGTTTTTAATGCAAATGATTCTTCGTTGTAGTGGTTGTGCCTTATTGTGTTATCTTTTGGTTGGAATGTAATAGGATGTGGTTTATCCATTGTAAATTTTTGTTTCAATGGATTTTTCTATTTAGAAATTTTAATATTATATTACATGAGAAAACGAATGTTTTGGTATGTTTGGAACCTATAATTTGGTTCCTTCCAAGGATGGTGTGTGGTTGTTTCGGTTTGGAGGTTCTATAATTACTACTTTACATTGGTTGAGTATCCATCTAGGATCTTATTATTATTGGGATTTCATCCAAGAATCCCAAATCTATTATATTTAAACCCCTGGGAAGGTATCAAACTATTTCCACTATTATCAATGGTCAAACACCCTCAAATTTCAATTTTCTATTAGGATATATTTGGCTCCTTAGTCTACCTCAATGGTTGTGGTGATGGTAAGGTATTCAACCTATGTCCATGGATTTTCCCTATTGTTTAAAAAGCAGGTTGAGTAGAATGTCTTGTTTAGGTTGAAAATGCTTATTTTTTATAAGTGGTTCTATGTGTGAATTTCAATTTCTTGGGTTAAATCTTGTGATTTTATGGACTATTTTCTTCTATTTGATCAGATGGATCACTGTTTTATTCTAGGGAAATAAATCATAATGGTTGGGAGAATTTCCACACCATGGTTTTTATTTTTTATTTTTATTTTGGTAAAAAAAATTATCTATGGATTTCCACTTCAGCATGTCTTTTTTTATTTTAATTTGTGTGTTGTTGGATATTTTCTTCAATTTCATGGTTGGTTAGAATGATTGAAAGGAAGCTGTGTGACCTATTTATGTTGAGTCCCTTTTAATGTCGCCATGTCATTCATAATTATGGGTATATTATATGTTCATAGTTTGATTCAAACCGTGTTCCTCGAAGGCCTAATCATATAGGTCTTGGGTGTCCCTGGATGATGGTGCATTCGATGAGTACATTTAGATCAAACCATGAATGATGCATGAAAACACTTCCACAATTTTTTATATAACCATAATGAATTGTTTTTGTACAGTTTGAAAAACTATACATCCCATCCATGTAGGATTACAATGATTCCATTATGGGATACATTGTTACTGCATGGTTTCCCAAACCATGTGAAAAAACCACATGGTGTACCCAGGTCGCGTAAAATTTGAAACATAACATTCATCCCTTCTTGAATTTTTACACCAAATCACACATTCTTCCACTCATTTGGATCACGATACTCCATGGGGGATCCTATATTCTACCCCACTCCAACCACATTCTTCTATGGTGATTCCAAATGAATTATTCACAGGCAGGGAGAAATTTTACAATTTAATATCTGCCTCTATTGATCCTCTACCTTCCTCTTCTATTTTTTCATGAGTTCATTTTATTATATGGAATCTTGTGTGTAGATTTTATAATTTATTGTGTTCAAATAGGGGGTATTTTTCTTTTTATGGCTCATTATGGGTGTTATTTATTATTTATTCCTTTATGGAGTTGTTTTGGGTTTTCAATTTTTAGCTGTTGTAAGTTTTAGGTAGGTTCCATTTTGTATTGGCATTTATATATAAGGAATAATTGATTTATTTCCCTTCACATCATTATTTTTTCACTAATTATTGATGTGTAGTGTTTAGAATAATTGTTGGGTATGAGATAAAAGGACATTCTCCATGTATTGAATTTTGTAGAATTATTTTACTAAACCTCACACACCTGGTGTTTGGAAAAATTCATCTTTGGAATTCATAATTATATTTTGATTTATAAATGGTGATTTTAGTTTCTCCTGTGGGTTCCAAAATGGTTATCCCAAATTTATAAATTTTGTGTTTAATTAAATCTAAAATTTATTTTCACTTAATGAATATATGTGTTCTGTTAGGCATTTAAATAAATGGGTTATATTTTTAAAACTCTCATAGGGTTGATTCCCTTACATTTGTTTTTGAAAAAATGAATGGTAGGTTCTTGGTATGGGAGTTCCCTTATTGATTTTGGATTAAACATATATTGGAATACTACATTGGGTGATTCGAGGGTGATCTTGTGTGTTTTTCTTGTGTATATTAATTATATAGACTACCAGTTGTTTGGAATTGCATGGATCACCCAAACATTTGATATAACATGGGTATTGAGAATTTCTAGGGGAATAATTGAGACCATTAGTTGTAGTAGTTTAGAATTATGATTTATCTAATGGAAACATACTATGGAATTCTATACATTGGGGAAGTTTCTCCTCAGAATGTCCTTGTTGGTTATGACTGACTGTTAGGGGTGTTTGATTGTATCAGGGGCACTGAAAGGATTGATCGGAATCCTTATACTCTAGATTTTCCATTAATCCAAATGACATTCTAATCATCCTACAGATATTATATATCTATGATGGATAATCTAGGTCCACATATTTTGTATTTATTTTGTAAATTACATGAAATTTATCTCTTTGTATTGTTGTTTCATTGCTATATTAATTACGAATATATTCTCAAATTAATGTTTTGTTTTCATAGGGTTTTCACAAAGAATATTTCGAATGATAATGTTTCAAATTCTCTACTAATTTCATTATTTATTTTCCCTCCATTATCTCAAATGTTAAAAAATTACCCTTTTTAGAAAAGAAAAATACATTAAATAGAGATGGAAATAGACTATGATTTTTTTAATGGAAAGAAGAAAAATCTATCTTTTATTTCAAATGTATTATTACTGAATATTTAATTAAAATAATGTGTATAAGAAATAGTTTACTTCAAAATCTCTAGTGACTTATAATAATAAATCATATAATTGTATTGTTGTTTTATATTAAATTGTATGTTCTATTACTTTCCTAATTTCCAATTTAAATGTTTGTTTTTTGGATCAAACCGAGACCTACGTAGTCACCTGGAGATTTAGAAGTCATTAAGTTTGTTTTTAGTTTTATTCTGATTGTAGTATCTATTGATTTAAAATCACTTGTGTATTTATATTGGACTGATCATTTTTTTCATTTTTTTATTATTTATCTTAGAGAAATTCAATCCCACCGTTACTCAATAATACCCTGGTTATTGTTCCAACCATAATGTGATTGGGAACGCAACTCGGGGGTGTCACCGGCAAGCTCAAGTGACCATTTTGGGGTCAATCGGGGTCGGTTTCTAAAAAATGGTATTAAATCCTTTTTTATATAGAGGAAAAAACATTCAAAGCACCAATTTTTATATGGGATGTAAAGGTAGATGTAGTATTATTGTTAGATCATGGGGAGTATATATGAGGACGTTTTAGGATAACTCTTCAAATTTTAACCCTTGGGTAACCATAGGATATCTGGTTTTGAGTTTTGTATTTAAATTTTATTTCCCATTTTTTCACAGTATTTATTGGTTTTATTGATATTCTTCAGTTTAATTTGGTTTTGGAGAGTTTTATGAGTTATTTTTTGTTTGGGAAAGAAACTATAGTCAGATCAGGGTCTAGGGGATCTCATAGGGTTTGGAAACCCATGTTCATCCCAATTACATTTACCTAGAAGAATATATTTTATAGTGGGTTGATTGGAATATTACCACCAACCACATTTCTAAATCACATATTGTCACCATTTAACTCTATAAAATTTTTTAGGTATTTCATAGTTTTAAAATCTATTTTAAAACTTCTTTTTTAGTTGTGGGAAAGACTAGACTTCAGATGATAAAATTTTAGTTTTGGGGGATGATAAATGTGTTTTTAGATTTGTTTTACATAAATTCATAGAACTGTTTTTCCAATACATTTTATTTTAATTAAATTTATTTTTAATCAATTGAAATTTGTTAGTGTGCGACTTATTTAAAAATGGGGTGTATTGATGGAAAAATATAGACATTTCTTGAAGTAAATAGGGGAATTTTTTAAAAAAATAAATGGACTAGAGTGTGGATTTTTTTTGTTGTTTTTAAGTGGTTTTTAGAAAGATGGTCAAAAAAAGTTTTGAGACATTTTTGAGTTTTTTTATCCTTTTATCTTTTGTGCCATTGAGATTATTTCGTGATGGTGATTGGGTTGTGATTGGGTTATTACTTTCTTGATACTTAGAATACACCCACACCAACAATTCAATGGATATTAAATGTGGATGTATGGGTTGTTCAGAGTTAGGGGACCCTCTCGTTGATCAATATAATGGAATCCCTATTGATTTTTACATGTTGAATCCCCCTCTGTTTTATGGTCAATTGGATCCTTTTAATGTTGAAGAGTGGATGTGTAAAATCAAATGGATCATTATCTTCCTTGAGTTTTATGAGTCTTTAAAGTCCAGGTTCACTACCCTTATGTTATAAATCCCAAATTAGATGTGTTATATATTTTTAATTTGCAACAATCCTTGAGAATTTCTCTCTTGGGAATTCAAAAAAGATTTTCCATTCAATTTTACATCTCTGAGGTGGTGATGGTGGTATTAGAAATAGAGATTTTATTCATGCTTCAAGGAAGGGGATTGATTTTGGAATTCATCTATCATTTTTTTTGTTCTAGTTCCCAATCATCAATAGTAGGTCGAGTATTATTATATAAAATCTATATGTTTTTAGGATGGTATTCTTCCAAATATAACGATAAAGGTTTTATATTATAGCCTATCCTTCATTCTGATGTGGCATGGAATGCGGTTCAGGATGAGGTCATTTTGGACGGGGATCTCAAGGTATCCAATCCACCTTAATTCAGTTGAACTAGTGATGATAATTACATTAAGTATATGAGAAATCATCATGAGGATAACAATGATGGTGGTGGAAGAAAGTGGACATCTGATAATTCCAAAACATATTCCTCTATGTGTAGGACCTGACTGTTTCATCAATTTTGAATGTAGGGTCATAAGGAGGATTCAATTCCAAGGACACAGAAGAGATGTCATACTTATGGCCATATGGTACAAATCCATCATTTCATAAAGGGATTCACCTAAAAGAAGAGTGGAGTCAGATCCAATCCCATATAAAATCTTATGGATAAATTAAGGGAATATAAATCCAATATGAGTTCTATTTTTGGTTTTATGTGTAAATGTTTATTCAATGTAGTGGATGGGTCTTGTTGTTATTTATTTTTTTGTAAATTTAGATGGATTTTTTGTATCCATCATAGAATTCTATTTTAATGGTAGTGAATTTTTGTAAATTCTTATTTTTATTAATTAGAGTGAAAGAATGTTTTATTTCATGTATAAAAACATAATTTGTTTCCTTTTGGGGTTGTTGTGTAGTCATTCTAGTTTGGATGTCCAATTCTTGATGGGTGGAATTGGTTGAATATTTTTTAGGGATACAAATATATTAGGGATTCAAACATAGCCTCCCACATCAAGTATAGGAAAATCCATAGCATGGTTTCCTTTAGTTCCCCTACCATTATAAGACATGTATCTTCATATTTCACTTTAAATTAGACACATATTGGACTCCTAGATAATGCCCTATGATCTAGGATATATTAAGGTATTAGTATTGTGGTTTGATATTTTCACTGAGGTTTGAGAAATTTTTTGAGTGAAATTGATTATTTATTATGAAAATTTAGGTTTTCCCCGTAGTTGTGATCCAGTACTTCTTTTATTTAAGGGGTTAAATCGTGTGGGTTTTTGGACCTTCTTCTTTCCATTGATCAACTAAAATCACTATGAGTTTTTGGGGATAGATAAGATAATGGTGGGGACATTTTTCACCCCCAAATTTATATTTTTAATTGTTTTTTTCATTATCATTTTTTCATTAGACATACTATTTAGTTTTGGGGTTTACTGTTGAATTTATATGATTTGTGATGTTTTTCCTATGTTTCATGGGTTTTGGGCATGGTTCAGGGGATAAAATGTGAGGTCATGATGCTAAGTCACGTTTCAGTTAATTATGAGAATGCATGGTTATGGTTCAACGGGTATCTCATGGATTGATTCAATCTTTGTTCCTCTTTCATGTAACAATGTGGGTCATGGGAGTCCCTAGATCTAGGAACATGTCTTTATCATTGTTAGTCCACATCATTAAATAATCTAGAACATGTTTATGGAATTTTTGAAATATCTATACTGAACAGTTAGTGCACGGTTTCCTAAACTATTCATTATACCTTTGTCCTTAAAAATTAGAAAATTAACTTTTCTCCCTAATGAATATAAACAAAAATTACCTTTAATCCCCTAATTTTTCTTGTGATACTTCTAGGGGTCTCTTCCATTCTTCCCCATCCCTTTCTCATTCTTCAATGGTGATTCTAAAGGATTTATTCAGGGTTTTTAGGTTATTTCTCAATGAAAAATCCTACCTGATTCATCTTCTTCCTTATTATTATATCATCCCATGTGTTTATATTATTCAATGGTATCTTCGGTATATGGTTCTTGATATCATGGTTTTTAATTGTTCTTTTACTTCCAAATGTTCCTTGTGGGATTTTTGGCTTTATTGGTCCATCGTGGGGTTGTTTTTGGTTGTCGTTGTTGAAGGGCCGAGAGTTTGGGGTAGTTTCCCATATGTATTGGCTATTAAATTAATGAATCCATTTATTTATTTCCATTGTAAACATTATTTTTCACTAATTAGGGTTGTATAATTTTTTGAATAATTGGTTTACATCAAATAATTTGATTTCTACCGTGTATTGATTTTTATGAAATTGTTTTACAAGATATCAGAAACCATGTGTTTGAAAAAAATTAATTATTTTCCTTATAATTGTATTTTTATTTGTAAATTGGGATTTGAGTTTCAAGAATTCGTTTCAAAATGTTTTTGAGAATTTTTTTAATTCATGTTTTATTTTTTCAGAAAATGTTTGTCACTATTTGAATACATGATTCACATTTGGAATTTTTATAAGTGGTTCATCATATGAAAACACTCATAAGGGTGTGTCTATGTCCTAGATGGTTGAAAAATAGAAGGGTAGGTCCTTAACATGGGACATCCCTCATGTAATGTGTATTGAATGGAGAATGGAGTACCTTCTAGGGAGATTTGAGGGTGATTCTTATGTGTCTCTCTTGTTTCAATTTATATGTTCATAGTTTTTTAGAACTTCTTGAATCACCCCCGCTATAGACATGACATAGTAACCTAGATTAGCTAGCTGAATTTACAAGACCAATTGTTGTACTAGTTTAGGATGAATCTATAACTAGTGGACCCATATAATAGTCATGCTCTGCTTTCGGGATGGTTCTCTTATGTTAGGCTAGGTATGTTATGATCGATAATTAGGCATATTATATTGCATTAGCAATGTTGACCAGACATATCAGGATCAATCCCCTCTATATTTTTTCGTGAGCACTTAGGTATTCCCAATTACCTAACACTTTTTATATATGGTGGATAATATGGGTTCCACATATGGTATTTTTATTTTTTCATTACATCCCATTTACCTCATTATATTTTTTTTCTTTCTATACTTGGTATTTTTGTTCTATAATGGGAATATTTTATATTTTATTATTTTGTCTTAAAATATTATGAATTTTTACACATTTTATACCTATATATTTTGTTTTCCATCCCATATTTGATGTTTTCAAATGACCTCCTTTTAAGAAAAAAATTGAAATATTTAGGGAAATTAATTATGATTTATTATAAAATGGAAAATAATAGAAACCAATGTTTACCAATTTTATTTCAAACAGTTGTTGATGAATCCTTTTTTAATGGATTTACCTAGGGAATATATTAATCGGTCATGGAACTGAGTTTTATTAATCATATCTATACATCAATTTTTGTTTTAGTATCCTGTTCAGGTTATATATTTTTCTTAGTCCCTAAATAAAATGTTGGGTTTTGTGATCTGAGAGTGACTCATGGGGTCACATAGAGACATAATAGTCACTAGGTTTGGTTTTGGATTTAATTATACAATTTTTTTCTTTAATTTACTTTTTCATTCTTTTTTATATTGGGTTAATTGTTTTTATTTCCACTAAATTTGTTTTTCTATCATGAGGTAAGTCATTCCCACCATTATTTTATGATTTCATATTGGTTGTTGGCACCCTAGAGCGATTGAGAATGTGTCTCAAGGGCATCATAATTTATATTAGGAAACCACTTCATGGTCAACCCAAGTTAGTGCTTGATTGAAATAATGTCGAACTTATAGATATTAATTCTAAAAAAATAAAGTTTACCTCACATTGTATCAAACCCAGTGTTTAATGAATTGTTTGAGAACAAGATTTTTGATTTTCAGGTTTGGGACAGCTTGGTTTGTAAAAAAGTTTGGTGTCCTAATTTTATAGGATTAATTTAGCTATTTGGGGATTAGGATGAGGCACATTTAGTGAAAACCAACGGAAAAGTTCATGGTATATGTATAATTTTAGAATAACATCCCAATTTTTTAGTAAGGTACATACAATGTGATTTTATTATTAATAAATTCCTATTTTAGTTACTGTAATGTGGATACGACTTTGAAATAGAATCACCAAGGGGTGATAACCTTGAAAATAGATATATAAGCATCTACTCAATTGTAATATTCCATATTTTTCTTATTACGAATCACATTTATTTTTTCATTAGACATTGGTGGATTATTCTTTTTCAGAGATAGAGATCCATTATTGGGGAAATTGACTTAAAAATAGGTGATATATGTTACATTTAATTAATAAAGTCCATGTATAAATATGTTAAAATGGGATTCTGAGGGACTTCCATTAGTTTGGATGGATATGTAGGTTGTTCGGATCCTTATGTAAAAATGGGGATGAATACTTTTTCAATAATATAAACATTCCATGTAATTGTATTACATGATGTGTAATCATTTCATAACACATGGCATGATCAGTTTTAGTCCACGAAGTGTTTCATAATGTGCTAATAATACACATTTTAAATCAACATTAGATATAGTGTAATGTTTGGGATAATAAAATTTTAATATAAGGATATTAATTTTTTGGAGTTTCACTTAAATTGTGAAATACATTACATTAATGGATTACCCATAGTGTAATCATTTTTCCTAGTGGATTTATACCTAGAATATATATGATTCATCTATTTTTTCCATGTATCAATTACTGCTATTATGCCCTAGGTGAATTCTGGCTATTTTTTGGAATGTATCCCCCCTTTTGGAATTCACAATCAGAAATCTGATCATTAGGGAGTTTCATTTCATAGGATTCCCTCATCCCTCATTTCTTCTTATTCAAGATAATTTTAAATCTTCGGATTATAGTTTTTTTGGGTTTTGATAATGATAAAATTTGATCTAGTTTGTTCTTAAAATCTTCGACCCCCTCATCCATTTTCTGGTTACCATTGGAAGCACTACATTAATTATATCTTAATGTAAGGGGATCTAAACCTAAAACTATAGTAAATTTATTTTCTAATTTTATAAAATATTATTATTTCACTAACTGAACATGTGATCTAACTAATTTATTCATTAATAAATGATAACTTTTATATTATAATATGTATTGGATACTATTTGATTCAATTGATAGCTACCAAGGAAATGGATACCCATGGCTGAGAGAACCATTGTATGTATATAATTACATATGAATTGGATAATGGATTAAATTTTGTTTATCATGACATTATATTCTATGGAAGTTTTGATGTAGAATCCCTATGGAAAAATAATTTTTATATTGAAATAGTTGGAATGTAAATGGTTTAATAGCATCAACTTAATAAAAGATTAAATGAAAGTGAAAAGGTAATTTCCATATTTTACCATTAAGGCTATTGATTTTATATTTTGATACACATGAAATTATGAGTTGTTTTTTAACCTTATGTAATACTTATATTGAGTGAAATCTTCCCATACCATTTCTGTAATGCTTATATTGAGTAGGTTCTTCCCAATCCCTTGTCGTAATTCTTATAATGATTATGCTTATCCCAGTTCTATGTTATAATGATTTTATTTAATAGACTCTTCCATGTCATGCACTATGAAGCTTATTAAGAATATTCTCATCCCAATCCCTTGGTGTGATGATTATACATATTAGGATCTACCAATTCCCATACTGATATGATTTTATAGTGGGATCATCCCAAATTTGGGTCATTTTTCCATGGATAAATGGATGTGGGTTGGAATGGTTATTCTACATGCTTAGATATATTCCATTATGGTTTCGAAGTATATTTTTGATGTATAATATTTAATGATTATAAAATACACTAATTTACCATGTTATTGCATAAAAATATTATCTTTATGGTTTATTTAGTAGAAATGGTGTTAACCAACTGATTTTTCCTCACACCATGTTTCGGCCACCATTTTGTAGCAGAAGAGATTACATATATGGAGGTTTGGACAAGGGAAAGGGATGTTATTGGTAACTTTATGCTTTAATTATGTGATGGAGTTTGGAGATGGCACTGGAATGGTGTTTTGGACTATAGTAATTTTATTTTTTATGTCTATTTATTCCTTTATTTTTATTGTTTTCAATGTGACTTTTACATATAATTGATATTTTCATTATGGTAATCTTCATTATTAATTATTGGTTTTTACTTTTAGTTTTTCAGGTTTATGATATATTATCTCAACTATTTCATCATTACTCTTATATTAATACTAAAATATCATTAAACATATATTATATAATATATCATGTGTTATAGTCCTCATAACATACATATCACTCACATAATACTAGTCTGTAGCCTATGGTGTATGGGTCGGTGTTCTTCAGATCTCACTACAAACTCGTTTTGGTCACATGAGAGAGTTATAGAATGGTGGATTTTACAATGTGGAATGATAGGAGCATGTTGTTTTTATATTACATTTTTTTATTCAAGAATGTTATAATGGATAGTATGATGTGCAGTGAAATTTTAATGATCTTGGTCATGGGAGTATTGAAACCATTTACAAGGGAAAATACAACTTCTCATGGTTAGGATTTATGTTCATGATGTTATCTCCTTATAATTGATTCTATTTGACCCTGAATGATTCACATGTCATGTAATGTTATTTTTCAGTGATGATATTGTTTTCTGGGATCTATAATCATGTCCTAGTATAGAATGTGATGAGTAAGAATGAATAATTATAGGCACACAAGGATGTATATGGATATGTATTGTTCGTGATATGGACATATTTATAAAATGTGTTATAAATTTTCTGATAAGATCTATGGTATGAGATTCATGATATACTTGATTAATAGAATTAAAATATCTATTATGTATTTATAAATAACTTGTAAGACATGTTTAGAGAGACTATATATAGTGGTTCTCTATTTTTTTACATATTTTTGTTGACCATGTTGTTATATCCATTGTTCTAAGGTTCAAGTTATTCTTGTAGTGAAAATAGATCCTCTCCCTATTTGAGTTGGGAATCTGGAGAGTGGAAATCAGTATGATCCTAATATAGGTGAGTCCGAGATTCTTGTAGACCCCCATTATTAGATGGATGTTTGGCTTCATGAAATCATCTTGAGGGTCATGTGATCCATAGAAAGAGAGACTATTCACACCTTACCTTCTATGTATGAGCTCAACATCTAGTTTCAGATGAAAAATCATCCTATAATTATTTGGGAGGGAGGCCCCCAGGTAGTGAAGTTGTTGATTAGGTCAGGTGAGATGATTTTTTTCATCTTGAGAATCCAATTAATATGAGGGTGAATCTTATTGTGTATATGTTTCAAGGACCTTCCAAACAATGGTGGGACATTCTTAAGTAGGCTGGGCCGAAGTAGGAGTAAACTTTGAAGGAATTCATTGAATATTTCAATAGTTAGTTCTATCCAGAGACATTAATTGATAATAATTATCTTCATTTCAAGTATCTAACATAGGGTAGTATGTCAGCGATGGGCTAGTCTAAATTCTCAAATGACCTAAAATGTTTACGCCATCATTACCTACTTGTGAGATCTCAAATGGGAGACCTTTGGAGATTTTATATGATATTATGTCATTGTTGAATGTTTATCATCTGAGTAGAATTTAAAAGTGGTAAATTATGTACTCATGAAATCTTATAGAGGCCCAAAGAAGTGGCCAATATGTTTCCATTAGTTGAAAGCAGAGAACTTCTTCTGGTAGAATGAATTGTTTCTTTGATAGTTTCCACCCAAGAAAATAAATGCAGAGTATTCATTGATATGGGCAGCTATTTTAGGACAACATTTTGTTTCAATGAATTTTGTGCAGAATGTCGGGCCACAAGTGGCATCAGTGTACAATCCCCCCTTTGATGTGTAGTTATTGTGGAAGGATGTGATACAAATAGAGTATTTTTAGGGAAATATAGAAATATATTATTTTAAAATGACCAAGACATGAATTAGAGTCTAGGATAGACTTAGAAAACTCTCAGCAGCCTAATATATAGTGTTCCACCTGATGCTTAGCTAAAGGCAAGGGATGTGGTTCCCCTATATAGGAGACACCATTTCTAAAGGAGGGAATATTCCAAACTATCCATAATGGACCATAGAGAATTGTCACTAATCAATTACATGTTTTTTAGTCTTTTATGGCCCCTATTGATGCATCAACATATACTATCAGATGTATGATTTTTTTATTGTCTATAATTCTTGTGGTTTTTTACTATAAGGGAATCAAATTCATTTATATTTGTACACATTTCAATATTTTTGTTATTGATTGTGGAAATCAATGATGGTGTTTTTACCATCAATTCACTATTGTGAATGCAGCATGAGAATATCAATCCTTTCAAGGCCTCTCCTCTAGAGATCAGATGTTCCCCTTTATTATAGAAACCATTTGTGCTATAAATGATAAGTTTTGATTTGAATTTTGGTATGGATATTTTTGTCTTATACCATGATTTTAATTACTATTTCCAAAGGATATTTACATTTCAATATCTACAAGGGGGAAGCCATTATCATTAGGTAATGTGGGATCTCTAGTCTTATAATTCGATAAATATGTAGTGATGTTTGTATTTTCTCATATCTCCTTTATAAAGTCAAGTTTTAGTTGATTGTTGAATGATGTTGTATTATTTTCTTCTCATGGTATACTATTTTCAGGAAATCCTTCCTATCGAGTTATATGGATCACATCTCGAGTAACATATCAATTTCACAATAGAGATGATGCAGTGAGGAGAGTGTATTTACATCCCATATTATTGAAGAGTATTGGTAGAGATTTATGTGTTGAAAAATCAGTTGGACTATCTGGTAGCGGATGGTTTAATATGTCCCAATACATATCCATGGGGTTCTACTATTCTTTTCAATAATAATGATAATGTCTCCTTACGAATTTTTGTGGAATATGAGAGATTTAACTAGATGACATTACAGAACCAATATCATCTTCTATATATTGAATTTATATTCGATCATGTAAGACATTTTAAGATATTCCCCAAGACCAATTTGATATCTTGATAACACTAGTTTAGGGTGAGACAAAAAAAACCTTTTACAACTTTTAGGAGTAGGTGTGTGTAGTATTATATCATAGTGGTAGAATATACATTGACCATCATACCAGAAGTATTAATATCCCTCATAAATTAGATATTTTATCAATTTCTAGATCAATAAGAGGTATCACATGTCAATGACATAATGGTGTAATCTTTTTCAATATATGATCCCAGAAAACAACTTCAAATCATCATGATTACATTGATAATGAATAAAATTTATATTAAGCTGGAAAAATGTTGTTTCTGGTTTGATAAACTGCCCTTATTTCTCCATTTCATCATAGAGGAAGGAGTGGTAGTTGACCTAGAGAATGATATATTCCTGGTACTATGAGAGTTATCCACGAATGGTATTGAGAATCAATGTTTTCTAGGGTTAGAAAGTTAGTGTCTTCAATATATCCAAGGATTCTTTCATATAGAAGTAACGATGTGAGGGATGAATAAGAAGGGAGTTATGTTTGTTATCCTAGATGATTAAAATTGGGATATGTTGGAGCGAAAAGGAAGGATATCCTCCACAACTACCCTAAAATTACCTTTTGGGGTAAATCATATAATGAATACTATGTTCCATCTATAGATAGATGCATAGAAATTATAATGTTGAAGGATCGAGTAGTCACTTGTGGATCCCAAAAACAGATACCACATGATAGGAATTAAAATAATTATTATTTAGAATTTTATAGGGTGGATCATGCCTTGAGATGCTGGATTCATTACGTTTTGAGGGAGAGGCTTTTTGTGTAAACATTCCACAACATTCTCAGACACATATTTTATCAGTGGGACTTGAATCCTTTAATAGAGGAGGTGGGTTAGTTATCAATAGCCATTCAACATTGAGATTGATTATACACCAGGAAAGGGAAATGTTGTTGTAAATATATTGATCAGGTGTATGTATGTGGATTTAGTTATGGAATCTTGGGATGAGGGGTGGATGATAAATGTTTTTACCAGAAATCATTTAGATGTAAAGGAGTCTCTGGGATGTGTAGATTTAACTTATAAAACTATTATTCCCATGATTTTGGTGAGGATAATAAAAGAGATTTCATCTAATCTAGAGATCATATTTCTAAGAGAGTGTATATTTGGTTTTGATACACCATTAGGATTGTCTCTTGCTAGAAACATTTCTCTTATTTTCCATGGTCATTCATAGGGTCATTTGGGCTTCTGTGAGGAGCTGATGAGAGAGTTTCATTATTCTAGATGGGAGGTATATATAAGTTTAATGAAGAAGTATTATTTTCTTTATAGACATTACATGATATTTGTAATGAATAAAGAGATGGTACGATGTGTGGTGAGGTGATACAACTTTCATCAGGTGAAAACCAGGTATAAGAGTCCAGCTTGGTTATTGTTGCCTCGAGCCAATCCATGAAATTATTTGGATCCATGGTTATCCAAGGAGTATTGTTTTTGGTAGAGATCATTGTTTTACATTATTTTTCTAGAAGTTCCTTATCATGAATCTATGATCATAGGTTATTTATAAAAAACATATAACCCTCTTACAAATTTTTAATCTAAGTAGACTATTATTTAATTGTAAAAGTGTAATGAGCTAGTGTTTTGTATTTCACTAGTTAATGGGAGAAACATATGTGGATCGTGGATTTTGAAAAATAATAATTAAATCTCAGTATTGATACAGATTTCACCCTTATAATCATTTAATGAGAGATGATATAGTTCAACTCCTTGTTGACTAGTGGTTTGTGAGTCCACTCATGTTGGGACTAGTCTTTAGAAGGAGACATTTAAAAAGATTTTTTGATCAGGAGGTGGTTTTGGACCATGAAGGAAAACAAAAAAGTCATATTGTGACCATCAGATAAGAAATCTATAGTTCTTGGGTAGTCATCACATTTTCCTTCGGATGTTTCCTAGGTTATGTAATTACCTTATCGAGAAATAGATAATTCTTACACATAGTCTTGTTAGACCATTTTATGGAGTGGGTAGGGTCATTCTAGTGGAATACTGATTGTCCCTTCCACAGTGCAAAAATTCCATGAAAAATATGTTTCACATGTATTGAAATCAAATATATTATACCAATTATTCCCATGTGGTATACATCGAGGACATTGAGAGTTCTGTTGATGAATCCTATGAGGATAATCAAATTCAGAGTGTGGACCATAGTGATAATTACCTCTGTTGTACAATATATATCTAGGTTTAGTGTAGTGGAATTATAGGTGGTTCATGATGAGATCTTGGAGAGGGATAATGATATGTGAGAACTATGGCCAAACATATTTAATGATACAACACAGTTATTCTAAGAGAATCTTGGGAATGAGATGTTATATTATGGGGAGGTTGTAAGATAATATTTTTTTCTAGGTATATCCCTCTTTTAGATTTTCATTGGAAAGTGGTGGCCGAGTCTTATTTTGTTATGTAGATAATTTTTAAAAAAATGACCTAAATTTCATAGAATAACGATTATTTTAATTAATGCAGTCTAGGTATAAACATGTTAAATAGGATTACAATGGTTTTATTCATGAGTTTAGAAGGCTTTGGGGGTGGTTAAGATCATTATATTGAATCTTACAAAATAACTATCTTAAAAACATTTAAAAGATGTGTTAATGTATTAAACGGTGTGTAAATATTTACTGATAGATGTTGGGAAAAATTAAAAACCATGATGTGGTTCATGATTTGAAATTAATTCACCTTATGAATCTATATTAATGAATTTTAATTTTCATTAAAGTAAAATATTAATCCAAGGTGATTATTTTTATTACCATCACCTTAATTGAGAAATACATGATGTGGATTGGTTAAATATTATATTATCCTCGAGGGCAACAGATTTAACCCTATAATTCATATGATTCTTTTATTGATTCATTGAATTAATTTATCCCCTTAATCACTTGAAATTATAAAGGTGTTTTTTGGGAATATTTCCCCCTTATAAATAGAATGATAAAAAATTTGGTATTGGTTTCGATTAAATTATTAGTTTTCAATCTCCTCTGTCATCTTTGCTTTTCATTATGGTGTAAATATCTTCATCATGGATATGTTTTGGGTTTTAATCTTGATCTAGTGTTATCTAGGTTAAAATTTCAAACTCCCTTGGCTTCATCTATGTTAATAGTACCTGTTGGATGCATTTTGTTAATTGGAAGATAATGGTATGAGGTTTAAACCTAATACCATGGTCTCCTTAATTTACAAATCTATAAAATATTGTGATTGTTCCAATGAAACAGGAACACCGACTAATTTATTCATCAATAAATTGAATATCAAGGATTAGAATATGCATTAGTTCCCTTATTCATTAATTGATAGAGACCTAGATTATGGATACCCTTGGGGTGAAGACTATTGAATATATATATATATATAATAATTGGCCAATATTTTAATAAATGTTTAAGATGAAATGAGATTTAGGATATTGCTTGATGTAGAATCGTCCAGTAAAATGTATTATTTGTTGAATTGTGTAGCATATAAAGGTTTTATCTATCTAAATGATTGTGAAATTTATTGAAAAATACATATTCGAAGAATTGATCATTGAGTATGAGGATGTGATTATTTTTATATCCTTATAGTTATGACGTGATGTGTCCCATGTTGTAATTCTTATATATTGTGGATTGTGTCGAGTCTGATAATGTAATACATATATTGAGTGGGCTCCGCCTAGCCCATTTGATAATGATTATATTGAGTGGGATATTCCTAGTCCCACAATAGAATGCTTAAATTGATAGGGATTTACCATTCCCATGTTGCAATACTTATACTGAGTGGGATCCAACCAGTCTAATTATGTAATGAAAATATTGTGTGAGCTCTACCAGGTACCCTACTAAAATTCTTTTATAGATGTATTGGGACATATTTTTGTGATTTTTCCATGGATATATGGATATTGGTTGGTATGTTTTCATATAAATTTTAGAGATATCCCATTATGGTGTCAAAGCATATTGATTGAGATATTATATTAATTTATTTATTACTACACATGTTTATCACATTATTTAATAAACTTATTAGTATATTGGATTTTTTTTTAAAAAAAAAATTCACCATACTATGTTTTACCAATAACAATTTCAATTCATCATTTGGAACCTGAGAAGACTACATTGCATGTTTAGAAGTGGGATATAAACCATGTTTCTAATTTTTTTCTAGTTATATGGGTTGGAGTTCGGAGATATGACTTAAATTACTTTTGGGACTGAGGTCATTTGAGTTTTTATTATTTAGATTGATTTTTTTTCATATTTTTATTTAGATATATTTAAACATGTCATTACATGAATCAAAATTATTGTTTATTGGTTTCTCTTATTTTCACAGTTGAATGATATGTGGTTTCCTAAATTTTTTTAATACTCTGATACTTATATAGATGGATTATTATGTTTTATTATACTCTATACATGGGGTATAGTCTCCCCACTATACATATAACAACCTCATTTCTAGTTTGTAACCTCTATCATATAGGAAGATGAAAATGATGTCTCAAAACACCCCATTTTGTCCAGATGAGAGAGAGTTGTAATGGCTAACATTACACAATCTTTACACTGATTCATGATGAGTTGGACTAACACTACACAGTTTGAAATAACCTCCCAGGGGATATTATTTAGATAATCTTATTCTCATAATAATCAGTTAAAAATTACTTATTATGTTATATAATATAGTTATGGAATAAAAGTTAACCCAACCTAAACCTATATTTTATAGAGAATAATTTAGTTCAAACTAAAAGATAATTTAATAATTTTAATGGGGAAGATAACTTGAGATTAACATTTATATAATTTTACCTTAGAGATATTATCTTACGCTATTAATTGTTTATCACAGTTTATTTAAATATTATTTTTAGGAATTTTGGGATATGCGATGAGCCACATTAATAATATATGTTATTGGCAACACAATGATTTTCCTATTGAGAAACCAAATGGGATAGATTCCAGTGTTCAATATATTAGGGGTATGCTCATCCATTTAACTACATATATGATAAAAAACACCATTCACTCCATAAACATGAACACACATAACAAGATTAGGGTATAGTTTATTAGAATATCATATGAATTTAATGAGTAATGAAGGTTGTTTTAACATTTTATTTGTGGAAAATATTGAAATAATCACACAAGGGAATGCATTAGAAGAATAAGAATGTGTTTCAAGTGTGGAGGGAGTTTCCATCGAGGTCATGATTATCGTGAAATGGTGAATAAATTGGTCAATGTAATGCATGTGAATAATGTCAAATGCCTCCAATCATATTATAATGGGAACACTGCAAAAGGATACCCTTAACCAGTGACAAATGATTAAAAAAATACATTATTAGAAATTTAATGTATGAGAATAATATAAATTTTATACAATCCCTATAGGTGAATATAGGCCATGAAAATGTAGAATAAAATAAACACTATTTCTTCACTCTTTATTTGTGTATATAAAATTTCTTTCTAGTCAAAGATACCCTTATAGGCATAGTATTTTTCTTAAAAGCATCCAATACACACCCTAATAATTTATTTTTATTAAGAAAAAATGGATATTATTTTTTTTTTCAAATTAGTGGTCTTTTGAATATGAATAATGAAATCCCTATAATCTATCCATTAGATGAATTTAATTTCATATATTGAAATTTATTAGTTATATTAGTATTGAATACATATTAATCAAAAAAGAGAAATAAAATTTCATATTACAAACCATCCTATAATAATATATTAATGAAATGATTAGAATATGTTCTATTAAAAAACTAATACGGTTATAGGAGTCATTACACATAGCCAAGATGGATGCTTGCCTCTAATGTTTGAAAAAAAATCAATATTTGGATTGACCAATTATAAGTAAAAATTATTTATTTTAAAAAAAAATTGAATCAACACTATAAATTATATCATGAGTCCTGAAAATATCTTAGATACCCTTTATTTAATTTCACTGGTATATTTTTATTAAAGTTGTTTGGAAGAAATATATTCAAAGTGGGGAATGTTACACACCATGGTTTTGAAATATATATTTTTTATAATTATTACTATTTTGAATATATTTCTCAACAGGAAACAATAAGCTAAAACAGGTCATAAAAAATTTACTATTAATAATATTTAAGTAAAATAAACCCCCGGACAATAGAATTATTCTAATCAACAGTGAATCATTATAAAATATTATTACGAACATTTAATTTTTTATGAAGGGATGTTTTCAAATAAAATATTCTTTCAATATTTTTTTTATTTTAATTAAAAAGATAAAATTATTAATTGTAGAATTGTAATAAAAAACATTTTTTTGAATTCATCATTTTAAATGTTTTTAGGGTTATTTTTGTATATTTTTTTTTAAAATAATTGATTTTTAGGGGATTTGTTTAAAATAAAATACTAAATTAATATTTAGTGTTTGTGAATATATAATGAAATTTGTGATATTAAATTGATAACAAAACATTTTTTATGATAAGTTACGTATATACAGATTGTAAATATAAATTTCTAAATACTATTTTTAATTTATGAAATAAATTATTTTCATTTGATAAATTTAATTGATATTTTGCAGTAAAAGAATTTGTTTTTTATTTTCACATGACTAAATAATATTAATGAAAAATATAGTTTTAGATTTCATTGAATTCCTCATAAATTTTCTAATTATCTTAAAAATAAAATAAATATAATTTAAATTTCAATGATTATTTTTTTTTCAAAAAAATTGATTTTAATCATTTAAACTTATTCGGGTTTTTCTAAATACATATTTTGTCTATTACATGAACTATTTTTAAAATTATTTTTCCTTTAAGAAGAAAATTTTATTGATACAATGGTATTTAATATTTTGAATAATTATAAAGAAATTATTTTATAAGGAATAATTTATTTTAGTTTTAGAAAAAATGATTTAGTTATGAAAATACTTGTTACTGTGGTAAAATCCTAAAGGGTAAAAGGGGTTAGACAAAAGAGTAAAATGTCCAACATGTCAAAAAAATATTCAAATTGAATGATGACATTTAAATTAATGAAACCATATCTCCCATCCATTATTTTCCATTTTTTCTCTATATAAAAATAATTTTCTCTCATTATATTATGATGAGATGTTTACAAAAAAAAATTTCCCACCACTTATATTAAGGGACACTCTTCACCATGAGTATACCTATACACAATATTGAGTTCCACATCAAATTCCAACCAATTCGTTTATCATTGAATCATATTTCACTTTCATAATCTTATGGATTTAATAGTTTTCCCAAAATTTAACCCTTTATAGGGATTCCTCAATGGGGAACTGAATCATCTAAACCTAAGTACTAACATTTCCCAAAAATTGTTGATTTTATATCATTCACATTCAAATTTATTATTATAATTATTAACGTATAAATTAATAATTTGATTTATATAAAATACTTTTTTATTTTAATTAATTACC
The DNA here is from genome assembly GCA_963277665.1 of Viscum album. Lineage (NCBI taxonomy): Eukaryota > Viridiplantae > Streptophyta > Magnoliopsida > Santalales > Viscaceae > Viscum > Viscum album. The sequence goes on from OY728128.1 coordinate 119,637,740, forward strand.
ATTAACCACAAAGACCATTTTCAAAACCGAAAAACAAAAAAAACCATTAATGTGTTGTGTTCGCATCCTCCTCGATGAAGTAACACAATTCAAGATTAATCTACATTTTTTATTATTTATAAAATAATATTTAGATATGATTCAAAAACATAAATTTATATAATAATTATTATTATTAATCTATATTAATGATATTATTACAAAATAAATAACATTTGAAATTATACAATATAATTAATTATAGTGTGTTGATGTTTAGATCATTCTAACCAACTAATTGAAAATTTCTATAAAATAATCGATAGAACAAATATATGAGCTTTATGAATGACAATATATCTTATATATAAATAAATCATTAATTTTCATTAGTTATGAATTATTAAAAATAATATTTAACACATTGACTAAAATATTAGTGTCTTATTGTTATATGTTACCACGACATGATCTTCTATGATTTCACGATTAATGACCATAATAAAGACACCCATCAAATGAACTTATAAAATAATAAATAATTTTCAAAAAAAATTCTAGTTCCTTTTAATATTTTTGAATGATGAATTATGGGGGAATAATTATTTGTAACACTATTATTATTAAACAATATCAAAATGATCAGGATTACTGAAACCCCATAACTAAAATAGAATATAAATAACTAATATAATTGTATATATTAATTAAAAACAATTTTTAAAAATATATATATATATGATTATGTTTATAAAATCATTAATTTTGTTTTTTAAATTTTATTATTTGATATTCAAGTAGTTTTTTTAAATTCACGAATTATTGTAAGGGTAATATTGTCTTATTTTTAAAACCATGATTCATGTTAAATATTCTACATAATATATTTATTTATATAGACTACTCATTAACACATTACATCTAAATAGAATTAATACTTTTCATTTCTTGATATTTTAATTTCTATTTCATGGTATCCCCCTTATGTTATTTTTCATTCTTTTTATACCATTACCGTAAGGGGTCTCCATCAAAAATTTTATTTTCCTCAGATAAATTTCATATTGGGCCATGTTATAAATTCGATATGGATGGATTAATTACAATTTTTTAATTTTTCCAATTTTATATAATTTATGGTACTTTAAGAGACATATCATGTTCTTTAATTAAATGTTATTCCATTCAATGGATATTATGGTTGTATGGATCTTTGTTTATTGAAATCCACTTTCTTCATATAATAAATCTACTTGTACTTTTTTCCATGAATGGTTTCTTACAAAACATATTTTTTTTCATGTTAAATTATCTTTATAACTATAGAGAATTAATTTTTAATTCAATAACTTTACCTTGATTAATTTCTTCCTCAAAATTAGTATCATTATTGTGAATTTTTCTCGCCCTCCTTAATGATTATTTATCCTCACTATCTATGTTTTACATTCCCACTAATTTCCTCATTAAAAATGGGAAAAAATATTGTGTTAACTCAAGTGTACATCATTTCACCATTTTTTTCTATTCATGTTGATGTATTTCCTCATTCTACATTGTGGGTTTTTGGAAATTGTGTGTCAAAATATAAAATATTTTTTCCTTACATTCATGTTTAAAAAAAATATCTTCCACTCTACGTTAACTTGTGAAATCAAATATATTGTTAAATGCTAAAAATATTTCATATTAATTTGAAAATTGAAATTTTCAAAAAACATTCACTTTTTATTTTGAAAACCATTTAGTTATTTTAAATTATCAATAATAAAATATTAATTGTTATAATTAAAAAATATTCATCATGTTTTCACTTAATATTTTTGAAATTATTATGTCCCTATATGGTTCCACTAATGTGATTTATTTTGAAAATTAAATATATTGTAATCAATTAGCCCTCACTATTTTGAAAAAACATTTCATAGAGAATATGACATCATCTTTTACTCCAATGATAAAATCACCAAAAAGTATATTTTAATATTTTCATACAATTTTCCACATTATTTATAAAAACTATATTTCCTTGGAAATTATTTTTCATTAATCACATTCCAAATTTAATAATGAAATAATATTTTTGTTTGATATAAATTTTGGGGTCAACCATTTATTTTCTTCTGGTCATTTAATGTAAAACCATCTTGAAAAAATACAAAACCCATTTCCCATCCATGTTTTATTTATGATATGATAAATTATTGATTTTTGAAGGAACACATATGTATGTATGATTTAATAGTGGTGTCAAAATTATCCCACTAATTAATTGGTTAGTTTTTTAAATGCATTACTTTTTTAAATCATCATGAATTCAAGAAATCAAATACTGAAGAACCGAATACCATAGAATTTTTGGAAAACTAGATTATATAAATGATATCAATTTTGCCTTCATATATGAAAATATAACATAATACAAAACAAAAAAAATTAAACTACATCCTTGAAACTCGTTCAAAGATGTTGGAGTAATATCCTAGTGAATAGAAAATGGTTAAGCTCAAATTATCTATATGGGTAGGAATACAATGGAAGTAATCTTGAATCGATAAGAATAAACAATATACAAATGTAAATAACTGAGAAAACATTCCATGTAATAAATGGACAACAAATAATCAATATGGAAATGTAAAGTACTGAAAATACATGATATCTTATCAGTAAATTGTGAATTAAATGAATCTATAGATTTTTATTCATAGTAAAAATTCTCTGTAAAAATATAAATTAAATGATAGAAATGCTTAATTATTAGACATCATTTATCTAGAACATGAACCACTACCATTAATAACCTATTAACGATGGTTTAATAATGTGGGTAGTAATGCATCTATATTTCATGGAAAAAATTGGATGAGTTTTTGTCCAATTTACTTCATCTCATGATAGTACACAAGAATTTATGGCCTAAAAATGTCTATTCCTCAACTTGTGTATTTCATGTCCAAAGCATTCTTCATATATCTAATAGTCGATTTATTTAATAAAAGTGTCCCTTATTATAAAATAAAATTATTGAGAAAATAATAAATATTAATCAATAATTATATAGTGAATATTATGTAACAACAATGGTTGATGATGTTGATGAATGTTCATACCATTGGAATATCATTATAACATTTTTGTGGAAAATAATATTTAAGCACTCCAAAGTGGTTCTTAATACATTGAAACATTTTAATCCTAATAACCATGAAGAAATTTCATTTAATGAAACATATAATATCATTACAATAAATAGATTCAGGATATAACATGTTAAAGTTAATTATAAAAACCATATAAAATAATAGTGGTTTATAACATTACAATATGCATCAATGACAAGAAACTGACACGGAATTTCTTACCATGAGTCTAACTTGTCATGTGTGTGTTTATATTTTTGTAAAATAGACTTATATTAAATTATTTATATATTATGATCCTTTTTCATTTCGTTCATTACTTTTTCAATACTTATTACAATGTTTTATACAACTATATAAACAATTAATTTTACATCAGGAGTTTTGACAATATACGGTTCATGTGTTAAAAATGACTTTGGTAGGTCGAATATAGTTTAAATGGTCATTTAAAAAATATATAAAGAATAATAATATTGACATAATTATCATATTTAATATAAATTATTCTTTTATAACCATTAATTATTTATTATTATAAAAATTTTACCAACATTACAATCATGGATACAGTTGGCCGAACGTATGCATGTGTAACGATCCCATTTATCAATAATCATTATGGAAAAATGGTAAGTAACCATTATCTTTCCATAATGATGAAAATTTTAACTATTCATAAATACTTATATTTATAATTATTTTAATGTAAAATGATTCACATCATGTCGAGGAGGCGGCAGTCCACGCATCCACAAACGACGTTATCAGTTTTTTTACATTGTGAAAGTGTAATAAATAAAATTACATATTAAATTGCCAAAAAATTAATTATTTAATTGATATAATATATATGTTATTTATGTAACATAGTCTTAATTAAAATAATCATTAATATGTTCCATATATTGTGTGAGCATATTACGTCGATTTGAGGAGATGGTAGTATACACAACCACAAATGAAGTTATCATATTTACATCAAATAGAACACAAAAAGTTTTGTGTTATATAAAAATTACAAAATAATAATGAGGTATTAAATTTCATACATATGATATTGAAAATTAAAATTACATCAGAATTCAAATCCATGAATGGATGTCAAGGAAAAATGAATGACATCATTTCACAAGGTGGTAGTTCAACTTACACTAATGGTCAGTCCGTTACCCATTTGATGGAAGTGTATATATGTATAGTTTTATACCTTAAAATAATAAAATTAAAGTATATTAATTAAAATTACATTATTATATAACCATGTGAAGAGAAAAACTTAATGGATTGATAGAGAAATAAATCAAAAGTCACCATTGAAGAATGTGACCTATTTTTCAGGAAACTAATTTTAGTTTATAAAAAAATTTCTTGGATTTATTTCTACACAATGTGATAATTATAGGTTTATAGGAGAGTTTTTGGTAGAATAGTTTGGTATAGTATAAGACACTGTTTCTTGAGGGTTGTGAGGAATTGGAAGTGTGAAGCTCTTTTTAAAATGGAGGGGTAGTGGTATTTTCGTAAATAACAAAAGTTATGCACTTTTGGGAGGTATCCCTTACCTCATGTTCCAAAAATTTGAAAAATAATTATGTAATGTAATATTACGGTCTTGAAAAACCCCAACTACACAAAAATATGTTCACTTATATAATTCTGTTCCTTAACTTTAATGATTCTCCACTTTTCCCATTTTTTTAATTATAGAAACTTTTTTTAATATAAGATATTTAATGATTAAATATGAATTAATGGTCATATTATTATAAATTAAATGAAAAATTATTTATAAAGATGATATCAAATTTAAAAATTAAATATCCAATATTTTTTAGAAATTAATTTTACTAAAAGAGCATGTAATGCGTAATAACACTACTTTATCAAAAATCATGTAACCAAATTATTTTACTATCTATGGGTAAACATGTTTATTATAAAATATAAATTGGTCCATTAATAAATCATATTTTTTATTTATACATACATAAAAATAAATTTTATTAAGTTAGGTTTAAAAAAATTAATCTTTTAATAAAATGACATTTATTGTAAAATAAAATTCAGGTCGTTTCAGAATTATCATCTTCATTCTATTTTCGAAATATAAAAACTATGATTTATTTATAATATATTAATTTAAATTCAATGTATCATGATATATTCATCTAAAAAACATGGTAACATAATAAATCATTAAATATACTTTGGTTATAATATTTTAGCAATATTCAATATTTTTAATTATTAACTGTATAATCCATGTGATTGTGTTTGATATGTGTTTAATGATACTGATTAATCTCTAAAAATTATTTTTAAATGGTAATTATAAAAAACTTTTTTATCATTAAAAATAATTTTTATCACAAGAACTATATTTCTTCTCTAATACTCTCATTTTGAAATGTTAATGGTAATGGATGTTTTTTTTTTGAATTTTTCCCTACTAATCATATAACATAGGTAAAATTCATAAAATAGTATCCAAAAAACATATAAAATTAAAAAACATAGTTTATATGGTACGAATATTTTAATCCAATGGAAATTGAAATTTTTATACATCATTTTGGTCATTATGTTTAAGGATTAGTACTTTGTTAAGTATAATTTTACCCTAATCGATGTAATTGATTTTAATCACATTCACTAATATTTTTGGTAAAAAATAACATTATATTCTTAGTATATAAATATTATATTGGTAACGACAAATTATGTTTGTTTTTTTAATTAAATTCACAAAAGAAGAAAAATTATATTTAAAGCTAATCACACAGACATTGCGAGAAAGCAGCTTAAGTGAAAATATTCAAATGTTCATTAAGACATTATATCTAAATTAAACATATAATTGATTAAAATTAATTATGTTGGATTAATATATATATAATTAATCTATATTAAAATTATGATTAATTTAAAATAAAACATAACATTAAAAATTATTTAGATGAAAAGGTAGTTTTTTATCTAAAATGTAGTATTTGTTACTATTCATCAAAATGGAACTTCATTGAAAAATATAAGAAGTTAATCATAATCTAATTTTAACATTTTTAGGTAAAAATTGAATTTTATTTTGAAAAATAGTATTTATATCTGTTTAAAAAATTTGATTTAGAATAGGTTCAAAATTAAAAGGATGAAAATTCAATCTTCTGTGTACGACAAGCATAATCAGTGTGATGTGTAGCCTAAAATTAACAAGATGTTGGGTATAAAGAATTATATAACAGAAATAAATTTGATAACATATTGAAAATATTTTAATGGTTTGGGTTGTTACATTCACCCCACCATAATTAAAGTTTTTCTCTCATAGTTTGAATGTGAACTTGGTAATCCAGGGATTGATATTTGAAAATTCAATTATTCAAAAAACCCTAATGATAAATATGATTAATAAAACATATTATAAATAATAAAGAACATAAATTTTAATTTAATGATAACCCATGAATTTTGAAAAGAATAAGGTCAGTAAAAACACGGTTATAGAGGAATAATCCAACTAGCATATTTTAATGTAGAGTGATAGATAACATGTTAATCAGAATGTTCATGAGAACAGAGTCATAAACTAGAGTACTAAAAAGGCCATTGATATCATAAAAATCATCACAATAGGAAAAAAATTCAAGAACCTTTTCCAAGGGTTTATAAATAATTTCAAAATATATGAATATAAGTAAATACAGTTTTCTTTAAACAAAATATTTTCCTTTGATTAAACCCTCAAATATTTTCACATCATTTCATAGCTCAAGATGCATTATATAGTTGTGTAATACATTATCGCCCAAAAAATCATTCCAATATTAACATAAATTTTTTTAAAATGGTTATATATTCAAGAATATTATCTTCTAACACATTGGAAAGAAGGTCACTAAATTAAAAAAATCAACATATCATAGACATTAATCAAAGTGAACCATATCTAAATTTTTACATTAAAAACTAGTGAATAACTTCATCGTATCATCTCTTGAAATATTTTAATTACATTAATTATCATATTTTTAATGAAACATGAATTTTTCCTTATTCCTTATTTAAAAAACATTTTGTTGGATCTATTTCTTAAATATAAATGTGTGGTAAACATAATCAATGATGGAAAAAAATAGGATGTCGGAAAATCATTAATCTATTCCAATGTAGTCTATAATATCAAATAAACATTTTCCATATCAATCAAATCATTATTAAGATGAAATTACGATATCATTTTGATCATGTTAAGGATTATATTTTCCCCAAACATGTTTTTTTTCAAAATGTTTAACATGCTATTGAATCACATTTATTGGTTATCAATACCAATCTACCCAAACTCTGAAATACTTGATGAAAAAGTACTGAAGTATAATTCTTATTTGTTTTTTAATTCTCATGACCAATTAATTATTGACAAAATATTCAAATGATATAATTATTGAATACAAATAATGTAAATTTAATTATTAGACATTATCAATGGTAGTATAAATTTCTTGACAATGATCTATTATCCTCTTTTGGGGTATATTCATTTAATAGTTGAGTCATTGTTTTGTATAGTGCGAACCCTCCGTACAGTCGAAGCATTGTACACTATCAGACTTTTTTATCCATACCATTACAAGAATAATTGAATTTCCTACCACCCTTGTAGAGAACCCTCATTATTTTTAATAATGTACCAGGGTGATTATTTCTAATAATATTACATCTGGGAAAATACTTCTTCCCCTTATTCCATTTATACATCTTTTCCCACCATGTACTCGTATTATCTGGCTACCCTTTGAATCCATGATAACAAGACAATTATTTATTTCTATCATTAGAACATTATTCTTTGTCCTCATATGATGAGAAATTTTATGAGACATGTTCCTTTTTAAATATTATCATAATACAATAAATTAAATGTTCAATCGTAGTATTTAGACAATGTACATTAGTGTGGTTCACATTACTTTTACTTTGAAAAATACGTAAATGACTAAATACCCTACATTACATCATTTCATTACGATAACTAATTTATAATACAAAAAATAGAAAAAAACTTAACATAAATTTTTTTATGTGTAGATATTCTCATAATAACAAACATGGTTTCATTGGAATGTTTTGTTATACTTATTCTCAAAGTATTTCTTAGGGTATTGTTCCCTATTCAATTTTATCTAAATAAATATTCTATGATTTATTATAAAAATCCATTTATACTAATTATAGTTCCCTAACCCTGTAATGCTAGAGTGGATGCATTAAATTGTTACATAGCAATGATTACAAGGAATAAAATCCCGATGGACTGATCAATTTTTCATTTTTGTAAATCATGATTACATACATGAAAACAATTTTATATGGGTAAAATGATATAAAAAATAATACATAACAAAAAAAATTATCATTTAAATTCATTCCAATATTTTATTTTCATATATTTTAGAAATGAAACAATATAAGGGTGCGATAAATTTTTCAGTAAGGGTATTTGTATCGTGGATGTATTCATGAATCAATATTAATAAACTATATGGAAAGGTAAATAATTTAACACACATTCCATTTAAACCAATGGATAATGAATAATGAATATTCAATGGTAATTTAATGAAAATACATGCCATATATTCATTTAACATAGAATGAAATGCGTCCAAATAATTTTTTTATTGTGAAAATCATCTAGATCATAATAACTGAAATGGTGGAAATGCTTAATTATTTGACATTTTGTTTCAAAAACATGATCCACTACCATCTGTACCTTTCATAAAATAGTTTATTTATTTTGGTAGAAACCCATATATACTACTTTGAAAAAACATCTTATTGGTTTTTTCTAAGAGTGTTCATCTCATAAGACAACTGATCCATCAAGGGGATTATATTAACCGGTCCCTAACCTATTTATTTAATGTCTAATTTATTAATCATATATAAAATAAAATATTTAATTAATAATAAATGTTACTTATCATCAAATAACCCAGTTGAATAAATAATATGGATTTATCAACAGTTCCTTATTGGAGGATATGTGACAACAATGGTTGTTGATGTTGATTATTAGAAATACCATTGAAATATCATTAAAATATTCCTAAGGAAAAAATATTTAAACATTACAATGTGTCACATACAACTTTAAAACATTTGAATCCTAAAATCCATGTTTTAATAACATTAAATTTATGTTATAATAAAATGACAATAAATATAATCATGATATAGCCAGTCAAATGGTAGTATATGAACCATTTAAAAGAAACAAGGTATAAAACATTTCATTGTGCCTCATTGAAATAAAATTTATATTTAATCCCTTACCTTGATATTGGCATGTCACATGTGCCTTTAATGTAATAAATAATAAACATACATAAATTATTTATTTGATTTAGAAAAATCAACATTATTATTAATTTTACTTTAATTATTAAAATTTTTCATTCAACTGCCTGGAAAAGTAAGTATACATAAGTTATTTTGACCAAATTCAGTTCATTTCTAAAAAAACAACTTTTCTTGGTCAATTGTGGTTAAATTGGATATTATAAAAACATGTCCAGGATAAAAATAATGAAATTATTATAATATTTATATCAATAATACTTCTAAAACGAATAATTAAATATTGTTATGAAATAAGAAAAAATGTTACAATCAAGGAGACAGTAGGTCGTATATACACATGAGTATCATTCCCATTTTGTAATAATCATTATGGAAATGATGTAAGTAAAATTAATCATTAATTAATTATTATTATATCATATATACCAAATTATTTAATCAAATATATATATATATATATAATTATTGTGATATAAAATGAGTCACAACACATTGAGGAGGTGGTATTCCACATGTCTACGAATGACAATATTACATTTTAGTGTGTGAAATGATAAAAAATAAAATGATATATTTTATTTATAGAAAGGATAATCTATCCTGAATATCACATGTATTTTATTTATGTCACATATGGTATGTTAAACACATCCTTAATACTTTCCATGTAATGTATGAACGAATAACATCACATTGAGGAGGCGGTCGTCCACACTTCCCCAAATGAAGTTATCATATTTATATCAAGTGGAATGCATAATGATATATCTTATATAAAAATATAATAATCCAAATGGCATAATAAATTCCATATATATGATATAAAAATAAGTTTCCATCATTATTCACAACCCTCAAAGGTGGTAAAGGAAAAACTAAATTACATCGTTTCACAGGGTGGTAGTTCTTCGTACATTAAAGTATGTTCATTATCCATTTGATTGAAGTGTGTGTAGGTATAGGTCTAACAATAAACATAAAAAATTGTTTATATTTAATAAATCGTTGTTTTTATATAATAAGTTAATAATAATAATTGAATGGATTGAAAAAGAAATAAATCAAACGGATTGTTGAAGAATGTTCATTTTTTCCAGGTAACACATTTGTGTTTATTCCAAAATTATTACTTATTATTATATCACCCAAATGTGATGATACTATATTTAGGGGAGCATTTTTAGAGTCAAATTGGGATGAGGTTGGATGAGTAAATGTTTCTTGAGAGTTGTGAGGAATGGGAAGAGTGCATGACTTTTTATAATGGAGGGGAGCGACATTCATGTAAATACCAAAAGTTAGACACTATTGGGAAGTCTCCCTTACCTCATGTGAAAATATATTGAAAAATAATGGATTAAATTGAATATTTTTTGTATCAAAACCTAAAACATAGAAAAATAATTTTATTTTTATAATTATTTTCTACAATATCAATTTTTCCACACTTTAACTATTTTGGTTTTTATTAATGTAAATAGTTTTCTATCCTAAATAATTTCACAATGAAAAATAAATTAAAGGGAGGATTATTATAAAATACAATCCCACATAATTATAAATAATATATATAATATAAAATTTAGAAAGCGCATATTTGTTAGAAATGTATTTCGAAATGGTCACATGTAACAGAAATAAAACAACATATTACCCTAAACCGTGAAACGAATGTTTTTACGGTCATTGAGTGAATGTGTTAATTATAAAAGATCGATTGGTCCATTAGTAGAAATTATTTGATATTTAATAATACATGAAATAATTTCTATGTATTTTGGACTTTCTATAAAATATAAATCATTTAATTATATATCATTTATTGTAAAATGACATTAATAAGGATCTTGATATTATTAATTTATTTTTAGTTAAAAAATATAATAAAAATAATTGAATTAATATATATTACATTGAAATATGTATAACATGATATATTCATTTCTGAATATAATTTCACATTATAATTCATTAAATTTACATTGCATTTAATTTGTTAGCCTCATTTAGTTTATTTAATTATTAACCAAATAATCCATGAATTAGTGTTTGTGAAGAATTTAATGTAACTAATTCATCTCCTAAAATAATGTTAAATTATCATGAAGAAAAAAAATATTAAACATTAAATATAATGTTAACAACTGAAACTATGTACAATGACTGAAGATTAATATACATTGACATGAATCATTTTTTCAGAACATTACACAAACACATTCTCAAATTCCATATATTTTAGTTCCATTGGAAAAATGGAAACACAAAAAATAGTTTCATAACACATCAAATACATATAAAACCTATTCCTTTAAACCAAAACCATTTTTGAAATATCATATTTATAAACATCATTTCATGATGGAGAAAAGAAACATAAGAAAGGGTGATTTGAGATGCTCAGAAAGGGTAAAAAAGAGAGATATTAATCATAACATAATAATAATCAATAAGTACATAAGAAATTATTTGAAAATAATGTCCTCTATATAAATTAACATGATATAATTTAATATAATCAATCTAATATTTTCATAAATATTCAAAGAATTTTTTCTATAACAGAATAACATAAGCCTAGAATTTTCGAAAGCAGATATATGTTTAAAATGATTTATACTGTAGTAAAGCATCAGGTACCTGGAAGTCTTAGTATAATGGATTCACTCCAAATACCAAATTATTAGTCATGGTTAAATCCCAAAACCATATTATCATTCACATTTTATTGCTTATAATATCTTAGTATTCATGGTTCACTCCCAAAACCATCTTAGTGGTTAAAGTCCTTTACTAAACTATGTTAAATCCCCATTTCATCCATGTCAATATCATGATTTATAAATCAATACTATATGTATTGAATAGATATATTTTTCCCTACCATCACATAATGAAACCATTCATATGGGTTCCATAAAAACATAAATCATTCATCATATAATAATGTACAAAAATAAATGAGTTTAACAAAATCTTCCTCATAACAAAACTCATGGAAATGAAGAATGTTTGATAAATATCAGCCCATCATAATCATAATCCATTTATATAAATGAAAATAATATAATAATTGGGTAATATGCCTAGAAAACAATCAAATAATGTCCCCTTATATGGAAAAATATTTTTTTTGTAATTATTACTTGAAATAATTTATGAAGAAAATATGCTTCCTATATTGAAATTTTTCCCTTTAATAAAATGAAACTCAATATTAAAAGAAAAAATATCTGTAAAAATAACCATTTATGATTTTAATGTAACCATTATATCAATAATTCTTCATACGAGTGAAAATTTCACTCATGACATAAATGTTAAAAAACATTCCATATGTATATTTTTTTCCTACAAATCTCACAAATAGCCTTTTTTATAAAATGAAAAACAATATACATTTCAAACTATTTCATAAAAATTGAATCATGGGTGCAAATAAAATTTAATATTCATTGAGAAATAGTAAAAAATTATGAATACAATTATATTAACTATTGACATGGGACATAAATATTCCCCAATTGAGGCTTAAAATGAAACAATCCAGAATATTTATGTGATTGTGAAATAACACTAAACACTTTACAATCTGCAGAATCTTATTCCTCATGAAAGAATGAAAAATATCATAATATTCTTTATAAGTATCATAAAATCAATTCATGGGAACTATATACACAATTTAAAAGAAAAATGTTGTGTATAATACAAGTGTCTTACTGAAATAAAATAAGAAATAAATCCCTTAACTTATATCTTGACTCGCATTGTACCACTAAAAGACACAAATATAATAAATAGAATTTTATTATAAATATATTATATATCATTATTAATTTTATCATCCTATATATGATTTTCTTACGACCATCTATAACATATTTATTAACAATTCCAGGTTAATGATACGTTTCGGGTAATAACAACTTTGTTTTTCGCAATTTTTTTTGATTTGTTATATATTGTTACTCTTAGTTATATCATGGTTTTATCATTTAAAAATTGAAAAAAATTATAAATTTCATTTATATTAATTATTTAAACAAATATATAAAATATAGAAATTGAAAATTATGTACATTGATCATTGAGATGGTATGTCGTACGTACACATGAATGCTCTTTGGATTTTTGTATATTATTGAGGGAAGTAATGATAATGAAATATAGGTATTTAAATAATATAATTTCATTAAAATTATTATCATATATATATAATAATTTCACTAAATCCATCCTTAATAAAATACATTTAATCTATGCACGAATCAAATTGCTTTGAGGAGGTGATAGTCCACACGTCTACAAAAGGACATCGTTGGTAGGATTTATGAACAAGGTAAGGATTCTAGGATTAATTTAGATAAGTTATATTTGGAAAGTTATTGGTTGAATCGAATAGGTTCTGATGTTTGTATTCAAGATAAGAAGAAGTTTACCAATTATAAGAGAGGGGAGATACACTTTTAAAAGTTCTCAAAATATTTATTTTTAATAATTTCAATATCAATTAAAATAAACCCGAATGAAAATATATTCTAGTATAACATGAGATAATGTTTTAATATTATTTGAAAATATATTTTGTGCATGTTTTGAGGTTATTTTAAACCATATAAGTTTTATGAACCCTTACTCAATCCATTTTAATTTTAACAATTGTAACAAATAGTCAAAATTATGAAGATGTAATTATGACATATAATTTTTAAATTATTCTGTAAATTTTTAATATAATATATTTTAGACCATATCACATACAATTTCCCTTATTTAATATTTTTATGAATTTTAAATAATATAATAAAATATTATTTTGAAAAAATATCATAACTGTGAATTTTGATACTATTCATTTCGTTGACTCAAATAAAATAAATAAATAAAGATAACATCGAACAAAATAAATTAGTACACCCAAAAATTGTTATATAATCCTATTAAAAAATTAAAATTAAAATTATTTTAATATTTTTAATATCACTGAATTGAGTTTTTTCTTTAATTACATAAGTATTGCATTATCATTGTATAATTTTTTTACAATAATGTGATCTCAAAAAAACATCCATGATGCATAGAAATATTTTATCATTTTTAATAATATATATAGTCAAGCATATATTCTTTATTAAACCATATTAGAGATATTATAATAATTAAAAGTAAGTGTCTAACATTTTATGACATTATTTGATTTTAATAATATATAAATCATTCTCAAAGAACATTTTATAATAAATAATTAAATTTCAAACCTAATGATTTATGGGTATAATAATGTTTATAAAATAAAATTATGTGATGTTTTATGATATTTTAATCATATTTGTAATTTTTTTACCCAGAATTATTTGATTTAACCCAAAACGTGGTAATAAAAATTACTAAATTTAAAATTCATAAAATCCAAAAATAAAAGGGACCAAATTTCAAAAAATTTACCCTTTGAATCGAAATATTATATTTTTTTTCAAAATTATAACAATTTAATTGAATAAAAATTATTCAAAACCAATCTCTTCGAGGGAATGTGAATACCAGTATTTAAAGTGAAAAAATTCCAAAAGATTGAAATGTTTTTTTATCCAATTTGAGTGTGAAATTTGTCACAATGAAATAAATTGGAGTATTTTATGTATAATTTTAATATTTATAATTTTAAACCCAAAAAAATATAATTTAACTATATAAATATGTTACTAAAAAATGTTTTTTCAATTAATGTTCAGTATTTTTAACTATTTATGAAAACATGAATCTTCACTGAAATATACAACAAATTAAACCAAAGTAAATTTTGATATTACTATTTCAAATAACAAGTTTATTTTTTCAAATATAATTTATAAAACTATCGAAAATATATTTAAAATAAGGGGTAAATCAAAAGGTTGAAAATCGCTTTTTTTGATAAATACCTCTTGGATTATTAAAATTTGGGTTGATCTTATATACGTTATAGAAAATAGAGTAGATAAATGTTAAAAATTAGATTTAATATTATATAAAAATATATATTATTAATATAATCCAACATGAATTATTTTTTAATTTATTGGTATAAAACACTCGTATGCACACTTAAATTGTATTTTATAAAAACAAATTTTTCCTTTTTTGTTAAAATGTTTTCTAATTTTCATTTATAATCAATTGGTCATCAAAGAATTATATATATGTAATTTTAAAACATATTTTCATAATATTTTATATAATTTTCATAAACTTCATTAAAATTTCTACGTTATAAATTTCCAGTATAAATAGTTATAATAATAAAATTATGTTTTGTAGAGCTCAATGGTGTCTTTAACGCAAGAAATGATGGTGTTGCATGTAGCGTAAAACATTAAGAGATAAAATTATATTAAAAATATATATATCATAAAAATCTATGGTTTTTACATTATACCACTTAAAATGAGTTTATCTATCTGGACCCATCCCCCGGGGCCCGTATTGTGACTACCCCAATCCCGACTTCCATAGGCCAGGGGTAGGCGACTACCACCAAAGGCATAAATCCCTAAAAATGCGATGGAATTACCTTTATAAGAGTTATCCCACACAACAGAGTACACAACTGGAAGAAAAACACTATGTAAAATAGTATACAAATGAAGTGAAGGAAAGTAAAAGGGTCTGAAAGTATAAGACTTAAAGGAAAGTATAAGTACAACTGAAAAGAAAGTACAAATTAAGAAACGTAAAGCAGCTACTGGGTCTTCCACCAGACTTCCTATGTGAAGGGTAGGTATAGATGGTCTCCTCAGCACTCCACATCCGTCTTTCTCTTCCATATACCATCACACCGTGTGGTCCACCTCTGGGTACCGTCCAGTCCTACTACTCTCTGCCTCAGTCAGCATTGTCTGTCGTCTACAACAAACATAATGAGGTGCGGGCCTAGCCCGTGCATGGGTGAGTATAATGATACTTAGTAGGGACCCCGAGACCCTCAAGGTATCAAAAAATCCAACAAGGATAAACCAAAAAGTATGAAATCAATAGATAACCATTACATAGGTATATTCCCATACATATACCTAAGTTATCATGTAACCCATATCAATCATGAGGAAAACACTAAAGTCATTGACACAGCTCAAACTAGAACTTTTAATATCGAATCCATGGTTGGTGGCGTACACCTCCCTTATCGAGTATAGTGGTATTTCTACCTCTCATAGAGGCACTACACACTATCCTTGGACTGCTGAGGTACTCCTTCTATCGAGTACCATGGGTCTGTTGTGCTCACAAAGAGGCACTCCCCACCACGGGTCTGCTGCACTCACACTGAGGCGCTCTCCACCGCAGCCAGTAGAGATAATCCTCCTTTCGAGTACTGTGCGTCTGCCATGCTCACACAAAATCACTCCCCACTGTGGTTCTTCCATGGAACACAGAGGTGCTCCCCACTGAGCTAGTCAAGTCACCATGAGTCGAATCTGTCATGTTGTCGTCAGGTCTTGGCCAGCTACTGGGTCTCTGTACACTATCTTCTTGCCTCTGGAAGGACCTACTCCACGAGTTACTGTTCGATGATCCATCTATCACTAAATTCCACAAATAAGTATCCCAAATGTCCACCATGTCATAAGGGTCTCAACGCCAAATAAAACACATCGATCGGACGCACGGTCTATGAGTTATTAGCCTTTTAGTCCTGGGGGCCATGTTGGATTCGTGTATGATCAAACCTGACCATAACATAAGTATACCCCAAACTCTTGTGGGGGTATTCTCAAAGGGACATTTATGTTCCAAGAATATGGGCACCATGGACGGTTCGTCAAACGGACATCCAGTGCCAATGATATGGCCCAAGTAGTTAATATGGTCAGTAGTGGGTCCGGGTCCGGTCTGACACGGTCGGACTGACTCAGCCCAACCAGTCTAGGCCAACATGGTCTGGGTCGACCCGGTCAGAATTGTTGGGTCTGACCCTGCCAATTAGGTGGGAATCCCGATAGGATTGGCCCAGTCTGCTGGGACCGGCCCAGTCCGCTGGGACCGGCCCAGTGGACTGTGGGGGCGGTCTGGCCCGGGTTTGGGGCCAGTTCGGCCTAAAGCGTTGTGAGGGCGCGAACCAGCGCGGCTCATCCCTGAGGGCGCTAAGGATTCAAGATGTCAGCTCGGCCGGGAGTGCGCGGGTCACGTGGAGTCCGGCTTGGGGGTTGCCGGTTCGGGGTGGCGCGTGCGGAGGCCGGCTCAAGGGTAGCCGGGAAGGATGCGGCAAGGCACTGGGCAGGCCACGGGGGCACCAGGAGACTACGGGGGCGCTGGGAAGGGTGCGGTAGGGCGCCAGGAGGCCGTGGGGATGTCGGTAGGGCACTGGGCAAGCTGTGGGGGGTCCTGGCAGGGCGTCAGGAAGGCCACGGGGTGCCGTGTAGGGCGTGGTATGGGTCGGGTAGGGTGCGGGGGCACCGGGTAGGGTGCGACAGGTCACCGGGAGGACGCGGGGGCACCGGCAGGGCACCGGGAGACTACCGAGGTGCCGACAGGCCATCAGGAGGACGCGCATAGGCGGGCCACGCGCCAGGCATGGAGCAGCCGGTGTTCGGCTGGGAGCTTCGGTGCGCCATGGGGGTGGCGCGATTTACGAAGGCTGTGGGTAGGGCGTCCTTCGCTATTTCTGCCTTCGTTGTTGCTCCCTCATCACCATGCAGTAGAACACCACAATAAAAAAGAAAATGACAGAGGATGTCGGGCAATGTTAGGTTTTCCCACACCCTCTACGTTTAGTGAGGTATCATTTGTATTATCATGAGAAGAAGATGATCATTAATACATCTGCAATAATCCCATTTTATCCTTTGAATAAGGTGAGAAAAAGGAACAACATCAAAAATCAATAAACCCCTTACCTCTTGTTCGCCGCTTGTTGGCAGAGTCGAAGAAGGAATATGTTGAAGACCGTCGTTCGTCGTGCCCGCCGCACATCCCCAATTCCGAGCTGCGTCGGTTCGTTGACGATGTTGCGGAAGGTAAGTCGATAGGTGTCCGGGGTAGAAAATCGAAGAAGAACCATCTCCAGCATTCTTCACGTTCTCCATTGGGAGGGGCATTCTTCACTAGAGAGGATATGTTTCTTCAAGTGCTCTTCCTCTCCCAAGCTTCCCCCAAAATGAAATTTCCAAAAATAATAGTTTTTCTATTATTTTAATCATTGGCACAAAATTCAATAAGGTGAATTAATTGAGAAGTATCCTCAAATTTAATTCATTAGGTTAGAAAATTAATTGCCGAGTTGGCACAAATTAAAAAAACTAGGGGAGGAGGAGAGGCTCTCCCTCCTTAATGAGGTGGAGTTGGGAGGTTAAACACTCTTCCCATTAATAGGGTTCGGCTGGTCCCCACATCGTAACCTCTCATAAAAGGTAATATTATGGTGGGCCCCACCACCATAACCTCTCATGGGATGTTAGTGTGTGGCGGTCCCACCTCTAACTCCCATGTGGAGGTTTTAACCAATAATCGCACACCTGGAAGCTGAAAAATCAATGAATTGTTGTACACTTTACTTTATTATTTTTTATTATAAAATGAAAAAAACTAACTTTTATTCTCGACCATCTGCTGTCGAGGTGAAAGTATTCTTAAGATAATACCAACGGTTCGAGTTCAATGGACCCCTCGGATTTTAGTTCCGAGCATTGGTTCAAAAGTTATAAAATCATGCTCGTACGTTTACTGAATGTACTCGAAAAAAACATCAGAAATTGATTCTGGGTACACCGGTTCTCAGAATCAAGCACTATAAAATTTCATGGACACATAAAAATCCAATGTATTTAAGAAAAAAGTTTCCACAGAATTTCCAGGTCATTACATTCTCCCCACCTCAGGGATTTACATCCCCATAAGCTAAAAACAAACTATTGGAACAAAAGGGGGTGGTGAGTATGAATCTGAGCCTCTCTCTCCCATGTGCTCTCCTGGAGGTTCCCATGCTGCCACCGTACGCGCACCAGAGGTATCGACCATCCACGTAGGACCTAATCCCATTGATCCTCAATCTCCACTGGAACCTCAATGAATGTCTCCCCATCATCGACATCCAATTCTCCATGGCTGATTATGTGGGAAGGGTCTTGCACATATAACCTCATCTGGGATACGTGGAAGACATCATACATCCGGTGCAACTAAGGTGGAAGAGCTAAGAGTTATTCAACCTCACCTACACTGTTGAGGTCCTGTAATGATCAAATTAACCTCGTAGATAACTTTCCATGTCGGCCAAATCTCTATAGACCTCATCGAGGTGAGACCCGTAGAAAGATGTTGTCTCCATCCTCGAACTCCAGTGGTATTTGTCACCTGTCAGCATATGAATTCTACCTACTCTGTGAAGTCTTTATCTGCTCCTGGATGATCCGCACCTTCTCCATATTAGATCGTACCATCTATGGTCCCACTAGTGCTGACTCCCCAGGGTCTGTCCGCCGCAAGGGTGATGTGCATGGTCTCCCGTAAAATGCCTTGATAGGTTCCATCCCTATGGTGGAGTGACAGCTATTGTTGTAGAAAAACTCTACCAAAGGTAAGAGATCCTCCAAGCAATGACCAATGTCATGGAAACATGCACAGAGAATTTCCTAGAGGGTCTGAATGGTCCGTTGGGTCTGACCATCCGTCTGAAGATGGAAGGCGGTCCTCAAGTGAAGCTATTTCCCGAAAGCCTCTTGTAACCCCTTCCGTAGCCGAGAAATAAATTGTGAGTCATGTTCAGAGACAATAGAGTAAGGTACTCCATGTAGTCGCACAATCTCCTGCATATAGAGGTGTCCCATGCTCTCTACTGGACCCTGATCTCTGATCGATATGAAGTGGTCAAACTTGGTGACTCGGTCGACGATCACCCAAATCGAGTCGTGACCCCTGGATGTACATGAAATTCTCATCACGAAGTCCATGGATCTCCCATCCCACATCAGCATTGGGAACTCTAATGGATGAACTAAGCCTACTGGTACCTGGTGCTCTGCCTTCACATGCTGACAAGTGAGGCATCGAGAGACAAACTCCGCTACCGCCATCTTCATATCTTCGAACCAGTGATGTCGTTAAAGGTCCTGGTACAGCTTCGCCACTCCTGTATGTACCACTAGAGGTTATATATGAAACTCCCTCAAAACATCCTCATGAAGTGACACTGGAACCATATTACATCCTCTGAAGAGTATGACGTGCTCTCCACCTTAAAAAATCCTTCTGGTGCCTGCCCTGTGGATATATAAGCACGTCGTGTCTCACTATCGGCGTCCTCATGTTGTGCTTCTTTGACTCACTAAAGTAGTGGGGGATTGATTGTAAGTGACTGTAGAAAGGATGCTCCATCCCTATCAACAAAGGATATCTGTATGGTATCCAGCTGCTCTGTTACCTCATCTAGATGTTGTATACCAGATCTTCTACTTAGTGCATCCGCAACAACATTTCCCTTCCCAGCAGTATTGACTATCTTGAATTCATAGTCCTAGATGAACTCAATCCATTGTCGTTGTATCAGGTTTCAGTCTTTATGATAACATATATACTTGTGACTCTTCTGATCAGAATACATGGTAAAATGCTTTCCCATCAGATAGTGTCGCACCGTCTTCAGGGCGAAGACCACTACTGCTAACTCCAGGTCATGGGTAGTGTAGTTCTGCTCGTGTGGTCTCAGCTACTGAGAACCATAAGCAATCACTACTCGCTCTTGCATCAGGACACACCTGAGTCAGGTACCTGATGTGTCGTAGTAGATTACATACCCTACGCCTTCCTCTGGAAGCCTAAATATTAGGCCACTAGTCATCCTCTGCCTCAGCTCATGAAAGCTCTAATGGCATCTGTCCGACAATACTAAGGGATTCCACTTCTTCCTCAATTCATATAGTTGTGCTGAAAATCTGGATAAGTCTGGTATGAACATCCAGTAGTACCCATCCAAACCCAAGAAACTAAGTACCTTTGTCACAATCCTGGGTGGCTCCCAAGCAAGTACTACTTCAATCTTTGCTGGATATACTACAACTCAAGCCTCCCAGATGACGTGTCCAAAGAAGTGAACCTCTCGAATCCAAAACTGTCACTTTGAGAGATTAACATAATGTTGGTTCTCTCAGAGTGTGTCCAATACTACATTCAAATGGTAGGCATGCTCCTTCTCAATAGTCGAGTAGATCAGAATGTCGTCGATGATGTCTAAGACAAGGTGATCGAGGTATGTCAGGAAGATTCTATCCATGTGTCCCATGAACACTATTGGAGAGTTGGTTAAACTGAAGGGCATAACTAAGAACTCCTAGTGGTCTTACCAACACCTGAAGGCCATCTTTTTCATATCCTTGTCTTGAACTCTGAGTTGGTGATAGCCTGATCTGAGGTCTATCTTCGAGAACCATTGTGCTCCCTTCAACTGCTCAAAGAGGTTGTAAATCCTCAGGAGTGGGTACTTGTTTTCCACGGTCACCTAATTCTGGCAATGGTAGTTGATACAAACCCTCAAGCTCCCGTCTGCCTTCTTGGTGAACAGAATCATGGCTGGCTAGGGAGAATCAATGGGCCAAATGAATATATTCCCCTACAAGTCCTCCTACTATACCCACAGCTCATAAAGCTCAGTGGGAGCCATCTAATATGCTAGAGTAGATATCTACGTAGTCTCGGGGTATAGGTCAATATATAAGACCACCACTCTACGAGGAGGTAGTCCTGGAACATCATCAGGGAAAACATCTGTGTACTGGTCCACCACTATAGGATAAGTCAGACTCTCCACATCAACTACTCTGGGGGTAAGGCAACCAACTGGTGAGTGATCAGTTGCACCCTCCTTCATGTAAGTCCATCCTATGCTGCAAAGGTTCCCTTCTCGCCATTTAAGGTAAACCTGGTCCCATCTGTGTGAACGCACTACACATTACGCCTAATATAGTCGATCTGGGCATGGACTATAGATAACCAGTACATACACAAGATGACATCGTAAGGCCTCGATGCTGCTATTAGGAGATCTCAGACAAAGATCACGCCTCCTAGAGTAAGCTCACATTGGCGTCCCTAGTGCGTAATCGTTGATTCTACTCCCATAAGAGTCTCTAGATGTACGGATCGAGCCAACAGCTTCGTCGTAATCTTCGAGCTACAAATGAGGTCAATGGAAATGAAAGAGTGACGACACCCGTGTCTATAAGTACTGCAACTAAGGTGTAGTAGACAAAGATCGTACCTCGAATCATCTCTAGAGCGCCATGGTCGACCAGATGCAACACGGTCAAAAGATTATACCTAGTGAGCTTACATGGTTGAGCTAACATAAAGAAAGATTTTGAAAACACACACATAATCAGTGTTTTGGTGCACTATGTCGGAAATCGAAAATCAGGGACCTGGTGTATGGTTACGTCGGCTGCATGCACCAACACTGAACTCCCTGAACTGAAAACCACACATAGTACTGATAAAACTATTGCTTCATTGAAAATAAAGATCAGAGTTCTATGTTATGCGATAAAACTGACTCTTTTAATACCAATTTTTCAGGACCCATCCCCCAGGGCCCGTATCGTGACTACCCCAATCCCTCCTTTCATAGTCTATGGGATGGAGACTAGCAACAATGGCGTAAATCCCAAAAACAGGGAAGGGATTACCATTAAAAGAGTAAACACACACAATAGAGTACTCAACTGGAAGAAAAAACCCTAAGTAAAACTGTATACAAAGGATGTGCTGGAAAGTAATAGGGGCCCGAAGTACAAGCCCAACAGTAAAGTACAATTACAACTAAAATTCAAGTACAACTGAAGAAAAGTAAAGTTGTTACTAGGTCATCCTCCAGGGTTCCTGCAAGAAGGGTAGGGACAAATGGCCTCCTCAACACTCCACATTCATCTGTCTCCTCCATGTACCGTCAGACTGTGTGGTCCACATCTGGGTACCATCCAGTCCTGCTACTCTCTGCCTTAGTCAACATTGTCTATCATCTACAACCAACACAATGAGGTGCACGCATAGCCCGTGAATGGGTGAGTATAACGATACTCACTAGGGACCTTGAGAGCCTCAAGGTCTCACAAAATCCAACAATGATAAACCACAAAGTATGAAATCAACAGATAACTATTATATATTTATATTCCCATACATATACCTAAGTTATCTAGTAACCCATCTCAATCACGAGGAATACAAAAAATTCATTGACTCAGCTCAAACAAGTATTTTTATTATCAAAACAATAGCTGGTGGCGTACTCCTCCTCTATCGATGAGAGTGGTCCTGCCACATCACACAAAGGTGCTTCCCACTATCCTTGGACTACTGAGGTAGTCCTCCTGTTGATTACTGTGGGTCTGTTGAGGTCACACAGAGGCGCTCCCCACCACGGGTCCGTTGTGCTCACACAGAGTTGCTCCCCCTCATAGCGTGCAGAGGAACTCCTCATGTCGTGTACCATGGGTATGCAATGCTCACATTGAGGCGCTCCCCACCATGGGTCTTACGCGTCACATAGAGGCGCTCCCCACTAGGCTATTCGATTCACTCTGAATTGAATTGTTCAATCAGTCGTTAGGTCTCAGCCAGCTAATAGGTCTCCATACTCTGTCTGCTCACCTCTCAAAGGATCTACACCACGAGATGCTGGTCGATACACCAACAATCATGAAGTACCACGAAGAAGTATCTCAAAGGTATGCCACATCATAGTGGTCTCATAAAAATAGACGGAGTGTCGATCGAACGCATGGTCTGTGAGTTTTTAGCATTTTAGTACCGGGGGCTCGGTTGCACTCGTGTAAGAACTAACCTGATCAAAACTCAAATATAACCCGAAATCCAGTAGGGTATTTTCAATGGGGCCGTCGCCTTCCAAAAATACTATCACCACTGATGGTTCGTCAAATGGATGTCTGGTGCCAAAGATTTTGCTCAAGAAGGTAATAGGGTCAGAAGTGGGCCCAGATCCGGTCCGACCAGGTTGGACTGACATGGCCCAATCCAGTCTGGGCCAACATGGTTTGGGTCGACCCGGTCAGACTCTCAGGTTCTGACAAGGCCCGTTGGGTAGGTCAACCCGTATGTTCGGCCCAGTCCGCTGGGCCAGCCCAGGGGACTGCGAGGGTGGTCTGGCCCGGGCTCAGGGCCAGTTCGTCCTAGAGCATTGCGAGGGTAAAGCCTAGTGCGGCTCGTCGAGGAGGGCTTGGGGCAGTCTGGACATCGGCTCGGCTGGGAGCGAATGGGTCGTGTGGAGGCTGACTCAGGGGTGCCGGCAGTGCACCCGGAGGCTGCAGGGGCACCGAGAAGGGCGCGATAGGGAGTCGGGTAGGTCACGATGGTGCTGGCAGGGCACTGGGCAGGCCACGTGGACACCGGCAGGGTGACTGGTAGGGCGACGGGGCATCGGGCAAGGCGCAGTAAGGGCCTAGCAGGTCGCGGGGGTGCCAGCCAGGGCGCGGCAGGGCACCGGGAGACCGCGGGGGTGCCTGTAGTGTGCGGCAGGGCGTCATGACACCGTGCGGGCGCTGGCCGAATGCCGGGAGGAGGCGGGTAGGCGGGCCGCGTGCTAGGCAGGGCGTAGATGGTGTTCGGTCGGGAACTTCGGTGCGCCCCGGGGGGCGACATAATTCTCAGAGGTCGTGGGTGGCACGACCTTCATCATTGCTACCTTCGTCGCCAGCACCTCTTCGCCATTTCGTTGAATGCCACAAGAAAAGAGAAAACAACGGGGGATGTCGAGCCATGTTAGGTTGGCCCACACCCTCCGTGTTTAGGGAGTTAACATTTGGCTCATCATGAGAAGAAGACAATCATTAATATGTCCACAACAATCCTATTTTATCCTTTGAAGAAGGTAAGAAAAATTTACAACATCCACAAGAAAGAAATCCCATACCTCTTGTTCGTCGCTCGTTGGCGGAGTCGCAGAAGGATGATGATGAAGACCGTCATTCATTGCATCCACCACACGTCCCCAATTCCGAGATACGTCAGTTTGTCGATGGCGTTACGAAGGGTAGGTCGGTAGGTGTCTATGGTAGAAGATCGAAGAAGAACTATCGCCGACATTCTTCATGTTCTTCATTAGGAGGGGCGTTCTTCGTTGTAGAGGATTAGTTTATCCAAGTTCTCGTCCTCTCCCAAGCTTCCACCGAAATCACATTTCCCAAAATAATTGTTTGTCTATTATTTTAATCGTTGCCACAAAATTCAAAGAGGTTAATTAACTGAAAAGGCTCGTCCAATTTAATTCATTAGGTTGGAACATTAATTGGGGAGTTGGAAAAAATTCAAAAACTAGGGGAGGTGGAGAGGCTCTCCCTCATTAATGAGGGCGAGTTGAGAGGTTAATCCATCTTCCCATTAATAGGGGTCGGGTGGTCCCCACCCCTATTATTTAAATGATAGCTTATGGTCTCGCGTGGTCCCCACGTCGTAACCTATCGAGGGATGTTATATTCAGGTGGGCCCCCCCACCATTACCTTTCATGGGAGGTTCGGGTGTGGTGGTCCCACCTTCAACTCCCAAGTGGAGGTTTTAACCAACAATCACACACATGGAAGCTTAAAATTAAATAATGTGTTTTACACAATATTTTATTTTTATTTTTTATAAAAAGCAAAAACTAAATTTTATTCTGGACCATCTTCCATCGATGTGAAATTCCCCTTAAGAGAATATTGGTGCAATGAGTTCAACGGTGCCCTTGGATTTATGTTCTGAGAACCGGTTTAAAAGTAATAAAATCTCGCTCTGACGGTTATTAAATGTACCTGAACAAAAATTCAGAAATTGATTCCGGGAAAACCGGGCATCAGAATCAAGAGCCGTAAAATTTCATGAACTCATAAAAATCCCTTTATTTAAGAAATAGATTTCCATTGAATTTTCGAGTCATTACATTATCTGTTGAAATTTTGTCACGGTCCTCAATTTTTTAATATCTCTCAGTTACATTCATAAAAACCCACATCCAAAATTGATACTAAAACATCATTTTAACTGCATGAAATTAAATGGTTATACGAATTTACACATGAAATGGTTTCCAAATAGGATAACATAGGTAGAAATTGAAAACATGGAAATACAGTTGAAATATAACCTTTTATTTATGATGGGGAGTGATAGAGAATATGGTCATTATTAAGATAATGACCAGAAAATCAATGAACAAATTGGTCTGAAAAGTTCTATTTATATCTTCATAAATGATGATATTTTGATAAAATTTTATTTCAAAAATAATCGATAATAAATAATTACATGATGTAATCTCATTATTAAAATATCGCACTTTTTTGGCTTGATCAATCTATGATTCATTTCACACAAAAAATAATGGAGTTAAAATTGTAATACGTGTGGAACTAGTTTATCATTATATCTATAATAGGGTGAAAAGTCATTACTTCTATTTCTTGTTTCCATGATAAATTTTTTAAAAATATTTTTTCTAATAAGAAAAAATTATCATAGGGAGAGATAATACATTAATCTCTAGAACCTAATTTTATGTTTCAAATAAATTATTCATAAATTTGTTAACATTATAACCATTACGAACCAGGAATTTCTAAAAACATAAAAATAAGGTCAATAATTTTCACAAATGTATATTATATTTGAACCCCTTCATATAATAATTTATCAGTGATTTGTAACTAACAAATAAAATGAATATATTAATCTTTTATTCACTTAAAAAATTGTAATTTCTATAAATCCTTATTGAAAACATGTATTATTTATTATTCCAAATATTATTGAATATTTTACAAATTTAAAAAAACATTATTAAACACCAATTTTTATAGCCTTGCAAACATTTTTAGAAAGTCCTTAACTAGTTACAAGGTAATATACACCATAGAATTTACTTATTCAAATCCAAGATATCATTATCTAGACACAATTATCTCAAAATTGGGAACATATTAAAGGTTATATTTCCCTTAATATTGTGATTCACATGAATATCACCTTTATATTGAATCAAGTTACTATTCCTTCAAAATCATTTAATATATTATTTTTAATTTTTAATTTAAATATTTTAGAGAAAACACTTATATATCTCATAATCATTGAATTCCAGAAACATATAAATGTTGATCAAGTATATTTATTCTTAAAACATTACCCACGGTTCATCATCTAAATATTTCATTAAATATAGAATATAAATCATGTCTTAATGTTCCCAAACCTCAATATAATCATGATTCTTATGTTTAATAGAAACAATACTACAAGAACATCCAATACCATTCACATCTTTTCTGTGGTCTCTAAATCCATAACAATATAACCAGTAATCGAGCCACATTCCTAATTTGCATCATGAGATTCCTACATAGGAAATTGTTATTCATAATTCCAATACTTTCCATATCTGAATCATTTAATTATAACAATGTTCCTTCTAGTTAGTACAAATGATTAAGACGAGAAAACATATTTTGGGAAACACATATCATATAAGAAAAACTCATAATCATGAAAAATGATATATAGTGTGCCAAAATAAAGAATTTTTTTAAATATACGACACCTTAATGTTAACCTTATATACATGGATAAAAATTACATCATTTTTGTGGAAAATTACATAAACACCTGCCTTATGAACCTATTAGATTTGGGCATCTAGAAACATGGAAACATAAACAACTTATTCATAAAACAACTACTTATTATACTAACCTTTAATTCATAACTAGAAAAAAAATTTGACATAAAAAACCAAATATAATTCTTCACATATTTGGGAATGGAAAATTTAGAAAGGGTGAGATTAGGAGAATAGTAAGTGTAAACTTTGAAGATATGAATCCAAACACAATCAGAAGAAATATATAGTTTAAAACATATTTTAAAATCATAAAAATCATATTAAATATAATGATATCATTTCATGTATTAATTCATATATGTTAATAAAAAATTAATGAATATATTCTATGATAGAATATCATAAGACATAGAATTTTTGGATACACGCAGAGATATATATATATATATAATGATTTTCATTATTGTTAAGGATCATGGAAAATGATATCATAGTAGAATTGGGTCACTCTCAAACCCAAATTTGTAGTCAATGTTCTCTCCCAAAAACACCTTGATAATAAAAGTTCACTCCCAACAACATCATCACAGTCTATGTTCAGCCACCATTCCATCATTGTGAAAATAATCTTTTACTAAATCAGATTCAATCCCCATTTTTCCCAGGCATATCTCATGAGATAGAAATTATTACCCAATACATTAAAGGGAGATATATATTCCACTAATAAAATAATTAATACTATACATATGCGTTCCTAAAACGTAAATCGTTTATCATATCATAACTTATAAAATGAAAATATTTTCCTAAACACTTCAGCATAACATAAATCGTGGAAAAAATAGGATTTATAAATATCATTCCCTAATATACAATAAGCATTCATAAAATTGGTACTAATAGTATCCTTGGGTTATATAAATTATATATTATTAAATAATGTCATCTTAGAAATAATTGTTTTTGAAATATTACCTAAAATAATTATTGATGAAAAAATCATTTATTATCCTTGTAATTGTTTTTTTCATATAATTAAATGAAATTATATATTTAAATTTTTTTCCATAAATATTATTTTAAATGAATTCTAGTTATGATTCAAAGAATTATTATTTAATAATATTAGAAAATTATGTTAATTCTTTAAAATTTAAAAAATAATTCCTTCAGTATATTTTTGTATAAAAATTCACGGAGAGCTCTCTTTAGAAGAAGGAAAAGATATAATTTTTATAAAATTTAACAAAAATTAATGCATAGGTAAAAATATATCATATAATAATAATATAATAGTGAAAAATAATTTTAATAATTTTTTTAAATCATAGGAATGAGAGATAAATATTCTCTAATGGATACTTAAAATATAACAATCTCGAATATTGAAGAGATAGAGAAATAAAAACACCTCACTTTATAATAAGTAGAATCATATACCCCATGAATGAAATAAAATTATATGTATATAAAACAACAATAATATTATTTATAATACCCAAAAAATAAATTCATTGGAATTATATACACCATGTAGATGAATCAAATAGTGTATAAGGAATGTGTCCCACATAATTAAAAGTGATACATAAATCCCTAACATTATGTCTTGACTCACTCGATACTTAGGAAATACTCTTATATAATATATATAAGTTTATGATATATCTATTAAACATAATTATTTAATTATATCATATCATATATGATTTTCATATGACCTTCTATTACATATTTATTAAAATTTCGACCTTAAATGTTTGTCTCAGGTAAAAATCGATTTTTTTGTATGTGTACTAATTTCTTATATTTTCATTATTATTACATATATATTGATTTTATCATATATAAAATGATATAAAATATATAAATATATTACATAATAATTATTTATAACTATATATAAAAGATAGATATATAAAATGAAATACACCATTCCTGAAGACCGTAGACCATATGTATGCATGAATGTCATTTCCATTATCTTGTTGTATTGAAAGAAATAATGTAATTGAGATATATTAATATATATATATATATAATATAACTATATTAACATTATTATGTTATATATAGGATATAATTTTTCTAAATCCATATTTAATACATTAAATTCAATGTGTGAATGAATCACATCTCTTTGAGGAGGTGGTAGTCCATACACCCACAAATGATTTTATTGTATTTATAAAAAATGGAGATCATGAAGTTATATATTATATTATACTCATAAAATAATAAATTCATATTTCATAGCATATTTATAGTGTCAATATATAATTTCCATCACTATTACAAAAGAATGAAAGGTGGTGATGGATGAATGAACAACATCAGTTGTGAGGTGGAAGTCCCCCATACATGCGTAAGATTATTACATATCCAATTTGATTGAATTGTTCATTAGTTTTGGTTAAAAATTTAATATAATAGTATATACCTATCATTTTTATACATATTTATTTAAATAGACCATAATGAAAAATATTATAGAGGTTTCATATATGAAATAAAACAAAAAAATAACTGATGGATGTTACCTCTTCTTTGGGTATCTCGTTTTAAATTTCACAAATAGACTTCATTGGTTGCCTTTCACCCCAAATCAAGGCTCATACAATGAAGGTATGGAAAATTTTATGTTATTTTTATGTAGTCCAGATAATCAAAATAGATTCTAATGTGTGAATAAATGAGAACAAGTTTTTCCCATTTAAAAGAGGTGAGGGGCACATTAGAATTTCCCAAAATATTTATTTGTAATAAATTAAATCTCAATAAAAATACCTAAAATTGTCCTTGTATTATAATATTTAATGAAGTATATTTTTAAAAAATAATATTTATTATATTTTATACATGTTTTCATATTGTTTGAAAACTTATTTTTCGATAACCCCTTATTAAAGCTAATTAATGTTATCCACAGTAAAAAAATATTATTCAATATGAAGATGATGTAAATTTTTATATAAATTCTAAATTTAACAATAAATGTAAAATTTAAGATATTTTAAACCATATATATTCCACTAGTTCTTATCAAACATTATTATCCTTTCTAAATAAATGAAAAAATTACTATTTTTATAAAATATATTTTATGAAAATTTTGACATTATTCATTACTGTGACATTAAAAAACTAAATACAAAAATATAACATCGAAATAAATATTTTAATACACACCAAAATTTCTTATTCACCTATAAGATTATTAGAGAACCATACAAATTTCAAATTATATTTATTCAATTTTTTAAATATAACTTGATTGAGTATTTAATTAATTTAATAATAAATAAATCATCACTGTACAATTTTTTATGGAATGGTTTTTCATTAAGAAAATTCAATTATGTACAGAGGAGTTTTATATTTCAAAATATATAGATATATATATATTCTATCATATATTTTATTTATCCCCATATTAGAAATATTATAATTATTAAAAGTAAGTGTGTAATATTTAATCACCCTTTTTGATTTTCATAATATCTAAGTCATTTCCATAGACAAGTGACCATAAAAAAATTATATTTAACTACTTAAGTGATTTGGGATTAATTAAATACTCCAAATAACATTTTGTAATGTGTTATAAATGTTTAAAAAAATTTTACATGTTATTTTTTCGCTTAATTTCCCAATTTACACTTAAATGTTTTAATAATGATTAAAAGGTACTATTTATTTTGACTAAAAATAAAATCAACCATATAAATAAATTAGTAACTTTTGATTCAACATATGTAAATCATTTTTAACAATTATATAAATATAATTTGATAAAACTAATTTAAAACTAATCTTATTGATGGAATTAAAAAAATGTTTTTAATATACAAAATTACCAAATTTTAAAATGGTTTCATTTAAAATTTCAATTTTAATTTGGATCCATTAATTTAAATTTGATTCATTTATGATGAATTTTATTAATTATAATTTAAAAAATTTTCTATATAATTTATCTATATAAATAAGATTGATGAAAACGATGTTTTCAATTAAAATTCAGTATTTTTTATAATTGATCAAAACCTGAAACTTCTAAAAAAAGTTATCAAGACTAATATTTTATATTCGTATTACTCTAGAATAATATATTTTCAAATATTATTATTAATTATTCAAAACGATATTTAAAACTAGTCTGTCATCAAAAGGAAGGAAAACATCACCTAAAAAAATACTTTTTGATGCATAAAATATTATTTGTTATTATATGATATTAAAAACCACATAACATGAATGTTAAAAATTATATTGAATTATATATATATATTTTTTTAATTAATATAATCTAGATTTTTTGATAAGTTTATCTATTGGTGTAAACACCCATGTGTACAATTAAATATTTTTTAAGAATTTTTTTTTATATACAAATGGTATTAATTTTCAATTAAAATAAGATTGTCACCAAATAGTAAATTATATATACATGTGTGAAAAATATTTTCATCATTATGTTAATCATATTCATATCTATCATTCTAATGGATAGCTTACAATTGTCTTGGTAAATAATTTCTAGAACGAAATGATGTTTCATAGAAACCCTGTGTTATACGTTATGTCAGCTAAATAAGTACTGTGTGTTGAAAAATAAATCAAGAAAACATTTATTTAAAATAGGAATCTCATAAATATATATGTTTTTTACACTATTTAATCTATTCCATGATTTAAATCTTTATAAATGTTAAAGGTGTGGAATTTTCAATATTCAATTTTTTCCTTACATAAGTTTTTTATATAGGTCACTTTCATGGAATAGTATCCAAATAAATAAATATATTAGAACCAAGAATCGATATTTTCATCCAATAATAGCAAATCAATTTTAGAAAAGTGTCTTGGTAATTTTTTCTCTTATGTTTATGGTTTGGTCCCTTGTCAAGCTTAATGTTACCTCAATCACTATAATTAATTTTAATTACTTTCACTAAATTTATTGGTAATAAACTAAGTTGATCACATTAGAATATTAATATTATACTATTTACAATTTTTCATGACTATTTATCGAAATGAAATACATTAATTTAGAAAAATTATGTTATATGTTAATCCAGTAGACATAGTGAGAAAGTAGGTTCGTTGAAAATGTTTAAAAGCTCATTGCGTATTTATTTAAAAATTAAATATATAAATGATCCAATTACCTTAATTTAATTAACTAATATTTAATTGATCAATTTTGAATTTAAAATAATTAAAATAAATTTGATCATTGGTAATTATATAGACTAAAATGTCGTACTTTTCACTATAAATCTAAAACATGAAAACACAAAAGAAATATAAAAAAATTACCATATGTTAAATTTAACATTAATAATTCAAAAAATAAGTTTTTTATTGAAAAAAAAAATAAAATATTCAAATTCTAGTTTTGAAATTGGTGCACCATTAAAATGCAGTAATACCTGGTCATTATTTAAAGGTGAGTGGAAAATCCATTTGATTGAGCACAAAAAGAAAGATATATTTTTAAGGACTGGGAAAAGGACGATCCCAATACCGGGAAAAATGGGAAAAATAAATCCCAATAGGTCACAATTTCCTTACATGGACCCAAACTCCAAATAAGAGGCAATCATGAGAATCAGAACTAGCCATGAGTCTTTTTTCCCACCATGTCAGAAGCTGTTGTAGCGAAAATTAGTAAATTTGATACCCCCTACCAAGAAGTGTTTCATGATGGAAACACAATAAAAAATCACTACTACATCCCACAAGGAAATGTAAGAAGTGAACTAGATGAGATATTCCAACACCCCTATCTCTATTGTGAGATGCTCATTTGATGATGCAAGCGAGAAACTCAGTGCACAGTCAACAGGATACTGCCCCAAGCCGACCAGAAAACATCATGCATAAAAAACAGAGTACCCATCCATCCAAATGAGAAGAGATATCTTAATGATCGGTGTTAGCACATCCATCCCAATTTATAGGTTGCCCACATGACTACATCTGCAGGAAACAGATATGTGTCCCAAATGCAAAGAGACACTAATCATATCTCAGATCAACATATGAATGTCATATGACCATCAGTTCCATAAGAATTCACAGAAAACTAGAGAGCATCCAAATGAAATAAAAAACAAATAAATAGTATAGGATCATCCAAAACCAAACAAAAACAGCTAAAAAAAGCACTAATACTTGATCCTGTGAGTCTATCATAGAATCTTGGTTAAGTAGGAGGTGATGTGCTGAAGACAGAAATAGAAGAAGATAGATGTTGGTGAAGAGGACTACCAGAGATAAAAGGTGATGCCAGTTGTTGACGCTCGCCTATATTGCCAGCATGACATGGTACCGTGTATAAGGAAATATATAACCAAAATTAATTTTATTCTAAAATGAAAATTCTTTATTGAATTTTCTTGTTACATGACATGAGTGAAAATAAAGTGGTTTAGCTACATTCATAATATTTAGTGTGATCACAGTCCAGATTTCATATGTTCAAAATATTGAGTATGAATAATATAAAATATGACAATTCTGGGATTTTTAGTTTGAAAATGATTTATAATACATTATTTCTCAATATTATTCAGGAAGATGATTTTTACTAGATATTTCTTCATTATTGAGTATGAACATTGTGTGAAAGAGCGACATTAGCAATATTGATTACAAAATTGACATGTTATTCTATGTTAATAATGTTCTGATTTCATTTGATTTTATTAATATCATATTACAATTTTTTTTCATATGTTTTAAGCTATGGATCAAGGATATTATAAAATGTTTCCAAAATATTTTTTATGGTATATATTTTTCTATTTATATTTCATTCCATTCATTAATGACCAATAAAAAACTGTTATTTTACCATGTTTTTTTAATAACATATTTTTTCCTTTCAATTGTTTTCACATTTACTTATGACCTAAAATTGATGAAATGATTATAATAATTCTCTTAATGAATTATACATCTCAAAACATTCTTATCTTTCCAATCCCATGTTATGAATATTATATAACAAAGGTGATGCCTAGAAGTGATTCTATTGGGGTATGAATATGGATAAATGTTCCCAAGTATCATAAAACAATGCTCTCATGCATATGATCATCAAAGACAATAAAACTTACATTCTTATGATTTAATGATTTATATAATTTTTAATTTTTATTTTATCATAATTATGAAATAATAGGGGTTCCTCTACCATTCAATCAAATAAATTTTTTATGAAATTGTTTTTAGAACCACATCGTGGATTGTGGGTCTTGGGAGCTTCATATTTGAGGTTAAATAATTACTCATGATAATCCTCATATCCATGAGAGCATTAAGGTGGTATAAATAGGGGTAAATTTATGTGGGGAGGTTATTAAAATGGACTCTCCTAAGTGACCACTCATCTGAATAGGTGGGTAGGTAATCCTAAAATGATTAGTCTCCCACTACTTAAAAAAATCTATACAAAAAATCTGGTACTCTGTTGGAGGCCGCCAGTTAAATAGTGTCCCTCTATGGGTTCCTAGAATTAAAATTTTAACCATAATATTTTTAGTAAAATATATCAAGAAATATTCATCCTTATAAATTTTATAAAAAAATCACTTTCATCAATAAAATATGATATTTTTGTGTTACCTATCGTAATTATGTAATGATTTCTAATCATTATTCTATAATAATAATTTATTTTTTCACAATATCTACCAGTATATATTATCATATATTGAATAAAACGTATAATGGATTCTCTCTTTATAGAAAAAAACATTTTACGATGTTGGAAATTATATCAAATTAGAAAATAAATGAGATATTCTAAAAATTAATTTTGAAATTATCATCTAACTAATTTTCCATAATCTTTAATAACTTATCATATAATATCCCAAAATTTATTTCTGAATATGACCTCTATTTATGTTATTGTGTAAAATTACTTCTTATAATATTACTAATCTCAACAACAATGATATATCATATACAAATTATGTTTACAAAAAAATAAATATAATTTATTTACATTTACAAATACATCAATTAATAAATTCCATAAAATTAATATCATACATTAAATTATCAATTCCTAAAAAATACTACCAAAATCCCACAAAGGTAAAAACACATCATCAATAATGATGTAATATTCTCAATATTTAATTAATTTAATAGTCCAATAATTAAATTACCCATTTGAATTCAAAAATGAAAAATAAGCTCAATATTTTCATGACATTTCAAAATCATGCTTTTCAGGACCATAAAAGAAAGATAGTTTAGTTTAATGATTATATATAGATCCAACCATTTTATATTCATGGACTTTATGTTTTAATTACATGTTCATCTATGGTAGAATATTCATATGGTGGTAAAATGTGTTTAGAAGAATAGCATGGTGATATTATCATTTTTAATTTCTGAGTAGTTTGGACATTAAAAACTATAGATAAAAAATTAGAATTACTTCGTTGAATTGTTATGAGAATATATGTTTTTTTATGATTAGGAATATAAATTAACATAACATTCATATTTATATCTAAATAATTAAGGTGTTGATAGTTAAATATCATTAATACTATAGTATGGATTAAAACAATATATATGGGTTCAATTGAGATTATACTACTTAGATATATATATATATATATATATATAATATTCTAGTGAACAATGTTTTTATACATAGATTAGTGTATGATCAATATATAGTTTAATTTTAATTTAATATAGATGAAAATATTAGGATATGGTGTGTGGATAAAAAATACAGCACTAATGGATCGATATATGAACACAATATGATTTCTTATGTCATTCAATTTAAGGTGTCCAAAATTGATTTTCATTGATTTTATTAATGAATTCATTGATTAAAAAATATATTAATATCTGATTGGGTTTCCTAATGATATGTTGATATATTCAAGATCATATGAGTATCATGGTAATGAATTTACTATTATATTATAGGAATTTCACAATTGAATAATTTAAGTTATATTTTGAGAATAACATATCGATATTGGATAGGAAAAATTACTCAGTCATGTGGTTCCAATATATGGAAATTCAATATAAACTTGATAATAATTAATATATGGGAAATAATAATTAATTTTATAGATTGTAGGTGTTTTTTGGGACTTATATGATTTTAAAATATATTTATTCTATATTTATCTATCATAGGAACACTAATGACACAATAGATAAATAATGGGGTGAATTATTTGTGGTATGAAAAATTTTATGGTGCATTTTATGTGAAAAAGTGGTTAATCACATTGAAAAATACTTATATTGAACTCATATTGTGTAATTGTTAGGTTTTTATTATCTTTATTGTATTATAGGATTCATTTGTATCATGACTTATGAGGATGATTTTGTACAATTGTATATTAGTTTGATGGTAATTAATAGATTAATTATCAAATTCATGATCTGGATGTTATGGTAGTGTTTCATTCTTTCAAATGTAATTATTAATATATTATTAGAGAGAGAATTATGGATTTATCTATCATTAATTTTTTCATGTATCTCATTCATCAAAAAGGTATATGTAGTAGTTAATAGATGTGAATAATATATTTATAGTATTTTTTAATTTGAGATATTTTATTCTGATATAAGGGGATATGCTATTTCAAATGTTTTCAGTTGAAAATATTAGTTATAGTATAAAAAGAATACAACGATGAGTGGAAAATAAAATTTATTTTCAGAGAGATTTTTTTTATTTTAGGAACAACTTCGTACAGTATTAGTATATTTTAATATAATTTTTTCCTTTTTATAGTTTGTGAAATATATTCATTTAGTTTTATTTTGAGTATCAACTGATTCAATAATTATTAATTATTGGGATTACATACCTGGATTACCCATAGACACAACCACCCCCTTATATATTAATCTATTGTGTTTATCTAATTATAAATGTGAGATGAAGGTGTAAATTATTATCTTAACTCGAGGGGGTTACATTATCCTCGATTGACAAAGATTTGTCATGGTAATTGATGAAATTGATACTATCTAGGGAAACAATGTAATATTTATGGGTTTTTTTCTTAATTTACAGTACATGTCATTTGGTAGTGGTTATTAATCATAGATTATAGGGTATATAATAGTGTTTTTACATTTCAATATTGAATCATGATTAGTTAATTATGGATTTCATGATAGTCCTTTTGTAAAATATAAATGGGGTTATATTTTCTAGTTAAGAGTTGATTGGATAACAAATAATTCGAATTTATTACTGATTAGTAAACATAAATAGCTTTCAATTTTATTATGTTGTAAAATATTTTATTTTCATATTTCAATGGAATCCATGTACTATGTTTTGTATAAGTGATGCATGATTAGATTCTCAATTCCTATAGGGGTTTGGAGATGTCTTTAGGTACTCTGTGGAAGTTGAGTATGAAATATCAACCTCGGAATGACATGTATTATGAGAATAATATGTATATATCAATTTATTTATAGCATATAATTAATTATAAATTATTGAAATTAATTGGAATATATTATAAATTATTAGAGTTTACCTTAAAAAGTGACTGTATGCATGGATTTTGAATTTCCTAGTTTGAATCCTATGATTGGTGATCGTGTCGATCAATGTTGTATGAGATTGAGTTCAGTGGGAAATTATTTATTTGGATTAACATTATAAAGATAAATACTAATTGTGAATTGTTGAAATGTGAAGGATATAAATCACTTTCTACATTGAAAAAAATAAAGAATGGTTTGTAGATGATGTAATTATTAATTATTTGTTTTTGATCGTATGTTTCATTGACTATCACCATCATTGGTACATGAGTGGTTGGAAGAGAAAGGAATTTAGGTGCCTTATTTTATGATGAATTTTAGGATATTATGGGGTATCAGCAAGGTTTCATATATATATTTTTACTTCAACATCATAGTGGGATGTTTTATTTAATATATTATATCTCATGAGATTTGTTATTGATGCACATAACCTGGTTCAATATGATAATGTTGATTTAAAGGAAAATACATCCACCATTAAGAATTTTATATATATATTTAATTAGAATGATAAAATATTTATGGGAAATATTTTGATAATTCATTATTTATTATTAATGAAAGGTATTTTGATGAGTAATCAATTCACTATTATGTAGATATTAGGTACTAGTGGTTATTTTTTTCACATGGACTGATTAGTAATGATTATGGGGAGGATCAGACTTATATTGATGGATTATAATATCAATATACATAATAATTATGTTTGTATTTTTTATAATATATTTTTTACAAATTTTATTTATTTTATATGTTTTTTAAAAAATTTAGAGAATTATGATAAGTATGATACTATTTTAAAACTAATGGAGTTCATTGTAGGAGGGAAAAATTCTCTGTTTTGTAGAATTACAATGTTGGAATGTAGGGGATATGATTCATTTGGTATAATGTGTTGAACTAGGATTGTTATTGGAATCTGGTATGACATAAGTAGAGGTATGAGATTTCAGTGGATGTTTCCTTGAACTCCAATGATGTTCCCAAACCCCATTATAAATGGTAATAATTTTAGTCAACTTATTGATGATATATTTTGATTAAGTAAGTTCAATACATAGGAATTATATCTCTAAAATGATAAATTTTTCTGTTATTATTATTAGATTATGATTTCCTAATATCATGATATAATTAATATTCAATATGTACATTTTTTTAATGTTTAAAAGATTGAAAGACATATAGTTCATTTATTTCATGGATTTTTTTCATTCCTTAATTATATGATTTGAAAAATCATATCTAAATTAATGTTAATTATTTACCATTGGGGGTTAATGTGAGATTTTATTTTTAATTCTTTTGTATATTCAATTTTTAGTATCATTATGATAATACAATTATATTATTAAATTTAGTGTAAAACATAAAATTATTTTTGTAATGTGATGTGTGTAAATATATTTGGGGTGGTCCACTTTTGTTAATTTTGAAGGAATATAAAATTTTAAATAATTATATGATTTTAAATGAATTAATTTTTTAATCAACCAATTATTTATAATTTTAAATTTGTTTCAGAATTTTAGGAAATGATTATGATCATCGCTCAAAAGATATATAATATTGAATTACTATTTTAGTATATGATGATAACAATAAATATATATATATATTTTCTAAAGAATATATTTATTGTCATTGATTTTTTTTTTAATTATAATTTTAGTGTTTTAATTAACAAAATTATATTTATAATCATTTATAGTGATTAATCGTGAAATAATGAGGTTTATAAATTTAATTTTACAATGATATTTTTTAAATGATTATTTATAGTAAAATGGATAAATTTATGAAGTATCATTGTACTGATAATTATAGTTAATTTTTTATTTAATATAAGAGAATTCCATTGAATGTTTTTTATATGACTGTTATCTTATAGAATGTAATTTTAAAATAACTCTATTTTAAATTATAATGGGTTCTTGGATATTAAGATATATTATTTCTAATGAGTAATAAATTTTTGGCACGAGGAAATCAATGTTGTTTTATTCAATATATTATGATATGTAATATCACTTTTGTAATGGCCATGTGTTTCAATTTATTATATGAAATTTTTCTTTACTGAGAGAAACTAGGTTTGATTTTTTGATATAATTGGTGATAATTATGGTTTTCTATTATAGAATAAATTAAAATTAATTATTTTAACATGTCCCAGTGGGATTTTAAATTTTTATTGAAACCATGATATCTGATATTTAAAAATACTAGAGTCAATATTTTTTCAAAAATAGATATTTTTTCTTATAGAAGACCAATAGAATATTTTTTGATGATGAATTTGATTATCATACATTAAAATAATTATTATTGATGAATAAAAAACAAGGAAAAAATTGAATAAGAATTTTTATATGACCATAGAAATACATTAGAGGTCACAAAATAAAATATTGATGTCACTATGATTACTACATGGATGTATAAAAAACAGGCTGAAAGTACCATAGAATGTCACAGATAATTTTTTTTAATAACAGTAGTGTATTTTTTAGATTAATCCAGTTTTATTTATATAATTGATTGTATAACACTATTTGTTTCATAAAATTATTCTTATTCAAATTATTTGGAGAATTTTTTGAGAATACATGATGTTTATAGAGATTTTTTTATTATGCAGTAAGAAACAATAGAATAATAGGTGTTTATAAATCCTTGGTTAAGAATAAAAATAAATGTTCATAATAGTTGAATTTATTTTGGTTTCCATGTTATGAAGAAGAATTAAGATAAATTAATATATGAAAATATAATAAGAATTTTTTTTTGTGGTTCTGTTTTTTTCAAAAAATTATAAATTTAGAAGTGTGTTATGTCCAAGACATTATAAAGTGTATGATTCAAGAAATAATATGGATAAAGATGAATAGGGAGTTAGTATTTTTATTCATTAGTGTGTTATTTAGTATTAGATATTGAACTGAGAAATGGAAGCTAGAAATGACCATTTCATAGTGAATGCCATGGTTTTAATTTCATGATAAAAAAATATTTCACTATATCATGATGTATTATTATGGAAATAATGAAACACATGTCTTCCACATCTAATAAGTTAAATAGTCTTCTAATTTCAAAAATTTCATTATGGATGTTGTAATTATTATCATATATACAAATGTATTATAATAAAGGGTAAAATATCATAATTCATGTCTTGTTCATATGAATATCTATGTGGATAATATCTAAAATATAGAATGAATAGTTGACTACATGGTTTAAAAAGAACAATAATATGTGGGATATATATATATAATAGAATTTAAAATAGTTGAAATATTTCAGAGGATTATGAAAAGAGATTTATGGGTCATGAATTAAGATATGAGTTAGATTTAACCCCTCAATTGTTTAATGAAAAACACATTATCTATAATTTGAATTTAATGTATTTTAAATATCTATATTGAATTAAAATATAATTGATATGGATAATGTTTTCTAAGAATGAATTGAAATATGTTGTCAAATTTATTAATTGTTATTCTATACACTTAATGATCTTATAATATCTAAAAAACATGTATTGATCTTAAATATTCATCATGGAGAGTAATGATTTATTCAAACTTAAAAATAAAATCTCTCAGAACGACATAAAAAATAATGAAATTGAAGTATCATGTATTTAGGGAAAAAAGAGACTATCATTGATATATTCAATCATAATAAGATAATAAAATAATCCACTGATTTATAATTATTTGATATATATATTTCTCAAAAAGAATTTTGGGCTTTCAAGAATTTTGATTGATCACAAATGTTTTATTGGATGAGATAAATGATTGTATTAATGGAAATTTCATTTATTTAATAATAGTTACTTGTAGGAATTATTTTTGGATATTAATGATTTTATAGAGTAGAATGATTTTATATTATGTTAAATTAGATGAACATACCATTATTTAGAATGTGATGATAGAATGACAGATTTCATTATAACGTAAAATATATATTTTTAAAAAATAAATGACTCATTATTGAAGTTAATAATAAATACACCAATAATTATATAATTTGATTCAGTCGAAGATGTAATGTGTGGAGAAGGAAGACAACTGAGTGGACCTTGGGTGGGGAATGACCATACAATAAATATCAATAAATATATGTTACCTTGTATGGGTGTGTACATAGGAAAACATTTTAATCCTTTGAAATAATACAATTATAGTGTAATGTCTTTCCCATTCTTATTATCATCTCCATTTTTCATTGTTATAAAACAATATGGGTGAAAAAAATATATTACTATTATTATATTGAGCGCTTTTTTCATAAGTTCATTTCATCCATTTTAATGGATTTGAGAGAGTGGTAGATTAAATGTTATTCCTTCTTTAATGGTAATATAATCTGATTATGTGAGAGAGGTAATTATTTAGAGTGGAGATGAATATTAATTGTTAAACAGATATATTCACCCTCCACCAATGAGTGTTGGGAGAATTCAGTCTCACATAAGACTTTCCTGACAACAATTTGTTATCTAATTAATTTTGAATTTTTGGAATCACTAAATTGGATCAATGGGTAACACTTGAGGGAAGATCTTTTTGTATCCAACATCAAATTATAATATTATAAATTTAATGATAGTGATTTTATAGTATGTAATAATAGATAAAACTAGATAATTTAAAATGGTATGTAGAAGAGTGTAAATAAGTATACTCAAAAAATGTCTGAAAGTGACATTGTGGTATGTGTGATTATATTT
The DNA here is from genome assembly GCA_963277665.1 of Viscum album. Lineage (NCBI taxonomy): Eukaryota > Viridiplantae > Streptophyta > Magnoliopsida > Santalales > Viscaceae > Viscum > Viscum album. The sequence continues at coordinate 119,681,149 of OY728128.1, forward strand.
CATAAAAATAAAAATATAATATAACTATATTTTTTTATTTCCAATTTTTAATATCGATTCATGTATTATATTTGAAAAAATTATTTATTTCAATGGATAATTGGAAAAGGTAAATTTATAAAATTCTGTGTAATCCTATTTGTAATCATATGGAGATCCAATATTTAATTCATTATTTGGAACAATTAGGGATTAATCATGTATTTAAATAATAAATTTCTACAAAATTGGTCATGGACAAAATTTTCAAGAAAATATATTTATATTTTAAATAACACCATTTATATAAGATTTCAAAAATAAAAGTATAAATATATTTAAATATTAATGTTTTAATTATAGTATAAGATAATATGGGCATTTAGATGGAAAAAAAATAAAATTTTATATCACTCAAAATAATAATAATTGCGTATAAAAGTGTGTAAATAATTGTTTTTGAGAAGGGATGATATGGATATAAAATTATATTAGAAGTATTTGGGAATCATGTTTCATGAAGAGAAGTTAGAATATATAAATGGATTATGAAATATTTCATTCCCACCCATGGGAACTATCACGAACCGAATCTGGTCACCGCCAAAATAGGCACCAGATCTAGCACGTGATGAGGCCTGAAGGGCATTCCCTATCCCCATGGGCTGGCACATCTGCATGGGTATCATTTATCTTGGTTTGGGAACGATTTACCCGAATATGTATAGATAAAACACCAAAAAGATTTGGTAAAATGAATTTGAAAAATTCATACCAACAAGGTTAATAAAAAAATCCAGAACTGAATACATAAGTTCAAATGAAATAAAAATTGTCCAATGACACATTGGAATAGAAACAAAACAGCCCCATGGACTCCACATTAGAAGGGGTTATCACCCTCAAGCCGTCTCTACTACTCCGCCCAAAGGATGAGGGCTAACACCCTGAACCGCCATCACCATTATCCTTTCCTTTACCTGGGTCAAAAAACGGTCTACTTACACCCAAGGGGTGTATATAGGGTGTGAGTCTAAGCCCAATAGGATACCACACTATGATTCCATGGTTCATGCAATATAAGGTGAAAAATAAAACAGTTTTAATGTGCAATGAAAAGCGGTGATAAATTCCAAGAAATAAAACATTAAATTGAAAAAGAAATTCAAGAAAAAACATTCATAATGTTAACACATTTAAATAGGAATGTTAGAAAGTGAAATATAATTTCAAAGACACCCAAATACATGGGAAAATACCGAAAATCCAATGAGCAACAAAATCGGGAACACCCTTGGGTACTAGATAGTCTCAGGCCCCATGTACCTCGTATCTCGGTGTAATGTAACCATAGTAAAATATGTTCTCATGCACAAGACACTAGTAGGGAACATACCCATAACCTAGTTTTCCCCAATAATACTCCACATAGTTAAGTTACAGTTGTCGTTATCCAAATTCTATGTGAAACAGGGACAAAACCCATATGGTCCACTAGCCGTACTAGTACAAACCCGCCCCACCTAGGTATCCAGGAATCCCCCTTTGTTCTAAAACAATTTCAGGATTTAACACACCTCCATTTTAATGTAAAACACCAATAATGTTCACATTCACCAAATACAGTAGCTATTACATTTTATACCACTTAAAATACACAAAAAACACTTTGAAATTTAATAAATCAATTTCTCAAAATTCCGTGTTCTTTGGCACAGAAAACCCCTTAATAAACCCACTTGTACACTATGTTCACACTTTTATGTTACCAAAACAGTAAAGGCAGCCCAATACATTTCAATTAAAACAAAAAATCAATTTTCTGGAATCCCCATGTTAAACAAGAAGTGTTAACTTCGTAAAACCTTCATTTTCACACAAAAGTGGAACCAAAACATCACTTTCTTAACAAACACAATTAAAACCCATTTTTTCATCTATAAACAAAATGGATAAAAATTATAAACAGTATTTTATGCCTTATTACAGATCAATAAAAACAACTGAGTATTTATAGGGCATCCCCAAATAAACAAATAAAACATTTCTTTGGAAAACTCCCAATTTCTCACCAAATTGGCATTTAAAATTCAATTGCAATAGAAACATCACTAGAATATCTTTTTGCAGCAATAATAAAATAATATAAATCTTAAAATATGATAAATACAGCATGATAATACACAAATATTGTATCAACATTAGAATCGCCTACCAAATCAAATGAAACCATTGAATCCATTGTGTGAAAACACAAACGCACCCCCTCCGCACCTCCAGAAGGGCAGATCAAACCTAAAAATAGAAAATCGGACCAAGAAAACCCGAGGATAAACCTTAGGTTCGAACCCCTACCCCCTGGTCATTTTTCACTTCAATGAAAAGAGAGTAAACCCTAAAAAAATACAATGAAACCCTAAGAAATTTGAAAGGGGAAATGAAAAGGACTAACATACTTGATAAATCAGGAATGAATCTCCCCAAAACACCAGTATCTAAAATTGAAAAGGGCCAAAACTCAGGGGATGTTCGAAAAATAATTAGGTGGTCATTTAAGAATTGGAATGGAGTGAAAAGAGTATGAATGGATAGAGTTATGATTGAATTAACATACATAATCAAATATGACCGATTTTAGAAACCCTAAGATGTTCGACCCAAAATCGTGATACCTAAGAGCTCCAAAGATGGGGTTAAGAGGCTGGGGGAGCATCTGGGTGTAAGGGGCGATTTTGAATCTTGGAATTACTGAACAATACTTAACATTGAATAAGTTATTAAATAAATAATATTAATTTTTTAAACTGGATATGGGCTTCCGGGCAGGCCCTATTCCTTAAATAAAAACAAATATACAACTTGGTTATGGATTTCTAAAGGCTCCAAATTTTCATTTTGGAGTTAATATATCAGGGGAGGACATTTAGGAGTTTGAATTAGTGAAAAATATTAAAATATGAAAAATTTATAAAAGAAACAAAATTTATTTTTAAATCTAGAATTGCGCTCACAGTTTGGCCCAAATCATGAAAACTCACCTATTCTCCAGAAAACCATTGGAAACCCCCAAAACTAAGCATTAATGGAAATTAAATAAAAATACATTTTAAATAAGATATGTATGTTACAATTATCCCCGCCATGAAAACTTTCCTCCCAGGAATGTCACATCAAGTCAAAGCAACAACCAAACCCAACTGAGAAACCAAGAGGTACTCCCTTGCCGGGTTTCTCCCCCAAATGTCAAAACACCTCCACTGATCAATGAAGGAAGGAATACTACGACAAACATAACATACACCACTTTCCTGAAACAATCAAGCACATTTATATTTTATCCCAAAAAAAACTCCTCAAACACTATCTGAACAAGACTCAAGAAATTCACCCAAACGAACAACAACATCGAAAAATGTTACATTTACCAAAAATTAACTAAACCATTGGGCACTCTCCAGTCCCAATGTTTACTAAAGAAAGATGTTTGTAGCTAGATAGCTTCGAATGAGACTATCTACACCAAGCCAAGTCCATGGAAAAATCTAAGTTACTGGTACGGGGGGACACAAATACACTCCCCACTAGAAGAGACAACCAATAATTTTTTTTCCGAGACAGAATAAGGAGACTAATAGGGGAGGCCTAAATGGACTCACCAAAACAAAGGATATAATTCCATCTTAAATTTACAAAAGAACTTATATAAGACTCATAGTGGGTCTCCCCATCATAAGAACCAACCATCTTAACCAACCAGCACTGGCCAGTAAAGAAATACCCCAAAATTTAAAGAGTTGGGGCGACCACATGGTTAGTTTGCACGGTTTGGGAAACCATACACTAACATTGGGGATCCTCTTATCCACATGTTTTTTGGGGCATTGTCACTATTAACCAAGTGAAATCCGTGTTCTCAAACAGTCTAGACAATCTTCAAACCTTTCTCCAAAGACTCGGTGGAAACCAAAGGTGGAGGGAATAACATTGGGTGATGACATGGGTATACGGCCCTCCACCTATTTCCACAGAACACGGACAACGGAAGAAAGATTATGACATCATAAGTTTAAAATCTTCCTAACATTCATATTGAGGATATGACTTTGTACAAGGGTTTAAATGACCATTTGATTTCCCCTTACTATGATCCAGCTTCTCTCCGATACCTATGGTTGGAGCTCAAATTATCGAAGCATCTTCGGCCTCACAGTTAGGCTTTGGAAACCCCATTAACGATAATTCTTCTTTCAGTGCAACCAACAACTACAACACAATAACCTATAAGTTTTCCAAGAGATAACACATTCCAAACTCACTTTACCCTAACTCGATATTTCACTGAAACGATGCCTTAAAATATGCACACACATCTCACCTTGTTTTTTCAGGTGAGAAATAATAGAAGTAAAGAAAATCTATACTCACCTTCCTCTAAAATGGAATATTTTTAAGCTTTTTCCAAGGGATACATTCTCCCAACATAACAGATACTCTCATATGATTTCCCATCTTTCACCATTACGATCAATCGATCCCATGAGATCATAAGTCATCACCGAACATGACCATTGTGACTGGTATAAACAATGCATGGAGAGGGACCTTATACAACATCCCCAAACAACACAAAATTCTAGAAACTGGCCACAATATCCTATCGTGACCATATTTCCCACACTGGTGGTTTAACATGAATTTATGCATCAAAGAAATTTTGAAGAACCCAACGGTCCTCTGAGACACCATCGAGACACTCATCCACACTAACAACACTAAACCACATCCACCTTCGATGTATTAGGAAACATAAGAAACTAAGGTTTCTTTCAACCTTCCATGAGAACTCTCCCATTACAAGAGGATATAAAAATCAATGAAAGTAAAGGGTGTAGACTAAATCTAAAAATCTCAAGAAAAAGATTCCTTATATTGATCAACTGGAGGGTCTTCAAAAGGCCAAACAATCTGGGTTTCACTTCAGTTGTGCACTATCCCTTAATGGGGCATACCTTATCCAATTATTGAACCAAAGGACCAAACAAATATGGTCCATTTGTCACGATATACCACAATCCGTATCCAAACACATGAAGGGAACCACCGCAATGTTATCCCAAAAATGTTTTCAAAAGAGACCACTAACCGTCCATACAACACAGCTCACCGACCAAACACAAACCCAAAACATATTTCAAACAGGATGGGTTCTTGGACTCAATACATCCCACAACATCAACATTATCAAAAACCCATAATACAAACTATACCAAACTATTCATCAAGACATCATGTTTTTCTTTAAAACTATTTCTTTGAAAACAAACTGTTTAGTAGTAAGCATATCCACCAATGGTACCCCATGGTCCTCACACATGCATGTTTTTGTGCCACACGGGGCACCATCCTCATATATGTCCCGACACTCATCAATTCATGCCTTCAACCATCCATCATCCCATATATCGTCATGCATTTGGTTACTCACGGAAATACCAATGGTTAAAATAAATATTATTTCCACTTTTCAAAACCAAAATGGTCAACGAACACATCCTTTTTTGAAACAGCTAACCAGAAGATCAAAATACCAATTCAAATATTAATAAAATTTTCAGAAAGACACAAAAAATTATACACAAAAAATTTCAAGATATTCACATCAATTTCAAAACATCTCACCCCATTAAAACACCCTTTAATTGTTTAGAAAACTCTATTAGAAACACTTTCCAAAACCAACATCAATATAGTTCCTGCTTTCAAAAGAGGTGTAAGCACACCATTTTCAATTTCAAAAAAAATCTGAAAATTCAGTTCCACCATTTCATTAACAAAAACATTCCCTCATTATTTGAAAATCATTTCAAAAAAAATTTACGCTTCTTAAAACCAAGTCACTTTAAAACCAAAGTCCAAGATTTCTAAACTAAAGAACACAAGACAATGCAAGAGGAAACTAGTTTCAGTGGGTGACTTGGATATATGGTTGGAGACCATAATCCAATAACTTCATAGTCATAAAGACTGTACTAGGGATGATCCCTGGCTCCACATGGATTTCTATGCCCTACGAGCTCACTGAGACCATTAACCCAACTCTCTTTTCATTTCCCCTAACCATCATCAAACCAAGAAAACCAACGGACTTAGATTAAACCTGACAACCCCTGGAAACATGAACCCTGTCAAGAGGTGTGGTGATCAGGAACACTACCCATAACTAGAAGAACAATTCCCTACAATCCTAAATCCATACTATCCTGACTCTTTCTCAAATTAAATGACACAAAGAGTTAACCTGAACCTCCCTCTGATACTATTTTTTCAGGAACCGAATCTAGACGCTGACAAAACTGGAACCAGACCCAGCTTGTGACAAGGCCCGAAGGGCATTCCCTATCCCCACGGGCGAGCACAAGTTCATGTGTATCATTTATCTAGGTTTGGGAACGATTTACTCAAATATGTATAGATAAAACACCAAAAACATTTGATAAAATGAATCTAAAAAATTCATACCAACAAGGTTTATAAAAAAATCCAGAACGGAATACATAAGTTCAAATGAAATACAAAAGGTCCAAAGACAGAATGGAACAGAAACAAAACAACACCATGGACTCCACATGACAAGGGGTCATCACCCCCAAGTCGTCTCTGCTACTCTTCCCCAAGGATGAGGACTAACACCCGGAATCACCATCACCCTTAGCCTTTCCTTTACCAAGGTCAAAAAAAGGTCTACTTACACCCAAGAGGTGTAAGTAGGGTGTGAGCCTGATTAGTCACTAAAAGTGGCTAATATTAACTGTTAATATCTTTATATTCATTGTTACAAAGTCCATAAACATTTTTTTAGTGCATTACATAAATAGAACTTCATTTCTCACCAAAAACGCAATTCATGTTTAAAATGCAAATTTGGGCCCAATCATTCATTTGTTTGTGGACAACATTATATTAATTTTCTGAATTTGAAATTTTGGTATATGATTTATCACTTTGTTTGGAACATTTTATCTTTTAGGTCCGATGGATGAATCCTAAAGGAAGATGGATAATGTTTCGCCTGAAGGAAAAAACTTGCTGGAAAATGCATAATGGGCCTAAGACCCATAAAACAAATGTGGGCCCCAGAAACCAAGCCCAATGAAGCCCAAATTTATACAGTAGAAATATAAAAATATGAGGATCATTTTATTCAACTGTGTCTGGAGCTAATTCTGATGTTTTCATGATGCTAAAGGGATCTGATGTTGAGATTTAAATGGTGGACCCGACATTAATGCACAGAGATCCGTACCACCATTTAAACCCTAACTTCCAAACGGCTGTGCCAAATTTCCTGAAATTTTGATAGATTCTAGAAGACACATGGAAGGAGATATGTTCAATTTATGAAACCTTCGTATTCGGCCATATGTAGTGTCAAACACACACGTCAAAATGGAGGATGAATCTGGCTGGTTTTGTGGTAAACTTTGTAACGTTAATTTCATTTTGATTCTTCGCCATCCTTTTGACTCTCTTCATTGTTGGGGGTGAATTTATTGTTGGGAGTGGAAATAAGGCTCCTAATGTGCCTATATAAGGATATGGTGTTGAAGGGAATAATCATCTAACATTTTCCTTTGAATCCACGTTTTTCTTTCAATTGTAATTTCCCGCTTTCGTTTTGTAATGGCATCGTCAATTTCTCTAATGTATGTTTTTCATTCATATTTAGTATTTTAATAAAAATTTTTCTTTTTCACTTTTATTTCCATTTTATTCACACGTTGATACCGTTGAATCATAGTGTGAATTTATTCACACCCGCACTTGTGAATTCATCACACAACGGTGGAGTGTTCATTTTGATTAATGCTTTTTTTCCTTCTTCTTCAATCCCACTTATTTAAGTCAATTACCCGCTTCCATTGATAGAATAGAAATAATTGAGGGCTAAACTTTTATGGGTTGATCCTAGGGAGTTCCATGAGTTGGATTGAATGTTATTTGATGTTCTTAAATTCTTAAATTTGTCCTTTATTTTAAGAGTTCCTTTCTTTGATTTATCTTCTTCTTTGTCTTCACCGACTTTAACGACGACACATTTTGAGTGCTAGTACGATCCAATTCCATGGAGTGCTCATTTAATTGATCCTCTAAGTGAATTGGTGATTAGCTTTGAAATTGTGTATGGATTAAATCGGAGAATGATATTGAGGAATTATTTCATTTAATGGATACCTCTTGAACCGATGAACAGAAAATCATATGATAAACAAATACATCCAATCAAGCCCAAGAGACAACCTAGGATCGACTCACCTTATTTAGTTGTTTTAATTCAAGTAATTTTATTTGTTTTGTTCTTTAAATTAAATCAATATTTTTCAAATCAATTCAATCCAAAGTTGGACACTGCATAGCCAATCCCGTATCCAATCTTAGTGTCTCAAGGTTTCATCTTTGGTCCCTGTGGATTCGATCCCTACTTATAATTCAACGACTGCTTTTACCGGTAGGGTAAATTTGGGCGCAACCAAATTTTGGCGTCGTTTCCGGGGACCCAAGTAAGTACCTTAGACCCAAATCTTCTTTTCTCACCCCAAATTCTCTATTCTCACCCTAATTTCTGTTCTCTCTTCCCCTTTCTATTTCTGTGTGTCCAAAAAATCCCCAAAACTAATTTTCAATCAATTCCAGTGTAATATCCTCTAAAATACCCCTTCATAAATCAATGTTGTAATCATGTTGGAAATCAATATTGGGAAACACCCCACATAGGGAATTTCATTGACCAATCCTTAATTGAATACACTACACCAGATGAGATTTACAATCAATGGGATGATGAATGTTTACAATATCAATTTCCATACCTATCAAGAATGATTGAAAAGATAAATAATGAGGAAGTCCATGATGTACAATCATATATCCACCCTAATCTTGAAAAAATTCTTGAACAATTGTGTGAAAAAATGGATAAAATGAATTCAGAAGTTTCATCTTTCAGATTAGAACTACAAAGCTTTAAGACTTGTTGAGGAACCCGTTCCCACTCAAGATGTTCTTTCCTCATCATTGATAGATGAATATTTTTTCCCAAAAACCACCCATGAATTGAAAAATGAACTAAGCTTTGGATATGGGATAACTGAACAAGATCAAAGAAATGTTGAAGGGTATTTAAATCAGGATGAAATTAATTTTTTGGATTCACAAGGGGAAAATTTGTCTTCATGGATTGAGTGTTCGGAATATTGCTCCAATAACAATTTTTTAGAATCACCGATCATTGAACCATTGGGAGATATAATGAATATTGTGTCTATAACCACTCATGAAATTCAAATGGAAAATTTTGTGGATGAATCATATTTTCAAAAGGAACCAATTGTTTCAAATGTTTTTAAAGAAGAAACAATTTTTGATTCAAATTATCATTCTTCTATAGGAAAATTCAATCAAACTGAACTTGATTTTTTAATACTTCCTTCCCGACTCAATAATCCCACTATTTATGATAACCAAGACCATTCAATTATCATCAATTTTCATCAAGAATATCACCATGTCGGAATGAACCTTGAAATCATAGGAAATAATCCAGATAAAACACGATCAACCATTTTAGAAATTCCTTGGATTTTACCAATCATTGTAGAAAATAGGATTTCATAAGAAACAAATTTCAGAAAAAAATGAATCTAAATCTTGTTGAAGTGGAGAAAGATGGGATAATTAAAATTTTGAAAGTTGGAATTGGATAAGTTGGGGGGTACAAGTCGAGCCAGCGACGTTAAAAAAAAGTGCTGCATGGGAGGAAACCCATGGTTTTCATGTTTCCAATCATTTTGAATCATTTTATTTTTCATATAATAAATTACCATAAACTGTTGACCTGTTCTTCTTTTATGAGTAAGGATGGGTATGAAAGGGGAGCGCCATATTCATCCGTGTCACGTGGTGTGATCTCTGAGTAGTACCTTACCCAGAAAATATAAAGAAGACAATGTATCATCAGTTTATTTTGTTTTGTTTTATTTTTATGTTTTTATAGGTTAAAAAAATAAAAGGACATGTCGTAAGCCATATGGAAAATCCATTCACCACCATCCAAGCCGCTGAGACTCAAATCCAGGATTGGAGGGAGACTATGGCATGCACTATCATCATCAACCACCAGGTGACTTCATTCCATGATTTTCATTTTAAATTTATTCTTTGAACTCCTCTCCTACCCCCTTCTAACTTTTCTTTTCTTTAAACACTGGAAACAGTGTTATTCTAAGTTGGGGGGAGATAAAAAATGATTTTTTTTTTGTGAATAAAAACATGCATGAAAAGAAAAATCCCATTAACCATAAACATGATAAACACACATTGAAAACTCTAAAATTGGATATCAAATAAATTTTTCATGCCTTGATTCTGATTTTAATGCAAGTTTAAGTTCATGGGCATAGTTTTTGGAAAGTGCGGTTGTCCGATGTGATTTTTCAATGTTTACAATTTCATCCTCTTAATAAAAATTCCACAATGCACGTCTACTGGATCGTGGGTGTAAATTTGAGTTCTTGGGTCCCTTTCATTATAGCATAGGGTTCTAGGGTCACTTTTAGTTTAATTTGAGTATCCAAAAAAACAAAAAAAACAAAAAAAACACACAAAAAAGACCACATAAAGCAATGTTTTTTCCAAATGCGTGGCATCCGACACTTGGGGATCGTGACTCCATAGTTGTCTTGCCCAGAGTTAGGCTTTATATCTCTATTGTAGAGAATTAAATTGACAATATGTGTGGCGTCCGGCACTTGGGGATCATGACTTCATAGTTTCCTTTCCCAGAGTTAGTCTTTTCATATCTATTGGGGTTAAAAAAATAAAATAAAAAAAAGGATACTCATCTTATGGTTTAATGTGATTCCCACCTAGCGCTTCCATTTTTTCCCCTTGAACAATAAAATGGGCCCCATGTCTTTTATGATGCACAACACTTTATCATGCTTAATTGGAATTGGATGAAATGTGGAAATGAATTTGAACAAAGGAATGGGCTTGGGCTTGGTATATGCTTATGGACCTAGCTTGTTTTAAATGATTTTTATGGGTTTTCATAATTTTTTTGGTATTAGATATTTGGGTGAGCAATGTGTATTAAATTATATTTGGAAAAGCGGATTTGAATTTCATATTTGTAATTTATTTTGCTCGGGACTAGCAAAAATCAAGTTGGGGGGTGTGATTAGTCATTGAAAGTGGCTAATATTAATTGTTAATATCTTTATATTCATTGTTACAAAGTCTATAAACATTGTTTTAAGTGCATTACATAAATAGAACTTCATTTCGCATCAAAAATGCAATTCATGTTTAAAATTCAAATTTGGGCCCAATCATTCATTTGTTTGTGGACAACATTATATTCATTTTCTGAAATTGAAATTTTGGGATATGATTTATCCCTTTGTTTTAACATTTTATATTTTAGGTCTGATGGATGAATCCCAATGGAAGATGGTGAATTTCGCGCCTGAAGGCCGAAACTTGCTGGAAAAAGAAAAATGGGCCTAAGCCCATCAAACAAATGTGGGGCCCAGAAACCAAGCCCAATGAAGCTCAAATTTATACAGTATAAAGATAAAAATATGAGGATCATTTTATTCAACTGTGGACAGAGCTAATTCTGTTGTTTTCAGGATGATAAAGGGACCTGAAGTTGAGATTTATATGGTGGACCCGACATTAATGCACATAGATCCGTCCCACCATTTCAACCATAACTTCCAAACGGCTGATCCAAATTTCCTGAAATTTTGATAGCATCTAGAAGACACATGGAAAAAGATATGTTCTATTTATGACACCTTCGTATTCGGCCGTATGTAGTGTCAAACGCACATGTCCACATGGAGGATGAATCTGGCCGGTTTTGTGGTCATCTTTGTAACATTAATTTCCTTTTGATTCTTCACCCTCCTTTTGACTCTCTTAATTTTTGGGGGGTGAATTTATTGTTGGGGGTGGACATAAGGCTCCTAATATTCCTATATAAGGAGATGGTGGTGAAGGGAATAATCATCTAACATTTTCCTTTGAATCCAAGTTTTTCTTTCAATTGTAATTTCCCGCTTTCGTTTTGTAATGGCATCGTCAATTTCTCTAATTTAAGTTTTTCATTCACGTTTAGTATTTTAATAAAATTTATTCTTTTTCACTTTTATTTCCCTTTTCTTCACACGTTGATTCCGTTGAATCATAGTGGGAATTTATTCACACCCGCACTTGTGAATTCATCACACAACGGTGGAGTGTTCATTTTGATTAATGTTTTTTTCCTTCTTCTTAAATCCTGCATCTTTAAGTCAATTACCCGCTTCCATTGATAGAATAGCATCAATGGAGGGCTAAACTTTTATGGGTTTATCCTAGGTAGTTTCATGAGTTGGATGGAATGTTATTTGATGTTCTTAAATTCTTAAATTTGTCTTTTATTTTAAGAGTTCCTTTCTTTGATTTACCTTCTTCTTTGTCTTCGCCGACTTTAACGACGACACATTTTGAGTGCTAGTACGATCCAATTCCTTGGAGTGCTCATTTAATTGATCCTCTAAGTGAATTTGTGATTATCCTTGAAATTGTGTTTGGATTAAATTGGAGAATGATATTGAGGAATTATTTCATTTAATGGATACCTCTTGAACCGATGAACAGAAAATCAAATGAAAAACAAATACATCCAATCAAGCCCAAGAGAAACCCTAGGATCGACTCACCTTAATTAGTTGTTTTAATTCAAGTAATTTTATTTGTTTTGTTCTTTAAATTAAATCAATATTTTTCAAATCAATTCAATCCAAAGTTGGCCACTGCATAGCCAATCCCGTATCCAATCTTAGTGTCTCAAGGTTTCTTCTTCGGTCCCTGTAGATTCGATCCCTACTAGCACTTCAACGATCGCTTTTACTGGTAGGGTAAATTTGGGCGCAACCAGAGCCTGACCCCAATAGGATACCACCCTATCATTACAAGGTGCATGAAATATAAGGTGAAAAAGCAAGCAGATTTAATGTGCAATGGGAAGCGGTGACAAATTCCAAGAAATGAAACATTAAATTGAAAACAAAATTCAAGATAAAACTTTAAGAATGTTAACACATTTAAATAGGCATGTTAGATACAGAAATATAATTCCAAAGACACCCAAATACATGGTAAAATACCAAAAATCCAATGAGAAACAAAATTGGGAACACCCCAAGGCACTAGATAGTCTCAGGCCCCATGTACCTCGTAACTCGGTGTAATGTAACCATAGTAAAATCTGTTCTCGTGCACGAGCCACTAGTAGGGAACATACACATTATCTAGTGGTCCCAAATCATCTTCCACAAAGTTTAGTTAGAGTTGTCATTATCCAAATGCTAAGTGAAACAGGGAAAAACCCATCCGGTCCACTAGCCGTACTAGTACAAATCTGTCGCACCTAGGTACTCGAGCTTCCCCCTTTGTGTTCAAACAAATTCAAGATTTAACACAAATCCATTTTAATTTAAAAGACTACTACTGGTCACATACACCAAATACAGTAGCTATCACATTTTATACCACTTAAAATACACAACAAACACTTTGAATTTGAATAAATCAATTTCTCAAAATCTCGTGTTGTTTTTCACACAAAATCCCCTTAATAAATCCACTTGTACACTACGTTCACACATGTAAGTTACCAAAATAGTAAAATCATCCCATTACATTTCAATTAAAACAAAAAATCAATTTTGGGGCATCCCCATGTTAAAAATTAAGTGTTAACTTTGTAAAACCTTCATTTTCACACAAAAGTGGAACCAAAACATCACTTTCTTTACAAACACAATTAAAACCCAATTTTTCAGAAATAACCAAAGGGGATAAACATTATAAACAGTATATTATGCATTATTACAGATCAATTAAAACAACTATGTAATTATAGGGAATCCCCAAATAAACAAATAAAACATTTCCTTGGAAAACACACAATTTCACACCAAATTGACATTTAAAATTCAATTGCAATAGAAACATCATTAGAACCAATTTTTTACCAATAATAAAGTGATATAAATCCGAAATTAGGATAAACATATCATTATAATACACAAATATTTCATCAACATTGTAATCACCTACCAAATCAAATGAAACCGTTGAATTCTTTGTGCGAAAACACAAACGCACCACCGCCGCACCTCAAGAATGGTAGATCAAACCTAAAAATAGAAAATTGGACCAAGAAAACCAAAGGTTAAACCTTAGGCTCGAACCCATCCCCCATGTTCATTTGTAACATCAATGAAAAGGGAGGAATCCCTAATCAAATAGAATGAAACCCTAATCAAATTGAAAGGGGAAATGAAATGGACTAACTTACCTGAGAAATCTTGAATGAATCTCCTAAAAGAACCAGTATCTGAAATTGAAAATGGCCAAAACTCGGGGGATGTTTGAACAAGAATTAGTAGGTCATTTAGGAACTGTAATGGAGGGAACAGAGTATGAATTGAGAGAGTAGTGATTGATTGAACTTATCTCATCAAATCTGGATGATTTTAGACACCATAAGATGTTCGTCCCTAACACTCGATTCCTAAGTGCTCCAGAGAGGGGTTAAAGAGGTCTGGGGAGCGGCTGGGTGTAAGGGGAACATGTGAGGCTTGGAATCGTCGAAAAATAATTAAAATTGAATATGTTATTAAATAAATAATATTAATTTTTAAAACTGGATATGGGCTTCCGGACAGGCCCAATATCTTAAATAAAAATAAACATAAATCTTTGTTATGGATTTCCAAAGTCTACAAATTTTAATTTTGGTGTTAATATATCAGGGGAGGACATTTAGGAGTTGGAATGATTGAAAAATATTAAAAAATGAAAATGTTATAAAAGAAACAAAATTTATTTTTAAATCTGTAATTGGGCCCACGGTTTGGCCCAATTCATGAAAACTCACCTATTCTCCATAAAACCTTTGGAAACCCCCAAAACCAAGAATTAATGGGAATTAAAATAAAAATACATTTAAAATAAGCTATGTATGTGACAGGAACATCACTAATTATATCATATAAAGAGAAAACCTGAAATTAGTGACTTAATGAATAATTCTTAACAAATATGGTAATAATAATCTAAATTGGATGGTGATATTAAGGCATAATTACTAGGTATATACATTACACCACATTAATATGTGTTTAGAAGATAATAAGTTCCATAATTGAATAAAATATTTAAACCCTTATCAACATATACTCTAATAAATGAAGGTTTATTTTATTATGAGTTGACTAGGTTTTTTTATATTATTGATATAAAAATTTATTATTTTCTATATAGTTATTGAGATTCCTGAAATAAAATCATTGTTCTTATTTCTTGGTGAAGGAATGTATGGATAGATTAATGATCAATTTAATTTAAAAAAATCATAGTGAAAGATGATTTTAATGATGGAAGAAAACATAGTATGAATCATGAAACACTGGTAAAATTTCTATAGAACAAATTATGGAAATAAAGATATAAAATATTGATAATGAAGGAAAAGAATTTATATTATAGACTATTATAAAAAATTATTCCTGAAATAATATTTTTTTTGGAGAAATAATTAAAATGTGTCTTCATCTGATTAAAGAAATAGGACCATTAAGCATTCCTAAGTTGTTTCACAAATAATAATACATGGAATGTGTGTATAAATGATATAATAAAACTTAGCAAATCGAGAAGAAATGTGTAGTATGAAATTATGATAAAACAATGGAATAAACATGATCTTATGGGATTATTCTCACAATGGAGTGGGATTATAAGATAATGGTGATGGAGAATGAAAAATTAATGCAACGACCTAGACCATTCGACCTCTTACATTTTAGGACATTTGGATATTGAGGTTTCATGGGGATTTCATGATTTGTTTGGAGGAGGATGTAGGGAGTTTGGATTTTTATTGGATGAAATGGGGGTGGTTTAAATCATGGAGTAAGATTTTGTAAGTAGAGGTTTTTTAGTATATTAGTGGTGGTAGATCATTGGAGGTATATCACGAGATGTTGATTAATAGAAGTATAACACTAGAAGTGGATCACTAATGGTATATCACTTAAGGTAGATCACTGGATGTTGATCACTGGTGGTAGATCATGGATGATAGAGTATAGGTGGTAGATAAGTGGTGGTAAATCACAATAATAATATCACTAACAGTAGGTCATCAACCTTAGATCACTAGTGGAAGATTAATGGTGGTATATAAATGGTGTTAGATCACTTGTTGTATATCACTAGCACTAGATCACTAGTGTTTGATCAAAACTGGTAGATAAGTGTTGTTAGATCAATGATGAAAGATCCTAGTGGTAGGTCCTTTTAGTATAAATGATTTTTTTTCAATAATTTAAAACTTCTCACTTTTGATATCATTTTAATGAAAAATGGGTTTCTATTAATAATTAATCAAAAAATACATTTTAATGGAGGATAATTAGATATTTGACATATTAAAAAACATATTCATTTGTGAATTGATATTTTTTTTGTATTTCTTGAGATCATACATTAGTTGTGAATTAAAACAATATTAAATAAATATGGTTTTATATATATCCATTGAAATTAAATTATATTTCCTTTTTTATTTTAGTATATCTTTCCCTCATGTAAGGTGGTGCCAAAGACTTTCCCTCTGAGTCACAGAACCCTATTTCTATTATTATTTTTGGTTTCATCTCTTATTATAGGTGTTAAATAGTGTATTCACCCCATTTTTTGGTGCATAAAATTTGGTTATTGATTCTTTTTTCTAGGTAGCCAGATTCGTTCTCTTCATATCCTTTATATCAAGAGAGAGGGGTTTGAAACTGTGTTGTTGGGTTGTTGAGATGGAATGTGGTGGTGAAGTAATGGTTTCAATAGGGGTTTAATGTTTCTATGATGGTGGTAGTGTGGGATTGTTAGTATAAGAAGGATAGATTTTATAATGTTGTGATTTACCATGTGATGCTAGTTTTCCATGTAGTATTATAAATAAAGTGGTCCAGTTCATTTCCTAGATATAGTAATAATTAGAATTGGATAATGGAATATTAAATTGTAACAAGATCATTGGATTAAATTGTGGGCTCTTAAATATAAATTAATGGTTTGGGAAATAAGAAATAAACATGTTGTTTTATTTTAAATGTGTTTGTAGCAGAAATCTAAAATGTTTCTTGTGTGTTGTGGCTTTTGATTTTCTTTGGTGTGTGTAGATGTTTCAGTGAAAGTGTGATTGTTCTTAGTTGGTTGTTTTCATTATTGATAACCTCTAGCTTGGGATTGTGTGTTAATATAACAAAGACACACACACAGAGTCACACAAACACACACACGCACACAAATATATATATATATATATATATATATATATATATATGAATTTTATGATATTTTGGGTTTTATATAAAATTCCAACCATTTTTATAAACAAAGTGAAAATAGCCAACAATTTTTGGGGTTGTATTTACCATGGGTGTAGATCCTCAAGTAAAATACCCCAAAAATACTAATCAATCTTCACATTCATATTTATACATTTACCACATATACCATATCACCACCATACACAAATCAATACACATAACATTATCATTTAACAATTATTAAACATGTGAAATAATATCAAGCCTAAACCCATTAGAAAATTTACCAAATACATTTTTTCAGCCATTTCAAATTTTTATGCCTTAACCAATTATAATAATAAAAAATCCTCATATCATGAAATTTTTAACATATCAAAAAATTCATCAGTATTTACCCATCTAACATGTTCTTTATTTCACATTTATTAACTTGCTTATGAATTTCACATACAATTCACAATTCATTTAGCACAACCTATTTATTTCCTACAACCCATTTCATAATGAACCAAACAATATTTAATGAAATAATCAATGTCTAGACAAAACACTAAATTTTCCCATTTCAAATCGACAAACAATTAGGCATATTCATCATATATTATACTTTATCACTTGTCAATTCTATGCTTATCATTACAATTTTCCATGTTCATGAATGTTGGCACAAACCATGGGTGTCCATAAATTGGTCTAGTCACCCTTGATGCATCCCTCTAGGAACATGAGTGGCTAAATTATTTATTAATCAAACCATTTTACCAATTCCATTTAATGGTATCAAATTATAAACAACAGAGGATCATTAACACAATCACAAATTAAAAAATCAACATCAAGGCTATGTGATAGAACTTGTAGACCACCTATCATGATTTTAAAGAGTAACACACTCCCAAAAGAGGTCATTTACTTGATTTTAAAGAACATTTAAATCCCTAAACTATGCTCTACTAGTATAATGTGGTTATTCAGATTCAGAAGAAGATGAAAAATTCTACATGACATAATCTAGAAAAACATTATTTGGATTTTTTGACATAATCTATTGTTCAACATTGAAAACAACACTTAAAATGGCCTAAAATAAAAATGTATTTGACCCTTGGTATGATTTGGATAAATTGTTTTGTCAATAGGGACGGAGAAGGATGAATGTTGAAGAAGATCAGGTGGGACACTAAAAATACCAAGGGAGGGGAATTTTATTTTTCACTTTTTAGTATGGAGCATGGGTTGGTTAGAGGGTTTTCGAAATTGTGTGCCTACCATATTTTAGAAAATATCTAATAGAGGTCTATGTCACACAGTTATGTTGGGTTCCCACTCAGTTTGAAAATCTATGAGCCAACCTTGTGGAATAAATATGTCTGATCCAACAAAGATTGGATTTTCCCCTTTCGTAGTTTACCTAACTATACACCACTCTACCGTGTCAGTGTTGTTTTGGATCATAATTTCCACTATCTATGCACCACCAATGCAATGATTATATTATGTCCTAATTTCTTTTTTATTTTTTGTCTGAAACCCCTAAAACATCCATGACATTCCTCATACACCAAGTAACCCATTAATTAGACAACCTTAAGGGATAAAAACCAAAATTTTACATAAGAACAGACGTCCAAAATGCCTGAGATCTTACAACATTTACACCTTATAAAATGTCATCATTGAGCCGCACTTCTGAGCCTCATTTAACTTTCGAGGTAAAGATATTCGGCCACATGCTCCTCATATCCACATCTCTCTCTCCCATGTTTCTTCTCGAATATAATCACTCTATCAAAATAATCGATGTTAAGTATTAGTCCTTCCATATGAGACATTCTCACTATGATCCACAATATTAAATCCATGCTCCTCAAATGAGGAATTAGCCTCAAGCTCATCATCCTAAATATCAATCACGTGAGAAAGGTTTGTGTGATAAATGCAAATCTATGACACATTGAAAATATCGTGCATACCCATGCACCTCCATAGAATATCCAATCGGTATGACACCAGTTTTAACCTATTCATAATCTCAAATGAACCTACAAACCAATGCTCCAACTAACCTTGTTTCTTAATCTGATAGTGACCCAACATTGGTGACAGTCATATAAACACATGATGTCCCACTAGAAACTAATGAGGTATAGAACACCTATCTGTGTATGAATTCTACCTTAACTAAATCATTTCTATAAATTTGAAAATAAAATGAACCAGCTCTAATGTCTCATGCATGAGACTTGGTCACAACATTTCTAATTCTTCAGATTCCATCAAACATAATGGAAATCTACATGGTCAAATAGAGAGTTCATCATATTGGTCCAACTAAATCATCACCTAAAAAATCTATTTATTGGTGAATTCAATAATGTCCGTGTGATTCTCCAATCAGCCACCAATGTATAATACATGAACTCTCAACATGTCCTCTATTACCTTAATGGTCCGCTCTGACTACGCGTCCATCTATGGGTGGAATCCGTACTAAAAAATATCTAGGTACTAACTTCCTTCTTTAATACCTACTAGAAGTGAAATTTTAAACATATACTGTGGTTCAAAACTATATTATATCATTCCCCATGAAACCATAGCATCTCCCAAATGTACTACTCACCCAATTGCTCAACGGTGATATTCTATAGAATTGGTATGAAATGAGAACCATTCGTCAAGAAATCCATAATTAACCATATAAGATCATTCTTATGAGGATTCCATGGAATAACCACAATGAAATATAGGGTCACATCATCCCATATCCATTATACAATTGAAATAGGCTGCAAAAAAAAACAACCAACCACTAATGTTTAAACATTAACTACTGACATGTAAAACACAGTGCCACAAAACTTATAACCTTTTTCTTCATCCTTGGCCATCAAAACTCCCTAAAATGAGCACGAAACATTTTTTCAGACTAGGATTCACTGACCAATTTGATGCATGAAACTCATGCATACAATCTTCCTACATACATGTTGGCACTATAACATGGACAATAGATAAATGTTCTCATAGTCACCAATAAACTGACTAGATGGTGGATCCCCCCTTCAAGACATTCCCTTAATGACAAATATTTTTGTTCCCTCATATTTTCTCTCATTGATCTAGATTATATGTTTGGAATGAAATACCAAGTAAAAAAGTCCTTCTCCCATTTCCCATAATACACCTCAGGATGCGTCTCATTTAACCACAACATTATCTTCCACTTTGGAAATTATTCCAAAACCACCTGATTTTAACTCTTTCAAACCAAATAATCTACAATACTATTTCACTTCCCTAGTGTGTAAACCTTATCAATGTTAAAGAACAACATGTACATCACCCACATTCACAACTGGATATTCATATCTCTCTAGTACAATATGTACTTAAGGATTTAATATCAGTACACATGGTAAATCGTTATCCCAATAAGTAATTTTATGAACAGTTAAAAGCACAAAACCCATTAGCTAATTAAAGATAATGTGTGGGGTAATTTTAGTCATGATGCGTCAACATTCAAGAACCTTATACTACAACCAAATCATTCTGTATCAAATGTTCTCGAAGACATTTACCAGATGAATCACATAACAAGGTATACTCTATACATGGATTAGGAAGAATCAAAATTGGTGTTGTAGTCAACCACTTCTTTAACACCTAGAAGGAATGTTTCAAATGATCAAGTCCAAAAAAACTTTGTATCCCTTTTTGATTTATCCAAAAATTGGTGTTTCCTAATTGGAGAAGTATTTTATGGACTTTCAGTAGTATCTGATTAATCATAGAAAACATCGTACATCTGAAACATTTTGGGCTGATCCCAAGACACAACTACATGTAATTTCTCTGGGTCAAGAAACAAAACTTTTATATGACCCAATAAATGTACCTTTTAAATCTCAAAAAAGAATATAGATATATCGTAATATAGAATATTCTCTCTTAGTGCACTTAGGATTTCGTCAAGATGTTTGGAATTATCATCATGTGTATTGAAGAATGCTATGATATCATCGACAAAGACAACCTCAATCTAATCCATGTACAAATAAAATAGTTGGTTCCTCGGGGCCAAAAACCCTATTGAAGCATTGTTCAATCACAATGCAATCATCAAAAAAATCATATATTCCAAACATAATCCTAAAGGAATCCATTTGTATGTTAGAAGGAATCACCCCTGACGATGATACCCCAATCTTAAATAAATTTTGTATAACACTGAAGAACCTCCCACCAGGTCGAAAATAGAATCCATTCAAGGATGTGTGTATCTATTCATAACAATCATCTTATTTATCTTCGTACAATTGAAACATATTCACTGTTATCGTTCATTATTCCTGGAAAGCAACACCAGAGATCGCCAATGTTACATACTATGCTGTAAAAATTCATTTATCTCCAACTTCTCTAATATAGGGTTAAGCTCATTGAGTTATACTAGTTACAATCTTTGTGGCATAGTGGAACCATATTCTTGAACTGCTAGTAACACTATCATAAGATAGACATATCTCTCATGTGGAATCGTAGATAATTCCCTTGGAAACACATCATGAAACTGATCCACCATAGGATGAATGTCATGTTTCTATACTCCCCAATCATCAATATTTTTTCCTGGGAATTGTGTTGTGGGTACACCCCACTGGACCAAACATTCCATGTATAAACGTCATGGACATCCAATTCCCCATGATAGACATAACAGTCTCCCTTATATAATTTCAAAATTACCTTATGTTAGTAAAAGACAATATGGGTTTGGTACCACAATATCAAATCCATCCCCAAAATAATATCAAAACCTAGAATCTCAAGAAAAAACATGTACCTTAGTAAATGGTACCTACCAACTAGGTAGGAAGATACAAGAATTATAACTCGAATGATTGATGGCCTAACCTCACCACCTCCAGGTGTAGACTATACCACATGAAGCTAACATACCCCACTACCTTGGGCTCTAGTCAGAGTTCCTTGTGTTTTACTACCCTTAAGATATGTGAACTTGTTCCCCAGGGCACCACACCCACCGCCTTGATCTCTGCTACCAGTCGAGTTCAATCTACCAACCTAATATTGGGTAACACCCCCCCATACATTCTGTCAGCATCCACCTCAGTCCCGATACATTCCCATCTGTTGATATTTTATACAGAACCTCTTCACATATCCCATTTTTCCTCATGTTCGAAACTGAATGGGTATTCGGGGGAACCAAACATACATGTCACAAACCATCCTTCAGGGATCATGTCGTGAAACCTACAAGCTCTACTCACAATGGACAAGGGTTGGAAATTATCATTAAAGGCCTCATCCCTCATGTTGGAATCATTTTCATGAGTACCATTACACACACGCACAGAACACCATGCCAAAAAATTGTAAAGGTAAACATGCTTGCCACTAAAAAACCACTTAGTAAAGGTACATGATATAATAATAATGGTCCAGAATACAAAACAAACAAAATCCAAACTGAATATATTAATTTAAAAAAGATCACTAAAATCCCTCTGTTGAAAACTCCACCTGATGGGTAAGTGAAGAGTAGCTGCCAGAACATGTAGAAGTACACCTTACATGCTTGATCTCACTAGGAACTATTCGGTCCTAGGATACCAAGTCCTCAATCAAGGTGGTATTCATCTTCACAAGAATAAATTTCTTTGTGTGAATACAAAGTAGTGGTGAGTAAACAATACTCAGAAGGGACCCCAACCCACAACAGAAATTCCACTAACCAATCCACAAAGAATTCCACAACGCATGATCACGAAGCAAGACAGCTCAAAATGTAATAATATAAAGTACATAAATAAATACTATCTGTCATAACATTTTATGCATTGTACTGCTAAGGTATTCATCCCTGATTAGAACCATGGGTTTGTTGAGTCACACAGAGTGGCATCCCACATAGGGAATCATAGCTAGTTCACACCGAGCTACTTGTAGTTGATCCACATAGGGTATCTTTGAAATGATCCACGTAGGGTTGATTGTAGATGATCTACATAGGGTAAATTGAAGTAGATCCACAGACGGTCTCTTAGAGATGATCCATGTAGGTTATCTTACAGTATATCCAAACATGATCCCTTGGCCTCAGTCTTTGGGTCCCAACCAGCTATAGGATTTCCAGAGATTGCGCACTTGATTCTGGAATAATATGCTCTTCATTCCAATCTTCATATTTCACTATACATGGAATCCAACTTATAGCATTCCACATGAACTCCCTATTCACGAGGGATCCAACAATACAAATTAATCGTTAATGTGATGCTCGGTCTGAAAGATATTAGTGTTTTAGTAAATAGGGGATGATTTTGTCCAGGGCCATGCCGACATGGTTGGTAAAACCCGACCAACCTGGCCCAAGGTCCCGTATGTTCTGGACTAGTTTTATAGACCTGTAATTATCTTGTTCGGGTCTAGGCTAACTAGGTTTTCCGGGAGCATTGAGAAATACTAGACTAGGCCCAGTTTTTCCGTGGTTCTAGTCTACTTAGTCGCCCTGCAATCGGGTTCTTTCTAACATGGCCTACAACAGGTGGGTCGGATGTTGCCATCCTGGGCCGCCTAGCTGCCCAGATTTATTCTGTTGTACCAGATTCCATGTGGGAGTCAAGTTCGTGTACCTCGTGGCTGGCATAGCAGGCCTCCCTTTTTGGTCCTAAATGTGGTCCCCGCTGGACTACTGCCATCGCAAATCCACAAACCACATGTTGAGGGATGCTCCACCGAAGTGGCTAGAGGGCCATCTCCTGCCTCAACTGGAAACTGGTCCTAGACAAAGGATCCTTCCACACCACCATGCTCATATTCAGCCGCGACCAACCTCGGTGCACCATCATGGAACACATGTAGGATATTTTGAGGACCACCAAGTTCGCTCTGGTGGTCCGTTCTTCATACCATCTTCACCTATTTCCTTCATAAGGTGTCTTCTTCCCTGCCACAACCTCTTATAATGAATATCCATCAACAAGGAGGTTTGACCATGAAGAACGAATAAGAAATCACAAAGGTGTATTGGCCCAATCCATGTTCGTGTCGGCCAACAACCTCCATGTTTGAGTTTAAAACATGGGGGAAGAATATTTTGGTTCTATCGACAATGTATACCCCAATGATAACCCCCCATGAATAAGCTCTCTCCTACAAGAAAAAGTGATCCACGTATTAACATATTAAGGGGCTTATCCACATCCATTGTTTTATAATTATGAATTGGGAAACTCAAAAGACCAAAAAGAAAACCCCTACAAGGGAAACATTCATTGATGAATAAATATGTCTGCTTGGATTCACGTTCTATTTGCAGATGATGGCGTTCATCCCTATCTGGTCCCTTTCTTCAGGGTGTTTCATTGTCACTCATGATTATTCAGTGTTCTTTGTTAGATATAATTTCCCCACCATCCATTAGAGAAATTCTTGATATGATTCTCTAGCCTGTTATCTAATGAAATGAGAAACATGTCCCAATGTTTCTGTTATGTTGCATCATCACATTGTTACGTTGTTCTATTAATGAAACTGTGTATCTATTACGTTTCGATTTATCAGTCATTATGCTGAACATTTAAGATCCTCATTAATGGGATTCATTTAATGAGACTCATCTTCTCTTCGTCTCCATCATCACAGTGCTGACATGCCACCACTCAATGGTGAAGGGAAACAAATAAAATAACTTTTTATGCTATTTTAATGTTCTTCCAAAAAGTATGAAAATATATTTCTTTTTCAAACCTCACCGATTGATGTTCTATTCTTCCTGGATGAATCATGTAATTCTGAGTTCAATGATTCATTTAGATTTTTGATCAGAGAACAAGATTAACAGTTTGAAAAAATCTCTCGCACATTTACTTAAATGAACTATAAAATGTTCAAAATCTAATTTTGGGCTCACTAATCCTTAGAGTCAGGTTCTGTCAATTCATCAGGCCTCGTAATATCTGATAAAATTAAAATATATATATGTAATTTTCAGGACATTACATCACCCCCTCCTTTAGGGCTTTAGAGCCCCATAAGCCAACATGAGGAAAATAAATAAATTGGGGTACTAAGCACGAATATGATCACCCACTTCCACGTGTTCTCCTAGAGATTCATGTTCCTCCACTGAACACGCACCATTGGAACCCAACTTCCTTGATGGACTCACACCAATATATCCTCAATATACCATGGGAACTCCTCAAAAGTCATCCCATCGTCAATGTCAAGCACTCCCCAAACGATGATGTGTGATAGATCATGCACATACCTCCTCAGTTGTGACACATAAAAAACATCATGAACCTGTTACATCTTTGGGGGAAGATCTAGGTGGTGTTCCACCTCACCAAATCTTCAAAGAATCGATAAAGGGTCGATGAAACTCAGAGATAACATTCCACCCTATTCAAATCTCTACAATCCCCATTAGGGTGAGACCTGAAAGAACACATGGTCTCAATCCTAGAACTCCAAGGGCCTTCGTATCCTATTTTTATATGATTTATTCCCACTATGTGTAGTCCTAATCTGCTCCTAGATTATTTTCACCTTCTTAGTGGTAGCCTGTACCATCTATGGACCCATGAGTGCTGACTCCCATGATTTTCTCTAACACAGATGTGATCTTCAAGGCCACCAATACAATGCCTTGAATAGTGACATGATAATGGTGGAGTGATTGTATTATTTATATGAAAACACCACCAGTGGAAGGTTTTCCTCCCAACTATGACCAAAATCTTGAATGCAATCATAAAGCATGTTCTCCGGGGTTAGTATGATCTGCTCGATCTAACTAGAAGTACGTGGTTGAATGGTTGTTCTCAAGTGGATCCGAGTACTGAACAACTCCTGTAATCCCTTCCATATCCGGGATGTGAATCAAGAATCACTGTCTGAGATGATTTTTTAAGCAACCCTGTGAATTCACACTATATCTAGGACAGAGAGGAATCCCAAGCCCTCTACGGATCCCTTCTTATAGATGGGTATGAAGTTAGTCAACTTGGTGAGTTTTCGGATGATTACCCAAATTGAATCATGGCCCATAGACGTGCGTCGTAATACCATCATGAATTCCATAGAGATGCCGTCCGACTTCCATTCAAGTACCTCATGTGGTTGGGCCAAGCCTGCTAGGACATGATGCTCATCCTTCACTTGCTGACAAGTTTGGCACTGCAAAATGAACTCGGCCACCACTTTTATCATCCCTGTACACCAGTACATACCCCATGAATCTGGTTATATCTTCTACACACCTATATATACCTCAAAGGAGGATGTATGAAACTCCCTCAACACCTCTTTATGAAGTGCCAATGGTACCACAGTGCGCCATATATAAATAATTAAGTGTTCCCTACCTATGAAAAATTAATTAGGAGCCTATCATGAGGAAAACTAAGTGTGTAGGGCCTCACAGTAAATATACACAAGTTGTACCTCCCTAACTCGATGTATGGTTGGAGGAGTGATAGTCATCAAGGTAATCATATCCATCATCATCCACAAAAGATATCTTCTTCGTAACTAGATGCTCTATCACATTAGTTAGCAGCTGCAAACCAGACCTCCATTCAAGCATGTCTGCCACCACGTTCCCCTTCCCATGAGTGAAGACTATCTCAATGTCATAGTCCTATAGGAACACCATCCATCCCTACTACCCCATGATTATTTCCTTCTTGGATATGATATACCTAATAATCTTGAGGTCTGAGTAGATGGTAAATCATTCACCCTTCTTGTAGTTTTTCCACATCATCGAAGAAAAGACCACTATTTCTAACTCCAGGTCATAGTTCGTGTAGTTATTCTAATGTTGACTTAGTTGTAATGAACCATTAGTGATTACATCTCCCCCTTGAATCAGGACACAACCTTGTCTTGTCCCAAATGCTTCGCAGAAAACTACATGTCCAACACACTCTTCTGGTTATCTCATGATGGGGGGAACTCATCAGTCTCCGCCTCAGCCACTAGAAAATCGAATGGTACTTCTCTATCCAAACGAATGGATGTCCCTTCCATTTCAAATATAATAAGGGTGCTGTTACTCTAGAAATTTAGGGCACAAACCTATGGTAGAATCCATCCAAACCCAAGAAACATCGTTGCCCAGTCACACTCATAGGTGGCTCCCAAACAAGAAATGTATCTATCGTCACTGGATCCACTACAACTCCAGCCTCCAAGATGACGTGACCTAGAATGTAGACATCTCAAATCCAGAACTAACACTTCATGATCTTCTCATAACATTGGTGATCGCGGAGTGTATCAAGTACTATCTGCATGTGTGTTTTATTCTCCACCACTAAAGTTGAGTACACGAATATGTCATCATTGAATACCACCATTAAATGATTGAGGAACGTCGAGAAGATCATGTTCATGAGTCTCATGAACAATGTTGGTGCATTTCTCATGCTGAAGGGAATCAACAAGAACTCATAGTGGCCATACCAGCATCTGAAGGCTATGTTCTGTACATCATCATCCCCTACCTGAAGCGGGTGATAGATTAATCTATTGTCTACCTTTGAGAACCACCATACTCCCTTCAGATAGTCAAAGAGGTCATAAATCAATTGAAGTGGATTCCTTTTCTTCACAGTCACCTGGTTCACGCACTGAAAGTCCATGCATTTCCTCTAGCTTCTGTCTTTCTTCTTAGAAAACAACATTGAGGCTTCCCATGGAGAAATGACGGGCCTCACGAATCCATTATCCTGCATCTCTTCAAGCTTTACACTCAACTCACAATGCTCCATGGTATCTATTTGATATGCCAAAGTGGATATCAGTGTCGTCCCAAGGTACTGGTTGATGAATAATTCTACCTCTATATGAGGAAATATCCTCAAAATATCCTCAGGAAAGACTTCTTCATACAAACCACCACTACAGGAAAGTGAGGACTCCTATTATCCACTGGACAATGGGTGAGGCTAGCTAACTGGTGAGTTATAGGCTGCACCATTCCCTGAGAATGTTCTTCCTGTAGTGGAAGAGTTTACGTCTTATTAGTGAATGAAATCATTATCCCATCCTAACGGACACATCACACTCTTCACCTAAGATAGATGATCTGAGCATGAACTGTAGATATCAAATCCGTGATCAATATGACATTGTAAGGCCACGACACCGCTACTTGTAGATCATAGATGAAGCTATTGCCTCGAAGAGTATGCTCACACTACCATCAGTAGTGTGTAATCATTTCATCACCTATCGTGGGTGTATCTAATAATAAGGATCGAGCCAATGACTCAACCAGAATATTCGAGAATCGAACGAGGTCAATGGAAAACAAATATTGAATATAACCTAGTACTATAAGAACTCTAGATAATGATGGTAAGTCAAAGATCGTACCTCTAATAATCTCTGTAGTGTCGTGTTTTAGGCCTCCACAGCCTGAAGCTGAGATCACCCATGTCCACCAACTCCCTGAGGTTGTGGTGGACCACAAGAAGATAGTGGTGGTAGTACCTCAAACCACCACCCACCACATTCTACTCGGCCTAATCCTCTACCACGTCTTTTGTCCTACGAACATCCTCACTTGGACCTTTATCTCTACCTATGCAGTCCCTCAACCATCTGATGATTGTATGTGCATTGGTTCGGGAAGTCACGAGACACTTCTCCCTATCTATTGCATGAGTAGTGCGCCCTACTCTTCTACTGAGTCATGCTTCCCTGGTGGCATCACACAACAGATCTTGATTCTTAGGGTAATCCTCCGGATGATCTGGACCACTTGGACCACTAGATCAACTGCCAGCTGCCCATCACATATGACTTAGCCACCTATTACTAGGTGGTAGCTCTCACCATTGGTGCCTAATCTGAGAGAAAGCTCTATACTAGTAGAGCTTTCTCCAGCAATCCAACATGTGTTGGGATGTTGAGGGAAATCATCGACACCTGATCTCCCATCGAATTCCCTAATAAATGGTCTAGTCCCTAATGAAAGGGTCATGTACCATATCCGTATAGTATTGGGAGGGATCTGTAAACTTTTTAGAGTACTCAGTAACTGACATGTTTCACTACTGTAGGTGAATCATATCCATTATGTTCACTGAGTGTAGGTTTACGGGGAATAAATCCTCCCAGAAAAGATGTTTGAAATCATCCCAGGAGAGGGTGTCATCATCATGTGTTTGAATATTAAAGCTCCACCATATCCCTATCAATACCTGAATAAGTCCCATGGCTAATATTGCCTTCTGTTAAAGTGGAATCCTCACCAAACAGAATACCCACACCACCACCTCCAGCCAGTCCGAAGAAACCTAATGATCTCTCTATCTTCTAAACCTGGGAGTTCTCTAACTCTGAAAATCATGCAAGGCACTAAGTCTATGTGTTTCCTCTTCCAATAGTTCTGGTAGTAACTGTTGATAAACGGGTCGTGGTAACACTAACACACCACTGTACTTGTCCATCTCCATCACTAGTCCCTAAACCAATGAATCATCGCTTGGCGGGCTGTCTTCAGGGTCATGTATTGGCATCTCAGCTAGCTATCTGCATTGATGCATCATGTAATAGATCATGATGTACCAAAATCATAATATAATACCTAGTGAGATGAATTTGATTCAAAAAGAACAGGAGTAAACACTCAATTCCTAAATTATGCATGCGACCATTGTTTTTATATATAGAGCCAAAATTCAAAATACATGGTCGTGGTGTAAGGATACGTCGGCCACCACACCAACACTACTCTCCCAATATCTTAATGTTGAATTCAAAAAATTTGCCACTATTTCCAAAAAACAAAATAATTGACTCATAGTCATTGAGTTAGAACTGACCACCTTTGATTCCACTTTTTCACAACACGTCCGTTGTTGCCTGTGTCGTGACTTCGTTGTGCCCACCTCCCAATGGCTAGTGGTTGTACACAAGCGCTGAAGGTGTCAACATTCTAGTGGGAGGAATTTGTATCATACCTATACATACACACACAAACACGTCCCAAAAATATAAAAGGTAAACATGCATGCCACTATAGAACCACTGAGTAAATGTACAAACTATAAGTCAAATGGGCTAGAATACAAACCTAACAAAAGAATAACTGAAAATAAGAAATGAAAAAAGATCTCTAAAATCTGTCCACTAATAACCTCACCTGATGGGCATGTTTAGAGTAGTTGTCGGAAGCTGTAGAAGTATGCCCCACCTGCCTGATCTCTCTAAGATGCACCTAGTCCTAGGCCACCAAGTCCTCCAGCAAGGAGGCGGTCGTCAGTACTAACACAATAGGTGCGAGCGAATTACGTTCCATTTTGAGTAACAATATACACAGGAGGGACCCCAAACAATAAAGGAAATGAGAAAATAAAATCCACAAGCAAACCATGAAGCATGGTCACAAAGAAAGATAGCCCACACATGTATAATCTAATGTAAAAAAATAAAGACAATCAGTTTTAACATAGAACATGTTTGAAAAATAAGGTACTCATCCATGATGAGTTCTATGGGTCTACTGGGTCACATGGAGAATCATTCCACATAGGCCATTATAGCTGGTTCACACAGGGCCGCTTGTAGTTAATCCACATAGGGACGTTTAGAGATGATCCACATAGGGAGAATTGAAGGAGATCTACACAGGGTTGCTGGTATCTAATCCACACATGGTCATTTTGAGAGGATCCACACAAGGTCTCTTATAGCTAATCCAAACAGGGTCTCTTGTCAGCAGTCTTCGGGTCCTAGCCAGTCGCCGGATATCCTCCCGTAGCGTGCTTGATTCTGTGAGAATCCACTCCTCAATTAATTTTTTATATTTTAAGATATTTGGAAACTCATTAGATTATTACAAAAGAAACGACTCATCTTAGGGGTTTTAACTCCACAAACATCTTGTCAATCAGATTCTTGGTTTGAATGATATTGGGGTTTTAGTACGCAGGGGTAGACTGTGTCAGGGAAATGTTTGACCTAGTCGAACCGACCCAACCAACTCGGAATGGGGGTCCCATGTGATCCGGAATAGTATTATCGACCTGATCCAACCTTGTTCGTGTTTGGGCCGGGATGGGCCGGCCTAGCCACTATTCCAGGGCCATTGGGCCTTGCCGGACCCAGCCTGGTTCAACCATTGGTGCAACCCACAGGGTCGCCCAGCGACCCGGTTCCTTCCAGGCTTGCCTGCAATAGGTGGTCCAATGGTTCCCAGACCAGGCCGTCCAGCAACCCTGCATCATCCTGCCATCCCAACCCCCAAAACCATGCAGAATTTACTCCATCTCGGGCCGCTCGGCAGTCTGGTTTGCTTCCTCTGGCCGGGCCCGCATTGCGGGATGCTCTCTTCCAGCCCAGCCGCTGGATGGGATTTTGATTATTTTTCCCTATTCCCAGATTATCTGGGTTCCCTATCATGTCCTACACATTCCCCCCCTAGACCATGGGCTATTGTGAAGCTGTGGCTCGCACGGCGCTGGCCGCTACACTCACGCGGTCGGTTGACTGTGACCCACCTCCGCATGCTACTGGAGGCTCCTAACACACCACCGCAGAAAGAGTCGACCACATCCTACCATGGAACGCCATTATGGAAATCCATAAGGATTTTTAGTGGACCACCAAGTCCTATATAGTTTTTATTTCTATAGAATGTATGCACCTCCGACCAACATTGGGTGTTGTCTTCCATACTACGATCTCAAAAAATATTGCACTATGAACTCAGTGGTTCGGCCACGAAAAACGGTCATAGTTGGAGGGGCCCAGGCCATAATCGTGTCGGCCCACACTCTCAACATTAGATTTTAAAACATGGGGGAAGAAGGTTTAGGACCTATCAACTATTTCACCCTGATGAAATACTGATAGAATAAGCTCCCTCATGAATGAACTAGTGATCCAGAGATCGAATAGTTCATCGGTTGATCCACGTTCACTGTTTTATAATCTTGAATGGGGAAATTGAATGCTCAAAAAGAAAACCCCTACCTAGGATCGGTCCGTTTCTAAAGTGATCCATCCGGGGGGATTGAAATTCTGTTCTAAGACAATGTTATTCAACATTCATCAGTCCCATTCTTCGAGGTGAGTCATTATCACTAGGGATTCACCGTTGTACTTCATTGATGATAATTTCCTAATAGTTAGTTAAACAAATTATAGCTCTGATTCTCCAACCTATAATCTCATTAAAATAAAAACATGTCATAACATTTCTGTTACCCTATATCATCGCATCATTGAGCTGTTTCATTAATAAAACAACACATATATTACACTTTAATTAATGAGTCATTTTTCTTCCAATTTAAGATCCTCATTAAAGTGATTAATTTAATGCAACTCATCATCGGCTTATCACTACGGCTGCAGTGTTGATGTGCTAGAGCTCAATGGTGAAGAGAAACAAATAAAATAACTTTTTATGTCATTATATTTTTCATCCAAATTTTTTGAAAACTATCTCTTCTGTTTCAACCTCACCGGTAAATGTTATGTCCGTTATAGGAAAATCCCATCATTATGAGTTCAACGATACCATCATATTTTTTATTCGAGCAATGATTTAAAAGTAAGAAAAAACTGTGTGCATGTTAATTAAAATGAACTAAAAAAATGTTCAAAATTCTATAATGGGCAGACTGGGCCTTAGAATCAGATTCCATCAAATCTTATGGTCTCTTAATAATCCAATATAATTAAAAAAATTACATTGAATTTTTTGGTCATTACAATACATGTTCCCCAGACTTCAACACGGATAGAAAAATATATATCCACCATCATGAGAGAATGATCAAATTTTTTGAGTGTTCTACACTCTTAAACTCTGATGGATAATCCCAAAATGATGCATCCTTACATCGGATGTTCCACCCTCAGTCCATCCAAATAGAAAGATAAACCCACTTCCAAAAGTTAAACATATGTTCCATTTAGAAATATTGGATAGATCCACCACTTTGTAAAACCTATTCAAATGGAATATGTTCACCTAAGTCTTAATCTCATGTCTATGTCCATCCTATAATTATCTCTCCATAGAATACTTATCCCCTACAAACACTGGAAAAATGTGTTGCAACTCCTCGAAGGAGCCAACAAAATCCATCATTGAAAAAATCCCTTAGGTCTCCCTCATAAACTCTATAACCCCCTAATGTATCAAGGTCTCAAGATAGGAATGTTCCTAAAAATTTTCAGTGATGTATATCTATAACATTCCATTATCACGTTGAGTCTGAACCAAAATATCTCACTTTTTTTTGGTCCCTTCAACATATAAGTGTCCAACATGAGTCTCTTGTACAGATGATTGTCTATGTGGTCAAAAATCATCATGATGGACTCCATACAAAACTGTTTTCCCTTTGTTCCACCCTATTTGTAAAATGACGTAGGGTGATAGAACTGAATCTTTTTACTCAGATCAAACATACTCCACACTACCCGCTATGGGTATTATTCCATCATCAGTACAAAATGAGCAATGTTCTTAGGGATCTACTCCTCTCCTATGTTACCATGTACCACTAGAATCACTAGCCCCACCACCAGAGGAGAACACCATATGATATCCTATCATCTCCCAACTATCACCCATTTTCGAGGTGTCATTTCTCTACAATTCCTAATAAACATCTCAGAAAACATAATACCAAACATCTATAGTTTCATAATGAAGGCTCTATACTATCCCTAAACAACATAACCTATATACACTATCCTATAAACATCATCACACATTTGACACTACCCTAATCCATCCCTATTGAGGGTCATGGTCAACATGGGGTATACAAAAATAAATTGCCATGATTCTTCATTTTAAAATAATTTCAATCAATTTTACCTTAATAGTGTGAATCATCTACATTTTAGACCTTTCTATCCTTACAACTTGATACAACCACCATTTTAACTGATTATTTTCTATTTATTTAGCTCAATTCTTTTTTACATTCCTTAACATTCGTTCAATATACCCATTTTCATCACCCTAATTAGACATTACATTATTTATAATTTTAAGGAATATAAAATTCCTTCACCCCTTCTTGTCCCACACACCCTTACTATATGTGCATACCATGATGCATGTCACTTATATCACTAAGTACCTATAATAATTCAGGAATACATTACCACATGACTTTTTGTCCAAGATAAAAATATTATAAATAATTGACATGGAACAAAAAAAATTGAATCATCCAATGTTGATGTATCATTCAACTGTAACAACACACATCAATAGAAAAACATAATCCCCTAGGTACATGTTTATTCCCTCATACATTGGATAGATACTACCAAGAACAAAATCATTACCATGGACTGAAACTTTTTAAACTCTCATATACCATTCTTAAATATTATGACTATGAAAATAAATCCTCTAATACCACTATGTAAGGTCCCTAACCCATAATCCACTCATTTGGTGCCCTGAGCCAGGTAACCACAAGACCTCAAGCTCACATCCATGTATGCCTGAGTTTTCTGATAAGTAATGAGGGTATAATGGATCATGTGGGGAGACCATAACTTATTTACTAGAGTAATCAATAACAAATAACAAATATAATATAGCACACCGAATAAAATAGAATAGAAACAAGAATTACTATCCATCTACCAAACATGGTGAAAATAAGAACTAAACATTATTTTTTCTATGTCTTTCTAACAACACAAAAGTTGAAGGAAAAACCAAAATAAAGGAAAACACCTAAGTCCTAAAAACTTGTCCTAACCCCATGATTGGATCCCCACACATGCCCCTCCCCAGACCCACTCAACTCCTTGTCATAGGGAATTTTCACTTTTCCTCACCAACAACCATAAAATCTTCTTAGGTACCCAATGGAGGTCCGATAATGGTGTGAGTAAAAATTATTTAGCAACCAAAAACAGATTAAAAAATATCAAAACTAAATAGATATTGAATTATAGTACTGAATAAATGAAATAGTCAACAGATAACAAATCGGGTTCCAATAGTTAACCACATTCCCTTTCACATTTTTTTTATTTTTTCCACTTTCATCACATGTTCTATGGGTTATGTAATTTCAAAATTTTCACAATATCATTAGTTGGTTAATAACTATGCAATATTGTATATGCAAGGTTCCCTAACACAATTGGGATATAAATTTCATACAAAACATGACAAAATTACCATAGATGATCGGTCTTGGTAGTATCATCAATTGAAACTATTAGGGGTATTGAGAATTATTCCCCTTAATTAACTAGTTCATTTTATGGGTGGGGTTTAGGGCCATGGACTAACGCGACATGTTGGCATAGATCCCCAAAAGTACTACCCGACAACTACTAAGCTATAATTATGTTCTTATTTAACCATTTACCACATATACCATATGATAATCATAAAGAAATCAAAACAGCTAACATTCACCTATTATAAATATTATACATTTTTTCTAACATCGATCATTAACCCATTATCACATTTGCCGAATAAATTTCATTGAGTAATTTACTAATTTCTCATTCTCATGACTTAACCCATTATTAATATCAACAATCCTCCTAACTTGGCCCATTATACATATTAATTATTTCTTAATCACTTACCCATCTATCATGTAAATAATTTCATATGATTTAGTCCACATATTCATTTAAATTAAAATTTTTATGTCATTTAGAACAAAGCCTTTATTTAATACAACACATTTCATAAAAATCTAAAAATATATCTTATGACATTATCAAAGTCTAGACACAACTATCTTTTTTAACATTTCAACTGAACTAACATATCAACATGTTCATAATGGGATCTACATTATCACTTTTCAATTATATTCTTATCATTACCATTTTCCTTTTTCAGGAAGGGCACACTCCATGGGAGGCCATATATGGGTCTAATCATCCTTAGTGCATCCCTAAAGGGTCATTAGGGGTTAAATTCATCATTTATCCAAGAATTTTACCAAATTAATTTAAAATAATGAAATTTTAAACAATAGATGACCATTAACAAAACCAAACATGTAGAAGTCAACTTCAAGGCTGTATGATATAACTTTTAGAACTCCTACATAGATAGTGAATAAGAAAACACTTTTAAAACGACCTTTTAATCAGATTCACACACCAATTGAATCCAAAAGCTATGATCCATTATAAAAATTGGGTTTTAGGGAACACAAATAATTATAATGATTCTAAAAGTCTTAATAAGGAAAAGGGAATCAAGAGGATCATTTGACATACCCAGAGAATCAATCTACAACATAAATAATTCCAAATAGCCTAGTATCAGAGGATATCAACCCCTGGTATGATTCAGTTGACTATGTTCATAAATTTTGTTGGGGGAGGAATAATTATGAAACAATCATGTGGAATTATTAAAATAATTTGGGTAAATGGTAATTTATAACTTTTTTCGGGTCGCTCGGTTTGGTCGCACTATTTTCCAAACCATGATAGAATTGTGTGTCATCCTTTGTCCATAAGGTGTCCATAATGAATGGTTACCTAAGGAGACCGTATGGTTTGAAAAATCATTAACCCACCATACAGAATTCCCATATTTAAGCATTCACAGTTTGGATTTCTCCCTTACATGGTTTTCCAATCATCACACCACTCATCTTGGTCACCATGGTTTGGGCGCATTGATTTTTTTAACTATACATAAATGGTGAAACATGCACAGGATGGCCTTGTTTCTCGTTCCTTCATTTCCCGAACCACTGTAACACCCCAGCTTCCACATACACTGATAAAGATTTAATTATCCAACCTTAATGGATTAAAACTGATATTTTTAACAAAAACATACCTCCATGATGATTGGGATCTTAGAAATTATTTATTACATTCTATTAACGTTTAAATATAATCTATATAATATTATCATAAAAAATGATATTCATATTATACTATTTTGGTTCATTATAATGATCTCTAGTTTAAAAATATATATCTATTATTATTTATTAGTTTTATTGTAGATTGACTAGAATTTTTTATATATTCTTGTTAATAATATATGGTTATGTAAAATAAATTTTCATGTTTTATTCCAATAGTATTATTTGGTATCACATTCAATGTTTCCATTCGATGAGGAAAAATTTGTACATCATTAGACATTAAAAACATTTTATGGCCTACATTTTCAATTAACATCATAGAGATATTTTCCCTTTTATAAGATGATATTTGAGTTGTATTCACGGATTTTACATCATGAAATGTCAAAGAATGTTTTGTTTTTTCAACTAATGCCACATTTTATATTTTATGATTTTTAGATGTTTTATGGATTTATCAATGATGATGAACCTCAAATTGGATTCACCTACTATGAAATGGATATTAAATAATTTTAATTATCCCATTTTTTGAAAAAAAATGTTCACAACAGTTATGAACTATTGTTTAAATTATGAATTATTTTATATAAATTTCATTATTATAAATAGATGTAAAAAATTTTATAACAATTATTGACTATTTTGTTGATTCAATTTCCTCATTTTAATCGATGTCAATGATGATGAACCTTTTAAAATATTGAATAAATTATTGAACATTGTGGTAAGTTCATGTTCTACAGAATCGTTCTAAAACCCAATGAGGTATTATCCACATCCTCTTAGTATTCATATTTTTTTTACCTTTCAGCATTATCAATACAAATTTTATTCACACTAAATAACTTATAACTCACCAATTAAACTATATAAATCAAATTCCATTTACATTAAATAACAGATGTTCTAAAAATCCCCATCTCAGTGACATTTGTTATGAAAAATTCCCTTCTTATTCATCCCATGAGAATGCATAGTGGTGAATAGTAGTATAATTATATTTTGAAACCTATTAAATAAAAATTTTAATTTATTTAAAATTAATTCTAATATGAATATAAATTCAATATTCATGAAAGAAAATTAATATATTAAATTTATGATGAAATCCCAAAAAAGTTTTTTTGGAATATGGGATGTTACAATTACCGAATTAAGCTATATATTCATACATATAGTTGTGTGAAGATTAAGGGAAACCCAATATAGGTCATAATTAAATAGGTATTGTTCAAAATTTTAAAATATGCTTTCATGATTCATTTAAAAGGAATTTGTCACTCATCTCAATTTCCCGATTCTATTAATCACTATCCACACTTCTTTCTGTCTATAAATCACAATATCATCATGAGTATTATGATTTCATTCACATAAGTGGTTGAAATGATAATAGGATTTGTGATTATTAAAAACAAAATGAATCTTAAAGAGAAAACATGTTGAGAGTATGGTTAAATATTATTTGAGTGCATCTCAATTAAAACAGTAATATATATAACTATAATAATTATATTGGGGTCACGACATGTATGTTTTGTATATATATGGTATGTCTTACTTAGATTTACATGTCTACATAAATACCTCTATAGTCCCTACCATACATGAGAAGTAAACTGGGTGTCCATATATAAAACGATAGAGTGCAGAACCCCATGATAAAGCAAAACCTCTCAGATATACAACCTTCCATGCACATAAACATCGATGGTTTCCTTGATCGGTAAGAAATGTGTAATCTTTTTGATTATATCTACATCAACCCAAACTACAGTATTCCCTTGAGTTGACCTCAGTAAAACTGTCACAAAATCCATTGCTACATCATTCCACTTCAACTCATTAATGGTTAACTACTGTAGAATCCCTTCCTATCGCTGATGCTCCACCTTCACCTGCTGACAGGTGGAACACCTCATAATAAAACCAAATACATCTATATTCATACATGGCCACCAATTCTGATGATGTATATCTCGATACATATTAGTGACACCAGGATGAACATCCTATACTAAGGCATGAAAATATTGAAAAAGCTCCTCACACATGTATGCTGACAACCACACGTGCTAAAGAAAATTAAACTCCTCGTCCCCACCTATGGTCTATCCTAGAGTAGGGTCCTCACCTGACACAGTATCCCTTAGGAATATGCATTTGGAATCCAATATCATAATCATACACGCTCAAGCCAGTAGTGAAGAGGTAACAACTATATAAGAAAGAAACATCTGCACCTATTTATCATGCATCTCTAAATGAATCTCAGAGAATATATCCATAAACTACCACTCACTACTGGCCTCATGGACTTCTTATATAAATGTTCTCCTACTCAATGAATCATTCAATGCATTAACTTTCCCAAGCATGTTGTAATGCTCTATGTCAAAATACTGAAGGAACACAATGCACCTTTGTTGTCTCAAATTCAGATCATGTAGAGTAAATATATACATGAGTCTTTTGTGGGATGTGTACACCACCAAATTCTCACCCAAAATATAATGTCTCTAAGAGTGGAAAGCATGCACAACATCAGCTAACATGAGATCGTGTGTAGGGTAGTTCTTCATGTGTGGACTCAACTATTGAGACCCATACACAACGACTCGTTCCCCCAACATAAGAACATCCCACATCCTAATACATGATGAATCATAGTAACGGTATAACATTTTCCCGGCTTTAGAAAAATTAGTATCATTACTGATGTTAGTCTCCCATTCATCTCTTAAAAGGATGAATAGTAGGAATATTTCTACAAGTACATCCCACATTCTTTGTAAGGCATGTTAGGGGTTATTATATGAATGAAAAGTCATGTATAAATGCATGTAGTAACCATCCATACATAAAAAAATTTGTTCCACTAAGACGTTCTTTGGATGCTTCCAGGAAACTTCTACTCTCACATTCACTGGGTCTACTGATACTCCTATCTCTATGATAACATGACAAACGAAGTGAATATGGTCAATCAAAAAGTGTAATTTTGAGAGATTATCATATAAATTAATCTCTCTAAGTTTAATCAATACAATCTCAAGATGGATGACATGGTTGGGTCATGTGTTAGAGTACACAAAAATATAGCCAACAAAGACTACCACTACAGTATCCAAATAAAGGTGGAACACTCGGTTACTCCATTCCACGAAACCCGCCACCACGTTTGTGGAACCGAATGACAAAACAAAATACTTTTATAGACCGTACCAACTATGAAAGGCTGAAAGAGGTATATCAGATGGCCTAACACACAACGGATTTTAAATGAATCTCAATTCATTCTTCAAGAACCCCTGGGATCCTTGAAACTGATCAAAGAGATCATTAATACTGGGCTATTGATATCGATTATTGATCATCAACTGCTTTAGAATCCGATAATACACACAATGTCTGAGAGTAACATCCATATTCTTCATAAAAAGCAAAGGCCAAACCCAAGGAGCGTTATTGGGATAGATGAAACATTTTTCCTAAAACTCCTCTAACTACTTCTTGAGATCCTGTAACTCTAGTGCAGCTTTCCTATAACGAGGAGTGGACATTAGTGCCACTTCTAGAAAATGATCGAATTAGAAATATACCTCCCTCTACTGATGTAACATCCCGAGATTTTAGGAAAAATATTCTTTTTAATTTCATTAATGTCTTGTGTTGTACGCTACACCAAATGGATCTTGCACAACGCACATCCTTGACTTTCCTTGTGTTACACGTAATTGTGACCTTCCTCGATAGCTTGTGTAGTAAGCAATACCGAGTTTCACTAAACAATGATATGCTATTAAAATATTATTAAAAATAGCTGTTATAAATAGTAATAACCACTTTTTGAAATTTTATAAATTTTATTTTTCAAAATGGACTTCATTTTTGGATTCAGAATATCGAAATTATCTTAGGGTGATGTTTTGGTACTTTTCGAATAACTTTCATTTTCTGATGAATAGTGAAAATTACTAAATTTTAATTAAAAACAACCATTTTAATCGAAATAATTAATAGTGATAAATTATTAATTTTAGTGGTTTTAAAGTATATTTAGAATATATTTTTACAATTTAATACAATGTTGGTCATTGGATGTAATTTCACATTTAAACCAGACATAAACAAGTGTCAATCTTTTGATAGTTATTATCTCTTAAGAACACACTATTTGTTTTGACGACGGGAATTAATTTTTAAATTAATAAATGAAACTGATATATTTTGAATTTGGTAAAATAGAAATAATTTTTGAGTTCATAATATCAAATATAGCTTAGGCCTAATTTTTGGTATTTTTCTGAAAACTTTCATTTTTTGATGAATAGTAAAACCACTAAGTGGTAGTTAAAAAAATTAATTTTTTCATAAAACTTAATTTTAACACTTTTTTGAGTGGAATTTCAAAAATTCGAGAGACACGGTTGATGTTAGTAAGTAAAATGTGGTTCAATGAGATGAAAATAATTTTTGGTCAATAGTAGCTTTTTACTTTTTTTACCACAGTTAAAAGTAAATAGGTTAATTAAGGGTAAAAATGACATTATTATTACCCTAAAACTTGTCCTAATTCTATTGGATAAGTGTAATTCGACCAAAAACAGCCTTAGGAATAATATATGACCATTTAGGCCCACTTGGATTAGATTAAGACATTTATTATTATTTAATTCAATGAAGAGTTAAAAGAGTTAAAATCAAAGTGTATTTACTAAAAGATTTTAATATAGGGTTATACATAAGATAAATTCGATTGTAAATATTCATTAGAAATCTAATAATATTTCCTACATAATGATAGTTTATTTATAATTTTTAGACATTAAATAAATTAATTTATTTATGACACAATGATGATATAGTAATTACCATAATAGTGAAAAATTAGAATAATTGATATTATAAATACCCAAATAAATATAATTAGAGGATTTTTATGAATTACACTAATTTTCCTGGTTAATATGACAAGTTAGGATTTATTAAATTAACTTTGGTAGAAGTAATAATTCTGTTATGAGTTTCACAGAAATCAACTATTGAATAGTGTCAAAATTGACATAAAATAATTTCTAAAACAAATATTATATTATTGATTGTTATTTTATTCCTAAAAATATAATTTTTGGCCACGATACTTATATCATGATAGGTGTATCATTAATGGACCACTTGGGGGTCGCTTGGATGTATATGGTAAGGTTATTAACTATATAATATAAAAATACAAAGTGCCATGGTAAATGTCAATCTAATTAACTAAGAGTTAAAACTAAAAGATAAGGTTAATATAATGACCTAAACTTGTCTAAATTCTATTTGATGAGAGGCGTTAGACCCATACCCACCTTAGCTTTGAAATAACTCAATTTGGAGCTATTTTAAAACGAATTTGGCTCTATAATAAAATAATATTTTTAGTTATTCCAAAGGTGCCCCTCTCCTCCCTTATAAAAGGGTAACTCCTCCCCCTCTTCCTCACACCACTTGGAGCCTTCAAGCTCGGCCAACCCCTGACAAATTCTCTTCTCCACTTCCCTAGAAACAGCCTAGAGGTCTTGTTATTCTTGAAAGACCAATTTTAGTGCCCTAAGATGAGGACTCAAAGAGGCGCTTCAAAGAAGAGGTAATGTTCGTTACCGATTCTATCAACTTTATTACTTCTTCCACTTCTTCTTCTTTAGTTGTTTCATTATGAAGTAATAACATCAGTATCCCTCATATACCTATATGTTATTATATTCATGAAACAACCCTATTTCACCATCTATCCATCCTACGTAAAACGAAATCACTGCGCGTGCGTACGTACGGAATACCGTCTCCACGCTGTGGTGTAATCTATTTTCCACCACCACCTTACTTGGATGGGTATAATGGTGTAAATAATAACTATATATGATTATTTTAAAGTTCTATTGATTCTGAAATAGTATACATATACTCCAATACAATTCCACGATCATGAGAATGATATCATCGCTCGTGCGTACGTACGGACTACCGTCTCCACGACGCGAAGAGATTCATTCTCCATGTTAACCATTCATGAATGATTATAAAGTATATATAATAAGTAATCATGAAATATATGACATAATAATGATACTTGATTTATGTGTATATATATGTATGTCATCTACTTAATTCCATTCAACTCAATAAGGAAACGAAAACAGCGTTCATGCGTACGTACTGCCTACCGTCTCCATGAACGATGTATTTCTTTCCATTTACTGATCTATTATATATATGTATATTCTGAGTATATATTATATATAAATAATGTTTTATATTCTGGAATTATGTAATCATGATCTATGTAATCATATGAAAAATTACAAGTCAAAAAACGGACGACAAATGAAACGATTTTACCCAAAACGCTCTTTAACATGGAATTTACAAAAGAACGGGTAATATAAAGTCTTAAGTGAACGATATATGATACCATAACAATGAGTATGATTCTGGAATAAATCAATGACATTATTTAAATCATTATACAGGAG
Organism: Viscum album; assembly: GCA_963277665.1. Lineage (NCBI taxonomy): Eukaryota > Viridiplantae > Streptophyta > Magnoliopsida > Santalales > Viscaceae > Viscum > Viscum album. The sequence goes on from OY728128.1 coordinate 119,725,000, forward strand.
GTTCAGACACTTATGAAGCAAATCGGACATAAGGTAAGGGAAAATATCACAATCTCATTTTTATCTGAGATTGTTTATACTTTGAAATTTACTGGGGTGTATTTTGTCATCCACATCCATGTTTCCTCAATATGTAATATTATTTCCATCCACCTAAAATTTTTAAAATCCAATTTTACCCTTAGGTGAGTTTTTAGTAAAGGATATGAAAGGAATCTTTTGTCATTTTTTTTGTACGAGGTACTTTTTGACTTTTCTGACAAAAGTACAAGAACAATGTATTCTTTTAACTTATACGACATGAATGGATTTTTAAAAAATTATTTCCAAGAAGCTTACCTTACATGTTTTCATGTTTATTTTTAATCAACTTCTTTTAGTTTATAATTTTATGACATGTTAAGAAAGGAAAAGTATTTGGAAGTAGAAAGGATATTTTCCTCAAGAATGGAGTTCAAGTGTTTTACCGAAATTATTTTCCATCTAAGATAATACCGGGTTCTGTTTATATCCCTATTATTACATTGATTTGATTAAGTTGTGATGGAATTATTTTTATGAATTCCTTTATCTTATATGAGTTGTTTTGTGATGTCACAATGTTTAAGATTCCCATTTTTATTACATGGGTTATGCTATGATGTATGGTTTATGATTTTGTGTCACGCATAATAATGGTATCATTATGAGATGGGTGGGACCTATATCTCCCTCCAATGCATTAGGTAAATATTTTATATCTCATGATATACACATGGCTAGAACGGCAGGTTAAACCGGTTCAGTGAAACAGGACTGAAACGAGGAGTTAACTCGGTTCAGAAATGGACTTTGTCCACTAAGATAGTCTTGGCAATGAGTCATGACTAATAAGAAATGATTCTCCATTATTATGTGTGTATGCCACAAAGTTTCATGTTTTATGTTATGATTATTGGAATTACATTTCACTACTATGATTTATCCCATGTTATGATATTATGATCTCTTTTGCAGGTTAAGATTTCCAAAATGTTATGTCCTTATGAATATGATGTGATTGATATTTCCTTTGTTTACCATTACTGATCATTTGAGCTCACCCTTTTATGTTTTCTTTTCCCCAGGATATAAAGAATGGTTTTAGGTAAAAAAAAGGAAGGTCTTTATGGGAGATTTTGAAGATCTTTCATCACGATTAGATGATTACGTTCCAAGTTTCCAAAGACACTAAACTATTACGGTCCTTGAGTGTCTGTTTTTGTTATGTATTAATTATTCCGCTAAAGTAATGTAATTTCCATGTACATCAGGCTTCGGGTCTCTACAGTTGGTATCAGAGGAATGGTTTAGTCAACCTTTGGAAACTAGGATGCGAGAACTTTAGTGAGATCCCAAGAGATATTTCTAAGGTATGTCTAGGGATTTCCCTATGGTTAAGTATAAGTATAGGTTATAGTCCTAGAATTATGGTAACGATATTAGATTAAACATAATATGTTAGATATTGAACTTAATCCCCCTTTATTATGATTTTTTCCTCTCACACTATTCTTTTTGGGTTTTAGAAATTGGCTGGAAACAAGATGATTCACGATAATGGAGGATATGTTGGAGAATGGAATGATATTCTTTATGAGAACCCAAATGAAATGGGATTTGAAGTCCGAACATCATTATAATTCCGAATCAGCAATCTCATAATATGATCAATAAAGTAAAATTTGGTAAGTTTCTTGACTCAGATAATAAAAGAAAGATGGAGTTTCATGATGATTATAGAGGAATGAAATTTCAATTTCCCCTATGTAAATCATGTGAGAAGAGGCACCAAGGAGAATGTTTCAAAGGAACTGGAAGATACTTTGGGTGTAGAAAAGAAGGACACAAAGCCAGTAAGTGCAAAGGAAAAGGTTCAGTTAACATCAGGGATAAGGATAATGGAATTTCTAAGACATAAACAATGGTTAAATGTTTTAAATGTGGAATGTACGGGAATTATGAAAACCAATGCCCTAAGGGAAAGTCTCATGAAGAGAATCAGTATGGTCATATGGGCAGTATTTATGTTGATGATGTTGAAGAGACTACAAAGGATATGTGAGTTGAAATAATTGTTGAAGCTCGATCAATGGTTTAAGAAGGTAGTGGAATTATTACATGTTTATCAAGTGTAATGTTGTATAGGTAATCTCATGGTACTATGGAATAAAGAGACATCTAAGGATTGTTACACTTTTGTCTTTCATTGAGTTTTGAATGTGCATGATTAATGGTACCAGTATCCATTAAAGGTGATTCATATATTTTTGGAATGTAGATGATATGATCATAATGAAGGGATAAGGATAAAATTATATGATTGATAGTATTCATGAGCTCATGACTGATATAAGGAGAAGGTTATATCATGGTTTGAGTATATAGAATTTTTGGATTTTGGTATGTGGAAAGAGTTAACTTTTGAGAGCATTCATGTTTTCACTGAGGTTCAATGGGTATTAATTTTTCAAGAGAACACATGATTAAGGTATTCACATGTTTTTAATTTGACCAACAAGATATATCTTATGATATATGGGGGATAACTGATGGATTTTATGTGATTGTTATGTGACATTTCAAGTAATCATTTTCTTTATATTATGAGCTTGGACCGAAGTATTTTAGATAAGCCTAAATATTGGAATGGATTATGTTGGACATAAGTTAGGATAGAAATTTTTTCGATATTATTGATGGGATGTTATAGTAATATAGCTCTAGAAAAAGGACAACCTGCAGGACGGGCGACAGCCCATCGCGTCAGACAAGACTGTGGGAATCGAACCCACAACCGAAGTGCGACTGGCCTTTATCGCCTACCACTGGCCTACAGGAAGTCCCCGTTTAGTAGAAAATAGTTTTATTATATTAAGCAGTATGATATATGAAGTATAAGTCCATTTTAGGAACCATATATGATTGATCTCACTATATATTGTCTTATGTAAGTTTTGATAACTTTTCTAACCATTTGTTTGAGACAGATGGAATGACCTATCATTCCATCACATGATCTGCTAACACATCACGAATGTCAAATTCAACTTCATTTCTCTAAGAGATGAAGTGGAAATATTCCAAAGAACGACCAACGGTGAGACTATACCAAAATCATGAAAGTATTTCTTCTAATTCCAATTTCATCAACTTTAGGGAAATGATCTTGAAAACCGATAATGCTGTCATAGTGCTCTTATATCCGATTAATCAGATGGTACCTTAGATCGTCACAAATTTATGGCTTTGTGATTGCTGGATTTTCCATAGCCATGTTCTCTACAACTCTCCATCAGAACATGATGGTTAGATTTCTCTTCCATATTCAGATTTTCACCTTTGTGGAAACCCAATGATTATTTTTTTTTGGGTAACCGTTACATTTCATACTTTTGTTTTTAAAGATTGGTTTTGGTATTCCTTTTTACAATGTGGGTTTCTATTAAAGAATATTTAGAGTAGTAAACCATTTATAACCCCAACGAATTTCGAGGGAAAAATTCATTTTAAGGGGGGTAGAATGTAACACCCCGAGATTTTATGAAAAATATTATTTTTAATTTCATTAATGTCTTGTGTTGTACGCTACACCAAAAATATCTTGCACAACATGCATCCTTGACATGCCTTGTATTACACGCAATCGCGACCGTCCTCGATAGCATGTGTAGTACGCAATACCGAGTTTCACTAAACAACGATATGCTATTAAAATATTATTAAAACTAGCTGTTATGAATAGTAATAACCACCTTTTGAAATTTTAAAAATTTTATTTTTCAAAATGGACTTCATTTTTGGATTCAGAATATCTAAATTAGCTTAGGGTGAAATTTTGGTACTTTTTGGATAACTTTCTTTTTCTGATGAATAGTAAAAATATCTAAATTTTAATTAAAAATCCTTTTTAATCGAAATAATTAATAGTGATAAATTATTATTTTCAGTCGTTTTAAAGTATATTTAGAATATATTTTTACAATTTAATATAATGTTGGTCATTGGATGTAATTTCACATTTAAACCAGACATAAAAAAGTGACAATCTTTTGATAGTTATTATCTCTTAAAAACACGCTATTTATTTTGACGACGGGAATTATTTTTTAAATTAATTAATTCATATGATATGTTTTGAATATGGTAAAATAGACATCATTTTTGAGTTCATAATATCAAATATAGCTTAGGCCTAATTTTTGGAATTTTTCTGGAAACTTTCATTTTTTGATGAATAGTGAAACCACTAAGTGGTAGTTAAAAAAATGATTTTTTCATAAAACTTAATTTTACCGCTTCTGTGAGTGGAATTTCAAAAATCTGAAAGACACGGTTGATTTCAGTAAGTAAAATATGGTTCAATGGGATGAAATAAATTTTTGGTGAATAGTAACTTTTTAATTTTTTTTACCATGGTTAAAATTAAATAGGGTAATTAATGGTAAAAATGGTATTATTATTAACCTAAAACATGTTCTAATTCTATTGGATAAGTGTAATTCGACCAAAAACAAACTTATGAATAAAATATGACTATTTAGGCCCACTTTATTTTGATTTGGACATTTATTATTATTTAATTCAGAGAAGAGTTAAAAGAGTTAAAATCAAAGTTTATTTACTAAAACATTTTTAATATATGGTTATGCATAAGATCAATTAGATTTTAAATATTCATTAGAAAGATAATAATATTTCATACATAATGATATTTTATTTATAATTTTTAGACATTAAATAAATTAATTTATTTATGACACAATGATGATGAAGTAATTTCCATAATAGTGAAAAATTAGAATAGTTGATATTATAAATACCCAAATAAATATAATTTGAGACTTTTTATGAATTAAAATAATTTTCTAGGTTAATATGGCATGTTAGGATTGATTCAATTAAATTTGGTCGATGTAATCATTCAGTTATGAGTTTCACAAAAATCAACTATTGAATAGTGTCAAAATTGACATCAAATAATTTTTAAAACAAATATTATATTATTGATTGTTATTTTTTTCCTAAAAATATAAGGATCGGAAAAGATACTGATATCATGATAGGGTTATCATTAATGGACCACTTGGGGGTCTCTTGGATGTATATGCTAAGTTTATTAACTATATAATACAAAATACAAAGTGACATGGTAAATTTCAATCTAATTAACTAAGAGTTAAAACTAAAAGATAAGGTTAATATAATGACCTATACTTGTCTAAATTCTATTGGATGAGAGGATTTAGACCCATCCCCACCTTAGCTTCGATATAACTAAATTTGGAGCTATTTAAAACCGAATTTGGATTTATAATAAAATAATATTTTTAGTTATTCCAAAGGAGCCCCTCTCCTCCCTTATAAAAGGGCACCTCCTCCCCCTCTTCCTCACACCACTTTGAGCCTTCATGCTCGGCCAAACCCCGCCAAATTCTCTTCTCCACATCCCTAGAAAGATCCTAGAGGTCCTGTTCTTCTTCAAAGACCAATTTTAGTGTCCTAAGAGGAGGACTCAATGAGGCGCTTCAAAGAAGAGGTAATGTCCGTTACCAATTCTTTCAACTTTATTTCTTCTTCCACTTCTTCTTCTTTAGTTGTTTCATTATGAAGTAATATAACCAGTATCACTCATATATTGATATGTTATTATAAGTATGAAACAACCCTATTTCACCATCTATCCATCCTACGGAAAAGGAAATCACCGTGTGTGTGTACGTACGGAATACCGTCTCCACGCCCTGGTGTAATCTATTTTCCACCACCACCTTACATGGATGGGAATAATGGTCTACATAATAACTTTATATGATTATTTTAATGTTATATTGACTCTGAAATAGTATACATACACTCCAATACAATTCCACGATCATGAGAACGATATCATCGCTCGTGCGTACGTACAGACTACCTTCTCCACGACGCGATGAGATTCATTATCCACGTTAACCATTCATGAATGATTATAAAGTATATATAATAAGTAATCATGAAATATATGACATAATAGTGATAATTTATTTATGTGTATATATATGTATGTCATCTAATTAATTCCATTCAACTCAATAAGGAAACGAAAACAGCGTTCATGCGTACGTACGACCTACTGTCTCCATAAACAGTGTATTTCTTTCCATTTACTGATATATTATATATATGTATATTCTTTATATATGTTATATATAAATCACGTTTTATATTCTGGAATTATGTAATCATGATCTAAGTAATCATATGAATAATTAAAAGTCAAAACACGGACGACAAATGAAACGATTTTACCCAAAACGCTCTTTAACATGGAATTTACAAATGAACGGGTAATATAAAGTCATAAGTGAACCATATATGATATCATAAAAAGGATTATGATTATGGAATAAGTCAATGACATTATTTAAATCATTATACAGTAGGTTCGGACAATTACGAAGAAAATCAGACCTAAGGTAAGGGAAAATATCACAATCTCATTTTTATCCGAGATTGTTTGTACTTTGAAATTTACTGGGGTGTATTTTATCATTCACATCCATGTTTCCTCAATATGTAATATTATTTCCATCCACCTACAATTGTTTAAATCCAATTTTACCCTTTGGTGAGTTTTTAGTAAAATATATGAAAGGAATCTTTTGTCGTTTTTTTGGTATGAGGTACTTTTTGATTTTTCCGACAAAAGTACGAGAAGAATGTTTTCTTTTAACTTATACGACATGAATGGATTTTTAAAAAATTATTTCCAAGAAGCCTCCCTTACATGTTTTCATGTTTATATTTAATCAACTTCTTTTTGTTTAGAATTGTATGACATTTTGAGATAGGAAAAGTGTTTTTGAAGTAGAAAGGATATTTTCCTCAAGAATGGCGTTCAAGTGTTTTGTCAAAAATTATTTTCCATCTAAGATAATAAAGGGTTCTGTTTCTATCCCTATTATTACATTGATTTGATTATGTTGTGATGGAATTATTTTTATGAATTCTTTTATCTTATATGAGTTGTTTTATGATGTCACGATGTTTAAGATTACCATTTTTATTACATGGGTGATGCTATGATGTATGGTTTATGATTTTGTGGCAAACATAAGAATGGTATCATTATGAGATGGGTGGGACCTATATCTCCCTCCAATGGATTGGTTAAAGATTTTATATCACATGAGATAGACATGGCTGGAACGGTAGGTTAAACCGGTTCAGTGAAACAGGACTGAAACGAGGAGTGAACTCGGTTCAGAAATGGACTTTGTTCACTAAGATAGTCTTGGCAATGAGTCTTGACTAATAAGAAATGATTCTCTATGATTATGTGTGTATGCCACAAAGGTTCATGTTTAATGTTATGATTATTGGGATTACATTTCACTACTATTATTTATCCCATGTTATGATATTATGATCTCTTTTGCAGGTTAAGATTTCCAAAATTTTATGTTTTTATGAATATGATGTGATTGATATTTATTTTGTTTACCCTTACTGAGAATTTGATCTCAACCTTTTATGTTTTATTTTCCCCAGGATATAAAGAATGGTTTTAGGTAAAAAAAGGAAGATATTTATGGGAGATGATGAAGATCTTTCACCACGATTAGAAGATTACGTTCCATGTTTCCAAAGACACTAAAATATTACGGTCCTTGTGTGTCTGTTTTTGTAATGTATTAAGTATTCTGCTAAAGTAATGTAATGTCCATGTACGTCAGGCTTCGGGTCTCTACAACAGAGGTAATCCAGAAAATTCATCTAGAATGACATCTCTAAAATATTCCACCTCTTGAAGAATGTATATTTTTTAAATCCCCTGATCATTTAGATATAAAATAGCAGTATTTGTTGTTATTATTCTAATCTCATGATGCTCGGGTCCCACTCTTCTCACCTAGACATCCTTTTCACCCTTTTGTAGAAAAGCCCTTCCCTCTGGTGATGTGAAACTCAATATGCGGCGATAGCAGTCACCAAAGTCAGCATGAATACATTCACCTATGATCAGATTTCATACTTGAGACCATCCTCAAACTGCCTAGCAAGGGATAACTAGTCACCCCCACCAAAAAAAGGTGTGAAGAACTGCATCTTAGTAATATGATAAGAGTAATCCCTCACTAAAAGAGTGCCCTCATCCAAATGAATGAACTCCCGGGCACGGTCGTCCCTCAACGTCTCAGGGTAGAAGTAATCATAGAAGGTTCTATGAAACTCTACCCGAGCCATATCCCAATTATGTATCTACTGTGAGATAAAATCACTCAATCTATTTGAGGAATCAGATAGCATGTACTTCTCAAGATTAACCCTCTTCTTCAGAGGTGACTTTAAATGATTGAAGATAAAAATCATAGCCTCCAACCATTAATCTACAACATGTTGTCCTCTATCCCATGAGAAAGTGGGGGGATGTTGGTACTGGAACACCAGTGTCAAATCTATCATATTTGGGGAAGGATGTGGTGCCCCTAGAAAAGTCAGAATCATCCTCATAAAGCCTTAAATGAACTCTGCATCATCACCAGCATCTGGAATAATAGGTGGTGCCAAAACAGGCATGACAGGAGGATCTGCTGGCAGTTCCTGATCTACCATGTCCAGTCTCTAATCATTTCCCTACACATGGAGTATATATAGAAGATTACTTGGTGGCAAGATTCTTCACGGTCAACCACAAACCTAAGTTCAATATTATCAAGGATAAAAACTTATACGTAAATTAATGGAACTTTATATGGAAGCATTCATGTTTTACAGTAGAGAGTTACATGAAAATTAGAACCCCTAAATGGTGGGTTCCCTTTAAGCCTTAACATGGTCATGTACCTCTTCCAACCAGGTCATCAAAAACACCATAAAAATGGTGAGTTCCTTCTTTGACCTGGTGTTTACTGGAATATTACCTCCAGCCCAAGTACTTATACACAGCTTGAACCACACGGTTTTACTGGTGTAACACTACACGACGTGTTCACCCTAGACATGAAGTGTGGTACTTATGTTCCATCAACCTATGTCATTATTCACATATTCTAATACATGGTTTATTATTAAATGGTGTGTATACAATTCAATAGAAATTGTATTTAGTGGCCATTTTTTAGCGGTGGTTTTGGAAAATTCCACTAAAACGTTTTGTAAATTGGTTTGATGGTGGTTAATAAAAAAATCGTCGTGAAACAGTTTTTTTTACCCTGCTGACCCTCCCCCCCCCCCACCACGACCCCACTTCTCCCCACTTCCACTACTTCCCCCGTTACCCCGGTCCCCTATGACCCCGATGACCTCACAACCCCGGCAACCCCGCGTCCCCGGCGACCCCACAACCCGAATGACCCCGCGACCCCAGAATTCCCCAAGATTCACACTGAAAATATTAATTTCAATTTTAATTAGTTTTTTGGATATCATAAGGTAGTTTTAGGTGAATTTTTTTCTTTTTAATACCTCATTGATTTGGGTTTTTTCCACATTAAGGTTGTGTGTTCCTATGATTGAGATTTGTGGAGGTTAGTTCTAGATGGGTTGGGAATGAGAAAAGATATTAAATCATTCTCACATAACTAATATAAAAATTTATATTATTGAGAACATGAGGGTTTTGATCTTTTTTAGGACTCTATTACATGAAGACCATGCTGTTGAGGTTATAGTTGGACCATGTTGAGCATTGCAACCTGGGTAAAAAATGAAGTTTGTTATTAATTTGAATTTTCTGTGGGTTTGTTTTTCACTTTATCGTTCATATTTGGGATCATTAATTGATGTTAATTTTATGGATAGTTTTAGGTTGTGTGGGATTTTGGTGGAATTTAAGTTATTGATTTTGTTTTTTCATGAGGTGTATGTTTTTTCTAAATTTCACAATTCTATATTATCCCTAAATGGTGCAGAGATATATCCTATGCCTCTATATATTTTGGGTTTTGTGTTTCAGGTTTATTTTTTTAATATGTTTAACGATGATGAGGAAATATTATAGCATAGATTAATCCTCTTATTTGTTGTTTTTTGTTTGGATTTATTTCTCTCAGATACCCCCATGATGTTTTCCCACCCAACCACCTCTTGAAATGAGATATCATGGGGTCATATCATTTTGAATTATATACTTATACTAATTACATTATTTTTGTATAATGTGTCTTTAGGGGGTTGATTTGTACACCCCATGAAATAATTATCTTATTTTTTAATTATTTTATGGCTATTTTTTTTTGTTTACACATTTTTTAGTGATTGAATTTTGGGAGGGGTGTTGTCTAGATAACATTAACATGCTAGGGTCTAGAAGCACCATGGTTTTGGTGTCACCTCTAGCTAGTGAAATATATAAAGAACCTATTAAACAACCATATTAGAAGGAATTTTGATGTAGGGGTTACCCTATATGAAATAGGGGGAGGGTCAACTCGGTTTGTGGGGAGCCATAGTGGTGGTTGGTTATAGTGGCTTCATGGGGGGATAAAACATGGAGGCTTCTACAGTATCGTTAGCTTCCTACATACATTTTGGTTATAGTGGCTTCATGGGGGGATAGAACAGGGAGGATTCAATAGTATCGTTAGCTTCTTACTTATAGAATCATGTAAATAGTATTTGGATCCCAATATCACTGTAAAAATATAAGTTGTGATAAAATGTGTTTGGTGCCAATTTTATTCTATCACCATGGGGATATAGGAGAATATAGATAAAGTGGAGTTTATTCTCTATCTCTTTTATGGCTTGGGCACAATTGGGTTCAATTAGTGGAATTTATATGCTCTTATCCATCATTTTCTCACTTCCTGAAAGAAATAGGTAGTCCAATAATATAGCCTCGTCTTATTCAATATTTCCAACCATCAAGACAAAGATATAGAGGATTACATTAAGTAGTTTCATAACTTTTCTATTAAAGAAGCATGGCCTCATGATTGAATAGCTAGGAAGATAGAAAAACCACGATAACATGAAGCTCATGTGGAAAGGGTGTAGGTGTAGCTACTATCAGCAGGCATAAGGATTGAGCCCATTATATAATGGTGTTTAAAACTAACCTCCCACGTTAAGAAGACACATCCATTTGAAAAATTGAAAGATATTAAACAAATGAACCTTCAATAGTCTATCAACAATTATCATCAGGAATTGTATTATTTTTTATATTTGAATGAGTTTAATATCTTATAGTTGTTTTTATCATTTTTCATTACCTGTAACATCGAAGAGAAACTCCAGAATATGGATCCTATACACGTTTGTTTATATTAATGAATGAAGATTTTTTTATTCTTAATTATCTTCCATTCCATAGATTTTGTTTTATCTTGATTAACACTTCATAATAACCTATGAAATTTATGTAGGAAACATCATTAGAATAACTAAAAACCAATTGAACACTGAATTAGTAATTCGTTAAGTCAAATATGGTTCTTAAAAATGCTTGAGTCAGAAATATTTCCTCAGGTTGATGGATTATGTGTGGGTATAGTCATAAGTACAATAACCGTAACACTAGATTAATCTATTTGGAGGAATTATTTCATTTTGATCATGGATCATAGATGGATATATACATAACTACCATCAAATTTACACTATAGTTAGTTCATTTTGATGAATTAGTTCCACATTTATATGGATCATGGATGGGTATAGGCATAACTACCATCAATATAAAAAAATTTAGTCCATTTGGATAAAATAGTTCACTATACATGATAAGGATCACAAAGGGGTAGATTTAGAGTGTGGATTCCAATGATTAAAAGGGTTTGATCAGCCCAAAATTATTTCATTGCACATTTCATAAATATACCTCTAGACTGATAATCCGGGGATGAGAGAACATGTGAATGCTTAAAAAATTTCATAGTCAAAAGGGCCTAGTGATTAAAGCCCGACTTATTCTAGAAAAATATATGAACGCCACAAGCATTAAGTCATTTATTTTATCACATTAAATTTTTCTTGATCCTCATATTGGGGAGGCCTAGATCACAAGTAATTGTCTTCTTATTAGGATTCCCATTTCGTATTTTCAACCTAACATGATTTCTTCCATTTTTCAATTCAAATGCATAACATAGATTAGGTTAGCGTCATATCCAGTTAGTGGATACACAATTTTTACCTAGGTTTATCTTTAAAATTTTTCACCATGATGAGTTGTGTGTCTTTTTACTAATATTGTATTAGTTCAAGAAAGATGTAACAATATAGATGATGTTTATGGTTAGAAAAATTTGACCCAAGTGCACAGTGTTTATGTTTATGATGTGTGGACCATATGTTGGGGTAGCCTACATGAAGAGAAGTTTGAAGTTAACCTTATATGAATGGGTAAAATATGGTATCATGAATATGGATGGTCTCATAATTAATTATAACTCAATAAAACTAATCATAATTACCACTATTATTGATAATAGTGAGGTTTTCAATCAATGATATTGTTTTATTTCATGGTTGTGTGATATCAAAAGGAAAATATATGCACTCTCTAATCATAAATGGAAGAAGTGGCATAAGGGATGTCCCACTTTTATTACTTGGGTCATTTAGTTTATGGTTATAAATCCCATACCATTTGATTTTTGATTTAGAGTCACACAATTAGGACCAATTAAGGGTTAGATCCTACTATTTCTATGCTTCTACATCAAGATTAGAAACATTATTATTTTTCTCATTAACGGTGATTCCAACCAAGTTATGATTATGTTACTTTTTGTTATCTAATATTATATTTTGATGCAATAATGGATTTCAAAAGTCAAGGGTTGAAATTTTATAGATTTGGGAGAAACATGATAGGAATACTGTTTAACATAACTTTTAATATTGACCTTGTGGTAATTGGGTAATATGGCATTATTAGAACATTGTTTCTCTTTAACAAAGAAACTTCACCTATCCAGAACACTAGATGGTTCATATCTAACTCATGGGATCATCTTTATTATATTATTTTTCTATAATATTACACTATCGTATATATGAATCTCTTTCTCTATTTAGTAATAACTATGTGTTTTAATTTTTTTATTGTGTAGGAACATTGTGATATATATGGATAAAAGTTGGACCACATTACCGAGGAACACACCTCAGTAAGTTAAGGGTTTGAATGCGTTTTTAGATTTTGAACGTTCTAATTGATCCTTTGAAGGGGTAATACTATGTCCCTGCCCTAAATGTGAATTTAGAACACGTTTTAAGAGAGATAAAGTTTATGACCATTTAATACTGAAGAAATTCCCTAGTCAATACTTGTGTTGGGTTATTCATGGAGAATCAAACATTACAGAAAGATTTAGCAGTAATGTTAATCCATAGAATGAGTTCCCAAGTTCATCGAAAATGGAAAATAAAATGCAAAAACTCATAAATGATGCATTCGGCACTACAAGAAACCACTATCAGCACCAAAACATATCAGAACAACCAGAAGAGGGTGCTAAAAATTTCAACATGACAAGTGATGTTTTTGAGACTATAAGACAAGTACATCATGATTGTAACATATCATTGGATCCTCATCTTGATTCTATGGAGCCAAATGTAAGGGAAAACTTCACTGAGGAAAATGTGTTTCCTGATTTAGTTGATGATGGAAACAAAGAGCTATATAGTGGGTGTTTGAAATATTCAAAGCTTTCAATTCTGCTGAAGTTGTACCATATCAAATGTCTATGTGGAATTACAAATAAGGAAATGTCCATGATATTGGAATTTATTTGTGATGCATTTCCTGAAGAAAAAATTCCATAATCTTTTTAGGATATGAAAACAGTTGTTAACAATCTTGGTCTGAATTATACAAAAAAACATGTGTGCCCCAATGATTGTATACTTTATTAGGGATAGGATTCAAGTAGAAAGAATTGAAAGAAATGTTCTTCTTCTAGATGGCAGTCAAAAGGTGATTTTGGATGTATGAATGAACATAAGTTCATGGAAATGATGAAAATGAACACCACTGTAAAGGTTTTCCTATACTTTCCTTTGAAGCATTGATTGCAAAGATTATTCATTTCATTGAAAATGTCGAACACATGAAGTGGAATTCTATAGATAAAAACAATGATGGGTTAATGAGAAATCCATGAGATTCCCAATCATGGAAGACATTTGATTCATTACATCTCGTTTTCTCAATGGATCCTAGGAATGTTCGGTTGAGGTTGGCTACCGATGGATTCAACCCATTTGGGTCTTTGAGTACCAGTTACAGCATTTGTCCAATTGTTTTGATACCTTATAATCTGCCTCCGTGGATGTGTATGAAACAAACATCTTTTATCATTTTTATTATTATTCCTGGAAAACAGATTCCTGGAAATGATATTCATGTATACTTGCAGGCTTTGATTGACAAATTACAGGAGTTGTGGAGAAACGATTTTGAGACATTTGATGCTTCTTCTAAAACAATGTTCAAAATGTATGCTGTTTTAATGTGGACCATTAGTGACTTCCCCAGGCTTGGGTATTTATCTGGTTGGGACACATACATGGGATTGGATTGTCCCATATGAAACTTTGATTTTGTGCCCAAATGGGTACCTCAAGTAGAAAATGGTTCTTCCTGTGCCATCAATGATTTCTCGATGCATCTCATAGATTTCAGCTAAACAGATCAAAATTTAATAGTTACATTGATCGTAGACCACCTTCAAAGTTGTTAACTAGTTCTAAAATATTGACTCTACTTGAAAATGTTGAACAGAATTTGGGAAGGTTCATCATATGAATGATAGCAGAGAATGGGTCCAAAGTGCGTCGTCAGATGAAATCCGAACACAACAATGGAAGAAAAAGGTATATTCTTCAAACTCCCATATTGGAATTTAATTTATTGTGGAAAAATCATGATTTCATACATATTGAGAAGAATGTCTGTGATAATTTGACTTTGACATTACTTAATGAGCATGGAATGTTGAAGGATCATTTCAATGTTCGAAAATACTTACAAGTAATGAACATAAAATGTGATCTCTGGCTTGATGAGAATGAAAAAAATGCTCTAGAACTTTTTTTCAATGAAAAATATGGATAAAGATAAGTTCCTTAGAATTTTAAAGAATGTAAAGGTATCTGATGGGTATTCAAGTAACATCTCATGGTGTGTTGACTTGAAGCATCGTAAGTTACATGGATTGAAAAGTCAGGATTCACATATTTTGTTAGAACAGATACTACCATTGACATTGTGTACATTATTACCAGAAAAAGTTACTGCTGTTGTACTCCAATTCTGCACATTTTTTAGGCAATTATGTGAGAAATCTGTAGATCCACATCACCTTGAAAACATCCATGTGATCTTTTAATTGATCCTTTGTGAAATTTAGATGATCTTTCCTCCATCATTTTTTACTATCATGATGCATTTAACTGTGCATTTGGTTGAGGAAGCTAAATTAGGAGGCCCCGTTCATTATTGATGGATTTATCCAATTGAGAGGTATTTTATTTATATGTTTTTCATTTATGTAAACAATTTTTGGAATTTAAATAAATTCATAATATTATTATTTTATTTCACATATATCATGGGCATTTGAAATCATACGTGAGAAATAAAGCTCAACCAGAAGGCTCTATTGCTAAAGGCTATGTGGATGGGGAGTGTATTACCTTTTGTTCCAGATATTTGGATGATATTGAGATAAGATTTAATTGAGTTTTACATGTTGACGACACATAAAATCAATCTCAAATGCATCAGAAATCAACTATATTTCCTGTTATTGGTCGATCAGTTGGGAGGACCTCAAATGTGACACTGAGAGAATTAGAATTATTACAGGCACATAGATATGTGCGGCTAAATAGTGAAATTGCAGATCCTTTTATTGAAGAGTTGATGATACAAACAATTAGACAAATGAGAGTCCGAACACGAAATGAGAAAGATATAACGAATGATGTGAATAAAGAGCTTGTAGAATGGGTTAAAAGACGTGTCAGTTCATAAATATTGAAATAAATATGAATATTAGTTTGACACATACATTTTTTAAATCTATTAATTTATATTTATTTTTTCAGACCATGAATACTGATACTCGAGCAGACTTGTCAGAAGATTGGATGTTTTTTGCTAGAGGTCCTATAAAACAAGTTAGAGAGCTCGACGCTTATAATATGAATGTCATTAGATTTCGTACAGTCGATCAATAAGTGGGTTTGAAAACACAGAATAGTGGTATATTTACATTTTCCGAAGTGGGATACTATGGAAAGATTCATGATATTTTTGAATTAAACTACCACAGACATTTTTTTGTTGTTTTATTCAAATGAAAATGGGTAGATATTCTTAGAGGAGTTAAAAGAGATTCCATGCAATTTACTTCTATGAACATCTCTCTCTTAATAGAAGTTGGTGATTGTGAACTGCATGATCCATATATCTTAGCATCGCAATAAAAATGGTATATTATGTCAATGATGTTGTGGATGAAGGGTGGAGTGTATATTATCACGTAATACAAATAGGTTTGTAAGATATGGGTGATGAAGTGGTAGATTAGTCCTCTGAAATTGAATTTCATCAACAAAAGGAAGCTGAATTTGTTGTCCATCATGATATTGAAAATATTAGTCTAGAAAGGATAAATGAATTGGATGAAGTAATGGAGCCAGAAGCCAAAATTATTGAAGGGGAAAATTATTGTATGTACAATTATTTATTCATTTAGCAACAACTTTTTTCATTTCTGCAGTCATTCATTATCATTGTTATGTATATTTTGTATGTTCGTACTGGGCATCTATTATCATTTTTAGTTTTTTTTTCTGCATAATTTTTTGGAAGTATATATTCTAAAATTAATAGTCCTTGATTAAATGATAGTAATTCAAGGAAGAAGCGGTACAATATTTCATATAGTTCCACGATAGATGACGATCCATCTGGCTCCCTCCCCACGGCATCTGAGGCACCAACTGCCTACACCCTGCACCATATCCCCATACACCATCTCTCACACCATCTATGGATATCCTATTAGAGGATGAGTAATCAAATCCCCCTTCAGGAGCCTTAGTAGTAGGGCAGTGACACGCCCCTTCCAGTTCATCACAGACATATTGGAGAGTCACTGTCATAGGTACAAATTTTAATTAAATAAATTTATTGCATTTTATTTATACTAATTGATTTCTCATTGAAGATGAAAAAATTCAACCGTGGAGAAAAACATAAAATGTTAAGATGTTTGTAATATTAATGGCGAGAAGATAGTCCTTCCATTTTATTCTTATAGGGTCCCTATAGATGATGTCGAAGGGTTAGTTGGCTTGATTCTAAGCCAGCTGGCAGTAGAGCCCATTTCCCTTCTTATTTCTTATGATGATTGGAGACATATGCCTCCAAGATGGAAAAATGATGTTTTTGATTCCCAAATAAAGGTAATTTTATTACATTATGGTTTAATTTAATTTCATGTTACTAGTATGTTCAAAATGATATTCTGTATACAGATGTTCTTCCACTTTTCAGTTGCTGATGTGATAGCATGGAAGTGGACGTTGAAAAATCATGGTAATAAGTGGAAAGATTTCAAATGGAGATTGTGGAGTGATGTCAACGAGACATCATTGACCGTGCCACAAATGTATGAGAAGCTACCCAATGGGGTACCGAAATAATAGTGTAATGTTTTGTTGAAAGACATCATGATGATAAGCGGATGGTATTGAAATATATATTATTATATTATCCTAATTTTACATTTATACATTTATATAAAGAGGAGATGAAATTGAATACATTAATATTAAATTAAATTTAATTTATTTCAGGATATATCAAGACAGAATGCATCAAACCGGGCTAAGAAAGTCATCCCTCACATTACGGGCTCAAAATGCTTTTCTAGAAGCTAGACGACATTGGTAAAATTTTAATTAGTTTAAATATATATAACACAATATTATCTTTTTAAAATATTTAATTGTTGATTTATCTTTTGTTAATGATGTCATAGATTTTAGGGCATGCAGCATCCCGAACTGAACTGTGGTTGGATGTTCACAAAAAAATTAGATGGAAGTTTAGTTAATGATCTTTTTAAAGAAGTTGGGGTATGAAGTGAATTTTTTTATAATAACTTATTATCAGTTTTTACTATGTTAATAAATATTGATATTTGATTTATAGGTAAAAAATAATGAACTATGGGATTCCAATCCTACATAGTCCTACTCAGTCGCCCAGGATGACCCAGTTGCTAAAGTCCTTGGGAAGGAGCATCCTGGTAGAGTGTGCAGGATGGATTTCAGACCCATTCCATTTGTGGTCTTTGGCATGCCACTTGGGATTCCAGCTGCATCTACTCCTGGTTATAGTCAGTACACACTAGAATATGCTCATAGGGAGATTTCTTCTATACGAACCACATTTCAAGACAAGGGGGTTCAGATATCCTCTTTTCAAAAAGTGATGACTGATATACATCATAAAATGAGCAGATATGTTGTCGGTGGTAGTGCATCAACTGGTGGTATGTAGGTAAATCACAAAAACTCAAAATCATTTAGTTCTCAAACTTTCATTGGTTTTAAGTTTTAATATAAATATGAAATAGTATTTAATTTTCAATATAATGTTCTTACAGGTGACATCAGAAAGTGGAGATGGAGGTAGAGAGGGTGACGATGCATCATCGGACTATGAGTAGTTGTATTATTGATGTGTTCAACAAATATGGGAATATTTGGGTTGTATATGTAATATGTGTGGAACATAGACTCCACCAAACATTTTCATTTCCTAACATTTCCATGATTTCTCATGTGTCCTTTTATACATTTTATTAATTTCTAATGTTTCCTTTTATGTCTTGATTTCTCTAGTGTGGTATAAATCATTCCATTTATCCCTGTGTTTGAATTAGTAGTCGATATTTTGGATGGCTATGAGTTAAACACATTGAAGATTTGTTGGGAAAAATGGGTTATTTGATAGTGATCAAGGGGATAGTGTTGTGGACACTTTGTTGAGGTAGAATGTGTAGATAGTAAAAATTCATGTGTTGTTAATGGTTATCATAATCTGTTCATGATGATAAAATGTGGTCATTTCCCATATAAAACCTATGTTCCTCTTAATGGGAGATGGTATTAAATCATATAATACTGGGATTCATTAAACGATGTGTGTTGGATGATCTAAAAGTCTTACACTATATAAAATTTGGATTCCTCTTATGATAATTATGATATGTTCAAAATCATTACCTATTATAAAACATGGAAGCATCACATTATGTGAAATGAAAAAAATCTATTTCTTCAAGACATGACATTATGTTTTTCATCATGGTCTTGGTTTTCTGATCTTACCCTGTGTGCAATCATATTCAGGATTTCGTCATGGGTTGAAGGGCATATTTTTATCCTATTACCCCAGGTTTTATTCACCAAAAGAAAATTCATGATTCCCCCACCTCACAAATCTATACTATAACAGTTTATATCAAGAGGACCCTAGTCCATGAATTATTACAATAAAATATGCTCATACTTACATCACATGGGTTTATTCATCCCTGGAGTTTCATCAAATATCTTCTTCCACAACATTCTAGAACTATGGGTGGATTTATTACCATTAACATGGGATACGTATTGATGCATATATCTTTTATCATTGAGACTTGACGATGATTCACAATATAATAATCCATTACATAAGGTTTCACTTCCCCAAAACACTCACATATGCATCTTTTTTAGCAATAATATCCTTACATTTATGATGACACATCGATGGGCCAAGATGCTCTCATTTCCTGATATAAGGAATTAAATAATGGGTATTTTGATGAAAAAGACCTTCTAAAATCCAAATAATATTAATTTCAACTACATCATTACCCCGTGTAAAATATATATACATATTAATGATAGATAATTTAAACCCATAAAAAATTCTTGATGTGTGGTGTTGTACCCATTCTCTATCAATTCAGGTCATGTTTTTTACTCCTCCTCACTACACATATCCATTTATTATGTTCCACTATATTTTCCAAGCATCATGACCATAAATGTTTTACCATTTGTCTCCATTATTTTTTAAATTTAGTGTGCATTAATCTGTTAGTCTATTAGTATTTTTGGTTTGATTTTATTTTCCGGGATGTGGTGCAGTGGATATAGAAATTTTTTTTTTCAGGTTTGCTCTTTACGGATGTTTTAAGCACCGCGAAAAGTATATAGGTATGACATTGGCAGCGATTTTAACCACCTCTAAACGTAAAAAAATTTATGTTTAGCATAAGTTTTAACCATCGCTATAGAGTCGCACCACTCGCGTGAATTCCGTGGCAGTTCTTGTGAATTTAGCGGTTATTATAAAACCATTTGATTTTATTTTATTAGTGGTGGTTAAAACCACCGATAACAAAATAAAATCTCGGACTCATAAAAACCTCCACTAAACTTAGTAAAAACTCTATGAAATGAGGCAGCTATGACACTTCCCTTAAAACGCAGCTAAATGTAAATAACTGCTTCTAATTGTTTTCTGATGCCAAATTTAGTAATGGTTTCTGTAAACTACAGCCAAACCATGTAGCAGCGGTTTAAACCACTTCTATACACAAAAATAATTGCCTCTAAATGGCGGTTTTCTTGTAGTGATAAATGAGGCATAGGGTGTATAACCAATGTTCCATCCACCTGTGTCGTTAGTCACATGGTCGAACACATAGTCTTTATAGTATCACATGTACTCTTAGTACACGATGTTCTCTACCAAATGTTAATCAACTCCAGGTCTCTTATCACGCAGTCAATGTAATGGTCAATAAATACATGGAGTGTACATAAATTACACGACATGTACTAATGAAAAGTTAGTTCTTCTAGAATATAAGAATACATGGTGTGTGTTCATAACATGACACACAATGTTGTCTGGGTTTTGGGATAGTAAACCTCTAAAACATCTCTGGAAACATTGAAAACATAATAATTTGCCCATGAAAATCCATATTCTTATATGTGAGATCCCATGATCCATATGAAAAAAAAAATTGGTATCCTTAATCATTTTATATTAAAAAAAATCAATTAATGTTCAATCATGACCCACAGAAATCTGATCCAAGAGGGCCCATATCACCTCATGGACCATAGCTTTCTTTCTATCAAAATAATACCTTACATGTACCAATACCCTATTAAAATTATTGGTTTTCTATAACTTTATCTATCATAATATCATGTATATCTAGAACAAAATCTATCCCAACAACATGAAATTACTAATGCACCCTAAATTACATGAAAAGAATGAATTACATGTGATCTCTAGGAAGTGTCTATATGTTGCATGAGATGGAATTACCGTATCTCATCGGGTTACAAAAAAATATAACCACAATGATATCAATAGTAAAAAAACAAGTGTGTCACCCATTGGTGTAATCAAATCAACTATAACAATTGAAATTCTATAAAACATGAAATATTTGAGGTAACATGGAGTTTGAATGTACATGGTTTAGCTACTTCTAGGAACATCTTATTACCAAATACATATTCCTTCCTATAGCAGTATATAGGCTCAAAAGAGTGAGGCATATAAGAAAATAAACACATATTATAACGCACAGTAACGTCTCAGATATGGGTGCCACCCAAAGGTTCCCCGAACCCAGTTGGTCACATAACATCAAGAACATTTCCCCAAATGCCAGAGTATGCTGACTAGCAGTGAGAACCAATGTGAAATTTTGGGGAAACTATGCCCTCATTAGTAGAGTATACATAGCGGAAAACAAATAGTAAATAATAAAGGAATCATTAATACCATAAAACTAAAATAAATAGCGGAAGTCTAAAATAAATAGAACCAAAGAAACAACATATATATATATATGTGTGTGTGTGTGTGATTCATGGTATATGTATCTAATAAAATAGTCAAACAAGTAAAAACTATGGAATGAAATTCAGATACCAATTTAAAAAAGATACAGGTAAACTCCAGCAGCATCGCAAGACTCACCATGGTCCCATGCTCTCCAACTCAAACAACAATCAAGTACCTAATGAATAATGGTATCTGCACTTATCTTTATATAAAGCCAAATAATATTTTGAATCCAAAACAAGACCCAAAAAGTTTTCAGACAAATCCCAGTAGCAAACCACCAAAAGATCAGTGACTAACATTCATTGAATATATATATATATATATAATAGGAAATTTGAGGAAATTAAGAAATAATCTAGTAAGTAATCAAAAGTTAAAAATCCTACAGTTTTCAATTTAATTAATTTTCATTTATTATTCAATACATCAAATAATGTAAACAATGGGATCAAGCCTAATCTCTATATCCCACGTGTAATTGTGACAAAATAGATGTCTCAAAATACCATCTAATAATCATGTAAGACTGAGTCCAAGTTTGTGCTTTGGCCTGGAGGGCTCATCACAATCATTCAAATATTAAATAATGGCCCTTTGGGAATGTTCTCATTCTGTAATCCCACTAGTCAAACATAACATCAATTCATTTAAAAATAACCCTCTGGGTAGCTTTAACTGTCTAACCCCTTTGGTCAGACATATCACTTAACATTTACAAATGCCCACACGGGAATCTAACATGATCAATACCCCTTGGTCAATGTATAAATAATCAATTATAAATGACCACATGGGAACCTACCATGGTCTAAAACCCTGGTTCAATGAAAACATAGATGATCTCATAGTCAATACCACCATGGTCAAAATAACTATAAAACATAAATAAGTGACCCTAACTTAGGAAGCTCTCAGAGTCAAATTCCTCTCGGTAAACATTCACAATGCATATCACAGTCATGTCATGTAATAAATAACTACATCCTACCAAAACAATTCATGGAAAACAAGGAAACCCTAACATCAATTCTAGACAAGACATCCATAACAATTCAATCAAGGGAAACACACCAACAGGGTGTCCCATAAAGAAGGTATATATCCTCATGCGCATGAAAATACCCTTTTATCAATCTAACAAATCCATAACTAGTAATAAACATGGTCTAATTACAAACATGAGAAACCAGTAATGTGGTTATATGGAAATTTAAGCCTTTGTAATCCAATTACAATCTACGATAGGAACAATCCACCGACCTTCATGTCATATTATCAATACTCTTGAATGTAAGCCATTGAATAGGCCTCAAACATCATAGATCTACAAATGATGAAAAATTCCCAACCATAAATAACTTTTGAGAGAGGAGTAATCAGGAAAGAGGCTCTAGGGGTTTTAATAACACACTGGTGGGATTCCAATTCACCATACAACCTCTCAATCAGTGGTCTGATAGAGAATTGGGAGGGGATTGAAGTTATTTGGTGGTCCTTTCACTCTCATGTACGAACCAAGGGGAGAATAAGATGTTTCTGAGCCTTAGACATGACCTCGCTCCAATGTACCGACAAAAATAAAACAAAATTATGTGTTCATTAATGGTACAATCCATGTGGTATCCTTAACCGGCTCCCACCTTATTCCATCTTCTAGGTCACCATAGGGCCATGTACATGGCTGTTACATATCCAATACACTATTGTATGTGGTACCCCATTACATAGTGTGTACTCATAATTACATGTCGTGTACATTTAAAATTCCCATTTCTTCTTTTTTCCCTCAAAACCAACCCAAAATAAAGATACATACATGATATGAAGATCTGTGTAATTACATAAATGACCACTGGGGGTGAATCTGTGGTTTAATTCAACGAACAGATCCTCTTATAAAATTAAAACTCTTAAACCCATTAATCATTTGAGTCCTATTTATAATAATTCATAGAATCACCTAATATTAAATAATAATAAGATAGGACATATTACATGATATTTACATGTTTTGGCATAAATTGGTATTCCTTTACATGTTGATCAGATGAACAAACATGGATTCTCCACATGTTCTCTATTTTAGAATAGTATTCATTGGACAAACACACAAATATGACTATAATAGATGTTTTTATACACCCCAACTATAAATAATTAGATACATATTATACACGCCAGTTAAAACATCCTTTAGTTTTGATCAACTGATATAAATAACATTGTATGATCTGGGTTTCTTTTGAATGAATTGTTAATTGATCATTATCTACAATCAAGTTGTATCAATAAGTTGGCTCATGTACCATGATCAAATAATCAGATGAAATATTTTTCACAAAACTCTTCAGTGAGGTTATCTTCTTTATTCTAACCCATAGATAGTGATTTTGTATCGATTATATAATTCCCACAATGTGATTGGTATGTTCTATCAATATATTCTCAAGGATCAAACATCTTCTTCGTCACCTAAAACATAACTCTATATTTAATAAATATTACCAGAAATATTATTCTCATTTATTCAATAATCTAATAATTTTTATCATAATGTGGTTTTTGACATTTATGATTACAAAATATGGAAAATTCATTCATTTTCCAAGATTCAATACTCATTTCGGTTCATGTAACACTATAATCTAATGGTATTAGACTATTTCTTACATATATGGTATACTAAAGCGTTGTTATGAACGTTTGGATTTTATTAGTGAATTCACTTATACTTTTTTATTAATATTTACTTCACATTGTTTTATTACAGAAGGTATCCTTCTTATAATCCATCTAACATTATTGTAGTTCACTTTTTATCTTGCAGTTGGTCAATCCTATTTGGTTAGTTAATATTTTAATAGTCAAGTGAAGAGAAATCTATACTATCACCCATTCCTATAAGGATTTGGACCATGTAGGTCACTAATATCAAATGGTAATGTAATGTTTATATGGTTTTTCCATACTTAGCTCATGGTCAATATTCACTATCATTGACTATCATATAACCATGAATAATTTGATTTTAGGCTAGAGGATCATATTTTCCTATATTCATAGTATCAATAATTTTATGTATGATATGATTCTTGAGAATGATGATTTCATTCAACATTGATGCATGTAATATTTATTACTCATAAGCATTGTGACATTGACATGTGTTTTTAAGAGAATCCAACAAATAAAATTATGTAAGGATGATTATTCTTAATAACATTGATTGATCACTCAATATCATAGTGAATTTCATATGGGATTCAATTTTGTGACATCCTCTCTAATAGGTAAACCACATTTCGGATTGAGGATAGATATTGTAAATGTTTTCATGTGTTTTTTGTCAGGTTAGAGGTGTCCAGGATGACGGAATTAGAGAGGAGTATGAATGATGGATGGATTTATAGGTTGAAAATTTATAGAGTATCTCCTAGGTAGCTCTATGATATTTTATAAAATTATCTGTCACTATAGATATCATTGTCCTATGTATAGCTTGAAGGTGACAATGGTTCTTCCCAAAATCCACCATATAGATGGTTGTTCCATCGAGGGCCTAGTATGAAAATAAGGTTATTTATTATTATTTTTAAATAAATATTATCTATATATATTTTCATTCAATAATTCATCCCTCAAATACATAAAACTAGTATTTCCCTTTCCCAAATATTGGACTCACTCCTCTCCTTTTATATTCAATGTTTAATTCCCAAACAATCGATTTATTTCAATTTTTTATATGAAGATATCCATATTAATCTAGATAAATTATCCTCACACATACATGGTAAAAACCAAATATATTCAAAAACCATTTCTCCATCGAGCATTAGTCTCACAATCATTCTCGTTGTACGAAGACATTGTCTCAGGTTCTATCAA
Organism: Viscum album; assembly: GCA_963277665.1. NCBI lineage: Eukaryota > Viridiplantae > Streptophyta > Magnoliopsida > Santalales > Viscaceae > Viscum > Viscum album. The sequence continues at coordinate 119,750,798 of OY728128.1, forward strand.
GACCTAAAAGGAATTCTCTAAGTCTTATGACTTTAAAGAAAAGCAAGAGAAGAAGAGACCTGCTGATCAATCTGCTAATGGAAATAAGGGGAAGAAGGGAATGGTTGAATATCCATCCTGTGGTAAATGTGGGAAGAAACACCCCGGTACTTTCTTGAAGGGAATGAGCGTCTGTTACAAATGTGGTGAAAAAGGCCACCAAGATCGTGATTGAAAAGGGAAGAAGGAAGATACCAATGTTCAGTGCTACAATTGCTGGGAGATGGGGCATTATGAAAATGAATGTCCTAAGCATTAGTAGAACTTACCTCAGAAAAAGCCAAGGGATCAAGGCTAGGCTTGTGCTATCACTACTGCTGAGGTAGAATCTCCGAAAGATGTGGTGGCAGGTAATTTAATGGTTTCCTCAAGATTTGAAAATACATTATTTGATTCTGGATCATCGCATTGTTTCATATCTTCCCAGTTTTCTATGAAAATTAGATATTTCCAATTTGATTTAACAAGGGAGTTGTCAGTTAAAACTTCTAAGGGAAGTATCATTGCAACAATGTTTTGTGAATCAGTCCCCATTAGAGCACATAAATGTTCCTTATCTGCTGATCTCATCGTCATACCTATGATTGAGTTTTATATAATCCTCAGTATGGACTGGCATTCGGACTATGATGCGAAAATTTATTGTAAGAAGAAAGAGGTTACGATTCTTGATGATAATGATAAGGAACACCTTATCTTTATAGCAGAATCGTCACCACCTAATTCTTATTTAGATCCACCCTAGTAGCTCAACTAAATTCAATTATTGGGGAGGAAGAGAATGAAATGACTTTGGGTGAGGAAAGGAATGTTCAAATAGAGGATGTACTTATTGTGAAATAAGTTTTAGATGTATTTCCGGAAGATTTACCTGGACATCCTCCAGAATGAGAAGTTGAGTTTTCCATTGATTTAATTCCTGGATCAAGGCCTCTATCAAAGACCCCTTATAGAATGGCCACTGTAGAATTAGTTGAACTAAATAAACAACTAGAGGAATTGAGTAATAAGGGATTTATTCTCCATAGTGTTTCTCCTTGGGGTGCCCCTGTTCTTTTTGTTAAAAAGAAAGATGGATCTATGAGGTTATGTATCGACTACAGGGAGATCAATGCTATAACAATAAAGAACAAATATCCCCTACCACGCAATGATGATTTATTTGACCAACTGCATGGAGCTCAATACTTTTCAAAGATTGACATTTGATCTGGATACCATCAGTTGTGTGTGAGCAAGGAAGACATTCCGAAGACAGCATTTCGAACCAGGTACGGGCATTATGATTTTACTGTAATGCCTTTTGGATTGACTAATGCACCCTCTGTATTCATGGATCTGATGAATAGAGTTTTCAAGGAGTATCTTGATGAATTTTTGGTGGTATTTATTGATGATATCTTAGTATACTCTAAAAGCTATGAAGATCATGAAAATCACATGTGCATTACCTTGAAGACTCTGAGAAGAAATGAATTATATGGGAAGTTTAGCAAGTGTGAATTCTGGCTTCATGATATTTCTTTTCTTGGCCATATTGTCTCTAATGATGGAATCTCTGTTGATCCTTCTAAGACCAAGGCGATTCAAGAATGGCCAGAACCTACGAGTATAACTGAGGTATATAGTTTTATTGGTTTGGCAGGTTATTATCGACGTTTCGTCCAGAATTTTGCCCGATTGGCTAACCCATTAACGAAGCTCACACGTAAAGGGGATAAATTTGTTTGGACAAAAGAGTGTGAAGAATGTTTCGAAAAACTGAAGAGAACATTAGTCAATTCCCATATATTGACTCTACCATCGGGGAATGATGGGTTCGTTATTTATAGTGATGCGTCGAAGAAAGGACTTGGTTGTTTCCTTATGCAAAATGATAGGGTTATTGCCTATGCATCACGACAGTTGAAAATTCATGAAAAAAACTATCCTACTCATGATCTCGAGTTAACAGCTGTGATCTTTTCTTTGAAGATATGGAGGCACTACCTCTATGGTGAAAATTGTGAGATTTATTCTGATCACAAGAGTTTGATGTATATTTTCTCACAAAAAGAAGTCAACATGAGGCAAAGGAGATGGCTTGAATTACTCAAGGATTATGATTGTACTATACACTACCACCCGGGGAAAGCAAACAAGGTGGCAGATGATTTGAGTAGAAAAGAACATGGAGTTTGGAATGTGATGAGAATTGAAAGGGATCCAATTTTGATGGATCTAGTGAAGATGGACATGGGAATAACCAGGGAAGGTGAAACATCAATGATTTTTCAAATGGTTTCCAAACCATCTTTACTAGAAATGATTAAGAGTTCTCAGGCTGATGATGAAGAATTTAAAAAGAAGATTAAAGCTGTGAATGATGGGAGACTGAGAGACTTTGTGTATGAAGATGGAATTTTGAAATTTGGGAAGAGACTTTGTGTTTCCGATATACCTGATCTAAAAAGGGAATTGTTGGATGATTCTCATAGTTCCAATTTCTCTATACACCCTAGGAGCACCAAAATGAATAGAGATTTGAAGGAACATTTTTGGTGGGACAACATAGAGAGGGAGATTGCTGATTTTGTGTCAAGATGTATGGTTTTTCAACAAGTGAAAGCTGGAAGGCAACAGCCTGGAGGAGTCATGCATCCTCTTCTCATACCGGAGTGGAAATTGGACAATATTACAATGGAATTTGTCATGGGGCTACCAAAGACTCCTAGAAGGAACAATGAAATATGGGTTATTGTTGATCGTCTTACCAAGTCGGCACATTTTCTTGCTATAAGAGAAGATCTACCCCTGGAACGTCTAGAAATACTATATATTAATGAGGTTGTGAGACTTCATGGAGTACCCTTATTGATTGTTTCTGATCGTGATCCCCGTTTTATTTCAAGATTCTGGAAAAGTCTTCCGAAATCCCTAGATACTGAACATCATTTGAGCACTGCTTACCACCCTCAGACAGACGGAAAATCAGAACGGACTATTCAAACCTTAGAAGACATGTTGAGATCTTTCTCACTTGACTTTTAGGGTATGTGGGATCAATATTTACCTCTGGTAGAATTTTCCTATGACAATATCTTCCATTCGAGTATTCCGATGGCACCATATGAAGCGTTATATGGAAAGAGATTTCGTACACCAACCTTTTGAGATGACGTTGGTGAAAGAAAACTTGTAGGCCCAGAACTGGTGGAGGAAATGGTGGAAAAGGTGAAGGTAATCCAAAATCACATCAAAGCAGCTCAAAGTACGCAGAAGAGCTATGCCGATAATCGAAGGAATGATTTGGAATTTCAAGTCAGTGATCATGTTTTCCTGAAGGAATCTCCATGGAAGGGAGTCATACGTTTTGGTAAGAAAGGTAAATTGAGTCCCAGGTATATCAGACCCTTCAAAATTCTATAACGAATTGGGGTTGTAGCTTACCGATTGGCAATGCCGCCAAGTCTCTCCAAAGTTCACGATGTGTTACACATATCTATGTTGAGGAAATACATGCCAGACCCAACGCATGTACTCACCTATGAGGAATTATAACTGGAACCCGATATGTCCTATTGTGAAGATCCCATCAGGATTCTTGATACGAGAGAACAAGTACTGAGAAATCGGACGACGCGTCTGGTAAAAGGTTTGTGGAGAAACCATAAGATGGAAGAGGCAATGTGGGAACCGAAGGAACTTATGATGAACAACCAACTGATTATTTTCGTGTGATAACTATTATAGAAATTTTGAGGATGAAATTATTTGAATGAGGGGCGAATGTAACACCCCAAAATTCTACGGTACGCTTCTCTTTGAATAATGCGATAGCGTGTGTTGTACGCAACATCGTGTTCTAACACACCACAACCAATCAAACTAGCCGTTATGTATAGTAATACCTACATTTTGAAATTATATATATTTTATATTTCAAAATGGACTTTATTTTTGGATTCGGAATATCAAAATTATCCTAAGTTGAATTTTTGGTATTTTTCTGAGAACTTCCAATTTTTATGTATAGTGAAAAATACTTAAAAAACAACTTTTTAATAAAAATAATTTATAGTGATAAATTATATTATTTGGTGGTTTTAAAGTATAATTAGAATATATTTTTACCATTTTATCCAATGGTGTTCATTAGAATTAATTTTACATTGAAATTGGACATAAACAATTATCAATCTTCTGATATATATTGTTTCTTAAAAACACGCTATTTGTTGTGACAGCGGGAATTAATTATAATATTAATTAATTCAACATATATGTTTGGAAATTTTTAAAATAGACATCATTTTTGAATTCGGAATAACAATTATAGCTTAGGGTGAAATTTTGGCATTGTTCTGAAAAACTTCAATTTTTGATGAATAGTGAAACTACTAAGTGGTAGTTAAAAAACTGAATTTTTCATAAAACATAATTTTACCGATTCTGTGAATGGAATTTCCAAAATCCAAGAGACACGGTTAATATCAATAAGTAAAATTTGGTTCAATGAGATGAGTATAATTTTTGGTGAATATTAACTTTTTAATTTTATTCACCACGGTTAAAAGTAAATAGGGTAATTAAGGGTAAAAATGAAATTAATATTACTCTAACACATGTCCTAATTATATTGGACAAGTTTATCTCGACCAAAACAGACTTAGGAATAAAATATTATCATTTAGGTCCACTTGGATTAGATTAGGAAATTTATAATTATTTAATTTAAAGAAGAGTTAAAAGAGTTAAAATCAAAGTTTATTTACTAAAACATTTTTAATATAGGGTTATACATAAGATAAATTCGATTTTAAATATTCATTAGAAACCTAAAAATATTTCAAACATAAGGATATTTTATTTATAATTTTTAGACTTTAAATAATTTAATTTAATTATGACACAATGATGATGAAGTAATTACCATAATAGTGAAAAATTAAAATAATTGATATTATAAATACACAAAAAAAAATATAATTTGAGACTTTTTAGGAATTAAACTAATTTTTGAGGTTAATATGACATGTTAGGATTTATTCAATTATCTTTTTTCGAAGTAATAATTCTGTTATGATTTTTACAAAAATCAATTATTGAATAGTGTCAAAAGTGACATAAAAGAGTTTTTAAAACAAATATAAATTATTAATTGATATTAAATTCCTAAAAATATAAGGTTCGTCCAAGAGACTTATATCATGATATTTATATCATTAATGGACCACTTGGGGGTATCTTTGATGTATAATGTATTTTTATTAACCATATAATATAAAAATACAAAGAGACATTGTAAAAGTGAAACTAATTATCTTAGAGTTAATACTTAAAGATATAGTTAATATAATGACCCAAAACTGTTTAAATTATATTGGTTGAGTGGTTTGAGACCTATCCCCACCTTAAAATTTAAATAATCAACTTTTGAGCCATTAGAAACCGAATATGAATTTATTATAAATTAATATTTCTAGCTTTTCCAAAGGTGCCCCTCACCACTCTTATAAAAGGGAACTCCTCCTCATTTCTTGACACCTTCAAAGCCTTTTGGTTCGGACAAACTCTACCCAAATACTCTTAAAAATTCCCTCACTACAACCTAGAGGCCATAGTTTGATCAGAAAGCCAACCTATGGAGTCTTTTTGATCAAATCAAAAGGAAGAACCCGAAGAAGAGGTAATGATTTCACCACCCTTTTCCAAGTTCCTTTCTTCTTCCACTTCTTCTTCCGTTGTTTTTACCATTCTAAAATAATAAATCCAGTATCATATATATAATGTGATGTTATTATAAATATGGTAAACCATGTTCAGTATTCTATCCACTCTTTTTAATAACATGTCACCATACGTGCGTACGTACGACTTACCGTCTCCACGTCATGGTGTAATTGTTATTCAATATATTATTATTTTGATGGGTATAATAATGATGTGTAACTCATGTAAATAATAAATATAACATGTTAATTATTCTGTATATATGATATACCATCCATTTATATATTATTTTAATATCAAAAGAATGATATTGTCGCTCGTGCGTACGTACGGACTACCGTCTCCACGAATGCGATGAGATTCATTCTCCATAGTATCCATTCAAGTATAATTCTCGTTTGATGATTAATAATAGAATCTAAGGAATTGATATCATTCTTTATATTATTAATATAAAAAATATCCACTACAAACATGGCTTACGTAACAAAACATATAAAAGAAAAGGAGTAAGTTAACACCCGAAACAACGATAATACTAAGATATTATTAACAAATAAATGTTAAAAGATCATATATGATATCATATTAATGTATATGATTCTTGTATAATTTAATAACAATTATTTCACCATTATACAGGAGGTTAACCTACCCCAGCCAAGGAAAAGTACAAGGTAAGGTTTATTTCGCAATCTCTACATTATCCGAGGTTGTTTATACATTATAATCTACTGAGATCTCTTTATCATCCACATCCATGTTTCTTAAAAATGAATTTCAAAACATTTTTACTATTTACTAGAATATGGGTTAAAGTCATTTATACCCTTGTTTGAATTTTTATAAGAGGTTTATATAGGAATCTTTCCGTCGTTTTCCAAACATGGTGCTTTTTAACCTTTTCGACAGGATTAAGGTAAGAATGTTTTTTTTAACTTATACGGCGGGTGCGGTTATTTTCCGCCATTATAAAATCGTCGAAGATTCCCTTACAAGATTATAAGAATATTTTCAAATAAAATATTTTATTTCATAAATATAAGACTCTTAAATGATTTCAAAATAGAAAGAGATATTTCTCTAAAAAGAGTTTTTATTTCATCTATGTCAACATCCTTTGATGGATTTTACGCTTATTTGAAGTTGATTTATTATGATAAAAAACTTATATATTGTATTGAAGGTTTTGTGATATGTATGACTGTGGATGTGCTATTATTATACCATTCCTGGTTTATGGTGAAACTATTGAAATTTCGTATGCTAGTTTTAATAAGAATGTTTTTGTTATGTTTAAACCTTTTCATATGGGAATGCATTGGACTTAATATGTGACGGGTGGATCCGGCTATAGCTCCTCGATGCATCGGTAGGTCTCATGAGACAAACCAGTGTCTTGGCACAAGGCCTTGACAAAATCTTATTTGTAGTCTTCGCACGAGGCCTTGGCTCTGTGGTTATGATAGTCTGGCCTTATGAATTCCATCTTTATGAAAGTTGTTATTGATACTGCATGTGATTATTTGATTAGTAGAATATCCATGTGAATAAGTAAATGGCATTATTTCATTTTTCTTTTGCCATTCTATATTTATTTTCATGTTTAAAAGGCTTTTGTTTTAGTTATACATTGCCTTAAAAGTTTATGCTTATTTTTGAAAGTTTCCTCTATATTGTTATCCTAACTGGGCATTTGAGCTCACCCCTTTTCTACGTATTATTTTTCCCAGGATGTGAAGAAGTAAGTTATGAATGACCTGCATAGATAGTATGTGGGGATATGAGTTTGGAATATGGAGACTATGTTGTTGTAGTAGTTTTTTTCACTTTATGATGTAATGTAAAACATTATGAATATATCTACTGTTTCCAAGGATACTAAACCAATCGGTCTTTCGAGATTTGATCTTTCTTGTGATCATTCCTATGTTATGTAATAATGCACCGACTCTGGGTAACTAGGGTCGGGGCGTTGCAGTTCACTTATGACTTTATATTACCCGTTCTTTTGTAAATTCCATGTTAAAGAGAATTTTTGGTAAAATCGTTTCATTTGTCGTCCGTGTTTTGACTTGAAATTATTCATATGATTACATAGATCATGATTACTTAATACCAGAATATAAAACATGGTTTATATATAATATATATTCCTAATATATATATATAATAGATCGATAAATGGAAAGAAATACACCGTTCATGGAGATGGTAGGCCGTACGTACGCATGAACGTTGTTTTGGTTTCCTCATTGAATTGAATGGAATTAATTGGATGAAATAAATATATATATACATAAATATAGTATCATTATTATGTAATATATTTCATGATTTATTATACATAATTTATAATCATTCATCAATGGTTAATCATTTAGAATGAATCTTATCACGTCGTGGAGAAGGTATTCCGTACGTACGCACGAGTGATGATATCGTTCCCATGATCGTGGAATTCTATTGGAGTGTATGTATACTATTACAGAATCAGTATCACTTTAAAATAATAATATATATTTATTATTTACACCATTATACCCGTTTAAGTAAGGTGGTGGTGGAAAATAGATTTCACCACGGCGTGGAGATGGTATTCCATACGTACGCACGCGCGGTGATTTCTTTTTCTGTAGGATGGATAGATGGTGAAATAGGGTTTTTTCATACATATAATAACATATCAGTATATGATTGATACTGATGTTATTACTTAATAATGAAACAACCTAAGAAGAAGAAGTGGAAGAAGAAATAAAGTTGAAAGAATCGGTAACGGACATTACCTCTTCTTTGAAGCGCCTCTTTGAGACCTCCTCTTAGGGCACTAAAATTAGTCTTTGATGAAGACCAGGACCTCTATGATTATTCTAGGGAAGTTGAGAAGATAATTTTTCAGGGGTTGGCCGATCATGAAGGCTCAAAGTCGTGTGAGGAAGAGGGAGGAGGTGCCCTATTATAAGGGAGGAGAGGGGCACCTTTGGAATAACTAAAAATATTATTTTATTATAAAGTCATATTAGGTTTTTAATAGCTCCAAATTGATATATTTCAAAGCTAAGGTGGGTATGGGTCGAAATCCTACCATATAATAGAATTTAGACAATTTTAGGTCATTATATTAACCTTATCGTTTAGTTTTAACTCTTAGTTAATTAGATTGACATTTACCATGTCACTTTGTATTTTTATATTATATAGTTAATAAACATACCATATACATCCAAGAGACCTCCATGTGGTCCATTAATGATACACCTATCATGATATAAGTATCTTGGCTGAACCTTAGATTTTTAGGAATATAATTAAAATTAATAATATAATATTTATTTTAAAAACAATTTTATGTCAATTTTGACACTATTTGGTAATTGATTTTTGTGAAAATCATAACAGAATGATTAGTTCGAAAACAATTAATTAAATCAATATTAACATGTCATATTAACATTGAAAATTATTGTAATTCATAAAAAAGTCGCAAATTACATTTATTTGGGTATTTATAACATCAATTATGTCAATATTTCATTAATAAGATAATTAATGCACCATCATTGTATCATCAATAAATTAAATTATTTTAAGTCTAAAAATTACAAATAAAATACCATTATGTTTTAAATCGTTTTCTCTTTCTAATTAATATTTATAGTAGAATTTATCTTATGTATAACCCTATATTAAAAATGATTTATTTATTAAACATCGATTTTAACTATTTTAACCCTTCTTTAAATAAATTGATAATAAATGTCCTAATCTAATCCAAGTGGGCCTAAATGGTCATATTTTATTCCTAAGGTTGTTTGTGGTCGAATTACACTTATCCAATAGAATTAGGACATGTGTTAGGGTAATAATAATAACACTTTTACCCTTAATTACCCTATTTACTTTTAACCGTGGAAAAAAAGTAAAAAGTTACTATTCACCAAAAAATATTTTCATCTTATTTAACCACATTTTAGTCCTTGATATTAACCGTGTCTCTCGAATTTTCGAAACTCCACTCACATATGCGGTAAAATTAAGTTTTATGAAAAATTCAGTTTTTTAACTACCACTTAGTGGTTTCACTATTCATCAAAAAATGAAAGTTTCCAGAAAAATACCAAAAAATATTCCGAAGCTATATTTGATATTATGAATTCAAAAATGAAGTCTATTTTACCAAATTCGAAACATATCAGTTACATTAACTAATTTAAAAATTAATTCCTGTCGTCAAAACAAATAGCATGTTTTTAAGAGATAATAACTATCAAAAGATTGACACTTGTTTATGTCTGGTTTAAATGTGAAATTACATCCAATGACCAAAATTGTATTAAATTGTAAAAATATATTCTAAATATACTTTAAAACCACTCAAATTAATAATTTATCACTCTTAATTATTTCTATTAAAAAAGTTGTTTTAATTAAAATTTAGTAATTTTAACTATTCATCAGAATATGAAAGTTATCCTAAAAGCACCAAAATTTAACCCTAAGCTAATTTCGATATTACAAATCGAAAAATGAAGTCTATTTTGAAAGATAAAATTTATAAAATTTCAAAAAGTGGGTATTAATATTCATAACGGCTAGTTCATAATAATATTATAATATTATCTCATTTAGTGAAACTCAGTATTTCATACTACACACTCTTACGAGGAAGGTCGTGATTGCATGTAATGCAGCCAAGTTAGGGTTGCATGTTGTGAAAGACTCTTTATTTGTAATGTACAACACAAGACATCAATAAAATTAAAAATAATATTTCTCATAAAATCTTGGGGTGTTATAGGAATCTTAGTGCTTATGTAGATTTCTTTTACAATGATTTAGTGAAATAAAAGTGCCCCAATGTGGGAGGATGAACATGATGAGAAATTGGTAATCTGGAGTTATAAGAAAACATCTAGATCAAATGTATGTTATATATTATCATATTTACTTTTACATTTTATATTTTACCAACATATATGGGAATTATTTTCCTTATTTTGGCATGTGATACTAATATTACATTATTCTATTTCATGGGTTGTAAATTTTGTGTATGTGCGATATATAATGATTCATTTTTTATTATATACTGATTTGTATTGTTATCCATTTAATTTTAAACATTAATGGTCATCATATATTGGGAGCATAGTCTTTCAAAATTGTCCTCTTTCCCCTTCCCACTACTCCCCAAGAACTTTCATATAGGGAGGTAGGCGGGAGGTTATGTCCCATTCTGGACCAGTCTATGTGATTCGGTTTTGGGGGGTTAGAACATTATATCAGATCATTTGGTTTAGTATTTTTCTCCTTCCTATGACGTTTTTTGGGACAAGGTAGATATAAGAAATAATGGTTTAGTATTTTTCTCCTTCCTTCATTATATAGAGGAAAAATAATTTAAATGCACGTTTCAATTTATGAAATGATCTTTTTGTTCATTATTTTTTTCAGTATTTTATTTTATCATTAGTAATTTTGGTATGATTATATATATATATTAAGTTTAATATTTTGGATCTCAAGGATTTGCATGAGTCTTAGGTATTTGTTAGGGTTTTAGGAATTTTTTTATGGTAACCCTCCTAGGTTGGGCACTATTACAATCCATTGTGTTGACCTATGATAAATTTCTGTTTTTATGGTTTAGTAATTGAATTATATAATAGATATCTTGAAATTTATAGAAATAACCCATCATATATGTCTTGCAACAAATAATTTGTAGGATGATACTATTGATAATTATCAATTTCACACAACAGTATCTCAATATTTAGATCCAACCCAACATGGACACTGCAGATAGTTTTTATTAATGAAAAAGGATTCCATAAGAGTGGTTTGATTATATTTAATTATTCATGTGACTTATAACTCCACTATACAATATCCTTCAACTGGATTAGAGGCCCCCAAAATGCAGAGGACTGGACACAATTCATTTAGTTGATCATCAACTTGGTGGATACCCTATATGACAATAAGGTTAATCTTTTTTCCTTTATGATTAAATTAACTAATAGATAGTGGTTTTATATTATGATTTAGGATGGTATATGTGAGGAGATAACATTAATTTCCATTACGGAATGAATATTTGAGGAGATTATCACTAATGCACTAAATTTGGACCATGCTTTGATTTTCACTGAGCTCTAAATGGGGACAAGTATTTGTAGAGATATTCATCACATTTTACTATGTTGATTCACATTACCCATCATTTAGTGGGAATCAAGGATCAAATGAAAACATTGTTTAAAATTGGCCTTTATTCAGAAAATATATTCAGGGCTAGGATTTTTGAATGGATGACCAATTCTATAGTGATTCAATTCAATCTGATGTTGGATATGGGAATTGAGGAATATAGTGATATAGGTATTATTCTAGCTAACATTGTATAAATATGTTCCTTATCCAATGTAGTTCTAGATTCTTGTTCTCAAAGTAAGAATATGAATTCATAGGATTAAGGGTAGGGTGGAAGTCGAAGTCATTGTAGACTATAGGTTATTTGAATCCCAATATTGTATACAAATCTATAAGGAGATATAACTCTAGTTTGAAATGACACTATCTAAAATAATGTTCTATTTCCATCATGACAAGAAACTATTATTGAAAGGCGAGTCATCTGATTTAGTTCTATACTAATGATTCATTAATTGGAACATTATGTTAAATACTTGGTTTGGGTTCAGGACCACATCAATGGGTTCTTACAATATAGGTAACAGTGAATCCATTCCCTCATAATCCACTAGGGCATCATAGAGTGGTTATAGGTTGGTTAAATGATGGTAATAATAATCTAACTAATAATGTAGAGGGACCATTAACACTTTTAGGTATGGTTATAATATTATACATGTTATAGATTATTCCAGAGACCTAAATTATAAGTACCATGTGACAACATGAATTACATTTTTAAATTTTAAAAAACATTAAATAACATACATATTTATCTTCTTCCACAGATTGTATGTGATAATGTACTATGAGTAGCAAGCACACAAAAATTTCACAGTAGTTCCCCAATATGATCCAGACCTAGTGGTTCTATGATAGTATTGTTAAATATATAATATATAAAATGATTATGTCCTTTTTTGGACAAAAATGATACAGGATCTCAGGGGTGGAGACTGATAAAACATTTAGTAACATTCTCATGGTGTACTTCATCGGTAATGTCCAATGTATGATATTATAATAATGAGACCCATAAGAAGGAAAACAATTATATGTGTAAATGGATGTTCTTATCTATGGATGTGTTTATAGATCCATATAATTTATTATTATTATTAATGAGTATTATAAGTATCATAATTTGATATATTGATGAAATTCATGAAGAAATATGTTCATGGAAAAGAATGATATGATGTGTGCATCATCAATAATATTGCATTAATGAATTATATGAGAAAGTGTTTTACCCTTATTTTCTTTAATGGATGTTGATACCTTTTCCATTTTGATGGGAATTATTTGTAATAAATAAATCCATGTCCATGGTGTTCTATATGTAAGTCAGATTTCTAAACATTCTATGAAATATGCACCAGTCACAAATGTTTATAGAACCATCACGATACCTACTTTATTTGAGATATCAGGATAAATAGATTATATTACAATGTGACCATATATATGTAGTATTACATCCTTTTTGTGTTAAATTGTTCCTTTTTGGGTTAATTAGCATATTACTAGACACTATCCTTGGACTTTTCTGTGATTCTCCCAATTCCTCTAAGAAAGATGTCCTGAGGGTCACAAATTAAAAATATCCATAATCTCAATAAAATATTATACTATTATTATTTAACTAGTTTAATATATATTATTAACACACATGGTTTGATAATTATTCTTATTTTATTGATCACACATATTTTTTCCCTGTTATTCGAGAAAATCTTATGTAAACCAAATGTTTATTTTCTATTTATTGAATATAATATTTATTAATATATTGAAGACTAATGAAATAATTTTTTTCATCAATGAATAATAATTATTCATGTCTCAATAAATATTGTAGAGGAATGGATGTCCAAGTTTAATATTTTCATGGGAAATAATAAATATTGAATAATTTTTGATTAAGTAATATTTAATTTAACTTATTGGTTTAGAGCATGTTATATAATAAAAATATTTTTATTATTATAGACATAGGGTACCATGAGTACTACAAATATAATAATGGTAACTTGTGAAGTTATTTATTTTTAACTATAATGGTATAAAAATTCAATTATATTTTTTTCACGAAATAAAATTCAACTTTTTTTATGGGAATAATGAAATCTAAAGAATCCACTGGGTTCCCTATAAATATCACTTATCCCTGAATTATCCATGTTACCTTGAGATATCATCCTCCGAAGCCCACTCTTGAGTTAGGAGATATAAAATATAATCATTTGGATTTAATGATAGGGGATATTGAATGAGAATGTCACATGAAATATGATATGTCGTGCTAGTATTAAGTGATTCCTATTGTTTCAATAAGATATTTTTTTAATATGAGTGTATCCCCACTAGAGGTAATATATTATTGACTCCCATAGTGAAAATTGGTATTTCATTGATCCATTTTCAGATAATCAATGGAGAAATAATTTAACACAACAAAATTCTATATTACATAAATAAATTATAAATAACAACTTCCACTCATGTTATTGGTTTTTATTTTTTATCTATTGTCATTATTCTTTAATTAAATTTCAGTTATCATTGTGATTATTCTAATGAAGATAATTTATTGATCATCATTGATTGAAAAAATTATATTGAGGAACAACCCATAAAAATATTCCACTAGACCCAGAAACATCTGTTGTATTACAGTGGGTCAAACAATAATTTTTAATTAGTTTTAGATCATTGAATTATTTAGGAATTTTTAGATTAATTTTCACATCCAGTTCATCATTATTAAATACCAATTCTGGTATATTTTTCAACGACGTCATTTATAATAAATATAATCAAATTGATTAATTTTATAGAAGAAATAAATTTTAATATCTCATACGGAGGTGATATAGAACCTCGATAGATAACACAAGATTACACACTCGGTGACCTAGAAGAAAAATCCATATACCTGTGTTTAAATAATGAATAATTAATTAATGTCATGTTAATTTATTACATGTGGTGAGTATAATTATAAAAAATGTGTTTTCGTAGCCATCCTATTGCATGGTTTGTCAGAGGGTTCACCATGTAACCTTCAATCAAGGTGTGTGGTCATTAGCCATAGATGGGTTGTGAATCTCCTTACATATCCTACATGACTGGTGATTGTGTAACATAGTGATGAAACACCATGTATCCAACCTATATTTAATGTAATATAATATATTTAGGGTCTCAATTAAAAATTCATCCCTAGTTGTGTTCCTTAGATAGATGGTGACAATAGTACACTCTATTTTTCTAGATTGTATATTCCATGTAGTTAAATAAAATTAAAAATAATTAAAAATAAATTTATTTAACTTTTTAGACCTTGTAAAATTCTTATTTCATTTGGTCATTAAATTTATATTATATAACATGTGATGGTATTATATATATATATAGACAATTAATTTAAATTCGATGTTCATATCTATACATCATGTATATGTAGTTTTAGGATATTAATATAGGAATTGAATAATAACACACTACATTTAAAAAAATGTATCATATAAATTGTGTGATCATTATGTTCATATTAAAAATCATGATATTATTTGATATGTCATGTATTCCACATGTCTCAATAGTAAATAGTATACAATTATAATACATGTTCTGTTGTTTGGATGAGTACACATTGTGTTTCCTCTATGGTTAATTTTTTATTGTACATAGTTAATTTTAAATAAATTTATTTACATTGTTTAAAATAATGTAGGATGAGAATCTCAAGGATATTCGGATGAGAATCAATATAAAATAATTGATTAATTAGAAAATATATCTATTTGATTCAACTGTGATTTATCTTTAACAATAATTATTAATAATAGAATGTTCATTTTATGAAATTTGAAATTCATTGCATGCATATAGATGATAGTGATCTTATAGAAGAAATTTATATGTAATATTTTTCATTTAATTTATTTTTAAATTAATTTTTTGGCCACTGTGTCATATCTCCTCCTATTATGTACTAGACTTCATGATTATTGTTTCATTTATGTAAACCCTTTCCCCTGAACAATGTGTGAGTAAAAGAATATATAATGTATGGAGAAACCAAGTTAGTAGAGGTGGTTAAATAATCGAACCATGGTAAAACAAGTCCAAGTCAGATACAAAGGTGGACACGTGGAAAGCTATAACAGAAACAATAAATAGTTTAAGGTGATTTTATCCTATGTCAAAAGTTTGTTTAAAATACTCAAGATAAACTAACCAGTAATAAATCACCCTGATCAACAAAATTTATTATTTTATTTTTATCATGATCATGGTTATTTCATTGTGAATGCTTTATATAAAGCAATTGAATTAGTGAATAAAAAATTATTTAATATATAACTAAAATAAATTTACTTATTTCTAAAAATTATCTATCATATTGTTATTCACTTTGGTAAATACAAGTAGTATAAATAATCTTTTAATAATGATAATAATTGTAAATTTAAACATAAATGATAAAAAACGTCTAATATAAATATTATTTACGTATATCCTTCGATTATATTATATAAAATATAACAATATATTTAATTACTTGACCAACCAATGGTGGGGTGCCTTAAATTATCGACGACTTATGTCAGGAAGTTTTGGTTTAACATAACATGATTCACATCAAGGGATACTACTAATGTAGTACTTCGTGTGACTGAGAGGGAAGGGTTTAGGAAATTTTATATAAGGATTTCAGGATTTAAGAGTCCACACCACATATCAAAGAGCTATGAGTCAATGTAGTTTTCATTTGGAATTCCAACTGAAAACCCTTAAAATTAATTAAAGGACAATATTTGAGTTAATTATATTGGGACTATGGATCATTCCCACATTAATTTTCATACATCAAGATATTAAAAATCCAAAGGTGATGGCTATTAAGGATCAATAAAATAGTTAGAGAATAATAAAAAATATTAATTTTTTTATTTATAAATTTTATCAAAATTATGTATTAAAACTATTCTCATTTTATTTGTAGAAATAATAATGAAATGAATAAAAAATAACACATTGAGCCATTCATGAAATGAATAACCATGTCACATCCACAAATTTAAATTATTTTAAATGGACCTTGCGTATTAGACTATACCATAAAATGAATTTATATATGATAGAGGAACCTATTCCAGATGTTCCTCATAATGAGGAATTTCAGATAGAGTTTTATCTGTAGTAGAAAAAATTTCATGATGCTCTAAATGTTCAATGATTCAAGCTGTTATCCATGAAAAATGATCTTTTGAAGCAATATGAGGACTTGGATGCATATAGAAGAATGTATCAAATGTAGGATCACTATCAAGAGAAGGTGAGAAATGTGATATTTGATAACTCAAATACTCTATTTAAAACTTATCATGGATATTCGGTCCTATATAGGTTTCATGTATTCAATATTGTTATCTGCACTAAATTGTTATACATTTTAGCGATTAAATTCTTAGATGAGTTGTGCATATATCACATGCATTCCTCACTACACAATACATTATTGTATATTATAACATATGAAATAATAACTAGTGGCATTTAGATATTCTTTCAGTAATTCTCCCTGATGATAATT
This sequence comes from Viscum album, assembly GCA_963277665.1. Taxonomy (NCBI): domain Eukaryota; kingdom Viridiplantae; phylum Streptophyta; class Magnoliopsida; order Santalales; family Viscaceae; genus Viscum; species Viscum album. The sequence goes on from OY728128.1 coordinate 119,768,355, forward strand.
ATATGGTCTATCAAAAACCCATAGTCCTTGTAATGCCATGACCCTAGTTACCTAGAGAGGGTGCATTATAAAATAACATTTGAATGATACAAGGAATAATTTCCCCAAAGACTGATCAGTTTAGTAGCCATGGAAGTACTAGAAACATTCATAAGTTTTACGTTAAATCGTGAAATTAAAATATCAACAACATTTTCCCCCCATTTGAAAACACATATATCCATATCCTATCCCTATAAATCAACCATAAAATACTTTTTCTCATCCTGGTTAAAATAAAACAAAGAATGGGGTGAGCTCATATGCTCAGTAAGGAGAATAATATAGTGTAAACTTTAATAAATATGCATAAACATTTAAGGCAATGTATAGGACCAAAACAAAATAATTTTAAAATTGCTGTTCAGCAAAATATACCAAATATAAAATCATATAATCCCATTTAATTATTCACATTGATATTCTACTAGTAGAATAATCACATGCAATATCAAGAGCCACTTTCATAATGATGGAATGCATAATTTCAGACTTCAAAACCACATAGTCAAGGCCCTGTCCCAAGACTACAAATAAGATTTTATCAAGGCCTTGTTCCAAGACACTAGTTTGTCTCATGAGAGCTACCGATGCATTGAGGAGCTATAGCGGGCTCCACCCATCACATACTATGTCCAATGCATTCCTCATATGAAAATTGTTAAAAATAACAAAAACATTCTTATGAAAACTAGCATATAAAATATAAATTCTTTACCCATAATCCATGAATGGTATAAAAATAACACATCCACAGTAAAAAATATCACAATACCTTCAATAAAATATAGAATATGTGTGTCATAAAAATCAACTTCAAACAAGCCTAAAATCAATCAAAAAAGATTTCGACATTGATGAAATCAAAACTGTTTTAGAGAAATATCTCTTTCTATTTTGAAATCATTTAAAATTAAAATAATTATGAAATAAAACATTTATTTTAAAAATATTCTTATAAATTGATAACAGAAGCTTTGACAATGTTATATCGGCGGAAAATAGCTGCACCGGCCTATAATTTAAAAAAAATCTTACCTTAATATTGTCGAAAAGGTCATAATGTACATTGTTTGAAAAATGACGGAAAGATTCCATTCAAAACATATAAGGTCAAATAAGGGTATAAATGAATTTATCCCATTGTCTAGTAAATAGAATTTTTTTTTGAAATACATTTTTAAGAAAACACGGATGCGGATGATAAAGAGGTTCCAATAGATACTTGCGTATTAATAACCTCGGATAAGTAAAGTGATTGTAGAATTAACACTCACCTTGTAATTTTCCTTGGTAGAGGGTACATTAACCTCCCATTTAATAGTTAAATAATTTTTATGAAATAATACAAGAACTATATACATAAATTTGATATCATATATGATCCTCTAATATTGCTTTGTTAATAATATTTCAGTAGTATCATCATTTCGGGTGTTAACTGATTCGTTTTATTTTATATACTTGATGACGTATGTCATGTTTGTTATGGATATGATGTATTTGATTCATCTAAGGAATGATTTTATGTTAATTAAAATAATTTTTAATGATAAAATAATAATTATTCATGGATGATGATGATGGGGAATGAATCTCATCACGTTCGTGGAGGCGGTAATCCGCATGTACGCACGAGAGACAATATCATTATATTTATGGTGAAATAATTGGTAATTGGATGTTATATCATATATAAATAATCATTAAAATATTATAATTATTATATTCATTAGTTATACTCATTATTATAACCATCCAAATAATGAAGTGTTTGAATAACAAACTACACCATGGCGTGGAGATGGTAAGTCGTACGAACGCACGTAGGGTGACTTTGTCATTCATATTATGGATAGAAAAATTAATATGGTCGTCACATTTTTATAATAACATCATATTATATATTATATACTAGAGTTATTATTTTATAATGGAAACAACAAAGAAATAGTAAGTGTAAGAAGAAAAGAACTTGAAAGAGGTGATGAAATATTTACATCTTCTTCAGTTGCTTCCATTTGATTTGATCAAAAGAGCTCCATAGGTTGGATTTATGACCAAAGGAGGTCCTCTAGGAAGAAGGGATGAAAGTTGGTAGGAAATTTGGGATGGGGTTAGACATGCCAAAATGCTTTGGAGGTGTGAAATTAATAAAAGTGGAAGTGCCCTTTTATAAGAGAGGTGGGGGTCACTTTAGAAAAAACATGAAATATTATTTTATAATAAAATAATTTTAGGTTGTAATGAATAAAAAATGAATTATTTCGAGGATAATGTGGGTATGGGTCCAAAACCTCTCAACAAATTGGTTTTAGACAAGTTTAGGTCCCCATATTTAACTTATCTATTTGATTTATCTCTTAGTTAAATAGTTGGTCATTTACCATGTCTCATTGTATTTTTATACTATATGGGTAATAACATACTATAACAATCCCAGAAAAACCCCATGTGGTTAATTATTAATATATATAACCTTATCTAAGTACTTTGGCCATTCCTTTAATTTTTAGGAATATTTTATCAATTAATAATATAGTATTTGTTTTACAAACTCAATTTTGTCAATTTTGAAACTATTTAGTATTTGATTTTTCGGAAAGCCATAAAAACATTATCACTTCGAATATAATTTATTTAACCTACCCTAACATGAAATATTTACCTAAAAAATTAGTTTAATTCATCATATGTCTCAATTTACATTTATTTGGATATTTATAATATCAATTATTTTAACATTACATTAATAAGATAATTACTGCAACATCATTGTGTCATAAATAAAATAAATTATTTAATGTCAAAAAATTATAAATAAAATACAATTATGATTGAAATTGTTTTATATTTCTAATGAATATGTATAGTCTAATTTATATTTTTTTAACCCTATATTAAAAATGGATTATTTATTGAACATTGAATTTAACACTTTTAACTCTTCTTTAAATAAAATAATAATAAATGTCTTAATATAATCCATGTTGAGAAAATGGGATCCTATTGTATTCCAATGATTGTTTTTGGTCGAATTACACTTATCTAATAGAATTACAACATGTCTTAGGGTAATTATTAAAACATTTTTACACTTAATTACCCTATTTACTTTAAATCATGGTAAATAAAAGTCAAAAGTTACTATTCACCAAAAAATATTTTCATCTTATTGAACTAAATTTTACATACTTATATAAACCATGTCTCTCTGATTTTTGAAATTAAACTAATATAAGTGTTAAAATTATGTTTTATGGAAATTTGCAAATTCTCCTAGAAGATAGGTAAATGACGGTAAAATGTTCAATAAAGTTTATATATATATAAACTTATTATTAAATGACTCCAATGAATTAAATTTAACTTATATAGGTATTATATATCTACATTTACATAAAATGAATTTAAATAAAATAATATTTTTTTAAAAGAATTTGGTTTTAACAAATAAAGTAGTTTTTTCACTATTCATAAAAAATTGAATGTTTTTAGAAAAATACAAAAAATTCACCCTAAGCTAATTTCGATATTATGAATTCAAATATGAAGTCCATTTTGAAAAATAAAATTTATTAAATTTTAAAAAGTGGGTATTACTATTCATAACAGCTAGTTTTATTGGTCGTGGTGTGTTACAATATCGAAGTTGTGTATAATACAAGCTACTGGATTATTCAAAGTGAAAAGTATCATGGATGGTTGGGGTGTTACATTATCCCCTACCTAAAATAATTTCATCCTTGAAATTTCTAGAATATTACTGCATAAAAAGATTTGGGTGGGTCTTCATCATAAGTTCCTCTGGTTCCCACGTTGCCTCTTCCATCTTATGGTTTCTCCATAGAACTTTTACCAGAAGAGTCATCCAGTTTCTCCGCAACTGTTCTCTTGTATCATGAATCATGACAGGCTCTTCACAATAAGACATATCAGGTACTAGTTCAATTTTCTCATAGGTGAATACATGCATTGGGTCCGGCATGTATTTTCTCAACAGTGATAAGTTGAACACATCGTGAACGTTGAAGAGACATGGTGTCATTGCCAAACGGTAAGCTAGAGCCCCAATTCTTTCTAGAATTTCTAATGGTCTGATGTACATGGGACTTAATTTACCCTTATTATCAAATTGTATAACTCCCTTCCAAAGAGACACCTTCAAGAAAACAATATCTCATACCATAAATACCAAATCCTTCTATTGGTTAATGACATGGCTCTTCTTCCTATAGGGATCTAATTTGATGTGGGTTTGGATAACCATCACCTTTTCCATCGCATCCTCAACATGTTCTGCGTGTAACAGTTTTCTATCAGCAAAATCATCCCAAAAAGTTGGTGTACGACATGTCTTTCCAAATAACGATTCATATGGTGCCATTTGAATACTTAAATGGAAGCTGTTATTATAGGAATATTCTACCATAGGTAAAATATTGATCCCACTTACCTTGAATGTCAAGTGAGCAAGATCCCAACAAGTATTATAAGGTTTGAATAGTCCGTTCTGATTGTCCATTATTTTGAGGGTGGTTTGCAGTGCTCAAACGATGTTCATTATCTAGGGCCTTCTATAGACTTTTCCAAAATCTTGAGGTAAAACAGGGGTCATGATAAAAAACAATTGATAGGGGTACTCCATGATTTCTTACAACTTCATTAATATATAGTATTTGTGTAGATTCGAGTGGTAAATATTCTCTTACAGCATGAAAATGTGCAAACTTGGTAAGACGATCAACAATAACCCATATTGCATCATTCCTTCTAGAAGTCTTTGGTAGTCCCATGAAAAAGTCAATTGTAATATCATCAAATTTCCACTAATGTATGGGAAGAGGTTGCATGACTCCTATAGGATGTTTTCTTCTAACATTCAATTGTTTTCAATCCATACTTTTCGACCCAAAATCAGAAATCTCTCTCTTCATTTTATCCCGCCAAAAATGTTTTTTCAAATCACTATACATCATGGTGATCCCAGGGTGTATAGTGAATTGGAGCATGAGCATTATCCAACAATACACTTTTTTGATCAGGTATGTTAGTAACACAAAGGCTCTTCCCAAATTTCAAAATTCCACCTTCATATATGAATTAACTCAAACTCCCATCATTCTCAGTTTTACTCTTCTTTTGAAACTCCTCATCATAAGTCTGAGAACTCTTTATCCTTTCTAGTAATGATGGTTTGAAAACCATTTGAAGAAGTTTTGATGTTTCACCTTCCATGGTTATTCCCATATTCATCATTACTAGATCCATGAAAATAGGATCCCTTTCATCTCCCATCTTATTCAAAACTCCACAATCCTTTTTACTCAAATCATCTACCACCTTATTTTCCTTCCATGGGTGGTAGTGTATAGTGAAATCATAATCATTGAGTAGTTCAAGCCTTCACCTTTCCCTCATGTTGAGTTTCTTATCTGAGAAAATATACATCAAACTCTTTTGATAGGTATATATCTCACATTTTTACCATATAGATAGTGTCTCCATATCTTGGAAGGAAACATTATAGCTGCTCACTCAATATCATTATTGGGATAGTTTTGTTCATGAATTTTTTGCAGTCGAAATGCATGGGAAATAACTCTATCGTTTTTCATAAGGACACAACAAGTCAATTCATTGAAGTATCTCCATAAATAACAAACACATTTTTCCCATATTATAGATTACATATATAATCATTGACTAATATTCTCTTCAGTTCTTCAAAAACAATTTAACACACAATTGTTGAACTAAATTTAACTACATTACGTGTGATCTTGGTTAATTGGATAGAAAATCCGGAAACATTCTAGAAAAAACATTTACAATAACCTTCTAAACCATTAAAACTGCAAACCGCAGTTTTAATCACAGGTGATGGACATTCATGGATTTCCTTTGTCTTAGAAAGATCTACAGAGATAACATCCTTAAAGAGAATATGAAAAAAAAGAAATCCCTTGAAGACAGAATTCACACTTGCTAAACATGACATATAATTCATTTCATTAACGGATGATATCCAGATCAAAAATCAATCTTTGAAAAATATTGATCTCCATGAATTTGGTCGAATAAATCAACAATCTGAGGTAGGGGTACTTATTATTTATTGTCATATCATTGACCTCCCTGTAGTCAATGCACATCCTCATAGATCCGTCATTATTTATAAGAAAAAGCACAGGGTCTCCCCATGGAGAAACACTAGGGAGAATAAATCCTTTGTTACTAAATTCCTCTAGTTTTTTCTTTAGTTCCACTAATTCCACAGTGTCGATTCTATAAGGTGTCATCAATATGGGCCTTGAACTAGGAATTAAATCAATGGAAAACTCTATTAATCATTCTAGAGGATATTTAGGTAAATCCTATGGAAACACATCAACATATTCATCAACAATAGGTGCATCCTCTATTCGAACATTCTTTTCCTCACCCATAGTTATTTCATTCACATCATCCTTCATAATTGAATTTAGTTAAGCTAAACACGGCAGATCTAGATCAGAATTAAGTGGTGACATTTCTACTATAAAGATAAGTTACTCCATATCATCATCGAACATTGTAACCTCATTCTTATTACATTAAATTTTCACATCATGGTCGAAAATCCAATCCATTCTGAGGAATATATTAATTTCAATCATGGTTATGATGACGAGATCAGAAGATAAATAACATTAATATTCCCTAATGTGAACTGATTCACAAAACATTATCGCAATCACACTTCCCTTGGGAGTTTCGACTGACATCTCCCGTGTTAAATCAAATTGAAAATATCTAATCATCTTAACAAACTGGAATGATATGAAAAAATTCGATATTCCAGAATCAAATAAATCATTGGTTAATCTTGAGGAAACCATTAAATTACCTGCCACCAAATATTTTAGAGCTTCAACCTCAACAGTAGTGATCACATAAGCTTGGCCTTTCTCCCTTGGCCTTCTCTGAGGTATGTTCCTTGGGAACATAGGAAATTCATTTGCATAATGCCCCTTTTCTCTATAATTGTATCAGTCAACATTGATATCCTCTTTCTTCCCCTTGAAATCATGAGCTCAGTGGCCTTTTTCGCCACACTTTCAAAGGACACCCATTCCCTTCTGGCATGTACCAAGGCAATTCTTCCCACATTTACTAAAGGATAGATATTAAATTTTTCTTTTCTTACTCTTATTTAAATTTCCAAAGTGTTCTGTAGATCTCTTTTTCTCCTAGTTTTCTTTAAAGTCGTATGACTTAGAGTGTTCTTTTTTTTTCTTAATAGCACATGAAAAAATATCATTGTATGGTGGAAGGATTGTGAGACTAATTCTCAATGTAGAAATTATTTTAACCCATAAAACAATAGATCAATCATACTACTTGGGTTACGTATATAATCAGCAGCATGCCTTGTTAACCATATAAAGTTAACCTCATACTTTGCAACATTCTCATCCTCCTTTTTCCTCAGACTCAGAAATTGAATTTCCATATCCTCTCAATGGTCACGAGGAAAGTATTTTTCTATATAAATTTCTTTAAACTCCCTCCATTATATATTTGATAAATCACTATCTTTCATTGTGTTTTGAATCAATGACCACCATTGACCGACATCTCCTGTGAGGCGATAAACTGCAATGACAACTTTTTCTCTTTCGCTACTCCTCAATGAATGAAACATTTTATCTAAGGAACATATCCATTGATCGCCTACAAATGGATTGTTAGTCGCATTGAATATTGGTGGTTGTTTCATCATGAATAATTCTATCATTGATCATATGCGCTATGGATCAGGGAGCTCTATACTGGTAAAGTTATTATACATAACATGAGTGAGTTGTCTCATTATGGTGATAAGCTGATCAGCACGAGTTTCATGACTAGCTCCAGTATAATTATCTTAGTAGATGGAAAATCCCTTCATTGATTATGAGTGTTGATACGGTTTCCATTCCTTCTACAAGGCGACATTTCTAAACACGGGACAATAATAGATTAGTTTAGGAATCGCAATAGATAATTCCAAACTTGTAAAACACATAACATAAATTTAACAGTTTATGGAAATAATCCATAATCATAAAAATGTTTTCTTAGATCAGGTATATACTCATAAATCCTTCATAATGGTTTGTAAAGAAAATGTGAATTATCCTAATCATATCCCCCGAGAGTGTTGTCACCAAAATTGCAGTAAGGCCCATTGTCGTGTAACGGTTCCCGTTCGAGTCTATCTCAAAGAGGAGTTTTTGGGTTTTACCCTTAGGTACATTTGTGCCATATTCACATCCACCTGCTCATATGTAGACTGATATGTATTTTTTGGAAAACTCACAAAGTCTATACAGTACAAAAATTCTAGGAAGATCTTATATACTAATCCTCAAAGTCTGTCTTAGGGTAATGTTTTTTAATAATAGTTTTTCTAAATCTAGCTTCCAAAGTTTGTACAAAACTTCCTCTGGTACCAACTATCACGACATAACCCCAGTTACTCAGAGTTAGTGCATTAGTACAAAACATTGGCATGATACAAGGAATCATGTCTCAAAAGACAGATCAGTTTAGTATCCTTGGAAGTACTAGATACAATTATATGTATAACATTAAATAATGATATAAAAACATCAAAAACATTTTCCCCCTCTTTGAACACACTTATATCCTTATCATATCCTTGCAGGTCAACCATAAAATATATCTTCACATCCTGGGAGAAATATAACATAGAAAGGGGTGAGCTCTGATGCTCAGTAAGGATAAAAATATAGGTGAAACATTCATAAATAAACATAAACATTAAGAAAATGTATAAGACTAAAACAAAGGCCTTTTATACTTAAACATCAGAATAATATGGAAATGATAAAATCAAATAATCTCCTTTACATATTCCCATGGATATTATTATATTCGAATAATCACATGAAATATAAATAGCCACTTTTATTATGATGGAATGCAAAATGTGAGTCTTCGTTACCACATAGTCAAGGCCTTGTTTCAGGACCCTAGTCTGACTCATGACACCTACTGATGAATCTAGGAGCAATAGAGGGCTCCACCCGTCACGTACTAAGTCCAATGCATTCCTCATATGAAAAGGTTTAAACATAACATAAACATTCATATTAAAACTATCATATGAAATGTCAATACATTATACATAAATAATAAATGGTATAAAAATAACACATCCACAATCAAACATATAACTATACCTTCAATACATTATGTATGATTTGTATAATAATAAATAAACTTAAAAAAACTTAAAATCTATCAGTAGGATGTTGACATAAATGAAATGAAAACATTTTTTTGGGAAATATATAATTCTATTTTGAAATCTTTTAAAAGTCGTATAATTATAAATTAAAACAATTATTTTGAAAATATTCTTATAATATTGTAAGGGAAGCTTTGATGATGTTATAACTTTGGAAAATAGCCTCACCTGCCAAATAGGTTAAAAAACTCTTACCTTAATTTTGTCAAAAGGTCATAAGGTACCTTGTTTGGAAAACGATGGAAAGATACCTTTCCAAAAATATAATGTCAAATAAGGGTATAAATGACTTTGACCCACTATCATGTAAATAGTAAAAAAAATTGAAATACATTTTTAAGAAAACATGGATGTTAATGATAAAGAGGTCTAATTGGATACTTATGTATTAAAAACCTTAGATAAGTAATGAGATTGTAGAATTAACACTTACCTTGTACTTTTCCATGGTAGTGGGAACATTAACCTCTTGTATAATAGTTAAATCATTGTTATTAAATTATAAAATAACTATATACATAAATATGATATCATATATGATCCTATAATATTTCTTTTTTTATAATATATCAGTAGTGTCATCATTTAGAGAGTTAACTGATTTGTTTTCCTTTATATACATGGTTACGTAAGCCATGTTTTTTATTGATATGATGTATTTTATTCATAAACAGAATGATATTATGTTCCTAAAAATTATTTTTAATCATAAAATAAAATTTTTCTTGGATTATTACGTTGGGGAATGAACCTCATCGCATTCGTGGAGATGGTAATCTATATGTACGCACGAAGGGAGATATCATTATAATAACGGTGAAATCATATGTAACTAGATAGTATATCATATATACATAAACATTAAAATTTTATATTTATTATTTAATTCATTTATACTCATTATTATACCCATCCAAATAATGATGTTTTTGAATAACAAACTACAACATGAAGTGGAGACTATGAGCCATAGGTACGCATGTATGGTTCATTTGTCATTCATACGATGGACATAATAATGAAGATGTGCGTACCATTTTTATAATGACATCACATAATATAGAGGATACTGGTGTTATTATTTTAAAATGGAAATAACAAACAATGAGGAAGTGGAAGAAGAAAAGAACATGAAAGAGGTGATGAAATAGTTACCTCTTCTTCGGGTTCTTCCTTTTGATTTGATCAAAAGGGCTCGATAGGATGCCTTTTTGAGAAAAATAAGGCCTCTAGGATGAAGGGAGGAATTTTCTGAGGTTATTTGGGTAGGGGTTGGCTGTGAAAAGAGTCTTTGGAGGTGTGAAATTAAGATAAGGGGAAGTGACCTTTTATAAGAGAGGTGAGGGTCACTTTAGGAAAAGCTGGAAATATTATTTTATAATAAAATAATTTTCAGTTTCTAATAGCTCCAAAATGAATTATTTAAAATATAAGTTTGGGATGGGACTAAAACCTTTCAACCAATAGGTTTTAGATAGGTTTAGTTCCACATATTAACCTTATCTTTTAGATTAAACTCTTAATTAAATTGTGTGACATTTACTATGTCTCTTTGTATTTTTATATTATATGTTTAATAAAATTACTATAACCGGAAAAAAGAACCCCATGTGGTTCATTATTAATATATATAACCTTATCTACGTGCTTTTTCAAAACCTTATTTTTTTAAATATTTTATAAATTAAAAATATTGTATTTGTTTTAAAAACTCAATTATTTCAATTTTGACACTATTTAGTATTTAATTTTTCTGAAAGCCATAAGAACATTATCACTCCAACTAAAATTTATTTAACCAGCCCTAACATGTCATATTAAACAAAAAAATTATTTTAATTCTTCATAAGTCTCAATTTACATTGATTTAGATATTTATAATATCAATTATTTTAATATTTCATTAATAATGTAATTATTGCATGATCATTGCATCATAAATAAATTAAATTATATAATGTATAAAAATTATAAATAATATACCATTATGTAGGAAATATATTTTTATTTCTAATTAATATTTACAGTCAAATTTATATTGTGATTAACCCTATATAAAAATGGATTAGTTATTAAACTTTTCATTTAACACATTTAACTCTTTTTTAAATATAACAATAATAAATGTCATAATCTAATCCAACTGGCCAAAGTGAATCATATTTTATTTATAAGGTGTTTTTTTTGTAATTGAACTTATCCAATAGAATTAGGACACGTTTTAGGGTAATTATAATATCATTTTTACACTTAATTACCCTATTTACTTTTAACAGTGGTAAATAAAAGTCCATAGTTACTATTTACCAAAAATTATTTTCATCTTATTGAACCACATTTTACGTACTAACATTAACAGTGTCTCTTGGATTTTTGAAACTCAACTCACAGGAGTAGTAAAATTATGTTTTATACAAATTTTCAAATTCTCCTAGGAGGTGGGTAAAAGAAGGTAAAAAGATCAATAAAATTTTTATATATATAATATTATTATAAAATGAATCTAATGGATTATATTGAACATATATAGGTATTATGTATCTATTTTTAGCTAAAATAAATTTAAATAAAAATAATAATTATTTAAATAATAAATTTGTTTATATTCAATAACGTAGTGTTTTTCACTACTGATAAAAAATAGAATGTTTTTAGAAAAATACAAAAAATTCACCCTAATCTAATTTCAATATTTTGAATTCAAAAATGAAGTCCATTTTGAAAAATAATATTTATTAAATTTTAAAAAGTGGGTATTACAATTCATAATGGCTAGGTTTATTGGTCGCGGTGTGTTAGAATGTCGAAGTTGCGTACAATGAAAGCTATTGGATTATTCAAAGGGAAAGGTGTCGTGGAAGCCTGGGGTTTTACATTCCTTGAATGGAATAATAAATGAATCAACAAGGAGAACATACACAAGACTCATAACAAGTAGAAATATTTTGATCATCGTCCTTCAAAAAAGAGGAAGATCTAGATCCATTGAAAGGAAAACATGGTGGTATTTTTTTCATCTAAAAGTAAGGCTTCAAATAGAGTAAATTCACATAGATGCAAGGTGAATCTAAAGGTTTTTTCATTATCTTTTCATATATTTCGAATCCTACCCATTGGGTATTAAATATATATTATAGAGATGGCATCAGTATTCAAATATAGGAACCAAGTAAATTTATATTGATATATAGTGCAGAGGTGGGTTTTCAAGCTACGAATGGTGAAAGGATGGTTTCTATACCAATTTTTTCTAACACATCTCTTTTAAAGTAGTAATGTAATTTATTTTAAAGAGTTTTAATTATGAAGAATCTGGTTCAATGAAAATAATTTATGATTCATTAATAGATGCATATGATTTTGGTTTATCGTTATGAAATACAATATGTTTCACTTATAAATACAATATATGTTATTGTATAAACATCAAAATAATAAACACTATGTTTTAAATTATTAAAAAATTTATTGGAAATGGAGAACTGATTATGTTCACATGAATTATATAACACCAAACTATGGAATCACCATATTCGTAATGTAATCAAGAAGAATTTGAAAATTTTATATCATGTTGGTTATTTAAAATCATATAATCTAAAACCACATGAAATTTTTCATGATTGTTTTACAAAAAAATGACCAAACCACCATTTTGTGTATAGGGTTAAAGGGACACTGAAATTATTGGATTGGTAAACCCAAATCTATGCAGACCATTTCCAGTAAAACCCATTGGTGGGCACTCTTACATACAAACTATTATTGATGAATTGAGAAGATATAACTATGTCTTATTGATGATGTATATGTTTATTTCCTATGATAATGTAAATTAATTGAATAATGATGTATAGAATAATTTTTTAAATAAGATAAATTATATTCAGTCAGATCGATGTGGTGAATAATGAAAAAAAGAGTTTATTGACATTTTATGTGATTTTAGAATTCTATCGCAACACACTCCACCTTAAAAACCATGGGAGAATGGTTTTATTTAATGGAATAACTATACCATGTTATACATGGTCATTTAAATTTTGATTAATGAAAATATTTCAGTATACATTTTATTATATGAATTGAAAATTGTGGCATACATACTAAATTGAGTACCAAATAAAAAGAAAAATGGAATTCCTTTTGAGTTATAGAATCGAAAGAAACCCATTTTAACAATTACATGTCTATGGGGTTGTAAGGAATTTATTTAAGGCCTTATCAGGAAACAAATAGCACATCAAGGAACAAAGTGTATCTTTATAGGGTATCTTAAGGAAAAAATGGATAATACTACTATAACCACCCAAACTAGAGAGTGTCTGTATCTAGAAAAAATCATAATTCCTGAGAGGGAGAATATCCTACAAAGGGATAGTGGGAGAAAAAATGAATTTTAGGAAGATGATGCTCAAGATACAAAAATATTTGTTACATGAACAGATTCCACATTTCCCCATGGAATATGAAGTTCCTAAAATAAAAGTAATACATAAGAGCAGTAGAGATATAAAAAAAATGAATTTTAGGGATTTATATTCACCAATTATGGTGAATAATTATTGGCTGAAAATGGTGAGACTTTATCCTAAAAAGTGATAATATATATCATGGAGTCTACAAGATGGAAAAAACAACGGATTCTAAAATAGATTCCATGTACCAAAACCATGTTCGGGTTCTAGTCGTTCTTATAGTTGATGTAAATCCCATAGGCTGAAAATGGGTTTTCAAGAGAAAACTAGACATTTAATGTAATGTAAATACCAATATTTCAAGGATATTAGAAGAAGTGTTTAAACAAAATTAATGTATTTACTTTGATGAAAATTTTTCCCCAGTATACAGGATAAAATCCATCAGAATTCTACTTACTATAGTAACATAAAATGTCTTTGAAATTTGTAAGATGGATATCAAACCACATTTCCATAATGTTAACCCTTGGGAACATGTTTACCTGACCCAAATATGTGGATTTGTTACTCTTGATGATTCCAAAATGATTATAATGTTCCATAGATAAATTTATGAATTGAAACAATCACCAAGGTCATGGAACATTTGATTCAATAAAAACACAGCATAATTAGTTTTCATTTAAAACAATATTGATCCATGAGTTTACAAGTGTTTTAGTGGGAATTTTTTTTATGATTATAGTATTGTATATTGTGGACATATTAATTATTTCAAATGAAATAGTCATCATATCATCTATTAGGGCATGTTAAATAATATTTTTCTTCATGAAGGACTTATTTGAAGTAGCCTATATTCTAGGTATCATGATCATTCATGTTAAATCAATGAACCATATTAGAGTATGTAAAAGTATATACATAGACCATATCCTAAGGATATTTTTAATCGAATAATATTATAGGGTACTAGTTCTAGTTCACATGGTATGCATCCTCTTAAGAAATTTTCTCCTTTATTAGAACATGAGAAAGGTAGAAAGTGTATGATCCCATAAGATTTTGTGATAGGATCACTAATTTATTCTACGTTATGAAAATGGCATGATGATTCTATGGGATTGATCACGGTAGGAACATATTAAGAAGGTACAAGAAAACAAAATTCTTCTTCTATTAAGGATTTATTCAAGTTTCTAAGAACAACTACTGATTTGTTCCTAGTGTTTGGAGGATTCAAAAAGTTATTCATCATGGGTTATCTTCATTCATGTTTTCAAAAATATCAGAATGATATGAAGGCACATTCATAATATATTTTCACAATCAACATAGGATCTGTAAACTGGAAGAGGTCAACGCATGTAGTCATTATTGATTCTACAATGGATTTCGAGAATATAACAGCTTCTGATGCATGAAAGGCAGCCTTTTGGATATATAACATATTCAAATAGCTTGATATTTTACATAGGAGTAATATTTATATCGCATTGTATTATTTTAATACTCAATTAAGGAATCCTTAAAAATAGTTAATGTCACACCAATGAAAAAAATATATATTTCAGATTTTTCACCTTTTAAGGGATATTTATTAGAGGAATGAAGATATATTAAGATGATTTTATGAATAGGAAAAATCTCGATAAATAATGGAATATCGTAGTTTTAGAATGAGTATCATGTGAGGGATAGAGGACTGATGTTTATTAGAAATATGATTTCATGGATATGGGATTCTGTTGGAGTTAGTTCCCTATAACAAATTTATATGTACATTATGATAATTTTTATTCATTTTTTAAAATTAATTAACTATTTATCACATCATGATCATTCTTCTATATGAAAAAGTATGTGATAATGTCTTATGAGTAGTTTATTTACCAAATGTACAAAATAGTTCAATGCAATGATGAGAACTAAGAGGTTTGATCACATTATTTTAAAATATAAGTTCAATAGCTAGATGACATCATTTGAGGGACAAAATTTATTCAGAATACTATTGGTGGAGACACATTAGACTTTGAGGATCCTTCCCATGGTTCATGCCCTTGTAAATATAAAGTGTCAGATACTAAGAGAATAAGACACTCCTATAATAAATCCAAATTTATATATTTGGTTGGATGATCTTATCTGAAAATTTGTGCAATGATATTTATACATTCAGATTTTTAATAATTAGTATTATAAGTCATCTACTTGGATGTGTTGAAAAAGTACATGAAAATATATTTTCATTATGATGTATAAATCATCGGGGGCATTATGAGTAATATTTCATAAATGAATAACATAATAAATGATATTCCCTTGTATTATTTAATATATGTTTATATCTTGATCCATTTGATTAAAATTATTCAGCTTAGTTAAATCCATGTCCATGGCTTTCTATAGTCATGTTTGATTTTCTTAAATTAAAATAAATAAACATCAATTATATAGGATGATGGAACCATCACGGAACCTGCTTGATTAGAGATGTTATGATAAATTGATTATATAATATAGTTATCATTTGTATGTGGTATTATGTAATTTAAATATTAAATTCTTATATTATGGGAGCCTTGGTTTGTATTTTGATTCTAACCTTGGAATTTTGGATGCTTCTCCTAATGCCACAGAGGAAGATTCCAAGAAGGTGACATACTTAATATATACTAAATATCTATTAAATAATAAATTATTATTATTAAACTAGCTTCATAAATAATATTCACTCACATGGTTTAATAACTACTCATCTTTTCTTCATATCATATTTTCATTCATCTGTTATTGAACTAAAAATTATGAAATTGGAGTATTTAATAATATTTTCTATTTAGATAATATAATATTTATTTATTGGTTAGATAGTAATACTGTTATATATATTTATTAAGCACATAATCATGATTCAAGTCCCAATAAATATTACGGTGGAATGGATAACAGAATTTATAGGTTTTGTGATAAAATATATACATTGACTATTAAATTATTTAATAATATATAATTTAATTTGTAATATTAGGTCATCTAAAGAAATAATAAAAAATAAATATTAAAGATATGCGGTTAGACATGAATTAATTATATATTAGTGTGATCTTTTTCAATTATTTATTTTTTATCCCTAGAGGAATATAACAAGATATATATTTTTTTCAACTGAACCAATAAATTTCTCTTTTTGTGCATAATGAAATCTGGAGATTCATCTCAAAGCCCTATGGATCACCCTTCACCAAGAATGCTCCTATGAATGGATTGTGATCTTCGTCTACATTTTTCAATCATGTCAAGAGAGATAAAATATAATCCTTTAGAATTGATACTCACAAACTTAAAATTTTAATCACCTAAGCGATAAGATGTTTCATACTAGCACCTGAAAATTCATATGACGATGTTTGATGATTTATGTACCATGTGTGGATCACTCCTAGAGGGAATCGATTCTAGATTCCTATAGTGAACGATTGATAAATGATGATCTACTGTCATATAAATCAATAATGAAATAATTTTTCAGAAGGTAATTCATTATTTCTTAAATTAATTATAAATTATATATGATGAACTTGAACATGGTTTCAACGTTTTATACATTGGTTTTATTATTTTTTTCAATTTCATTGTTCATTTACATTATCTTCATTTATATATTAGATTGATAATCAATCATGAACAAATAAAAATATGGGCACGACCCATCACATGTTTATGTTGCACCCGAAACCATCACTTCACACTCTCTATTGCATTGTTTGATATCAGAATGTTTGAGTAATTCATATTTTATCAAGTGGTTAGTGGGTTAGTCCTACTCGATTAGTTATCAATATCATTTTCATCCAATGATAAATCCGGATTAAATAACGTTTATCATATTCATATCTATCCAAATTGTATGATAGTTGTTGGTTTCTTTGAGAATGTATAGAGTATCAAAAATTTATACATTATTGGAATTTATGGTATATTTATCATGGATTTTTTGACCAGATACCACGAACACATTGATTTTTATTAGTCAGAGGTAGAATTTTCATCACTAATGTGGGTGAATTTTCTCCTCACTGGTTAATGGGGTGTCGATGCAGCTAGAGTGGGGCCAAATCCTCATTATAGAGAGTTATTTTTTGTATATGTGCAATGACCCATGTAGTGGATAACATATTCACTCCCCCTTCTAATCTCATATTATTGTTTACTTCTTATATGTATACCAAATAATTTTGGTTTCTTACCATTGTATAGGGTATTTTACTTTTACCTTGATATTTTATATGTTGAAAACCCTATATAAGTTATATTAAATTATATTGAACCATATTAATTGAAATATCTGAATGTATAGCTTGATGATCATGAAGCTAAATTCTTCATCGATCCAATAACATCTACATCAGATGCTCTAGTTTTTTTTCAACATGATATTATAGAATAGACTTCAATTATCCTTTCATAATAGACATAATAACTAGATATCTAAAAAAAGTAACCATTTTTAAGAATTATTTAATTATTCAATTAGATAAGTGTAACCAAATTCAATTCAATGATTTTTATGCACTCTAGATACCATCGTATTTGAGTTGGAGATGAAGAGATATTGAAGACAGTATTTAAGAGAATATATGGTTAGTTTGAGTTTATTGTTATGGTTCTTGTAATCACATACCAGATTTCTTTCCATGATATTGAGCATTCTTTAAGCACATTGGATTTATGCTATGTTAAAAAAATTTCCATTATGAAAATTGGAGGCATCATTTATTTTTAATATGGTTTCTCATACAAGAATATCTTCTAATGATGATAAGTTCTAAGATGGTCTATATTTTTCATGACTGAATAATGTGATGAAGATTAAATGTTAATTAAATTTGGATTGGCGGTATAGTTTTTTAAATCCAAAATATTTTCACCAGATAGTTCCTAGGAATGTACCTAACAATAATGGCATAGTTTTTAGGTGGAATGATAATAGGATTGTTCCATTATAAGGATTATTAAGTGGTAGATGTTTTATTACATTTTTATTCATCAAGAGTCGAGAAATTGTAATGAAATTCATTGTGACACATCTAGTGTTTTATTGAGAGATGTTCTAATGTAGGAAGATATGGAAGTTTCATATAGGTTTCATCAACTACAAAAAAATTCTAAACCAACCATAATCATGAATTATATTCGAAATTAATGGTCCATTTGTTGCGATGTTGGAAACACTATTCCTTCAAATATATATATTTGATATTTTATAGACCATAAGAGTAAATGGTATAATTTATCCAAAAATGACATGAATATTAATCTGAGGTGTTATGTAGAATACTAATATATGATTTGATTTAAGATAAAGTATAATCCAATGATAGGCAGTTCCATTGTAGATTCTCATTGGAGGAATATGTAGGTAATTGGGTAATGGATATTTGTAGGAGGTTTGAATCTTGTGGCTTTGATGGAAGATAATATATTGGCAATAACTCAGGACCAAGTGGTAGTGGCCTTTTCTCCCTTGGGTATCACATATTTTTTGGTGGAGTGAGTGTAACACCCCAAGCTTCAATGGTATGTTTCCCTTTGAATAATACAATAGCTTATGTTGTACGCAACTTTGAGTTCAAACACACCACAACCATTCAAACTAGCCTTTATGAATAGTAATACCCACATTTTGAAATTTTATAAATTTTATCTTTCAAAATGGACTTCAATTTTGGATTTTGAATATCGAAATTATCTTATGGTGTATTTTTGGTATTTTTCTGAAAACTTTCAATATATGATGAATAGTGAAAACACTGTGTAATTGGTTAAAATCGACTTTTTATTTAAATAATTAGTTATTTTATTTTAATTTATTTTATGTAAAAATAAATACCTAATACCTGTATATGTTCAACGTAATTCATTGGAGTCATTTTACAATAAGTTTACTTATATAAAATTTTATCAGACTTTTTTTCATCTTTTACCCACCTCCTAGGAGAATTTCCAAATTTGTATAAAACATAATTTTTCTACTTATATGAGATGAATTTCAAAATTATGAGAGACATGGTTAATATCAATAAGTAAAATGTAGTTCAATATGATGAAAATAATTTTTGGGAATAGTAACTTTTGACTTTTATTGACAACAGTTAAAAGTAAATAGGGTTATTAAGGGTAAAAATGACATCATAATTACACTAACACATGTGCTAATTCTATTGGGTAAGTGTAATTTGACCAAAAACAGCCTTATTAATAAAATATGATCCTATTTGGTCCCCATGGATTAGATTATAGCATTTATTATTATTGTACTCAAAGAAGAGTTAAAAGAGTTAAATTCAAATTTTAGTAACTAAACCATTTTTAATATAGGGTAAAACAAAAAATAAATTTGACTATAAATATTCATTATATAGATAAAAATATTTCATACATAATGGTAATTTATTTATAATTTTTAGACATTATATTATATAATTTATTTCTGACACAATGATGATGCAGTAATTACCTTATTAATTAAATATTAAAGTAATCAATATTATAAATATCTAAATAAATGTAAATTGAAGCTTATGATGAATTCCACTGACTTAATAGGATAATATGACATCTTAGGATTGGTTAAATAAATTTTATTCTATGTGATAAATTCTAAATGGCTTTCAAAAAATCAATTCTAAATAGTGTCGAAACAGACATATTTGAATTTTAAAAACAAATACTATAATATTAATAGATATAATATTCTTAAAAATCTAGGGTTCGGCCAAAGGACTTAGATAAGGTTTTATATATTAACAGTGAACCACATGGGGTTCTCTTGGATTTTTATATTATGTTTATTAACCATATAATATAAAAATATAAAGAGACAAGGTAAATGTTAAACTATTTAACTAAGAGTTAAATATAAAAGATAAGGTTAATATGATGACCTAAAACTTAATAAAATATATTTTTTGATAGGTTTTTGACCCATCCCCACCTTATCTTGAAATAATTCAATTTTCATCCAATATAAATAGAAAATTATTTTATTTTTTAATAATATTTCTTACTCTTCCTAAACTGACTCTCACCTCTCTAATAAAAGGGAACTTACCCTTCTATAAATTTCACACCTCCAAAGCCTATTAGCTCGGCTAAAACCTAACAGAATATCCTCACAATATTCATCCATTCATCCTAGAGGCCTTCCTTTGTCCAGAATGCCATCCTATGGAGCCCTTTTATCAAATCAAAAGGAAAAATCCTAAGAACAGGTAAATATTTCATCACCTCTTTCAAATTTTTTTCTTCTTCCACTTCCTCATTCATTATTATTTCCATTCTAAAATAATAACTGAATCATATTCTATATACTGTGATGTTATTATAAAAATGTTAAAACCATATTCGTTTTTCATTCCATCTTATAAATTACAAAGTCACCCTACGTGCGTACGTACAGATTACCATATCCACGTTGTGGTGTACTTTGTTATTCAAACACATCATTATTTGGATGGGTATAATAACGAGTATAACTGATTTAAATAAAAAATATAACTTGTTAGTGATTCCTTATTTATGATATTTCTTCCAATTACATACAATTTCTCCATCAATATAATGATTTTGTCACTCATGCGTACGTAAGGATTACCGTCTCCAAGAACGTGATGAGATTCATTCCCCATCATAATTATTCAAGAATAATTATAATTTTATGATTAAAAATAATTTTCATGAACGTAATATAATTATGTATATGAATCAAATACATCCTCTACATAACAAACATGTCTTATGTAACCAATCATATAAAGGAATTCAAATCAGTTAACACCTGAAACAATGATGCTACTAAAATATTATTAACAATGAAATATTATAAGATCATATATGATATAATATTTTTGTATAAAGTTCTTGTTTAATTTAATAACAATGTTTTATCTATTATACAAGAGGTTAAAATTCCTTCGTCTAAGGAAAAGTACAAGGTAAGGGTAAACTTCACAATCTCTTTATTTTTCGAGGTTGTTTTTACATTATTATCTAGTGGGACCTCTTTATCACCCACGTATGTTTTTTATTAAAAATGTATTTCAAACCATTTTACTATTTACTAGAAAATGGGTTAAAGTCATTTATACCCTTATTTGACCTTATATGTTTTGAATGGAATCTTTCCGCCATTTTCCAAACAAGGTATATTATGATCTTTTTGACAAAATTAAGGTAAGAATGTATTTTTTAACTAATAGGGTGGGTGCAGATATTTTCGGCCGTTATAACATCATTGAAGCATCCTATACAATATAATAATAATATTTTCTAAATAAATGTTTTCTTTTATAATTATATGACATTTAAATGATTTCAAAATAGAAATAGATAGTTCTCTTAAAATTTTTTGATTTCATATATGTCAACATCATTTCATGAATTTTAAACTTGTTTGAAGTTGATTTATTATGATACCAAACTTCAATATTGTATTGACGGTTTTGTAATATTTTTGACTATGGATGTGTTATATTTATACAATTCATGGTTTATGGATCAAATATTGACATTTTGTATGCTAGTTTTAAAAAGAATTTTTTTGTTATTTTTAAGCCTTTTAATATGAGAAATGCATTGGACTTTGTAAGTGATGGGTGGAGCTCGTTATAGCTCCTCGATGCATCGGTAGGTCTCATGAGAAAAAATAGTGTCTTGGAACAAGGCCTTGACAAAAAATTATTGTATTCTTGGCAAAAGGCCTTGACTGCGTGGTTATGAATTATGGCATTATGCATTCAATAATTATGAAAGTGGTTATTGATATTTCATATGATTATTCGACTAGTATAATATCCTTGTGAATAAATTAATGGAAGTATTTGATTTTATCTTTTTCATATTATACTGATGTTTATGTTTAAAAGTGTTTTCTTTTAGTCTTATATATTGCCTTAAATGTTTATGATTATTTATCAACGTTTCTCCTATATTTTTATCCTTACATAGCATTTGAGCTCACCCCTTTCTATGTTTTGTTCTTCCTAGGATGTGAATAAGTATTTTATGGATGAACTATAGGGATAGGCTAAGGATATGAGTGTGTTTACAAAAGAGAAAAAATATTTTTGATGTTTTTATTTAATGATGTAATGTAAAACTTATGAATGTATCTAGTAATTCCAAGTCTACTAATCTGATCGGTCTTTCGGGACATTATTCCTTATAACATTCCAATTTTATGTAACAATGCACAGAATCTAGGTAACTTTGGTAGGGGCGTTACAGTTGGTAGCAGAGGAAGTTTAATACAATCCTTGGAAGCCTAATTTAGAAAGCCTCAGATTAGAAAACATTACCATTAGATAGAATTTGAGGATTAGTATAGAAGAACTTCCTAGAATTTTGGAACAATTGATAATTTTTGAGTTTTCCATGAAATAAATCCCTATCTATATATGAGAAGGTAGAGGTTTCCCTGGCATAGATGTACCTAGGGGTAAAACTCAAAAACCCCGCTTTGAGCTGGACCCGAATGGGAACCGGTGCACGACAATGAGCCCTGTTGCACTCTTGGTTACGACACACCTTGGTGATGTGCTTAGGATAATTCTAGTTTTCTTTACAAACCATTTTGAAATGTTTATGAGTATATAATTTCATAAAGAAAACAATTTTATTATTATAGATTATATCCATAAACTGTTCAATTTATGTTAACTATTTTACAAGTTTAGAATTATCTATTGTGATTCATAAACAAATCTAATGTATTCCATTTTTTCGAAATGGCCCAAAGTGGGATGAACATAAACTGTATCAATTCATGTAATCTATGTAGGGATTTCCCTCCTACTCAAGTTAATTATAGTGGAGCCGGTGAAGCAACTTGTACTGATCAGCTTATCACTATACTAGGATAACTCTCTTATGTTATGAGGAATAACCATACGCATATGGAGCACCATGATCCCCAATGTGGAGGATCAATGATAAACCAATTTATGAGTAAAAACCCACCAACATTAAATGGGAGTAAAAATCCATTAGTAGCTGGGAAATGGATACATTACTTAGAAAAAATCATTCATGCTTTGTGGAGTAGAGAAAGGGAAAAAGCTGTCATGGAAGTTTATCACCTCATGGGAGATGCAAATCAATGGGGGCCATTGATTCAAAGAACAATGGAACATGATGAAGTATAAAATATGGAATGTAGGGTGTTTAAATATATTTTTATAGAAAAATACTTCCTTGTGACCATCGAGCGGATATTAAAAGGGTATTTTTTAGTCTCAGACAAAAGGAGGATGACAATGTTGCAAAATATGAGGCTAACATTACACGATTGTCTAGGAATTCAGAATATTATATACATAACAGAAAGAGTAAGATTGATCGATTCTTTTAGGGGTTAAAATCATTTCCCCATTGAGAATTAGTCTCATAATCCTTCTTATCATATGAAAATATTGTCCCACATGCTAACAAGATAGAAAAATAATTCCCTATGTCTTAAGATTTTAAGGAAAAGCCGGAGGGGAAGAGATATGATAAACACTCTAGAAATAGAAATAAGGGGAAGAAGGGAAAAGTTGAATATCCATCCTATGGTAAATGTAGGAAGAAACACCCCGGTACATGCTTGAAGGTAATGGGAGTATATTACAAGTGTGGTGAAAAAATGATACCAAGCTCGTGATTGAAAGGGAAAGAAAGAGGCTGTCAATGTTGAATGATACAATTGTAGAGAAAATGGATATTATGCAAATGAATTTCCTAATCTCTAAGGGAACTTACCTCTAAAAAGGCCAAGGGAGAAAGACCAAGTTTATGTGATCACAACTGCTGAGGTTGAAGCTCTGAAAATGTGGTGGTAGGTAATTTAATGGTTTTCTCAAGTTTATCCAATACATTATTTGACTCAGGATCATCTCATTGTTTCATATCTTCCCATTTTTCTAAGAAGGACGGATATTTGAAATTTTACATAACAAGGGGGTTTTTAGTCGAAACCCCAAAGGCAAGTCTCATCGCAACAATTTTTTGTGTATTAGTTCCCATCAGGGAATATAAATGTTCTTTATTTGTTGATCTCATTTTCATAGCCATGATTGAATTTGATATAATCCTTAGAATGGATTGTTTTTAGACCATGATATGAAACTTTATTATAATAAGAAGAAGGTTACAATTTTTGATGATGATAAGTAGTACCTTATCTTTATAGTAGAAACATCACCATTAGATTCTTATCTAGATCCACCCCCAGTAGCTCAGCTAAATTCAATTATTTGGGAGGAAGAGAATGAAATAACAATGGGTGAGGAAATGAATGGCCAATGGGGAATCAGTGGAACTAAAGAAAAAACTAGCTGAATTTAGTAATAAGGTATTTCTTCGACCAAGTGTTTCTCCATGGGGAGCTCTTGTCCTTTTTGTTATGAAGAAATATGGATCTATGAGGTTTTTCATTGACTTCAGGGAGATAAATTCCATAAAAATAAATAACAAGTATCCCATACCTCACATTGATGATTTATTTGACCAAATTCATGGAGCTCAATATTTTTCAAAGATTAACCTTATATTTGGATATCATCAGTTGTGTGCGAATGAGGAATACATTCTGAAAACAGCATTTCGAACCTGGTATGAGCATTATGAGTTTATAGTAATGCCTTTTGGGATGACTAATGCACCCTCTATTTTTGTGGACATAATGAACATAGTTTTCAAAGAATATCATGTTGATGTTTAGTATAAATTTTTGATGATATCTTGGTATAAACAAATATCTATGAAGATCTAGAAAATAAATTTCGCATTATCCTATAGACTCTTAGAAGAAATTAATTATATGGAATTTTTATCAAGTGTGAATTCTGGAATTAGGAATTTCTTTTCTTGGCCATATTTCCCCTACAAATGGAATATTTGTTGACCCTTCTAATAAAAAGTTAATCCATGAATGGCCATCACCAACGATTGTAACTCAGGCATGTATTTTTATTGGTTAAATAGGTTATTATCAGTGTTTTGTGTAGAGTTTTTCCGATTGGCTAACCCATTAACCCAGATCACGTGTAAAAGGGTAAAAAAATTTTTTGGAAAAAAGAGTGTGAAGAATTTTTTGAGGAACTAAAGTGATGATTAGTTAGTGAGCCAATCATGACTCTACCATTGGGTAATGATGGGTTCATTATTTATAGTGATTCTTCAAAGAAACGACATGGTAGTGTCCTTATGCGGAAAGTTAGAGTTATTTCCTATGCATCATGATAGCAATAAATTCATGAGAAAAACCATACTACTCATGATCTATAGGTAGCAGTTGTAATCATTGATCTGAAAATATAGAGACACTATCTCTAAGGTGAAACTGTGTGATTTATACTGATCACAAGAGTTTGAAGTTTATTTTCCCATAGAAAGTGTTGAACATGAGGCAAAGAAGATGGCTTGAACTACTCAAGTATTATGATGTCACAATACACTACCACCCGGGGAAGGCAAATAAGGTGGAAGATGATTTGCGAAAAAAATATCATGGAGTTTTGAACAAGATGAGAGATGAAAGGGATTATATTATAATGGATCCAGTAAAAATGGATATAGGAATAATCATGGAAGGTGAAACATCAACACTTTTTGAAATGGTTTCCAAACCATCTTTACAAGAAAGGTTAAAAATTTATTAGGATGATGATGAGTTGTTTCAAAAGAAAATTAAAACTGTGAAAAATGGAAGATTGATCGACGTCATATATGAAGACAAGAATTTGAAATTTGGGAAGAAACTTTTTGTTCTCGATATACCTGCTCTAAAAAGAGAATTGTTAAATGATGCTCGTAGCTCTGATTTTTCTTTAAAACCTAGTAGAACTAATATGTATAGAGACTTAAATGAACATTTTTGGTGGGAAAACATAAAGACATAGATTGCGGATTCTGTGTCGAGATGTATTGTATTCCAACAAGTGAACGTTGGATGACAACATCCTAGAGGAGTCATGAAACTTCTTCCCATACCTGAGTGGAAATGGGATGATATTATGTTGGACAATTTCATGGGACTACCAATGACTCTGAGAAAGAATGATGCAATATGGGTCATTATTGTTCGTCTTACCAAGTAATCACATTTTCTTGCTATAACAGAAGATTAACATCTTGAACTTTTAGCAAGACTGTATATTAATGAAGTTGTAAGAATTCATGGAGTACCCCTATCGATTGTTTCAGATTGTGAACCCAATTCAACATCAGGATTATGTAAAAGTCTTCAAAAATCCCTAGATACTGAACTTCGTTTGATCCCTACATACCACCCTCAAACTGATGGACAATCAGAAGGGACTATTCTAACCTTAGAATACATATTGAGATCTTGCTCAAATTACTTTCAAGGTATGGGGGATCAATATTTACCTCTGGAATATTTTTCCTATAAGAATAGATTCCTTTCTAGTATTCAAATGGAACCATATGAAGCGTTATATGGAAAGTTATTCCGCACAACTACTTGTTGGGATGATGTTTGTGAAAGAAAAATCATAGGAATTGAACATGCTGAGGAAATGATGGAAAAGATGAAGGTTATCCAAACCTACATCAATGCAGCTCAATGTAGGCAAAAGAGTTATACCGTTAACTGAAGGAAGGATTCGGAATTTCAGGTTGGCGATCATGTTTTCGTGAAGGTATCTCCATTTAATGGGAGTTATACACTTCGGTAATAAGGGTAAATTAAGTATCAGGTATGTCGAACCTTTCAAAATTCTAGAATGAATTGGGGTTGCGTCTTACCATTTGGCAATGCAACCAAGTCTCTCCAATGTTCCCGATGTGTTCCATGTATCACGGATGATAAAATAAATACATGACCCAATGCATGTACTCACCTATGAAGAAATAGAACTGGGGCCTGATCTGTCTTATTGTAAAGAGGCTGTCAAGATTTTTGATAGAAGATAACAAATGATGAGAAACATGATGTCTTGTCTGGAAAAAGTTCTATGGAGAAATCATAAGATGGATGAGGTAACATGGGAACCCAAGTAACATATGATGAAGAACCACTAGAATCTTTTTCTGTAGTAATATTCTAGAAATTTCTTGGAAACAATTATTTTATGTACGGTAGAATGTAACACCCCAAGATTCCATGGTATGTTTTATTTTAAATAATACAATATCTTCTGTTGTATGCTACTTTGAGTTTAATCCCAACACAACAAATCAAAATAGCTGTTATGAATAGTAATAACTACTTTTGAAATTTTATAAATTTTATCTTTCAAATTTTAATTCATTATTGGATTTCGAATATCGAAATTAACTTAGGGTGAATTTTGGGTATTTTTCTGAAAACATTAAATTTTTGATAAATAATGAAAAATGTTGTGTTATTGGTTAAACCCAACATTTTATTTATATAATTACATATTTCATTTTAATTTATTTTTTGTAAAATTAGATATATAATACCAATATATTCTCAACGTAATTCATTGGAGTCATTTTATAATAAGTTTAGATATAAATAATTTTATCGAACTTTTTACCGCCTTTTACCCACCTCCTTGGAGCATTTTCAAATTTGTATAAAACATAATTTTACCGCCTCTGTGAGTTGAATTTAAAAAATCTGAGAATCATGGTTAATATAAGTAAAAATTGGTTCAATGAAAATTACATAATTTTTGGTGAATAATAACTTTTTTACTTTTATTTCACACAGTTAAAAGTAAATAGGGTAATTAAAGGTAAAAATAATATCATAATTACCCAAACAGATGTCCTAATTATATTGGATAAGTATAATTCGACCAAAAACAACCTTATAAAGAAAAATATGATCCACTTTGATCCAAATGGATTAGATTATGACATTTTTTATTATTTTATTTAAAGAACTGTTATAAGAGTTTAATTCAATGTTTAATAACTAAACAATTTTTAATATAGTGTTAAACACAATATAAATTCGACTATAAATATTAATTGGAAATATAAAAATATTTCCTACATAATAGTATATTATTTATAATTTTTAGGCATTATATAATCTAATTTATTTATGACACAATGATGATGCAGTAAATACCTTATTAATGAAATATTAAAATAATTGACATTATAAATATCTACAAAAATCTAAATTGAGACTTTTAATGAATTACACTAATATTCTAGGATAACATGACTTTTTAGTTTTGGTTAAATAAATTTCATTCGAAGTGATAATGTATTTATGGCTTTAAATAAAATTAAATACTAAATAGTATCAAAATTGACATAAATGAGTTTTTAAAACAATACAATATTATTAATTGATAAAATGTTTATAAAAATATAAGGTTTGGCCAAAGGACGTAGATAAGGTTATATATATTAATAATGAACCTCATGGGGAACTCTTGTATTGTTATAGTATTTTCATTAACCAAATAATATAAAAATACAAAGAGACATTGTAAATGTCAAACTATTTAACTAAGAGTTTAATCTAAAAGATATGGTTTATATGATGACCTAAACCTATCTAAAATATATTGGTTTAGAAGTTTTAGACCCATCCACACCTTTTAATTTTAAAAATTCATTTCCAAGCCATTATAAACCAAAAATGATTTTATTATAAAATAATATTTCATGTTTCCTAACGTGACTCTCACCTCTCTTATAAAAGGGAACTTCACCTTCTCTTAATGTCAAACCTCCAAAGCCTTTTGGATCGGCCAAACCATGGAAAAATATCCTCCCAACATTCCTCCCTTCATCCTAGAGGCCTTCCATTGGTCAGAAAGCCAACCTAATGAGCCCTTTTGATCAAATCAAAAGGAAGAACCTGAAAAATATGTAAACATTTCATCACTTCTTTCAAGTTTTTTCTTCTTCCACTTCCTCTTTCTTTGTAGTTTACATTATAAAATAATAACACCCGTATATTATATATAAAATGATGTTATTATAAAAATGGTACAACCATATTAATTATTCTATCCATCATATGAATGACTAAGTCACCTTACGTGTGTATGTACAGATTACCGTCTCCACGTTATGGTGTTGTTTCTTATTCAAACAATTCATTATATGGATGGTTATAATAATGAGAATAACTGATTTAAATAACAAATATAAAATTTTATTTATTCTTTATATATGATATACCATCCAATTACATATGATTTCACCATCAATATAATGATATTGTTGCTCGTGCGTACGTACAAATTACCGTCTCCATGAATGCGATGAGATTCATTCCCCATTGTTATCATCCATGAATAATTTTTATTCTATGATTAAAAATAATGTCAATGAACATAATATAGATATGTATATAAATCAAATACATCCTATCCATAATAATCCTGACTTACGTAACCATGTATATAAAGGTAAATGAATCTGTTAACACCTAAATTGATGATACTACTGAAATATTATTAACAAAGTAATATTAGAGGATCATATATGATATATTATTTTATTATATAGTTCTTGTATTATTTAATAACAATTTTTTAAATATTATATATGAGGTTTGTGTACCCTCGACCAAGGAAAACTACAATGTGAGGGTTAATTCTATAATCTCTTTACTTATCCAAGGTTTTCATTACGTAAGATTCTACTAGGACCTCTTTATCATCCACAACCATGTTTTCTTAATAATGTATTTGAAAACATTTTTACTATTTACTGTACAATGGGATAAAGTCATTTATACCCTTATTTGACCTTATATGTTTTGAAATAAATCTTTCTGTTGTTTTCCAAACAAGGTACTTTATTTTCTTTTTGACAAAATTATGTTATGAATGTCTTTTTTAACTTATACATCAGGTGAGGCTGTTTTCTGCAATTATAACATCATTGAAGCCTCCCGTACTATATTATAATAATATTTTTAAAATAAATGTTTTATTTTATAATTATATGACTTTGAAATAATTCCAATACAGAAAGAGATATTTCTCTTAAAATGTTTTGATTTCCTCTATGTCCACATCCTTTGATGGATTTTAATCTTGATTGAAGTTTATTTATTATGATACAAAACATATATATTGTGTTGAATGTTTTGTGATATGATTGATGGTGGATGTTTTATATTTATACCATTCATGGTTTATTGATAAAGTATTGACATTTCATATTCTAGTTTTAATACGAATGTTTATGTTATGTTTAAACATTTTCATAAGAGGAATACATTAGACTTAGTATGTGATGGGTGTAGCCCGCTATAGCACCTCCATGAATCGGTAGGTATCATGAGACAAACTAGTGTCTTAGCACAAGGCCTTGACACAATCTTATTTTTATTCTTGACATAAGGCCTTGACTATGTGGTTATGAAGTATAGAATTATGAATTCCATCATTATGAAAGTGGCTGTTGATATTGCATGTGATTATTAGACTAGTGTAATATCCTTGTCAAAAGGGAAATGGAATTATATGGTTTTATCATTTCCATATTTTTCTGAATTTTATGTATAAGAGGCTTTTGTTTTAGTCTTATACATTTCCTAAAATTATTATTATTATTATTTATGAAGGATTCCTCTATATTGTTATACTTTCTGAGCATCTGATCCTATCCCTTTCTATGTTTTATTTTTTCAAGGATGTGAAAAATTATTTTATAGATGACCTATAGGGATAGGCTAAGGATATATGTCTGTTTAAATAGGCGAAAAAAATTTATTTATGGTTTTGTTTCATGATGAAATTTAAAAATTATAAATGTATCTAGTTCTTCATAGGCTACTAAACTGATTGGTCTTTTAGGACATGATTTCTTGTATCATGAAAATGTTGTGTAGTAATTCACCGACCCTGGGTAACTATGATCGAGGCGTTACAGTGAGTGAAGGTATTCAGGATTCTAATCCAAAATTTATCCGTGATGCACATAATGTTGGTAGTGAATGGTTATATTTTAGGACTGACATTATATAGACATGTTTTGATTTTTGTTCATAAAAGAGTGAAGATTAATTCATTTATTTGTGACTGTATGATGAAGAAATTTTATTATTATATATTGGAGGTGAACCTAGGATAAAACAAATGTATCACATCATAAAATGGAGATACTAGTTTCTTAGAATTAAAATAGACTTTAAAGGTTTTGTCTCACATTGCATGAATTATTTAATGATCAAAGATTAAAATCAGAGACTGGAGGGTTGGTACAACCATATCCCATGTCTATATGTAAGTAGGACGAGGTATATACAGACTATGATATAATGTTTATAAGGACCCCAAGTGTTAGATATACTTTATGAGTTATAGTTGTTATGGTAACCAATGTGGCTCATTTCTTGTTCGTCTCAGAATCTGACATGGTGAAAGGGAAATGAATTATCTATGATTGGAAGATTGTGATGTTGCACAGAGTTCCTTTAAGAATGGTATATCAAATAGAATCTTAATAGTCAGCATGATTATGGAAATGTTTTTCGGGAAGTATTGGGGACTTACATGATGTTTCGTACTACTTTTCATTCTGCAACTAACATAAAGTGAGAGATAATGATATCTACTTTAAACCATGTGATTCAGGTATTAGTTAAAGATTTTAGTGGAGCTTGAGAGGATCACTTGTGTCTGGAGTTGTTTTACAACAACCACACTTTCATGGCTTTGATTCATATGGATTGATTTTATTATTCCCATAGATAACCATGTCATTAAAGTATATGACGACATGAGGTAGGTGTATCCTAAGCTATTGTGACTAGTATAATATCTGATACATTTACGGGGTAATGTTATTTTTAATGTGGATTTTTACACTACAGAGTAGAGAAAATACTTATGTATTCTGAAGGAGATAAACCTTGGAGTTTTATGTGGTTGATATAGTTTTATGGTGGTTGTCCCCTCTGTTGGGCCATACCGATATGAGGAAGAAAT
Organism: Viscum album; assembly: GCA_963277665.1. NCBI lineage: Eukaryota > Viridiplantae > Streptophyta > Magnoliopsida > Santalales > Viscaceae > Viscum > Viscum album. The sequence goes on from OY728128.1 coordinate 119,801,057, forward strand.
GGATATTGGCACTACTGTAAATTGATCCACTAGAAATCATAAAATGTATTAGTAAAATGAATCTCTTTTGGATATTCCTCCATTATATATTAGAATATTTTTTTCTATCTATCTCAGTATCAGAGGTGAAATCATTGTTCTATGAATGTGATCGACTATGAGGATATTGAGATTGAATAAGAAACAACCTTTGTAGAGTGGCCAATTTTTATTTTCCTATAAATGTGAAGGACCTATGAGATTATAACATTCCTCTTGTTTGTTCTTAATGATAGAACTATAGTATTAAATAAAATACATGGAGTGGGAGATATACTTATGGGTGAGGGGGCCTGAATTATTCATGTAGACCCATAAAAACTCTTATTGACTATGGGAAGTTATAGGAGGGGGATAACCAAACAACCATATATATAAGGAAACCTATTTTTATCTTGTGTAAGGTTTTTTAATATTATTTTAATTTTTTTATGTGGGTTAGTGGGGTTTGGGAGGATGTAATTGGAGGAGGGTCAGACTGGTGGACATAGATGTATCCTAAAAATCTATTGCAGCTCCATTATCTAGACAGTGGGGATCCACTATCCAGATAGAGTTTTATAGAGTACACATTGTAGCATTTTTAATCCCACCGAATAGTTTTGGGGAATCCACCATCCAGAAGAATAGGTTTTCTAGGTGATATTGTTTCTTCATAGGTGAAACTGGATGGCCAATGGATGCCATCAGCTAGACAGGGGCACTGTCGGCTGACTAGTAATCCTATTGGGGTATGTTTCATTTTTTAAAAACCTTTCCTCCCTAAAATTGCACATTTTTATAGGCCTACCTTGTAAAAGAAACACCCCAAGATCACGCTTATATAAATTTTGAACTCCCTCCTCTCCTTCCACCTTATTTGTCTAATGCCCAAATATAGGTTTTATTAAAGGTTATTTATTCGGTGAGGACTATCCTAGTCAATATACATTATCATCACTTATAAATTTTAAACCAAAATATTATTATAGATTTTTATATCAGAAATAATGGGGTTATCATGTTTTAATAAGGTAATTGTTTATTATTGACATAATTGGATCCTAGATTTAGGAAATTACAGTCAGAACACTGTTAATATGTTGGGTATAGTGTGAATTGGATATTAATGGGTGTGTGTGATCTTGACTAAGATTTTTATATTATAATCGCATTAATAATGATCCTAGAATAAAAATCCTGATTAATTTTGAATGGTTCTATGAACTATAGTGGTTCAATTGGACTTATTTATTGGACCTTGTCACGGAACGTTGTTGCGCCTATTATTAGAGGATCTTGTCTTTATTGATGCTTCTAAGGGTTATTATCATGATTATTTGAATGCATTGGTAGTCTAAAGGGACATATGTAAGATACTAAATTACATGATTAGTGCATGTGTAACTCAGTGAGAGCTATGACAATTTTTTCTCAAATGTGGATTGTGATGGTTATGCCTCTTTCAAGACAGAACATTTTATTTATATGTATTCATATATTTATTTATTTTATATATTATTCCCAATTTTGTATAGTACAAAATACTGGTTTACCCATATAGACTATCCTCTAAGGAGTATTTTTCAGACATTTTGTTGATATATAAATGGGAAATACCTTTAATGGGTATGTGGCTAACATGATATTTTACTATCCATTCAGGTGGATGTGTTGGGTGTCTCATTTAAATTCCTTCTATCATAGAGCTGATGTAGGTAGTTTTTGTCTATAAGTGCATGACATATGTGTTTTTATTATGGGAATTAATTTTTGTGTATATAGGGACTATTTACATTCATGGAATGTGCCCGTATATCCTATGTACATAAGTTATGGATCGTTGATGGTATCATTATAGGTATCATACTCATGTCCAACATATGCATTTCGATGAATGTGTATATTTTATATCCAGGGATCTGATGAAGGGTATCAAAAAATTGGTTTGGGGATGAGAAATTACAGTATGTGGGAATCCAGGATCTTGTTATAGAATATGGTTTTAGATTTCTTTTGAAATTTTTCCATGTAAATGTTATCTCATACATTGATCTGCTATCTTTGGTGACCCTCTTACTTTTTTCAGTTGTGTGATTGATAAGATGTAACTCTATTTCATGGGTTGGAACATTATATGTCTGATAATAATATGAGTATCATTCAATCATTTTTTATTTATACTATTATCGTAAATATTATATCCTATGATAATTAGTGATTCTTAGGGAATAGTGCGGCCATAATTATAATATGGGTTCTTATTCATAGTGTCCAACATATTGCATATAGGGAGTTGCACCTGAGGCCATGTGTCACTCTTTCACGAAACCAAGGATTTAGTTTGGGGTGTAATAGGTGATCTCCCATGGAACATTGAAAACATTTAAAACTACAATAATTCTCAATGAATCATCACCACTTTCAATCACTAAGAAAATATAGAGATAATTAAATTAAATGAAATTCATATAATGCCACATCAATCTCTCCCAATAAATTTTCTAGTAATACCATAAATCCTCAACATCAATGTAGATTCTCAAATGGATTTTATTATTCACCGACTTATTAGAAATAAATTTCTTGGTCAGTCTAAGGGATCATCTAATTTCATATTTACACATTAAAATATCATGTTCCCCTCACTTTTACATATAATAAAAATTGAATTAGTCATCTTGAGAATAGAAATATGTCACATTTTTTCCTTAATAAAGACATTTAATTATTCGATTCCATGTCTACATGGGAAAAAATGTATAATAAAAGAGTTATATAATAAATTTCATCCATAGTATCCAAAAAACACTAGTATTTTATATTATACTCAAAACACATTTTGGGGATCTTAAAAAAAGGTATTTATCAAGATATACTAGTAGCCTTCACATATAAGAAAAAAATAAAAATTTCAATTGATATTCATGTAACTCCAATTTTGACTAATGATATTATCAATTGACATAATCCCTTAACAACATCATTTATCTTCATACCCCAAAAAATCCAATTTTAAAATTTATATAGAAAATATAGATTGAATATAATTTTGTAAAATGATTGTTTATTTTCATGAATACTCCCAATAAAGGATTCACTCAATTAATTATTACTCATTGTATCTGAAATACCTTGAAAAATAAAACCAATTTTTTCACTAATGAAAACCCTTCCTATGATATTCTTTATAGACTATACATGTTACTATTTAACTTCATATTACATTTCCCCCCCCCCAATAAACTGCCAAAATATAATTTTTTCTAATCTATTTGTTTTGATTTCTTCCTTCATTTAATGTAGTTTCCCCACCTCAGAGGTCAGGGAATCATCATTTTAGTGATAATGATTTAATTTAATGATCATCACATTTTGGGTGGGTAAGATAGTCATGAAATATTTTTGAAATTATATGTTTTCTAACATATTTGATAATTATTATTGATATTTAATTAACATAAATTGAATTTATCATATTAATTATTTAAAACATATTCTAAAACAACTTTTTTTTCATTATCTATGTTAGTCATTTGTAATCCCACCATTTGTTTATACATTTCCAACTGTTCAGGAAATACTATAAAACACATGTTAATTACATTCGTATAATACATAGAATTATAATACATGGCTTATTTTTCCCATCATATGTAACAAATATATGGAGTCTCCTTGTGAATACATCATCCATGTGGAAATGTTTTCAACATCTACCACATACTCATTGTACACATCAAATTCGTTTTTGGTGAGATGAATTTGGAGGAGATTTATTCAACAAATGTTCTCAAGGCGATTTAAACCTAATATATTCACTAACAATCCCCCTTAATTGTTCTCATATTTATAGATATGAAATATTATTCCAAAAAGAATAATCAATTTGTTTTTACCATCCACATCGCCAGTAATAACCTCAATATTATAAACAGAGACCTTAATAGAATATTTTCCCTGAATTTTTATTGATCTTTTTACCTTAAAATAAATCATTCCACGTAATTGGTTTATATATTCCTCTTGACATAATTTATTATTATAATCTAATAGAATTTCTCTCAATACAATTCAGGTTCCATACTTATAAAGGTATATTTTGGTGTCTTACATTGTTAGTTATAAAAGTCTTATATACGGTCCTGACATTAAACAATAAAAAATATTGTGTTTTATTTAATAAATTACATCACTTCTCATATAAGATGTATATATAGGTTTAATGTTTTAGATAATTATTCCATGATCATAAATAACAAAACCATAATATATAATGTGGACAATTACAAATAATAACCATTGTTTTCCATAATATAAAACTTCAAAAATAAATAATTATATCTTTTATAAAGAATATTAAAGAATTTAAACATGACCTCTTTCAATACCTTTATCATACTTAAACCATGTGATTTTTTCAAAAAAAAAATGGATGATAACACAACTCAGTAATGAAAAAAATGAAAGGAAACAATAAGTTTGGTAAAAACATTAAAAATAATATATCATTTACATTTTCCCTATAATTTAGTTGATAATATGAAATAAAACATTTTCACATGAATAAAGAACAAAAAATTTGATCAAAAATTTATTAAAACCCATATAATGCATTTAAATTTATTTTTGTGTCCTTGAGGATCATATATATAAACCCAATAAAAAACACTTCTAATTGGAATAACTACACGACTGACATCTAAAATTCTAATTACTCAATGAATTGAATATCTATAATGTGGATCACTCTTTTTATAAGCTATTTTGGGTCACATGTGAGCTATAATGGGGCTCGACCCTTCATATAGACTATATCGATATCACCTATTTCTTAGGGGCTTTAATGGGGCTCATTCCTTTGTATAATCTATATTGGTCTCACCCATGAGATATAATGGGGATCAAACCATAGTATAAGATTTATAATCATCATATATTTCATATAATTCCAAATTACAATATCTCAAGTAAATCAATTTCATTATAAACCCTTTAAAACTATTTTTAAGTCCATATGAACACACATTCGGATAAAGATTTAACCTCCTTTTGAGAACCCATTTTCAATACCAAAACACAATTTCCAATGAAAACAATTTTCAATACCAAAATAACATAAAATAAAATTATATTTATTCGTTTACAAAACATTATATCTTAAAATTAAATCAAAAAATAAAATTAATGGACATGGAAATGGAAAATTCATTATTGTCATGAATGTTCATAATGGAAGAATACTTTTACCATTTGTCAACAAATTCCTTAAGAAACACATTAAAAGATTCATTTTGAAAAAAATTTAATGAAATTAAAAATTAATTAAATATATCTAATAATATTTTTATAACTATAAAAATTAATTTGTTAAATAATATCAATAATATTAACATTGAGAAAATTATTTTGAAATTATATTTTTAAACATTAAAAGTTTCCTACACCACTTTGATCATTTAAATAATAATACATATGGATGAATAAATTTAGAGAGTCATTTAATAACATTATAATAGAGAAAATATGAATATATAATTACTTTGGGGATTTATAGACACCTTATACATAAATAATGGTGCATAATATTATGATATTCCTCAATGAAAGGAGATTCACATGGAATCCCTTGCCTTGAGTCTAACATGTCAAATCTATCTTTATCACTCTAAATAATAAAATTAACTTATCTATTTAATTTCACTTGAACCATTTTATGTTTTATCACTACTTTTATTTCAAATTTTTTAATATTTTATACAACTACTTAAACAACTAAATCTATGTCGGGTGTTTTCTCCATATTCGGTTAATGTGTCAAAATGCTAAGGCTGGTTGTCTATGGTAAATGATGTAATTATATTAACATATACAAAATGATAATATTGAAGTAGTTATCATATTTATACATTCATTATTTTTTTTAATAAAAATCATGAATGATGTTTATGAAAAATTAACCAACATTACAATAATGGAGACAGTAGGTTATTGGTACGCATGAGTAACGTTACAATTTTTAAATGATCGTTACAAAAATAAGGTAAGTAATATTCATCATTCTAGAATTATCATTATATAATATATAAAATTTTATTTAGTAAAAACTACTAATATATATAATTATTATGATGTAATATTAATCACATTGCTTCGAGGAGGCTAGAGTCCACACATCCGATAACATTGTTTTCTGTTTTTTAGTGTGTGAAAAGGTAACCACGAAACTTATATATTAAAATACTAGAAAGGAAATTATTTCATGAATATAGAATTTTTTTCATGTATTTAAAATATTGTTAAATGAACTCATCCACAATATACTCCACGTAAAGTGTGAATATATCCAATCACTTTGAGGTGGCCATAGTCCACAGGTGCACAAATGATTTTATTGTATTCTCACAAAATGGAATGCGTGAAGGAATTGTATAATAATTATTGAATCATTAATAAAACAGAAATATATTATATATCATATAAATATTTTTCCTTCATCATAATTCCCAAACATTAGAGGTGGTAAAATAAAAATGAATGACATCGTTTCATGATGTTGTAGTTCACCGTACACAGAAACATTAATTTTGTAACCCAATTAATGGAAGTATATATTAATGTATGTATTACACTGAACACAAAAAATGTCATTATATTTATGATAATGAGTTTATTATATATATTTATATGTAATAATAATAAATTATGTTGTTTGATAAATAAATAAAATAGAAATTCACATTGAATAATGTTACTTCTGTTTTAAGTAACTCATATTGGTTTGAACCAAAGGGATTCCATGGTTGGATTTCATCCCAAAGTGAGAATTCTAGGAAGATATAAGGGGTTTTTGAGTTTTTTTGGAAGGTTTTGGATGATACAAAATGCTATGTAGGTCTGAATAGAGGTGAAGAATAGATTCTTTTTTATTGTGGGGGAGGAGTGACAATTCTGTAAATACTGAAAGTAAACACTATTGGGATGTGTCCCTTAACTAATGTGATACCAAAATTAAAAATAATGGATTAATGGAAAATTAGGGTCAATACAAACTCCCACCACCCAATAATAAAAAAAATTATTATTTTTTCATTAGTATTTATGTTTCCCAAATTGTATTCTTATTTGGGGTTTTCATTTAATTAGATAATTATCTATCCTATGAAATTAAACCATTATGAAATAATATAAGTTATAATTATTTGAATATTTATTACCACTTATTATATAATATATTATATAATTTATCAAATAATAATAAAATATGTTTTGGCAGTTAATTTTAATTTAAATGATAGTAATGCCCCAAAAGACTACTATAACCATTACTTCACTACCAATGGTTTTACTATTTATCGGTAAATATGTTCATTATAAAAGATCAATATTACCATGAATGGATGATTTTTTAAATTTAGTAACACTTAAAATCACTAAAATGAATATAATAGTTTAATAAATTTTAAATTATTCAACAAAATATTATTTACTTTAGTTATTAAGTAAATAAATATTTCTTGAGTTGGTGTTTCTTATAAATTTACAAATGATTATATAATCTCAAAAAATTAAATATAAATCATTTTTATAAAAATAACTAATTTATATTGAAAAATTAAATTTATAACCAAACTTATGTAGCTTCCTCCCAACTCAACTACAATATAGGTGCCAATGGTAATGAATTTTCCATTTTTTGTCAATTTTTCTTACCTATATTACTATATACATCAAAATCTGAAAATAGTGTCCCAATTACTCATAAAAATATAAAATAATGTTTTGGGGTAGAATTATGTCAATAAAATGGGTTTCTAACATGATTCTATATCATTCTTTCACTTATGATTATTGTTTAATGAATATGTAAATACATTACTACCTTGATCATTGGAATGAATTTTAATTACATTCACTAGTATTTTTGGGTAAAAACTATGTTGAACATATTAAAAATTAAAAATTATGATTATTCCAAATTTTATATCATTTTTTCAGAATAATAATAATTGGGTGGGGGAGAAATTAATTTAAAAATTACCTCACATGCAAGATGAGACAACATGTTTTTAAAGAGAAATGTTCCAATGCTTGACAAGTATTTATATTCAATTTCAATGTGAAATAGATACAGATGACCAAAATTGTATTTGTTCATGTAAAATTTTAATAATTATACATTAAAACAAATTCAAATCTTAAATTATCTTTTTAAAAAAATTTAGATGAAAAAGGTGTTTCTTATCATTATTGAGTAATTTCCACTATTAATAAAAACATGAAAATTCTTAAACAAATAAAAAAAATTAAATGAATTTAAATTTTTATAGTACTATTTAAAAAATTAATTGTATTTTTTTGATTTAAAAATTATAAATGTTTCAAAATTTATATTTAAAATAAGTGATCCTTTAAAAGACGGTAAAATACCTTTTAAAAAAATGATGTTTTATAGCATAACTCCTGATTTATTCTTATATTATGCCAGTAATGTCTTTTGGATAAATGTAAAAGAAATTATAAACATGTGCAAACATAATATATTTATTCATATTCACACCCTCCAATAAAATGTCCAGATGATAAATCTCATACTAAATAATACTATCAACAGTTTACTATTGTTCTATAAGAGACAACCTTTTCTATAACACAAGTTATTAGGGAAACATGATGTTACAAGAAATTCAAGGTAAAAATTGTGTTTTCTATAATTAAATATAAAATGTGAATCGTGTGAAACTAAATATATCATTGAATATAAATAAATTTTTAAGTTTATATTTCATAATATATCTTGATTTTATATCCCACCACTGATGAAATTAATTTCACCCATGAAATTCATAGTGGTTATCATATTATTATTATTTCATGAATTAATTTTTTGAAACCCACAATGTACAAATGTTTAATAATACATCCAATTAAAAATGAATAATATGAAACACAATTGCCACTATTTGTTATGAATAAATAGGTCTCCCCATTGAGTGAACATTGATGTGATATTAAAAGATGGATTTGGAAGGGAAAACTAATTCCCATGGGATAATATAGTATGAGAGAGAACATGGTAATGTAGAATAAAATTAAAAAAATACAATCCAAATATTTTTGTAAATGGTTATTAATATCTTCAAAAATGATGGAAATAGGATAATATTTTACTTCGGTAAATGTTTCCTAGATTTAAAGGATTCCATCATTTTAAATTTTAAGTGAATAAATAAATATACTTAAATTAAATTTAGTGATCCATCACTTAAAAAATTACACCCCAAACTCAATGATTACTGCAAAAAATTAGTATCTGAGATGTCTTTTCATGATAGAATCGCTAGAATCAACTGCTAATGGACTACATAATCTTCAAAAGGATAACACAATATTCATTTTATCCTTAAATATTAACCAAACAATCATGATTAGTACATATTAAGATAATTAAAAGGTTTATGTGTTGAGGTAATTATTTAAACCCGAAATTTCAATAATAAGAACCAACGTTGATAGTAAAACATTACATTTATATAAAATTATATTGATCTCCAATACCGTTAATGATACATCCAACCAATTAAAGGTATTATTCCTCCAATATCTTTCAGACATATATATTATACATATATAAAAACTCAATAAATGTCAAAAAAATTATTTCCATTATTTTAATCATTATAGAAGGGGTGCCTAAGACCATGGTATTGTGATCATCCTTCGAAAAAACTGAACTACATAGAGTCTCCAAAACATTACAAAATGTAAAAAAATCAACTGTATAAGTTAAAAAGGAAATCACCACCCCTTTTTCTTATGATCAGGAAAATTTCCACCTTGATAAAGATTCTTCATACACACATTATCATAATTTTCTAACACATTATAGCTGAAGCATATTACTTTTTACTTGTAATCTATAATATTCATGTCGGATTATTCAAGAATCTTTTTCTTGTAGTCACAAACCATGTTACCAAGATTACCACACCAATAACACTTTACAAATCCTAACATATATTAACCAAAATTTATTTTATCATACTTGGAATTAGATTTTGGAATACATCCAAATTTATAACTTAGTTTTATCTCTGTTTCATTTCTCTTGGAATGTTTCGTACTCTTGTCATCTTATGGTGAGTAATTTTTTGAAAACTCCACCTGTTCTTTCTAAGAACAACAAAAAAAATTCAGAACTATTAAATTCCTGAGATTAAAAATCTCTCCTTAAAAAAGGATTCAATACTATATATAATCTACTAATTTTACTGTCAATTTAGCAGATAAATTTTGGCATATATATGGACAATAATGTGTTTTTATCTTCATATGCAGCCACAAAAGCTTCATATTTTTCCTCAACATTGGTAATTGTTTCTCTATTCTAGGATAAAAAACATTAGGTAAATATTTTTCAATTAAATTATTCATGAATATATACCATTATAAGGAATAAAGCACATATTTATCTCTAGTATAATTAAAAATTGACCACATTTAGTCAGCGTCTCCTATAAAAAGAACGATTGAATGAGTGACCATTTAAAATTATGGAAATACAATAATTTCATATATATTTTCTATGAAATTGATATATCATTCATCTACCGCTCATTTAGATTATCTATTAATTTATGGGGGAATTTTTCATTAAGAAATTCGCTTCTATCCTCATGTTCCTTTGTGAATGGTCAGGTTTATATTTTTGATAGATACTACCATTATTTATAGTATGTTTAAACTAATCCTTAAATGTTATAAATTGTATAGTTTTAATTCCAACAATCTAAGGATACATATTTGGAATGATTTTTTTCCCATGGTTCCCTCCCATGAAAGATTTATTAATTTTTAAGTGGAAAAAAATTCTTAAAAAACATATATTATATAATTAAAAAATTAAATCTTAAAATGATTTATCAATTAAACATATCCATAATGTAAAATCATCTGTGGGGATTCTATTAAAACTATCATAAACCCGAAAATTAATTAACATTTCCTCTTATAAAATATCTTAGGACCTGGACGAAACCATTTTATAATATTGAGTTTTAGTCACGAAATTACATTCATTAATATTGTGGATATTTTCTGGTTTTTATTTTTAGATAATTATTCCACAACTAACACATAAAAAACAATAAAATAAAAAAAATTCACTTCTTAATAGAATCAATTTTTCTCGAAATCTAAAATGTTTAAAATAATTCCTGGAAACTTTTATGAATAGTCTTTATGAATTTCAACATGACTTATTCCAATCTTTTACTCATACTTAAACCATATAAAAATATTTTAAATACATTGCATGAGTAAATAATCTCAGTATGGGAAATAAAAAAAGAAACAGTTAGTTCGATTAAAACATAAAATATTATATAATGATTAACTTTATTTTCAATGTTATATTAGAATATGAAATAAGTCTTTTTCATATTAATAAAAATAAAAAATATTTATTACTAAAAATAATATAAAACCCAAAAAACCAATTATACCTCCTTTGGTGACACAGAGAATCATATATATAAACCATTCCAAAACCCTTTAATTAGAGTAATTATATGGACGATTTCTAACATTACCAATAACCAATGAAATAAACATCTATAATAGGGATAACCATTCATATAATATATATTAGGCTCACCCATGAGTTATAATGGGGTTCAACCCTTCACATGTTCTATATTGGGCTCACTCGTTTCTCATTAGCTATAATTGGGATCAAGATATTCCTTAATGTATGATGATTGAGACGAAATCCCTTACCTTGTGTCAGACTTGTCATGTGTGAGTTTGTTTTCATGAATAAAAACATAATGTTAATTATTTACTTTCTTTATAACCTTATTCTTGTTTATAATTACTTTTATTACACTAATTATTATTTTTATAAAACTTATTATACAATTAAACCTATATTTGTTGTTTTGACCATATTCAGTTTATATGTCAAAATGACTAAATATGGTTGTCTACGGTCACGGTGATCATTATATAAACATATTAAAAATAATAATAAGGAAATAACTATAATATATATAAATAAATTTATACAATTAATATGATTCATGAAATATTGTTATGAAAAATGAACCAATGTTACAATCATGGAGACGGTATGTCGTATCTATGCATGAGTAATGATACCATTTTTCAATGACCACTATATAAAAAAGGTAGGGATTACTTATATTTATATATGTATAATTAATTCATATATACCATTTTATTTAATCTTATATATTTATATATAGGAATATTTTTATATAAAAGGATTACATCGCTTTGAGAAGGAGGTAGTCCACACGTCTAGGGTCAACGTTTTCAAATTTTCAAAGTGTGAAAATGTATCAAAGAAAATGAAATATCATATTTATATAAAATTAATTATATAAAAAATATGGTATTTATTTAATTTATTTCCCATATATTTAATTGAACCGGTCTTTAACATATTAAATGTATCTTCTATATCTATCACATCGATTTGAGGAGGCGGAAGTCCGCATGTCCACAAATAATGTTATCAGATTCCCACAAAATAAAAATAATGAAGTTATATGATATATAAAAATTAACATATTATTATTATAAATTATATGTCATATATATTATATAAATACTCTATTTCCCTCATTATTCCAAACCATGAGAGGTGGTGAAGGAAAAATGAACGACATCATTTCGCGAGTTGATATTCCACCATACACACTAATGAGAATTTCATAATCCATTTCGTGGAATAATCTGTAGGTTTTGGTCAAACACATAACAAAAAATATTATAAGTATATTTATGGTAGTTATGTTTTTATATATTTATGAAATAATAATAATTGATGTGGTTTGAGAAATAAATAAAATATAAATTCCTATAGAAAAACACTACCTCTTTTTCAGTTAATTCATTTTACTTTTCAAAAAATAGATCAAATGGTTGGATTTATTCAAAATGTGAGGCTTATTTGGTGATAGGATGAATTTTGGGAGTTTATTTGGGTTCTTTTTCATTGTGAAAATTTCTTTATAGGTGTGAATTGTGGAGAATTTTGGATGCATTTTTATAGTGCATGAGGTGTAACATTCTAGTAAATACTAAAAGTAAATTCTAGTGGGAGTTATCGTATAATTATTGTTTATAAAACTTAAAAAAATTTAATAATGGGGAATTATTTTAAAAAAACACACATTACCACCAAAAATAACAACATTACAATCATTTTTACTTAGTTTTTAGTTTTAATATTTTTTTATTACGGTTTTTAATTTAGGTAGCTAGTTTTCAAAACTATGTAATTCAGGAACTAAGAAAATTCAATGTCATAATTATTAGAAGATTTAGAAAAATATATTATAATTTGTTACATCTAATTTATAAAATATAAATCTAATATTTGTTCCAAATTAATTTGATCAAAAATGAATGTAATGCTCAAAAACACTATTTTAACCACAACTGTGCTAAGATATATTTTTATATTTATTGTGTAATATGTTCATTAAAAAGATTAATTTGGATATTAATGGACCATATATTATATTCAATAACATTTAAAATCACTTTTTAAAAGATAATATTTTTATTAATTCTAATTTATTTAATAAAATATCATTTATTTTATATATTTGTTAACTAAACAATATATGGGTTGTTGTTTCTTAATAATAAAACATAATTATATCAAATAAAAAAATTATATATAAATTATTATTATAAAAATAACATATTTATATCAAAAAATTATATTTAAAATCAAAATTATGTTTCGTGTTCCCTACACCAAATATTTATAAGTGTTAAAGTCATGGGAGGTTACTTAATTGTATTTTCCTTACTTAAGATACTATATTGGTAAATTTCAGGGAATAATATCCTCATAACATATTATATTATATCACATGGTTTAGGTTGTAGATTTATGTGCATAACATAGTATTTGGACATATGTACATGTCATTTAGCCACATAATATTAATGTATAGCCACTATATAAACACATTTTTACATTATTTGATGTACGTATTTTTAATTACATTCGCTGTTATTTTTTGTCAAAAGAATAAGATGAACATATTATACATTATAAATTATTTTTATTAAAAATGATGAATCAATTTTTATAAATTCTAATCGTAAAAGTTTAATAATTTCATTTAAATTTAATCCTCTATATTATGTGAGACAATCAATTTTTAAAGAGATATGTTTAATAGTTTGAAATGTTTTATATCCAATTTCAATGTGAAATTTATTAAAATTACTTAAATTAAATTTATTTATGTAAAATTGTACTAATTATACATTAAAACCAATTCAAAACATTACTTAACAACATAATTTATTTATAAAAGAAATATGTTTTCAATTAAATTTTATTATTTCTCAAAATTCATGAAAACATAAAACATATCAAAAAAACAAAAAAAATTAAACCAATGTAAATATTTATTTTATGGTTTAAAAAGTAAAGATTATCTTTTGAATTAAATATTATATATGTTTCAGAATTAGTTTTTAAATAGTTATGTCTCTAAAATTCTACAAAACGTCTTTTAAAAAAAATCAGTTTTATGCATAAAACTAGAGATGTTGTATACATATGCCTATAAAATATATTTGAGGAATATAAAATGATTCTATAAACTAATTTAAATGGAATATAGTTAGTAAAATTCACACTGTCCAATATAATGGTTTGGTGAAAACTTCTATATTATGTATTAATATCAATAGAATATTCTTTTTCAGTAAGACTCGACCTTGCTTTTAACACAAGTTATTGAAGAAAATCAATTTTAAATGAAATACAACATAAACATGGTGTTGTGAATAATGATATCTAAAATGTGGATTTTGTTTAACTCATGTTATAAAAAAATTTAATGAATTTTAATGAATATATTAATAAAATATATTGATGTTTCACCAATCTTGAGATTTTTAAGCATAAAATATCACCTAATTATTGGAACCCATTATCTGACTGAAATAGAAAGATTAACCATTAACCTATATTTATTTTTCAATGTTTTCTCTAACTGCTTTCCACTCATACTAATCTATGATACATATGTCTTATGCCTCAAAGTGCTCTTCTTCCATCTAAGACATATATTCATTACGATCACAAGTAATTATTTCATTATCAATAACAATTTGATGGTATGTATTAATATCATCGACATAAGATATTTCCTTCATGATTATATATTCACTATATTTTGTATCATTTTTTTACATTTATCATTTTTTTATATTATTTTCCAATCTATATCCATATAATGGATCGAAGGCCTTCATTTTTACTGATTTTGACAATTTACCTTTCAAGGGGTAAGGTGTTACCCTTACAATTCCCATAGGCACATGTATTACATGGCTCATAGTCCATAGTCGAATTCATTTCCCATGGGCTTCAAACATTACATACAACCCAGACTAACTACTTAGAATTGCTTCTCCCCGACATCTTCATTGTGAAATCATCTCCCCATATTCACATGGCTGTTTGACAAGGCTATCCCATGCAAGCACAAGCTCCTTCCAATGGAAGGTGACATACCCACACATTTTTAAAATCTGTGTAGCTTCTGCTATGGTGAAAACTCCTTGCTCATCCTCCTATAGAGATCATTCCCTATAGGTTTTCTAGTTTTTATCTGCGTTTAATGTGGGCCGAAGGCCTTACATGATCGATGGATTGGGTGGCCCGAAGGCCTTAATGGACTCGAGGACCAAATCGTTGTTATGAAGGCCCAAATAGGGGAAAATGCTTGGCTGCTATAGTTTGAAACAGTGCCTGCTACTGTTCTGGTACAGTACCTACTAACGTGCTACACAGTTCCCGCTACAGTACATGCTAGAGCACTACTACAGTAACCCGGAAATTCTGCCACTTCGTGGATTTGATCCCAGGTCACCTGGATGGCCTTATGAGTCCTCACTATCATCATAATTAAATGTTGAAACATTCCATTTTTTAACATTTCAATATAAATTTATATCAACATATGAGCATCCACATAAGGATTAATTATGTTTCACTTTATTTCTTATATATATTTTTTTCATCATACATGTATCCTTTAACTCATATAATTAATTTTTTTTGTGATTTCTCACCATACTAATCATAATCAGATTAAAATGTATTTATCTTTATTAAATCATAGAAAATGTTTCCAATGAAATCATTACTTAAATATTCTTCTAATTTATTTCCATTTCCATTAATCATCCCCCTTTAAAACCCTCTCTACACAAGATCAATAATATTATTATTCTCATTATCATATTGAGTGTCTAAATCTCATACATCAGCAATCTCTTGTTTTATATTGTATCCATTCCTCATGACATAAAAGTCTACCTCATATTTTTCTCTTTTAGAAAGATAAAATTTTCACTTCCCTTTAGATAATAGAAATTTTTATTACACATATAATGTTAAAACCTCTCTTTCTTCTACAGATGATATTTTTTAATAAAAATAATCTAGAAAACTCACAATAAATGTTTTAATAATGATTTAACTTTCTATCTTCTAACAAAAATAAGGAATTTTTCTTATATTCTCATTGACAGATGAAAAGTATTCTACAACAGTCTCACCATCAGAAGTTGTTATGTCTTTAATCATGATCCACTAGACATATATCTTGTCATCATTGATAATGGTGTTTCATTCATAAATACTCATTAATATTTCCTAAATATATAATGTCATTTGAGGACTCTAGAACATATTATATATATATATATCTTCATAGAATCACTATGATATCATTTTGGTCATTTCCATCTAACAAAATATTTTTACTCTCATATTGAGTCATAAAAGATCCCTCATTAATAGATAGAATCCAGTATGCTGCTTTATTTCCCACCTCTTTTATATATGGTACGAGATATTGTAGAAAAATATTCCCAAATCTGTTATAATGCTTCACATTTAATGATAGAATAACCCAATTATTGAATAAATTAATATCACCCATAACATAGTATATTCCATTAATATTTAATGTGATCCCAATCTCTGATACCACATTTAGTTCCTTTTATTTTTTGACCACTAAGTGGGGTGTGAAATAGTGGTTTAATTTTACAAATCATTCATATGGTGAAATTCATCATCATTTAGCTACAAATATTAGTGTTCATTTCCCATATCAAGTAAGTAGTAATAATTTGATTGATTATTACACATCATATTTACAACGCTTAGTAGAAAAACCTACTCATCTCCATATTAGATATATTCCCAAACATGCATTCCCCACTAAATCTCAAAATGTTTACTATTGGAACAGATTATACCCCCCCCCATTCACAAAATAATTAAAGTTAGTTATAAAACCCAATTATAATTATTCAAAAAGATGTTTTATGCCCCAGCCAAAATTTCTGTTGATTTTGAGCAAATAATAGAAAAATCTTGAAATCCTTTATATACCATCTACAATTAAATTAAATTTTTATTCTTCCAAAGGAATTCTAGATCAATTTCACTACACATGTACAATAATTATGACCATTAGTATATCTTCTAGTATGGAAACTCATCACATAGTCTTTAGTAATCATATTTATCCTCTTCCTTAGTTCTTCGGGAAAATAATATTTTCTTAGGTTCTTAAAGTTATCCCAAATATTTTCACATGTTCTCTTAAGGTAATTTCACTAAATTATCACAATATTCATCACCTTAAAATTATTTTTATATTCACAAAATATTATCCATAATATGTTTCTCAATTATTCAATGACATTGTTTCATATTTAATATATAAAAAATTCTTATATATCTCATTCTTCACTTGTCATCAAATATCTAGCTTGATCTAGTTTTAAATAAACTAATGAATCATCCATTTATTATCCATGTTGTATTTAAATAAAGGTAACAAAATATTTTTCTGATTTAAATAATAATTATATGTTCCCTTTTGAAAACTAAATTCCAATACCTTATATACTCTAGCACACTAATTTTATTCTTTATGATGTTTGCAACATTAATGAATTTTTATCATTTATAATTCATGTCGTCTCTTTGTTTCATCCATCTTATCCCTTCATATATCTTTCTCATATTATATTACAATAGTTTTTTAGATAGTTATCATACAATCCATGGATGTTATAAAAGATATGATTTCAATAAATTTATAAAGGTTTCATAGGGATAAATGTAAATTTCCAGAAACAATAATAAAATAATATCTTTATTGTGGTTTATTACACTTAAATGTGGATAAGTGTTCTCCCTATAATAAGGTAAAAACATATGGTCATTTAACTCACACACACACACAATAAATAGTAGAATATTTAATTCTACTACTCATAAAATGATTTTAGTGGACAATTTTTGTATCTCATATCTCACTAAATCTTGGTGTTCATGTGGTCAGATCATCATTACCATGCAGTCGATCATGACACTCACTATTTTTCCAGTAACCATGAAGATTCTCAATGTATATTTGAGGCTTATAGTCATAAAATATTAAATGTTAACCAAAAGTTTAATGGTATACAACACTTAAAATATAATGTTTTTTGCATTGATATACTTATTATCCATAAATAATATTTGATCTAATAGTTTCAAATGTTTCCTAAGAGATTACTACATTTTTCATTTTTCCATGAGGGTTTCACTTAATTTCATCGACAGATCCCTTATAAGATTTGGGATTTTTTAGGGGAGTAGGTTCTCTTATATATATTGTTGTGTTTGAAACGCATAGTGAATTCAATACACCCACAACCAATGTACACAATGACCTATATGATCACATGTCCCAATACATTCAAACACACTTATCTATCCATATATAAGATACTACCTATATCCCTAAAATGTTTCAGTTGTTATCATTGATATATTGGCTTCAGTGTGGTTTATTCGGTTCAAACAGGTATGTTTGATCCATTTATTCTCATTGTTTCATATTGAATAATATTTATAATAAATCATTACTAAATCACTGAGAAAAATATCATCTTCTAAATATCCATACTCTTTAAAAAATGTATTCCTTCAACAAAAAACAAAAAATATTATATCCAACTTATAAACAATATATTAAATTTTAAAAATGTTATCCATTTTATAAATAATGTACATTCTCCAAACCCATCAACATATTCAATTTGACATTATAAAGGATTCTCAAATATATATATTTCTTATGGGATTTTTAACATTCCTAGAATTAGATCCTATTCCATCTCATGAATCCTTAACAATCCTCCAAAAATCATCAACTAATTAAATTACTAAACACAAGATGAGACATTATAAAAAATTAAAATTATTACATGGGGACATAAACGGAATAGAGTTTTATTGGATTATAAGAATAATATTAATGACATTTTTTAGACCACCCATTCATTAAAATAGTTAATAAGGAAAATTTACTCTAATTCACTCGAAACTTTTATAGTTAAATCTCAAAATAGTATAAATGATTCCTTATCTCTTGTGGCTTGGAACACACAATAAAAACTTTTTTTTTATTTTTAAATTTAATTTTTATCCAATATTTGTTTCCTAATTAATAGAGTCTATATGAATGTAAACATCCACGTATCTAGATATCAAACGTGGATAATTATAATAATTTTTTAATTTAATAAATAATGGACAATAAAAAATCTAAATTTTTTTATTCGATTTTGAGTCTAGATAACATTTAACCTAACCATTTTTATAGCAGGACCCCCACTTTACACAAGTCTATTGTCGATTTCCCTGAAATGGTACGAACATTAAAATGAAGTTGATAGTTTTCCTTTTAAAAAATATTAATGTAAATTTTTTATTCTTAGAAACATATTTATACCCTCGTGACAAATTTAATATAAAAAAACATCAAAAATGGTTTTTATAAATTTTAAATAACACTAAATAATAAAAATATTGACATTAAATTTAAATTGACATTATAATATGTTTCACTTATAAAATATAATCATCTTTAACAATTTGACATTTCATGACCAAAATATTAATATACAATAAAACAAATATATGAATATTATTTTCCATTAATTTCAATTGAATATCAATTGTAACTCAATTAATCAATATTTTTTAGAATGATACATGTATCTGAAGTAATTAAATGATAAAAAAGTTGAATTGGATCCCTACTAATCATTCCGTACACACATAACATAAATTTATGTCTATGAATTAAAACAATGAAAGGTAAGAAATTATATATCTTTTAAATTAAAATTCAAGAAATATTAATGTCTAATGAATTTTTAATGTTAGATAGTCCAATACTGTGAGTTAATATCCTTCCCCTGAAAAATATTTTGCTTTCTACTATTCTACAAATGTCACTCTAGGTTATAGAAAATTTTATAAATAGTCCTAAAAATTTCTATTTTTACATTTTATAAAAAAAAAAATTAAAATAGGATGTAATTTAAAATCTATAAATTCCTTGGGATACCTCTCAAAAAACATGTATATTAATCCATCCTTCCAAACACCCTTGTTAATCTCCCCTCAGTCATTTAAAGTATGTAGGTTCTTTATGAAGAATAAAAACAAGTGGTTTTCTATTCCACAACTAATTATTAAATGTAATTCTTCTTTCCAAGATCCTATGGGTGAATACGCAAGATCAAATATTGAAACTAATCATTAAATTTACCCATTTTCTATGAATTTTATTAAATAACACACTACCACATGTGTTTATTTGATTGTATTCGAGTCCAAGCAGGGTTGTGATATGAATTAGTGGTGTTTTTTTCAATTTATGCTTATCTCTAATATAGTTAACCATTTTTATCTTCACCACCACCTCCTTTTTATTCTTGGACATCCACTTCTCCATTTTTATCAAAATCTATGTTACCTAAAAATTAATCAAACTCCATATATTTTGTTACAAAAAAAAACAATAATTAGTTTATCTATTTCATATGTATTTCCCTTCCCATCAAAATGAAAATATATTTTTTCTGTTTTGACTTGGATTATAATGAAAAAATTTATATTGGGATTCAATGATGGATTCGACCTGTTAGATTTTATCAAATCTACATAAAATTAACAGTTATGATTGGGAATAAACCTCATGTTTCAACTACTATTATTATTGTAACCTCTTATTCCTCAAATAAATAAATCTCCAAATGGGTTTCCAATGTCTCTAATTATTTGTAAATTTTCACTCTATTATCTTATGCACCCGAGACTATTCATTTTCATTAAAAAAGGTGAATAGTGAAATGAAATTATGTTAAAGTGTGAAATTGTTATTATTAATATTATTCATATAAATAAATTTTTAAAAAATATAAAACAAGGATTTTTTATATTATATTTTTTTTAAAATTGTCAAATTTCTCTGAAGATTGATTAGTTTTCAGATTTCCTAAAGATGTTTTTATTTTCTCCAATAAATCCTAGTTTAATAAATATTAGGTGACTAAAAAATATTCAAGAAGTTCATTGATTCAAATTTTTATTCACCTACACATTATCTATAAATTTGCAAGTTCATTAGAGTGAAATATTGGTTATGTACCATGTCATACCAAATGGGATAAGAGTGGATTACAAATGTTCATAGTTAATTGTTTAATAAAAAAATTGTAAATGTGATATATGTATTGTGTGAAAAGATAATCGGGGAAGAATAATGAAAAAAACACAAAAATTATATTTTGAACAATGATATCACCTTAATTGGAGTGGAAAATACTTTCATGGGAATTGTAAATCAACATAAATTAACTATTTATACCTACATTTCATGAAATAGTCATGAGTGTTGACTACATCATATATAGATATTATCTTTTGAGTTATTATAAAATATTTCAAATAAATTTGATATTCATCAAACATTACATTTCAAATTTTATGCTTCACATTCATACATTGCATATATATCTTATCATGAATATGTATGAAATCCAAAAACTCCCGAAATAAAAATATCAGAATCTTTGAGAATTGGATACATATTAAAATAACATAATATAAAATGGCACATAGAATTTATCAAATCGATCATCATTTAACAACTATAATTTGATAGAAACTATAATAATAATTGTGATTAGATGGGGGAATCATTGAATAATATGGTTAGATAAAAGTCTGGTATTACTAAAAAAATGGAACATGCAAATAATAATCAATGTGAGGTACCAATAAAAAATATGTATTCTGTGGTACTATGCAATGGATTAATTTTAAGGCATTACATGTCATGGGACTAAGAAATGCTTTGAAAAAAATAAAAATAAGATAAATATTTCTATGGCATTTTCCAAATTTTAAAACATCGCTAATTAATTTACTTATGTTTCAAGAAAAAATTATAAATTACTTTTTTTAATTTATAAATTTTATAAACAACACAATTTTTATTGTGTTTATAAGCATCAACAATTATTTATATTTATAAACATCGTCAACTATATATTTTATTAAATGTTTCAATTTTGCGATACTTCATTTACCATTGTTTTTTATATTCTTTTTTAAATGAAATTTCATTAAGATGGAGACATTTATAAACCATTATATTTAGAGACACCTCATTTATATAATTTTCTATGAGAATTTCGAAATACGTTTTTTATGATATTTATAACTATTTAAAATGTTTAATGTATTTTGGAATTTATAATTTTTTTAAAATAAAAAAATATATTAATATATATTTCCACAACCACACCATCCCTATAAGGATCCACACTTATCCACCATGCACTACATCTGCAATGCTCCGCCCTCAATACTATGATCTAGACTGAACAACCGCCCACCATGCTACACGACAACACTCCATCCCATGTGATAAAGAATGTGAAAATTAATGTTCCATCCAAACGAAATTGAACTAACAATTTTTAGGGTTAAAACCCAAACACATGAGCAACTAACCTATAAAAATTACTATTTTGTAAATGTGTTATGTCATATATATATATATATATAAATATTTCTATGATAGAAAAATAATATTATATATATATATATATAGTTTTTTGTAATAATATAAATATATTAATACATATATCTATGTTTATATTTTATATTTTATACATATATATATAGAAGTTTATATTATATTATATATTTATATATGATTATATTTTACATATATGAATCTCTTTTATATTATATATATGTTTATATTATATATATATATATATGAATGTATTTTTATATATCAATATAGTAATATTTTAAATTGTATATATGTTTATATTTTAGGTTTTTATTTTATGCTTATATTATATATATATATGGTTATATTATATTTCTATATGATTATATATATATATATTTATCTATTTATATAAATATATAAATATATATGTTTATAAATATATATGTTTGTGTGAATAATATATATATATGTATGCATACATATTCATAATTATAGTAAAAATTAATATATATATATACACACAATTATTAACACTAGTAGAAATTTCATTAAAATAGACATTTATTCTTAAAAACATGAGTAAATGTAAAATATACCTGTGTTTATATATGAAAATATATCTATATTTATCATTCTATATATGGGAGTGTGTGTGTCTACGTGTGTTTGTGTAAACGTTAATATATTTCTGTTTATATAATTTATTATGTGTTTCTGTGTTTTTCTATACACATATATATGTTCATATGTTTGTATGTGTTAATATATGTGTTAGTATTTAAAAATAAATATTATATATATATATATTAATATACATATATTAATATATATATCTGTTTATATGATTATATTTTATATTATATCTATTATATGTTTCTATTATATATATAATATGTTTGTATTAATATATATTTCATTACATTATATATATATATATATATATATAGTTATATGTTTATATTCTACTGTGTGTGTGTATAGTTATTTTTTGTAAGTATACATATATATATTTATAATTATATATATATATATGTGTGTGTATGTAATTGGTATTTTTTTAAAACACTGGAAAAAATATTTCTAAAATTGTTAGGTTTCATAAGAATATGACTAAATTTAAAATATATATGTCTTCTCATAAGTAAATATATGTATGTATGTATATATTTGTTTGAGCATGTGTGTTTATATATGTATAAATATATATATATTTGTATATATATATATATATATATTTGTGTATATATATATGTATAAATAATATTTATATATCTACAAATATTTGATTGTTTTAATGTTCATATATGTGTCAGTAATTAAAAAATTGGCATATATATATATATATATATTTTAATATACGCATATATATATGTTTATTATATATATATATATATATTATATTTTATGTTTATATATATACGTTTATGTTACATTATATTTGTATATATATTCATATATATTTATTTATATATATGAGTGTTTGTGTTTTTATAATAAAATATGTGTATTTATACATATATAAAATTATAATTATAATTATATATATATATATTTAATGGCATTTTAAGGAATTGGTAAAAATGTGACAAAAAATTGTAAGTTCCCAGACATCATGGATGTATTTCTTTTCTTAAATTTTGTTTTGAATATCCTAATTTTGTTTAATGGAATGTTTATCAATTAGGTGAGGATGTTTTAGGGTGTTTCAGTGGTTTAGGAAATGAAAGGAATGTGATTCTGGCCATCCAGTGCCTGTTGAGTAGTTGACACATGGTTATGGATAATCATCCACCAAAGTCATGCATTCAAAGTTAAGGGGTACATATTTATGAAAAACGGGTGAGGAGAAGATCCAAACCATGCACCCATTGAATGAGGAGTTACCCATGGTTGTTGTGTGGGTTTTCAAATCATGTGGGGGATCCCTAGGTAACTGTGCAACATAAACCTTCATAGGAATTGGTAGGAACACGGTTTTCACATGGTTTGGAAAATCATGCCAAACACCCTCTTCCCTAATAAAAAGTGTGAATTTACTAAACTTCAACCTCAGGATTTTATGTTTATCATCTAATTTTCTCCCCATTTATTCATACTCTAGCTCTAGAAATGAACCCAAGATCCCAAATCATCCCATGTGAGGATCTCCTTCGATTCTAGCATGCATGGAGTATCGTTGGATGTGAATCAAAGCTTCAAGAATGTATAAAACTCAACTTTGTTCTCTTTTATGGATTAGAGATTCTAGTTTTCTTCTTCCTATTCTGAAGCCCTAAACCCTTGTAAATCTGATGACATTAGTTTTGTGATTCAAGGGGTTATTGTATCCAGTTCTAAGGCTAAACTCAATCCAATGTCCATCATTGGATTTGTGGTAGGTGTTCTACAAGGTATATCTCATAGTATTAATGTTGATTACTTCTTACATGGGCATGGGAATACTTCCTTCTTATTGTGTGTTTAATTCAATTAGTAATAGATGTTAAAATGGGTGGATAAATACTTAATTAAACTGTGATGTCCTTGAAATTCCATGTATTTATTTTAAAGTATGTGAGATTATTTTGAGACCAGGTACTTAGAAAGAACCTGATTCTGATGCCCAGTGAGCCTGGAATAAGTGCTTCAACTTTTTTTATGTTTATTTAAAATAGTGCACATGAACTATTTTAAAAACATCTACATGAGTGTCAATATTTATAATATAAGGGAATAGTTGCTTCTGGAATGATGAATTTACTTAAAGAAGGACCTAAAATCGAATAGCACGGGTCATGGAAAAAAGTTAATTTTCTGACTTTTTATGAAATTTCAATAAAATATGTTTCTTGTGGAAAAATAAAATAATCATTTAGTATATTTTATTTGAATTCTTAATTTAGTTCCATCGTAACAGAAACACCCTTTCATTAAAAAAAATATTGAAATGATGCTGCAACGCAGTGTAACAAAAACCCAAAAAGGAGTTTTCTCCAGTTAATGGCATAATCGAATTTAAGATGATTGGAACAATACATTATTGTTCAGAGCTTGGAGATTTAGTGTTTGTGGGAAGCGATCGATGAATCACCCATGACGATGAGGACCATTCTCCCTCTATTCTTCCAACATTCAATGTATCACCAACAACCACAGTGGGATAAAGATCAAGGAATTACTAATTAATGTTTTGTGATGTTTGTCAATGAATGATCCATCCTCGAGGTAGGGGTTTGGTTGTAAGTGAATTTAAATTTTCCCCATTCATGGATTTGAGTGATGACTGTGGGTTAACACTGAAACTGGTGACACGCTGATCGACCACTTATGTAGGGGGGTTCTAATATTGGGGTGTGAATTAGATTTATCCTTATTGGATTCTAAAATCTTCTTCCACCTTGTTTTTAAATTCTTATGCGGAGGGATCAGACTGAAACAAACAGGGCCTAGATCCCCCTATTACGGGTGTTCTTGGGTTCTTCATGACCAGAACCTCGGATCAACGATGATACATCATAGAGAACATCCCCGAGATGATGATGACCCGAGGATCCCAAAGGTGCTCACAGATTGATGAATGGACCACCAGAGCAATTTTGGTTACCCACAAAAGAAACTGCTATCGAGCAACAGTGGCACGACCCGACGATGGAGGTCCCCACTAAATCGGTTGTGGGGAGGCAGACAAGGGAATCACTCAACAATGGGCCACATGGTCTTCAGTGGACACAATGTCGGGCTATGTCACTTGACTGGTGGGAAGCATTCTAGCGAGACTACAGCAGGGAGGGCCCCATGGTGGCCTAGGGGCGGTCACATGACGAACCCACCACATCCCACTGAGGCAGTTCAGCCTGCTCACAGCAGGTTTGGAGAATGAAGGTGGGCAAGAACCCCATCATAGTGGGCTAAGAAGGGCCCAAACCTTTTGAACCAGGACTAGTGGGCTGGGCCAGACACGAACCTGGATGATTTTGAGTTAGTTTGGCGGACCCCTGGCCTTGTCAAGTCAGACCGTAATCAGACCTGGTCGTCCCCTTTTACTAAAACATCTATAACTTCCAAATCATGTGCCAAATTGACGAGACATTTACGAAATTGGTACCCATACGATGTGGAAGACCGTTTGGAATAATCCATGTGAGTTTATGTGGAGGTTGATATATGACTAGTCAGTTGAGGAGTATATTATCTTAGTAAAATGTGCAGTACAAGAAGAAATCATGGAACTGGATATGATGAGAATGAAGTGACGAGTTCACCTCAGTGGACCGAGAGACGAGCAGACCATAGTGGCCCAAATGAAGAGAGGAAATTAGTGGCCGGACATACGAGAGGACCTCAGTGTTCTAGGAAACGATTGGAACTTAGTGTCCCGAATGAAAACTGGACCTCAGTGGCCCGATAGATTAGCGGACCTCATATGGACCAAGTGACATTAGTGAAAAAGGACAATAGTGGCCTAGTGGAAGGGCATAACATAGTGGCCTAACAGAACATAGTGACACTTCGGGGATGAGTCCCTCCTTTGTAAAATATGTTAATCTTTACAAATATTAATCATTATTTCTATTATTTATGTTATAATTAAATGAACATTCCATTACATAGTGTGTACTTTTCATTGTTGTCATTTCATTATTGTTTTCCATCCCTACTAAGTACTATGATACAAACCCATGTAAAGGCTTTTCCCGCACATGTCATGTATTGTGAAGATTAACGGTGCTTTGACAGAGACCTTGGATGTCTAGGACCAAGAAGTACCTAGTGAGATTAGATAGGTGGGGTTTACTCCTATGACTTCCTGTAGCTACTCTTCACCTACACATCTGGTAGGTTTTTTTGCAGATAGTTTTATAAATAATTTTTTATACTTTTGTTTAAATCTTGTCTTTGTGGGGCTTATATTTTGGATACCTTTACCTTCATCATCTACTATATTCTCTGAGTGTTTATCTTAATGACATCCACATTTTTCTTTTTAGCATACTGGGAAAGGGTTTCCAGTGTATGTGTGTGTGTGTGTGTAGATACTCGTCAAATGCCTCCCACTTGAAGGATAATTTGGTGGTGCTAGTCACCAGCCCCTGTCCTTTGGGTTGTGGGCTTGGGGTAGTCATACCACGAACCCTGTAGAATGAGTCGGGAAAAATAGGTATCAAAGGTGGTTGTTTCTACCTTAAGGGCCAAGAGTTCGTGTCCTTGTTTTGGTGCAACAATGTTGATTGTTTTGAGATCGACTTTAATGTTTGGGGAGTCCAGTGTTGGTGAAATGGCTTACATATCCATACACCAAGACCCCGAACACCAATTTTCGACTTGATAAAAAAACCATGGTTTCGTGCATAATATTTTAATTGATTGTTTCCTCATGTTCTTCTTGAATTAGAGTCATTTCATTAGGTATAACCTATTAATCATGGTTCATCTTGATCTGCTATAGGATTCCACCATGTAGATAGCTAGTGTGGATTCTAGTGGGTGACAATGAGAACAGTACTCCCCATGATGGGGCATCAATATAGGGACTAATAGTGTAGATGGCCTCATTGGGAGGTGCACCAACATTGCAACCACCTGCTAATCATCATTTTCTTCTGACACAACCAATAGAGTACACACATTGTCTCATTGCCTTACATCAGTTCGAAAGTACGATTCTACCTTTGATCAGGGGTGAGAATGAACCACAGTTGGCCGAGGATAAGCTCGATGGGTTTAATCGAGTTGTTCATCTAGTGAGGAATCCTCTCAACCATATGGTGATCTTAGTTGTGTGGCTTCTTCAATTATTATTGGGGAGTTTGTGGAGCTTGATGATCTAGAAAATGATGTGGAAACTCTCACCAAGATAGACATTGAGTACCTCTTCAATGTGGAGTTATTTCCAGCTACATTTTTAGTCATTTTGTATACACGAGACACTACACCTACAATAGGGTAGCATGACTATAGCGGAGTACTCGAAAATAATCAATGATCTTTCTGGATATTCCATGGACATTGTGAGAGACGTGTCATTCTGGGATCAAGCCTTTAATATGGGTCTATTTTGGGAGATCTGGGGGTACATGGTATCGCTTAGCATCCCTACTCAGGCTAGGATGATGGATGGAGCCCTACATATGATGATCTTCCTCGAGGAGTAGGTTCTAGTAACCTAAGATAATAGTAGACACCGTGCAGCAGATTCTTCATATGTGGCTAGCAGGAAGCCGAAATGGGAGCCCATGTGGGTCAAACATTTCGGGGGATGACCCGATAACGCAGGATCGGTGGTATGATACCCCTAGGGCAGAGGGAGTAATCAGAGAAGTATGGTGTGCTAATCATACAGATTTTAGGGGCACATGGCTCGTGATTTCCCAAATCACCACGCAGATGACCAACATTTTGTTGAGGTTCTTCAAATGGATAGGAAGAGGTTAATGAAGTGTGGCCTATAGGGCAGAGAAAATGGAGGGGAACCCATAAGTGTTTCAGGATTTGGGATGATGTTCTAGGTACTACCACTACCACCCCTTGGGGGTCTACCACGGGCTCCGGTAGCCGGTGGAGAGGGGTGATTCCATCTTTAAGAAATGTAGGCCTACAAACATAACACTCTTGATATGATTAGAGTTATGATATATTTTATATAAACCTTAGATATAGTTCTTATAGTCACAGGTGATAGTCATTATTTCCTTTCCATGAAAAGTTTTCAGAGCTCAGAGATTCTGGTGGAGCCATTGGCTCGATCCTTTATATTAGAGACTCCTACTGGAAGGGATTCTATGATTACACACTGGTTATAGTTGTGAGATATTAATATTTGAGGTGAGAGCTTCCAATGGGATTTCCAAGTAGTGGCGTCAAGGTGTGGTGAAGTCATATTGTGTAAGGACTAGTTATCCACAGTTCATGCCAAGATATTCTATTTTCGAGGTAGAGTGTGGTGTGTCCACATAGATAGGACTAGGATTTCCTCCACTAGAGGGATGAGAGTGCTTCCATAACATGATAGACTTTCTCAGAGGAGGGTGAAGCTAATCAATCATAAGTTTTATAGCCTCACCCATAGTGTAGGGGATGAGAAGAGTCCACTTTTTACCGTAGTGGTGAACAAGTACGAAGACGTCTTTCCTAAGGATGCTTTGGGATTACATCCTTGTAGAGAGGTAGACTTATGAATTGATATGTACCCTAGGAAAACACCAATATCCACACAGGAATTTTGGATGGCTCCCATGGAGCTTCTTGAGTTGAGGATGCATCTCAGGATTTTTAGGAGAAGGGATTCGTGAGGCCCAATGATTCACCATGGATAGCCCCAATATTGTTCGAGAAAAATGTAGAAGGGATTTCTAAGTTGTGTGTGGCCTTCATGAACATAAAACAAGTGGACATGAAGAACCCGTATCAACTGCCTAGGATTCATGACCTCTTCAATTAGCTGATGAGAGCTATATGGTTCTCAATGATAGTCCTCAAATCAGCCTATCCTCAGCTTCTTGTTTTGGATGAGTATTTACCGAAGGCAACCTTCATATGTTAATACGTACATTATGAGTTATTAGTGATTCCTTTCATTATACCAATTCCATAGCTATGTTCATTAGACTCATAAACATGATATTCCGACCATACCTTGACTGGTTCTATGTGGTCTTCATTGATGTCATCCTAGTGTACTTTTCATTCTATGAGGAGCATGATACACAACTACATATATTCCAAGATACAATTTGAGAGCACTAACATAATGGGTGTATCTCAAAGATACAATTTTGGATTAAAGAGGTCCACTTTTTGGGAAAATTCATTTCAGAGGCTAGAGATGAAGTAGATCCAGCAATGGTAGAGGTTGTGATTGCTTTGGAGACACCCTGGAGCGTGACTGAAGGGCAGAGTTTCATGTGTTTGGATGGACACTACCAAAGGATCATGATAGAATTTTCTAGTGCAGAAACACCCTTAACAACATTACGGAAAATGGGACTTCCTTTCATGTGGTCGGAGGGGTTCCATAAGAGTTATTAAGAGCTGAGGCACAGACTAACGAGTGCCCCGATACTGAGACTACCAGAGGTGGGCATTGAGTATATAGGGTTTTGTGATTTATCAGTGACTGAACTGGGATATGTTCTTATGCAGGGGAAGCAGTGATCACCTTCTATTCAAAAATAGTTTAGGCAGGACGTGAAGAAATACATGACCTATTAAATTGATCAAGGAGTAGTTGTCTTTCCCTTAAAGATGTGGCGACACTACATTATAGTAGATTGTTTTACCATCTACTCCAACAACAAAAGTATATGGTTTATCTTCTCCCAAAAGGACCTAAACATGAGGTAGCGGGGGAAGCTAGGGTTCCTCTAGGAAAATGACATCAAGATACCATATACTCTTGGGAAATGTAATGTGGCAGAAGACGTGCTCATCAAGAGATCCAGTTTGTAGTTGCTGAGTGATGTGTTAGAAGAGTTAGCTGCGATACAGATATCCTTCATGGATGGTGATAGATTAGCTTTTATTTAGCTGATAGTTTTAACTTCCCCACAATTACAATAAGTTAGATAGGAATAGCTTGTGGATGTGGATAACGATGCCCAATGAGCATAGTTGTCCTTAGGATAATCCCCTTATGAATTTTCAATATATGTGGAGCACGTAATCCTTTTCCCAGGGCTCACTATTGTACCAGTGGCATCAAGTGAGGAGTTTTTGAGGGAGTTCCACACCTCCCCATTGATAGTACATCTATGAGTGATGAACATGTACTAGGATATATGACTTTAGTACTGGGGGTCATGAATGAATAAGGCAGTTGCGTAATTTGTTTCTCAGTGCCGCACTTGTCAACAATAGAAGAAGAGTGTATGTTTCTAGCAAGCATGACCCATCCTCTAGGGGTTCCAGAGTAATAGTGGGACGATATTTTTTGTACTTTTTAATGGGATTAACCCACACATCATGGGGGCACAATAACATAAGGGTGATTTTTGAACAACTCACCATGTCGGCTCACTTCATACCCATCTAGGAGCAGGGTTCAGTAGAGAGCTTGGGACTCCTCTACATGTAGAATATTGGTTGACTCCATGGATTCCCATTGATGATATTCTTAGATTGAGACACAAGCTTTACATCCTTGTTCTGGATGGGATTTCATGAAGAGTTTGGGACATAGATTCACTTGAGAAATGTTTTACACACACAGACAGATGGTCAGACCGAGAGGACTATCCTAGTTTTAGTGGAAAATGCTTTATGCGTGTATCATGGACATCAGGTGCATTTGGGAGGCTCAGCTACCACTGGTGGAGTTTGTGTAAAACAACAACTGCAACTCCACCATTTTAATGGAACAATTTGAGGCATTTTATTATAAATCTTTCATGTCACTGTTATGCTGGAAAGACCAAGAGGAGTCATCACTCATGGGTCCAATGTAGGTATGGGCTACCATCGAGAATCTTCATATCATCCAGGAGTGGATGATGGCTTCACATTGCAGGAATAAATCTTATTCCAATATGAGGTAGAGGCCCATTGAGTTTGAGGAGGGAGACCACATGTCCCTTCAGGTACCACCTCTATGGGGATTGCAGAGATTTGGATGGGGTGGAAAGTTCCCTCTAATATTAATCGAACATTTTGAGATTCTAAGTAGAGTTGCTGAGGTGGAATACTACCATGATATCCCACAAAAAATGCACTGGGTTCATAATGACTTACATTTTTTGTAGGTAATGAGTTATGTGCATGATTCATTACAAATCTTCTGTCAGGACCCATCCTCGGGGCCCATACCGTGACTACCCCAAGCCCGCCTTCCATAGGCCAGAGGCTGGCGACAATCACCAAAGGCGTAATCCCGATAACTGGGAAGACATTGCCTTTATAAAAGTAACAAAACACCACAGAGTACAAGAGCAAGTAAAACACTAAGTACAAAAAAAGTGATGAAATATAAATGGGTCAGAATACAAACCCAACTGGAAGTATAGCTACAACTGAGCAAATGTACAACAGAAAAAGACAAATAGCTGGAAGAAAGGAAGAAGCTCCTGAGTCGTCCTCCTCGGATCCTACCAGAAGGGTAGGTACAGATAGTGCAGCTCCTGGATCATCCAACATGGATCCTACCTGAAGGGTAGGTACAGATAGCACAACTCCTCAATGCTATCGCCCGTCAACCCCCTCCGAGTGTCGTCTCGCCGTGAAGTCCACCTCTGAATACCGACTCGTCGGGTGGTCCACCTCCTGGTACCGTCCAGTCCTCGAACACTCGGCCTCCGTCAGCACTTCCCGTCATCTACAACCAACACAACGAGGAAACACAAGATTATGAAATCAACGGATAACCACTACCCAGGTTTATGCCCATACATATACCTAAGTTATCAAGTGACCCATCTCAAACATGAGGTAAACACAAAGGTTATAGACTCAGCTCAAACCAGGATTTTCATTATCGAAACCATAACTGCTGAAGAGCCTCATCTCTAGAGTGTACAGTGGTCCTGTCACGACTCTGAGGTACTGCTCACTAACCTAAGACTGCTGAGGTACTCAACCTGTCAAGTACCGCGGGCTAGCTACCCAAACACAGTAGTGATTCCTGCTAGGGTATGCCACCCAAACACAATAGTTCACACCCCCTAATAGCCTACAGAGGTACTCTCTGGATGAGTAATGTGGGTCTGCACTATGACACAGGTAGTGCTCTGTCTTCCATGGGTCTGCACCCAAACAAAGTAGTGCTCCGTCCACTGGGCTAGTCGATTCACTCCATGTCGAGTCGGTCAAGCAGTCGTTAGGCCTCAGTCGGCTACACAGTCTCCGTACTCCACATGCTCTTCTCTAGGAGGGTCTGATCCACGAATTACAGGTCGATACTCCAAGTATCTCAAAGTTCCACGAAAAAGTATCTCAAAGGACCGCCTCTTCACAGGGGTCTGAATGCAACAGACGGCGCGTCAATCGGACACCTGGTCTGTGAGTTACTAGCCTTTTCGTCCCCGGGGCCTGGTTGGTTTCGTGAGTAAACCAACTCGGTCATATCTCAACTGTACCCTGAACTCTCATAGGGTATGATCATAGGGACTGTTTCTCCACGTGATCACCAACGCCGCTGACGGTTCATCAAACAGACGTCCATTCTGAACGTTATCATCTATTCCGTTCCAGGGGCCCGATTGGATTCTGGTACAATCCATCCCGGCCATGCTCCAACTACATCCAAAACTCATGCGATGTAAGTCAAAAGTTCTGTCTCAACAAGAGGAGCTCAACGAGATAGATGGCACGTCAATTAGATGCCCGGTCTGTGAGTTATTGGATTTTTTGTTCTAGGGGCCCGGTTGGTTTCGTGAGCGAACCAACCCGACCACACTACGATGGCGTCCAAACCTCGAGCGGAGAATTCCAAATGTTCCGTATCATCAAGAAGAAAACAAAAAAGTCGACGGCACATCAATCGGACGTCCGGAACTCAAGATATAAGTGTTTCTGCTCTGAGGGCCCGGTTGGTTTCGTATCCGAACCAACCCGGCTGAACCCAATGTTCTCCGAAACCTTTAGTGTAATTTACCAAAATGACCGCCTCGATCCAAGAATCGCATCGTAATAGACGGTGCATCGATCAGAGGTCTATAGCCCATGTTATGGGCATTTGAACGGAAAAAATCCGAAATAGGGGGGCTTCGGGCACGGTCTGACCCGGCCCAAGACCCCCTGGGTCGGCGCGAACCGTGTCGACCCGAACCAGGTCCGGGTCCGGCCCGGATGGCGCGGACATGCCTTGCCTGGGCGCGTCCCGACCCTACCCTGCCTGGGCGCGACCCGGCCCGGCCTGGGAGGCCCTGCCGGTTGGCCAGCCGCGCTAGCGCTGCCGCGACGCCCACGTGGCCAGTGGGTGCGGGGGTTATAAACCCCCACGGTCAACATATCCAGCGTGGCTTTAAGCCACGCCGCTCGACCTCCGAGATGGCTATGTCGTTCCATTTTGGCCCGCCACCGCGGCTCAGTCACGGCGGTTCCATTCCGGCGGCGCGCTACCGCCGCCTACCGTGGACCACCGGACCCGCTACGGTGGTCCATTTCACCTCCCGTCTTCTCCAATCATGCTCTCAGGACCCGAACATCACTGTGGAGACTTCAAATTGCCTATGCGGCCCATTACGATGTCTCCCATCGATCCGCACGTCAAATAACAAAACACGTCATCTTCGCGGTTTTCCAGCGCGGCGCGACAGGGCCGCGCCCCTTCGCCGCGGCCCGACTCCGACCGTGGATTCGTTCGGCCTCAATGGTGCGGCGCGACGGCGCCGCGCTTCTTCGATGCGTTCTTTCTCATTTCCGCGTGGTGCAAAGGAACTGCACTGCCTTTCACATGCCACAAGAAATTCAAACAAACTAGGGGGAGCAGGGTCTGTCATGTTCGTGCGGTCCGACCTCCTCCCGTTAGTATGATAACAGGTGGCCCAATTGAATGCAAGAAAGGTGACAGATTAGATCACGATCAACAATAAAAATAAACCCCCACAACTTCCCGCAATAAATTCTTCCCAAACCGCAAGGAAAACGTTCGCAGATCAACTAGGTAATAAGTTGATCCGTGATCTCTGTTTTCTTTAGAATGAAAGAATCAAGGGAATAAATTCATTCTCAAAAATAATTCCCTTCCTCAACGTTGTCGTAGAACAAGAGTTCGTTGCGGAATTAACCGTCGCGGAAGAAGAGCATCATCGTAGAAGAGAAGGATCATCATAGAAGAAACGTCGCGGAAGGAGCGTCGTTGATTTCTGAGGATTGGCGTTCTTCGTCGGAGATCGGTGTGTTCTTCGCATTCTTCGCGTTCTTCGTCGAAGAAGAACGCTTTCCTCCAAATACTCTCCACACAACAAGTTCCATCCGAAATAAAATAAGAGTTGTCTTATTTTATTAATGCACATGACATGTTTGAAATTCAAAAGAAACGAAAGAAACAATTAATTCAATAAATTAATTGTAACGATTTAACCGCCCAATTTAATGGCACGTTTCTTAACCAGAATAAACGCACGGTTGAATTCATTAAAAAGGGGGTGTGGGTGCATTACATAGAAGGAAATATATGGTGGGGCTCGTGCGGGCCCCACCTCTCAAATATCCTAACAAGTGGGTAGGATATTGTGGGTCCCAACATATCCGCTTAACTTAGGTTAAGCCGCTTTAAGTAAAATAAAATAAATTGTCACACCACCTTTATTTTATTTCTTAACTTAACCCCAAAAATTAAAAACCACACCTGATAAAACGCAACTCCGAAAAAGGTGTTCCTAAGAAATTATCAACGTTGTGGTTCCATCGGTGCCCTCAGAATTTGATTCCGAGCATCGGTTCAAAAGTTAGAAAAACCCGCTCGTTCGTTCACTGAACGTACCCGAGCCTATCTTCGGAAATTAATTTCTGGCACACCGGGCCTCGGAATCAGGCGCCGTCAGAAACTCCGTTCTTGTAAAATCCCAATGAAAATTTAGAAAAAAAATTCCCTTGAATTTTATGGGTCTTTACATTACTACCACCTCATTTTTTTACATCCTCATAATGTTTTAACACAAACTAGGGTTACAAAAGCTATACTGAGCACATATCTAAGCATTCTGCTCCCATGTGCTGACCTGGAGGTTCTTGTGCTGCCAAAGAAAGTGCACCCAAGGAATCGACCATCCACATAGGATCTGCTCCTGTCAATCCTCCATCCCCACTGGAACATCCGTGAAAGTCACCACATTGCCAAAGTCCAGCTCCTCATGGTCGATGATTTGCGAAGGGTCGAGCACATATCTCCTTAGTTGAGATACATGGAAGTCGTCGTGCACCCGATGCAACTGAGGTGGATGGGTCAAGTGGTAAACCACCTTGCCTATCTTGCTGAGGACCTAGAAAGGTCTGATGAGCCTCAGAGATAACTAGTCACCTCTACCACATCTCCATAAACCTCATCGAGGTGAGACCTGTAGAAGGACGTGATCGTCATCCTCGAACTCTAGAGGTCTCCACTTCCTGTTAGAACTGGAACTGAAAACGACTTCTTCCATGAGGGTAAGGTTGACCGACTCAAGAGTGATCGGTCGCACCCTCCTATGCATGTGTTTATCCTGTACTGCCTGGGGTTTACTTTTCGCCGACCAAGGAAAACCCATCCCGACGTCGTAGTGAAACCAAAAACATTTTTCCTAATACCGTAAATTTGTGAATGAAATGTGATGGCCCAGTCCATACTCAAACCAACGTCGTAAGGCCTCGATGCTGCCACCAAGAGATTCCGACCAAAACTCTCGCCTTGAGGGTCTGACCACACTGTCGGCGTAAGTGTGAATATCGAGTCTTCTCCCAAGGTATCTATAGATGTGAGGGTAAAGTATACGGCTTACCGGAAACTCTAGTTATGGAACAAGATTTGTGTAAGGATGGAATGATTCATATCAACGTCTGTTACTACAACAGCTAGTAGTGGACATAGACTATCCCTTGAATCATTCTTAGAGCCATCGGGTCACTCTCCCTGACCGCACGTAGCTACCCTCTTCCCCTGCCGTCCAGCTCCCTGAGCCTGTCGGGGACAACTAAGGTGGGTGGTTTTAGCATGTTAAAACACACACCAACTCATGCTACTCCCCTAGCTCTGCCTCCACCTCTGCTTCTTCGCAGACTCATCTATCCTTAAAGCTTCCACTTCTTGAAACATTTTACATGCCCGAGTCTCTAATACTGGTGCCAGTTTCCTGTTTCTTACTGCACTGTGCAGTCTTCATCCACTCCTAGATGATCCGCACCTTCTTTGCCTATGATCTGAAAGAGCTGCTAAAATTTCTCCTTAGCAGAAAAGAGAAACTCGATCTCATCCCCTAGATGATCCACTACCATTGCCTAATACAGTCAATCCTGACATTAATGACACATTCATTCCATGGATGAAGTCATAAGGCCTCAACGTAAATACCAAGAGATCCAATTGTCACTCTCGCCTCCAATGGTCGAGTCACACTGTCGGCATCAGTGTGCGGTCACTGGGTCTCCTCCAGTAGAAATCTCGAATGTGAGGGTTAAGTCAACAGTTTTAACCAGGACCACTCACTATCAACCA
Source organism: Viscum album (assembly GCA_963277665.1). Lineage (NCBI taxonomy): Eukaryota > Viridiplantae > Streptophyta > Magnoliopsida > Santalales > Viscaceae > Viscum > Viscum album. The sequence goes on from OY728128.1 coordinate 119,839,130, forward strand.
CAAAAAAGGATAGGAAAGAAAACATCACAAATATTAGTGTCTTTTTATTATTACAACTCGTAGTAAAAAGACACGAATACAACAGAAACATGGAACTATAAGTACAAGGGACATATCCACTAGTTCCGCTCCTGTCCACCTACTCCTGGAGCTCTACTTCCTTGTCCACTGCTCAGCTGTTGCTCAAGCACCCGCCGCTGCTTCTGTCTCGGTGGCTCCTCCAACGCCTGTGGATCGACTGTGTGAGGAGTCAGACAGTCATGTGCCATGTGACCCTTCCTGCCACAGGAGAAACACTGTCCGTTTCTGGAACACCTAGCTCTGACTCCACCTTGGGTTCCCCGAACTACCGATCCTATAACCCACGGTAGCCCACCTACTAGTCTGGTCCTCTTGGACCTCTGCAACATCTGTCTACTGCCCACATATGACTCGGCTACTGATCGAAAACCCTGTGGAAAAGGAAGAAGATCTTGTACACACTATGGGTGTAGAACTACTAACACAAACTCCACCCTGAAGAAGGTCTCGAAGTCTTCCCATGTGAAGCTCATCCCGTCGCAAAACTGGAACAAGTGGCTCCACCACCTGCCTGCTGCTGCCTGAATAATGCTGGAAGCAAAGATCGCCATGAAGTCTGAAGGCGTCCCCACTAGCCTTAAGACTCTCACCACTGCCTCCAGCCAATCCTCAGTCGCATGTGGGTACGTCTCTCCCCGGAACCTGGGTGGCCTCTGGAAATGGAACTCGTGCAGCGTGCTCAAGTGGAATTCATCGCATACTGCTGGGGCTGGTGGCATCAGTGGCCCAACGTATGGTAGTACCGTTGGTGCCTCCTCTAGTTCCTCAACTGCAAGAGGGCCATGTAACGAAGCCTCGTCGCTTGGTAGGCTGTCAGTATGCACATCCCTCTAGGATCTAGCTAGTCATCCGTGAAAAGGCATCCTGAAAGAAACAACGTGACATGGTGAAATGATTATACATGGAGAGCTGACCTGGTTTGAGAAGATATTTAAAAACATCTGGAAACACACACGCAAACATTGTTTTTGTGCACAAAGTTAGAAATCAGTTCCCAGGGTCCTGGTGTATGGATACGTCGGCCGTCTGCACTAACACTGGACTCCCTGAACTGAATACCACACTCGGTACCCTTAACACTATTGCTTCACAGAAAGAAAATATCAGAGTTATAAGTTCTTTGGTAGAACCGACTCCTCTGATACCAATTTGTCATGACCAGTCATCAGGGCCCATGCCGTGACTACCCCAAGCCCGCCTTCCATAGGCCAGGGGCTGGCAACTAGCACCAAAGGCGTAAATCCCGATAACTGGGAAGGAATTGCCTTTATAAATGTAACAAAATACCATAGAGTACAATCAGAAGTAAAACACTAAGTACAAAAAAACTGCTGAAAAGTAAATGGGTCAGAATACAAACCCAACTGGAAATACAACTACAACTGAAAAAAAGTACAACAGAAAATTACAAACAACTAAAAGAAAGGAAGCAGTTCCTGAGTCGTCCTCCTCGGATCCTACCTGAAGGGTAGGTACAGATATCCCAGCTCCTGGATCATCCACCACGGATCCTACCTAAATGGTATGTACAGATAGCGTAGCTCCTCAATGCTCTCACCCGTCAACCCCCTCCGAGTGTTGTCTCGCCGTGAAGTCCACCTCTGAATACTGACTCGTCGGGTGGTCCACCTCCGGGTACCGTCGAGTCCTCGAACACTCGGCCTCCGTCAGCACTGCCCATCATCTGCAACCAACACAACAAGATGCTGGCATATCCCGTGCAGGGGTGAGTATAACGATACTCATTAGGGACCCCTATACCCTCAAGTTCTCACTAAAATCAACAAGGATTACCACAAAGAAGATCTCAGCAGATAACCTCTAATTAGGTATTTGCCCATACATATACCTAAGTTATCCAGTAACCCATCTCAATCATGAGGAAACACAATATTATGAAATCAACAGATAACCACTACCCAGGTATATGCCCATACATATACCTAAGTTATCAAGTGACCCATCTCAAACTTGAGGTAAACACAAAGTTCATAGACTCAGCTCAAACCAAGATTTTCATTATCTAAATCATAACTGCTGAAGAGCCCCATCTCTGGAGTGTACAATGGTCCTGTCATGACTTTGAGGTACTACACACTATCCTAAGACTGCTGAGGTACTCCTACTTTTGAGTACCATGGGCCATCCACCCAAACAATGTAGTGCTTCCCGCCGGGGAATGCCACCCAAACACAGTAGTGCACACCCCCTAATAGCCTGCAGAGGTACTCTCTGGACGAGTACCGCGTGTCTGCACTGTCACATAGGTAGTGCTTCGTCCTCCATGGGTCTACACCCAAACAAAGTAGTGCTCTGTCCAATGGGCTAGTCGACTCACTCCAAGTCGAGTCGGTCAAGTAGTCGTCAGGTCTCAGTCGGCTACACGGTCTCCGTACTCCACACGCCCGTCTCGGGGAGGGTCCACTCCACAAGCTATAGGTCGATACTCCATGTATCTCAAAGTTATACTAATAAGTATCTCAAAGGACCACCTCGTCATAGGGGTCTCAATGCAACAGACGGCGCGTCAATCGGACACCCGGTTTGTGAGTTTCTAGCCATTTCGTCCCCGGGGCCTGGTTGGTTTTGTGAGCGAACCATCCCGGCCGTATCTCAACTGTACCCCGAACTCTCATAGGGTATGCCCATAGGGATCACATCTCCACATGATCACCAACGTCGCTGACGGTTCGTCAAACGGACGTCTAGTCTAAAAGTTATCAGCTTTTCCGTTCGAGGGGCCCAGTTGGATTCGGGTACAATCCAACCCGGCCATACTACAACTGCATCCAAAACTCAAGTGAAGTATGCCAAAAGTTCTGTCTCAACAATAGGAATTCAACGAGACAGACATCGCCTCAATCAAACACCCGGTCTGTGAATTATTGGCTTTTTCGTTCCAGGGCCCCGGTGGGTTTCGTGAGTGAACCTACCAGACCGCACATTGATGGTGTCCAGACCTTGAACAGAGTAAGCCAAAAGTTCCTTCTCATCAAGAGGAAAACAACAATGTTTACGACACATCAATCGGACGTCCGAAACTCAAGATATAAGCGTTTCCGCTCCAAGGGCCCGGTTGGTTTCGTATCCGAACCAACCCGGCCGAACCCAAATTTCAATGAAATCTTGAGTGTAATATACCGAAAGGACCGTCTCGATCCAAGGATCACATCGCAACTGACGGTGTGTCGATCCGGGGTCTGTATCCCATTTTATGGGCGTTTGAATGAAAACAATCCGAAAATAGGGGGTTCGGGCTCGGCCCGAACCGGGTCGACCCGAACTGGGTCCGGGTGCGGCCCATTTGGGCGCGGCCCGGCTCGGGCGGCGCGGCCCGGAACGACATGCGTGGCCCGGCCCGGCCGGTTGACCTGCCGCGCTGGCGCGGCCGCGGCGCCCGCGTGGCCAGTGGGTGTGGGGGTTACAAACCCTCGCGGTCAACATAACTGGCACGGCTTTAAGCCGCGCCGCTCGGCCTCCAGAACAGCTAAGCCGTTCCGGTTCGGCCCGCCGCCGCGGCTCAGCCGCGGCGGTTACGTTCCCCGGCGCGCCCCCGCCGCCTACCGCGGACCACCGGACTCGCTCCGGTGGTCCATTTCGCCACCAATCTTCTCTAATGGTCCTCCAAGGACCCAAACATCACTGCAGAGACTTCAAATTGCCTCTGCGGCCCATTCCGAAATCGCCCGTTGATCCGCACATCAAATAACACAACAGGTCATCTTCGTGGTTTTCCGGCGCGGCGTGACTGCGCCGCGCCCCTTCGCCGTGGCCTGACTCCGACCACAGATTCGCTCGGCCTCAAAGGCACGGTGCGACGGCGCCGTGCTTCATCGCCGTGATCTTTCTCATTTCCGCGTGGTGCAACGGCACCGCGCTGCCTTTCACATGCCACAAAAAATTCAAACAAACATGTGGGGGAGGAGGGTCGGTCGTGTTTGTGCGGTCCGACCTCCTCCCGTTAGTATGAAACAGGTGGCCCAATTGAAACCAAGAAAGGTGACATATGAGATCACGATCAACAATAAAAATAAACCCCCAGAACTTCCTGTAAAAAATTATTCCCTACCCACAAGGAAAACGTTCGTGGATCAACTAGATAATAAGTTGTTCCGTGTTCTTTGTTTTCATTAGAATGAAAGAATCAATGGAATAAAATCATTCCCCAAAATAGTTCCCTACCTCAACGTTGACGTCGAACGAGAGTTCGTCGTGAAATTAACTGTCGCGGAAGAAGAGGATCGTCATAGAAGAGAAGAATCGTCGCGGAAGAAACGTCGCGGAAAGAGCGTCGTTGATTTCCGAGGATTGGGGTTCTTCGTCGGAGATCAGTGCGTTCTTCGTGTTCTTCACGTTTTTCGCGTTCTTCGTCGAAGAAGAACACATTCATCCAAATCCTCTCCACGGAACAAGTTCCAACCGAAATAAAATAATAGTTGTCTTATTTTATTAATGCACATGAAATGTTTGAAAATCAAAAGAAATGAAACGAACCATTAATTCAATCAATTAATTGTAACGATTTAACTTCCCAATTTAATTAGTCATTTCATAACCAGGAAAAATTCACGGTTGACTTCATTAAAAAGGGTGGTGCAGGTGCGTTACATAGAAGGAAAGAAACAGTGGGGCTTGTGTGGGCCCCACCTCTCAAATATCCTACCAAGTGGGTAGGATATTGTGGGTCCCAACTTATCCGCTTAACTTAGGTTAAGCCGCGTTAAGTAAAATAAAATAAATTTTCGCACCACCATTATTTTATTTCATAACTTAACCCCAAAAATTAAAAACCCCACCCGAGCAAACGCAACTCCGGAAAAGGTGTTGCTAAGCAATTACCGGCGCTGCGGTTCTATCGGTGCCCTCGAAATTCGATTCCAAGCACCGGTTCAAAAGCTAGAAAAACCCGCTCGTTCGATCACTGAACGCACCCGAGCCTATCTTCAAAAATTAATTCTGGGCACACCGGGCCTTGGAATCAGGCGCCGTCAGAAACTGCATTCTTATAAAATCCCAAAGAGAATTTAGAAAATAAATTCCATTGAATTTTACGGGTCCTTACATTATCTACTGGGGATAGTTTGATATTGATGATGGGGTGGCGTTTTATGAGTTCTCTGTAGAGATTAATGATCCAGAGGGGCCGGTCCTTCTGGGATGGTCGATTCCTCTAGTGCACATTCAGTGGAATCACCAGAATTTTTATGAGATAACATGGGAGTAGAAGGCCCATACAAAAGCTCAGTACCCCCATTTGTTTGTTCAGCCCTTCTTTTGGCTTACAAGGATGTAAATCCCTAATTTACAGGGTAATTCAAAGTAATAGAAATTCCATATCATTTTATTTTACATTATATGGGATTATTTTGAGACTAGGTGCTCAGATGACACATTATTTAGAGGCCTGATGAGCTCGGAATAAACGTTTGTGGTTTTTTAATTTTATTTAAAGAGCCCACTTGATCAGTTTTTGAATCTTCTAAGCCAGTGGCCGGATTAAAAATATGAGGGCATCGATCCATTCATAACGATGAATTTACATAAGGTAGGAACTAACTATTACCGGCACTGGTTGATGAAAAAAGTAAATTCTCAGACATTTTATTAAAAATTAGTAAAATTATTTTCAAAAGTAAATATAAAATAATCTTTTATTTTAATCTATTTATACTTTGAATTTCATTGAAATCTACAGAAATGTTGTTTAATAAATGAAATTGTGTAATAGAAATGATAAAATTTATTTTATTCTTTTAATGGGTTAATCAAATTGGGGATCATTGTGACAATCTACTATTGCTTAAAACATGGATATTCTGCATTACCGAGAGACGATCGATGAATCACCCGTGAAGAATTTCACCATTCTCTATATATTCTTTCATCCTTCGAGGGATATCCATCCATAAATGTGGGTTGTAGCTCATGGAATTCCAAATGACAATGGTGAGATCTTCATCAATGAACTATCAACCCACAATGTAGGGGCTGGATTTTTTGTTAATTTACATTTCCCACATTCTATGAATTTAGTGATGAACACAGGTCAACCAAAGAACACGTGACCTGCGGATTGATCACTTATGAAGGGAAGGGGGGGTTCTAGTCTTGGGGTTTAAATCGGAGTTATCAATTTTAGATTCATAAATCTCCTTCTTCCATGTAATTACTTTCTAATACGAAGGGATCCGGACAACACGAACAAGTCTCGAATCCCTTCGTTGGGGGTGTTCTTGTTTTCTTTATGACCGGACCCTCCAATTGATGAAGAGACATCTTAGAGCACATTCATTTATTATTATCACTAGAGGATTCCCTAGGTTCTCATGGATCAATGAACAGACCACTAGAGAATATCTGGTAGCCCATAGAAGAAATTATCGTCGAGGTGACACCGATGGTGGTAGCTTGCGGGAGGTGGTGTGAACCATTGGTAGAGGCCGCGACAACATCAACTTTGTGGAAGTGGAAAAGGGCCGACATCAATAAACGATGGTGATAACATTGGAAGATCGGGCATTGAGATGTATCATGTGGTCAGTAGGCCACATTCTAGTAGGACCACAGCTGGTGGGACCCATGGAGACCCGCAGTGCCGTCACGTGGTGAACCCACCACATTGACTGGGAGAGGACACAAAGACTTCCTCCATCTCTGGGCGTGGCAATATAGCATGCACAAAATAGACCAGGTGGATGACAGTTGTTTGGAACAACGTCTTAGCAAGCTGGTCCAGGGTCGGGTTGGAAAACCCCAGGCTGGGTGTGGTTAGTTCAGTATGACCAAGTTGGTCTAGACCCATACCCGGCCATCCCCTTTTTTCTAAAACATTCATAACATCCAAACTGTGAATCCGATTAATGGGGTTTTGTTTTGGAGTTGGGACCCATGCGATTAGAAAGACCATTTGGAATACTTCAAGTGAGTTTTTGTGGAGAATGAGACACAACTGAATTCTTGAAAAGTAGATTCTCTAATAATCAATAATGCAATAATTAGAAAACCTTTGACTAGCTCTGATTAGAAGGATGTAACGATAGAACAATAGTGTCATGGAAGATGAGGGGACCTCAATAGCCTGACCCAAGAGCAGAACATAGTGTCTCGGTAGATGAGTGGGCCTCAGTGGCCAGGAAAAAAAGTAGACCTCAATGATCTGATAGACGAGTGGACCTGATTGGCCTGGAAGACGAGTAGAACTTAGTGGACCGAAAGAATAAAGGTCCTCAGTGGCCCAGAAGACCTCAGTGGCGAAAAAACCATAGTGGCTTGATAGATGAGCAGACCTCAGTGAATCATCAAGGATGAGTCCCGTAAATAGTGGAAGATGTTTAGGTTTATGACTAATAAACTTGATTTATATACATTAGGTCATACCTGTGTGAGCATTCCATTACATCGTTTGTACATTTCATTGTGGTAATTAATTTCTTGGCTGGGGTCCCAACTAATTATTGTGTTACTCACAACTACACGAGCTTCTCCCTAAAATTTCGTGTATTTTTCATATGAACGATGTTTTGACAGAGACCTTGGGGGTCTAGTACCAGGCAGTTCCCATCGAGATCGGACATGCGAGGTGCACTCCTATATCTTCCTGAAGCTAATCTTTACATACCATTCAGGTTTGGTTTTCGATGGAATTATTGGATGAGACATTTTTACGCTTTTTTTATAGCTTGTCTTTTGTTGGGATTGTATTCTTCCCCATTTACCTTCAACATGCACTATATACTATCGGGGGTTGTCATAGTGGCATGAAAATTTTCTTATTTACCATTGTGGGTTATGTTTGAGAGTGTGCATGTGTACAGGTACTCCTAAAATGTGTCCCATATAAATGATAATACATTTGGTGCTAGTCGCCTGCCCCTAGACTTTGGGAAGTGGGCTTGGGGTAGTCACGACACAGGACCTGGGGGATGGTTCGTGACATAACCTCCTCGTGAACTTCATCGAAAGAATTTAGTATGATTAGAGTGATATAAGGAAAACCATGTGGTGTGTTGGAATTGACATACATTGAGATTTGTGTTGTTAATCATAGTATTGATTTGAGATGAATTTTATCCCATATTAAACATGATAAAAATTATTTTAAACCATAAATCGGAATCCATTATTGTTGTGTCTAGTCATTGGCAAGGTAATAAGGTGTGTTTTGGTATGTTTTGTGAAATGTTAAAATGAATTAACATAAATGAGGGAAATGGATTCTGAAATGGTATTGGAAATGGATAAATGTGTTAAAGCATTTGAAATGATAAATGTGTTAAATGGGTCAATTCCTGTGAAGATGATGGATATGCTAAATGGGTTAAGGTTAAAAAATGAAATGGATTAAATGGTCTATACAAAGTAATAGATTAATGTGATATTTTGTAATGTATTGATGATACTTGACATGTTAATGTAATGGGAATTGTAATGGTTGTGTGTATTGATTCTTTTTTTGTTCATGATATGATATATGTGGTGAATAGATAAATAACCATGTGCACATGGAATGGTGGTGTGGGATAATGTAATTAGGCTCCTCTAATGAGTTTAGTTGGATTTAGGATCTAAACCTCACCCTAGAATGCATAAGCTAGATAGATAGAAAAATATTCTAGGCCCTTAATGGCTACATTGGATGTGACTACCTAGACTGAGGCTCAAATGTAAGTTTGAATGATTATTTATGAATATTTTGTTCTTGGGAGATAGGGAACATTACCGTTTACCTCATTCTTATTAATTTAATGTCTTAGGTAATTTTGTAAATGATGTAATTGACTATCCCATGGATCAGGTGATGACAATGAACCCAATAACAAAGATGGTGTAAATGATGGAAATAGTTAACATGAATATTATTAACTAATGGAAACTTAGTTGACTATTTTTTTACATTGTCATTTGATTCATAGTTCCATGAAATATCTATTTAGAAAGGATAATTTTTAGAAAATGTTGATGGTGACCTACTGTGTTTTACTTACACCCTGATCTGGACATCATTGGGTAACCAAGAATATTTCATGGTTGTAGGACATGAAAAGGGAGAATGCCATATTATATAGAGTTGAGTTGGGTTTTGGAAGTGCATGGATAAGGATTCATACGTAGAGTTAGGAACCACTTTAGGGAATAATTTATTTTCATTATTTTCTATTTCCCTCACTTTGGGCACTATTATAATTACATGAAAGATTTAACGTTCGGTTATGGAATGTAAAAAGGTTTGGGATATGGATAGTATTGAATGTTTTAGGTTTTTTTGAATCCTTTATTTTATATGATATCTTTTATGGAATACTATGATAGAGATGGTATAGTCTCCCCATAGGATACAATAATCCATCATTACTTTTTAGAATCATCTTGCATAAGGGGAGGTATGCTTGAGGTCATGTGAAGTCCTAAATTGGGGATCCCGTTTATGGGAATCTGGGTTGGGGGTGTTAAAAAGTGGTATTAGAATAGTTCTACACTATGAATTACTATTTTGGATTTTAGAATGTAATTTAAGATTTTTCATACATTAGCAATGTTCTCGTGTATGGGAGTAGCTAACCCATATATGAGGGAAAACCAAGTACCCATGGTAGGAATGGTTGTTCTTGGTATGTGTTTTTATAGTTGAATAATGTTCCACCATTTTGAGATACTCCAATTCTATGATGTCACTATTTTTTTATTTTTTCCCCATGGGAATTTTTTTTGTAGGATGTACATTTCTAAATCATTATAAGAATTTAGGAATATATGTGGCATGAATCATAGTAGACACATGCGGGAACAATGATCAAGAGATGAGAGATATAAATAAATTCAAATTCCATGACTATTTAAATGAAGTGTTGTTTAATAAAGGAAGTGATAATTGGTAAATGGAATGAATATTCAATTATCAGTGTTCAATGGAATGTTAAGAATGTGGATTTTTGATTCATTAGAGTGGCGTGATGATATCCATTATGATAGTATGTATGGGATGGGTGGGTTAGGCCTGGTGTAGAGATTTCCATTTGTGTTTGAGAATGTTTTTTATTATGTTCTCTAAGATGTGAATTTTCCATTGAAGGATGATTCCAACACAATGTCATGTTCTTGTTCGGTGAAAGAGGATATTGATGAGAATGGTCCCCCCAAGGTGGAGAAAGGGAACCTAGTGTTTACGGGTAATAGGGGAGACAATCAGTCTCATGATAACTTTACACATTTTATGCATATGATGGAATGATACCCAGAGGAATTGTGCAGAGCATGTTTGAGATAACTAGTGATTTCCAGGTACAACACCCTCATACCTTTTCTAGAGTGTTTTGAATGGATGTATATTATTTTTTCATAGTGACCATTAAAATGATTCTCGATAACTTATAGAATCTTCCAAATTAGGTCATCAAGCTAGATATAGACATGCTGTGGGGATTGGAAAAGCATTGGTGTAATTTTTTTGTCTAGACATAAGAAGTTGATTGGGTAAGATTGAAGGATTTCAAGAAATTTTTTTTGGGAAAATTTCTGACTACATTATTTGAGGCATGATAAGGCTATAGAATTTATGAGGTTGACACAAAAATTTAGGTCAGTGATGGAGTATGATGGATACGTCATTAATTTGAAATTCATAATTATAAAATTATTAGGGGATGAGTCTGCAAAGAAAAAACACTTCCATGATGGAATCTGACATGAAATGAAGACATTGGTTAAAAACATTCTATTTGAATAAAGTTGTTAAGGTAGTGGATCATACCCTTATTTTATAATGGAATCTCAAGGAGGATTCGGGTTGTGGCTAGGAAATTATAGTGGGGATATCCAATGATGTATTTACAAATGGTAGTGAGAGATATATTAAGAGTTTAAAGTAGGGAGGTGGTTATTAGGGTAGTCTGGAAAAGGAAACAACCTCTTAGAGAATTTATCATGTATTCATTTATCATCACGTTAAGTCGGGACATGTGTGTATTCAGTGCCCTATCCACCAATTGACTACCAAGTGTGTAGTGGAATAGGGTATGTGTATATGTTATGTTGGAAGACATGGTAGGTGGTAATGAGGGAATGCAAGACCAATGTAGATTAGAAGAAAGGGTTTTGGTACCCCATATCAGGAATGAAATTAGGGAAAAATTGTCCGAATAGGAAGAGGTTCTGTATTTGGTAATTAGAGGAGTGAGTGTTTATGACAACCATGCTTTTATTAAAATCTATAACATGATTTATTACATAAACATAACTTGATAAAACCTATAATATCTATTGTTCTATGTTATTTGGGTCTTAGGAACATTACATAGCAACTTAAAACATGAAATACGACATCTTCATTGAAATCTTCCTTTACATGACCACTACATTCCTTTGTACTTAGCATTGCCTGGGATAACCTGACGACCTACCTAAGAAATTGGTTAGCTATAAATCCCATTAAATAAATAAATTTGGAATAACATGAGGAATATAATATAAATTAGATATAGTCATATCATTTGAGAATAATAGAAACTTGAACATAAAGGCATGATAAATCATGATAATCATAAAATTGAAATGTGGCAACAACACTTAACCTAGAATTAGCATGATCCAAGGATCATTGCACATGGAGCATGAGTAAACACTCATTGAAAATTAAGCACCAGTAACCCATCATTTCAATTGAATTGGAATGAGTTAAAACTCATTGCACATGACGTATCATGATACTATACTTTACCCAATGCATTGGAGCGCTATCAGGGTGCACCCTTCTTAATCATTTCATCTCATTCATATGTGTGCCACATGGATTATAAAACATTGATTCATTAAACAACGTAATTTATTCCATGATAAAGGAGTGATGAATTCATAAAATAAACCCATTAAAAAATATTTAAATTTTCATATAGGTGAATACCCATGATAGTGAAATGGGAATGGTATTCACTACACAATGTCCTTGGCTTGGAAAATGGCGGTGCAATTTTAGCAGCATAATAGTGTGACATAAGAACTCATAAAAATGTTTTATGAGAAATAAAATAATGTATGATCCTATTTACATGAAATTTATAGTATGTGGGTCAGATAAATGCATGTCCCAACAAACATAATGTAATTTAGATGAATAATAGAAAAGAATTACTTGGATGTAAAAGAGGAGAGAGAAATCCCTCATGGAATTTCGGCATTATAATGAGTGTACATGGGAGGAATTAATGAGAGATATCTAGGTCTCCCATAATACAAATATAAAGAGGGTTGTATGGGGGAGTTAAAAAATTATACCCCAACAGTTTTAATTGAAAAAATGGCATAACAACTTAAAGAAAATTGGAAAAAATGAGAAAGGAAGAAATCCCTTAAATGAAAGTGTGATCTAAAAGTCTTGGGAGAGGCTTTAGAAAGGATTATTTGGAGCTTGGGGAACCTTGGGAGGATTATAGAGCTATTGTGGAAGGGTTTGGTCTAACTATAATGTCTTTGAGTGAATAGTAATTGGGAGATTTTGTGGGTTTATATAGTAAAGGAGAGGGAATTCTTTATTATTTTGGTTTGGGACACCTCACATTAAACTAATCAAAAACACAAACCAAGACATGGTTTTTTACCATTATTTTTTCCAAATGGGATTGGAAAACAATATTTCCTATGTTCAATGGCCGAAATTCTTAAAATAATAGGTTTTCATATGTGGAGGTGAGTCACACTCTCAAGGAAAATAATTTAAAAAGACAAAATGTTTTATAAGCCTTAAGGGGTCCACTGAAGCTTTGTAAAAATAGATCTAAAAAACCCAAAATACCATTATTTAAATCTTAAAACATATATTTTCAGAATATATTGTTTATAGTATTTTATTACATCACTATTGGGTCATTATGATGTCATAAAACATATTATATAATTAAATGGTATTTAATTTTTACCCAAAAATTTGACTATCACAGACTATTATAAAAAAATCAACATCAGATAATCATGACATCCTAATTCCAAAAATAATATCCATTTTATCTAAATAAATTTCTAAATATGTGAATTTATACTTTTAGAATAATAACTAACATTTATTAAAAATTCATGGTTTTTGACAAAACTGCTTTAACACCTTAATAAAAAATACAATTGCATTCATCAAATTATATGATAATTTATATTTAATAGAAATTAATTTATTAATAATAATATTTTATTAAAATATTATATAAATAAAAAATCCATTAATTCTTCAAAATATATTTCATAGTTTAATATTAACTAAAAATACTATTTGTGCTTTAAAACCTATTTACAACGTAACAATAATAAAATGAATGAAAATTATTTAAACAAAAATAATGTTCATAGTCATAGTGCTAGGTTCTTGTTACATAACCCCTTATAACACCTGCATAAGACTGAAGGGTAAGGTGTGCGATGGAGATAGACTCTTTGGGTGGCTCAGATAACATCTATCAAGTGGTAATCTCTATTAACTTCCACTTCTCCTATAGTCGGTTCCCCTCAAGCTTAATGTGTTAAAGATAGGCTTGGGATTGGTCAAGAGAGAATCTCCATGATGCCACCTCCATTCCAAGCTCTGACAAATGGGCTTCGTATGGGACAATTCTACTAGATGGGGCAATTCCTTCCTTTTTCAGAGTAAGATGGATTTGTTAAATCCCTATATTTATACTAATCCTGTGATCACTATTCATTGGAAATTTTAGCAATGTTCAGAATTATTAATGGTTTTTAGAAATCCAAAAACCTAAAACCAATGAAGTTCTCCTTTTATGTAAACATTTTACATAATGAGACATTTAATTAGATCAATAGGAATTTTTATTAATGAATGTTTGGGTCATTACAATCTTCCCCCCTTAAGAAATTTCACCCTCAAAATTTCCTTTTCCCACACTAAAAAATATGAGGGTAACTCTTCCTCATCACTTCCTCGGATTTGAATGCTACATCTTGATATATGTTGTTTCGCCACAACACCTTTTCGAGGGGAATTGCATTATTTCATAGGAATTTTCCCATAAGATTTAATATCTTCACTAGTTTTACTCATAAGAAAGAACATCCTCTAGCTATACTACCTCTAAAGAGAGTATATGTGAAGTGTCTGGTTTGTACTTCCTTAAGAGGGATACAAGAAATACATCATGTACATTTTCCATGTTAGGTGAAAGTGATGGTCAATAGGCCACAACCCCAACACGTTCAAGAATCTCGAAGGGACCGACGTACCTAGGACTTAACATCCCTTTCTTTCAAAAACTCATGACCTTCATTGATGGAAATATTCATAGAAAAACCATGTCACCATATTTAAACTCAATGTTTCCTCAATAGTTTTCTGCATAACTATTCTGTCATGTCTGGTCTACCTTGATATGATGCTGAATGTTCTTCACCTTGTCCACCATTTTTTTTACCATTTATTGTCCTAGCAGCTTACACTCACTAACCTCATCCAAACATGACATTGTTTTTCACCTATTCCCAAATGGGCTACATAATTTTCCATTTAGATGATCGAATGGAAACTTTTATTGTATGAGAATTCAACCAGTGGAAGATGTTGGTCCCACCCTCCTTTGTAGTACATAGAACATTATCTTAACATATCCTCTAGTGTCTGAATAGTTTCTCCAGATTTTCCATCATTTTTAAGATGATAGGTCATACTGAAGTTCATTTCAGTATCAAGATCATGTTGAAGACTCTTCCAAAACATAAAGGTGAATTTTGGATCACTATTAGATACAATAGATAGGGGTACTAAATGCAACATTACCACTTCCCTGATATATATCTGTTCCAGTTGATCCAATGAGAAATCCTCCAAAATTAAAATTAAGTGTGAATTAATTGTAAGATGCTCCACAACAACCCATATTTCATTTTTTTCCTATGGATGTCTTCGGATGTCCGGTGACAAAGACCATGGTGTTGTTCTCCCATTTCCATGCTGGCATGGGAAATGGTTGCATCATTCCATTAGACTTCTGCCTCTCTACCCACCCTTGCTGACACACCAGGAACATTGATGTACAATCAAAAATCTCTTTCTTCATATTATCCCACCAATAATGCTATCGTAGATCGTGATACATCTTTGTGTTTCTTGGGTGAATAGTGAAATTTGACTATGTTCGTCATCCAAAAAATCCTTCTTCAGCTCTTAACTTGATGGAACACATTGTCTTTTCTGAAATTTCAGAATTCCTTCTTAATGAACATTGAATTCCAAGGATTTCCCTCTTCTCATAGATTCAACATTGTTATGAATTCCCAAATCATCCTTTGGAGCATCCTTTAACAGTTCCAAAATAGATGGTTGAGCAATAATTTGTGAAAGGATTGATGATGTTCCCTTATTTATGATTCCCATGTCAGTCTTCATCAAATATAAGAAGATTGGATCCTTCTCAATTATAATCAATGATAGAATTGTTTGGTCCATTCTACATAGAGCATCTGCCACCTTGTTCTCCTTCCCATGGTGGTAATGGATTGAGCAGTCATAGTCTTTGATCAGCTCTAACCATCTTCATTTGTGCATGTTCAACTCTTTATATGTGAATATACACTTGAAGATTTTCTGGTCCGTATATATTTTACACTTCTCCTCAAAGAGATAATGCCCCCGAATTTTTAATGCGAAGAACATGGCCGCCAACTCCAAATCAAGTGTTGGATAATTATGCTCATGAACATTCAATTTCCTTAAAGAATATGCAATGATTTTGTCATTTTTCATTAACACATAGCCCGTGCCCTTCTTCACAGCATCATTGAATACCACAAAAAGTATTTAAATTGTGAGTAAAGTGAGAATGTGCATATTGATAAGCCTCTTTTTTGACTCCATGAATATTTGATTGCATTCATCACTCCAAGAAAACATTACTCCCATCCGATTTAGCTTGGTTAGAGGGCTAGACAATCGTGAGAAATTTCTCACAAATCATCAATATTATCCAGCTAACCCCATGATGCTACAAATATATGTTATCAATGTTGGACTTAGCCATCCCTCAATTGATGCTATTTTAGAGGGATCCATGAATATCCCATTGTTTATGATGATATAGCCCATGAATGAGACATGCTTCGACCAGAACTCACACTTACTATACAATTCATATATCTACTCCTTCTGTAAGGTCTCTTGTACAGTTCTAAGATACTTCTCATGATCCTCCTTGGTTTTCAAGTATATCATAATATCATCTATAAATACTAATAAAAATTTATCGAGGTAATACATAAACACTCTATTCCTCAATTACATGATGATTTCTAGAGAATTAAGGAGTTTCAAAGGCATTACTATGAATTCATAGTGCTCGTATCTTATAAGAAAAGAAGTATTGGGGATATCTTTCTTCTTCACCCTTATATGATAATATCCCGACGATAAATCCACAATGGAGATGTATTGTGCTCCACACAGCTAACCGAACAAGTCATCAATTTGTGAGAGAGGATAATTTTTCTTTATCATGATTTTTTTAAACTCACGAAATCGATGAAAAGGCACATTGACACATATTTCTTCATGACAAAGAGGACTGGTTCACCCCATGATGATGAACTTGGGCATATAAACCATTTATCCATATTCGCCTGTAGTTGTTTATTCCACACATCAAGCTCCACAATAGACATTCAATATGGAGTCTTGGATATTGTAAATGCTCCAGGTATAAGATCAATTGATAATTCAACATCTCTTCTAGAAGGAATACCATACAATTCCTCAGGAAACACTTCAATGAATTCCCTCACAATAGACATGTATTCATGGATAGTTGTCTAATTCGACATAATCATCTGAACTAGATACGCATGCTAATAGGGCTATAATATCCACTATTGAGATGATAGAGCTAAAGAAGATTCATCTTCCCCCTTGAACTTGTGTAGAATCGGGGGTCGATTCTCCTCATAGATAGTGATTTCCCTCTCACGGAAATTTATGATGGCTCTATATAAGGAAAGACAATCCATGCCAAGAATGGAATCAAATTTCACCATAGAGATTATGACAAGTTTTTTCGGGAAATTAAATACACACATTATGACAGGGGAGGAGTTATATTCATGGGATGAAATTATGGATCCATTTTTTGTACTCATCGACATTGTTACATCCATGATTTGTGGTGGTGCAAGGATTGATCTACTAAAATTTTTGGATATAAAAGAATGCATAGAACCTGAATCAAAATGTACGTTCGCTATTCTAGAATGAATAACTAGCGTACCTATCACCATGACGTTGTTGGGGTTGACTTCGGTAGTAGTGATGAAAAAATCTCTCCCTTTATGCCTTGGAGGTTGTTGGTTGCCTCTAGAATCCCTTATTTGAGGGCACTGGTTTTCAAAGTGACCCAGTTCGTTGTAGTTTAAGAAATGAAAAATGTGTTGAGGGTCGAGCGGAGCATTCCTCTACTTAGTTGAAATTGTGAGTTTTTATTTTCCGACAGTTAATAGCCAGGTGCCCTTCTTTTCCACACCTAAAGCATTTCCTCATCCCCTTCAGAAAATTTATAGTGTGCTTCTTCCAACAAATTTCGCAAGTGGGGTGCTGGATTTTCATAGAACCGATGGATTTATCCATCAGACCACTAGAATTGAATTCCATGTTATTATTTTTATCCCCATGATAACCCTGAGATTCTCTGATCTCTCTTTCAACCTTGAGGGAACATCAGAAAATTTCCTCATTGTTTTCAATGTCACGGATCACCAGTACTTTCCACAGGTTTGGTTTCAGCCCACTAAAGAAGTGCCCAACATTGAATTTTGGTGTAATGACAAATCAGTGGTGTATCGTGAAAGATTTTTGAAGTCCTCCTCATACGATCTGACTGATTCTGTGTCATTTTTTAGGGAAAGGAAGTCCCTTTGCATCTTTAGTGCGAGGGTGTGCGGAAAATATTTTTCAAAAAACATCTTCTGGAAATCCTTCCATTACAACACATCGATCTCATCCTCAGGCATCATATTTCTGATCAACGTCCACCATTGATCAGATTCACCCTCTATATGATAAGATTACTGGATAACCTTCTCTTGTTCAGTGCATTGATGGATGGAAAAGATCTTTTCAATG
This sequence comes from Viscum album, assembly GCA_963277665.1. Taxonomy (NCBI): domain Eukaryota; kingdom Viridiplantae; phylum Streptophyta; class Magnoliopsida; order Santalales; family Viscaceae; genus Viscum; species Viscum album. Next base: position 119,857,305 of record OY728128.1, read on the forward strand.
GAGTTGATCCATTCTTCGGCGATTGAGGGATTAAATGATCCATTAAATGTTGGAGTCAGTGTCTCATGAAGCTATCTATATAGACTTGTTCATTACTGGGGGGTGGAACGTTCCTATTGATCCATGTTTCTATACAATTCTTGAGTTAGTTGAGAAAGAATCATGACAGATCTCAAAATTCCCACTCCTATTGGATTGGGCATCTCAATAGCACAATCATCACATTGATCTTCACATTGGTTGTTAGCCTGAGTCCCTCTATTAATGTCCATTGGATGGAATAAAAGGATAGGTAGGGGTAACACATATAGGGTCATCCATGGACAAAACTGATGACTTTTAAATAGGTTTTATTTCTATAACATACGAATCTATTGGCTTCAGTCTATGTTATCCATGATCAAATTCTTAACATATATTCTTAGAGAATTATTTTAAGTCCCTTAAAAATGGTTTATACTATGCTTGTGATGTTTCCAAAGCATATCCCCCAAGATTGTCGTAACCAATGTTGCATTAAGACCCGTTGTCGTGTACCAGTTCCAGTTCGAGTCTTACTCAAAGTGGTATTTTCGGGTTTTACCTCTAGGATACATCTGTGCGAGAGCCACCTCTACCTGTTCGTATCCAGACAGGGATGCATGTTTTTTATAATACACATACACACTACTCACAAAAACTTAGGGATGTTTTTATTATACATAGTATTGTCCCTAAAGCTTTACTAGGGTTCTCTAATCCTAATCCCCGAAAAACTAAACCAATCTGCTGGTAACAACTATAACAGCCATGCTTTTATTAAAAACATAAACATGATTTATTACATAAACGTCACATGAATCAACATAGAAGATCAAGAGGTCTAGTGTATATCATTATTAGGATAGTTAAATGGAAAATTAAAACATCAAATACACCACCCTTATTGAAAAATTCTTTTAAATGACCACTACATTCCTTTGTATTTAGCATTTCATGGGATAACCTGAGGACATGCATAAGAAAAGGGAGAGCTATAAAGCCCAGTAAGGAAATAAACATAGAATAAAATGAGGAATACAATAGATGTTAGACAATAGGCATAAAAATTGAGAATAAAAGAAACATGAACTTAAAGGCATGATAAATCCTACTAATCATAACTTGGAAATGTGGCAACAACAGTTAACATGTGTAAAACCAGAGAATTTCAAGGAAATTTTTTTCATAAATTCATTGGAATTTTGCAAGTCTGCAGATTCTGAAAATGCCTGATTTTGAGGCCCGTTGTGCTTGGAATCAATTTCCGATGTTTTGTTCAGGTACATTCAGTAAACGTACGTGCGTGTTTTTCTATTTTATGAACCGACACTAAGAATTGAAATCTGAGGACACCGATGAACTCAGAGTTCCAGTTTTTTCTTAAGAAGACCTTTACCATAGTTTCATTTTATTGGAAGTGGAAGTTATATTTTGGGGTTTCTAATTAAAAAAAATATTAAATAAAAATGTGTGTGTAGCACATTTTTATTTCGAGGCGGTTAAGGTATTTGGGTGGTGGTTGTTTTCTCCAATGGGAAGTTGGAGGTGGGTCCCATCCCCACATAACCTCCCATGGGAGGATATTGTGTGGCACAACCCACATGAGCACCTAACCCTTTATCTCCCCTTGAACCATTTATACATCCCTTATCTTTAATGATCCAACCCATTCATTAATTAATTTGGTAAACTCTCCACCTTCCTCCTCTCATTAAGTGTTCCAACCATATAATTAATAAATTGAACTTAATCAATTTAATTAATTCATGATTATGAAATTTGAAAAGATTGTCAATAATAATATAATATGCGAGCCTATTATTTTTGTTTTACCAGTGGAACATTGAGAGGATTTTTGAGGAACTCTTGGAGAAATATTATCTCTCTCGACGAAGAATGTCGTTATTCAACGAAGAATGCTCCATGCTTCGATGAACTTGAGGCAACACCTTCTTCAATCGGAGCAGGAAAGGAGGCACCCTCACCCACTATGTACACTATAGGCGTCGTCTCGACATGACGTTTCGAGCTCTACTTCCTCCGACGTGGATGGGACAACACCCGTCATTCGAGACAACCATCTTCAACGACTTGTCAACGTACAATGCCAATTACGAGGTAGGGAGTATTTTGGATCATTTATTTTATACATGTGAATTGTACCCTATTATTGTGGAGATTATATGTAGGATTATTGTTTGAGCCTCTAATGTTGAGGGTATGAGCTAATAAACAAGACCAGACAATCCACCAATATGTTTTTGATGCGCGGATTGTTGGGTGACGGGTGAATGGAAGGGAAACCCCGAATTGAGTCTGTCGCATTGAAGAGCAAGACCCGAGGAGGCCGTAGGTGCAGAAAAGAGGCAGAATGAACAACATGAACGACTCCGGGGCCCTACGGAAGAGCGCGGCAGTGCTAGTCACCACTCGGCAGAGCTGGTGACCGGAGATGGAGGCCGGCACTAGCCGACCCCCTTGGGGGCAGCGGAGCCCATCACACGCTACCGGCGGAAGGCCACCGCGGGTTCCGGGAGGGACAGGTGGCGCCAGCTGGTGCCACCATTATAGAAAACTGCGGGGAAGCACCCCACACTACGCGCTCGGCCATCTATCCGAGCTGCTGCCAGACACCGGGTCGGGCCGCCTGTCGCGAGGGTCGGGCCTCCTACCGCATGGGTCGATCCGCCAGCCATGCGGGCTGGGCTAGCCCGTGAGGATCTGGCCGTAGCCACCGGGTTGGGTCGAACAATACCCAGACCCCCCTCTTCGGACCACTTTTGGTTTCTTGCCCATTAGTTGAGCTACGGACCTCCGATCAATGCACCGTCTATTGATTAGTATTCCTTGGATTGAGATGGCCGTTTTGGTATATCACACTTGAGGTATTGGCGAAGTTTGTGTATGGTCGGTTTGGTTTGATCCTGAAACCAACCGGGCCCTCGGAGCAGAAACGCTAATAACTCTAAGACTGGACGTCCGATTAACGCGTTGTCTGTCATGTTGGGTTCCTTTTGAAGAGACAGAACTTTGTGATACATCAAATCTAGGCTTCGTGGTAGTTGATTTTTTGACCCCTTTGCTCGAGGATCGGACCCTCCCGGATTCAAGCGTGCTATGTGCGTGAACCCTAGAGCTGGCTGTGATGACTACTGTAATGGAATTCTCCGTGGGTTAGACGATGACGACTACTAAACAAGAATCCTATGTGGGTTCAACAGTTCTGACAGAGTAGCTAGTCCTATATCCTATGTGGGTCTAATAGCTTAGATGAATCAGTGACTATATCTGACCGTCTCTCTTACTCTAGAATAGTTGGCATGTATCCTGTCTAGGTCCGACAACTTAGACGAGATAGCTATAATGTATCATGTGTGGGTCCAATAGCTTAAACGAGATAGCTGGCATGTATCCTATGTGGGTCTAACAGCTTAGCTGGTCCTTTATCCTGTGTGGGTCCAACTACTTAGATGATCTAGTGGCTAGATCTGATCATCTATATCTCTCTAAAATTGTGGAATACATGTGTGAGCTGAGTTATGTCTTTCAACCATTATCATAGTGGTGATTGAATTTACATCCATAATGGAATTGGTTTTTTCTTGACCTCAAGAGTTGGAGCTGGACTAAGATTGGTAAACTAGGTATATGTATGGGCATATACCTAATTAGAGTTGGTTGATACATTATGATTGTATCTTTCTTCTTTTTTTATACTTAGTGGATATTGTGAGACCTTGCGGGTCTCGAGGTCCCTGATGAGTATCATTATACTCACCCCTACATGGGCTATTCTTGCACCTTATTGTGCTGGATGCAGAGGATGGACAACACCGACGGAGGTCGAGAGCGCCACGACTGGACGGTGCCCGAAGGTGGACCTTGTGGCGAGTCGGAAAATAGAGGAGACTGATGAATGTGAGTGCTGAGGTGGCCATCTGTTCCTACCCTTCAGGTAGGAATTCCAAGAGGACGATCCAGGAGCTTCTCTTTGCTGTCGTTTGTTTTTCATTTTTACTTGTACTTGTTGTTCAGTTGGGTTTGTATACTGGCCCATTTACATTCCAGCACACTCTTTGTATTCAGTTATACATTTTTTTTACTTCATGTTGTTTAAAATTTTGTGTTTTTTTAATTTTATAAAGGAAATGCGTTCCCACATTAAGGATTTATGACTTTGGTTCTAGTCTCCACCCCCTAGCCTACGAAAGGCGGGCTTGGGGTAGTCACGGCAGGGGCCTCGAGGACGGGTCATGAAAAATTGGTATCAACGGAGTCGGTTCTACCGCATAACTCAGGACTCTGATCATTCTTTTCTGTGAAGCAATAATGTTAAGAGTATTGAGTGTGGGTTTTAGTCTAGGGATTCCAATGATGGTGTGGCGGCCGACGTATCCATACACCAGGACCTTGACCTCTGATTTCCGACTCAGTGTACGAAAACACTGATTGCGTGCGTGTTTCCTTCGAAAATGTTTTCTTCATGATTACATTGTGTCAGCTCACTAGGTATACTATTTTGACCATTGCACACATGTTTCTTTACAGGATGGCCCGACGAAGTCAGCCATCTTGGTTTCTATGTTTCGTACAAGATGGTATCCCACCGAGCGACAAGGCCTTAACGCAGGGCCCCACCATAGTAGAGGTACCAGCGGTACCACTACCTGCAGGGCCACCGATACAACCATCCCCAATAGTAGAGAGTGCACTCTCTTGGGTTTACTGCACAAGTTCCAACGCCAGAGGCCGCCCAGGTTCTGGTGATAGGCGGACCCAAAGGTAGATGTCCATTGACTGGAGGTTGTTGTGACGATTTTAAGATTGGTAGGGACACCAGACGACCTTATGGGGATCCTTTCTGCGAGTCTCCTACACGCCGCAACAGGTAGATGGTGAAGCCTGATACTCCAGGTGTATGGAGAGGCATCACTGCTCTGGGCAGACTACGGGAGCCTATTCCGGGCAGAGTTTCTTCCAGCCACCCTTCATGCGGTGCAGATTCTAGAGTTACTTCATCTGCAGCAGGGAAGCATGATAGTAGCTCAATACTCAGTGAGGTTCACCGACCTCTCACTCTACTCCATGTATATGGTGTGGGTCATTTTCTTCAGGGCCTAGACCTTCGAGCAGGGACTCAGGCATGAGATCAGGGATTCGATGATTCCCATCAGCATTTCGACGCAGGAGGGGCTACTAGAGAGGGCTCTTATAGTAGAGAGCTTCCTTATTGAGCAGTCACCTGTAGAGAGACCCACCACAGGGCAACACGTAGTGGAGTCTTCTATAGCTGGCAGTAGACAGATGTGAAAAAGGTCCAAGAAGACTAGACTATCAGCTGGACGATCCCAGGATACAGGTTCAGTTGTGTGGGGAAAACGAGACAGAGTTAGCTATACCAGGAGCAGGCAGGGCTATGCATGCGGTGGGCAGGGCTAAATGGATCATAACTACCAGAACCGCCATGCAGATGAGTAGCAGATAATAGAGGGACCTCCTAAGAAGAGGAAGAGGTTCAACCGTGGTGGTCTTCCAGGAGCAGGTAGATGTGGCAGAGCAGCTAGCAGAGCAGCAGGTAGTGGATGACGTTTTGAGGCTCTACCACAACCACCGCCAGGAGGTCCACCCCGAAAACAGGGAGCTAGAAGATAGATGTGGGAAGAGCTCCAGGAAGTTGAGATCTATGACCACGACCCACTTGAGATGATTCGAGGTACCATCTGTGTCTACTCCACCCTTTCTACTATACTCATAGACATAGGTGAGAGTCATTATTTTATTTCCGCTTCCCTTATTCGGATATCAGAGATTCCAATGGAGCCTTTGGCTCAATCCATACGGGTAGAGACTCCTACGGGAGCAGACTCGGTGATTACACATTGGTTCCAGAAGTGTGAGCTTACTTTAGGAGGTGAGACCATCAGTTGGGATCTTCTTGTAATGGCGTCGAGGCCTTATAACATCATCTTGGCTATGGATAGGTTATCCATAGTTCATGCTCAGATAGACTGTATTAGGCGCAATATGTGGGGTGTCCGCACGGATGGGACCATGTTCACCTTTACCAGTGAGAAGGGAGCCTTAGCAGTGCATGATGGACATATGCAGAGGAGGGGGTAGCCGATCACACATCAGTTGGCTAGTATCATCCTCAATGCAGTTGATGTGTGGAGTCCGAGTTTTCCTATTGTGGTGGATCAGTACACGGATGTTTTTCCTGATGTTGTTCTAGGAAAACCTCATCGCATATAGGTAGTCTTCTACATTCACCTATACCCCGGGACAATGCCGATATCTACTCCAGCATATCAGATGGCTCCCACCGAGCTTCTTGAGCTACAGGTATAACTAGAGTACTTGTAGGGGAAGGGATTTATCCGACCCAGTGTTTCTCCTTGGCATCACTGATTTTGTTCGCCAAGAAGGTGGATGGGAGCTTGCGACTGTGTTTCGACTATCGTTACCTAAATTATGTGACCGTGAAGAACAAGTTCCACTCCCAACGATTTTTGACCTCTTTGATTAGCTCAAGGGATCATGATGGTTCTCTAATATAGACCTCAGGTCAGGCTATCACCAGCTTAGAGTTTGAGATGAGGATGTGAAGAAGATGACCTTAATGTGTCGGTATGACCTCTACGAGTTCTTGGTTATGCCCTTCGGCATAACCAATGTACCAGAAGTGTTCATGAGTCTCATGAATAGGATCTTCCAGCCTTACCTCAATCGATTTGTCAGAGTCTGCATCAACGACGTACTGATTTACTCGAATACTCAAGAGGAGCACGCGTACCACTTGCGGGTGGTACTGGATACACTCCGAGAGCACCAGCCTTATGGTAAACACTTGAAGTGTCAGTTCTGGACTTGAGAGGTTCAAATTCTGGGACACTTCATCTTGGAGGTTGGAGTTGCAGTGGATCCAGTGAAGATCGAGGCAGCACTTTCTTGGGTGCCACCCAGGAGTGTGACGAATGAGAGGAGTTTCCGGGGACTGGATGGGTACTATTGGATATTTGTTCCAGACTTCTCCTGAGTTGCAACACCACATTCATCATTGACTAAGAAGGGTAAACCCATCGTGTGGTCAGAGAGATTACAAGATAGATTTCAGAAGCAGAGGCAAAGGTTGAACAATGCACCCATCTTGAGGCTACCAGAGGAGGGAGTTGGGTACGTAGTTTTCTATGATGCAACAGAGACTAGGATCGGGTGTGTCCTGATGCAGGAGTGACAATGATTTCATATGGTTCACATTAGTTAAGATAGCATGAGAAAAACTATGCTACCCATGACCATGAGTTAGTAGTAGTGGTCTTCATCTTGAAGATGTGGTGACACTATCTGCTCGGCGAGCATTTTACAGACTTTTCTGACCACCAGAGTCTCAGGTACATCTTCTCACAGAAGGACCTAAACCTGAGATAGTGGCGAAGGCTTGAGTTCTTCCAGGACTACGACATTGATATTGTCTATACTCTTGGGAAGGGGAACATTGTAGCAGATGCTCTCAATAGGAGATCAATAATTCAGCTGCTATGAGAGGCGACAGAGCAGCTGGCCGTGTTGCAGATATCCTTTGTGGATAGAGATGGAGATGCCTTTCTGTAGTCTCTCACAGTCACTCCTCCACATCATTAGTGAGTTAGAGAGGCGCAACGGGTGGATGCTGGATACGAGATGTGACGTGTTCAGATATCCACAAGGCAAGTTCCTAATGGATTTTCTGAAGGTGGGAAGCATGTCATCCCCTTCAGAGGATGTACCATGCTACTAGTTTCACTACAGGAAGAGGTGTTGAGGGAGTTCCACACTTCCCCTCTAGAGGTACATCCAGGAGTGGAGAAGATATATTTGGACCTCAGATGACAGCACTGGTGTCTAGGTATGAAGAATGTAGCAGCAGAGTTTTTCTCTCGATGCCTCACTTGTTAGCAAGTGAAGGCGGAGCACTAGGTTCCAGCAGGCTCTGTTCAGCCATTAGAGGTTATGGAGTGGAAGTGGGACGGTATATCCATTTATTTCGTGAAGTGACATCCCCATACATCCATAGGACGTGACTCTATCTTGGTGATTGTAGACCGGCTCACCAATTCGGCCCACTTCTTACCGATTAGAGAGTAGGGCACAATATAGAGCTTGGGGCACCTCTACGTTCAGGAGATCGTACGGCTTCATGGTGTTCCATCAACTATAATCTCTGATAAAGATGCTCATTTCACTTCCCGGTTGTAGAAGGGGTTAAAGGAGGCTTTTGGGATGCAACTTCTCTTGAGCCCCTCCTTCCATCCTCTTACGGATGGTCAGACAGAGAGGACTATTTAGACTATCGAGGACAAGATTTGTGCTTTTTTTATCGACTTTGGTCATAGATGGGAGGATCACATACCCTTGGTGGATTTTGTGTTCAACAACAACTACCACTCCACCATTGAGATGGCCCCTTTCGAGGCACTCTATGGCCGAACATGCAGATCACCTATGTGATGGACTGACCGAGGGGGGGTTAGCACTTGTAAAACCAAATATAGTGTAGGATATGATGGAGATGGTGCAGATCATCCTGGAGTGGATGAAGACTGCACAGGACATACATAATTACTAAACAAATAGGAGGAAAAGACCACTAGAGTTCGAGGATGGAAACCACATCCTCCTATGAGTCTCACCTCGATGAGGTATACAGAGATTTCGCCAAGGCGGAAAGTTATCTCCATGATTTATCAGGCCATTCCAGGTCCTCAGCAGAGTAGGCGAGGTGTCTTACTACCTGACCCTTCCACCCAAGTTGCACCAGGTGCACGACGTCTTCCACGGATCTCAGCTGAAGAGATATCTGCACGACCCATCACACATCATCGATCATAGGGATCTAGACATCGATGATGGGGTGACATTAATTGAGGTACCAATGGATATTGAGGATCAAATGGATAAGGTCCAATGAGGATGGTCGATTCCTCTGGTGCACATTCGTTGGAAGCACGGGAACCTCCATGAGAGCACATGGGAACATGAGGCTTATATGCACGCTCAGTACCCCAATTTGATTCCCTTGTGTGTGTTGTAGCTTTACAAGGATGTAATGCCCTGAGGTGGGGGTAATGTAATGGCCAAGAAATGAAATTTTTGTCTTAAATTATATATAATTTTTCGAGTCCATAGTTTCTGACAGCACCTGATTCCAAGGCCCAGAATCAATTTCTAAAGTTTTGTTTAGGTACGTTCAGTAAACATACGTGCATGTTATTCTATATTTTGAACCAGTGCTCGGAATTGTAATTGAAGGACACCGCTGAACTCGTAGTGCTGGTTTTTTTGGAAGGAGTCCTTTACCGCAGTTGCATTTTATCGGAAATGGAAGATATATTTTGGGGTTTCTAATTAAAAAAATTAAAGATTATATAAAAATGTGTGTTTACCACATTTGTATTTGAAGGTGGTTACGGTATTTTGGTGGTGGTTTTTTTCTCCAATGGGAAGATGGAGGTGGGGTCCACCACCATATAACCTCCCAAGGGAGGATATGGTGTGGAGGGGCCCACACGAGCACCTAACGCTTTATCTCCCCTTGAACCCCTTAAACTTCCCAAGTCTTTAATGATCCAACCCATTCTTTATTTAATTTGGTGAACTCTCCACCTTCCTCCTCTCATTAAGTGTGAAAACCATTTAATTAATAAATTGAAATTAATGAATTTAATTAATTCTAACTTTTGAATTTTGAAAATATTTTCAAAAATAAAATAATAGGAGAGACAATTATTTTAGTTTTCAGGTGGAACATTGATAGGATTTGGGAGGAACTCTTGGAGAAATATTATTTCTGTCGATGAAGAATTCCATTCTTCAACGAAGAACACTCCATGTCTCAAAGAACGTGAAGCCACACCTTCTTCAACTAGAGTAGGAAAGGAGGAACCCCTGCCCATGAAGTACACTGTAGGCATCGTCTGTACACGACTTTTCGAGCTCAACTTCCCCCTACGTTGATGGAATGACACCCATCTTCCATGACACCCATCTTCCGTGACTTGTCAACATACAACGCTGATTTCGAGGTAGGGAGTATTTTTGATAATTTATTTTATACATGATAATTGTACCCTCATAATAGGGAGATTATATGTTGGATTACTTTTTGATCCTTTAACGCAGAGGGTACGAGATAACGAACAAGACCGGACCCTTCGCCAATATGTTCTTGATTCACGGTTTGTTGGGTGACAGGTGAACGGAAGGGCAACCCTGAATTGAGGTCGTCGTAGTGAAGAGCAGGACCCGAGGAGCCCATAGGCGCACACGAGAGGAAGAAAATACCATCGAAACGACTCCGGTGGCCCACGGAAGAGCACGGCAGTGCGGGTCGCCAGCTCGGTGGCGCTGGCGACCGAAGGTGGCTGCCCGCACCGGCTGGCCGCCTAGGGGTTGTGGCGCCCCTCATGTGCTGCTGGAGGAAGGCTACCATGGAACCGACCATGGTCATGGAACAAAATGTTCATTTGTGGATTCTAGGAGGGAAAGGTGTCACCAGCTGGTGCCACTATTATAGAAAAGCGGGGGGTCATGCCCCCCAATCTACGCTCGGCCTGCTGGCTGAGCCACTGCCAGCCACTAGGTTGGTCCGCCTTCCGCGCGTGCCGGGCCGCCTGCCGCATGGGCCGGTCCACCAGTTGCACGGGACGGGCTGCTTTCCGTGTAGGCCAGGCCCCCCATGTAGGGTGGGCCGCAGCCGCTAGGCCGGCACCCTCCCTACCGGGCCGGACCCGGACCCGGGCCCTGTCGGACCGGACCCAGATCCCCCTATTCTGACCACATTTTTTTTCCCATAACATGAGCTATGAACCTCAGATAGACTCACCATCCGTTGTTTTGGAATAATTGGATCGATACGGTCGTTTTGGTATATCACCCTCAAGGTTTTTGAGAAATTAGGGTATGACCGGGTTGCTTCGATCCCAAAACCAACCCGGCCCTTGAAGCGGAAACACTTATAACTCTCAGACCGAGCGTCCGATTGACGTGTCGTCTATCACGTTGGGTTCATTTTTACTAGAAGGAACTTTTAGGTACACAAATATTTACTTCATGATAGTTTATGTGTAGACCCCTTTGCTCGAGGAGAAGACCCTCTCAGAATCGAGCATGATGTGTGTGGGAACCCTAGAGCTGGCTGCAACGACTACCATACTGGAATCTCTGTGGGTTCGATGATGACCACTATAATGGAATCATGTGTGGGTTCGACAGTTCTAACAGAGTAGTTGGTACTGTATCATGTGTGGGTCCGATAGCTTAGATGAATCATTGACTGCATTTGATCATCTCTATTACTCTATAATAGCTAGAATGTATCCTTTGTGGGTCCGACAACATAGATGAGATAGATGGCATGTATCCTGTGTGGTTCTGACAACATAGATGAGATAGGTGGCATGTATCCTATGTGGGTCTGATAGCTTAGCTAGTCCCGTCTCATGCGCGGGTTCAACAACTTAGATGATTTAGGGGCTACATCTGATCCTTTATATCTCTCTACAATTGTGTCATACCTATGTGAGATGAGTTATGTCATTCAACCATTATCATTGGGGTGATTGAATTTACTTCCATTGTGGAATTGGATTGTTCTCGGGCTCGAGAGTTGTTGTCGGACTGAGATTGGTAACTTAGGTATATGTCTGGGCATATACCTAAGTAAGGTTTCTGATACTTCATGATTGTATCTTTTGTCTTTGGTTTATCCTTAGTGGATATTATGAGAACTTGTGGGTCTCGGGATCCCTACTGAGTATCTTTATACTCACCCCTATAAGGGATAGGCCTGCACCTTGTTGTGTTGGATGCAGACGATAGACATCGCTGACGGAGGCCGAGAGCGCCATGACTGGAAGGTAACTTGAGGTGGACCTCAAGACGAGTAGACACATGGAGGATATTGACGGGCGTGAGTGCTGAGGAGGCCATATGTACCTACCCTACATTTTGGAATTCCCAAAGGGATCTATGAACTGCTATTTAATTTCAGTTGTTCATCCTTTTTACTTGTACTTGTTGTTCATTTGGGTCTGTATACTGGCCCATTTACTTTCCGGCCCACTCTTTGTATTCAATTATACTTAGTGTGTACTTCTTGTTGCATAATCTGTTGTGTTTGATTAATTTTTTAAAGGAAATACCTTCCCAGCTTTAGGATTTATGCCTTTGGTGCTAATCGCCATGCCCTGGCCTATGGAAGGCAGGCTTCGGGTAGTCAGGGAACGGGCCCCAAGGATGGGTCGTGACAACATAGAAGTGGCATGAACCAAGGCTCATTGCACATGGAGCATGAGTAAAACCTCATTGCACATGAATCACGAGTAACCCCTCATTTCACAGGAATTAGCATGTGTCAACACTCATTACACATGACAGATCATGATACTATACTTTACCCAATGCATTGGAGTGATATCAGGGCGCACCCATCTTAATCATTTCATTTCATGCATAAGTGTTCCACATGGATCATAAAACATGGATTCATTAAACATCATCATTTAATCCATGATAATGGAGTGTGGAATTCATAAAAGAAACCCTTTAAAAAATAAGTGAATGTGCATAAATGTGAATACCCTTGATATCGAAATGGGCATGGTATTCACTACATAATGACTCTAGCTTGGAAAATTTCGGTGCAATTTTGGCAGCATAACAGCTTGAAATAAGAACTCAAAAAGACGGTTGATGAGAGATAAAAGTGTGTCTCATCAAATATACATGAAATTGAATTTAAGGGGGGGGGGGGTCATATAGATACATGTCCCAACTAACTTAATTGAATTTAGATACATAATACAAAATAATTACTTGGATATAAAAGAGGATAGAGAAATACCTCATGGAATTTCGGCACGGTAACAGTTGTACATGGGAGGAATTAATTACGGAGAAAGGAGTCTCCCATAATCCAAACATAAAGAGGACAGTATGAATGGGGGGGGGGTGAGAAATCATAACCCAACATTTTTAATTGACAACAAAAGGGAATAATAACACAATGAAAGTTGGTCAAAATGAGAAAGGAATAAATCCATTGCTTGGAAGTGTGATCCCAATGGCTTGGGAGAGGCTCAATATAGGCTAATTGGGAGCTTGGGGCACCTTTGAAGGATTATGGACAGATGAGGTAAGGGTATGGTCGAACTCCAAATGCTTTGAGTGAATAAGGAGTGGGATCTTGGGTGGGTTTATATAATAAAGGAGAGGGAATTATTTATTATTTGGGTTTGGGACAACTCATATTAAACTAATGAAAACCACAATCCATACCATTGTTTTATCCCATCAGTTTTTTCAATGGGGTGTGGGAAAAAATATTTTATAAGGCCAATGGCCGAACATCCTAAAATAATCGGGTTTTTTATATGGAGGTGAGTCACACTCCCATGTAAAACAATTTAAAAAGACAAAAAGTTTTATAAGACATAAATGGTCCACTTAAGCTATGTAAAATAAATAAATAAACTAAAAATAAAATTATTTTAATGTTAAAGCATATATTGGCCAAAAAAATGTTTATAATATTTTATTACATCACTATTGGGTCATTATTGTGTAAGAAAACTATATATATTTAAACAGTATTTACTTTTTTCCCAAAACATCCATTGCCTCAAAAAATTATGAAAAACTCACCGTCGGATAATATCGAAGTCCAAATTCCCAAAAACAATTCATTTACCTAAATAATTTTCTAAAGATGTGAATTTTATCTTTTATAATAAAAATCGACATTAATCAAAAATACATGGGTTTTGACAAAAACAACATTCAAACCTTAATAAAATTTAAAATTGCATTCATAAATTTATATGATCAATTAAATTTAATAAAAAATAATTTATTAATAATAATATTTTATTAAAATGTTATTTAATTCAAAAATCCATTAAATCATCAAAATAGAATTCATAGTTGAATATTTACTAAAAATACTATTTGTTCTTTAAAAACTATTTAAATCCTAACAATAAAAAAATGAATGCACATTCTTTACCAAAATTTAATATACAAAGCCATAGTGCAAGTTTCTTGTATAATAACCCCTTATAACTCCAATAGAAGACCAAAGGGTAAGGTGTGTGATGGTGACCGACACTTGGGGTGGCTCAGATAACATCGCTCGAGTGGTAATTTCTATTAACATCCACTTCTCCCATAGTAGGTTCTGCTCAAACTTAACGTTATCAAGCTCAGTGTGGGATTCGTCAAGAACGAAGGCCAGCGATGACACCTCTTTTCCATGTTCTGACAAATGGGCATCGTATGGGGAAAGTCCACTAGATGAGTCCATCTCTTCCTTTATCTGAGTAAATTGGATTCGTTAAGGCGTTATATTTATACTAATCATGTGATCACTGTTAAATGGATATATTAGAAACAATCAAAATTATTAATGGTATTTTAAAATCCAAAAACATAAAATTAATGAAATTCACATTTTATATAAACATTTTACATAACGAGACATTTAATTTGATCAAGTGAAATTTTTATTAATGAATGTTTGGGTCATTACAATCTACCCCCCCTTATGAAATTTTGAGTTCGAAATTTCCTTTTCCCACACTAAAAATGATGAGGGTAACTTTGCTTCATCACTTCCTTTGATTCCCACGTCGCTTCTTCAAACTTTTCATTTCACCACAACACCTTCACGAGGGGCATTGTCTTATTTCGTAGTAATTTTTCTCTACGATCTAAAATCTTTCCTGGTTGCTCCTCATATGAAAGATCATCCTCTAGCTATACTACCTCTGAAGATAGTACACGTGAAGGGTCTGGTATGTACATCCTTAAGAGGCACACATGAAATACATCATGTACTCTGGCCAGGGTAGGGGGAAGTGCTAGTCGATAGGCCACAACCCTAACACGATCAAGAATCTCGAAAGGGATTATGTAACTATGAATTAACATCCCATTCATTCCACTAACCTTCATCCATGGAGATATGGATAGAAATACCATGTTTCCAACATTAAACTCATGGTCTCATCAATGGTTATCTGCATAACTCTTTGGTCAACTATGGTTTGCATTAATATGTTACTGAATGGTTTTCAACTTCTCCATCATTTCATCGACCATTTCTTGTCCTAGAAGCATACTCTCACCGACATCATCCCAATATGTCAGTGTTATGCACCTCTTCCAATATTGGGATGCATAAGGTGCCATTCATATTCTTGATTTAAAACAGTTATTGTATGAAAATTCAACCAGTTGAAGATGTTGGTCCCCACTCTTTTGAAGTCTATAGAACATTATCCTAACATATCCTCCAGTGTCTGAATAGTTCGCTCAGATTTCCCATCAGTTTGAGGATGATAGGCCATACTGAAGTTTAGTTTAGTATCCAGGGCATGTTGAAGAGTCTTCCAAAACATAGATGTGAATATTAGATCACGATCAGATACAATATATAGCTGTAGTCCAAGAATCCTTACCACTTCCCTTATATATATCTGAGCCAGTTGATCCAATGACAAATCCTCCTGAATTGCAATGAAATGTAAAAATTTTGTAAGATGATCCACAAAAACCCAGATTGTATTGTTTCCTTTGGTTGTCTTCGGAAGTCTAATGACAAAGTCCATGGTGATGTTCTCCCATTTCTATGCTGGTACTGGCAATGGTTGCATCATCCCTTTAGACATCTGCCTCTCTACATTCACTTGTTGACACACGAGGAACTTTTATGTATACTCAGTGATCTCTTTCTTCATATTATCCCACCAAAAATTCTCTCAGAGATCTCAATACATCTTTGTGTCTCCTATGTGAATAGGAAAATTTGAACTATGTTCATCATCCAAAAGTTCCTTCTTTTGCTATGAACATGATGGAACACATAGTCTTTTCCCAAATCTCACATTTCCTTATTCATTAGCACTGAACTCAGAGGATTTCCCTCTTCTGATAGCTTCAACGTTCTTCTGAATTCACACAACAACCTTTTGAGCATCCTTTAAACATTCCAAAATAAATGTCTGAGAATTCATTTGTGAAAGGATTGATGATGGTACCTTATATATGATTCCCATCTACATCTTCATCAAATATAAGACGATTGGATCCTTCTCAATTCTCAAAAATGATATAATTTCTAGGGCCTTTCTATATAGAGCATCTGCCACCTTGTTTTCTTTCCCAGGGTGGTAATAGATTGAGCAGTTATAGTCTTTGATCATCTCTAACCATCTTCGTTGGTGCATGTTTAACTCTTACTCTGTGAATATATATGTGATGCTTTTGTGGTCCGTATATATTTCACACAAATCCCCAAACAGATAATTCCACCAAATGATTAAAGATAAGTTCACCATATCCAACTCCAAATCATGTGTTGGATAATTTTTCACATGAACATTCAATTTCCTTGAAGCACAAGCAATGACTTTGTAATTGTTCATCAACACACTACCCATGCCCTTCTTTGAATCATCGCTATATCCCAAAAAAAAAGTTCTCCACTTGAGGGTAAAGTGAGAATGGCTGCAGTGATATGCCTTCTTTTTAACTCTTTGAAGATTTTTTCACATTCATCACTCCATGATAACTTTACTTCCTTCTGAGTTATAGTTCTTAAATGGTTGGACAATCATGAAAAATTTCTCACAAATCGTCGATAATACCCATCAAACCCCAGTAAGTTATGGATAACCATTACCAATATAGGCCTCAGCCATCCCTCTATTGATAATGTCTTAGTGGGATCCACATATATCCCATATCTTGTTATGATATGGCCCTAGAATGATACCTCCTTCAACCAGAACTCACACATACTATACATTGTGTAGTGCTTCTCCTTCCGCAAGGTCTCTAGTATAGTTCTCAGATTCTCATCATAATCCTCCTCGGTTTTCATGTATATAAGAATATCATCTGTAGAGACTGCCAGAAATTTTTCGAGTTAATCCCAAAAGACTATATTAATCAAGTCCATGATGATTTCTAGAGCATTAGTGAGTCTTAATTTCATTACTATGAATTCATAGTGCCTTTATCTTATACAAAAAGCAGTCGTGGGGATATCTTCCTTCCTCAACCTTACTTGATAATATCTGGACCACAAATCAACCTTTGATAAGTATTGCGCTCCACGTAGATGATTGAACAAATCATCAATTCATGGGAGAGGATACATGTTCATGATTGTGATTTTTTTAAGCTCATGATAATTGATGAAAATGTGCACTGACCCATATTTCTTCTTGAAGATGTGGAAAGGTCCACCCCAAGGTGAAGCAATTGGAAATATAAACCCTTTATCCAGATTCTCTATTAGTTGTTTCTTCAGTTCTTTAAGCTCAAAAATAGCCATTCAATATAGGGTCCTGGATATTGTCTATTCTCTAGGTATAATATCAATTGAGAATTCAACATCTCTTCTAGGAGGAAGCCCAGACAATTCCTCAGGAAACAATTCAGTGAATTACCTCACAATAGGTTTGTCTTAAAGGATGGCTGCCTCCTTAGACCCAATCATATGATCAAGATACGCCATCTCATAGGGTAGTAATATCCATGTTTGAGACGATGGAGCTAAAGAAGATTCATCTTCCTCCTTGCACTTGTATAGAATTGGGGGTCGATTCTCCACATGGAAAGTCATTTAACTCTCATGAGAATTTATGTTGTCTTTATATAAGGAAATCAAATCCATGCCATGAAGTGTATCGAATTCTACCAGAGTGAGTATGATGAGGTTCGTCGGGATATTCATTCCAAATATTGTGATAGGGGAGGTTTTATATTCATGGGATGCAATAATTTCCCCATTTTCCGTACTCACCGAAATCTTTACATCCATGATTTTTGGTGGTGCTCGGATTATTCTCTTAGACTTTTTAGATATAAAAGCATGCATAGAACCTGAACCCAAAATTATGTTCACTATTCATGAATGAATATCTAGCATACCTATCACCACATCACTTTCGAGGTTCACATCATTAGTAGTGATGTTAAAAGATCTCCCTTGCTACCTTGGAGATTGTTGGTTACCTCCAAAAACACATGGCTAAGGGAACTAGATTGAAAAGTTCCCCAGTTCTTTGTAGTTGAAACTATGAACAATGTGTTGAGGGTCGAGTGGAGCATTCCCCACACCAGTCACATCTGTGGGATTTTCTTGCCGACAATTAATAGCCATGTTACATTTTCTTCCACACTTTAATCATTTTCTCATCCCCTTCAGGAAATTTTAGGGGTGCTTATTCCCAAACCATTGGAATCTGGGGTGAAAGAATTTATTAGAACTATTGGATTTATCTATCAGACTGCTAGAATTGAAGTCCACCATATGATTTTTATCCCCATGATACACATGAAATTATCTGATCTCCATTTCTACCTTGAGGGCACATCGGACAATTTGCTCACAACTGTCAAAGTCACGGATCGCCAAAGCTTTCTACGAGCAAGTTTTCATCCCACCGAAGAAGTGGTCAACTTTATATTTTGGGGGTAACAACAATTCCAGAGGCATATCAATCTAGACTTGTGAATATTTCCTTGTAATGCATTGACAGATACATCGTCTTTTTTGCTTTGGGTCAAGGGAGTCCCTTCCATCTTATGTCAGAGGGTGCGAAGAAAATATTTATCTAAAAACATATTCCAGAAATCCTTCCATTCTAAGGACCGATCTCCTCCTCAGGCTTCATATTTTTGATCAACGCCCACCATTGATCAGCTTCACCGTCCATACGATAAGCATCCAAGAGAACCATCTCTTGTTCAAAACATTGATGGATGGAGATGATCTTTTCTATGGATTTAATCCATTGTTCGGTGATTGAGAGATCATATGATCCATTAAAAGTAGGATGTCTTTGTCTCCTAAAGCTCCTGATAGAGACCTTTTCTTTCTTAGGGGGGTTGAACGTTCCTCTTGACCCATGATTCTATTCAAATATTAAGTTAACTGAGAGAGAATATTGACAAAGTTCGTGATTCTTGCTTCCATTAGATAAGGCTTCTCATTAGCACAATCATCACATCGTTCATTGGATTAGTTGTTAGCTAGAGTCCTCCCATTACCAACCATTGGCTAGAATAAAAGGAAAGTTAGGGGTAACACATAAAGGGTAATTCAAGGACAAAGATGATTACTTATAAGTAGATTTTATTTCCTTATCTTATGAATCTATGTTCTTCATTCTATGTTATCCATGATCTACTTCCTAACATATATTCATAGGGAATTTTTTATGTCCCTTATAAATGGTTTATACTAAGCTTGATAATTGACCAAAGAATATCCCCCGAGAGTTTCATAATCAAGAGTGAAACATGGCCTATTTGCGTGCACCAGTTCCCATTTGAGTGTCGTTAAATGTGGTGTTTCCGGGTTTTACAGCTTGGATACATCTATGCCAGAGTATCCTCTGCCTGCTCGTATACTGAAAGGGATTTATTTTCATTATAAACCACTTAATTAATACTAATAAAATCATATGTATGTTTTTATTATACTTAGTATTGTCTCTACGGCTTCACTAGGGTTTTATAATCCTAATCCCAAAATAACTATACCTATCCTCTGATACCAACAATAACAACCCTTCATTTATTAAAAACATAAAAATTATTTATTACATAAACATCACTTGATAAAACATAGAATATTGAGAGTTCTTTTGTATTTGGATCTTAGTATCATTACATAAAAACAAAAAACATGAAATAAAACATATTTATTGAAAAATTCCTTCACAAGACAACTAGATTCCATTGTACATAGCATTGCATGGGAACTCCTTAGGGCATGCATAAGAAAAGGGTGAGCAATAAAAACCGTAAGAAAAAAACATGGAATAACATGAGTAATACAATAAATGTTAGACAATAACAATATCAATGGAGAAAAATATAAACATGAACATGAAATCATGATAAATCATGACAATCATAACATGGTAATGTGGAAACAACACTTAACATGGAATTAGCATGAGCCAAGGCTCATTGCACATAGAGTATGTGTAAACCCTCATTGCACATGAATAATGAGTAACCCCTCAATTCACATCAATTATCATGAGTCAACACACATTGCAATGGACGTGTCATGATACTATACTTTACCAAATGCATTGGAGTGCTATGGGGGTGCACCCTTCTTAATCATTTCATTTCATGCATAAGTGTGCCACATGGATCTTAAAACATGGATTCATTAAACATAATAATTTATTCATTGATAAAACAGTGTGGAATTCATAAAATAAACCCTATAAAAAAAGTAAATGTGAAAAAATTTGAATACCCTTGATAGCGAAATGGGCATGGTATTCACTACCCAATGGCTTTGGCTTGGAAAATTGCGGTGCAATTTCTGCCGCATAACAGCGTGACATAAGAACTCATTAAAGTAGTTAATGAGAGAGAAAAAGGTGTATCATCATATTTACATGAAATGGGCTATAAGGTGGTTATATAGATACATGTCCGAAATAAATTAATGGAATTTATATGCATAATAAAAAAGATTTACTTGGACGTAAAAGAGGGGAGAGAAATCCATTACGGAATTTCAGTATGGTAATGGATATACATGGGAGGAATTATTGAGATATAAAGGGGTCTCCCATAATCCAAACATAATGAGGTTAGTATTGGGGAGGTACAAAATCATACCCCAACATTTTCAATTTAAAAAAAGGGAAAAGAAACTTAATTTAAATTGGACTAAATGAGAAAGGAAGAAATCCCTTACATGGAAGTGTGATCTCAATGGCTTGGTAGAGGCTTGATAGAGGCTTCATGGGAGCTTGGGGCACCATGGGAGGATTATAAAGAGAGGATTTCAGGGGTTGGTCGAACTCCAATGGCTTGGAATGAAGAGGAAGTGGGAGCTTGGGTGAGTTTTTGTAGGAAAGGAGAAGAAATTCTTTATTATTTTGGTTTGGGACACCTCACACTAAACTAATCAAAACCGCAAACCAGACCATGGGTTTTTCCGATGTTTTTTTCAAAAAATATATTATAAGGCCAATTGCCTAATTTCTTAAAATAATAGGGTTTCCTATGTGGAGGTGAGTCACACTCTCAAGAAAAAAAATTGAAAAAGACAAAATGTTTTATAAGCTGTAAAGGGTCCACTAATATCTTGTAAAATAAATCAAAAAAACATAAAATCAAATTATTTTAATGGTAAAACATATATTGGACGAACATAATGTTTATAGTTTTTTATTACATCACTATTGGGTCATTATGATGTCATAAAACACATTATAAATTAAAACGGTATTTAATTTTTACCCAAAAATTCAATTGTCTTAGAAAAAAATGAAAAATTCATTATTGGATAATTTAGATGTATTGATACCGAAAATAATATTAATTTTTTCTAAATCATTTTCTATATATGTGAATATTTACTTTTAAAATAAAAACTGACATTTATCGAAAATTCATGGGTTTTGACAAAAACAACTTTCATACCTTATTAAAAACTTACAATTTCATTCATCAAATTATATGATCAATATTAAATAAAAACTAAATTATAAATAATAATATTTTATTAAAATATTACTTAATTAAAAATTCCATTAATTAACCAAAATAGATTTCTTAGTTTAATATGAACTAAAAACACTATTTGTTCTTTAAAAACAATTTACAATGTAACAATAATAAAATGAATGCACATTGTTTATACAAAAATAATGTATATAGTCACAGTTCTAGGGTATTTTTACATAACCCCTCATTACACCTGCATAAGTCCAAAAGTTAAGATGTACGATAGTGACAAACTCTTGGGGTGGCTCGGATAACATTTCCCGAGTGATAATCTCTATTAACATTCACTTCTCCTGTAGTTAGTTCCGCTCAAGCTTAAAGTGTTCATTCTTATCTTGGGCTTGGTAAAGAGAGAATCTCAATGACACCCCTCCTTTTCGAGCTCCGAAAAATGGGCTTTGTAAAGGAAATGTCTACTTGAGGAGGCTATTACTTACCTTGTCTAAGTAATTTAGATTTGTTAAAACCCTATATTTATATTAATCATGGGATCACTGTTCAACGTCTATATTAGCAACATTCACAATTCTAAATAGAATTTTAAAATCCAAAAACATATAACCAATGATGTTCAAATTTTATATAATCATTTTACATAATGAGACATTTAATTAGATCCAGAGGAATTATTATTAATGAATGTTTGGGTTGTTATCGTGTTTATATAATCATCTTTATAAAGCCCCATGAATTTAGACATTGGGATAGGGTAGAGTGTTATGTCATCTTCATGCAGTTCAGCTTTCACCTGGAGGTGGTGAGTTTGGTACCTTGACTTTTTGACGTACGAATATTATTTCATTAAAATTTTATAGTTCCTTGCTTGATATAGGTTCTTCAAATTATTTAATTTATTCGCAATTTGTAGTTCGGTATATCCTAGTAGTGGATATTATTTTTGGGATTATGTCAACTGATACACTGATAGGATTGTGCAAATAAAATTCCTTACAATATAAGGGGTGTTCCCTTAATATTGGTGGTATGATTTCCTATGGGACTTTATTATTCCCTAGATGTTGTGTTTTTATTTTATATTGGGTATGGAATGGCTAGTGTTTTACCATGACCAAATGGATAGTTAATGTGGTTGGGTAACATTCACATTCTTTGAGGGGGACACTTGTGTCCATCATAGGGAACAAGATGTCCGGTAATGTCATGCAGGTGAAGTTTTTCATTAGATTGTTGAACTCATAGCCTAAGTAGATTGGTATTTTCTTGATGATGGAGGGGGAGAGTATTTTCACATTCATCATGTGGTGGATCCATTTTAACATGTACTTCCTAGGGACATGTTAGGGATTCCATATGAGAGGGATTTTGAGTTCAATATAGGGTTGGTTCCATAAGCATAACTAGTATCCATTGTACCATATAGAATGGCACTATAAGAATACCATGATCATAAGACTCAATTATTGTAATTAGAGACTAAATGGTTTATTCACCCTTGTACATAACCATGGAAATATCTAATGATTGTTTCTAAGAGTGATAATCGATTTGTGTGGTTATTTGATGATTATAGGATGTTGAATCAAATGAAGGTTAAAAACTAATACCACCTTCTTATAATTGATGAAGTTCTTATATATGGGAGATGATTTTGTGTTTTAAAATTTTGATATGATATCACGGAATAATCAACCAAGGGAAAGACATTTTGATATAATGTAGACATCATTTAGGAGCAGGTAAGGGCATTGTGATTTTTTTATTCCTTTTAGATGGTGTAGTTCTTTATTATTGTTTATGGATTTATTGATCCAAATCATCCACCTTTATTGATATTCGTTGGTGGTTGCCTTTTTTGATGACATATTGGGGTACTCAAAGACACTTGAAGATCATGATAAACATCATGAAATCATCATGAGTATACTAATAGGGCATACACAATAAACCAAGCTATTCAAATATCATTTCTAGTTTAATAGGGTTCATTTACTCTATTACATTTTCACTAAGGGAGTTGTCTTTGTGGAACCCAAGAATTTATATGTAGTTGTATCTTTAGAGTAGCGTACGAATGTTTTCTATATAAAATGATTTTTATGTTTTGATGGTTATTACATAAGGTTACTTAAAACTATTCTCATTTACCAGCACCACATTTGGTGTTGACTAAGAATGGTATCATGTTTGAGTGGTTAGTGGAATTTGTGGATGAATTTCAAGAGATAAATAAGTTATTGATAACCATGCTAATTCTAATCTTACTTGAGTTAGGTAAGGGGTATAAATTGTTTTATAATGCAACCTATGTTGGGATTTGAGTGGTGTTGATGCAGAATGATCAGTCAATTGCATGTGGTTCAAAAACTTGTAGGACTCATGAATGATATTACCCCGCCCATGATCTTGAGTTGGTTGTAGTGGTATACAATTGGATGCGTTTGGGGAACTAAATTCTAGGGTAACTATTTACTGTGTATAGAAAACATGACAACCTCAATCACATCTTCTCTCATAATGATTCCAATACTCATTTGTGTAGATGGATTGAATGTGTGAAATATTTTGACTTTCAGCTGGTTTACAGACCATGACATGGATATAGTTTTGAAGATGATTTGATTTAGAAGACTCTAAATCATGTAGTTTATGAATCAAGTCCAGGGTGGATGATGATGGTGTCATTTTCTATGATAAATCTCGAGGTTTAGGATGGACCAGGGAAGATGACCCATGCATCATTACAAATTATGTCTATGATATTATGCATGACCAAGGATAAATATGCTAAATATTTTGAATGTTTTGTTTTAAGAAAAATTATTAATTTTGGCTAGTCAATTTCTAGTTAGACCATTGGTGATGATGGGATAATTTATTTTCATGGTTATATTGTCATGTCGATATGTGTGTGAGAAGAGTTAATGCGCGAGTTCCATGCATCAAAGTGGGAAGTGAATATAGGTTTGAGAAAAAAGTATCATGATCTTCATTGGAAGTATTGGTGGCCAAGAATGAATAGTGTAGTTGATGGTTTCATGGAATGATACATTACATGTTAGTAGCTGAAGGCTTATCATCGTCAGTCAGGTACTTTTTTATTTCAACAGCCCATTTCGGAATGGAAAAGGGATGATGTGATGATGAATTTCATGGTAGGTATCATGAAGGCATGATAGAAGAATGGATACATTTTGGTAGTTGTCGATAGGCTGACTAAGGTGGATCACTTCATATTGATTCAAGAGACATTTAACATGGATTAGTTTGGTAATCTGTAGGTTACAGAGACTGAACAATTGCATAGAGTGCCATGTATAATAGAATCTAATTGTTATCCACATTTTACATCATTATTCTAAAATGGATTGTATAAGTAACTTGGTAATAATGTGTTTTTGGTATGGATTTCCATTGGTAGATGGACAAGATGTATGGGAATACTATTCAGGTACTAGAGAACATGTTGATGGATTTTGTTTTGGATTTTAATGGATTGTGGGAAAATTATCTAATGTTGGATGGGTTTTCCTATAGAAAAAGTTACCAAGTCAATAATTTGATTGTAACATTTCAGGATCTCAATATAATACCATTTAGGTCAATTTTTCATTGGATAGAGGCTGGGGAATCAATGTTTCTAGGACTGAGTCTCATGCAGGACATGTTAGTGGATGTTTATTGGATCTCCAAACACATAGAAACATTTAATGTCGTTAGAATTTGAATGTGTTTTGGAATAATAAACCACAGTAGTTTATGCAAGGTAATTTTTTAGATCTTTAGGTGTCTCCAAGGTTGGGTCATTATTAGATTTGGAAATAAGGTATGTTGGCACCAAGGTACATGGGACCATTTCATAGTATGGAGACAATGTGGCTTGTGGAAAAATGATTGGATCTTCTAAATTTTTATAGTGGTATGCATGATTTCATTCAAGTGTCACAAATTTTGTAGTATCGCCCGGAACAATCACATGTGATTTTTATTGAACATTTTGAGAATGAGGCTGATGCATCTTTTGGGAATCATTTGGTTTTTATTGTGGATCATAGTGAGAAAATAATTTTAGGAAATATTTTACCTTTTTTAAATGTTTTATGGAAGGATGGAAATTAACATGAAAAATAAAGGGATGGAGAGTCAAATCTGAGGGCTCAAGGGACCAATATCAATACTTAAAAAGATCAGTCATGTTGGGATGTGTTACATGATGATGATCCCTTATAAGATGTGGTGGTTTTAAAATCCCAAACACCACGATGTTATGTCATTATTTAAATTTTGGTTTGAATATTATGATTTTTAATGGAATATTTACCAGTTGTGTGAGGAGATTCATGGGAGTTCTCAGTGTTTGGGACATTAATGTAAATATGTTTTTTCCCTCTAGTGTGTGTTTTATGATTGGAACATATTTAAGGATAAACATTCACCCAAACCATGATATCCTTGTTGAGGGGTTACTTGTAATGAAATCACATATGAGGAGGAGAAAAAATCAATGAAACCTTTTATAGAGGAGTTCCATACCATTGGAGCAAAGTTTTCAAACCCATGAGGGCCTCCCAATGTAATTTTTTAACTAATCCCCTTAGAAAAAATTGAGGAAAATAGTTTTCACATGGTTTGGGAAACACTGTTCCCAAAAGGTGTTCCCAATTAAAAAGATTAAATTTACTAAACTATCCCATTGTGATTTTATGTTTCAAATAATATTTTCACACAATTTCATCCTCCTCTAACACTAGAGATGAACTCTAGATGATAAATAAGCCCATGGATGGATCTCCTTTTATTCTAGGTCTTTTGACGTGTTTCTGGTTATGGATCAATGATTTTGGTAAGTCTAATGTCCCTCTTACTTCTACTTTTTGGATTTGGTATTGTGTTTTGCCTATTATTCTTCTGAATCCCTAATGCCCTTATTCATTAGTTGACCTTAGGATAAAGATTAAATTAGTTCATGGATCCTTATCAATGGCTATATTTATGCATTTTTTCACCATCAGATTAGAGGTTACTGATCTACAAGTCATATCCCATAGTATTGATATTTATTTTTGATTTCATGGTTTTGTGTTTTCTTCCCACATGTTATTCATTTGATATATATTGTACATTTTTGTTCAAATGTGTGGATAAATAATGAATTTATCCCCTAATGACCCCATTTGCATATATTGATGTAAATTAGACCAATTTAGGGCCACCAATGTGGTGTGCCAGAATTCCTAGACATTGAGACTTTTGATTTTAGGAATATTATTGTTTTGAGATGATGTAGATCCCAATTTAAACATGTTGACAAGTAGATTAAAATTCAAATGGGAACCAATGGTGGTTGCTTCTTGTTGTTAAAAAGGAATAAGTGATTGCTTAGTATGAGATGAGAATGGCTTCAAATGGATTAAGGTGAAAGTGTCAAATCGATTATAAAATGGTATTAGAAGTTATTAAATGGTTTAAGGAATATGAATTGATGAATTTATTACATGAGTTAATGCTTTGGAAGTTGATGATTATGCTAAATGTGTTGTGGCACTAAAATATAAAATGATTTAATGGGATATTCTAATTAAATGGTAAATGTGATAATGGGATATGTATTGATGATTCATCGCATGTTTTATGTAAATTTAATTGTAAATGTTATTTGTATTGATTGTTTATGGTTTTTGGTAAGATATATGTGTTAAATGGATAAAAAACATGTGAACTTGGCTTGGTGGTGTGGGATAATTTTCTAATGCTCCTCCCATGAGTTTGGTTGGACTAAGGCATTAGGCCCCCATAATAGAATGCAAGGGTTAGAGAGTTAGAATGATTCAATAAGACCCTAACAATTTCATTGGATGAGACTACATCTAATGAAGCTCTAAGGTAAGTGTGTATGATTACTTATGAAAGTGTTTCCCATTGTGAGATATGCAACATGAATTGTTTCCTCATTCTTAGTAATTGAACAACTTAGGATGTTGGGTGAATGATGGAATTACATAACCCACATATTAGGTTATGATAAAGAACATATTATGGAGGATGATAAAATTGATTTAAATAGTTAATTTTAATATTATTAAATAATGGAACTCAGGTTTTATCATGGATACAATTTTCATTTATTTCATAAATTCATTATTTATCCCTTTAGACTAAATAATATTTAGACTACATTGGTGATGTCCTACTCAGTTATAGTAACACCTTTCTCGGGAAACCATTGGGCACCTGAGAAGATTTCATGATTATAGGTATAGAAAAGGGATAATTCCATATTATAGGGAGTTGAATGGATTTGGGATGTTCATGGATGTGGATCCAAATATGGAGTCAGGACCATTTTGTGGATTCAGCTATTTGTATTTTTTGGGTCTCCTTCAATTTTGAAACTATTATCATGACATGAAACAGTTAACAATTGGTAATGGATTATATCATGTGTGGGAAAATAGTAATTAATAATCATTTCATGTTATTTTTATTATGTTTACTTCAAATTATATGAAATATTATTTGGTATACTATGATAGAGATCATATTGTTTCTCTACATGATCCATTAGACCCTCGCTACTAGTGATCTACCTATGGCGTAAGCGGAGGAACACATGTGTTCAGGTGACGACCCTGTTTGGGGAACTATTTTAGTGGAATATGGTTCAGCGACGTTAAAATTTGTATCATAACGTGTGTTTTTATGCCTTACTATTTTTTATTGTAGAATGGGGATTTAGATGTTCCATGCCATAGCAATGAACTCGTGCATGGGTGTTTCTAACCTATGTATGAGGTAAAACCCATGTACACAGGGTGGGAATTATTGTTCTTTTTATATTTGTTGTTGTTGAATGATATTTCACCACGAGGTGAATATCTTGGTCTATAATGTGACTATTTTATTATATTTATATAATGGTTTAAATGGAATGAGTATGTGCATTCATGCATCATTATAGGTGAATATTGATATAGGGGGAATGAATCATGGTAGGAACACACCAGAAAGATGTGCAAGAGAAGAGGGATAAAAATGAATTTGGTTTTCTTGAAAATTATAATGATGTGGTATCTAGTAAAGATAATGAAAATGAGTAAATAGAAATAATAGGTAAATATTAGTGTTCAATTAAAAGATATAAATGGATTAATATTTGGTTTTTAGCGTGTCAAGAGGCGTGATGATATCCTTTGGGAAAGTGTCCATGGGATTGTATAATCATTCCTAGTGTATATCATTACATGTGTAACTAAGAATTATTTGTTATTTGTTCTGAGATGATCATTAGGAATTTTAGAAAGATTACCCTACAACATCTTGTACCAGTTATTCAAAAAGAGGATGCCTCCAAGATTCTCCTCCTGGGGTGGAGCTTGGGAACCTTGTGAATTCGGTTAATGTGGAGAAGAGAAGTTCTATTAAAACTTATCACATTTTATAGAGATGATGGAACAAGGACCATGGGGGTTTTTATGCATATGTTTGAGATAAAAATGGAGTTACAGTTGCAAAAAAATCATACCCGCTTTGGAGAGGGTGGACCAGATGCATCTGAATTTCGGATAGAGTACATTCAGATGATTCTGGATCACATAGATACTCCTCTGAACAAGAGTGTCAAACTAGAAACTTACATGTTGTGGGGATAGGCAATGCTTTGTGGGATGTTTTGGTCTAGACTCAACAGGAATATTGTATGACATGGAAAGATTTCTAGAAAATGTTTTTGGAACATTTCTATCCATAGATATTGAGGATGTATATAGCTTTGGAATTTAAGAGGATGAACATGGGATCAATGTTAGTTAAGGATTATGATGGATGCTTTACAGATATTTAATGATTCATTACAGTGTTGGTGGGGGATGATTAACTACAGAAAAAACATCATAAGTTGGACTCTAACATGAGAGTGTGTTGTAGGTGACTATCTTTCGTTTGAAGAGATTTTCTAAGGTAGTGGATAAAGAACATAATTATGAAGGTAACCTCATGGATGATTCTGGTGCTGGTCATGTCATTCTAGTTGGGTGTTCTATTGGTGAAACATCTAATAGTAGGAGGTCCCATCATGTGAGATTTAACTAGGGAGGTGTTGGATTGGGTAGGCAGAAAAAACCAACCCTTTAGAGTATTTATTGAGTTTTTTATTATCTGTATGACAATCAAGGATACGTACACAGTTAGTGTCCCCAATGACCTATTGAGTTCTTTGGGTGCGATGGAATGGGGCATGTGCAGATGTTCTATAGGAACCATAAAAATTTGGGTAGTGGGGGAGGCCTGAGACCAGTGAGAATTATGGGAAGTGGTTTGGTATCCCTATACCAGGTTGGTATTTGGATGTCTACTGGATTAATTGGAAAATGAGGTGGATGGGGTAATCTTGTGCTAGAAATTTCATATAAATAAGGTAGTTACACCCTAGGAATTGTTATCATTGCCCATGGTAGTTTGGTAGGCCTACTTCATGTGGTCCATCTTGCACCAGGAGGTGGTTAGGTAGGTCCATTAGCAATTATAAGTACGATTCTTTTTTTTTATAAATTTTATAGTGATTTATTCAATATATGCGTGTCACATTTTTTTAGTTCTTATGAATTTGTAGTTATTTTGTGACTAGTAGTGGAACGTATTTTTGGATTTTTTGAATTGATACACTGTTAGGAGCGCAGGAAGAAAATATCAAGCAATGTAAGGGGTGTTCCCTTGAAATTGATGTATATCATTTCTTGTGGGACTTGTTTGTTCTTGAGATTTCTTGTTTTAATTTCATTTTTGGAATATCCTATATGTTGTTAAACCAAGCCTATATATAATGTTACCTTCATAGGTTTATGATGACATCTCTTGAGGGAGACACGATTATCCATCACGATGAATGGGATGTCTAGGAAGGTAATTAAGGGCCGGTTTGTTAGTAGTGAGGTGAACAAACAACACAAGGGATCTGAATTATGCTTGAAAATGTTGGGTGATGAAACTTGTATTTCATCCTATGGAAGATCTATTTCAATATTTTTTTCATGGGGAATTTTTGGGGTGGTCTCCTGTGAGAGATGTTGATTTCATGATAGAGTATCTTCTGGGAGTAGAACCAATTTCCATTCCTCTTTATAGAATGAAACTGATATAATTCCTAGGGAATAAAAATCAAGTGGAGGAATTTGAGAATAAAGGCTTTATTCACCATAGTACATCACCATGGGATTCTCACATGTATTTTCCCAAGAGGGATGATTGATAGTTGTAGTTATGGGTTGATTGTAGGATGTTGTATTAGTTGATTGGTAAAAAATGATACAATCTTCCAAGAATTGATGATCTTTTATTTTAGATAAGAGGTGATTTAGTGTTTATCAATGATTGATCAGACATCGAGGTATCATTTTCTATGGGTGAGACTTTTTTATATACAATAGAATACCTTTAGGATCATATTTGGGTTGTATGATTTTGTTTTGATGTCATTTATATTGGCCAATACATCAATATTGTTTATCGATCCAATGAATTAAATCATCCCCTTACCTAGATCAATTATTGGTTTTCTTTATTGATGTCATATTATTTTATTTTATGAAACACCAAGATCATGAAAAACATCATGAAATTTATTGGAGTATACTAATGGATAATAATATATATATTAGTAAATACAACATTAATTTCTGGTTTGATAGGGTTTATTTCGTGGGTAAGATCATCTTTGAGGAAGGTGTGTTCGTGGTCCTTGAGAAATTATAGGTAGTTGTATATTAGGAGAATCCCAACTTTTTTTTGATATTCGGCGTTTTTTGGGTGTGGATGGTTGTTACCAAATTTTCATTAATGATTTTTTCTATTTTTCAGATCCAATTTAATGATTGACCTTAGAGGGTATAAAGTTTCAAGGGTTTGTGGAATGTTTAAATTCCATTCAAATTTTGATGAAGTGGTTGACAAACATGCTGATTCAGATTTTACACAAGATTGGTATGTGGTATACCTTATTTTGTTATGCATCCATTGTTGGGAGTGGAGGTATTGATGAAGAATGATCAGTTGGTTTCATATTTTTCAAGATATTTGATGCCTCATGAATGAATTTACCCCACCAATGATCATGAGAAGTTTGCAGTGGTACATTCATTGAGGTGTTGGTGGAACTACATGATGGGGGAATTGTTTACAGTGTATACCAACAATAAAATCCAAATTTACATCTTCTCTATGAATATTTTGAAACTTTATATGAGAATTTGGGTTGAATACATGAAGTATTATTATATTATGATGTTTTACACACCATGAAAGGGAAAGAAATTTTCCTATTCCTCGATTTAGTGGACAGAAAATTAGGCGATTCAAGAATCAAGTCTAGAGTAAATGAGAATGGTTTTATTCACTAAGATGAATCTCATTCTGCAGGATGACCAAGGGATGATGCAACATGTCTCCTTGACTGTAGATTCAACACTTCTGAGCTAGATCAAGGAAAAAAATTTTGGCCATTCAAAATATTCTACTTTAAGGTAAAATCTTAATTGTTGAGTCATTTTCATATTGGGAAATTGGTGATGATAGTGTCGTTTATGTCCATGGCCATGTTTTTGTGTCAACATATACACCAGATGTGGGAATTCTTGAGTCCAATTCATCAAATTTGGTAGTACATTAAGGGTTTTCCAAAATGTATTGCAATCTCCTTAGGAAGTATTGGTTTCCATGGATGATGAAATTGGATTCCAGTTTCATGGAATAATGCTTTGGATATTATAATCTTAACGAAAAGCATCATCCACTTCATAGTTTTTTGTTGCCACAACCCATTCTAGAATAGAAATGGGATCAGGTGATGATGGGTTTCATGTTGGGTCTCTCGTGGAAGACTTGTAATAATGATTCCATTTGGGTAGTTTTTGATTGGTTTACTATGGTGGACAATTTCATATAGATTTGAGAGACTTTAAGCATGGTCCACATGTGTTAGTTGGGTGTTTGGGAGATAGAAATGTTTCAAGAGATGCTGCATAAAATAGTTCTGGAATTTAATCCACATTTTAGATCATCATATTTGTAGGTATTGTATAAGGAACATGGTACACCAGTGTTTTGAGTATTTCATTCAACTCGTTGAAGGAAATGAAGTGATAACTTACAATTCAGGTACTAGAGGACATGTTGAGGTATTTTGTTTTGGAATTTGGTTGAATGATGGAAAAGCATCTAGAACGAGCTATGTTTTCCTCCAAAAATCATCAATAAGATATATTTCAGATGGAATCGTTTGAGTATCACTATGGTAGAACATTTATATCTTTGTTATTTTTGTCAGAGCTTAGGGAATTAGAGTTTTTGGGACTATTCCTCATGCAAGAGACATCATAGTAGTTTTAGTTTATCTCAAACCATAAGGAAATAACGTAGAGTTGGTATAATTCATTGGAGTATAGATGTGTTATACTTATTGAGTTTATGGTGGGATATAGTGTGGTTCATCAGGAGTCTCTAGGGTTGGGTCACCATCATATT
The DNA here is from genome assembly GCA_963277665.1 of Viscum album. Lineage (NCBI taxonomy): Eukaryota > Viridiplantae > Streptophyta > Magnoliopsida > Santalales > Viscaceae > Viscum > Viscum album. The sequence continues at coordinate 119,890,386 of OY728128.1, forward strand.
TGTAAATAGGGCATGGTTTCACTATGGAACAGAATACTATTTTAGATTATGGATATGATGGGGTTGGGGGCATAGATATTATCACTTCCAAAGTGGTATAGTGGTATAGTTTATGTCGTTCATGTGTCACAACATTGGATATATCACCCTGAACCATCTCGTGTGATTGATGTTAGGGGTTTTGAGCTTCCGGCAGGTGTGTCCTTTTAGAAGCATCTGGGTTGTATTAGAGATACTAGTGAAAAATTATTTCAGGGAAACACTTTACCATTGGTTTGGTTTTTATGTAAGAATTTTAATGTCCATGAAGAAGCATGGGAGGGAGTTTTAGATATATGGGCTCAGTTGCGAAATATATTTTCAAATTAGCTTAGTGATTCATAGACGTTTGGCTCGAGGATAATCCTTTATAACGTGGGGTGGTTTAAAGTCCAGAATATTTTGGAGGTATGTACTTATTTAAATTTTGGTTTGAAGCACCTAATTTTGGTTAATTGAATGTTTACTAGTTGTTTGAGAATATTTTTTTGGTGTTATGAATTTTTGGGACATGAAAGAAAATGGTTTTTTTTCATCCATTACATGTTTCAAGGTCTCTTCATGGTTATGGATAATTGTAGGAAGAAATCGTACTAGCCCGTAGGAGGGATTCATGGTTAAGAAATTACATGAAAGGAGGTGAACAAAACTATGATACATTGGACAGAGGCATTCTACATGGTTGGTGTATATTTTTTCAAACTCTACTGGTATCCCAAGGTAACTATGAAACATAACCTCTACTAAGAAGAGAGAAGAGAATAGTTTTCACACAGTTTGGGAAACCATAGAGCAAATAGTTCACCCCAATAAAAGTTTGAATTTATTAAACTCCCCCATTGGGATTTAAATTTTCTCACATTATTTTCTCAAGATCCAAAATCTTCTCAAGGGAAGTTCTCCTTTGATTAATGGAATTTTTTTTGGGTTTTTGGTTTCAAATTAATGCTCTTGGAAAATCTAATGCTTTTTTTTTCCTTTTTCTTGATTGGGGATTGTGGTGTTGTTATTTTTCTTCCATATTCCTGAAACCCTCATTTTTATGTGGATCAAATGATCAGGATACAAGTTGTGTTCAATCCAGATCTAAGACTATGGGAAAACATGTTTCCATCATCAAATCCGAGGAAGGGGTTCTACAAGTTATTTCCCATAGACTTGATGTTTATTTTTAATTGCATGGTCATGAATTTACTTACCTATTATTTTGAATATTATACCTTTAGCATTATTTTGTAAAATGGGTGGATAAAAGATTAATTAAACCCCTAATGATCACATTTTGATGCGTTTAGGTTTATTAGAATGATTTGGGGCCAACCATGGGGTGTGACGGAAGTCCCAGACATTGTAAATTTCTGATCTTAAACCTATTATAGTTTTGTGCAGAAGTTGATCCAATTGTGAAGATATTGAAAAGTAGATTAAACCATAATGGTTCACCAACGGTGGTTGTGTCTACATTATAGAAAGGGAATACATTATTCTTTAGTATGTGGCGAGAATGTGTAATATGGATTAATGTGAGTGTGTAAAATGTCTTATGAATTAGTAATTGAAATACATAAATGGGTGAAGGAATAAGAAGTGATAAATGTGTTAAATGGGATAATTATTGGGAAGTTGATGAATATTCTAAATTGTTACAGTAAAAAAGGAGACATATTAAATGGGTTATTCAATGTAAATTGTAAATGTGATAATGGGTTAAGGCTTGTTGATGCTTGAAATGTTTAATTTAGTGTTAAATGTAATTATTATGTGTATTTATTGTTTATTGTTCAAGATATGATATTTTTGGTGGATGGATAAATAAGAATGTTCACATGACTTGGTGTTTTAGGATAATAGACTGAGTGTCCTCCGTGGGGATTGTTTGGACGGAGGATCTAAACACCATCATAGAATGAATGGGTTAGGGAGTCAGACTGATACTATAGGCCATATTAGTTGCATTGGATGAGACTACCTATAATGAGTCTCCAACATAGGTGTGTGTGATTATATAAGAATTATTATTCCCTATTGAGACATGGAACATGATTTTTTGCATCACTGTTAGTAATTAATGATATTTCACCATTATGCAAATGATGTAATTTCTTATCCTATGGATCATGTGATGAGAATGAACATAGTAATAAGGATGGTATTAATGATGGAAAAGGTTAAAGTGAATTATATTAACGAATGATACATGAGATGTGTCTTTATTTACCATGTCTTTTATGTCATAATTTCATTTATTGTTTATTTAGACTATATATTTTATAGACATCATTGATGGTGGCCTAATGTGTTGTACTCACACCCATCCTGGGATTCCATTGGTCACCCGAGCATATTTTATTATTGTAGGTTATGAAATGAAAAAATGCCATATGCTAGTGAGTTGAGATGGAAATCAGATGCTCATGGATGATGATTTATAAATGTATTCAGGATCCATTTTTGGGATTTGGATATTTGTATTTATTTTGGAATTACATCACTTTTGTAAATGTTTGCATGAAATGTCACATTTACTATTTGGTTATGGATTATACCCTATTTGGTGAAATGGTCAGTAATGAATGTTATAATTTATTTTCTATTATTTCATTTATATTTATGTTATATATTGTGGTATCCTCTAATAGAGAGGTTAGAGTTTCCCCATGTGTTCCATTAGTCCCTCACTTATAGTAATAATCTTATAGTGTGCAGTGAAGCATGCTTGATGAAATCGGGAAACCCGGCTTGGGGAACTAGTTTAGTTGCTTCCGGGTCAGGGATATTACAAAAATAGCCATGTTTTCTAAAAAATATAACTAAATTTAAAATATATGAGTGTTTTTATATATATATTTATGTTTGTTTGTGTGTGTTTCTATATATAAATATAAATATTTATATTTATATGTTTATATATATGATTATGTACTTATATTTTTTAGTATATATATATATATCCAAATATATATTTGTGTTAATCCGAATAATATATATACATATATATATATTTCAATAAATCTGAAAAAATCATCTCAAATTTTTGGATGTTCTCTTATCAACATTGTTATATTAGAGATGTTTCTTAAAAATGACACTTATAAAGTGATGTATTTAAGGAAATTTCATTAATTCTGTAAATTTTTTAATGAAACCTAAATCATTTATTTATTATTTTGATATGGTTGCTAAATTAGTTGAAATTACCATGGAATGTATCTAAATTAGATATTTGTTATGTAACATTCTTAAATTAGCAATGATTTTTATGAAATGTCATTAAATTATCAAAAAAATTTATAAAACAATTCTAAATTAGAGATGTATTCACTAAAATGTTTCTAAATTAGAAATTTTTGTTAGGAAGTATCACAAAATTATGTACGTTTTTAGAAACAATGGATAAATTAATGACATTTTCCTTAAACAGAAGCAAAATTGTTGACATTTTTTTGAAACATCACTAATTTATAATCCATTCCAGAGAAATCCCTCGAAATAAAAAAATAGTCACATTTAGAGAGAACATCCCAAAATTATAGTTTCTTTATAGTGAAATACCATAATGCTATCTTGTATATCATAATATCATAATGGAAAGAGGAATAATAAAAACAAAGTAGTGAGTAATGATGTAATAATGTCACGAATACATAATAATGAAACTCCATCATAGATTAGAGCAAGAACATCCATATAATGCTTCAAAAGATAACACCAGGTTCATTGATTTTATATGTTTAAAAATCATAAAACATATAATGGTTAAAAATATATAATCAACTTAATTTATAACATATATAATATGATTAGATACATCACTTTTCTAATGAATTATTGGGTTATATAATTCAGGTCCCACCATTAAAATCATTATAGAATCATAATAATGTATGTATCATTAAAAGGGAATATATTTTAATAATAACCATGAAATATACCAATAAAAAAAAATTGATTTCTGATGATGATGTAGGGAACCATTCAATAAATAAACATGAAAGTCCCAAAACGAATAAGGGAAATGACAAATTAGTTTATTCACATGTTTAATCTATAAATAAATTATCCTATATAAACATGTGGATAAGATTATGTATTAAAATAATCAATAGGAGTCTTTTAGAAAAAATTTATTCATCAATAATTAGAAATATGGGTGTTAGTGCATGGCACTGAATTAAAAAATACATATACATAAAATAAAAAATAAAAGGAGAATAAATTTAAAGGGGTTTTAGAATAATCATTGTTATAAAATTGGTAAAATTATGATAAACCTAAAGACAAATATTTGGGTTAGTGGGCCTCATTTTAATTGTTACTACAACACTAATTGAATAATTAATTGGATAAATAGTAATCATAGATTTCAATCAAATAAATCACAGGGGAATATGTATATAGAGAAATTAATATATTAGTATAACATCAAATTAAAATATTTTAGATCAATATGAGGTTGCATAACCGAAAGAGTTGAGAATGAGATGAGAATCATATTATGAACAATATAAGGTCTGAGTTACGTATAATTAGTTGAAATATAAAATAATTGGCATGTAAATATATAAAAAATCTTGTTGAATATGATATTTCATGTAATAATTTTAAAGATGTTTTAGAAGGATATTTTCTTAAAGAGAGAAGGATACTATTTTCTCAATGAATTTGATAATAAAAAAATGATAAATTTTGTAGTATAATATATTATAATTTAGTTGAAATGTATTATAAAAATATATAGAGTATAATATCATTTTTTATAAAGAAACTGTAAGAGAAAATAATCACAACCCAATAAAATAAAATAGGTTTTGGATCCCCTTAACATTGTTTTTTTACTTATATTGAACAAAAATATGATAATTAAAACATTAAGAATAAAAAAATATTACAAGTATTTAATTTATTATTGATCAATGATATTCACAATATTTTACTAATTAATTTACTATTAATGATTAAATGGATCATTGTCATGTTTCATTGATTTATCCAGTTGTGTTTCAATTTTAGGGGTTTTATTCATTATTATTTATGAATTATTCAAGTTACCTACATGACCTTAACAATATATAAAATTATATATTTATAAAATTTAATTAGTTCACACTAATTTTCCATGAATGAGATTATATTTAAATAATGAAAACTATATTCATAGTGGGTAAATAGAGATTAACTAGTATTTATCATTGAGAGGGAGATATAATATATGTACAACCACAATTCTGGGGCCACTAACCGGTGGTCTATGCTTAAGGATCAATATGACATTAAATGACTCCCCATGATCTATTGTCTTTTGACTAGAACAAATAGTATAATTAGGTAATAAATGAGAGACCACACCCTATGGTGATTTTCAAAATTATCGTCATATGATACCAGTACTTAAGAAAAATCACCAAAACATATGAAAAAAATAATGAACAATTTAAATCAAAAGATAATGTAAAGACATTTATACATATCTAATAATGTATAAAAATTCCACAATACTAAAAAAATCATACCTGATCACCCATGGTTGATCATAAAAGAATTTACTCACAATCAAAAACCAAAATCCATCACAATGTTGAGAAACCCCCATATTTCATTTTCCTCCCATCCCATATACTTATTCTTCCATTACCACTGTGTTCCAATTCACTATCTTGATCTCGTACATAATTTTAAATAATTGAATGCATCATGAATCTTGATAGGAATTTGAATTCTATGTAAGTGCACTCTATAGGCCACCACCAACATGTTCTAATATTATATTAATAATTATATTACTTTACAATAATGTAAATATGTAGAAAATACACTTAGTCATAATGACAGGACCCTCTTAACTCATTAAAAAATACTATGAAGAAGAATTTACCTACGTCAGCTAATGTTATAAAATAACAATTCATCCATGACCTGTCATACTGTAAGAACCCTTATTTTCCCAGACATTCACATATAAAAATCATCTAACACATCACTTCATCCCATGTCACATGTCCCACATATTGAGTTAAACTAACATCCCATTGGAATTCCCAACCAAAAAATCATTACTTATTTTTTAATTCCATTAGTTAGGTTATCATCAGATTAATATCCCGATATCTGAAAATACATCCCATGTCCCTCATATATCCACATGAACGAACATTTTTGACTCTATATCCTAATATCCCAAGGCATGGAGATATCCGTCATTCTATAATCCTACCCTATTTCCCCAAAATTATGTTGAGATCCTCATCCTATAATAGAGGGTCTTACTCACCATCAACTGTGTCTTTCTATGGTAAGAACCTCATCTATAACTAATTTTCATCACCATAACCTATTCCAAAAAATCAATAAAGGCACCCATTAAAATCATGAGGTCCAAACCACCTCAGTTAGTCCTTATAAATTTTCACACAACTCCAATGGCACTATCAATTAATCACAGTTAGTGAAAATAACCATAAATTCCTAAGACTCAAGGTTCAAATGAACTCCATTGCCTCATGTGATCCTCATCTCCCAAACAATACATCATTATAACCACCCACCTCAACCTGACGAGTCATGTCACCTCAATTAGGGCGATCAAAATCACCCCAATAACCATGGTTCACGCCCAACAAGTTCCCATGGATCACATATGATCAAATTACAATCCAATTAATTAATAAACTACAACCAATTTCCAAAAAAAATAGAGAAAAATATTAAAATATATACCAATTCATATCTATATCAACAAATTTATATAGAAATTTACATTCTAATTATCGCCTCAAAATCATAATAAAATCAGTTAAAACTATGATTTAATTTATAAGGGTTTGACCAACACAACCCCACTCATGAGAATTTCAATCAGTATCCTCTATTACTCCAATAAATAAGGATATAGATCTGCACCACATAAATAATTATTATATGAACATATTCGTTGAATATCTTTCTACAATGCATGTGGAGTTGAGATAAATAATTATATTAGACGAACACCTAGGAAATATGGAAAAAGATCCAATATTAAATTATAATTACAAAAAACAAGATAGAAGAGGAATAATATCAAGAATATTTTTTGACATACCTCTAACTATCAAATAAACCTAACTCTTCTCAAATCCAATATGAAATTAAAGAGATATGCTAAACACTAGATTAGGAAGAGAAAAACTTACCCATGGCAGGAGGAGTCACACACATGGTTTAAAATGGAGGAGAAATAAAATGTATGATTGGAGGAGTAAAATTGTAATTTAACCATTTATTTATATGCATGTTTAGAAAGAATAGTTTTGATAAACATTCACCAACTATGTAGTGCTACTATCCAAATGCACCCCAAACTAACACGACAAGGTGCATTGTATTTCAAACCATGAAAATCCTTTTTGGATCACCTCTAGTTCAATCAATAAATTTATAACATAAATATGTGATCCACTATGTAGGTTGTAACTAACCATGATCTATTATAAATAATGGGCCAGAAATTTTCACCTAAAGGGATACACCATTTGATCAAACTATGTGTCTCTGTATAACCATTATGAAAATGAAATTTTATGGATAGAACCTCTCATACCACATCCAAACTCATTCAGAAATCATCATGCCTTAATGGCCATCTATTAAAAAGTACATCACAACCCCTAAACTCTCATAATTAAGATGTACATTCTAATTTAATAGTTACCAATCAAGAAAACATAAAATTAATATTTACTCAAGAATTTAACATGGTCAAACCCATTAAAAACATGGAATATTACAATCTCCCAATATAAAATAACAATTGTCTAATCTATTTGGTTCCACATTGAAATGGTTCTGAAAAAATGTATCTCATATCATTTCCACATTCATCCCCTATCATGAAATATATATAATTCCCCTTATGGATCTCCTCTCCATTGGAATTTCATACCTTTTCTCCAATATTCACATCATATTATTCTATTAGTTCCACCCACCACCCTTCAATCACACACATCATCAAAACAAATACCATCATTCAAAAACCTCATTAGATTCTCAATTGGTACATGTTTAATTCATGAATCCCATATTTCCTCATCAAAATTGATTCCCAAGTGTTACCACATCACATATAATGCTAAAATACTTACTATGTCATCCATGTTTCCCATTAGGACCTTCATCACAACCCATTATCAAAAAACCCACAACATATTTGATGTAATGAATAGATTATTTATTATATATATATATATAACCATGACCATAAAACATCATTATTCCTATATATATATTACATGAAACAAATAATATCTGATTCCCACATATCAACCCAAACTGAGATAATTCAGTCAAGACACCTGCACCTCATGCAAAAAAATATATCATATACTAAAATAAAATGAATACACGTCCTCCATAATGGTGTGACTCTAATAGATTTTATCTCCCTAAACTAATTGGACTTTATCAGCTCAAAATCTTTCACGTGGAATGATTCCATATAGCCTGAGTCCTAACCTCCCAATTGATATACACCGGCTACCAGCCACTGATCCCACGATAATTTATTTGTCTCACTTCCTCAATCAGTGAACATAGTGAAATCAAATTTTCATGATCACAATAATTATCCCATTCCTACCTCATATCCATTATTTTGAATCACTCTCTAACACCCATAATCTAAATAAGTTTTCCCCCTAGAACCTCTCCATGTTTCCCATCATTGGGAATGTCTGAAACACCTTTGTAGGTGAAATACATTGATTCCGAACATGTCCAATCTTCCCACATTAGAAGAACACCATCATCGACTACCTCCACATTGGATTTCATGAATCATTTTCTTGAATTACATACATGGAATACTCATGATCCTCCTTTCATAATCTCGAAACACACCTACTAAAATGACATGGACCTATCTCTCTACTTTAATAAATATTGTCATTCAAGTATCCATCGGCTATCCATGGCTGATTCACACCCTTTGAAAACAAGTTCAACATGATGATATATACTATAACCCTAAAGGTATGAAATAATATATCCTCTAACAATCTTACGCTATCGATATAATTGCCTATCATATAAGGTGGACGTCATAACATATCCATAAAACTCACTGTATAATCCATAATTGATGTATCATCCTATTGTTGGTTCATAATCTCATTGGACCAGTAATCCCTAAAAAACCTAGGAATTATTCTCTAAAGAACCAGTCATCTATAACCTTCCATGGTTTTTCCTATTTACTGATATACTGTACATTCACATCCCATTAGTTCATTTCAAATACCATGATTGTATAATTATCTGACATCACCCTCCGGCATGGGGGTGTCATGATCTGGTCAAAAAGAATTTGATAATAATCTTTCTATTTCGATGATTCCCATGGTCCACCCTCACCCTGATGCTATGGTGGGTGATGAGACAATAAATTGATAATTAGATCATATATGGATGTATAAACTCCTATATATTACATTTCAATAAAATGTATGACTCACACCAACCTCATCCAAAGCTACTCATCTATCCATGACCTAAAATCTTCCATCTAGTGTTGCTATACCGTGTGTCTTGGAACATCAAACTATGGTTCATAATTTTCCTAAAACATAGGGGACACTTATCGACCCTGAGGGGCCTTATATAATATATGCTTGAGAAGAACCACAACTCCACCCTCCTGATGCTCCCTCAGAGCCCACCTTGGTGGAATCACACTGAAGACCAAATACCATGGTCAATAATAGTAACAATAGTATGTATCTAAATAAATAGGGTACAATTGTAGAGACCCAAACTTGACATACATAGAAATTACATTACTTTTGAGGAATACTTAATACATAACAAAAATAGAGACCAAAGCACCGTAATAGTTTAGTGTCTTTGAAATTCGGAATATAATCTTCTAATCTTTGTGAAAGATCTTCAAAATTTCCCATAAAGATCGTCCTTTTTTTCTTACCTAAAACCTTTCTTAATATCATAGGGAAAATAAAACATATAAAGGGTGATATCAAATGCTCAGTAAGGGTATGCATGGAGAAAATAATACAAACCATATATATTGGAACTTCAAAACCTGAGCATTATATTTAAACATTAAAATCTTGAGCAATGACATAAAACATGGATGTACGTAAGGCAGAGCTCATAATGGATCATCAATCATGATAAAATAGAATGGGAAAAACATGTAATTTTGGAAAACCATTTTGCACATGATATGATTTCCATAGTAGCCAAGGAATTGCTGCCAAGACCATATTAGTGGACAAAGTCCCTTTATGTATCAAGTTCACTCCTCATTCCAGTCCAATAATATTGAAATAGATTAACTTAACGTTCCAGACATGTATATCACATGAGATATAAATCTTTACCCAATTCATTGGATGGAGATATAGGTCCCACCCATCTTATATTGAAATCATTCTTACATGTGCCTCAAAATAAACATACATCATTCATAATAACCCAACTTATAAAATGGGTTTCATTAACATCATCCCATCATAACATAATCCATATAAAATAAATGGATATCATTTCATCATAAGAAAAATCAAACCATGTAAATAATAGAGACATTATACTTGAAACATACACACATGAAATAATGTCATCTTAGATGGAAAATGGTTTTGATAAAACACATGAAAATAATTCTTGAGGAAAATATCCCTTCTATTTCAAAATCATTTTCTTTTCAAAAAATGCCATGAAATTTAAAAGAAATGGATTTTATTGAAAATAATCATAAAATCTATTAGAGTATGATTCATGATGAAATGGCATTATGAAACCATAAAAAATTTGTTTATTTCGTATATGTTAAAAAAACATTCTTCTCGTACTTTTTCCAGAAAAGTCAAAAAGTACCTCGTATGGTAAACAAAAGCATGATTCTTTACATACCATGTAGTAATAGTCAAAATGGGTAAACAAGACTTTAAACATACATGAAACAATTTTTATAAAACTGGGACATGGATGATAAATATAACCCCATCAAATACTTACGAATAAACAATCTCATAAAAAACAAATTGGAAAAGTTATCCCTTACCTTAGGTCCGATATGATTCGTACGTATCCGAACCTCATGTATAATGATTTAAAAAATGTAATTTACTTATTGAAGAATAATATTCATTGTTATGATGTCATATATGGTTCACTTATGACTTTATATTACCCGTTATTTTGTCAATTCCATGTTAAAGCAGTGTTTTGTGTAAAATCGTTTTATTTATCATACTTGTTTGGACATGTTGTTCTTGATATTATTATTAAATATATCATGATTTAGTTATTTCCAGAATCTAAATCATGATTTATATGTCATATATATTTATTATATATATATATAATAGATAGATTAATGAAATGAAATACACCGTTAATCGAGACGGTAGGTCGTGCGTATGCATAAACGCTGTTTTCCTTTCCTTATTGAATTGAATGGAAGTAAGTAGATGAAATGTATATATATATATATAAATTAAGTATCTTTATCAATTCAAATATTTGATTATTATTCATTATATATACTTTATAATCATTTTTGATTGGTTAACATGGAGAATGAATCTCATCGTGTCGTGGAGATGGTAATCTGTATGAACACATGACCTATGACATCATTCCCATAATTATTGAATGGAATTGGAGTGGATGATATCTAATAATCATTATCATGTTATAATAATCATATATATTTATTATTTCACCATTATATCCATCCAAGTAAGGTGGTGGTGGAAAAACAGATTACACCACGGCGTGGAGACGATATTTCGTACGTACGCATGTGCGATTATTTCATTTTCCGTAGGACGGATAGAAGGTCAATTTGGGTTGTTTAATAATTATAATAACATATTAGTTTATTATTGATACTGATGATATTAATTTATAATGAAACAACTAATAAAGAAGAAGTTGAAGAGGAAAGAAACTTAAAATAATCGGTAGAAGAGATTACCTCTTCTTCGATGCACATCCTTTAAGCTTCCTCTTATGGCACAAGAGATGGTCTTTTGAGGAGACGAGAACCTCTATAATGTTTCTAGGAAAGTTTATAAGGAAATTTGGCAGGGTTTGGACGATCTTGAAGGCTCATAATTGTGTGAAGAGAAGAGAGAGGAGGTGCCCTTTTATAAGGGAGGAGAGGGGAACTTTATGAAAAAACTTAAAATATTATTTTATAATAAAGTCATATTTGGTTTATAATAGCTCTAAATTGATTTATTTCTAAGATAAAGTGGGTATTAGTCGAATACCTCTCAAAAAATAGGTTTTAGACAAGTTTAGGTTACTATTGTATCCTTATTTTTTCGATTTAACTCTAAGTTAAATAATTTAACTATTACCGTGCCTTCTTGTTTTTGTTACACTGTATGGATAATAAACATACTATAACCAGCCAAACAAAACCCAAGTGGTTCATTATTAATATATATAACCTTATAAAAGTCATTTTTCCAAATATTATATTTTTAGGAAAATAATAACAATTAATAATATAATATTTCTTTTAAAAATTATTTTATGTCAATTTTGACACTATTTGGTAATTGATTTTAGTGAAACTAATAACAACATGATTAGTTCGAAAACAGTTAATTAAATCAATAATAACATGTCATATTAACCTAAAAAATTAGTATAATTCATAAAATTATCAAATTACATTTATTTGGGTATTTATAATATCAATTATATTAATATTTCATTAATAAGGCAATTACTGCATCATCATTTTGTCATAAATAAATTAAATTATTTAATGTCTAAAAATTATAAATAAAATACCATTATGTTGGAAAGAATATTTTATTTCTAATGAATATTTATAGTAGAATTTATCTTATGTATAACCCTATATTAAATATGTTTTGTTATTAATCTCTGATTTTAACTATTTTAACTCTTTTTTAAATAAAATAATAATAAATGTTCTAATCTAATCCATGTGGAGCTAAATGGTCATATTTTATTCATAAGATTGTTTTTGGTCGAATTAAACTTATCCAATAGAATTAGGACATGTGTTAGGGTAATAATAATATCATTTTTACCCTTAATTGCCCTATTTACTTTTAACCATTGTAAAAAAAGTAAAAAGATACTATTAACCAAAAATTATTATTATCATATTGAACCACATTTTACTCCTTGAAATTAAATTTATCTCTAGGGATTTATAAATTACACTCAAAGAAGTGGTAAAATTATGTTTTATTTAATTTTCAAATTGTCCTAGGACGTGGGTAAAAGGCGGTGAAAAGTTCAATAAAATATTTATATATCTAAAATTACTAGAAAATGACTCCAATGAATTACATTTAACTTATATAGGTATTATGTATCAATTTTGACCTAAAATAAATTTAAATAAATTAAAAAATTATTTAAATAAAAAGTCGGTTTTTAAATAGTAACCTAGTGTTTTCACTATTCATCAAAAATTGAATGTTTTCAGAAAAATACTAAAAATTCACCCTAGGATAATTTCGATATTCTGAATCAAAAAATGAAGTCCATTTTGAAAGATAAAATTTATAAAATTTCAAAAAGTGGGAATTACTATTCATAACGGCTAGTTATAATAATATTTTAATAGCATATCGTTGTTTAGTGAAACTCGGTATTGCATACAATGCAAGCTATCAAGGAAGGTCATGATGCGTGTAATGCAAGCCAATATAGTGTTGTGTGTAGTAAAAGATTCCTTTGATGATATCATAAAAACAAAATATTTCTCATAAAAATCTTGGGTGTTACATTTACCACTCTTAAAATGAATTTCTCCCTCGAAATTTGTCATTTTGTAACAAACACATGAAGATACCTCTCCCTAATCATATCCTCATGCTCCCATGTATATTCTTCTAATTGGTGGTTTCTCTATAAAACATTCACCAAGTGAGTGGTCTTGTTCCGTATGACATTTTCGCTACGATCAAAATATCTATCAGTTGTTCTTCATAAGAAAGATCTTGCTCCAGCTATACAACTTCTGAGCTGAGTACATGTGATGGATTGGGTATGTACATTCTCCGGAGAGATACATGGAACAAATCGTGAACTTGAGAGAGATTTGGTGGAAGAACCAATCGGTAAGCTACCTTCCCAACACGATCCAAATATTTCAAAAGGACCAATATACACAGGGCTCAGCTTTCCCTTCTTTCCAAATCTCATTACTCTCTTCCAAGGAGATATTCGTAAGTACTCTTTATCAACCACTTCAAACTCTAGGTCTTTTCTTCAGTTGTTGGAATTACTTTTTTGTCGAATCTGAGATGCTCTTATGTGTTGTTGAATAGATCTAACCTTTTCTACCATCTCATCATCAAGGTCAGGTCCTAATAGATTTCTTTCCCCAACTTCATCCCAACAAGTTGGAGTTCTGCATTTCTTTCCATGAGATCTTCATAAGGAGCCATCTGAATACTGAAGTGAATGATATTATTATAAAAAAATTACACCAAAGGAAGGTGTTGATCCCAACCACCTTTGAAATCCATAGACCAAGCTCTTAACATATTTTCTAGAGTTTGAATTTTTCTCTCAGACTGACCGTCTGTCTGAGGATGATAAGTAGTGATGAAACTCAACTCTGTATCTAAAGTATGCTGAAGAATTTTCTAGAACATTGAGGTAAACCTTGGATCCCGATCAGATAAAATGTAAATTGGTACTCCATGCAATCTTACCACTGTCTTTACATATATCCTGGCAAGCAGATCAAGAGAGAAATCCTCTCTAATTGCAATGAAGTGTGCGACTTTGTAAGTTGATCAACTATGACCCAAATAGCATTATTTCCTTTGGATGATTTAGGAAGTCCGATGAAAAATTCCATAGTGATGTTTTCCCATTTCCATTAGGTTATGGGTAATGGTTGTTACATCCCATTAGACTTATTTATCTCAGCTTTAACTTGTTGACAAACCAAGCATCGAGGGACATATTCAGCAACATCTCTTTTCAGGACATTCCACCAGAAGTACTATTTCAGGTCCCTATACATCTTTGTGCTTCCAGGATGAATAGATAATGAATAAATATGATCCTCATCCATTATCTCCTTCTTTAATTCATGGATAGAAGGAACACAAACCCAATTCCTGAACCTTATTATCCGATCACAATCAAGGTTGAATCCAGGAACATTTCACACCTTCTTTCGAAACTCTACATCTTCTTTTTGTTCCTCTTTAATCATCACATGTACAGATAGTTGAACATTCATTTGAGAAAGAAAAGAATTTTCCCCTTATATTATAATTCCAAGATCAATCCTTTGTAAATCCATAAATATTGGATCTTTTGTGATCCCCATCATGGATAAGCTTTCATGGTCTTTTCGACTTAATGCCTCTTCCACCTTATTTTCTTTCCCAGGGTGATAATGAATTGAGCAGTCATAGTCCTTAATCAACTCCAACCATCTTCTTTGTCACATATTCATCTCCATTTGTGTGAAAATATACTTTAAACTTTTATGATCAGTATAAATATCACACATTTCACCATAAAGATAATGCCTCGAAATATTTAATGCAATGATTATCGTAGCTAACTCCAAATCATGAGTTGGGTAATTTTGCTCATGGATTTTCAGCTATCGTGATGGATAAGATATCACCATATCATTTTTCATGAGAACACACACTAGCCCCTTCTTGGATGTATCACTGTAGATCACAAACCTTTCTCCACTACAAGGCAGTGTGAGAACAGGTACACTGGATAACCTTCTTTTTAACTCTTTGAAATTCTCTTCACTCCTCCATCCAAACGAACTTAAATCATTTTCGAGTCAACCTGGTGAGTTGATTAGATAATCATGAAAAATATTTCACAAAACATCGATAATATCCAGTCATTTTCTAAAACCCAAAAATTATAGTGTGAGAAGAAAAAACCATTCTAGGGAAAACAACATAATAAAGGGGGAGTAACGTCAATATCTATCATCTTAAGTCAAATTCTATGATCATTACCATAATTCTAGTACTATAACCTATACTTATACCTATCCTTAGGGACATCCCTAGACATACCTTAGTAATATATCTGGGGATTTGACTAAAGTTTTCACATCCTAGTTTCCATAGGTTAACTAAACCTTCACTATGATACCAACTGTAAAGACCCAAAGCTTGACGTACATATACATTACATTACATTTTTGGAATACTTAATACATAACAAAAATAGAAACCAATGTACCGTAATAGTTTAGTGTCTTTGGAAACTCGGAATATAATTTTCTAATCTTGGTGAAAGATCTTCAACATCTCCCATAAAGATCTTACTTTTTTTTTCTTACCTAAAACCTTTATTTATTTCCTTGGGAAAAGAAAACTTATAAAGTGTGAGCTCAACTGCTCAGTAACGGTAAGCATGGAGAAAATAAAACAAACCATATACATTTGAACTTCAAAACTTGAGCATAATATTTAAACATCAAAATCTTGAGCAATGACATAAAAAATGGAAGTATGTAAGTCATTGATCATAATGGATCATCAATCATGATAAAATAGCATGGTAATAAAACATTTAATTGTGTAAAACTATTATGCACATGATATTATTTCTATAGTAGCCAAGGCATTGCTTCCAAGACCATCTTAGTGGACAAAGTCCCTTTCTGAATCGAGTTCACTCCTTGTTCCAGTCCTGTAATACTGAACCGGATTAACTTACCATTCTGACCATGTCTATCTCATAAGATATAAATATTATCCAATGCATTGGAGGGATATATAGGTACCACCCATATCATATTTAAATCATTCTTACGTGTGACACAAAATAAACATACATCATTCATAATAACCCAACAAATAAAATGGGTTTCATAATCATCATCCCATCATAACATAATCCATATAAAAGAAATGGATATCAGTTCATCATAAGAAAAATAAAACCATGTAAATAATAGAGACATTATACTTGAAACATACACATATGAAATAATTTCATCCTAGATGGGAAATGGTTTTGATAAAACACTTGAAAAGAATTCTTGAGGAAAATATCCTTTCTTATTCAAAATCATTTTCCATTCACAAAATTCCATGCAATTTTAAAGAAATGGATTTTATCTAAAATAATCATGAAATATTTTAGAGTATTATTCGTTAATAAAATGCATTATGAAACCCTAAAAAATCCATTTATGCCATATAAGTTAAAAAAACATTCTTCTCGTACTTTTTTCAGAAAAGTCAAAAAGTGACTCACATGGAAAACAAATGAAAGATTCCTTACATAGCATGTAGTAATAGTTAAAAATGGGTAAAATGGGCTTTAAACATACATGAAACCATTTTTAGAAAACAGGGACATGGATGATAAATATAACCCCGGTAAATTCTTATTAATAAACAATCTCGGAAAAAACAAGATTGTAAAAGTTATCCCTTACCATAGGTACGATATGCTTCATACGTATCCAAACCTCCTGTATAATGATTTAAATAATGTCATTTACTTATTATAGAATCATATTCATTGTTATGATATCATATATGGTTCACTTATGACTTTATATTACCCATTCTTTAGTAAATTCCATGTTAAAGCAGCGTTTTGGGTAAAATCGTTTTATTTATCGTACGTGTTTTGAAATGTTGTTCATGATATTATTATTAAATATATCATGATTTAATTACTTCAAGAATATTAATAATGATTTATATATCATATATTTTCGTATATATATATATATATAATAGATAGATAAATGAAATGAAATACACCGTTCATGGAGACGGTATGTTGTACGTACGCATGAACGCTATTTTTCTTTCCTTATATGACTTGAATGGAAATAAGTAGATGAAATATATATATATATATATATATATATAAATCCATTAGATTTATAATTTAATATATTTAATTGTTATTCATTATATATACTTTATACTCATTTTTGAATGGTTAACATGGAGAATGAATCTCATCGCGTTGTGGAGACGGTAATCCGTACGTATGCACGAGCGATGATATCGTTCCCATAATTATTGAATGGAATTTGAGTGGATTATATCTCAGAATAAGTTTCATGTTATAATAATCATATATAGTTATGCTTTACACCATTATACCCATCCATGTAATGTGGTGGTGGAAAAACAGATTACACCCCTGCGTGGAGAAGGTATTCAGTACGTACATACGCGCGGTGATTTCATTTTCCATAGGATGGATAGAAGATGAATTTGGGTTGTTTAATATTTATAATAACATATCAGTATATTATTGATACTTATGTTATTACTGTATAATGAAACAACTAAAAAAGAAGAAGTTGAAGAAGAATGAAACTTGAAAGAATCAGTAGATAGATTACCACTTCTTCGACGCACCTCCTTTAAGCTTCTTTTTAAGGAACTAGAGTTGGTATTTTGAGAAGACCAGAACCTCTATAATGATTCTAGCTAAGTTGAGAAGGAAATGTTTCAGTGGTTTTCCAAGCTTGAAGGCTCCTAATTGTGTGATGAGAAGAGGGAGGAGGTGCCCTTTTATATGGGAGGAAAGGGGCACTTTAGGAAAAAACATAAAATATTATTTTATATCAAAGTAATATTCGGTTTATAATAGCTCCGAATTTTTTGTTTCGAATATAAAGTCAGGATGAGTCGAAATCCTCTCAAAAAATATGTTTTAGACAAGTTTAGGTTACTATTTTAACCTTATCATTTAGATTCAACTCAAAGTTAAATAATTTAACTTTTACCATGTCTTCTTGTTTTCTTACACTATATGCTTAATAAACATACTATAACCCACCAAACGAAACCTATGTGGATAATTATTAATATATATAACCTTATCTAATTCATTTGTTTGTACCTTATATTTTTAGGAATATAATAACAATTAATAATATAATATTTGTTTTAAAAACTATTTTATGTCAGTTTTGACACTATTTGGTAATTGATTTTTTTTTGAAAATCATAACATCAAGATTAGTTCAAAAACACTTAATTAAATCAATAATAACATGTCATATTAACCTATAAAATTATTTGAATTCATAAAAAGTCTCAAATTACATTTATTTGGATATTTATAACATCAATTATGTTAATATTTCATTAATAAGGTAATTACTGCATCATCATTGTGTCATAAATAAATTAAATTATTTAATGTATAAAAATTATAAATTAAATACCATTAGGTAGGAAATAATCTTTTCTTTATAATTAATATTTATAATCGATTTTATCTTATGTATAACCTTTACTAAAAATGTTTTAGTTACTAAACATTGATTTTAACTATTTTAACTCTTTTTTAAATAAAATCATATTAAATGTCCTAATCTAATCCATGTGGACCTAAATGGTCATATTTTATTCCTAATGATATTTTTGGTTGAATTAAACTTATCCAATAGAATCAGGACATGTGTTAGGGTAATAATAATATCATTTTTACCCTTAATTACCATATTAACTTTTAATCGTGGTAAAAAAAGTAAAAAGTTACTATTCCCCAAAAATTATTTTTATCTTATTGAACCAAATTTTACTCATTATTATTAACCCTATCTCTTGGATTTTCTAAATTCCACTCACATAAGTGGTAAAATTATGTTTTATGTAAATTTCAAATTCTCCTAGAAGGTGGGTAAAAGACGGTGAAAAGTTTAATAAAATTTTTATATATTTAAAATTATTATAAAATGACTCCAATGAATTACATTGAACTTATATAGGTATTATGTATCAATTTTTACCTAAAATAAATTTAAATAAATTAAATGAGTATTAAAATAAAAATTCGGTTTTTAAATAATAACCTAGTGTTTTCACTATTCATCAAAAATTAAAGGTTTAAAGAAAAATACCAAAAATTCACCATAGGCTAATTTCGATATTACGAATCCAAAAATGAAGTGCATTTAGAAGGATAAAATTTATAAAATTTTAAAAAGTGTGTATTACTATTAATATCGACCAGTTTTAATAATATTTTTATAGCATATTGTTGTTTAGTGAAACTCTGTATTGCGTACAACGCAAGCTATTGAGGAAGGTAGCGATTGAGTGTAAAGAAAGCCATGATAGTGATTCGTGTAGTGAAATATTCCTTTGATGATATCATAAAAACCAAATATTTCTCATAAAAATCTCGAGTGTTACAATAATTGAGTAGAAATCAAATTTCATCACCCTTTTACTTCCCAACCACACCCATATCACATATCAACAGACCTCATAGACCACTACTCACCCATATCAATGTCATGTGTCATATATCATACATATATAAAATCATCATAATGGGGTGGCTGACTAGAATTTAACTATGATTCTTTTCAAAAAAAGTTAAATTTATCTTTTTATTAATTTTTCTAAATTTTTGTTATATTATTTTTTTATGAAAACCCAAGTGGAGTTTGTATTAAACATACTATATACATATCATCTCACATATCATATCATCAGAAATCGTATACATGGGATAGATGAGTAGAATGCAATAAAAAAATAGTGATAGATAATGATGTATAAATATATATTGGTACTATAAATTGAAATATTATTTTTTGAATATTTAATGTTTCAGACATCAATCATAAGAACATACACATGTATTATGTACCTATGTTCTTACCATGATGGTTTAACTCACCACCCTTCCTATATTTTTCAGGGTTTAAAATTTCAAAAAACAATGACATCACATCTATGTGTACCACTAAATGTGGAAATATATCAACAGTAATAAAAATAAATCATGAAATCAATTTCAAACCCCATAAAACATGTTTCATCCCCTCTATATAGGACTAGAAATGAATAAACACAGCTCCTTGAACAATTCAAAATAGTCCATGTTTGTGGTCTACCATAACCAGGATATTAAGGTAATTGAAAAATGAAGTCCTATGATTAATTTTTTAGTTCCCCGAACTAGGCACTCATGGTCTAGACTCTAGGTCGAAGGACTACTAGGCTTTTGGAATGCATCTCCAAACTTTAAAAGTTATTAAATGGTAGCTATGGTCAAATTACATAATATTTGGGAGAATATGACCTCAATTTATGGTAACAATGATGGTCATATGATAGAAGCACAATTTATGAAATCAAAAACCAATTGGAAACTATAATTACTAATGGATTCAGAAATCCAAATGCTATAGATTCGAAAAATCCAATAATTTATAGACATATTAAATCATTAAAAATAAAAGATGATGGGTCCCCCATAGGTGATCATAAAGTATTGTACATAGAATACCAAAAGTGACTGAATCATGATTTTGAAGACCCCCATGGTCCTTCTTCCATCATTCTCAAACACCTATGTATCCTTTTACAAAAGGGTCCATTGCATGATCCCAATTCCATAAATAATATCAATGAATATATGTATACATTCATTCTTAGTGGCCCATGTTTGGTGTAAGTATAAACTCAGCAGGACACCACCAATAGGTTCCTATGATAAATCCATATTTGAATCATTTTATAAACAGATTAATAAATTGAAACAAGAATCAAGAATAAAAAAATGACCTTCTTTTCTCAGTATCAATAGCCATGAGTAAGTGCTTACGCTCTTCGGCTAACCAAAAATATGTAAAATGCATCCACAATTCAACAAACCAAGGTAACCCTCTGTTTCAAAATCATTCCCAAAAATATTAATCCACCCCTCATGCTAAATGATATCGCATATACCACATCTCTAGTAAAATTGGATTCTCATTGGAACATACACCAATCACATCAAAAGTCCCTTAGAAATCCTTTTGTCAAGTAATCTCCAAATAAATAGTCTGACAACCATAAATCAATCAATATTATATCAAACATCTACATGTATAATTTAAATATTCTCAATTAAAAAATATCCAAAGTCATTGTGATAATTTTTATATAAAAATAACACCTCATTTTTTCAAACATATACAGTGAACCTCAACAACAACCAATGGTCTCACTCACAATGAACTATATATTTATATTGAGAAAACCTCATCCATAATTATGTTCATGATAATCCCTTAAGAAGATAACTCTAAAGAGGCCACAAGATTCATTGGGTGTCTAACATGACCTCACTGGTTCCTTATCAATGTGTACATGACTCTAACAATGATATCGTTCATTCATGGTGAGAAAAAAATCACCGACCATAATTAAAACAAACATTTCAGAAGAACTATATCACCTAATATGAACATCATATCCCTTACACGACATGGTAATCAGCATCCTCCAAAATCCAATGAACCATGTCACCTAAATTCCATGATAAATATCACCCTTATCACCTCAGGATATTCCCAAAACGTTCCCATGGTACACATATGATCACATCATAATTCAATTAAATAATCAAATTGAACCTAATTCCAATCTAAAGTGGATACCCAATTCATACAAATAAGATTCCACACCTTTTCGACAAAATAAAAAATACATGAACATGCCAAAAACGTCTCACAAAAAAGAAAAAATGATTTAAATATATGAATTTATTTATAATCAGTCTTCCAATACAACTGTACACACATGTAACTTGATGTGCATCACACAACATGTGTATTGTTGGAACCACTTTGGGTATAAGGTTGTATTTATTGTCAACAGTTGTCAATGAAGATCAAAATGAAGGGGATCAATAAGTACTCCAATGAAATGGAGGAATTATAATTCAGACGATTGGTGTATGGATCATAAGTTCAGAGAACATGTGTCAAGGGTGATACATTGTTTACAACAATGAAGAATGTGAGGTGTAATCCATCTGAGGATGATTGAAGAAGAATGTGGTTTTTGGATGAAGTCCATGCAATTCCTCATTATTGAATTAGAACCATGGGTTTTTGATGAAGACCATGAAATTACTCATGATTTCATCAGAACCATGCAAGATACTTCTTGGAGAATTGAATCATATGGTTTTCATAAAGTAGATCATGATGGTTGATGAAGAATACAATGTGCAAAGGATTGGAATGCTATGATGGCTGTGAGGGGAGTGGAATTCTAAGATAGCCATGCACATCACATTTTCATAGAAGATGATGATGCTAAATCTATGCCTTCAAAGAATACATATCACAATAGTGGAGTTTGTGATAAAAGTAGAAGAGTTGATGAAGGATACAGATCACCAAGAAGAAGTGCTTTTGAGGTGATCATGCTTGTTGACAAAACAAAAAAGCGACATAAAAATTTGTTATCAAAGGAGATTCCATGGTGGAATGACAAGTTCAAGGATGGCGGATAATGATCCATGTTTTATTCAAGAATCATCGACAATGTAATGGATGATCTGGAGGTGGAAAAAAGAGAAGATACATGGTGGCGCCGTTTCCCAGTGTTTGCCAAATTTTTGGGCCTGAAAATCAACAAATAAAGAAAAGTTGTTTTGGAAATGAGACTTGTATGCCGTGTACTTGAAGGAGAGGAAACTTGCGTGCAATATGTTTTTCGAGATCTGAACATGCAAAAAATGGCAAAGTAATGAGGGCCGCACAAGTGTTGGGTTGGTCATGCAAGTGACATGCGCGTCGTGAAGAGACTTGTGCACCTGTCCTAGAAGGATTGGAAACTTTGGCGCCTATGTATTTTCAAGATCAAAACATCAAAATATGGCAAATGAAGTCAGGTCGTGCAAGTATTGGTGTGGTCGCGCAAGTGAGTTGTGTGACAGAGGCTAGGGGAGATGAGCTACGTGCTGAGACTTGCACGTCGAGGGGTGACTTGCACGCCACCGCACAGGCTAACCAAATGCCTATAAATACAGGACCACCCCTCCTCATTTCCTTCAGAGTTCAAGACTTAGAGATTGTTTGAGATCTCATCGCGCAGGTGATTGAGCCGCGCTAGTGGTAGTTGGGTCGCGCAAGTAGAGGTTGCGCACCGGTAGTTGGCTGCGTGCCCAAGGCAGTTTGGGAGAGAAAGGAAGTCGGCCACGCAAGTTTGTGGTTGGGGAATGAAGGGTTGCACAGGTGCTTTGGTGACACTTGCGTGCATGTTTGGACTTGCGCGCCGATGACTTGTGCGCTGTATTGGTACTTGCACGCCGGGCTTGGAGAAAAGCGCCAGGTGCTGTTGGAGTAGGCCCATCCTTTTAGAGATGAACATAAGCTGAATGATCTCTCTATACCTTCAGTGCAACAGATGATGTATTCATTTGCAAAGATGGAAGAACAATGAACAATCTAGTATTATGAATAGAAGTGGTACCACACACACATGACTGGTGATTGACATCCTCATTGTTCTTTGCAAAGAGAAGAAGAACGGTTCATTCAACTAAACTAAGATCTTCATAGAAAGAGGGGAATATATCAATACACTCAAGTGTTAGTATTGAGAATCAAAGGAAGATAAGAAGAAGATATATGCATTTAGTTATTGCACTAAAGTATAAGGCTGAATACAATAGAGCATCTACTCTGGACTCTGATTTAAGCAAAGTCTCATGCTGAACATGAGACAAAGACTTCAATGCAAATCTATTGAAGAGACCTTCACGTCTATAAACTGAGGGTGGCTTCACCAAGGGCAGTGAGCCAGGGGGAGTCAATGGGAGTGACCTGAGGGAAGGAGTGAGCTATCCCTGAACCTTTGTAAAGGCAGTGAGCCTGGGACAGAGTGACTGTGCCTGAACCTTTGTAATCCACAGCTAGTGAAGATTAGTAGAATTTGGTACGATAGAAAACTTGTCGGCAAATGCTCCTTGGATGTAGCCCTTAGTGGTGAACCAAGTAAAATTTATGTGTTATCTCTTTGCATGTGAATGTTTAAGTGCTGACCATATCCATCATACAGGTTTAAGTAGGTCCTACCAACGTGGGAACAAGATCCACAACTTTAAGAAGAAAAAGTTGACACCCTGATTCACCCCTCCCCTCTCAGGGTGTCCCGGGGTCCTACATGTATATGCAATGTTAATTCTAGGAACCATCTAACTTATACAAAAAGGATGCCTCTTATTAAATATCAACCTCTAATCCAAGAAGATACAAGAGAAATTAGTGTTCTAGAACTACTCCATTGAAATAGGGGAATATATTTACCATTTAATTAGCATTCCAAATGAAATGGGAAATGAAAATAGGTGAAATAGGATTAACGCACTTTACAATAGATATCCAACACAAAAGATGGTACTCAAATCTAATATCGCATGATAGAGATAGGCCAAATCATAAGCGGGGATGAAAAAAGGAACCCATATATAGGAAAGGTGTATGAATGTGAGAAGAAATTAGGAGGAAGAAAGAAATAAAGATGGAGGATAAAATTAGTATTTCTGACTCATTTGTATAGAAGCATTGTTATTCTATATTATTATCCTAACCCAGAACCAACTACGAGGTACAACTAGCCAAAGAAACCTCCTCCTCCCATGGCTAGGTGTACAATTTTAAAACCATGAACAACCCATACATATCACATGTTATATAAATTTAAATCTTCTCACATGGTCGTCTTCCCAAACCCACATAGTTTAACTAACCATCCATTAGAAAAAAAGGCTGCACGGTTTTCCCTAAAGGGTCACTTGGTTTTTAAAAACCATTTACCTTGGCCGAAACCTTAAAAATGAGTGGTTTGATCTCAAAATAATCAAAACAGATACGAACCCCTAAGGCAATCACCATCACTCATATAACATCCAAAAACAACATATATGAGTCTTCAGACTCTCTAAATCGATCAATGAAGCCTGGTTTTTATATTTCCCCAACCACAAAAACGAAAATTACAATTTACATGGGAATTAAATGTGATGTGACCCATTAAAAATCCGAGGACATTAGAATATACATACTATAAATGATATATACAAAATAACTAGTATCAGAATAAAATTAATGTTACTATTTTATACTCACTATTTAATGTAACTATGATGTTTTTAGATGAGGGAGTGGAAACTTTTAGAATGAATGAAGAATAGTGAAATGAGATTAATGGGTTGATCTATGTCACCATTTTAAAGGATACTTTTCTGGGGCCCAAATTTCTTGAAGGATTGTATTAGGATAAAAAACATATCTTCGGTATTTATGAGACATATGGGGAGGATATTGGGATGATATTAGGAAATATAAATAGTTTAAAAAATTATTTTCAAGGGGAAGTAGATGGGGAATTTATATATGAGGGGATGGGTATTTTTTGATAAAATATTAAATGAAATAACATTTCTAATGAAAAAAATAAATAGATCCCATAATTCCAATTTTGAATCATATATGAATAAATTTATTGGTTTTTATGAATTTTAAAAATTTCTAATATCATATTAATTATTTTATTCAAAATTAACATTGATAAGTTATATCACTGTTCTATTATAAAATACATTATCTTATTAGACATTAGAAGTAACTTTTTATCTATGAATGTTTATTTTTTTTATAAATTAATAACATTCCATATACAATTTATTTTTTGCTATTTCTAACCATTTTTGAAATTTATTGGATCATTATTACATTATTAATATATTATAAAACCTGAAATGATTTATAAACATTATTTTTTACTATTCTCTAAAAAATTGATTCTATTAATAAAAATACAAAAAAATTCAATCATGAAAAATTTCAACATTTAAATACCCAAAAAAAATTGTTAAAGAATTTGAAAATTTATGTAATTTAAATTATTATGTATTAACAGTAAATATGTGTTTTTGAAAATAATTTTAATATTTTTAAACTATAAACGTATAATTTCAATATGTTTCCAAATTTGAATATTTTTTTCATAGTCCACTATTGATAATAAATCATTTTAATTGGAAATAATATTTATTTTTAATTTTTCTATTCTATTGTTAATGATATTATATTAGTGGTTATGTTAATATTATAACAGATGGGATGCTACTATAATAGTCATGTTGTTATTCCAATAATCATATTTACTTTTTTCATTAGATAAATTCTTATGATTTTATTTATTTATAATTAAATTATAATTTTTATCTTGTTTATCTTCATACAATAAATGATTTATATCATACATCAAGCCAATTAAATTATTTTTTGTATTATTCATGATGGTGGTAATTGAAAGAGACCACAATTATCTAGAATATCAATTTGTTGTTATTATATTTTTAAATTAATATTATCCTAATTTACTGTCTTTCGGTTTTATTGAGTATATTAATTTTCTGAATGTAATATTCCACATTAATAAACTATTTTTCTAAATTAGGTAATCTATACACTTTATTTATAGTATATCATTATAGTTTGATTCATATTTTATAATGATAAGTGTAAAATGGAAATAAAAAATAATTATGGTGTAATTATATAATTTAATAATTATATCATATTTACAAAAATATTAAAATAAATAAAATAATTTTAATATTTACTAAGAAAATTTTGTTTAATAAATTTTATTACAACAAATATATGTAATATTTGATGATTGAGTCTATCTCACAATAATTAAATTGGTCTATATTAATATAATTCTAATACATTGAAATTTTACAGATATATTTATTATGTGAATGTTATCTAAAAACACATTAAAAATACAGGATGTTAAATCTTACACCTAAAATTAAATAAATCCTTCAAATTTTTCTTATTGAAAATCCACTATTGGTAAATATTTTATAGTCTCTTACAACAATTGGTATAATAAAATAATTATTACTTAATGATTTTATTTTAAATTAATAGTGATAAAATTTTCTCTTTATTTTTTCATACTATATATACATTGACTAGTTCTCTAGAGTAAATATTTTTTTATTGACTTATAAGCATATTTTATGATATCTTAATTAGTGAAAATGACAAAACACTGCCCGGAATTAAAATTTACACCCAAATAAAAATGTGTTTTTATATGGTTCAACACATAAAAACGTTAAATAAAAATAATGAATATTTATTATATCCCTCTATTTCTGAAATCCAATTATTTGGAAATTTTGGGACTGGGTACATTTTAAAAGAAAAAACTATAGAATAAAATAATTTATTCATTAAATATTTGATATTTATAATATTATAAGTTGATTAAAAATTTCTTCATATAGGTGATCACTAAGGGACATTCATTAAGGAAAGAACGAGTGAAAAACCTAGAAAGGGGAATCCAAAGGATACATGGGAATCATGATGAATGTGATATTCCAAGATATTATTTAGCAATGAAAGGAATCATAACATTGAATAAAAATAATGCATTACATATCATATGAATGAATAATTCCATGAGTTCAATATTTTTTGTATAAGATCACAAGAGATAGATTACTCATAATAATAGAAAATGGAATATATATATAATAATGTCAATCATACATAAAAATAAAACATCATAACATTGTGGAACAATCCCACAGATGGAATGAGAATAATGCTCGCATCAGGTTCACATATAACATATATGTATAAATATTACTGTATATAATGTGAAAAAATATAGAATTATGATCACATATAAAATATATAATATAAGGGGTTATATCAGTTTTCACAATGAATTAGAGGAATATATTGTAATAGTCCCTCTAATAACATTGTAATATGATTATAATATTACATTACACATAAAGGGAACATATATCAATCATAAACATGAAATAAAACAATTACAAGTAAATTTATTTGATGATTACATTGTAATAATCATAAAAATTATAAAACATTGAGGTTCAAAATAGAAAATGTTAATCATCATTTTTGTTATTCTAATGATTTAATTAGAATTAAAATATCATTGTTTATGAATAGGAGAATTATAATGATAAAAAGAACCCATGAGTGATTTAGGGAATATTGTAATTATAATTAATCATGATGACAGTTATGAATGAGTGATATTTAATTATAAACATAAATATCGCTCAAATAATGAAAAGGAATGAGAGTTAAAATACATTTAGAACTTATTATAGAATAATAATGATGAGAATATAGAGGATTTAAAGATAACTGTTCAAGAATTAGTTGGTTTTGAGAGTACCTAGAGACAATTTTTAATTATATAGTAATTGTAAAATTAATGGAATAATATGAAATTATACATATAAATATCATAAAATATTTTGGTTATATATATATATATAATTTAATGTTATGGTATAATGTAACATCTCGGATTTTATGTGTAATTGTTTTATTTATATGGAATTATTTTGAGATTGTGAAATTCAACGACACGTAATTCTGAGGTCCGTAGATCCTGGAAAGGAATTTTTAATTTTGTTAATGTACATTCAGTAAATGTGTGAGTGGAATTTTCCATATTTTGAGCCAATGTTCTAGTCAAAAATCATAGGGCACCATTGTATTTAAAACGTTAGGATTATCCAATATATTTCTTAACATCAGCCTGCAAGGGCCGAGCATAAAAGTTATTTTTCAGAATTTCCGAGAAAAAATAATAAAATAATTTAAATGAATTATTTTATTTTCATTCTCACATTTGAGTGGTGGATGATGAATATTTGGGACAGTGACAGGGCCTGACAATGCAAATCAATGAGGCTCATTAATGGATTGTTAAACTCAAAGTGTAACGACATTTTAATGACACGTAAAAATGATGATATTTCTTAAAAATATAGCGTAATGATGTGACGTCGCATCATAATGGAAACACTGCGACGTGCTCCAATTTATAATTCTACAAGCTAAAAAATATGGAATAAAAAAATTTGAGGATTCAATGGAGAACCTCTAACAATCTTCCTCCCCAGAAAAGAACGTAGATGTTTGAAAAAAGATCCTCTTCTTCATCACGCCTTTTGATGATCAGATCCGAAAAGCGACGTCAACTTTTTAACCAATTGAGGACAAAAATGCAACAATGAACATCATAGATGTGGGGTTTTTTGGATTCATTGTTCAACCCATACCATTTCTAAAGGAAGAATACAGATTAATCCAAGAATAGGTTAATCCACAGATTGTGCATTCTAGTATGAGGGTGACTTCATTGAGGTTTCTTTATCTGGGATTTAATTATCTTTTTTGTTAAAATTAAAACCCTTTTACATCCATTGATTAGTAAATTTCTAACACATAGGGCCCAAGCCAACACGAACATGGCCTAAGCCCCTCCGCAATGGGGGTTCTTTGTGGCCAAAATTTTGAATCAAAGGTAAGGCAGTTTTGAGATTATCACGATGGATAGGACGTTCCCCAGAAAATTTAGTCACAAAGAGCATGATGAATGGACCACTGTTTCAGACCTGGTGGTCAGCTGAGGAATCCACCAGCGCGTGGGCTCCGGAGGTGGCACCGACGACTACCAACGGTGGCCTGCGGTGGTGGCCCATGGAAGCCGCTGTGGGTGGGATGTGATGCACTATAACGGTGCACCGGACCGAGCCACGACGCAACAGGAGAAGTCATCGGATGATCCAGCGGTGAGAGGCTTCTGATGTGGTCGGTTGACAGCGTCGAAGGGCATCAAACGTAGCACTGATCCGCATTTTGCACAATGGGATTTTGTCGCTGGACCAAGGTGGAGGACGCACCCCGGGGCGACCTACTTTGAAATAGCGGGGCATAGAGTGGCTCCTAGGCATGTCCAGTAAGGCGGACCGGTCTTCCTATTGCGGACAGAATGGGGCACAAACCCCTAGTGGGTTAGACCCACACCTCATCAGGCTAGGCCAGTCCCACTACCCCGTCGGCCAAACTCGAGCCCAGTGGGTCGTAACACACTAGTGAGCTACACCTGCACCTAACAGGCCAGATCCACCATGTCAGGAAAGACCCACACCCTCTTGAAGCTGGGCCGGACAAGGCCATGTTGCTGGGTGACATGGAAGGGTAGACCACTGGCCAACTAGGCCAGCTCCTTCGAGGCTTATTGGGCCTGGCCCACATGCCAAGATGGACCAGACTGACTCCCATCCCACAATAGGTGATGTCGGGTCATCTTGAATAATCCATGGTATGTGCAACCCCCATGATGGGTTGGTCGGGTTGGACCGAAAATGTCGGATTGGGCCCCATCACGACCTCCCCTAGATATTAGAAAAACCCTATCTTGTGAACTGTGCATCTGATTGACAAAAAATTTGTGGTTTTGGGACCCTGTTGAGGATCTGGATATTTCAACATGGTTTGTGGTGACATTAATGGACACCAAGAATAATGAAATGGCCGATGAGCGGTTCTACCAAGCGCACAACGTATAAAAACATGTGAGTGGCTGAAACATGAATACTTCTTGAGGATAGCCCAGTGGGAAGTGGCTCTATGTGAGCTAGTTTCACTATGTTGGAGAGAGGCTCTTTTTGACCCCATAGAACCATGATAATGAACAGGATATATACCTTAGTTCGACCAAAGGTGGGATGCAGCTCTGTGTGACCTGGCATTCCCACAGTGGGGAGCGTCTCTTTGTAACCCAACATACCCAAAATAATCATCAGGGATGAGTACCACAAGAGTTCAAGGTTAGTGGTAAGTGTATCTATGTGACCCTGTAGGACCAATGTACTCAATAGAGGATGATTTATCTAGTGTCCACAGAGATTGATGTTTCTAACTAATGATGCTACTATTAATACCCTAGAATATACCATGTGTGAGCTACCTTGTGTTTTTTGATTTAAATTGAGGAATTTATGAGAGTTATTTTTTGGTACCCTAATGAGTATTGTGCTACTCACCCTTGAATGAGCTTCTCCTGCACATGTGGTGTCTGGTGGAGACAACCAACACTTTGACAAGGGTGATCAGGTTAATGGGACGAACAGACGCAACAACGATAGACTTGATTTCCTAGACCAGGCGGGGCCTAGTAGGACTCGGTAGATAAGACGTACTATATCGACATCGTGTATCTTTATTACAGTAATGATAGGGTGGAGTTTACTACATATTTACATCAAGGAAAATTTTTTACTTTAAAGTTTTTTTTACTTTTTCTTGGGTATTTATTCTGGCCTACATTCTTTCAGTTGTACTTGCACTCAGTTTATTCAGTGGTATGTTGTTTCAATTTTTTGAGCTGAGACTTGGTTGGGTTTGTGTGTGCATAATGGTATCTAGGCTAATACCTACCACATGTCGGTTGATGCCTTCAGTGCTAGTCGCCATCCCCTGGCCTTCAGGAGCCGGGCTAGGGGTAGTAATGAAAAGGGCCCTGCGGGATGGGTCATTACAATGTGGTATCAAATGGACATATG
Organism: Viscum album; assembly: GCA_963277665.1. Taxonomy (NCBI): domain Eukaryota; kingdom Viridiplantae; phylum Streptophyta; class Magnoliopsida; order Santalales; family Viscaceae; genus Viscum; species Viscum album. The sequence continues at coordinate 119,922,624 of OY728128.1, forward strand.
TTCCCACTCAAAGACTGGATGTCTGATGTTTTTTTGGGAAACAATGTTAAGTGCTGCGAGTTCAACTTTTAGATTTGGGGAGTCTACTGTTGGTGCAGCGGTCGACGTATCCATACACCGGGACCTCAAATTCCATTTTCAGATCAACGCATGAAGACACTAGTTGCATATGTGTCTCTTTATTTTTGAATAATAATAATCTCACTATGTATATATTTCTAATTGTGGAACTTCTTGATATTTCTCTGGATGCCTCCATGTAGACCACCAACCAGGATCCGGATACAAAGTCGTGTGGAGAGCCTACCTATCAACAACACATCCATTCAAGGACATGTTCTAGAGATAGACCCACTGGGTGGTCCACCAGTGCTAATACCACTCGATGGTCTACATCTACTGCCGGCTGATCTAGTAGAGGACATTCATAGGATCATTACCCTACATGAGTTTTAGAGACAGAGACCTCCCAGGTTCATAGGAGAGACGGATCCTCATGTCACTAAGGACTGGCTGGAGGCTATGACATGGGCCATCATCATAGTGATGAAACATCCTGACTAGATGGATTTCTTGGAAGAGAGGCTTCTATATATATTGGTAGAGTGATGATGGAGTTTGACATTACAGACTCCCGATGAGGTGACACTCACTTTGGATAACTTCAAGGGGATTTTTGGGAAGTTGTTTTTCCCCAAGACCTTGTGCTATGTGCGCATCCAGGAGTTGCTTCACCTATAGTATAACAACATGATTGTGGATGAGTACTCGGAGAGGATCACATATCTTTCTCTCTACTCCATATATATGGTGTGAGACCCTTTTTAGGGCTTGAGCCTTTGTGTAGGCACTCAGGTGGGAGAGAATGGCTTCTATTGTGTCTCTCAGCATCCCTACCTAGGCCGAGGTGCTGGAGTGAGCCCTTATGATGGAATGTTTCCTAGTGTATTAGGCACTGGAATATATAATTACCAGAAGACCCTAGGAGGCGTAGTCTTCGGCAGGTAGCAGACAACCGACGCATGGTCCCATAAGGGATAGTTCTTTCAGAGGATGACCCCAAAAATCAAGGTTGGTGGTGTGGGGATCCCTGTTTGGAGGGAGCCAGGAAAGAGTTAGGCAGGGTTTCACGTGTTGTGGGTAGGGACATATGGAACGTGACTTCCAGACCCGCTGTACAGATGACCGGAAGTTATTCAATGGGCCACCTAGTCAGTGACACTAGTTCGAGAAAGGAAGTACTCATGGAAGTGTACATGGCAGTGTAGCTGGCTGAGAGGTAGGCGGTGGGTAGCAGTTTAAGATTATACCTCCACAACCTCCAAGTGTTCTGCCATGACATTAGGGAGATGGAGGATAAGAGCGATCTTAGATCTAGGAAGAAAAGGCTTTTGAACACGGATCTCCAAAGATGATCCAAGGAATGATCTATTTTTTCTCCACCCTAGATATAGTACATATAGGCATGGGTTCTAGTCAATCCTTATTTTCCATGGCTCTTATTCAGAGCTCGAAGATTCTGATGGATTCATTGGCTCAATCCATATGGCTAAATACTTATACTTGAGATGATTTAACGATTAAAAAAAGGGGTCATCAGTGTGATCTTATGCCAAGAGTTGAGAGAATCTGTTGGGATCTCCTAATATTAGAATCAAGGCCTTATGATATTATCTAGGGTATGGATTATTTATCCACATTCCTTGCTCAGATCTTCTGTTTTAGGAGTATAGTGTGGTCTGTCCCTAAAAATGGGACCGGGTTTTCTTTCACTAACGAGAAGGAAACCCTTGTAGTGTATGACAGACTCTCTCAGAAGATGGTGTAGCTGATCACTCAACAGTTGGCTACCATCAACCGTAGTGTAGTAGAGGAGACGAGTCCAAGATTCACATGTAGTAATGGTCGAGTACGAAGATTGTTTTCCTGATTATGTCACAGGGCTACCTCCTCAAAGAGAGGTAGACTTATGTATTGACCCGTACCCTCTGAAGACACCGATATCCACATCAAAATAGTGAATTCCTCCTGCAGAGCCTCACAAACTAAGGCTACAAATAGAGGAATTGAAGGTGAATGGGATTGTAAGGCCCAATGTTTCACCATGGGAAACTCAGGTGTTTTTTTTAAAGAGGATGGGTGTTTGAGGTAGTTCGTGGACTTTCTGTTCCTGAACCAGAAAAATGTGTTGAACAGGTACCCACTATGGAGAAGTGATGACATCATCAATAAGGTGAAGGGTGAGAGGTGGTTCTCAAATATTGACCTCAGATCAGGCTATCACCAGCATTAGGTATGTGATAAGGATTTACAGATGACATCCTTTAGGTGTCGGTATTGCTAATAAGAGTTCCTGGGGATTCATTTCGGCATAAACTACACCCCAGAAGTGTTCATGGGGATCATGAATAGTATCTTCTATACCTACCTCGACCGGTTCATCATGGTAATCGTTGATGACATTTTGGTATATTTAGCATCAGAGGAGAAACACGCTACACACCTTAGGATAGTCCTGGATAAATTCTGAGAGCGCCAGCATTATGGTATGCTCTTGCAGTTTTAGTTATACAAAGAGGAGGTTCCCAATCTGGGTCACGTCATCTCAGAGGCTAGAGTTGTAGTAGATCGTGAAATGATAGAGGCTGTGGTTTCTTGGGAGTTTCCCTGGAGTGTGACTGAGGTGAAGAGCCTCACGGGGATGGCTGGTTACTATCAGTGGATCATTCCCGAATTTTCCCGAGTAGCATCACCCTTATCGGCATTGACACGGAAGGGACCACCCTTCGTGTGGATGGGGAAATTCCAAATGTCTTACTCATAGATGAGGTGGCGACTGAGTAGTTCCCCCATGTTGAGAATACTAGAGGAGGGTGTTGGGTTTTTAGTTTACTGCAACGCATTAGGAATCAGGGTCGGTTGTTTCTTAATGCAGAAGCAATATTATATCTCCTACTACTCACAGTAGTTGAGGCATCATGAGCCAATCTATGAGACCCATGACCTAGAGTTTTCAACAGTTGTCATTGCGTTGAATATGTGGCAGAACTACATGATGGTAGAGTGGTTTACAGTTTACTCTGACAATAAGATTATCATATATATCTTCTCCCAGAAGTATTGGAACATGAGATAGTGAATATGAATAGGATTCCTCCAGTACTACGATTTTGAGATAGTCTATACTCTTGGAATGTTGAACATGGTGGAAGATGCACTTAGTTGGGGAACCAGGTTGTTGTTGCTGAGTGAGGCGACAGAGCAGTTAGTCGCGATGCTAGTATCCCTTGTGAATGATGGTGAATCTTTTTACCTATAGTTGATGGCAATTACTCCCCCACTCATATAGTGATTCAGGGAGACACAGCTAGGGTTTGTGGACCGCATGGCTCGACGTGATCAAATATCCTCAGAACGGACTCCTTATGCATTTATGATTGGTGGGGAGAAATTCAACCTTTTTCAGAAGGTTCACCTTATTACCAGTTGCGTTTCTAGTGGAGGTGTTGAGGGAGTTTCATACGTCCCATCTGGAGGTACTTCCTGCAGTGGTAATGATGTACCAGGACTTCCAGCCTCTATATTGGTGAATATAGATGAATAAAGAAGTGGCTGAGTACGTTTTACGACGCCTCACCTGTCTAAAAATGAAGACTGAGCACAATGTTCCAGCAGTCATGACTCAGCCACTCAATGTACTAGAGTGGAAATGGCTTTATATATCGATGGAATTCATGATGGGGTTACAATGTATATCAATAGGTAATGACTATATTTGGATGATCAATGACTGACACCCCATGTCAGCTCACTTCTTACCCATCTGAGATCAGTGAACATTAGAGGTCCTGGGATGCCTATATGTCTCTGTGATAGTGCAGATTCACATGGTTCCTTTGAATATCATCTTAGATCGTGATGTTTGCTTACCATCCCGGTGCTGGTAGGGATTACAGGAGCCATTCAGGATGCAGCTACGCTTCAGCACATCTTTTCATCCCAAGATGAATGGTCAGATGGAGTGTACCATAAAGATCTTGGAAGACATGCTTCATGCTTGAATCCTTGACTTTGTTCGTGCTTGGTAGGACCTCTTTCCACTGATGTAGTTTGTATAAAACAAAAACTATCACCCCACCATCAGCATGGAGCCATTTGCAACCTTGTATGAGCAGCCTTTCATATCACCCATATACTGGACAGACCCCGGGGAGTCAGCACTCAAGGGACAAGAGTTGGTACATGCTACCACCGAGAAGGTGTATATCATCCAGCAGAGGATGAGGACTATAGAGAGTAGGTAGAAGTATTATGATGATAGGAAAATAGGAACCTTGTTGATCTAGGATAGAGATGATGTGTTCTTTTGGGACTCAATCGGATGAGGATTGTGGATATTTCGCCAGAGAAGAAAGCTATATTCATGGTTAATTAGTCCTTTTCAAATCAAGAGTAAAGTTTGAAAGATGACGTACTGCATAGCTCTTCCCACATAGATGCACTGGGTGCATGATGTTTTCCATGTGTCATAGCTGAGGAGGTAAAATCATGATCCATCACATATCATCGACTAGGGAGAGATAGGCATTGATGATAGGGAGAAATTTTTGAAGTTCCCAGTGGAGATTGAGGATATATAGGAGCGGGTCCTTTGCGAACAGTTGATTTTTCTATTGTTTGTACAATGATAGCACGAGAATCTCTTGGAGAGAACCTAGGAGAGGGAGGCTGAAATTCATGCTGAGAATCTCCATATTTCGGTTTAGTTGTTGTTTTTTCTTTCGGAGACATAAATCCCTATGGTGGAGAGAATGTAACATATCAGAATTTCCATGCAATTTTTTAATTTATATGGAATTATTTTGAGTTCAGAAACTTCAATGGCATGTAATTCCAAGGTCCATAGATCCTAGAATAGAATATTTAAATTTTTTAAGGTAAGTTCATTAAACATGCAAGTGTGATTTTATATCTTTTTAACTATCGCTCGGATCAAATAATTTGAGGGATCTGCTGAATTCATAACACTGGGATTCACCTATAAATGACTTAACATCCACCATAATGGTCCAAGTGGAAAATTTATTTTTTATTAATTTCTATGAAATAAAATAAAATAATTTAATTTATTTAATTTATTTTCATTCTCACATTGGAGTGGTGGATGGAGACGTTGTGGGGCATCGATATGGCGGTGACGATGCACATAAATGAGGCTCATTAATGTCTCATTAAATTCATAGAATAATGAAGCTTTAATGACGGGTAACAATGACATTATTTCTTAAATAAAACAGCAGAATGACGCGACATCACATCATAATGGAGTCACTGTGACTTGCCCTTATTTATAATTAGAAGTGCAGGGAAAATATGGATGAAATAAATTTGAGGATTCCTTGGAAAACATCTAATGGACCTCCACCCCAGCAATGAATGAAGAACGCCGGTGGAACTTCATCTTCCTTGTCATTCCATTCCATGATCGGACTTGAGAATCAATGTCAAGGTCATAACCCCTTGAGGATGAACACATGAAAATGAACTTCAATGAGGTAGGGGTCACTACTTGAAATTTGACCTATACCCATGGTTTGAAACAGTTTTTATAGCCCTTGAATCTGTGGGTATAGGATATACCCAATGTTTTAGGGAACCGTGGGCTACTGAGGTGTCGAGATAGCCCCATAGAAATACCCACTGTTTTGGAAACTGTGGGAATAGGTCTTGTCCACTGTGTCAGTCACTATGACACCCTATCATTCACCTATAACCACAATTATAAAATTGGTATATAAATATATATATTTAGTTATATATATTTATATAAACTGTGTCTATAGATAGAAACTTGTGGGAATAGGTGTTCCCATGAAAAAAAAATTCTGGCACGCGACAAAAAAAATGCACCATAAGGTGGGAAAGCTATACCCACGGTTTACTAAACCATGGGTATTGGTCTTCAAAAATCAACACTATACCCATGTTTTCTGTTAAACCATTGGTATAGGTCCTAAAAAACTTCTATATATCCATGGTTTTACCAAAACATTGGGTATATGATTCCATACTTTACCTATACCCATATTTTTCCAAAAACTGTGTGTATAGTTGTGCCTATACCCATGTTTTAGGTATAAACGTGGGTAAAGATTTCCATATAATACCTATACACACAGTTTTGGGTAAACAATGGGAATAGGGGTGTGAATACCCATTGTTTTGGGAAAAACTGTGGGTATAACTCTATTTTCCAGAAGTGGGTTTTTGATTCATTGTTCTTCCACGTCCATTTCAAAACGATGAACACAGATTCACCATCAAAAAGGTTAATACAAAGACTATGCATTCTTCTTGGAGGGTGACTTCTTTGAGGCTTCTTTATCTATGATTTAATTATCTTTGATGTACAAATTAAATCCGTCTGCCTCCCTTGTTTTGTAAACTTCAAATGTGGAGGGCCCGGGCTGACACGAACAAGGACTGAGCCCCTCCTCTATGGGTGTTATTCTTGGACAAACATTTGAATCGATGAGAATGATGTTTTTAGGTTATCGCGATGGAGAGGATGATCCCAATAAAACACAGGCGCAAATGGCACGATGAACAGACCACATGGGAAGACCCGGTGGTTCGTAGAAGAATTCACCAGCGCAACGGCTACATCAGTGGCACCAACGATTTCTAGTTGTGGCCAGCAGCGGGGTACATGGGTGCTAGGAAGTACACCAAGATGGTGTGCTGGACGAAAGGCATATCCCGTACTGGGTGGAAGTGTAGCAGGAGAAGCCTCCAGCTGAGCCGTCGTCTGGAGGCGGAGGAGGCAGTCGCTTGACCACATTAGAGGGAAACATACATGTCACCGATCCTCCTCACGCGAGAAGGGTCGTTGTTGATTGAATGCTGTGGAGGAGGTGCCCACTATGACCCGCATGGCAGTGGCAGGGAATGGATGCAACTACCGACCATGTCCAGTGAGGCAGACATGATGGTCCGCGAACCCCCAAAGGGATGGATCGATACTGTGGGCTGGACCTGCAGCTCACCAGGCCAGGCTAGTCAGACTCCCTTGCTGGCTCATGAACACCGGTAGGCTAAACCCATAATTAGTGTTTCATACATGCACCTGGAGGGCTGGACCTGTACCGATGGGACAAAACTGCACCAGTGGACTAGACCTGCGCCCTCTTCGGGCCGGGCCGGACTAGATCGAGTCGCTGGGCGACTGGGCAGGCTAGACACTCGGTCGATCGGGCTGGGTCCAATGAGGCCTATTAGGCCTGGGCCAAAGTCTAGGCTAGTCTAGAGTGACCCTGGCCCACACTAGGTTAGGTTGGGTCTATCAGAGAAAAACAGGGTATGTGGAACCCCTGAGCCGTGTTGGTCATGTTGGTCCAACCGGGTCGGACTGTGCCCCATCACAACCGACCCCATGTTTACAAAAATGCACGTATCTTTTAAAACACACATCTTATTTATGTGATGTTTGAGGGTTTATGACCCTATAGAGGAGGCGGATCATTCTGTATGATTTTTTGGTGACTTTCTTTGACAGAAAGATGTGACGAATTGCATGAGAAGCGCTTCTCCCAAGAGCGTTATGTACAGAACCCTATAGTTAGATGAGACCTAAAGACTGCCTGAGGATGACCCAGTGGGAAGTAGAATTGCGAGACCCATTAGGACCACAATGGGGAGCGACTTTGTGTGACCAGGTAGACCCGTGGTACTCAATAGGAAGAGTACCTTAGTTCATCTTAGGTGGGAAGCAACTCTTTGTGAACCGAAAAGCCCATGGTTGGGAGAGGCTCGGTGTGACCTAACATACCCACGGTATTCATCAAGGATGAGTACCAAATCAAATCATGTTTAGTGGGAAGTGACATTGTGTGACCCGGTAGGCCCATTGTACTCGATAGAGGTTGAGTTCCCCAATGGAAAAGGAGTTCGACGTTTATGAGTGATGATGATACTAATACTACCCTAGAATATACCTATTATGATATGCCTTTTGTTTCATTATTTATTTGATGACTTTTTGTGGGTTATTTATTATTGTGTTTGGGTCCCTACTGAGTACTATGTTACTCACCCCTACACACACGTCACCCACACATGTTGTGCCTAGTGCAGATAACCGACGTTTCAACAGGGGTGATTAGGGAGACGGGACAGACATACGCTACAAAAGTTGACTTGGTGGCATAGGACCAGGCATGGCCCAGTAAGATCGGTAGTACATGACATACTACTTAAGATTCCAATAGAATCACTACTATCGCGATCAGGTGTGTTTTACTGAATATTTCCATCAAATCACTATTTGTACTTTACAGTTTTTAGTAATTTTTCTTGGGTTCGTATTCTATCCCACATTCTTTCACCTTTACATGCACTCAGTTTAATCAGTGGTGTTTTGATTCCCTTTTGTGAGTTGGGAAAATGTTGGGCATGTGTTTTCATATAGGTATCCAGGCTAATGCCTCCCCCTTGCATGTTTACACCTTTGGTGCTAGCCGCCAACGCCTAGCCATTGGGAGGCGGTATTTGGGTAGTCACGGTACGGGCCCCATGGGATGGGTCGTGACCTATAAAATCCTCCGTAATGATTATAAATCCAATAGTTGAGACTTAAACTAAACTTTTGAGATTGAATTTAGTATATTGTTAAAAATAATTAGTGTTTTACTTGTGTATGATTAATTGATATTTTAATAAATTTTTAGGTAAATATATAAGAAGCATGCATATACTCTTCCATATAATCCTTTTTATTTTTTTTATTGTAATGAATATTTTCAATTAAAAATATAAGGAAATGGCATTCAATTCGATGTTAATTTTTTCAAATGTTTGTTAATGAATATTAAAATACCCTAAAAGATTAACGTACTAAATTAATATCATAAATAATTGAGAAAATAATTTATTTTATTATAATGTCAAATAAAATATTTTTTAAAAACAATAAATTAAAATCATTCTGGAATCCCCTAACCTTGGGCCTAATTTTTCGTTCATCATGTTTTGTCCTCCTGTATAACTTCCATTTGATGAATAAATTGTTAATTATAATGTAACATAAATTATTTACGGTAATTTGGGATCAATAATATATTTTTTATTATTTTTCTTATTCCTTTTGTATGGATTAAAATTTTAGATGACATGTTTTGTTGAATTGTACTATTTTGTTTTGATTTGATGGTTTTGATTCTTTATTAATTATAAAATTTTCAAATTTCATCTGAAATGATAAAAATATTTAAAATCAAATATTTAAAAATTATAATTAATTTACACAAACAATCTATGAATATAGAGGCAATTAATGATATAAAAACATCCCCATATATATTTAAATGTCTATTGACCTGAATTTCTAAAATTTTTGTAAAGATATTATATGTAATATAAATACAATATAATAAAAAAAATATACAATAATTATATGATTAAAATATTTTATAATCATTAATTACTGTATTAATTATTTTTTAGATGTTTTAGAAGACGATTTATAATAATTTAATAAGTATAGGAAAATTTATAATATGTGAAGGGATAACATATCTTTTATGATTCATGGTTTTCTATGACTTTCTTACCAGAAGGCATAGAGTTGGATGGCATCATAATTTTTCTAGGGTTATAAAAATAATTAGGATGTGGAATTGGATAGATATTGGTCCATTAAAATTTTGTTTGAATTGATTTTCCTAAGGGCATGTAACAAAGTACAAATACCCTTACAGATGAGTATTTTTTTGATAAAATGATCATCAATTATTACCAGGATAAAACATGAAATAATGTTAATATATCACAATATGAATAATATTTTAACAATAATACATTGTATGATGAATTTTAATACATTCCATAACTAAATATATCATTTTATACAAAAAAAGGAATAAATAAAATGATTAATTTTTTTATATTATACAATATATATATATAATTTTAAAATTTAGATTTTATGATTGAAAATTTAATTTACATTTTATAAATGATTATTTAATTTAATTGAATATCTTTTTGGAGGATATTATCATTTTAAATATGATTAAATTCATTATTTGATCAAAATTAATTCATAAAAAAGCAGTATTTAAAAATTTGTATTTTTATTATTTGCAAAAATTTGATATTTTTTTAAATAATTAATAAAAAATAAGAATAAAGAATTTTGATGTAATTATTGAATAAAATATATTCATTTTGGTAATTAGATTTTAAAACCTATGTAATTTTAAAATCTCTATATTTTCATAAGCATTATGAATTTTTTTAAAAATATATTAAAACACGGTTTATTAAAAATATTAAATTAAAATTTCATTGAATTTCCTAATTTGAATATTTATTTCATAACCCAGAAATATTTATATTTTGACTTTATAATTATATGAAATATTATTTTCAATTAATTTTACTATTCTATTGGTCATGTTACTATTTTAATAGTCAGATTTCTATTATATTGGGACAGAAAATAATCAAATTGGTTAGTTATTAATCCAATGGTCATATAGTAATTCTTATGGCCTTCTTTTATATAAATAATACATTAAATAACCCGAAATTTTTTCCTTCATCAATCATATTCATTTCTATAAATGTTATCTCCACTATTTAGAATATGTATATCATACATCCCATTATTCATTTTCTTTTCACAGTTTATTTCATAAAGGTTACAATTATATTGGAGCATGAAATTATATGAAAAAAATTTATGCCATTTTTTAGTTTTTATTAGCACATAGTACTATTTTCAATATTAATGATGTTAATTTGTTCTCCATAATTACGGTTTTAAATTTACAATATATATTATTGTTTTTTTATAATGTCTTCTGTACTCTTCATTTTTTATATAGAATTATACATTGAGTCAAATTTTATAAACATTTTTGTAAGGATAGAATAATATTTAAAAATAATTATATATAACATAAATTATAACTTCATTTCATCAATAGTAATGTTAATGAAATAATTTTAAAAACTGAAAACATATTTATTTTTGGATTTAATTTATTAAAATATATATACAAAATCAATGATGTTATATTCTACAACACAAAAAATAAATCTCATATAAAATAAAAGAATAAAATTTCTAATATATACCCATTTATTTTTTTCTCTATTTTAGGAAATGAAATATATAAAATCAAGGATTTTATATATGTGGTGTATGACTATGTGGTTTCATAACTCTCTTAAAGAGAACATATGAGTTATCATTTCCATGCTACTGGAAGCTATATCTAGTTCTCTTGGTTTTTCAATTCAGTTCATTATTTTTAATAATCTAATTATGTTCATTTTAATGAAACATGTTTATGGTGTCACTTTTCATTACATCCGTCACAAATTGATACAATTTTCTTTTTTACTATTGATATTTTATGTTCAATATTTATATCCCCACTCGCACTGATGAAAGAATCATATAAAATTTCAAAAATAAGTAGTTTTTATGATCTTTTTCTTCACCTTTTTAACTTAATGTCACTACTCACCCATCAGCAACATTTTAAATAAGAATTATGATATTATATAGATTCAGAAAAAAAATTCATTATAATTAACATATGGTAATATTAATTAAAAAATACACATTAATCATGATCTCATTGTTCTGATCATGTCTTCTAATAGATCATTTTATTTTAGTATAAAATAAATGGAACATTCCTTCTTTTTATTATTCTTTTATAAATAGGTTTCCTCTCAAAAATTCATTGTTAGGTTTTATAGGTCACTTACACATGTCATGGAATTTTAAATTGGTTATTAAATTTCTAAAATATTTCATCACTCTTAATTAAGCCTCAATTGTAATGTCCATGTCCATGATTTCGGTTTTTCCATTATTCATGTAGAATAATTTCCATGTGGCCTTGTTTTAGAATCATTAATCAATATTTTTGGGAAATTTTTTGTTGATAATATTTATGGTGTATTAAACATATATATTTGTATAATAAGTACTTCTGATTATCTCTCAATTTAAAACCCATTTTCGTGTCCATCATACTATTTCCATTCTATATAATTTTGAAATTTTACTTTATTGATTCTCTTGGGTGATGATACTTTAAATTTTCTCTTATGAATAAAGTACATGGAATTTCCTAGATGAAACTCTCTTAAGAACTGTGGAATGTTATATTTTCATTCAGTTTTTTCTATACTAAGATCACACACATTTTTAGTAATGGGTTACTTATAGTTTTTTCAATGTAGGGATAATTGGATAGTGGATGCTTAATGAGTTATCTCTTGATTACATGTTGGGTTTTTGAAGATAATTTTAATATAACATTTGAGCTTCAGGGTCAAAATTTTCTAACCACTGATTATATTCCATAGATTTTTATTGGATTTAATGGAAAAATTTTGTGTTATTGAATATTTCATATGTCCATATGAAACCTAAACCACCTCATACATAGTATTATATGTTTACATAGATTGGTATTGTTCAATTAAATCACATTTAACTATTGATACATAAATATTCATATTTCTAGCAGTATCCCAAATTTATATATGGACATTTATTTGATTATGAAAAGATCCATCATTTGTTTCTTAAAAATATATAACTAAATGAGTTGACTTATTTTACATACTAAACAATGAATGACTAGATAAATTGTTTATTATAAAACACATATTATACAACCTAAAAATTTACTAGTCCAAAGTTTTCTTGTGTGGAAGATGTCTGTAGAATATAGATGATTTAGATATGCATTAAAAATGAATTAAATTGGGTATTTATTTACATTTTCCAAAAGAAATATTTCATACCCAAAATTTTGTGATCCTATTATAATAAATAGGTTTTAATCATGAAATTAATTCAAATTATATAAAAATTGATTAGAAATACTATGATACTTTTTATAATCATAACCTCTTATGTATAGAGAAAAGGAATCTAATTGAAGAAATAGTCAGAAATCATAATCCATGTTTAAATAGTAAAATGTGTACGTAATATAGACTATTTAAAAATCCTATCACAAAGAAAAAAATTTATTTTAATTACACATCTTTTCATCCAAGAAATATTATATACATCGGTTTGTATCTGATGGATATAGTACCTGACTTATCATTCTTGACTACTTTAGTTATAAACTACAAAAAAATTATATGATAATCAACTATTTCAAATAAATCCACATCCTTCTCACTTAAATGTAATACAAATTATCAATTATTTAACATTTCAATCGAATATACCATCATGTTCATCTTCTAATTATTTATTCATTATTAATATGGTACATAAAATCCAACTTTACATGAAAAGTCAAATAAATTTGATTTTAATTTTAATTTAAATAATTTTTAAATATAATTAATTTAGTTAACCATATTCCATGATGATTAATATTATTTCCCAATTCATTTAATTTAATAATAATTAGATCGCATTATATTAACACATTTTCATTCATCAATGTTTTTATCTTAATAATTTCTCACTTTCACAACTAATCCATGTAATAAATGAATACCTACACTCATCTCCCTAATATCCCCTTGTTTAATAAAACATGAATGGATCATTTGTATCATTATTTATTTCATGTAATTGACATGGAATGACAACATACTTCTTTTTTGTTATTTTAGAATCACCCTATAAATTTAAATATCATGGAATATATGAAAACATTTGAATGATGTAAATGAATAAAAAACTATTAGACTCGTCATAGAAATTAAATATTAATCAATACAATACAATTATAATAGTTTTAACACAGTTTTCAATACATTAGAGATAATAGAATAATCAATATACAATCAATTTAATGTTGTAAAAATATTTTTTCATATTGATACATTGAACCACATTCCAATTTTAGGAATAATAAATTTTAATAGTTTTTCCATCATGATTATATTAAAGGATACATAAAATTAATACCACATAAAAATTATTATATTTTATTTTAATTTAATTATCTCATAACCAAATTATTTCTTAGATATTAATTATTGGGAAAATAATTTTGTGATTTTAGAATTATACCTCCCCAAAATGAATTATTTCTTGGAAAACATGTTTTTAAAATCAAGTCATTGTGTGCATTAATATATAATATAAAATTTTTATTACTGTAATTTCATAGAAAATAAATTCATTTATGGGGTAGTATATTTTTTATATTTTCAATTAATTGATTTAAATTTCTCTCGATTTTTTTATTGTGAAATCAGTATTGAAAATGGAAAATGTATTTAGAAAAAATAAATTCGTGCCACAATATTACTAGTTTGGGATTTTGGAGAAATAAATAGGATTTAGAATTTGTTTTGGAATGTTTTTTAACATTTAGTAAGGTAAAATGATTAGATAAGTTTTTTAAAACAATCAAATGGTAATTGAATAATTGGGTTTTTTGGAATGAATTGTTTTTATTTGGTATGACATGAAAATTTGGAATTTTTTTCTTCTGTGATATAATTATATAAAGGGAACTATTGGATTTAGGGTCAATTGATGGTTTTTTAATATTGGATATGAGTATTAGGGTGTTTGAACTGAGGGGTTCATAGATTATACTACTAGATGCCTCATATCGTTGGGTGAATCCTATAGTGGGTATCTTCATTTTGGGAGATGAGTTGTTAATAGTCATTTAATATGATGGAGGTTTCCATAAGATAAAAAATCGTCAATTATTAAGTTAATAAGATCTATCATTGTATCTATGTATTTTATTTTTTTGTGAAAATTGTACAAGAATATATTGGTCGTGATATATATATTTTTCTTTGTGATAAAATATTAATAATTTTATTTATTATGGTGTTAGTGATGAGATGGTGGTTTTTGGGGTATCACTGGTAGTCTCTGGGAATGAGATGAATAGATTTTGGTGAATATTTTATTAATTTTTAGAGGCTAAAAATAAATTAATGAATTTTATTATATGGTAGAATGAGGAAATTAATTAAAGAATTGATGATAGGGGTATGTTATGACTTTTTAGTCTAATATGGCCAAGGGTTTATGAAGATGTGTAGTTTTATGGGGGATTATTTGTAATGACCCCCACCTTTATATGTCGATACAATGAATTTAATGTTAGAAAAATATTTACTTGATAAAATGTTTTATATAAATATTGAATTTAGATAAATTTATTATTGTTCAGGAATTTTTAAAATAAAAAATGGATATTTTGGAGTGGGGTAGATTAGTGTATAATACATGTAATTTATAATAGTTTGTTTGGTAATTAATAATATTTGGTTGTTCATTGTAGTAACCATGTGGTATCTTTTATGGTAATATCATGTAATCAATATAAAAACAAGTGGAGAAATTAGTGTTTAATTATGATTTTTATTGTTTTAATATGCTCAAATTGATGATGACATTGGTCGGTGTAACAGATTATTATATTGATATGTGAATGAGGTATGTAATATTTAACCAAAGAATTTTTATTTCATGGGGTTCTCCTAATGTGATATATTAATTATGAGGTGGATTGGGATTTGGAAATGAGTCTCTATTATTGGGGAATATTTAGTCATTTTTTTAGTAAAAAATTGAAATCTTTGTTTTTTTGAACACTTATAAAATGAGTACTATAGGTCTTTCTTAGAATTATATATGGGATGTTTTTTGGAAAACTAAATGGCTTCTCTATTTTAATAGTTGATATAAATATTACATTTTATGTTGAATTATAATGCATTAAGGTTTTCCATAAAATTAATAATTTATTGGAATAACATGTGGAAAATACTTTCAAAACTATATTATGGTTTAAATAGATGGTTATAAAATGGTATTAAAAAAAAAATTTATAAATTGTTTACAATTATTTTCCAACGGTTCATGGAATATGAAATTAAGCATAAGAAGTATTTTAAAATTATAAATAAATTTTTATTTTTACTAGTATTTTAATATAATGTTATATAATATTATGTTGATAGATTGTTAGTCCCAATTCACTATATTGTTGTGGAAATGATGATTATAATGTTTAGGTGATTTTTTGAGACCTCTAGATTTTTGGATTCATTATTCTCTATCTACCATCACATAATAATTCATGGTATCATATGAAAAAAATTTCAACAAAATTTTGAGGGATGTGTTGTTTAGATTAGGATAAAACAACAATGTGGAATCATGATGTAATATTTTCATGGGACCTTGAGTGCTAACCTTGGTGGTGAGAGAGACCCAAAATCTTAGTGAGAAGGACTCATTTGAGATTCATTTAGTGACCTAAGTAAAAAATATTCATCAATCATGATTATGGTATGATTATTTCATGACATTCCAAGAATGTATTATGGATGTTTTGAGTGAGTTCACCATTATTATGTGAAAGGGATTGGCATCCATGGTGACCATAATTCCACATTTGTTCCCTTTCAGAGTTAATTAAGTATTGATCTTAGAACATTGTGTTTTCTTGTTTAATAGTTAAATATAATTTACAAATTCTAATCTCCATTTATATGGTAATCCCCAATGGGGAAAACATATTGGGATATAGGTGATTTTGATTACTCTCATTATTAGACCATGATTTTGTCATGATTACATAAATTGACTAATTATACATAATTTAAGGTACGATTTGACTTAATATATACACTAAGACTCAAATTTGATATCATGGATGAACATAGGGATCATTATATGACCCAAACAAGGAGTTGATTTTAGTGATGACCATATATATTGTTATCACGGTAGAGAACCATGTAATATATTTTTGAATATTTTCACATAAAATTGATTCAACGCCAAAATTTCAATATTTTTTCTCTAAGAAATATCATTTCCTATAGGTTATTTGAAATTCTGAAATATAATATATTACCCATTTATGGATTGATTATTTTGTTGGTGGATATGATAGTACATACCCTAGAGATAGGTTTTAAATTATCTTAATACACCATGATAAGACCATGAAAAAAGGACATAAGATGATAAATGTGGATTCTTTTGATATTCTAAGTGGATATTATGTATTCCAAATTTTATTTGATATTTTTTTGGGATACAATCCATGTGATGTAATTTGATATATTGGATAGAGTAAGGTCTATAATAATAGTATTATAGATGATATCACAAATGAAAATGGGTAAGAATAGATATATAATGACAAGAGTGTTAAGGTTTGCATTTCATGTGTTTGGAAACGATTAATTATTTTTAAAATTTATCTTTTCATGGTACAATGGAATAATTAATATTTGATTCATTCATCCCAATTTGAATATTATTTAATTTCATTCATTTTAAACTTATCATTTATAATTATGGATGGATCTTTTTTGATTTTTTGTTTTTTATTTTATTATATGATCATTTTTTACAAGTGATATGTTTTCCATCATATAATTCCATCACCCATTTTATATTTTATCATACATAGTTATTATTATTTGGTAGTTCCCTTGACACAAAAATCCCATACTATGAACCATTCATAGGCCTATAGTGAAGATGAGAGTGACCCTTGAGGCCCACTTATAATAGTCGTTGTGTTACGGACTAACACAAAGGGTATAAAGAATTAAAATGGGTGGAATTTTCCGGAATTATCCCATGAAGAAAAAACATATCCAAACTCATGCTACAAGAAAGTACATTACAAATCATTCACTAAAATCAACATATAAACAGGAAAAATAAATTATATATATAATGGTGATAGTAACACGTAGTATTAGTAATATCATAAGTAGTACGACTTAGTATATTAATCATTCGTCATTTAGAAAAATTTCCAGTAATTTTGGTAAAGGATAGTGTGAGTGATTCCATGAAATAAATCCTTATTTTTATTGTACAAGTGGATGTGTCTCTGGCACAGATCTACCAACCAGTAAGAACTATGAAAATATGTATTTGGCCTGAGTAGAGGTAATATGACACCTGACAATGGGATTTGTTGCACACCTAGTTAGAATGTCCAATGGGATATGATTTTGTAATTCCCCAAATCATTATGAACCATAGTGATGCTTTTTAATAGAGTATAACTATGAATAATAGAGGATAATCCTAAGGATTCATATATTAATGATGTAGGAACCCTGATTTTGGCACCATATAAGTAAATTTTCATGATTATATGGTATCCCAATATGATAAATGTTTTTCACACATTGATTTTTGGTTTTAGTAAATATATAGATCTTGAAAGATCATGGTTAACATACATTGTTTCATATGTGGAATGAATGAGAATTATGATAATTGATTTCCAATTTGGAAATCTTATAAAGAGGAGTAGAATGGTTGTATTAGAATTGATAATACATCTAAAGATAATGAGACCACAAAATAAATGCAAATGGTATTTGATGTTCATTGATTATTTATTAAATTAAACATATGAGACATGATTATAGTTTGGTTGAGGAAACATAATAATGATTAGTATTTCATATTATAGAAATGTGTAATAAAGGAATAACTTGATAAATCTTTATTATTGGTTTACGAATATGGTTGTATTAATGAAGAATTTATTTTTTCAATTAAAAAAAAATATTACATGAATCATGAAATATATAAGTATTTTTATTATAATATTTCATTATTTATTGAGAATAACATGATGAAAGTAAATGAAGAAATAAAAATGAGATTTTATGGAAAGGTGATATTTTTAATAGGGGAAGGTATCCCATAATTAATTTCTGACATTGGGATAATGATATTTGTATAATGATATGCTATATGTAATTATTTAAATTAAATGTAAGGATTACCCTGAAAGTAATTATTGACCATGTGTTCAATTTCATCAAAGATAATGATTTCAATTTCATGCTTTTATTGAATATATCCATTAATCAATAGAATAAGGAATGATGCATGTATTCCAAAAGGATTTCTTGTAATTATGATATTTACCATGTTTTAGGTGAATATACGATGAGGGTATTCACATGTATGGAATGTGAAAACCAGGAAGTAATTTATAATATATTAGCGGTCAATGTTAATACGATTTCATGACATGCTTTACAAAGATGTGAATTTTCATATTTCAAAAGGTTAATATTTTATCTATTTATTGAATGATTAACATAAGCATCATTTTAAGTTAGTTAGATTAAAATGATATCTATATATATGAGTATTGATGTATATAAGATAGCCTTTCAAAACTATATTATGCTGATGATAACCAATGAAAAATTGTTACATATCATGGATCTATTGATTTGTTTGTACATCAGGGATGAAAAACTCAACTAAATTTTTATAGAAAGAGGTGAAGTGGTTCAAAAAACCAAAATGGGTGACATTTTCTTAAAATATTTAAAGTACATCGTTTCATGAAAACTATTCAACACTATAGAGAATGATCATGAAATTTTTGTTATCATAGTACCTTCGTTTATGTTGAATCTGAAGAACCCACAGGCCATCCCAGATATTTGGATTTGAGATTTATAAATTTCTCCTGACAATGTTATATATAACACTCCATCTGAACATGATGGTAATATGTACCTTTTATATCCACATTTTCACTTCCTACATTTGTTTCCCTATTTGGGAATCTCGTAATGAGTTACATTAGGTAACCATTTTTTTAGAAATCTCTTTTTAATAGATGTTTATGTATTCATTTTGATGACATTGGATTCAATGAATTAAACATTATAGTATTAAACCATTGATAACCCAGATGAATTTTATGGGAGAAAATAATTTAAATGAGGTAGAATGTAACACCTGAGATTTTTTGAAATATTTTTTTTCTGATTAATTTATTCCCTATGTTATTTTTTCATATCATGACACTCTGAACATATTTTATTTTATTTTAACAAATTATGTACTGATTTTATTATAAATAATAGTAATTTATGTGTTCACTATACACATCTTAAATTTTATCATTCTCCATACAGAACACTGAGTTTAGCTTACGTTACATGATTGACTGCCTTTCCTAGATGGCCTATATAACAAACAAGACCAAGTGTTACCGAACAATAATTCATTATTATAATAATATTATTTAATTTGATCTAATATAGCCATTAAATTTATGATTATAGGATTAACTAACCCTTTTAAGTATATAGTTTAATTCATTGGTTACATAATAATTAGTAATGAATATTGTAACAAAATGAATAGAAAGGGACTGATTTTATAAAAGTCAATTATTTTTAATAAGTTAAAGTAATTAGTAGTAGAAAATTATATAAATTTAATTTATATTTTATTTATTCATAAATTTATCATTTTTAATCATTGAATAGATAAGATAGATATAAGGAATGAACAACCCCAATGTTATTCATAAAACGTTATATTTTTATAATGGTAGTTTTCCCCAATTTAATGCATAACTCTTTTTAAATATATTGATTTTTAATTTTTTATATTTAATATATAAATAAACTTCATATTTTAAAGGTAAATTGAAAAATGATGTTAGGATACATTCTTGGTAATTTTTTGTATGTTTTAATTTTGTAATGAATAGTAAACAGTATTGAATTTTAATTGAAAACTACTTTTTCAAATAATTCATTTATATAGATAAATTCTAATTAAAATTGATTTTAATGTTTAATTAGATAAAAATATTATAATTGACTCTAATTGAGGTCATTATTAATAAATAAAATTTTAAATTGGGAATAAAATTCATTCTTTTGGATGTTTTCTACTTAAAAACACGTAGTGTTGTCCCGTTAGTGGGATTATTTGTTAATTAATTACAACAACTTCTTTTGATAGAATTATTAAAATTGGATTCAACATATGGAATCATAATAATTAATAATTTCAAATAATTTTAAATTTTTATTTTAAAAAAATAATTAGTGAATATGATTAAAATTAATTATAATGATTAAGAAAACAAATTGGTTAAAAAGGTAGTAAACTGTAAATTGAAGACCACAAATTTCCTAAAACTTTTCAAACACACATTTTTTTACACTAATAATCCATTAACCATACATTATTTTTTTAATGTCTTTTTTAGGAAACCAATTTTTACATTAAACTTGTTTTAAAAAATCCCACTTGTGTATTTTACCTTCCCTATAAAAGGCCACCACCTGTCCCTTTTCTTCACACATCAAATCCTACATAGGTTTGTGGATTCTCTACCCAACAATAATCCATGAAACTTTTGAAACACCAATTTCTTCCAAAAATTATACATGATCAATATATTATTTAGTTTTTTTTGTTTTTATGTCCTTTTTAGGAAAAATCAAGGCTACACCAAATTTGTTTAATAAAATTCCATTTGTCAACTTTCCATTCTCTATAAAAGGACACCACCTCTCACTCTTCATTAAACAACTCATCCCACATATTTTTTCCATTATTTTCCCAATAAAATTCCCAAATACCTCTCAAAAAATTATAATCCATTTTAGGGAATAAATCAACACATGAAATAATTTTTCTACAAACAAAAAGGTGTTACATGATTTAGAGGAAACAACTTCTATCAAGATCTAGTCCATTATATTATTTCTCCACACCTCCACTATATTTATTCAATGATTGAATAACAAAACCAGTAAATAAAATATTCTAGGATGGTTATATTCTAAGGATTCAACCTGCAATTACCCACACCTACATCTAAGGGGTAACGAACATGCTATTTTTGTGTATGAAAACCTACCTCCTCACAAAATGATGGTTGTTAGTTTTCCCTAACCACCTATCATGGTGGAAATTATAATGGAAAATATATTTATGTATGATATATATTGTATATATTATGTTTTTAAGATTCTTTAATTATTTTAAAATAAATATCTTTAAACATTCAATTTTGTGTAAACACGATAATTTTATTTGAGGAAGTGTGGACTACCACCCTGAAAGTGATTTGATTCATTCACAGAGTACATGGAATGTATTAAGTATTTTTTTGTGAACATATATGATATATATGATATATTAATAATATTTGAATATATATATATGTATATTTATTCCATGTACTTTGTTTATTTGTATATGATTGTTAAATTAAAACAATGTTCATGTGTTCATACGACCTACCACCTTCATTAATGGTGTGTTAAATTTAATACTTCTATATTATTTAGAATATAATAAAAAATAAAAAATATAAATAACATATTTGTATCAGGGTGTAAATTATATAAATAATTGTAAAATAATAAATCCTGAAGATATAACAAATTCAGACACATGCGAATAACAAAGGGAATATTACCTGAAGCATAACATTAACCTAGAATTATTAACAAGAAGGTAATATAAAGTCACAATAAACCATATATGGTATTAGATATAATATTAGTTTTTTGTGATATATATAAAATAAACATATATATATTATAGAGGATGTTTGAATGAGTACGATGAGAGTGAAGACACAAAGTAAGGGAATTTCATCTCCATTTTTATAAGTGTGAGATACATGCCATGTTCTCCACTATTATCTCTGATGTGGGGTATATACATCACATGAAATTATTAAATGATTATTATTATTAAATTTATGAGTATTTAAATATCCATTCTTATTTTTTATTTAATGGTATTTATGTTCCAAATTTCACCAAATCTGTAATCAAATTTCATCTCAATTTACCTTCTTTGAGATATATGCATGTTATAAAAATATATTTTTATATATGATGTATATACGATATTTAAAATTTTATGTCATGAATATCAAATGTTTAATTATATTTTAATCATCATCTGAATTATTTTTCACATATGATGTGTGTGATTTAATGTTACCTAGGGATAATATTTTTATTTAAAAAATATTATAGTTTATTATTATTGTATATGAGTATGCCAAATTGATGAAATATAATGATACAAATTTCTATAAAACTCGTGAATTATATTATACAATGGTTATTCATGACAAGTTATTTTTTTGGTACCACTTTTTCACTCATTGGAATATATGATATTTAAGAAATTGTTTTTAGGAAATCCTGACTTTTTCCTCTCTTCGATCGAAAATATATTCTCATTAAAAAATGTGTTAGAAATAGGTATTACAAGAATATTATTATATTATCTTATATTCCATAAAATTCATTTCCCCTTTTTCATTTAAAACTCTTTTAAATGGAATATTCTAATCATTTTCAGAATAATACATTTTTCTAATCATTAACCACGAAAGTGAATTTTCTTCTTACATCA
This sequence comes from Viscum album, assembly GCA_963277665.1. Classification (NCBI taxonomy): domain Eukaryota; kingdom Viridiplantae; phylum Streptophyta; class Magnoliopsida; order Santalales; family Viscaceae; genus Viscum; species Viscum album. The sequence continues at coordinate 119,945,848 of OY728128.1, forward strand.
TATGGAATATACGAATTTCCCACCATAATTTTTATAAATACTCATTTTCATGTTTAAATGGTTAATTTTTGAGAAAATATATTTAAAAATAATTTATGATGAAATGGTTTTCATAGTGTTTTATTTATTTCATTATATGTTCTGAAATTATTTTTCAAAAAAATTATTTTTCAATAGTTTTTTAATATTATTTTATATTTTTTATGGAAAATGGTTTTCAACCTATATTCAATCTCATTATATATTTTTTTATGTAAAATTGTTTTCAAAATTATTTTATAATTATTTTATAATTTTCCATGGATGTTTTTTAAATATTTGAGTAATATTTTATATGTTTAGTAGGAAAATAGATTTCAAAATTATTTCAAGCATTATTTATATGTTTTTCAAAGTATTTTCAAATAGATAGTTTTCAAAAAAAAAATTAATATTTATTTATAAGTGTTAAAATTACATTAAAAGAAAATGTTTTTCATATTGTTTTTATGATTCTTTAATTAGATCCCAATTAAATGGTTTTCTAATCTTTTTCAATCATTCTTAATGAGTTTTCAATGCATTTAAAAAGAAACATTTTACAAAACAATTTCTAGATTATTTAATTTGTTATCAGGTAAAATTTTTTCCAAAGGTTTTATGTTTTTAAAAATTATTTTTTCAAGAAGATATGTTCTTTTCTTAAAAAAATGTCTTCAAAATATCATTCCATGTTATTTTCCATCTAAAATGACATATGTTGATGTTATTCTTGAACATAAAATAAATGATCCAATGTTTCTAATCTTTTTTTATCGAATGGTTTGTGATTTAACAAAATGATACTTAAGAAAACCATTTAACTTCCATGGGTTATATTCTTTTGAAAATCAATTCTCTTCATGGGTTATGCTTTTAATGAAATGATTATGAAACAGCTAACCTTTTCAAAAGGTTATTCTCTCATTTCATGTTTATGATATTCATTTCATTTCATGGGTAATTATATTTTTTTAATTACATTGTGGAATATTTATTTTTTCTTTAATTATGAGGTTGGTGGGATAAATATCTCCCTCTAATGCATAAGGGTAATTATTTATATCTCATGAGATAAACAAATATGGTCTTCATAATGAACCTTGACTAGTAAGATGGCAATGGGATGGGACCATGACTACCAATATAGTATGAGTAGTTAATTCATGATATTAATTTGGCCATGGGAGTAAACGATTAAAACCATTAATTTATGGGGAGTTAACCAATACTACTAAGATGGTCCTAGAAAGTAATTATTTTGCTACTACAGAAATCATATTATTTTATTATGTGCCTATAAATATTCTATTTTTTAGTTTTATTTTATGATTTCATGGATTATATTATTTATTTACTTATGATTCATGTATTAAAAACAACGATTATTTATGAAATGATTCATGAATATGATTTTTGATATCCGTGGTCTGATATATTATTTTCATGATCATTTTCTCAAACACTTATTCTCATCATTATGCTTACATATGACCCTCTTTTATCTTTTCTGACCATTTGAGCTCACCCATTTTTATGTTTCCTTCCATAGGTTATGAAGATATGTATTATGTTTGATGTTTATAATAAGGGTTGTAGTGAAGAAGAAACTAGTGGGAGATAATGTAACTCATTTGTGTACTAGTGTTTTCATTTACACGTTTTCAAAGTCACCAGACTAGTATGATATTTGGGAATGTTTTTGGGTAATGTTTTAAGTATTCCAAAAAAGATTTGTAATGTTAATGTATGAAAATATAGGTTCACTGTACCAATGGTAAATGATCACATGCCTGAGTCAAAGAAATAGAATTCATCATCCTCGATGATCCAAACATCTTATGTCTGCTAGATGTTGTAGACACCTTATCCCCATTACCACCACTACATACCACAAATTATTTTCTCTATACCATGAATCTCTATACTACAATTACTCTATATTTTACAATTATTAAATATGGAGACACGAGGAGTGAAAACCTACTCATACGTCTCTACGGAGGCCCGACTAGAAGGCCATTTATCTGAATAATGGGTATCAGTCCATATGCAGGGAGTAATGGGCCATGTCTATGAACCATGTTTAGTACTCCTCCATAGTCATTGTACACGACTATATATAATAAAGATATTGTATACACACTGATATCAATGGGGATAGGTAAAACATTTCACTAAAAATTATCTCAAACTCTACTAAATAAAGAATCACCTCTTCATGGGATTGCATCAGTAAAATCCACCATCGCCCCACTGAACCCCATAGAAGGCTCGCTGTTAAGAGTATCATCTAATCAAGAGGTTCCCTCATTAGGTGAAAAACACACAATACTGTGTTGAGATAGTTATCATCCACATAAGAGTTTGTACCACCCCGTTACCTTAGAGTTCACTACATCTAGAACTCATGCATCACACTCATCTTCTACACGTCCTCATCTAGAACTGCTTGCATAACCACCTACACAGTTGGTGGTTGCACAATAGGAGAACCACCCAGCGGTACCGACTCAGAACCATTTCCCGACACTTAAGCCTCTCTATAGGGAATATCATCACAAAAATACTAACATAAACCCCATTATTTCTATCATTGAAGTGGAATCCTATAATAGAACCAAGAATCACCACATTCAAAGTGTATATCTAGTGATCTTACACAAGAAGGACAAGGAAAATTCCAAAAATTCGTACTCTATCACACATGTAACATTATTAACCTATGAAAAATGTCCTAAAGTTAGAAGTCTCTAATAAGATTATTTGATTCATAGTTATTGAATATGTTCGATTCCACACCAAACACTTGAATATCTAGCATTAGAGACTAACATGAAACACATTAACATCATCACAATGCAACCTAAAACATGTTCCCAACACTGTGATCCCAATTTGTAATCCTTCTCTCATACCACCTTATCAAGACTAGACCTGGTGGTTCCTAATCCACAACTCACAAATCCCACCTCCATTTGGCCTGGGGGTGGAGATGAAAAACTGTGTAGGCATATGAAACTTATGAGGGGTATTTTCCAAAGAACTTGTGTGCACACATCCACATGAACATTGATGAAATAGTGTAGATATATGGAAAAAAAATAGCTAAAACTAATCCAGACAATGATAAAACTGGAGTAAATCATATGTAATAAAATGATAAAAGGAGAAGAATGAATTTACACCAAAACTGTGCAAGTTTCCAACTAGATCAGAAGGAGAGAATCACTGTCAAATCGAATTTCAAGAAATTTCCTCAACCAAGATCTAGTATACACCTTGGTCGGTCTAACTCAAAATGATCCAACTACATTTAGGTCTTTCTGGGACTTCATCCAAATGCCTATGGTCTTCACCAGACACACCATGTTTGGGAAAATTACATTTAAGGGTTTGTATAAGAATAATAAATAGGTTCCCCAAAACCATAATTAAATAGTGTAATCTGAATGGAAATAGTCTGCTCGGCCAAGCCAGAGGGAACCCAATAAAGATAGATGCACCATCTCAATCCATCCATGGCTATACAGAACTAGTCAGATTAGTAAAAATGGGGTTTCAAACCCAAAATATAAAAACATTGAAAGGACTCCTAGAAATCACCCAGATATACACATCAATGATTATATTTCCTATGATGTTCTGACATCATAGAAAAAAATTTGATTATACCAGAAGGGTCGAGGGTAACACCAAACCAATATAACACACTCCATGATCTTATCAATACATGTTAAAACCCTTATAAGAGATAAAAATCATCGAGAATAACTAAATAGGTCCATTTCTAGTTTCCACTATAATATTCCCTTCCATCAGTACCTACGCCCTACACAATTCTTTTAAAACCTAAGTGGAGAGGCCCAACCCTTGAAAATTCAAATAGTTTAGCGATCAGTACTCTATACTACACAACAAGTTCATATTCTATAGATAGAGAGAAAAGAGGGGTGCCACCTTTCTACATTACTAAAGATGAGGGAGTACTAGCTTCTAAATAACTTTTGAATCCTCTCTCTCCTGTATAGAGTCCCATGCACCGAAATCCATTGAGGGATAAATAACTCAAATGGAGGTCCTACCCCCATTTCTACAAGGATATAGGGGTGTAAAACTCCATAGGTGACAACATGTACCCTAGTATGATAGAGGAGTAAATCTCTATGGCAATAGAACCCTCACCCTAATAATACATGGGTGTACCACTCTACCGACATGAATATAATGGCAAACCTGCACACGGACATGACACGGGAGTATCGACCATAGACAAGAGGATCCACTCCCTGGTATGATAGGGGAGAACCAAATATTTTAAAATAAAAAATGTATGGAGGACTCAAACCCCATCACAACATGGTATTTCTGGCACCAAGGATAGATGACCTCCAACATAACATGATAGGGTAGTACCCATTCTATCTATACGTGATGTCTGTAGGACACACACCCAAACACAGTAGGAGAGTTCCAACTCCATGGATAGAGGAACCACTCCATACTCCCTTTGGGGGTAACTAACATATCTTGAATATATGTTTGGAGGTCCAGCACTAAAACCCAACATGGGACCACTAGATCTGTCTAAAAATATATAGTAACTTGTGCCCTGATCTGACAGGGGAGTACCAATCACAAATTAACTACCCCAAAGGTATATAACCCACACCCATAAAATGTGAAATCCATATACTCCAAAGATGAGATATAATGAAAAATCATACACTTATTACCTATTTGAGTACCAGTACCACCATCTCTCTTTAAGAACCACAGTGATCTCTAGTATCAGCCAAACATAGCTGAAATATACTTCATTCTTATCAAAACTCGTATCACAACATAGACAAGAGTAAGTGACCCACTCCTCAATGAAACAGATGATCACATCCTTACCAATATAAAGAGTCTTGGGGACCCATATCCTAATTAAAAAGGGATGGGTACATGCACAAATTTCAAACCATTAATCCACCCTAATCACTACCTAAGGTTTTACAATGTTTTACATAATCATGATTGAACTACGCCACACAACATCTTGGAGGAAAAACTGATTCCACCATCATTCATTATAGAAAAAATATCTTAGTGTAGGAAACATGCAAGCCTGAATCTGAGTTCCATATAATTGGATACGTAAGGATAATGATCTCGAGAACATCCCAAAGAAGTACAGGATGTGCACCGGGGCCCACCATGCTTGGGATCTAACCTGATCACCTAATAATGTCTCACGTTCACATGTACTAGACCCACCATGTAGGTGTACAAGGCATGTTCAACCCATACACAGTGTGTTCTGCCTCACCCAACCAATGGTCTAGTTCTTCTTGAACATGATTCGGCCCGTTGTGTCCCCCAAACACTATACATCCAGTAATACAAAATGTATTTAGGTAAAAAATCAACTTGGCCTTATGGTTTGACCATGACCATGTTGGTAACCCTGTGTCTGTGTGTTTTTTTGTGTAGTTCCACACATCCATGTATGGACCCATGTATACCCATACCATTTCCTCAGGCCACATGCATGGGGTGACTAAACGATTTGTAGTCCCCAAAAGTCATCTATGTACCTGATCATGAAAAACAGAAAACATCTAAAATTGACTACAATCCATGAAGATGGTAACACCTATTCAGAATTAATGTTATATTTTCAATATTCACACCCCCCAAACAGGTAAATCAGCCTAGGAATGATTTATAGCATATATAATAGGGATCAAAGACCTTAAAACAAAGCCTAACAAAAGGGATCGGTACTAAAACAAAAATTTTCCAACCTCAAGGGAGAAACTCTAAATAATTGGGTGTATATGGTTTTTTCGACCATGCTTCTCTTATTCTAATTATGCTCTGTTCTGATAACTATGATTTACATCTCTTGATTTCTTTAATTTTTCTTGGTTTTCAACTGTTTCTGAAGTGTAAGGGGAGGGTTGGATCCAATTCTTATGCCATGTACCTAAAGGGAATTTTTTGATTATATTTTTAATGATTAATTAAATTTTCATTTAAATAATAATTCCACCACATGATTACACACCAATCCTCCTCATATAGAATGGATGATACTAATTGGAATTTTGTGGTGCTAACAGTAAACACAAAATTATAAACTCAACTGTGGTATCAAAATTCTAATATGAGAGTATGATCGGGTTCAATTCCTTGTTTTAAGAGAAATAGTGCTTGTGTGGTAAAAATATTCAAGATTTTTTTAAAATAATCCTTATGAGGATCTCTGGGACCTGAAATCTCACACCAACATTGGGCCCATATTCAAAAATATTCTTATAAATAGTCCACAGTATTTTAGGTAAAAAACCAAAGTCACTATAGTGGCGGTTCATGTAGGCCATTCAATTAACATAAAAACACCTCACTATATGAAATAAACTGATATTATTATATCGTCATAGATTTATTAAAATTTAATGAGGTTTATGTTGAAATAAAAATAAAATAACTCATTCAATTACATTACCTCTTCTACGTGTATCCTCGTTTGGATTCCATGAAAAACTTGCTAGGTTTGATTTATACCAAAATATGTGTTAAAAGACGAGATTAGAGAAGTGAGGATGTGATATGGATAGCTATTTGATAATATAAAAGGGATTTATTGTGTTATAATATTAGAGAGACGTGGCCTTTTATATCTGTTGTGAGTTGTACACATGTTATATTTTGAATGATAAAGTTCTAACAACATTTTTCAATTACTACAACAAAAAAGGGATTATTATTAAGTATTATACATTATAATGTATATATATAACCATATATTATGTTTTAGGAACATTTTTAAATCAATTTATCCCAAATAATATTTATTTTAACCATAGGTTTGACCATTATTACCATATCTTCGGTAAATAGTTTTTAATTTTTTAGCTATTAATTTAGGTAAAAAACTTTTTTTTTCAATTAAAAATGATAAAAAATATTCTAACTGCAAATATGGTATCCCTTTTTTGAATCCAAATCATATAAGTGGAATAGTATTATTCAAAATAAATCCCTCTAATGAAATTGTAAAATGGGTTTTTAAAGAAAAAATGTACAAACGTTTACAATGTATTATATAAAATATAAATATCAAAATGATTCATATAAAATAAATTCAAATATAGAAATATATAATATAGATAATTTTCTTTCAAAAAAATCAAAATATAATTTAACATTGTAAATAATAGAAATAAAAATGTAGTTTTCAATTAAAATTTTATATTTTGATTATTATTAAAAAATAAAAAAAATTAGAAAATAAAAACAATTAACTCTTATATAATTTTGATATGTTGATTTAAAAAATTAATTTTTTTCTTTTAAATAAATTTCATAAATGTGCTAAAAGTAATTATATATTGTCTATTAAATTCGTTACTAAACCATCTTTAAAAAATCATTCATCCAGAATACATTTTTTAAGTGTTCATGTTTTTTCTCAAATGAATATATATAGGTTTTATTGAAATTTAATCCATATAATTTTCAAAAATTAATTATTAATATTCATTACCACTAATTAGATGACTATGTAATAATATAAATTCTAAAATAATAACTTTTTAATACTACCGGGATTCATTCAAACCTGTTGCTGCATGCATTGCATTTTATGAAAGTGATTGAATCTATTTTAAAAAATAAATTCATCATAATGTCTCTGGTTTTCCTATAACATTATATTCATGGTGTTTTGAATCATATATGTTTTCAAATATGATATTTTTATTTCAAAATATATTGGTGTAACAGTATACCCACCTAAAATAAATTACAATCTTGCAAATACACTTATTGATACCCCACATCATGAGATGTGTTAATACGAATTCCTCGGGATAATTGAGAAGATAAATAAAATTGTAATATAAAATGACACATAACATGGTTTCTAAGTAAGATAAAATTTATGGAACATAGTTATTTAAACAATGATTAAATGTGTAAATAAATTTTGTGATTGATTGGGGTCTTTGATAAAAATCATCTAAATTATCAGTGGAATGTTAATGGCCAAACAATCTTAATTATTTTACAGTTTAAAAGAAAATATGTTTCCATAGATATGAATTTAATGAGATATATTTTTCAATATACTTCTAATTTAGTTGAGGAATTACATTACCATCTGAAATAAGAATATTGTGAAAATATACTTACTTGATATAATTTATTTTATTGGCACAATTTCATCCATTGGATATTCTTCGATCATTTTCCACTTCATTTCTTACTAAAATAAATAAATATCAAAGATGAATTTTTTTACCGAGTCACTAAAGAAAGCATTAAATGTAGTATAATATAAATAATAGAATGAAAATTCATTACATTAATCTCTAGTTATTATATAGAAAAATGGTTATCACCTGTTATCCGATATGCATTATTATTTATATGGTAATGTAATATATTAATCTCTAAAACCTCATCCATAGTTCAACTTATACATTTTCATATATGTGTTACTCTATGAACCTTCACCAATATTAATAAGAAAAAACATTATAATTAAGGGTACAAAATTTAAAAAATTAACCTGTTATTAATATCTAAACTACATTATGTTGATCTTAATCACCGCATAAGAAACATGTGAATACCACAATCATGCATTCTCTAGAAACATGTTAATGATCTAAATTTCCAGAAAACATTATTTACAAACTGAATTCTTCATTATTACTTAAAAAAACATGTATTATTGGATATATTCATTATATCCAAATAAGTTTCAAACAACATCATGAATAGTATAAGATATTTTTTCAACAATTAATTAATTGTCTACTAGGTAGTCTGTACTATCCAATTTAATTTATATATATCTATCATTTATTTATAAAAACATTATAATGTGAATTTCAATAACATATTAATTTATATATTTCATTGAATCATATTATTTTAAAAAAATTGGACATTGAACAAAATCATTTTTCTAGGTCAGGAGTATCATTCTACATAATCTTCTAAATAAATAATTCAAAATTAGTGCATTACAATCCTTATAAAATTTGATAATTTCACTAATAAAATACTTTTACAACAAATTTGATGGATCAAAATACATAATCACAAAAAAATTCCACATCATCTATATAAATAGAATAAGCTCATCTATGACCCCTTAAAAATGATTATTGTATTTTCTTTCGATGCTTGAGTAACTCATTTTCAAAGTTCCGTATATCTTTATAGTGAAATAATGGAACATTTTTGGATTCTCCATTTCCATTAAAGATGAGCATGTTGGCCTTTTTTCCCTAGTTAAAGAATAATCATTTTCCTTTTAAACATATACCAATGTGATTCTTTCAAGATTATCACATGATGGAAAATAATTATATCCAATCTTCCCTTTATCCATTTATTTCATTCTCTTCTTCCATTTTTTCCCTTTGAATCCATATGACATGGAAGATTCATTCTATTTCGAGGCATCCGATGATATAAGTACCAGTAATATTATATTTTGTCGATACTAGTATCCTTTTTAGAATTTTATTAGTACCATTAGTGAAACAATTAATCTTTTTATTTGAGTGATATAAGTTTTTTGTCGAATTATTTGAAAAAATTATATTTTTTTCTTAAAACGTAGAATCATTTTATTCTTGTTTCTGTATTAGAATCATGAACTATCTTCATGTATCATATTATTTTTCATTAGGAAAATACTTTTCAATGAATAATATATTTAAATCCCTTCACTACATATTTTATATTTCCTTTTCATCATTATTTTTTTTGAATCAAACCCCACCATTGATCTACATCTCCCGATATATGAAAAACATTCATAAGAACATTCTCTATTTTACACCTTCCCATAGTGATGAATATATTATCAATGGTATATAACCATTTTTAAAAAATGTATTGGTATTCCCATTAAATCATAGATGTTATTTTCTTTCGAAGCTGTCAATTATTTTCACACCACGCGGTGGATTGGTAGGCTAATCTATATGTTAATTGTTATTACTAATAATATAACAACCAAACCCAATATGGTTATAAGTTGGTCTGTTATAGTTTCATCTCTACATCCAACATCATTATCATGCTTAGGAGTGTAATCACTACGGGGAGTGTGTGAATTGATATAGTTCTGATTTCATAAAATAGGAACCACTTATAAATAATGGGATTCAATTGATTATATCCTAAAATTATAAGAAATTATGAATATTCCCCAAACTAGTGAAAAAACATAACAAAGATAATACCATTATCGAAAACATGGTTTATTTGGAAGTATAATTATTTTTAACTATTTTATAATGGTTTTTAAATAATATTTTATTTCTCTAATGTATTTACCCTTGGGGAATGGAACCAGGTTCATAGTAAGGCCAGTTTTCTTGCACAAGGTGATAATCAGGTCAAGAAAAATGTTCCCTTTTTTGAGTTATTACCCACATGTACAACTGTTCCAGAACCATATCCACTTATAGTATTCTGAAGGTGATGTATTTCTTAGGAAAACAATATAAAATCTTCATTACCCAACATTATGATGTTCTTCTTATAATTATCATTTATGTTCTTATATGGGTTTGTTCCCTAATCTTTGTTTTACTAAATCTAGTTCTCAAGGTGTCTACTATATTCTCTCTAAATCAAATTATAGTTTCTTAGACCCCAGTATCTTAATGATGATGTCTACATTATTTCACTGGAATAATAAACATGGAATCACATCTAAAATGATAATATTGTTTAGTATCATTTGTAAATTATATATATAATTGAAATTCACGTTAATTTTTGAAACATAAAATAAAAAATATCCTAATTCCATTTTTTACCATATAATATCCCTTCATAAAAAACAAAATATTTTTAGTATCCTAGTTAATATAAAACATACAATATGTTTGTTCCCATAATCTCCATGATGGTATTTTTAAAATAGATGAAACGAATAAAAATATCAATGTCGAATTATAAATAAAAAATATAAATTCTATTTAATAAAATAAAATAATCATTATACGGATGGAATAAAATATTATCAAATAATTACATATAAATAATCACAATACCTTGAAACATCATAATGGATATTCTAACTAGTTGAATAATCAGGTGAAATTTGAATAACAGAATAAATAATTACGAAATTCAAAATAATGGAAATATAAAACATACCATCGAAGATTGGAAAAATACATAAAACATTGTCACGGATATTTCCATGAAAACTATGTTTCTACAATATATCTATATAAATAGCCAAGGCCTTGGCCAAAATACAGATCTAGTTTGTATAATGAGACCTATTAATGTATTAAAGCATCAAGAGGGTATAGTAGACAAATCCATAACATAAAAAATTCATTTTATTTATAATATAAAAGTGTTGAAATATAATTAACATAATCATTCATGTATAAAATCTAGATTATGAAATTTAATACATTCCCCAATCAATAAAAATAAAAATAGACCATCCGTACTAAATGTTTGATGGTAATAAAATTGTACATAGACAATAAAACATATCATAAACCATGAAATTAATAATAAGGATGATATTGATAAAATATATCCATTGGGGATAAAATAATCAATAATGGGTTTAATCCATAGATGAGTATAAATACAATTTAAAGATCAATAAACACATTTTTGATTAAATTAACATTTTCAAATTGAAAAAATTTGTAAAACCAAGATATCTAAAAAAATTATACAACCCTTTTATCTGAAAAAATCTTTTTCAAATTTGTAAAATAATATTTAAAACAATTATTGGTCTTGATAGTGGAATTTGTTTTCATGTCGTACAAGTTAAAAAATGATTCCTTTCTTATTTTCGTTAAATTTAGAATGGGACTTGTTTTGTAAATGACATGACAGTTCCCTTACCAACATTTTTAAAAAAATAAATACAATAAATTATTATTTAATATTTTAGTTTTAATTTATTAATACAATTTTAAAATATTTTTTAGAAGATATGACTTTGGATTAAAAAGGATTTTAGACTAAAGAGGGAAATAATGTTGGATTTTATTGAAATCTGTTTCTCAATAATTTTAACTAGAATATAAATAAAAATTGTAAAATTTCATGAAAATGTTCTTAAACATCAATATTAGAAGATGATATATTGATTTCAATAATGAAATATCAACTGATTCCCCCAATATATATATAAACAAAAACAATCATGAATAGTGATGATTTTGTGACATATTCCCTTACCTATTTTTGAAACTTTTGAATCATCATCCAGAATAAATATATAACATTAAATGAGGCATTAAATATGATGAAGATAAATGAATTAATTATATAATATAATAAACATCATTGTGTATACATCACAAAAGATAAAAATGGTGAGTACAGTGTATGTCTCATAGAAGTAAGAGTGAGATGAGAAACCCACACCATGAGTGAGAACCATCATATACATTCTTCATCACCCTGAATAACAAAATAATTTTAATTATTAACTTTTTTTAATAACCTTTTTTAGTTTTTATTATTACTTTTATTTAACATATTATCATGTTATAAATGATGACATAGTCAATTAAGTTTTCATTGGATGTTTCGATGGAATTTTATTATGTGTAAAAAATTACATTGGAAGGTTGACCATAGTCAAATTAATTGAAAATAATTTATAATATTCATGAAATAATTATCATATTTATATGTAGAATAAAATTTTAAAAACAATCTTGAGATATTGTTATTCAATATTCATCATATTATAATCTTGAAGATGATATATATATATTTATGCATGACTAAGATTTCCATTTTGAATGATCATTATCGAAAGAAATTAAGTATTATGTTATCCTCATAGATCCAAAATAATATCATATATATACAGATATATATATATATATATATATCATTTTATTTCACTAAATATACATATATATATATATATCATTCATATGTTGTGGTGATTAATAGTGTGTCACTTTTCTTTGTGAAGGCAGTATTTTTCACATATACGAGCAATGTTATCATTATACATTTTATGAAATAAAATGATATATTATCTATCCAAATGAATCATATGTCATGAATATATTAATAAATAGTACTCGCCTATCCATTTTCACGGTGATATAAACTAATGATATAAAAACTTATTCAGTACATAGTTAAAAAACATGATCCAATGCTGAAATAAAATCCATGTTCTAGTGGTCTAAAATAACATCCACTGGTCAGATTAAAAAGCTTATCCACTTCTGAAACTGAGAAAAATATTCTAGTTTTCAAGAATAATATTCAAGAGTTATATATTCTATAAGTAGAAGAAACTAATAATTAATAGAAGAAAAAATATTTTATTGGTCATGTAATCCCCCTATGTTATTTTCCATAATGTTGTTTATATCCAAAATCTAGTTATAGTATACCCTGTAATATAGTACTCATGGGTGAAAACAGGCATTTATATTGACTATATTGAAATGAACTCCCGTAATCAACACTACAAGGTTCATGCTAAAAGAAGGAGGTAAATTTTTATAAAATGATATACCTCTAAAAACCTAACATGAACAATGATTAAAAATAAGAACACTTCATAATCATTCCCCCTTTGTCAAATTATCTATGACATAAGATACTATTCCCTCAATCTATCTATTAGTGTAAAAAAACTCAACAAACCAAGGACACCAACATTTAAATATCCATTCAATCCCTAGTATTGAAGATTCCCATCAATGATTGATTTAATATCTATATATATAGGATATCACATAGATATTTATTAAAACAAATATGTAATATATCACAATGATAATGGTTAATCAAATGGTTTTTTGGTCATATATATCACGAAACATAGTGTTTAACTTTACATAATGATAGTTTCATTCAATAGTATTACATGGACATGCCGAAGAATCTATATTACTAGGACGACTGATGTATTATAATGTATATTTTGAATAAAATAAGTGGAGTTACATACTCTATAAATTTTGGGCCCATTCCCTATCACTGTGGGTTGTACCTACTCCAATTTGTGTAAGGTAGACATAAACCCTATAAAGAGTCTATTTTTGGTGTTTAAAAACCCAATATACTATAATTTCATCCCACTCTCTCTATAACAAAAACATTAAATTCAATGAAAACTATTTTTTCATGCACAATGGTGAAAAATTCATATGATGAAGTGATATGTGAGGTAACTTTCAATATAGTAAAACATAACGAATTGAATATGAACTTTCTAAAATATGAAATCCAAATTAAATGTTTTCGAAAACACAAAAGGTATTACTATGCATAGTTTGTACAAATAATTCCATGGTGTATAGGACACATCTAGCTACTAGTCATGTACAAAAACTCCATATTTCGTATGGGGATGACCTATACAGTATGTATAGATTTTGACAATGTGAAAGGGACTTTTTCGGCTACTTAGTGTTTACTTTTGCTAAATATTTATGAATCTTAGTTTTTGAAAATGATTTGTACCTTGGACCACAAGAAATGTTGAGACAATGACATGAAATGGTTGGTTTACGGCTAAACATTGGGAAATTAAGTCATAATTTACACAGAATATGACCAATGTTCATATACCATGTGATAATTACAGTAACATGTCACGATTAATCAATTAAATACATTATGTATGGCATGTATCAATTAGATATATATACAGTTGAGTTGGTGATGAGTTGAAAATTTAAATAGAAACATACATGGTGTGTGATTTGGAAAAATACATTCCCTAAAATAATAAAAATACTTGAATGTAAGATCTTTTTTTACTAAATTTCACTTCAAAACAATCATTATTGCCTCTATCTCGGTCCGTGCATCTACAGTCAGCTGATCATTAGTCCTCTTCTGATACCATTAGTTCTTATAGATTATATTTATGTACATTTTGTTTTACATTCACAATTATCGTCTCCTACATAAAATCCATCACCAAAATCCACAAATAAACAATTTCATGACAAACACCCTATCCAAAAAAAATTATAGTATTAGATATTGATACTTTTAGCTCCATCCCCTCAAAATTGAACTATATCTGGAAGTATAATCAAGAATAGATTGAAAAATATTGTTACATGGTAATGCGAGTGGAGAAAGAAACATAGTTTTTGCACCTCACCCTACCTCCGATGTTGGAGACTAAAAACACTAAGGAAATAATAGTAGAAATTAGGACCATGGGATGGATTTGGCCTCGCCAAATCAAGCATCCTGGGTTAATGGGTCAACATACCTACTACAGGGTGAACCATGAATAAGTGTTTCAAAATAAATTACACTGTGCCACTATCCTCATATAATCAATTTATAAAAACTATTTAATGGTAAAGAACCCATTCAAAAGGACATTATAAATAATGAAAAACATGAAATATAGGACTTAAGATTAGAGGTTATATAGGTTGATAAAGAGTACATGATATATTTCTGAAATCCCTCAGAATCCAAAAAACATCTATTTTTTTTAAATAAAATTCTTTTTGAAAAAAACATTTTTTAAATAGAAACTAACTGGTGACTTGATATATTTTTGCTTTCCCTTCTGGGAAGAAAACAGAGGGAAAAATATGATTTCAACTGCCTAATGATAACTATCATAGCATACCTTGTATGGAGATACAGTGATACATAATTCTACATGGCAGGAAACCTAGACAGAATTTGATCTTCCTAGTACATTTTTTTCTGTTGAAGTCGTTTTTCCTTCTCAATAGACCTAATACATGGTTCCAATTTTGTAGCTTCCTAAACTATTACAGAACCAGTTAAAAAACTAACAGGTGTATGATATTTTCAATTCTCTAATGGGGTTTCTATGGACCTCTCACTTGATGATCAAGTAAATAAATTAGGTGTAGTTGGGGGCATTATAGAGCTTGGATGAATAAACCGTCGAAATGCCACACCCAACACTGAAGATAGAAATTCTCTTCCAATGTAATATTAATTGGAGTTAACATTTCAGTAGCCACTATAATCTCTTAGAAGGTACCACATAATTAATGGTAGAATAACAACTACAATAATGAAATAATACATTCGGTTGTCCTAAAATATTATAGTTGTGATATCGATCATGATGACCGATTTAGAAGATATGAACAACATCAAGGATGAACCAGTGATTAGAATGGTGGGGAATTTTAAGAACATTTATCCTTATCTTCATCAGATTATACATGACTCAAAAAATTAATAGGGTCTTATTTTCATAGCTCTGAACGTTCATGATAAGCAAGAAATAGTGATTTCCATGTTTGAGGGATTTTCTAGTGGGGATGAACAACCTAACTAGGGTAAAGATTCTGTATAATAGTAAAGATAATTATAGGGACCTCCAAAAGATGGAATCATTGATCTTAATTTATATAATCCTTAGGTCGGTAGTGAAACAAACAATGAAATCATCACTTCCATGATAATTTATTGTCCCATAAATATCTAGGGTGACTAAATATATAGTTTGTGAACATAATTTAACTAAATATTCTTTTTCATCCCCTAAAAAAGATAATTCATTATAAAATATATATAAAAAGTACATAAGTTAGTAAATTTGATGAAAATTTATGAATTCAATCCCCAAAAAATATTTTCAATGTATCCATAACATTATAAAATATGCTTCGACATAGTAAAATTAAAAAATTTAACAAAAACCTAAATTTTGATTCCACTGAACCGGTTTTCCTTTCGTGTTTGGAGTCTACCTAAAATTTCAAAACCACATCAGGAAATATCATTATATATATAGAGAATGGAATGGTGCAAACCAATACTAGCATATGAAACATATAGATCAGTAATTCAACTCCAAATGTTTATATAAAATTCAAATAACATACCAATCAGTTCAATAAAAATTTTATCCTTAGGGATCTCTAAATAATTCCAACGGAAACCTTGGATACACTTTTTCTTTAGCTCATTATTATCTGAGAAACTCTTTATGTTAGCGTCTTGGACTCCTATAGAGTCCTGTAAATGGGAATATTCTTCAATCAATAGGAATATAAATACACCTAAAAAAATCATAAACATATAATGATATTTTATACATCAATTGATATATGTGCTAATTAGCCACCTTAAATAGACCATTTTATCAATTTTCAATGATTATTTGTGTTCATAGTTCAAAAAAGAAAGAAAATTCATACTTCTAGGGATGAAATGATGAATTCAAAGATCCCTAGAAGTCCACACCTTCATCCCAACTAGTTCTAAATTTTGAAACCTTTTGTACTTAAATATATTGAGTTATTATAGTGATTTGGGGAAAGGAAAATTTCACTATAAAAAATATGATACTAATTTACCAAGTAATATGGAATAAACATGAATAAAACAGAGTGGCTAATGATGACATCACCTTGTCACCGTTTAGATCATTAGATATATTCTATCCATTAGGAGTGATATAATCGGGAGTGATGCATTCATGAGAAGTTTGAAAATAAACATTGATAATTTAATTAATCAAACATGAAATGGGATACAAAATAAACCTTGGTATATTAAAATGTGTCTATGAAATCATATGAATTGGATCCCTTAGAATTCACAGGGTGATATAATCTAATGCACTAAAAAATGATCAACTACTCAATAAAAATTCACGAACCACTACACAATAAAATTTCATTATCCACTCTGTGGCATCCCGGATTAGGCCATTATATCACATTCTCTACTAATAATGTAAGACCCCATGCTTCCACAGTATGTTTCCCTTTGAATAATGTAGTAGCTTGCATTGTATGAATCTTCCAGATTCCAACACACCTCGACCAATCAAACTAGTCTTTATGAATTGTAATAACCAATTTCTAAAATTTTATAAATTTTATTTATCGAAATAGGCTTCATTTTTGAATTCAGTATATCAAAATTTGCTTATGGTGAATTTTTGTTATTTTTCTGGAAACTTTCAATTTTTGATGAATAATTAAAAACACTATGTTATTCATTAAAACCAAATCTTTTGTTTAAATAATTATTTATGTTATTTTAATTAATTTCAGGTCAAAATAGATAAATAATGCTTATATAAGTTCAATTTAATTCATTAGAGTCATTTTATAATAATTTTATATATTTAAAAATTTTATTGAACTTTTTACAGTCTTTTACCCACCTCCTAGGAGAATTTTGAAAATTTGCATATAACATAATTTTACCACTTCGGTGAGTTTAATTTCAAAAATCCAAGATACAAGATTGATATTTGTATGTAAATTGTTTTTCAATATGATGAAAATAATTTTTGTGAATAGTAAATTTTGACTTTTATTTAACACGGTTAAAAGTAAATTGTGTAATTAAGGGTAAACTAATATTATAATTACCCAAACACATCTCATAATTTTATTGAATAGGTGTAATTCTACCAAATAAACCTTATGAATAAAATATGATCCCCTTTGGTCCACTTGGATTATATTAGAAATTTTTTTATTATATTATTTAAAGAAGAGTTAAAAGAGTTAAATTCAATGTTTAATAACTAAACAATTTTTAATATAGGTTTACACACAATATAAATTCGACTATAAATTTTAATTAGAAAGATATAACTATTTCATAAATAATGGTATTTTATTTTTAATTTTAGTCATTAAATATTTTAATTTATTTACAACACAATGATGATGTAGTAATTACTTTATTAATGAAATATTAAAATAATTGATATTATAAATATCCAAATAAATGTATATTGAGACTTCTGATGAATTCAAAAAAAAATTCTAGGTTAATATTACATTTTAGGGTTGGATAAATTAATTTTATTCGAAGTGATAATTTTTTTATGGCTTTCAAAAAAATAAAGTACTAAATAGTGTCAATATTGACAAAATTGTGTTTTTAAAACAAATAATATATTATTAATTAATATAATATTCCATGAAATATAAGGAAAGGCCAAAGGAATTATATAAGGTTATATATATTAATAATGAACCACACGGGGTTCTTTTGTCTTGTTATTGTATTTTTAGTTACAATATAATATAAAAATATAAAGAGACATGGTAAATGACAAACTATTTAACTAAGAGTTAAATCTTAAACATAAGGTTAATATGGTGACCTAAACCTGTATATAACATATTTGCTGAAGTTTTTTCGTTCCATACCCACCTTATCCTTGAAATAATTCATTTTTAAGCCATTAGAAACAGAAAATTATTTTATTATAAAATAACATTTCAACCTTTTCCTGATGTTACCCTCACCTCTCTTATAAAAGGGAACTTCCCCTTATCTTAATGTCACACCTACAAATCTTTTTTATTGGCCAAAACCTGCCCTAATATCCTCCAAATGTACCTCTATTCATCATAGAGGCATTACTTTCACCATAAATCTAATCTATGGACCCCTTTTGATCCAATAAAAAGAAAGTACCCGAAGAAAAGATAAATATTTCACCACCTCTTTCATGTTCTTTTCTTCTTACACTTTCACTTCCATTGTTGTTTCCATTAAAAAATAATAAATCCAGTATATTCTATTTATTTTCATTTTTTATAAAAATTTTACAACCATATTCATTATTCTATCCATCTTATGAATGACAAAGTCACCATATGAGTGTATGTACAACTTACCATTCTAAGTCATGGTGTGGTTTGTTATTCAAACTCTTCATTATTAGTATGGGTTTAATAATAAGTATAATTGAGGTAAATAATTAATATAACATGTTAATTATTATTTATATATGATATATCATCCAATTAAAAATGATTTATCCACCAATATAATGATATTGTCGATCGTGCATACATACGGATTACAGTCTCCACGAACGCGATGAGATTCTTTCCCCAACGTAATCCTACAAGAGTAATTTTCATTTTATGATTAGAAATAATGTTTATGAACATAATTTAATCATGTATATGAATCAAATACATCCTATCCCTAAAAAATATGGCTTACATAACCATGCATATAAAGGAAAACAAATCAGTTAACACCAGAACTGAGGATACTACTGAAATATTTTTAACAACACAATATAAGAGTGTCATATATGATATAATATTTATATATATAGTTATTTAATAATTTAATAACATTGTTTTATCTATTATAAGTAAGTTTAACATACCATCGACTAAGGAAATGTACAAGGTAAGGGTTAATTCTACAATCTCTTTACTTATCTGAGGTCCTTAATACGTAAGTACCTACTAGGACCTCTTTATCATCCACATCCATGTTTTCCTTAAAATTTATTTGAAATCATTCATAAAATGTACTATAATATGGATTATAGTTATTTATACCCTAATTAGTCCTTATATGTTTTTAAATTAATCCTTCTGTCATTTTCTAAACAGGGCACTTTATGGCCTCTCTGACAAAATTAATGTAAGAATTTCTTTTTTAACTTATACGGAGGGTGCGGTTATTCTATGCCATCATTACACTTATTAACATTAACTTACAATAAAATAAAAATATTTTCAAAATAAAAATTTTATTATTTAATTACATGACATTTAAATGGATTCAAAAAAGAAATAGGTATATTATTTAAAAAAAGTTTTCATTTAATCTTTTTCAACATCCATTGATGGATTTTAAACTTGTTTGAAGTTGATTTATTATGATACAAATCTTCCATATTTAATTGAAGGTTTTGTGATATGATTTCTTATGGATGTGTCATTTTTTGTACCATTCATATTTTATGGATAAATTATTAACATTTCGTATTCTAGTTTTAATACGAATGTTTATGTAATGCTTAAAAATTTTCTTATGAGGAATGCATTGGATATAGTAAGACACGGGTGGAGCCTGCTATATCTCCATGATTCATTGGTAGGTATCATGAGAATAACTAGTGTCTTGGAACACGACCTTGAAAAAACCTTATTTTTAGTCTTGGAAAAAGTCCTTGATTATGTGGTTATGATGTGTGGGATTATGAATTCCATCATTATGAAAGTGGCTATTGATATTGCATTTTATTATTATTCTAGTATAATATCTATCTGAATAAGTAAATGGATTTAAAAAATTTATATTTTCATATTTTGCTGTATTTTATATCAAAATGGATTTTTATTTAGTATTATACATTGCCTTAAATGTTTATTATTTTTTATCAAAGTTTCCGCTATATTGTTAACATTACTGAGCATATGATCTCACCCCTTTCTAGGATTTATTTTTCCCAAGGATGTGAAGAATTATTTTATGGTTGACCTATAGGGATAGGCTAAGGATATAAGTGTGTTCAAAAGGGGGACAAAATTTTGTCGATGTTTTAATTTCATGATGTAATTTAAAACTTATGAATGTATCTATTACATGCAAGGCTACTAAACTGATCCATCTTTCAGGACATGATTCCTTGTGTCATTCCAATGTTATTTAACAATGAACTGACTCTGGGTAACAGGAGTCATTTGGTTTTAGTTGGAATTAGAAGAATTTTAGTACAATCAAGGGAGGAGAGATTTAGAAAAACACTTATTAGAGGACATTACCCAAAGATTTATTATGAGGATTAGTATATAATAACTTCCTAGAATTTTGTTAAAGTAGATATTTTTTGATTTTTCCAAGAAATGCATCATTATCTGGATACGAGAAGGTAGAGGCGGCTCTAGCACAGATGTACCTAGGGGTAAAACCCAAAAACACCGCTTTGAGCTGGACCCAAATGGGAACTTGTGCATGGTAATGAGCCTTTTTTCACTCTTGGTTATGTTACTCCAAGGGGATATGCTTAGGAAAATTCGCATTTCCTATAAAAACCATAATGAAAGGTTTATGGGTATATAATTCTCAAAGAATTTTTTTATGATTATGGATTATGTCCATCAACTGTTCAATTTATGTAAATTTTTTACACGTTTGGAATTATGTGTTTTGATACAAAAACTAATTTAGTGTATACCATTGTTTAAAAATGGGGCATGGTGGAAGTAATGGAAACCATATCAATGCACGTAATCCATGTAGGGATTTCTGTCCTACTCAAGATAATTATAGTGTATTTGGTGAAGAAACTGGTGCTGATCAGCTTATCACCATTCTGAGACAACACAGAGAAGTTAGGAATCACAACCTTACCCATATGGAGCACCATGATCCATAGCATGGAGGATCAATATTAGAACTATTCATGTCAAAAAAACACCAGCATTAAATGGGACTAAAGATCCACTTGTATTCAAGAAATGGATAAGTTCTTTAGAGAAAATATTTCAGGCTTTGGGGAGTAGTAAATGGGAAAAATTTGTTATGGCGGTTTTTCACCTCACTGGAGATGCATATCAATGGATGTTATTTATTGAAAACAAAATGGAAGATGTTGAAGTATCAAATATGGAGTGGAGGGAGTTTAATGATATTTACATAAAAAAAATAATTTCCTCGAGACCATCGAGCGGATATGGAAATAAATTTCTGAGTCTGACGCAAAAGGAGGATGAGAATGTAGGAACGTATGAGGCTAACATTACAAGGTTATCAAGGCATGGTACATATTGTATACATAAACCAAGGATTAAGATTGATCGATTCTTTTAGGGGTTAAAGCCATTTTCTACTACGATCATTAGTCTTTCCGTCAGTTTTATCATAAGAAGATATTGTCTCATGTGCTATCAAGATAGAAAAGTAATTCTCTAAGTATTACGACTTTAAAGAAAAACATGAAATGAAGAGATCCATATAACACTCTGGAAAAGGAAGTAAGGGGATGAAGGGATTGTTTTAATATCCATACTTCGGTAAATGTGGTATGAAAGACCCCAGTAGTTTCCTAACGGGAATCAGAGTCTATTACAAGTGTAGTGAAAATGGCATCCACGCACAAGATTGTAATGGGACGAAAGAGGATGTCAATGTCGAATGCTAAAATTGTAGAGAAAAGGGGAATTATGAAAATGAATGCCCTATTATCTAAGGGGAAATACCTCAGAAAGGCCAAGGGAGAAATCCCAATCTTATGTGATCACTACTGCTGAGGTTGAAGCTCCGAAAGACGTGGTGGCAGGTAATTTAACAGTTTCTTCATGCTTATCCCAAGATTTATTTGATTCTACATGATCTAATTATTTCATATCACCCTAGTTTTCTAAGAAAATTAGATATTTTCAATTTCACATAACAAGGGAGTTTTCAGTCAAAACACCCAAGGGAAGTATCATCAAAACAAAGTTTAGTGAATCAGTTCCCATTAGGGTATATAAATGTTTTTTATCTGTAAATCTCATCGTCATTCTCATGAATTAATTAGATATAATCCTCGAAATGCATTGAAATTCAGACAAAGATTTGAAAATTTATTATGAGAAGAAGGAGGTTACAATTTTTGATGATGATAAGGAGTACCTTATCTTTAGAGCAGAATCATTACCACCTGATTCTTATCTAGATCCACCCCCAGTAGATCTACTAAATTAAATTATTAGGGAGAAATAGAATGAAATTACTATGGGTGTGGGAATGAATATTTGAATATAGGATGCACCTATTGTTAAAGAATATGTTGATTTGTTTCTAGAGGATTTACCTGGACATCCTACAGAATGAGATATTGAGTTTTCCATTGGTTTAATTCCCAGTTCAAGGCCCGAATTGAAGACCCCTTATAGAATGGACACTTTGGAATTAGTGGAACTAAAGAGACAACTAGATGAATTAGGTAACTAAGGATTCTCTTCCCATTTATTTCTCCACGGGGAGCCCATATCCTTTTTGTTAAGAATAAAGATGGATCTATGAGGTTTTTCATTGTCTACATGGAGATCAATGCTATAACAATAATGAACAAGTATACCCTACATCACATTGATGATTTATTTGACCATCCTAATGGAGCTTGAATTTTTTCAAATATTGACCTATGATCTGGATATTATCAATTGTTTGTGAAAAAGGAAGACATTAATAAAACAAAATTTTGAACCTGGTACATACATTACAAGTTTACAGTAATGCCTTTGGGGCTGACTAATGCAACCTTTGTTTTCATGGATCTAATGAATAGAGTTTTCAAGAAATATCCTGATGATATTGTTGAGGTATTTATTGATGATATAAAGGTATACTCCAAAACCTACAAAAATCATGGAAATCACTTGCGCATTATCCTTAATTCTCATAAAAGAAATGAATTTTATGGGAAGTTTAGCAAGTGTGACTTCTGGCTTCAATGGATTTCTTTTCTTGGCCACATTGTCTCTAATGATGGAATATCTGGTTATCCTTCTAATAAAAATATAATCCAATAATGGTTATCACCGACAGGTATAACTGAGGTATTCAATTTTATTGGTTTAGCATGTTGTTATCAATATTTCATCCAGAATTTTGCTAGATTGGAAAACCCATTAACCAAGATCACACGTAAAGAGGTTAAACTTTTTTGGATAAAAGTGTGTGAAGAATTTATTGATGAAATGAAGAGAAGATTAATCAATGTTCCTATATTAAAAATACCATCAGGGAATGATGGGTTTGTTATTTATAGTGATGCTTCAATGAAAGGTATTGGTTCTGTCATTATTTAGAATGGTAGAGTTATTGCTTATGCATCACGATAGAAAAAAATTCATGATCAAAACTATGTCACTCATGATATTGAGTTAGAAGTTGTAATATCTGCATTTAAGATAGGTAGACACAATATCTATGGTTAAAAATGGGAGATATACACTGATCACAAGAGTTTGAAGTATATTTTCACACAGAAGGAACTCTACCAGAGGAAAAGGTGATGGCTTGAACTACTCAAGGATTATGATAGCACTATACACTACCACCCAGGGAAGGAAAATAAGGTGGATGATGCTTTGAGCAGAAAGGATCATGGATTTTTGAACAAATATGAGTGTTGAAAAGAATCCAATATTGATGGATCTAGTAATGATGGATTTGGGAATAACAATGGAAGGTGAAACATCAATACATTTTCAAATTTTTTCCAAACCATATTTACAAGAATGGATAAAGAGTTCTCAAACTAATGATGAGGAGTTTCAAAAGATGATTAATGATGTGAATGATGGGAGATTGAGTGACTTCATATATGAAGATGGAATTTGGAAATTTGGGTAGATACTTTGTGTTCCTAACATACCTGATCTAAAAAGTGAATTATTGGATGATGCTCGTAGATCAAATTTCTCTATACGACCTAGGAGCACCAAGATGTATAAATATTTGAAAGAACATTTTTGGTGGGACATCATGAAGAGAGATACAACTGATTTTCTGTCGCCGTGTATGGTTTTTCAGCAAGTGACAGCTGGAAGAAAACATCCTAGAAGAGTCAAGAAACACCATACCACACCTGAGTGGAAATGAGATGATATTATGATGGACATTGTCATGTGACTACCAATGTCTTATAGAAGTAATGATTCAATAGGTGTTATTATTGATCATCTTACCAAGTCGGAACATTTTCATTCTATAAGAGATGATTTACTACTTGAATGTATTGCAAGACTATATATTAATTAAGCTGTAAAACTTCATGGAGTACCCCTATAGATTTTTTGATCGTGATCCCCATTTTACCTTGAGATTTTGGAAATGTCTTCAGAAGGCCTAGGATACTGACCATCGTTTGAGCACTTCCTACCACCCGCAAACTGATGGAGAATCAGAACAAACTATTCAAACCTTAGAGGACATGTTGATATCTATCTCACTTGACATTCTAGATATGTTGGATCAATATTTACCTCTGGTTGAATTTTCCTATAACAATAGCTTCCATTAATGTATTCAGATTAAACTATATTAAGCGTTTTATGGAAAGAGATGTTTCACACCAACTTGTTGGTATGACGTTGGTGAAAGAACACACGTAAGCCCAGAACATATTGAGTAAACAATTGAAAAGGTGATGGTTATCCAAACCCACATCAATGTATCCCAAAGTAGGAAAAAGAGCTATGCCGATAACCAAAGGATGGATTTGGAATTTCAGGTATGAGAGTACGTTTTCTTGAAGGTATATCCATGGAAAGGAGTTATACGATTTGATAAGAAGGGTCAATTATGTCCCATGTTCATCGGACCGTTTGATATTTGAGAACAAATTATAGATGTAGCTTACCATTTGGAAATGCAGCAAAGTGTCTCCAATGTTCAAGTTGTGTTCCACATATCACTGTTGAGAAAATACATGCCTGACTAAATGCATGTACTCACTTATGAAGAAGTAGAACTGGAACCCGACCTATCTTATTGTGAAGAGCCTCTCATAATTCATGAGACAGGAGAACAAATTTTGAGAAACTGGATGACTCGTCTGTTAAAAGTTCTATGGAAATATCATAAGATGGAAGAGGGAACATGGGAACCCGAGGAACTTATGATGAAGAACCTCCCGAATCATTTTATGTAGTAATATTCTAGAAATTTCTGAGATGAAATTATTTTATAGAGAGGAGAATGGAACACCTCAAGCTTATACAATACGTTTCCCTTTAAATAATGATGTAGCTTGCATTGTATGCAGCTTCGAGATTCTAACACACTGTGACCAATCAAACTCGCCGTTATG
The DNA here is from genome assembly GCA_963277665.1 of Viscum album. Lineage (NCBI taxonomy): Eukaryota > Viridiplantae > Streptophyta > Magnoliopsida > Santalales > Viscaceae > Viscum > Viscum album. The sequence continues at coordinate 119,972,453 of OY728128.1, forward strand.
AATAGTAATACCATATTTTTGAAGTTTTTGATGTTTTATAAATTTTATTTTTTTGAAATGGACTTCATTTTTGAATACGGAATATCAAAATTAGCATAGGGTGGATTTTTGCTATTTTTTAGAAAACCTTCAATTTTTGATGAATATTGAAAAACACTACGTTATTGGTTAAAATGAATTTTTAGTTAAATAATTATTTATTTTATTTAATTTTTTTAGGTAAAAGTATATACGTAATACCTATATATGTTCAATGTAATTCATTGGGGTCATTTTATAATTAGTTTATATATATATAAATTTCAATGAACTTTATACCGTCTTTTACCCACCTACTATGAGAATTTACAAATTCTCATAAACCTTAATTTTATCACTTATGTGAGTTGAATTTACAAAATTCAAGATACATGGTTTGTGTCAGAAAATAAAATGTGGTCCAGTGAGATGAAAATAATTTTTATTGAAGAGTAGCTTTTGACTTTTATTTACCACGGTTAAAAGTAAATAGGGTAACTAAGGGTTTAAAATGATATTATAATTATCCTAACACATGTTATAATTCTATTGGATAAGTTTAATTCAATCAAAAATTTCCTTAGGAATAATGTATGATCCCATTTCATCCCCATGGATTAGATTAGGTCATTTATTTTTATTTTATTTAAAGATAAGTTAAAGGAGATATATTCAATGTTTAATATCAAAACCATTTTTAATATAGGGTTACACACTATATAAATTCGACTATAAATTTTCAATAGAAAGATAAAATGATTTTCAAAATAATGGTATTTTATTTATAAATTTTAGACATTATATTATTTAATTTATTTATGACACAATGATGATGCTGTAATTACCTTATTAAAGAAATATTAAAATAATAAATATTATAAATATCCAAATAAATTTAAATTGAAACTTATGATGAATTCCACTAATTTTCAAGGTTAATATGACATGTTAGGTTTGGTTAAATAAATTTTATTCGAAGTGATAAGGTATTTATGGCTTACAAAAAAAATAAAATACTAAATAGTGTCAAAATTTACATAATTGATTTTTTTTTAAAAAATACAATATTTTTAATTGATATAATAATACTAAAAATATATGGTTCGCTAAAAGGACTTAGATAAGGTTATATATGTTAATAATTAACTACATTGGGTTCTCTAGGCTTGTTATAGTAAATTATTAACCGTATAATATAAAAAAGAGACATGGTAATTGACAACCTATTTAACTAAGAGTTAAATCTAAAAGATAAGGTTAATATGGTGACCTAAACTTGTAAAAAACCTATTGGTTCAGGGTTTTTCGACCCATCCCCACCTTAGCTGCGAAATTATTCATTTTGGAGCCATTATAAATCGAAAATTATTTTATTATAAAATTATATTTCATGCTTTTCCGAAAGTGACCCTCACCTCACTTATAAAATAGAACATCACCTTCTCTTAATTTCACACCTCCAAATACTTTTGTCTCGGAAAACCCTACCCAAATATCCTCCCAACATCCCTACATTCAACCTAGAGGCCTTAATATGACCAGAAATCCAACGTATGGATCCCTTTTGATGAAATCAAAATGAATAACCCGAAGAAGAGTTACATATTTCATCACCTATTTCAAGTTCCATTCTTCTTACACTTCCTGTTTCTTTGTTGTTTACATTCATAAATAATAACTCCGATATCTTATATATATTTAGATGTTGTTATAAAAATTGTAAAACCATATTCATTATTCAATCCATCATATGAATGATAGTGTCACCGTACGTGCGTACGTACAGCTTACCGTCTCCACGTCATGGAGTAGTTTGTTATTCAAACACCACATTATTTGGATTGGTATAATAATGAGTATAACTGATGTAACTAATAAACATAACAAGTTATTGATTCTGTATATATGATATAACATATAATTACATACAACTTCACCATCAATATAATGATATTTTCACCCCTGATACGTACAGATTACCGTCTCCACGAACGTGATAAGATTAAGTCCTCATCATAATCATTCGAGAATAATTTTCATTTTACGAATAAAAATAATTTTTATGAACATAATATCATTCTATATATGAATCAAGTAAATCCTATTCATAACAAATATGGCTTACATAACCAAGAATATAATGAAAAACAAATCAGTTAACACCTAAAATGATGATACTACTAAAATATTATTAACAAAGTAATATTAGAGGATCATATATGATATCATTTTTATGGATATTTTTTTTATAATTTAATAAAAATATTTTAACTATTATATAAGAGGTTAACCTACTATCTACTATGGAAAACTAAAAGGTAAGGGTCAATTCTACAATCTCTTTACTTATCCGAGGTTTTAAATACGTAAGTATCAACTGGGACCTCTTTATCATCCACATCCATGTTTTCATAAAAATGTCATTAATTTTTTTTACCATTTACTAAAATCTGGGTTAAAGTCATTTATACCCTAATTTTACCTTATTTATATTGAGTGGAATTGTATCGTCATTTTCCAAACAAGATAATTTATTACCTTCTGGAAAAAATTAAGGAAAGAATTTCTTCTTTTCTTTATATAGAGGGTGAAGTTATTCTCTTCCATTATTTTGAAGCATCCCATACATGATTATAAGATTATTTTAAAAATAAAATTTTTATTTTATAATTAAATGACTTTTAAATGGATTCAAAATATAAAGAGGTATTTCTTAATGAAAGTTTTCATTTCATCTATGTCAACATCATTTGATGGATTTTAAATATGTTTGAAGTTGATTTATTGTGATACAAATCATCTATATTGTATTGAAGGTTTTGTGTTATGTTTGACTATTGATGTGTAATTTTCTTACCATTCATGGTTTATGGATAAAGTATTGACATTTTCTATGCTAGTTTTAATACGAATTTTTAAGTTATGTTTAAACCTTTTCATATGAAGAATTCATTGGAATTAGTAAGTGTCGGGTGGAGCCCGCTATATCTCCTCAATTCATTGGTAGGTATCATGTGACAAACTAGTGTATGGGAAAAATTCAATCAAAAAATATTATTTTTAGTCTTGGCACAAGGCCTTGACTATGTGGTTATAAATTCTGGCATTATGCATTACATCATTATGAAAGTGGCTATTGATATAGCAGGTGATTATTCGACTAGTAGAATATCCATTTCAATAAGTAAATGTAATTTTTTGATTTTATCTTTGTCATATTATTCTAATGTTTATGTTTAAAAGTATTTTGTTTTATTCTTATACATTCTCTTAAATATGTTTTCTTATTTATGATAGTTTCCGCTATATTTTTATCCTTACTGAGCACTATCCTCACCCCTTTGTATTTTTTATTTTTCCAAGTATATGAAAAGTATTTTATTGTTGACCTAAAGGGATATGATAAGTATATAAGTGTGTTTAAAAAGGGGTAAAATATTGTTGATATTTTTATTTCATGATGAAATGAAAAACTTATAAATGTATCTACTAATTCAAGGCTACTAAACTGATCGGTCTTTTGAGACATGATTCCATATATAATTCCAATGTTATGTAATAATGAACAGACTCTGGGTAACTGGGGTCGGGGTATTACAAATAACAACTATTTCACCACTAAAATAATATCTTCTATGAAAATTTTCAATAATTAAAAATATTCAGTAAATATTTTCCTTACTTCACGTTACACATGACTCTGCACATAAAGAAATCAACTATATGTATTTTAGTCACCCATTTTGCCATATCCTCAGAAAAATTTCTCATGAATACTAACATGAACATGAAAATTTCATTTTATATAGACAACTAAACCATTATGTAAAAATAACACCACTACTATAACCATTATGATGTACTCCTTGATTTTCCATTTTTCCCTTATTAGTATTTTTTGAATATAGTAATTAAATTATTTTACTGAAAAGAATTATTAAATTAACTAATTGATAATCCGTAATACATAATAATCTTATTTAGTTGGTTAATTTTTATAACATAACTGTACTATGGGAGAATGTGGTGAAGGCAGAATGATTTTTTTAGTGCCAGGGGACCATACATAGTAGATTGAATTATAATTCAAAATAATAATTGAATAAATAAATAAATAAATTTTTGAAACATGATAGAAAAATAGAATAAATATGTAAATGGAAATGAATATGCAGTGGCTGAAGTGTCGACCTTATTCACATACACATTACTCAATCAGTTGTCAAGAAAAATTTTAGCTATATAAAGGGAAAATGATCCTTCCCAAAAGAACTTCCCCATAAGTTTACTTTGTTATTTTCTTCCCACATCAGAAAGGGAAAATCTATCCATACCACTGTTATATAAAGAGATATATTAATGGCCAATAAATATTATTTACACTATACATATTGAATTAACGCTAATTCTAGTAGTGTGATATGACTCTAAAATAAATAGTGGAGTACCACAATCTGATTACATTAAACTCAATAGTGGGTACTTTTGGTTAGTCATGGTTCATTAATCAAAAAACAAGACATAGAAGTATCTATCTTATACTTCATAGAAACCATAATATAAATACCAGCAAAAGAAGAAAGAAAATTGAGAATCACATATTACAACTTGTTGTTTTCTAACTCAAAGAACAAAATCAATTACCCGAATATTTAACAAAGATAAAACTTCTGAAATTATTCTTAAAAACATCGATAATAGAAAATATAATTTTAAAATTATATTAATAGGAATATAGAGGACAAATTAAATAAAATAAAATATTTTTTTAATATATAATTATAAAACTATTCAAATTAATAAAAAAAAAAAATCCTTACTAAAAAATATATTTAACTCAATAAAAAACACATATAAATTTTAATTATATTTCATTGTAAAAAAGAGAACATATATTTAAAAAATGCAAAAGAAAAGATAAATATTTGTGAAAAAAATTAAAAAAAATGATCTTACAACATATAAAAACCTAGGATTATTTATACCAAAACAGATGATTTCTAAAGTAATTTTAAATAATGTGATTACTTATTGGAATTATTAAATTAACACCACAATGACATTCATGTTTTAAAGAGGATAAATTCCCATAAGTCAACCCCATAATTAATTGTCACTTAATAACCCCATATAAAATTATTTCATTTATATTAATTTTTTGAAAATATAAAATATATCAAAACATTATCATTCATGTGAACAGTAAACCAAAATATTAAAAAATTGGGTACAGGGAGTGAGAGAGATAAATCCCAATGCTGGAAAATGTAACCATTAATGCCCCTAATAAAATAGTAGTACACAAGAAACATAAATTATGAAATCTTATATAAAAAATGTGATAACAACGAAATCAGGAACAGAAATGAAAATAAGATAAATAAAAATCCCAAATAGAAAATTAAAGTCTGATATCATCATCAATACTTTTTAGTTAAATCATAATTTGTTAGATAATATGATCAAATGTAATCATTTTTCCAAATTTCCCTTGTATGCAGAAATTTATAAGATACAAAATATTAAATTATCCACTTTTTTTAAGCTATAATGTTTCCAAGGATAGGTCTATATATTTAAATGATATTAAATAAACAATACTGCACAAATAAAGGCAGCTTGTTGAAAAAAATTGGTTGTTCTCAGTATAGGACACACATATGACCCATGGTGATGTAACCATACAAAAGAATGTTGGGAAGAATTACATACCTAAATTATAATAAAATTATTAAATTGCTCTTATATATTATTGTTGTGTTTGAGATTCTGAGATTTAATTCTTGGAGTGATAGAATTCATAGAATTTATTGTATTTCCCTCATTCTCCAATACATCAATATTAACATAGCACTCAAGAAATTTTCTTCATTGTTAATGTTTCAAAATAAGGGAACAGAATCATTGTATAAATTTCATCAAAAAATAGTTGGTGGAATGAGATTATGTTCACAATAGATGTAAAAATGATTCAAAACCTACACACAAACCTTTTTAAATGGGTTAGAAAAACAAAAATAATTCCTGAAAACATGTGCATACATATCCTTCTAAAATAAGTCAAACACAGAAACGAATAATATAATTAATTTCTTCTAATAAAAAATTTTAGAATAATAGATGTACCTACAAGAAGACATCAACTCCTTTAGCCACAATATTTTTTCATTTTCAATGTCATAACACAAAAAAACATTTTGAGTGTATGTTAAAAACCTAAGTAAGAAACATTAGTGAAATTTTTATAATTTGAATTTATAAAAATATATATTCTAAGAATTACATTGAATCAGTGTTACAATTTCCTTCAAAAACTGATGGTGGTGATAAATAATCCCACACTAAAGCAAACATGTAATCACAATGGGCACCATTACAATGATCATGCAACGTACAAACAGTGAAAAAATAATGGTTAACATTAAATTTGTTAGAACATGCATCAAAATAAAATGAATCACTACTCCAAACTACAATCTTCAATTATGAACACCCCATCCTCAAGATCCCCTATTTGGAAAATAACTTCAATAATTTTTTTTACTTATAATCATCTGAACGTATTCCAAAAAATTTCATTTCCTATAAGGCAATAAATGAATTGGACAGTTCAACACTGAGATAGAGACCACAAATAATATCATTACAATAGTAATAGTTCAAAGGAGGGTCTCTAAACCTCAAATCGCTAAAAAGATCCCAATTAAGCTCAGTATTTATAACACTACAAGGCCCATAGATATGTATACTATATGTTACTATAATAGGTTTCTTCCCAATACATTCAAATTCTATTAAAATACAATATGTGAAGCTTGTGAAAGATAAATTTCACACATCCCACAATGCTTCTTACAAAAAAAATTCATCATAATGTTGTAGGTGTAATAATTCAGTGAAGGTATAGACGTCTTTAATTCCACTAAAATAAATTTTATGAATTCTATTTCATTTTTAGTATCCAAAAACTTCAGTAAAAAGTTATAGGACATGATGATTGGGTAATACCCCATATTTTTAGCCTGAAAAAACACATCAATTGTATATTTAGTATTAAGTTCACTACTATGGCCTTAATAGGAATTCTAATTACAATATTCGACCCCTATGTGCAATTTGGAGGATCTGATAATATTGTATAGAAGGAACACATTTAAATAAGAATGAATTGAAACTGACATTGTATGAATCTATAAAATAAAACATTAGATGAAATTGTCAAATTATTATGGAAATAAAATAAAACATATTTATTATTTAAAAAAATTACTAACAAAACTCCACAATGGGGAAAACATGTACATGCAGTACATGTTTGGGCCCTGTGTGGATATAAAAATTAAGTGTAAAACATAAATGGATTGTCTATTGAAATATATTAGAATCATTTATATTTGACTGAAATCTTATAATGAATGGAAATAATCTTGCATATTTAATTAAAATATATGTTTTCATATTCAAATATAATCGTACGTTTACAATATAATAAATAAAAAATATACTCTTGCATTTTGTATAATCATCCATTTTCAATAATACTATATATTCAAATATAAGACTGTATATTTAAGCCTTAATAATCAATATAAGATTTAATATATAAAAAATTAATAAGAAAATGTTTTTCAAGTTAGTTTAAATGAATTAATCTAGAATGATTGGTTGTTCGACAGAAGTACATGAAATAATTTGTGGGATGTAGTGTAATAATGTTTAAAAAAATCATATGAAACTAGAAATATTAATTCATAAATAAGAACAAACTATTCCATAAAATTATTAGAAAACCCCTATTGGGCAGCACTATAGTGCATTATAGCCTTTAAATTTCATTTCAATTGATTAAAATTAATAACCAAAAAGGGAGAAAAATTCTAGATAGAGGTTAGAAAGTAGAAAACATCATAAGTAGGATGAACATGATGAATCTAAACTTAGGGAAAACGTCATCTTATCAATGAGATCTGAGTAATGAATAGAAATATAGATGAAGAAACAAATATAGAAGTTGTGGGTGGTAGTGCTCAGAGAAGAATAATTTTATCAGGAACCCGGTGAGGCAGCGGTGGAGGTGCTAGAGGCAGACTAAGTGGTGGTGAAGCTAACAGATGTGGATGAGCCGAGGAGGAGTAGCCAATGGTGGAGGATCTGGATGAGGAGAAGGTATTTGGGGATGAGGGTGTAGGCAGAGTAGGTATTCGGGGAGGAGGAAATATGTGGGGGATCTAGAGGCAGAGTATGTATTTTTGGGTGAGGAAAGAGGCAAAAACAGAGGCGAGATAAAGGTGAGGTGTAGAATGTGACATCGCTAGAGAGGGGAGTCATGGAGGGAGGTAGGGTCCAGAGGTAAGTCACTATGGAGGCAATCGAGGATGAGGAATGGTGGTAACTTGGAGTTGGGGAGGGATGGAACTCTAAAATATTCCACATGAACCCAAATAATACCTATAAAAAATTGTGAAGCATAGGGGTGAAAATTGAGGGAATGTGAGTGTAATGAATCATTTGAGTGATGTGTAGCAAGGAATATATGACATTTGGTATAAAGTGAAACCATATTTAGTATTGTTAAAATATTACATGTTTGAAAACTATATTAATTAAATTAATTACTTATCACCTTTTATGTAATGCGTTAGTTAAAGAAGAATATCATTGCTTCATGAGGTAGTATTAGGCTGTATAGTAAATAGACATTATCATATCAACTACAAAAAAAATTAATAATGGTATATATTATACAATTTTTCCATAGGTATATTAATTTTATAAATATAAATTATATAATTTATTTTCATTATCAAAAATAATCAGGAGATTTGGTTATGGAAAAATGATTTTCATTAGTTTTCCCGACCGTAGTCATACATACACATGAATAATGATTTCATTACCCATTTTATGGAATTCAGGGTGTTCGTAGGACAAGAATGTAATATAACAAAATTTTATTTTATTTATGATACTATGGATATTATATTTGTTTGTTTTAATAACCATTGAAGTTGGTGGAGGATGAAAAAAAACATGCTTATTGAAGAACCTAGACTCTTCTTTGAGTATCATTAATATATTTTAACCAAAACATTACAATGATTGATTTCCTCACAAAAGAGTCATATGTGATGATAGGTGGAAATTTTGGAAGTGAGATGGGTTGAAATGTTCAAATCTAAAAGGGTTTTGTTAGGAGAATAAGAGTGGGTACAATATCAACTTTCTATATTAGGTGAGTGACACACCTCAAATGTTTTAAAAGAAAAAAAGAGTATCAATGTTTTTTATATTACAAAAGAGTCCAAAATAGAGTATTATTGAAAATTATAAATGATAGATTCATTATATTTCCCTGAAATATATAATAGAATTGTTTTTAGTTCAATGTAATCCTTACAATTTTAGATTAACCAATGGAAAATCAAATTTTTAAAACTATAATAAATACTTTTTTCTTTTTAAGATTCATTTTGGAAAAAAATTAATTTAACCATATTAGATTAAATAAATTATTCTTATTACAAATATTTAATCCATTTTTTAAATTCCATAAATATTTTCTTAGTAATATTATTTAAAAATAATCCCATGGATGTCAAGAGAAAGTAATTTTTTAAAAAGAAATTGTTTAAAATATTACAACGTGTTTGTATAAATATTCTATATAAGAATGATTACAATTTCCTAGATTATAATGATTGATAGAAAATTTATATTAATTTATTTTGAAACAAATTTAATATATAGTTTATCATTATAAATAATTTAAAAAAGGAGTCTTTAATTAAAATTCATTTATTTTTCAATACTCATCAAATAATAAAACACTTTAGAAAAATCTCAAAAATTCTCCCTTAGAAAAATTTGACATGTATTGTACAATAATTAAGGGTATTTTTTTCAATTTAGAAATATCTATGTCTTCAAATTTAACAAATATTTATTTTCAAAATGTGCGACTAACCTATATTTTTGAAAAAATACATTTCTCTATAAATAATTCTTTTTAATTCATAATGATAAAATATTATCTATAATAAATACACATCCTTTTTATCTTTATTTAAAAAATTTAATTTTCCTTATTATTTTTTTATTTTTCAAAACCACAAATTTACAAGCTACATAATAATCATTGTTTTTAAGTAATGATATTTTTATAAAGTAACACATTACATTCAAACCCTATGTTATGTGAATTGTAAGATATCGAAGAGATTTATTTTATCTTCAAAAATAAATATATAATAATGAAATGGTATTTTATATCCCATTCAATTATTGGTGTTGTGTTTCACAAATTCATTGAAATTTCATGTTAATATTTTAAAATCATAACTGTTTATATTGTACTACCTTCAATAAATTGTGTCCTCCCAATTTAATCTGTCTCTTAGTAATGAAGGTTTATTCATTTGAAAATACACTTCTTGAAATCACACATAGTGAGAAGGGTTAATAATAAAACTATTTGATATGAAAAATAGTAAATACAATGGTTATATATAATAACACATTGCAATGTTTCTGTATTTGAGAACACTGGAGGCAAGTTAATATATAGACATGGAAGAAATGTGTAAATAATTATAGAGAGAGATTATGTTCTTTGACCACATGAGAGTAAATGTTCAATTAATAGTTAAGGGAATAAAAACATTAAAATTTAAGGAATTAAAATACCATATAAATCATCATATATGAATATAATCTGATAAAATATTTAGTCCAATAACCTTTTCCATGTGTTGAAAAATTATTTTACCATCAGGAAGTGAAATATATGTATATATACTCACTTGATATCATTCAATTTTATATGACAAATTTAATATTTTTGTTGCACATAGATCATTTTCATTATAATTTAATAATATATGAAATTAATATATAAGACCCTTATTTTATTCATTTTGTAAAAAAATTACTTTTAATGGATCACAATATCCATAACAGAATGATAACTCATTTCATCGATCTCTAGTTATATTTATAAAAAATAATTTTCACCACTTATCCAATATTCATAAATCATCCTATATCGAAATAATAAATTAATATCTAATCACTCATCCAATGTTAAACATATATCATTTCATGAATGGTAAATCATATGAAACCATTTAAATATTATGATCTAAAACCGTTTAAAAATGTTACATAATTTATAAAATGATTTTATAATTAATCCACCCAAAATCAGGGCATATAACATAATCGTTACATAAGAAACATATAAATAAATTCAATATGTATTCTCTTGAAATAGGGAAACAACTGGAATTTCCATAAACAAATTGAATACATTAATTCTTCCTTCTTATATTAAAATATAATGATTATTGGATAAAATCCTCAAATACAATAATTTGGTAAACACTATAAATAATAGAATATACCAATATTTCAACACATCATTAATCATTTTAAATGTCTTCATTTCTATCTTATTTAATTTACTTATATCAATTATCACTTTATCAAAACAACATTATCTCAACATCAAGAAAATATTAAAGTATATCCTTCTCTTAATAATGTGTCCCCTGTGAAATAAATATTTCCACTGAATCATTTTTCTTGGTCATCGGTAGCATTTAACATATCATTTAAAATCATTACTGATAATTTTTTGTAGTATATTACTTGTATGATTTGAAAATTTCATTTGTAAAAAAAATTTAAAAAAAAATTTATAAAATCTAAAGGAAAAAAATCAAAGTAATCATTACACACTATCCATATGAATTACATGATCATTACAACGAACCCGTAGATATTATTAATGTATTTTCCCTTGATTCATGTGGAATTTATTTATTTAGGGCCACATATCACTGAATTATATTCATTACACATGGTAAGATTCATTATTTCCCATGAAATCATGAGAAATATGGTCTTTGTCTCCATATTTTAAGAAAATATCTTTTCCTTTTTGGCATATACCAAGGGGTTTCATTCCCCAGGTATCAGACATTGGAAAATCTGTATTTATATTATTCTCTTTATTTATCTCTTTCACTACCACACTATTCTTAACATGGTTCCATTCAAATCCATATGACATGGACAATTATTTCCATATCTAGATTAGATATGAAACTATGTCTTATTCCGAGGAGAATTTTTGAGAGAGTAGTTCCCTTCAATGTATTGGACTATTATTATTATTTAAATGGTCAATATTTTTCAATGGATTACATAAATAGTCCATAAAATTCCATTCCGACCGTAAAATGAATTCTTCATACATAATAACATTTTCTCCTCATTCTGTCACAGCTTCAAGAATATTATTTCCATATCCAAGTGTTTCTCAGAAAGAAATTATATTTCAATGAATTAAATCATGAAATCATTCCAATCCATGTTTTCTATTTAATCTTCAACCTTTTTGTTTTGAATCGATGAAAACTATTTATTCACATCTCATGATATTTAATAAAATTCTATGAATAGTTCCTTCTTTTCACTACGCCAATGAGAAATAAATATATTCTACTTGGAACTTATCAATTTCTTAGCTAAAATGGGAATTATAAACCCATTGAATGATCAATTTGTATGACTCGTGAACCAGACTAAAATTGTTAAACTATAGTTTGGATCAGTATGCTTCTCTATATGAGAAATGTTATTAATGATCACATATGTCACCATCCCCAATATAGTTATAATTTTATTAGGAAGTATAATTATTTTCAACTCATTAATAGTGGCTTATAAATAATTTTTTATCCAAATAATATTTCATAGATGTGTCAATATAGCAGTGGAGTAAGTCCCATTATCTTGAACCAGGTAACAATTTGGTCATGTCTAATGCGCCCTTTACGGAGTTAATACCTTGTGGTACATATTTTCCATAACCACATTAACATATAATATCCATACTGTGATTTTTTCCATGGAATATAACATCATCCATTCTTTACCAATACTATAGTATATTCATATATACTAATCCCCAAATATTATCATATAGTTATGTTATAAAATATAGGTTTTCCTAAATATAGTTCTAATGGATTGTACTAAAAATCCAATGAAAATGAATATATTTTCCATGATCCTTGCTGCATAGAGATGGTGTCTAATTTATTATACTACCATAATATACAATGAATCACACTATGAAGTGATGAATAGTATATTTGTACTTGTAAATTATAAACTTACATGAAAATCAAAATAAATTTTGAAGAAAAAATAAAAAATATTTTTTAACTATTACATTATTCCCGTTATCAAATCCGTCTATGTAAAATAAAAAAACATCATGGAATCCTAGGGAGTTTAGAACATAAGAAAGGGGTGAACTCAAATTCTCAGTAATGTTAAGAGTAAAATGGAAGCTACTAATAAAAAATGAATAATCATATGAATAGGTAAATAACCAGAACACATTATATATTATCAATATCTTCAGCATAATATAGAAGTGATAAATGATTATCCAATAATTCCATATAAATATTAAGAGGATCATGAAACATGACTATGGATATTCTTTATAGCTGAATAATCACATAGAATATCAATAATTGAATTCAAAATGACAGAATGAAAAATTATTCCAACATAAACCATACCATCCAATATTGTTCCAAGACATATATTATCAAAAAATATTATTCCAAAACATCCAATAATAATGAGTCTAGTTTAATGAAATGAATATTAATGGGTATGGCCTAGTAGAAACCAATGTATAGTTAGTCAAATTGGAACTAACGATGCCTCAATGGGAAAAAATGAGACCCACCCATAACATAAAAATTATAATGATTTTATCATATTAAATTAGAGAAAAAAATCAACATAGACATTAGTATTGAAAAAATATCATTATAAAGGTTAATACTTCCTCGAATTAATAAATATAATCATAAACCATCTAGATTAATTCCTTGAAAGGTAATAACATTGTAAATCCTCATCCAAAATGATCTTCAACCATAAAAAATAATAATAATGATGATATAAATAAAACATATGAACAGTGGATCTTATGTTCAACAATGGACGGATTCCATTTATGAGTATAAATACTATAAAAATATTGTTAATTTTTTTTGGAAAATAATCCTAACAATTTGAAAATATTTTAATAAATAAAATATTAAAAAATAATTCTTAAACCATTTTATTAAAAAATATTATTTCAAAACATATGAAATAATATTTTAAAAATTTACTATTTATTTTTTTTGTAAAAATCTCTTCATGTAGTACACATTGAAATAAAGATTCCCTTCCCATTTTCAATTAAAGAAAAATTGTAATTTTTTTGAAAATCACTTGAAGATAGATTTTAAAAATATTAAAATGAAATAAATTGTTAAAATATCATTAATAAATCAATATTAAAAGGAAAAGGAATTAAAACCTTTTTAGAAGATATTGGTTTTTAGGAAAAAGGATTATTGATCGAAGAGTGAAATAAAGTGAGATTTTCATAAGAACATTTTCTTAATTCCTTTATGTACCAAAGGGAGGAAAATTGTAACAATTAAATGAATGTTTATTAATAAATCAATAAGAAAAATTATATTTATTTTTAGATTAAACTATAATATAATTCTCCTAAAGGAGACTTGATTGAAAACAATCCAAAATAATTAGGCGATTGTGAAATAAAACATCAACACATAAGTAACTTTTGAATAATAAGTCCAATGAAAAATTAGCATTAATTGAATCCTTAAAAAAATTAAATATAATTTTATTCGTGATATAGCATATAAAATAACATTTTATACACCACAAAATTAAAATAAGTGGTAAATAATGTGTATGTACCATAGATGTAAAAGTGATATGAGAAACCCTTATATTTATTCACAATAATGACGTAATTTATTAAAAATCTTGAATAATAATCTTATTTTTATTATATAAACTCTTAAGAGAATTTTCCAAGTATATTAATCCATTTACTTTACATATTACCATGTTATATATTATTAATTTTCCAACTATATTTATGTCCAATGATTCGATGATATTCAACTAATATTTAAAAAATGACATTTTTATGTCGACTATTATCAAAAGATATTATTTAAATATATATAGACTAATAATAATGTAATAATTAATAAATTTAAATTTGAAGTATTATTTTAAAACCAATCAAGGAATTTTTTTAAAAAAAAATTCATTATTTTAAAATCTCATAAACGATAGGTCATATATACACTTGAGAATCATTTTGATTTTTTGAAGATTTTCATCAAAATATTGTATGTGATATTTTTTATTTATAGAATTATAATAATATCAAATATAAATATATATACCATGAAATTTCCTTAAATATATATATATATACTTCATCTATTTTCTGTGGGGATGAAAAGAGTGTCACATTGCTTTGTGAAGACGGTTGTGCACACGTACTCGATTGACATTATCATTTTGTAGTGTTAGAAGAAAAATGATAAATTATATTTCCGAATAATAAATTTTCAATAAATTTAATTATAATATCATGTATATCACATATATTAAATAAATATTTTCCTTAACATACTCAATCTAATGCATTTTTGAAAAATGGATCATATCCCTTCGCGAGGCTGTAGTCCGTCGTACCCATGAGTGCACTTATCACATCCATGATGGAATGAAATGTAAAAAAATTTCGTTTATATAGATTAAATATCTATATATATTATATATATATAATATATAAAAATAATTTAGATCCCACATCACATCGAACCATGATAAGATGTATTGGAATATGAAATGCCATCGATTCAAGTGGGGGTAGTCCTCCATACAAAAGAATGATTTAATAACTATTTTTAGGGTAGTGGGGTGGTTATAGTTCATGACATTAACATAAGAAAATATCATTTTATGGAATATAATATGGTTTTTATATATATTTTTAATAAAAAAATTATATTATGTGGAGAAATAAATATTAAAAGTAGGTTGAAGTATGGAACATTTTTTTTCAGGTATCCACAATAGTTTTGCTGAAAATTTGTCAATGGTTAGAATTTTAACCAAAATAAGTATTCTAGGGTGTGAGGATGGAATTTAAAAAGTTATATGGATAATAATTGGTTGATAAAAAGGGTTCTATTATGTGAATAATATATGATAGTGGATGACATTTTAAAAGTGTGATGAGTGGGACACTTGTAATTTTTTAATTGAAAATGATGAAACCCCATTTATCACAATCCAAAAGGATCCAAAAATTAATTTTTAATAAATTAATAACTTATATGTTGTAAATAAATCCATATAATATATTTTTGAAATGTTATATGTTACGTTTACCTTGATCATTTTTTCTTAACCCCTACTAAAACCATTTTTACCTTAACTAATGTAAATAATTTTTTTTTCTAGAATATCAAATTTGGTCAAAAATGATGTCTTCATTATTATATAATTTAAATTAATCAATATAAAAATAAATAATCCATTTTTCATAATTCAATTCTCAAAAATGGAAAATTTTAATTTAATATTTGTTTCCAAGACACAAGGATAAACATGGTTTTAAAGAGAAAATATTCAAAAGATTAAAATATTTTTATAATAAAATTATATTTGAACAAGAATATAAGGAACTAAATTGGAATTAATTATATTAAATTGATGTAATTTTATTTTAATAATGATTAATTATATAATCTATCATTAAAATTATTTAAAAAAATGTGTGTTTCAATGAAAATTAAATAATTTTTGTTATTTATAAAAATAAAAATAAAAACTAATTCAGAGTAATATAATTGTGATATTATGACGTATGTATGATATTTATTTTTTAAAGTATACTTTAGAAAAAATTAGAAAATTAATTATATATTTTGTGTGAAAATATTAATAAACCCATCTTTTAGAAAAAATATAGTTTTCCCAAAAACATTTCCCTTTCATTCAAATGGTTATAATTCAACATATAATAAATAGATATTCATATTATTTATGTTTGAAATATAAAATTTTAATAATATATTTAGTCAAATCCATTCTGAATAGTTTAATGGCTAGTTTATAGTGGTAATTTGGAAATAATAATATTTTAATCGAGTATCATGTTTCATTTACAAATGTTGTTTTGTGCGTTCAATGTATCAAATAAATGGAATTTATATTAATAAATATATATCATAAAGTTTCATAGTGTTATATTACCTTAAACACATTTCTTACATGTCATACATGTTATCAAAAATGATATTCATATATTTTAAAGTCATGGTTTTTTAAACGAAATTCTTAAACATTTTTTTTGTTGCATCATACAAAATTTGTGTTGTTCTATGAGGCCATCACACTGAGGGAGTGATACATTATAAATTAAGAGGTTTATATGATGAATATATATTGAATGGGAGGAAACTAATCCATTTTTGGGAGGATTACACTATATTATGACTTAGATAGGAATGGTTGATTCCCTGGATTTGTTCCAGGTTCGGTGTTGTGTCCTAGACAAAGTTGTCGTGCAATAATGAAAAATATCGTAGAATCATTGCACCACGGAAAAAAGTTCCACATTTAAAGAAATATTCTGTTATTTTTTTAAAAATAAAAAAAAATAACGATTTTATGATTAATTATTTTAGGAATGATGTCACCGTCATTTATCTCTGTATTTGTTTGGTGGCCACCTTCTACATATCATTCCACCCTTAGAAAGTGTTTATATCACTCTTTCCAGAGTGGATAAATGAATAAAATTGATGCATTCACAAATGTCAGTATATCACCAATATTCTATCCTTTACCTATTTAAATAGGTTCTTTTAGTATACTATATTTGGAGGATGAAAGTAATTGAAAGGGGTTTTCTTAAAGATAATCCTACGTGGTATACTATTTTTATTTTATAACATATAAATAATTTATTGGAATATAGTGTGAGAGTTATTCCCTATGAATAGTGTTTATTGAGTCGATTAGCATCGTTATAATTTTAGAAAGAAGTTATTCATGTGAGGACAATCCAGGTTTCTACTCAATGGTGTTTTTCGAATTATGATAACCCTAGAATGAAAATATCATTCGTTTTTTTACAAATGTAATACCATTTAATATTCGTGGTCATATTATGGTATATAATTACCATGTGTCTATGCATTGTGATGTTTTCTAATGGACCACAACGGATACCCTAGTCTTGTATTGTCTTTTGGAATTTTATAATATAAGGGTAAAAAAATGATATTCTTAATGAAATTGGTTTTGATGATATTATTTTAGAATGATAGGTACCCTAAGAAATTTTTATATCATGTGTAATCCCCTAAAAATATAGTTTAATATAATATTAATGTTGATAACCTTTTAATATGAAACACCAAGCATTATGGAAATTATGATATAATATAGAAATATTAAAATTTACATGTGATTGTTAGAAGCTATATGTTCCAGTGTGTAGTATAAATATGAGTATATCATAAGAAAATATATGTATAATTTTCCACCTTAATATATATTTTTTGATTAACCATAAAAAAATAAGTGATCATTTTTTTAGTAATGTCATTTTATTCCTTAATAATATTTATTCTTAAAAAGTTGGTTTTGTTACCATATTGGAGTATATTTTATAATAATTATCCGAAAAAATTATAAATTTTATATTCTCAAAATAAAAAAGATTTCATTAATTAATCGTTAATAAAATTATATTAAGGAAATTATTTTGGATTTTTTGGAAAGGATTGATTTTTCAAAGTAATTTAAAAATACAAAATTTTAAAATCCTATCATTCTTCTTTATCAAATGAACTAATATAAAATTCAAATTATATATATTATTTTTAATTAATGTTACATGTTGTAGTAAGTATTTATAATAATATAATTAATTCTAATTGAAGCGGTAATATTCCTGATTTTGAAATAATAAAATTGTTTGCAACGAAACTCATTTTACCTAGAAAAATCATTCCATTTTATGAATTTATATTTATTTTAAATCTAAAAATAATAAAAATTTATTATTAACATAAAGAATACATATTTGGAATCATGAGGTTAAAATATTGTAAATATTCTATTTTATTTTCATTTTTAATGGAAATAATGTTAATGATTTTCCTTCTCGGTAAGGGTATACAATTGTTAAAAAATTATGTTAAGAATTTATAATAACACTATTTTTTTTAATCTAATGAATGAGTGTGATTTGAAAATACTCATCCATTTTTAGATGTCATGTTAATATTGTTCCATGTTCCATTAAGAATGGATTATATGTTATTTTAAGTAAGAATAAAAAAAATTACACTCTACATTATTTTAAAAAAATACTAAATTCTCTCACGACAATAAAAAAATTTCAAGGTACATTTTAATTAAAATTTTAAAACATTAATGTTTTTTGTTATTTTAAATTTTTATAAGTTTACTGAAGGATTATTTACAATAAAATATTAAGCAACGATGATGATATTCTTCTATAAGAATCTAAAAAATTAAATAAATAATTTTAAAAATATTACAGTAGAATATATTTTGTTGAATTGT
Source organism: Viscum album (assembly GCA_963277665.1). Taxonomy (NCBI): domain Eukaryota; kingdom Viridiplantae; phylum Streptophyta; class Magnoliopsida; order Santalales; family Viscaceae; genus Viscum; species Viscum album. Next base: position 119,991,986 of record OY728128.1, read on the forward strand.
ACTATGATAATAATTTTACCACTATTTATAAGTTACATTTAATAATTGGTGGGTCTATTCAAAATAAATTACATTATTCAAACCATTAATTTCAAATTAAAATAATTGTTCTATATGAGAAAATAATGATATTTTATGTTTTATGATATTTTAATAAATTATTTTAAAATAGAAAAAAAATTTAATATGAAAATTATATATAGGGATATGAAATAAAATTTCACCGCTTAAACATTTTTTTTAATTTAGAAACCATATTGATTGAAAAATGTGGTATCACATTTTATGATACAAATGGTTAATTGGGGATTAATATAAAGATATATGGTTTATAATAACCTTAAAATTCTATGAATAATATTTCATAATATTATTTATATACTATATAATCCAGAATTAGAAATTAATATAATTTGTACCACTTTTAAGATTATTTTTCATTAATTTTTTTTAATTTTTTGAAAATATTACAGGGCTTCCCCTTTCCTATCTTATAAATGGACCCCCATACTCCATCATATTTAAAACACCATAAACATCATATCTCAAAAAACCATAAAATTTAATTATAAACATATTGAACCATGAATTAGTATATATAAAAATCTTAAAATATTATTCCAAGAGTCCTGAAAAATAGATATAAAGGAGTTCCACTAAAGAAGATTTAATCATCCTACATAAAATCATTAAATTTACATGTTCTTATAAATATTATAAATATATGTTATAAATTCCAAATTAATGAATATAGTTTATCAAATTTAATAAATTTTTATTTTTATGATTTATTAATCATTTTTAATTTTTATTCTGCAAATGGGAAGTGAAAATTATTACTCATTCATATTTGTGGACTAGCACCTCCACATAACAATATGATTCATTCTCCAATTAAAATATTTATTGTTGGATATTTAGATAGATATAATGTTAATATGTTAAATTTATGACATAATGATATTTTAAAAATTATAATAGTTTGTAATAATTTTTATATTGCCATCTGTTAAAAAAATAATAGCATTACTCATGTGTATGTGTAAACTACAACTTCCATGAGCCATGAAATTAATTTTTTCATTATCAAAATAGATTGTAATAAGTATATATATAATGAAGATATATTACATCAATGATATTGAAATAATTATGGATGGGTTAATTATTATCATTCATTCTTTTATTGCAACCATTGAAATACAATGACATTATATATGCATATGAATGGACAAACATCTTAATGATGTGATGTAATAAAATTTTCATTACTTATATATTTGAATAATTATAAAAATATATATAATGAATAAATAATAAATTTATTAAACTATTAATATTTTTAAGTTGATGAATCCATCAACATGGTGTGAATTCAAGATCAATAATACTGAAACATACGTGACAAATAATGTACTTATAACACCGCCTAATTATTTCAATAATGAATTGTTCATAAATTGGTGATAAGATGTCATAAGTAATTAATATTTTGTTTGAAATGTATTAATATGATTCTAGATTATATTAATTTAAATATCAATTTCTTAAACATTAAATTTCAATGTTTACGATGTTAGATGAGACAGGAGGAAAGGGTTTCTCCGTTCACTTTTATTTATGTAAGACACATTACATATTCACCACTTATTTCTAATTGGTGTTGTATATACTACTCATTAATTTATTTAAGGATTCCGATCCTTAGTTAGTTTTTTATTTCAAAACCCATCTACAATTCTATATGTCATGAGGTTTTGATTTATATGGTAAAAAAGTGGTAAGTGTTTATAGTATTAGTTTTACTTCTTTAAGACATATGTTATGTTATGAACATGTAAAATTTTATGAGTTGTATAAAATAACCATTAAAATGTTATATCATGAATATATTTCATTTAACTATTTTTTATTATTTAATTGATTCTATTATTTAAGAGGTCCATTATTTAAAATTCCCAAAGGTGTAAGGGGTTTATCTTTCAATCCAAGCTTATTTGAGATTCATTATTCATGAATTTCCAATGAGGAAACTATATGATTCTTACTGGACAATACCTTTTTAATATTTTAAACCACTTTTTATTTGTTTAATTTTTATTTTTTAGAACTATTTTTCTGGCTTTTTTAATCTAAATGGTTACAAAAATGTTTTTATCATAATCCAACCACATATATCATCTTTAGGTCAGAAAATCATTTTCTTTTATGTGTTTGTATTTTAGTATAAATTTAAAAATTCTTTTGAGTATTATTAAAATATTTTTGTATTCAAAATTAACAACTTTTTTCTTTTGAAATTATTGATTAAAAAATGTAATTTTTCATTTTCTAAATAAGTTAATTTTACAAAATTTGTTATCAAAATCGTTGTTTTAATGATTATGGTATGAAGTAAAATTCATGATTTCAAGAAGGTTGAATGTTTTTAAAATTAATTTCAATGTTTGGATGTTTGATTGGAAATAAAATGTTTTTCTTATATTTTTTTAAATATTTTAAATTTAAATAATTTATTAAAAAATGTAAAGTGATTTTTCATAAAGCAATATTTGAGTGGTTTTTAAAATAAATCATATATGATGATATATTTTTCGTTTAATTTTGATTTTTTTGGTATAAAATCCAATGGTATGTTTTTTTATTTGGATGGTTTATGATTTTGATGATTATATTTTTATGAAACCATTTTTACATGGGTAATTCACCATTGAAATTATGAAATTTTAATGAAGAAAATTTTCATTATACATGTCATGATATAGTGGCATGATTAGTTTTATATGATATTGTGTAAAATTATAGTTGTTGAAAATATAGAGAACAAATGGGATATATGGGAAGAACCTAACCACACTAATCTTGATGAATGTGTGAAGGAGAGTCCAGTGGATTCAGAAAGATACCCAAAAACAAATGACTTTGTCGGGTATAAGATGCTACTATAGTTAATAATGAAAACAAATGTGGAGTGTTTCACCCCTAATGTCACAATATAAACGAATAACTTTTGAGGGGTTGTGAAATATGAATCCAACCATTATTTCATATATTTTGATAGACCATTTCATTGAAGGTTCATTACTTATGGAAGGATCACACTTATCTCATCCAAACAAGATGTATTTGAAAAATAAGAGAACCAATATAGATATTCTATCATCAAAAGAGTTTGTTTATAAAATGGTGAGAAATTATAGAACTATAATTATCTCTATCAAAGGTTTATGGAGATAGAGGGGTTTGAGGACTGAAGAATGATAGTAAATGGGAGGGGATACCATCCTTTGATTTTTCCATATGATGAATCGAGGAGTAAATAAAGGATTTTTGGTTCAGTCTCCTTGAAAACATGGTTTCTATGAATTTAGGAATAGGAGATGATCTTTGATCCTAATGTTTTGAGGAATTCACAGGCTCATAACAATATTAATAACTATATGCAAAATTGGATGTATTGGAAACCGAGGATATTCTAGGATATAACTTCCATTGTTGATAATCCCTTTTTGATGATGAGAAAAATTAAAATCCATGATTTGGGAACAATGTGAGAGTACTAGTAGTGTTTGATAAGTCTTGTACCCTGTTTAAGGAGGTGGTGAAATAATCAAGGTATAACATCATCACAATTGAAATAAAATATCTATGGAAGCCATTGTTAGTCCTGAAATTTATTTTTATTTATCTATATTATGAATTTAGTATGGTCAATGACTATAGATTCTATAAGGAATGGGGTCAAAATGATGCTACTTACAGAATAAAGAAAGGGCAGGATATGATTACGACTCAATAATTTCATTGTGATTTGATTGAAGGAACCTCAACTAGAGTTGATGCTAACATGCATGGTACAAAAATGGATCTTACATATATTTAGGGCTTTTCCCCTTATGGATAGATATCAACAACAGCTAAAATATATGTGAATATGTTGGAAAGTAACATTTTCTCCCTTAATGTTATTATTAAAAATGATGAAGCGGTGAAAATATTCAATGACCTTCACACTTATTTGGATGATTTGATGTCTGGATTGTATAATTATAGAAATGGATCTACCTTTGTTACTAACACATGATTAATTCCCTCTAATGATGTTGTAGTAGTAGATTCCAGAATAATGGTGTCATCACTTGATTATTCACAACTGAAAATACTACAAGTGTATGATTACACTAGATTCCAATATAATTTTCCATGAAATGTGATTACAGGGGAAGTACCTCATGAATATAATAATATAATGGAGGAACCCCCAACTATGACTAATTATAGGATACCAATCCTTTTGAGGGGAATTTTTATAATGCACCAAAATTTCCCCAAGACACCAAATATCTTTCTAGAAACAAATACATTGACACAAAGCTGAGATATAGTGTGTACTGATGACATTGGGGTGTATGGATAGTTTTCATAGGAATCCACCTCTAATGATACTAGAAGTATGGTAAAAAATGATAAAAATGTCATGATCTAATGATGTACAGTGAAAAATTCACCCCATTGAGTAGTATTTTCTAGTTTGACGAGTTTAATGATTCCCATATTAATGAGAAGATTGAGAATGAAAAAATTTTGGAAGCTAGTGAATAGTTTCATTCTAATGATAATAAGTGAATTATTTGTAATATTACATTGGATGGAAAAACCATGGAGAAAACTGTAAAGACCCATAAAATTCAAGGAAATTTATTTCTTAATTTTCTTTGGGATTTTACAAGAACGCAATTTCTGACGGCACCTAATTCTGAGGCCCGGTGTGCCCGGAATCAATTTTCGAAGTTTAGCTCGGGTACGTTCAGTGAACGAACGAGCCGGAATTTCTAACTTTTGAACCGGTGCTAGGAATCAAATTCCAAGTGAACTGATGGAACCGCAGCACCGATATTTGCTTATGAACTCCATTCCGGAGTTGCGTTTACTCGAGAGAAGTTGATAAAAATTGTGGAAGTTAAAAATAAAAATTTAACAACAATTTTTATTTTACTCTAAGTGTTTAAATCCTTTAGATGGAAGTTGGGTAACTAACCAACCTCCCTTGGGAGGTTATGAGGGTGGTGGGGCCCACACGAACCCCACCCCTTCATATCCTCTAACCCCCTCAACTCACCATTAGTATTGTTAACTTAAGTTAATAACTTATGCCATTAATGTAGTGAGTTTAATGTGAGTTTTTGAAATTCAAAGACTTGAATTTCAAAAGCCATGTTGAGTTAATAAATTAAGTGTGGCTTAATTTATTTTGGGTTAGTTCCTTTGTTGCTGGAGAGGACTTGAGGGAAAAATAAGGCAAGGAGCTTAGAGATCATCTTCTTCATATTCGACGAAGAACACCATCCTTCCATGAAGAACGATGACATGCCTTCCTTCCTCTTCACTGCAACACGTGAGGAGACGCCGCTTCCTCCTCAGACACACCCTGACGTCGTCTTCAGATCCTCTTTCTGCGACGGTTTCTCTACGACGAATTTCTCCACAACGAAAACCACATTCAAGACGCGCTCATGGTTGGGGGTTTACGTGGTTTTCCTTACGTGATTATCTTCCATCTTTTATCCGTGATATTTGGACTGCATGATATCAGTTAACAGGAGGAGTCCGGACTGCACAAACACAGTTGTTCCCCTCCCTTATTGTTTTTCTTATTCTTGTGGATCGAATGAAATTGACGCAGTGTCGTCACACCACGCGGGACCGAGTGGTAAGGATGCGTAACATCGTCACGTCGCACGGGATCGAGCAGCAAGAATGCGCGACATCGTCATGCCACACATTCAAATTTTAAACTCTCGTGCGTGGGTATTTGATTGATAGGTGTTCGTATAATTTATTTTGGACAAATTATACCCTTGTTAATGATTAAAATCATGTGTTTATTGTTTTCCAATTAATAACACCTAACGCAGAGGACGCGGGCCGAACAAACACGGCCCAACAACCCTCCACAGCTTGTTAATCGATGTGCGGATCAACGAACGACGATGAAGCAGACCGCTATGGAATTTTAACCCCATCACAGTGAAGCTCCGGTCATGGAAGGACCGTTGGTGAAGACTGAAGGGGAAACGGACCACCGGAGTGCATCCGGTGGTCCACAGAAGGCGGTGGTGGCGCGCCGCCGGATGGTTGGCGGCGGTGGTTCGCCGCCAGCTTCAATTAGCGGCGAGGGGGGGGGGGGGGGAGTCGCGCACCCCGCCCGCGGCTTCCACGTGACCGCGCCGGCCTGGCCGGTCCAGGACCCGCCAGGTTAGACCCAGGTCGGGTTGCCTCGGTTCGGGCCGACCCAGGGGGGGTCGGGCCGTGTCGGTCCGGGCCGAGACCCCCCGTTTTTGGACCCTCTTTGGACTTTTTCCCATATCTTGGGCTACGGACCACCGATCGACACACCTTCAGTTGCGTAGCGATCCTTGTAATGAGATGGTCGCTTTGGTATATTGCAATCAAGGATTCAAAATACTTTGGGTTCAGCCATTTTGGTTCGGATATGAAACCAACCGGGCCCTCGGAGTGGAAACGCTTATATCTTGAGCTCCAGACGTCCGATTGGCGTGCCGTCGACTTTGATGGATTACTCTAAGTGAGAAGGATCATTTGGCTTACTCCGTTCAAGGTTTGGATGCCGTCGGAGTGCGGTCGGGTTGGTTCGCTCACGAAACCAACCGGGCCCCTAGAACGAAAAAGCCAATAACTCACAAACCGGGCGTCCGTTTGACGCGCCATCTGTCTCGTTGAATTCCTCTTGATGAGACGGAATTTTTTTCATACTTCGCCCAAGTTTTGGTTGTTGTTGGATTGTACCTGAAATTCAACCGGACCCTTGGAACGGAAAAGCTGTTATCTTTCAGACCAGACGTCCGTTTGACGAACCATTAGTGGTGTTGGTGATCTCATTGAGAAACGGTCCCTATGAGTATACCCTATGAGAGTTCGGGGTATAGTTGAGATACGGACGGGTTGGTTTTCTCATGAAACCAACCGGGCCCCTGGGCGGAAAAGGCTAATGACTCAATGATCGCGCGTCAGATTGACACGCCGACTGTTGCGTTGAGACCCCTATGATGAGGCGGTCCTTTGAGATACTTCTTCGTGGGTCTTTGAGATACTTGGAGTATCGACCTATAGCTCGTGGAGCAGACCCTCCCGGAGACGAGAGTGCGCAGTACGGAGACCATGTAGCCGACTGAGACCTGACGACTGCTTGGCTGACTCGACTTGGAGTGAGTCGACTAGGCTAGTGGACGGAGCACTACATTGTTTGGGTGCAGACCCAAGGCAGACGGAGCACAACCTGTCTGACAGTGCAGACCCGCGGTACTCGTTTGGAGAGTATTTCAGCAGGCTACAAGGGGGTGTGCACTACTGTGTTTGGGTGACATACCCCGGCGGGAAGCACTATAGTGTTTGGGTGGCTGACCCGCGGTACTGGATAGGAGGAGTACATCAGCAGTCTTAGGTTAGTGAGCAGTACCTCGGAGTCATGACATGACCATTGTACACTCCAGAGACGGGGCTCTTCAGCAGTTACGGTTTCAATAATGAAAATCCTGGTTTGAGCTAAGACTTTTGACCCTTGTGTTTACCTCATGATTGATATGGGTCACTTGATAACTTAGGTATATGTATGGGCATATACCTGGGTAGTGGTTATCCATTGATTTCATAATCCTAGTGATTGAGATGGGTTACTTGATAACTTAGGTATATGTATGGGAATATACCTATGTAGAGGTTATCTGTTGATATCTTCTTTGTGGTTATCCTTGTTGTTTTTAGTGAGACCTTGAGGGTCTCGAGGTCCCTACTGAGTATCGTTATACTCACCCCTGCACAGGCTATGCCCGCACCTCGTTGTGTTGGTTGCAGATGACGGCAGTGCTGACGGAGGCCGGGTGTTCGAGGACTGGATGGTACCCGGAGGTGGACTACATGATGAGTCAGTATCCGGAGATGGACTTCATGACGAGATGACACATGGAGGAGGTTGACGGGCGAGAGCGTTGTGGAGGCTATCTGTACCTACCCTTCAGGTAGGATTCATAGTGGACGATCCAGGAGCTGCGCCATCTGTACCTACCCTTCAGGTAGGATCCGAGGAGGACAACCCATGAGCTACTTCCTTTCTTCCAGCTGTTGTCTTTTTCTTGTTGTAATTTGTTCATTTGTAGTTGTACATTCATTTGGGTTTGTATTCTGGACCATTTACCTTTCATCACTTCTCTTTGTAGTTACTATTTTACATCCGCTTGTACTCTACGGTGTTTTCTTTACTTTTATAAAGGCAATTCCTTCCAAGTTATCGGGATTTTCTCCTTTTGTGCTAGTCGCCAACCCCTGGCCTATGGATGGTGGGCTTGGGGTAGTCACGGCATGGGCCCCAAGGATGGGTCGTGACAAATTGGTATCGGAGGAGTCGGTTCTACCACAGAACATATAACATTGATGTTTTCTTTCTGTGAAGCAATAGTGTTAAGAGTACCGAGTGTGGTTTTCAGTTCAGGGAGTCCAGTGTTGGTTCGGGCGGCCGAAATATCCATACACCAGGACCCTGACAACTGATTTCTGACTTTGTGCATGAAAACACTGATTGTGTGTGTGTTTCCAGAATTTTTTAAATATCAGCTCAAACCAGGTCAGCTCACCAGGTATAAACGTTTGACCATGTCACGTTGTTTCTTTCAGGATACCTTTTCTCGGACGACCAGCTAGAGCCCAGAGGGATGTGCGTACTAACAGCCTATCGAGCGACGAGGCTTCGGTACAGGGCCCTATTGCAGTTGAGGCACTAACGGAGGCACCAACGGTACTACCATATGTTGGTCCACCGATGCCACCAACCCCAGCAGTAGGCGATGCACGCCACTGGAGCGCGCTGCACGAGTTCCAGCGCCAGAGGCCACCTAGGTTTCGGGGAGAGATGGACCTGCAGGTGGCTAAGGTTTGACTGGAGGCTGTGGTGAGAGTCTTCTGGTTAGTAGGGACGCCTGCAGACTTCATGGTGATCTTTGCTGCCAGCCTTCTTCAGGCAGCAGCAGGAAGGTGGTGGAGCCACTTGTTTCAGTTTTTCGACGGGTTGACCTTCTCATGGGAAGACTTTGAGACCTTCTACGGGGTGGAGTTTGTGCCAGTGGCTCTACACTCCGAGCATGTTCAGGAGCTGCTGCCTTTGCCGCATGTTTTTCGATCAGTAGTCGAGTCATCTGTGGGCATTAGACAGATGATGCAGAGGTCCAGGAGGACCAGACCAGCAGTTGGGCGATCTCGGGTTTTAGGATCGGTTGTGCGTGGCACCCGGGGTGGGGTCAGAGCCAGGCGTGCCAGAAACAGATAGTGTTACTCATGCAGCGGGAAGGGTCACCTGGCACGTGACTGTCAGACTCCTCGTATAATTGATCCACATGCATTGGTGAAGCCACTGAGGTAGAAGCAGCAACGAGTGCTTGAGCAATAGCCGAGCAGTGGACAAGGCCGTAGAGCTCTGAGAGTAGGTGGATAGGAGCGGAACTTGTGGATACGTCCCATGTACTTCCAGTTCCATGTTGCTAATTTTTTCGTGTCTTTGTACTATGAGCTGTAATAATAAAAAGACACTTATCTTTGTTTGCTTTCCTGTCCTTTTGTTTGGTTGATACTGAGTGGTCCCGGTTAAACTGTTGACTTGACCCTCACTTTTGAGATTTCTACTAGAGGAGACCCAGTGACCTCACACTGATGTCGACAGTGTGACTTGACCCTTAGAGGCGAGAGTGACAGTTGGATCTCTTAGTAGTTACTTTGAGGCCTTACGACGTCATCCATGGCGTGAAGGCATCATTCATGTCAGGATTGACTGTATTAGGCAATGGTCATGGTTTATCCAAGGAATGAGACCGTGTTTCACTTTTCAGAAAAGGAGAAATTTTAGCAGCTCTTTCAGATCGTAGTCAAGGAAGGTGCAAGTCATCCAGGAGAGGATGAAGACTGCACAGTGCTGTAAGAAACAGGAAACTAGCACCAGTCTTAGAGACTCGGGCATGTTAAATGTTTCCATAAGAGGAAGCATAAAGGAGATATGAGTCTGTGAAGTAGCAGACGTGGAGGCAAAGCTAGGAGAGCAACATGAGGTGGTGTATATATTAGCATGCTACAACCACCCGCCTTAGTTATCCCCGCCAGGCTCAGGGAGCTGGATGGCGGAGGAAGAGAGTAGCTGCATGTGGTCAGGGAGACCTGAAGACTGCTTGACCGACTCGACTTGGAGTGAGTTGACTAGCCTAGTGGACAGAGCACTACTTTGTTTGGGTGAAACCCATGATAGATGGAGCAGTACCTGTGTGACAGTGCAGACCCGCGGTACTCGTTCGCAGAGTACTTAAGCATGCTACTAGGGGGTGTGCACTACTGTGATTGGGTGACATACCTCGGTGGGAAGCACTACTGTGTTTGGGTGACTGACCTGCGGTACTCGATAGGAGGAGTACCTCAGCAGTCTTAGATTAGTGAGCAGTACCTCAGAGTTGTGACAGGACCACTGTATACTCCAGTGACAGGGCTCCTCAGTAGTTACGGTTTTGATAATGAAAATCCTAGTTTCAGCTGAGACTTTTGACCCTTGTGTTTACCTCATGATTGAGATGGGTCGCTTGATAACATAGGTATATGTATGGGCATATACCTGGGTAGTGGTTATCCGTTGATTTCATAATCCTTGTGATTGAGATGGGTTACTTGATAACTTAGGTATATGTATGGGCATATACCTAAGTAGAGGTTATATGTTGAGATCTTATTTGGGGTTATCCTTGTTGGTTTTAGTGGGACGATGAGGGTCTCGGGGTCCCTACAGAGTATCGTTATACTCACCCCTGCACGGGCTATGCCCATACCTCGTTGTGTTGGTTGCAGACAACGGCAGTGCTAACGGAGGCCGAGTGTTCGAGGACTGGACGGTACCTGGTGGTGGACTACACGACGAGTTAGTATCCGGAGGTGGACTTCGCGACGAGACAACACACAGAGGGGGTTGACGGGCGTGAGCATTGTGGAGGCTATCTGTACCTACCCTTTAGGTAGGATCCGTGGTGGATGATCCAGGAGCTGCACCATCTATATCTACCCTTCAAGTAGGATTCGAGGAGGACAACCCAGGAGCTGCTTCCTTTCTTCCAGCTGTTGTCTTTTTCTGTTGTACTTTGTTCAGTTGTAGTTTTACTTTCAGTTGGGTTTGTATTCTGGCCCATTTACCTTTCAGCTCTTCTCTTTGTAATTAGTGTTTTACTTCCGCTTGTACTCTGTGGTGTTTTGTTTACTTTTATAAAGGCAATGCCTTCTCAGTTATCGGTATTTTCGCCTTTGGTGCTAGTCGCCAGCCCCTGGCCTATGGAAGGTGGGCTTGGGGTAGTCACGACACGGGCCCCAAGGATGGGTCATGACAAAAACACCAAAATGTGTAAGGAAACGTAGAGGAGGAAAGAAACGGATAACCATGTGGATGTGACACAATAAATAGGGACTATAAAATGATGAAAATCCCTCAATCAATGATAATAATATACCTGAATTTTCATTGTCTAGAGGATTCATTAAAGTAAAAATCCCTTATAAATTCGATCATGGCCAATTAACCCATTCTTATTGGAATTACTGAACAAACAAATGGTGTTTGATAATTATAAATTTTTCAAGTGGTCATCTCATGGTTACAAAATTTTCAATAAATACATTCATGACAACAATATAGATCATATATAGATTCTGAAGCATGAAATCATTCATATCATTAGATACAGAAAATACGATTAGATCAACTTGGTCCCTTTAAATGCCCCGTGCTGTTATATCTATCTTTATTTTCTATATATATCAACATCATTAAACCGAAAAATGTACTTATTGAAGGATATTGGGTTTCTCATTGAAATATAAAGCATATAGATGTGAAAATTGGGTATTTAAATACTATTTTTTTGCATAAGGAATGAAAATGAGATAGCTTCATCAAAAAATCATCTTTGGAGTTACATTAATGAAATTACTAAGGCATTCTAGTAGAAGTACCAATTGATGGGGATAAATTTACATTGAATATGCACACCATTAATTGGAGACAACCACGAAATCCTGATAGATGTTTTATATAGATGGATGAAAGGAATGAGACAAATTGGGCCTCAAGATACACCCTACCATTGAAACATTCATGTTATAACCTCATCCTTTTGGAAATCACCACCAAAATTACATGTTCCGTAGCTCTACCTTTTCATTTAACAAATTGACAGATTTTCACTCCAAGATGCAGGGAGGTCATTATTGAGGCATTGAAAATAAAACCGATTGGAATCCTTATTGCAAATATTTATGGAAATTAAATGACATGAAAAAGGATGAATAAGGGAATAGATTATAAATACATTTTAATAACACGATCTTGATATAAAGGATGTCGAAGATACACTTCATAAATTCCAAATTAGGAACAAGTACAAGATTTCACCTTCGATAGATGAAATATAGGCCCACTACAAGTTGTATTACCTCCTAACTACAATTGAAAATGTTTTATCATAATCATCTGAATGTAATATAGATGAAAAAAGTTAAATGAAATTTTATGATCTTCTTCATAAAATATAAATATACTATAATAAAAACAAGGAACAATATAATGATCATTGGTGGATGATTACACACCTATGAATATGGCTATTCCAAGGAAGGGGGGAAAACATCAATGGGTTTTATTCTGGTGATGGAAGGGAAAGAACACTAAAAATCATTGATAAACTATCAAAATTAATAAAATAATACCTAAGAAACTCCTAGCCATTTCACCTTAAAGGGAAAAAGACAAATTGGTACTTTTCTCCCCAAATATTAATAGTGTAACTGGTCTATTTTGTTTTAAAAATAAATTCTTTATGTTTTTGTGATATTATACAACATTATATTAATAAGGAAACAAAGAAATTATTCATTCATGATTTTATTCGTTAGGGATTCAACTCACACTTATTTTGATTGATTCCAAAGGAAGAAGGTGCAATTGATATCCACTACATTAGGATAGTTTCGATTTTGGTTCAATGTTCCTAAATATATATGTAATACTCCCTTTAATAAGTTGGGATGAATTATTAATTAACATATCACCCTAAACAAGATTGTGTTTGTACAAACTGGAATTGGTCAAAACATTTAATTCACAGCATATGAAAGCGTTAATATGATGAATAAAAAAATTAAGGATGGTAACTTATATCTCAAAATTGAAATCTATTATAAATACGATACTTTTAAATAAATAATTTTAGTTTATTTCCTTGGGAAATATTTTTTAAAAATCTATTATCAAATTTTTCAATACCATACTCACATCTGCAAGATTGTTTGTACTTATAAATGGACTTCCAAGGGGGTTATCTCAATTGTATTAAAGAGTTATACTAGGAGACCCACTCTTAGAGATTTGTTTTTCTATTTTTTATGATTACATGAGAATATGAATTAATTAACATTATCATATTGGAATTAAAAAGAGAATTAATGACGATATTTTTGACTTTACTCAATCACATCTACTATACACTGATGATATCCTCCTCTTTGGTCAGGGATCATAAAGAAACATATCTATGATCAGATACATTTTTCCCATTATGAATATCTTCTAGGAAAATCCATCAGCATGAATAAATGATTTATTATATATTGTGATTGATTAAACATTTGATGGAAAAATTATTATAACTAGATGTATTTGAGTGAACATGTGATCCCTTTAATTTAATTATCTTGGTGTCCCATTATTTTTGGGCAAGGTGAGGAGTCAATATCATGGGAATTTTTTTACCTGGAATCATTAATCAACTATATAGACTAAAATGAAAATTAATTTCTCAAGTGGATAGGGTATTAATTGTAAATTTTTTTATTTCATCTATTTTTTAATTCTCCAGTATTTATTGGTGGCCAATAAGCCTTATAAATGAACCTAATGGTTTGATAAGGAATTTCATATTGGCTTTGTCAGTGTATGAGAGGATGTTGATAAAAGTATCCTGGAAATCATGATTAAACCCTTTTGAAATTGGAGGAACTGAAATTAAAGATATTAGGATATTAAATGATGGAGTAAATGTGAAAATAAAATGGAATCTCATGACTTATAAGGAATCCCTTTTTGAATTCCTCTCAATCATTTTCAAAAGGATGTCACATGACATATAGCCACATCAACACACATATTCTCATTCAGCCTTAATTAGGAATTATATAAATGATATCATGTTGAATACACATTTGTTGGTGTGAAAGAATTACATCCTATGTATTTGGATACACTTATTGATTTAGAACCCATTCAAAGACATCATTAATGTTATATCAAATATAGATAAAATGAATATTAATGATATTCTGATGCACATCAATAGCACTGATAACCCAATCCCTCTAAAAACCAGAATGGGGATTCATAATTATTGTTTTATGGATTTAAAAATACTAATATGGAGACCCAATAGAAATGTGATATTCAATGTAAATGAGTTCTGTATGACGGAGTGTAATGGGTCTAATCTACGAAAAACATGTAAAACAAATTTCAAGGTAAATGTTATTTAACCCTTATGATTTTTCTTCCTTTGGAGGATACGAAAAAATGGTTACAACGCATGATAAATTTTTGAGAGATGAATAAAATATTTTTTCATAATGAAATTTCTTCTAGAATGAGGAAGAAAATACACAACACCACTTCCACTATTATGGGTGTGCACAATATCTCTATACATATACCAGTAATTCTTTATGTTATGAATGTTAAATGACCAACATATGGTCAAAATAATTAATTAAATTGGATAAAATATACAAATTGTTCACGTCTAAAAAATGTTGCTGGCAGTAGAAGCCTCACATTTGGAGATTGTGTGTTAGGAAAGAGATTAAATGGGTTTTTACAATCTAACTACCCTGATTAATTATTTTAGAATTTCAATTCATAAGGATATTTATGATTCTTTTAAGGTTCAATCAAGATACACGATCAATAGAATTGAATATATGATTATCCTAAGAACATTGTGTGTTCTGGGATGATCTTGGGAACCTCTTTGACTCAAATCTATACAATGGATTCCACTTGTCATCTTATGGATGAAATTCAAGGTTGATGGTGAAACATCCATTTTTCAAAGGCCATATAGTTTTGGTGGTATCATCTGCTCTCACCATGGTTTTGTTAAGGGATTATTTAATAATTATAATTGAATATTAATTTCTTATGATTCTCAATTATGTTCTATGATATATTATATTATGTATGATATACAATATAATTTGAAATATATATTGATGGAATGTAATTCCAAAATTGTATTAATGGATTTATAAAAAAGAACTAGGGATATTACATGGAATATTATACATCATGGTATTCAATGCATGAATTAGGTCGAGTTCCTAAAGTTGATATCAAGTGCAAAAAACATTATCAAAGATTGAGATTATAGAAATTATAATGCTGTGGTATTTTAGAACCACATATTATAGATCATGATTTTTGGATATACATATGTACGGGGTGATTCGACCTTGTTTTTTAAAACCCTTTATAATGAAATCCATTTCATTCATTTAATTTAATAAATTTTCAGAAACAACATTGACATGATATGGGCCCATCATTGGGTGAATTTCCTTCACCTATATGTATGGGATTATTATATCATTGGTGATCTTGTAATTATATGGAACACCAATGAATTTTGTGTATATTAATATCTGATGATATTTTAAGAAATAGAATACGATGAAACCCGTTTAGTAAGGGACTCTATCTACTATGATAGTCTTGGGAGTGGACCATGGATAAGGATATGATGGAATAACGAATAAACCCAATCCTAAATGATAGCTTTATTAGTGATAATTGATTAAGTAAATCAATTACAATTTTTATGTGTATTCCAAAAACTTATGTCGTATTCTTATGATGGGTTCTCATGTATTATAATTGATAATTAATTATTCTACACAATTATGAATTTTAACTGTTTTTTTGAATAACCATTATCTCATGATTTATGATTAATAATGTTATTTATTAAGATGGTTTGATTATTAGTAATATAGATTATGTTCCCAAAACCATAATCCTATCTTATTCCCTTTTATTACCATAGATTTATATCTCTTATGTCTATCGTTACAAAGAATCTATGCTAACCTTTTATTATTTATCATTTCCCCTAAATTATGGTTAATGGTTTTACAAATGATGTGTCTAAGAATGAAACTGGTTGTGAATAACATAGTTGGGAATAATTTAAATCATATATGTAGTATTGTATACTATATACAATATTCCAAATACACTAAACTATTATTATTGTAGTATGGATTGTAATGTTATATAACAAATATTCAACTAATAAGTGGTAATATATATGTGACAAAATATTTTATTCACCATAGATGAAATAAATTTAATTTTTTTGAAATTTTTTTAGAGAATATGATTAGAGAACCTTCGAGAAAACCATAGGTATAACCATAATTATATAATAACATCATAAATAGTAACCTCAATTAGGGTAAATCTAGTAATTTTGTTTTAAAGTAATATGACTAAAAATAATCCAATCACATTCCTATAATAAAATTTATGAGTTTGTATCAACCATACTTATCATATATTACAATTTAAGGTTAATATTTACCATTTTCACTATAAACTTATTGTATATTATTTTGTGTAAGTAAAAAATATAAAATTTAACTCTCTTTATTTTAATAAATATAATATTTTGTAGTATGGATAAAAACAAAATATGCTCATTTATAAAGGGTTTTTTGTAAGATAAATTATGTAATTATCTTTATAATATATTTTTTATTTTATTAATGTATTTATTACCATAAATACATAGGATTATTTGACATAGTTCTCATGAAAGTAGTATAAAATTAGGAATATAATTTTAAAAATTATTAAAGTAATATATTTTTGACTATATATAGAGTTATATTAGTTTTTAGGTAGATATAATAAAATAGGTATGTTATTAAGTATTATATTAAAATTAATTTCCCTTTACGTTATTATTTTAGGGAAAATAAATTAGTTGTTCAAAAAAAGATATTATTGATATTTTCTAATAGAATATGTTTTATTAAATGATTTAAATTTTAAAAAAATATAATAGTCATACAAATGATTTTTATACAGATACAAATACCATCCATCATCCCACTATAATCCCATTATCATTTATAGTTAATTTCATAAATCATATAATGTAAAAAATATTAATATCATGGTAATCATCAAAAGGGTAGACAAGGGGTTAAAACAAATAGATTACTATAAAAAATCATATAAACATATATAAATTTTATTTTTTGACATTATCTATATCCATATTCATTGTATCTTCTAATTATATTAATTGTTTTCTCCTATCTAGGAATTTTTATTTATATTAATTTATTACTAAATAAAATTTCAAGCACCCTCCTCCCCACAGATATAAAATGAAACCTTCTATTCTCTCTTCCTTAATGAATTTGAGAACACTATTTCATCATATACCTACCCATGTCTCTCAAAACATGACTTTCCTTATCCTATAAACCATGGTTACATTATCAATCACATATAGGAAGGACTTTTCTATTGATCAAATGATTTTTATGAAAAAGTGGTATAGTTATTAACCACGATGGATCATTTTTATTAATTATTATACCACATTAAAAAAATTTAAACCATTCTAAAATATAAACATCAATGTCATATATAAGAACATAATTTATTATTTTAATGAAATTATCTATATCTATATTCTCTTCCATAAAATGGGAAATGAAATTATTAATCATGTGTATGGTGGAATACCACCACATGATCCTATGAAATTTTTTTTCCATCCCCAACTCTCACTAATGTTTATTATAATTTTTTAAATGAATAAAAATGATATTATTGATATAATTATAATTATTAAAAATTTATTTTTCATATATATTATTACCCTTTGATATATTTTAAAATTATAATGTTGTTTTTCAGAAATGTGGACAACCACCTCCAATGAGGACATGTGATTAATTATTCATCACAAAATCTCATGAGTGATAAATATATAATTATTTTAAATAGATATTATTATATTTATTATATAATAATTAATCTGGGATGATAAAAAACATACCTTATTTATATCATAATAAGTTTATAATGGAAACTCTACTCATGTGTACATACGACCAACCATCTCCTTGTTTTTATTGTATTTCATTTTTTATGAGAAAATTTTATTTATGTATTAAAAATTAAATTTAAACTGATTATTATTTCATGATTCTAACTCTTTATATTTTGGAATAATTACCTTTTTTCCAAATGTTTTCCTACCAAATTCATATTCAATATATGAACTGAATATAGACATACCGTTAGACAGGAAATTAATTGAACATGTAATTATATTTAAACAATTACTAAACAAATGTACAATGAAACAAAATAATTGTTCTTAAGAATGAAAATAATGAAAATAATTTTATTATTCAGGATGGTAAATAACATACATGCTGATTCAAACATGTCGTAATGGAAATATTAACTTAAACCCACATTTTAAATAATTTAATGGTTTACCTTCAAATTTTTTTAAATCTATTTCCATATAAATGTAAATATTTTCCTTTAAATTTATATTTAATTAAAATAATATTAATTAATTTTTTTCTCTTCTTTTGATTTTAATAAAAATTTATCATGTAGAGTCTTTTTATGTATTTTATAAGGAATGTTTTTAATTTTATTAGAAATGGTAAAATAAAATGATCTATTTAAACATATATGGAATCAATATATTTTCCTATTCCAAAAACCATTATTTGATATTTGTATAACGTTACAATAAATCATGATTTCTATACGTGAATAACTTTTCTTTCTTTATTCTTGTTATTTAATTTTCATAACGAGTTCTTAAAAAAGATAATCCATTTAAATATAAAAAAGTGATTTCTTTATTTATTTAGAATACTTTTTGAATTTTTTTTCTTCCGGAAAAAGTGAATGTAAAAAAATTATTTGTGATATGGTAATTGGACATTATATATAATGAAGGGTTAACATCATTATCGTTATATTTTGGTATATCCTGATATAGATTATATGAATATGTGAGCCACATATAGATTATATGGAGGTTGAGCTTAATTATAGATCACTAGTTCAAGGAATAATATCCCTTCCCATCATTAGAATGACAATGGGAGATAATTAGGGAGATTTTGTAATAGGGGCTAAATTGGGATTCAATTATTTCTGATAATAGTTTAACATTTTTAAAAAATATGACATTTTATGTCACCTAAAATGAATTTTATTTTATATCAATGGAATTTTAATTATTTTCTTTTTGAACAAACTTCTTTTTTATGAGTGCATATGATTTATCTAATATGATCAATTAATATAGATATATATTTAAAAATTATTATGGTTTTCATTATTTTCACTAGACTATCAGATTACATTATTTTTTTCAATTACAATATTATTTAGCTATGTCGACTTTTTAAATATTTTTCATAGGGTTTATTGGTCAGTAAGAATAATGATGATTTTTTTTTCAATGTCATGAATATTTTTATTAAATAAAAAAATATGTATAATATTAAATGTTTTATATCATGGAAAAAAGGATAGAGAATAGAATCATACAATTGAAAATATTTTGTTTTGTTTTTATGATATTTAATAAATAATTATATAAAAATATAAACATAAATGATATATGGGAATACCATAAATTGAATTCATGTCTAAATTCATTAGATTTTATAATATTTTATGATGATCCCTTATAGTTGATATTCGAGTAAATTTTTATATGTCAATATTTGTTTTGATAATGTAAATAGAATAACCTTGATAGATTATACTTTATAATTTAGTTTAAATGATAATTATTTTTAATATTAAAATGTTCCATATCTAATATATGTTTATTTATAATGGTTTTACTTAGATGAATAATGGTTGGTGGTGTATGAAGGTATCAAGAAGAAATTATTCTTTACAATTAGCATCCTGAATCATTGGAATTGTAGAGAATTCATAACGAGAGGAATGGTTACTCATTCTTTCTACATTTATATAGTAACTATTACAGACGAAGTTGAAATCCATGCACATAAAAAATGATACTCTTCTGTCCCACGTTTTTTTATCTGTAGATGATATCAGGGGATGTTCTTCATAAATCCTTGGAATTGTTTATGATCTCCGAAGGCAGAGTTGTTGATAAGGTTCTATCGGTCAATTCTACTGAATAAGAAGCCATAAAAATTATTGGGAGATCAATTAGGGTGACTTTTCATGAGGAGATATATTTCTGGATCTAAAAAGCATGACCTAATCATAGTTGGGGGATTCAACAATGGAAAGATTAGTGTTGAGTAGTTCTTCCATTTCTGGGATAAGGTGGACTTTCAGTTATAAGATCATATAATGGATTAACCAAACACTCGGTTAAAAAGTATTACTTGGAATTTATTTAATGAGATTAAACATAGTGGGATTAATTTTTTCTTTAATGGCTTTGTTATTTCATTTTTTGGTTGAACTCATTGTTTCAAACTTCTTCAATACAAGTGTTTGAATAATAAACATTTAATTATCAATCATATAAATAATACTGAATCATTAGAATTAGAACAGATCAATATTTTGAATAATGCATAAATTGATGGAGTCATTAAGTGGTGGTGGAATCGATGTTTGAGAGAAAATATATTTACCATTGAATAACATATTGATTGCTGAGAATTTTTGGAAAAATTACCCTCTGTATTTTTATAGAACATTTAGTCCAGTTGTAACCAAATGATTGATCAACTATATAGAAAATATAATTGATTTTAAGGGATGTTCAAGAATATAAAGGGAAATAGTTTCAATTTGACGTTTTGATTGTGAAGATTACATATGGTGGTCTATGATTAAGTATACCAACTTGGGAGATGAGCTTGATTCCATTAAATATGACACATTAAATAATATGGTTCTCATAAAATATTTAATAATGGTTTTGTCTGTGGAGGGAGAAAGAATTTGTGGAATTGAGCCAAAAAAGATGAATATTTAGATGATGTGTAAAAATAAAATTTTAGAACATCGTCTAGGGACAAACGAAATTTTATTAAAGACCATGCTGGTAAAATTATTATATTTTAATATGTGATGAAAACAATTAGATGATATATAGATGTACTAAATGTTAAATTATTTTAGAAAGTAATTATCAATTCTGGGAATGTATTCATGATGTTTTCTAACACATATGTGCTTCATGATGATAATAGTAGAAAAGAAGTCATGTTGGAAAGAAATAGATTAGTAGAAAACTAAGAATTGAATGGGTAATCCCCTATTATGTCCCAACTATTTTAAAATACAATACATGGAATATTATATATAATCTAGAATGTGTTTCTACTATTTCAAGTTTTTCTTTAGGGTATATGAAAGAAGTTAAAATTTTCATTAATAATTGATGAATGGGATAAAATATAACCATTCAATGGTGAAATGTTTTAACTACAATGATGTAAAATCATAATTTTAATTTTTTTCTAAAGATCCATAAATGTATTGAATAATAATATATTTCATCTAAAAAGATGTCCCCAATGGATTCAAGGATGTTTTAGGATTGTTTGGACATAGTATAGAGCATTATGTGTTGATCTATAATGAAACGAGGTGATGTGCATGGTTAGTTTATTGTAATAATAATGAAGAACTAAAATCATTCAACATTAGAAGAGAGATACACAGTTTGAAAAAAATGAAACATGGGATACACAATCCAGAAAAACAATAAATTTACTATAGGTAAACCACAAATAGTTTATTTTTTTTCTATCCAAACATGTAGACAATATATGGTTTCGTAATCTAGATACTATGAATAACATGGTCAGTGAACAATTTTTCCAACCACACACCCCATTAGAAAACTATGTTAAAATATTTTTCCCATCATTATTTCCACCCTTATACCACCTTATTTCATTTCATTTGATAGTATCCATTCCTCCTATAACACCCCCATATTCTTCTCCACTATTATTTGGTGAGTTAACTATGTATAGATGTCAACTTGATCATTTTTCAAAACGTTGGATCCCCCTCAGTAATTATATCACTCCACTTTCTAATTTTATATACTTTTTTCTACATCTTCAATGATAACAATGTTAATGCTAATATTATATATTTTCATGAAATTTTAATTTTTTCTATTTTATCTCATTCCATCCAAAAAATGAGGGTTATAGAAGATGTGTAGTCTACCTCAGGGCTAAGGTAGGTTGTCTATGACTATTCCTTCAACATCTATCCATTAATAAATTGTTCCACTGTCATACACAAAATAATTACCATGATTTGAATCTAATAATTTCATTCCATTAAATAGAGGAAAAAGTCATGATTTTGAGGTGTTAAAATCCACATAAACATTATTAGAGATTGAAAACGTCAAGACAAGAAACTAAATTGGTTGTGTTCTAATTTATTCCCATGAAAAATATTATTAACATTAAAATGAATATATTGTTGTGTGTTTAATTATAACATATAAAATTGTAGGATATAAATACTTATGAAATGAAATTATATAATTATATATACCTTATGATTAGTTTAACACATATTAATTTTTTATTGGTCATTTTAGTCTGTCAAACCATTATATATGTGAAACTCCTTGTGTGGGGATGGAATTTCTGAGTGGGAATTCCCTGATAAAACTCATTGGATTTTTCACAATTCTACCAAATCCAATGCCTGAGCAACACAAACCTGAAGTCTGCCTCTATAGTCCTGGGCCTGATGACTAGTTTTGAAGTCAAAACTAACACAAGGATGCCTTATCCATAGTACTTTTAAGGAAAAAATGACAATCAAGATGTATAGTTTCATAGGAAGGAAAGGAAAATATACAAAACACTAGGGGAAAACCATTAATGTAATCATATAGATAGTAAAATAATATTGTAGTGTAAAAAATAAACTCAAAGGGAAAAAATACACACCCAACCATAAAATTATACCAACTAAAAACAAAATTGGATTGTAAACTAGAGAGATAGCCTTTCTCCTGATCTCCATGTTACATACAACATATACATCCCACATCTCCAAATATTCCAAAGATCTTATGTTGTCCCCAGTATCCTTTTAATTTTTTACATAAGTCATGAATCATGTGGGAAATCACATTTATGGGTGACTATATACATACCCAACAACACTGCATGAATAATAAAGGAGGATCAGTAAGAGATACAATTGGGAAATAAAGAATGTATAGATTAAACATGATGCAGAATGTAGTAAAAGATATCAACTCAAACCAAGGAAAGTGGGAAATTAATATCATCGAAATATAATGGGATCAACATGGTTTATAGATTTATTAAAAATCAATAATTTTCAACTTATATATGAGATTAGACTCATCCAACCACAATATGATAAATACAGAATGAAGAGTGCATAAATCATGAATCTTTTTAACCCATTGTAGGAGTGTAATGAAATTAAAATATATGGATATAGATATATACTTATTCGAAATAATGAAAATTGAGACAGTAATGGAATCCCCATCCCACATCAAAAACTATTAAGTTGATTCTCTAATTGATCTGAAATTCTATAAACGATGCACAACATCTCATACATCTTCCTAGAAGTAACCATCCATGGTAGGCCACACATCAACAAAATGATGAAAATTCAAGGGAACATAATATCTAGATAGAGACCCATAAACGTTTAAAATAGTAGGGTTCCACTTAGTGGGAGAGGACCAATACCCAGCCCAGTTGGAGTGTTTTACACATAATGTCACTGATGACCTATACCTTGCCAATCTATAGGTTTCCACTCGATTGATATTGATGAGCCATGCCCAGCCAAGGTCGAGGGTTCCACTCAATAGTTGGAAGAGGAGACATGGCCTCCCTAGTAAGAGCTTACCACACTATAAGTAATAATGGAACCAATCCCATCCCATCTAGAGTATTCTACTTGAATGTCGATAGAGGATCCAAGCCCTTCCCAGTTTTAGGGTTTAACTCAAGGAGTCATCGTGAACTCATTCCCAACCTGATTAGAGGGTTCCACTCTACAATTGAGAGAGATCTCATTCCCTATCTAGTTGTAAGTTTCAACTATAGTGGTAGGGGACCCCTGTCTATCCCAATTGGAGGTTACAACTGTAAATGACATTGGGAACCCATGTCTAGCCCATCATGAGGGCTCCACTCAGGATTCCTCTAGTGATACTACATGATCTCTATCATTGTAGAGATTCACCTAACCAATCATCATGCCATATAATTCATCATAATATCCAAATATCCATAACCGAGGGAATAATTTCATTTTACTTGGAAAACATCTTAGCATAGGTGACTTGTGGGAAAAATCTGATTTTAAACAAAAAAGATAGAGAATCATGAATTTCCTCTGAAGGGGCGAAGGGTACACCACCTATCTGGGTACCCACACATCATGGTGTCTCACTCCATCACTTGTTTTTTCCCTAAATATACAAATCCCTCCATTAAATGATGATTACATGGCATGTGGGCAATATACACAACATTCCTATGCCACACGGTGTCCTGTCACTGTTCTTGGTCATGCTGGTGCATCTATGTTGGGACTGTGTACATTAGTACACAGTGTGTTTTTGTAGATGAGGTTATGAAAATGTTCCCTTTCGAACCTGTTAAATAATGTTCATAAAATATTCTTATCTGTTTTCTCCATCACACAACTCATACAAACATAGAATGGGGAACATAGCTTATAGAGAACCTAAATTGTATGCGATCCTTATGAATAACTAAAACCCTAGTTTCAATGACCCTAGTGAATTTTTTTTCAACATGGAAAATGTTATATAGTTTGTGTTTTCAATGATTTACTTATCATTCCACAAGATTCAAATTTGGCCCATTATCTTCGGTTATAGCATTGATTCCACCTGAAAATAGATGATCTAGTTCCGATTTTTCATTTTCGACTATTGGGTGGGTGGAAATCTGGTTCCATCAATCATTGAAGGTTGTCCTTGTGTCTCAAAAACACTTGGGTTACTAACCCATTTAAAATATAACCACTTATCCCTAAAATTATAATACAAAACCAAAAAGTATCCAGGATCTGTCCTCGTTTCACAGATCCATGCATTGTTTTTCATTTCATCACAATTATGGTCGTCAGATCATGATCAGTACCACCCAACAGTGTTGAATTGGGATATTTGGGGTCCAAATTTTGAATGAAATGAATTAATTGAGGGATAAAATCATAAGAAAAGATTTTATACCATCGGTGGACATGAATTCTTAGCCTACAGTCAAGAATATCGATGTTTAGGTATGATATAAAGAAAAACCATTTAAAATTTTTATACATGGGAGAATTATTAGGCCAATCTTGTCACAGATCCATGAAAAAATTAAATCTTCTTAGTTAATTTAATAAGAATGGGATTAATAAAAAAATTGATGAGTCATATAGGGATGTTGGACAATTCATCTTTGAATAACAAGCTCATCAATGATCGAAGGAAGTCATTTCATTGAATGTGTCCTCATATGTTCTGATCCATTGTTTCATTATTATAATAAGAGATTAACCATCTTAGGGATGAGAATAAACTATGGAATACTCCCATGGTTTAAATGGATTAACCAATATGGTTTTTATATGACATATACTGATAGATATATATATTCGTGTTAAAACAAAAAATTATTTAATTTAATTAAATTAATTAACCAACTAATAATACAAATGATGGGAGAGATATATGAATGAATTATTCCATTGTATTTTAGATTTACCTTGGGTAAATATCTATTTTAAACTAAACAATGATATTATATTTCTAATCCTCAATTAATGTTAAGGGTTATCCCAATTTCGTTATGATATTTTTAATGTGAAATACAATATATATTAATTTTTTTTAATATAATTCCTTGAACACCAGGACATGGAATCATATATCATCTCAACGTTTATCTCTATAAATATATATATATATATATTGGAAATTCTTACAAGGAAGATAACAAGTCTCTACACTATTACCTCAAATATTTTCATTCCCAAAATGAGAAACTGAATAAAAAATCATGATACTGAGCCCACATATGGCTCTCCTGTTCCTAGTATCTCTCTTGCACATTCCTGTGCTGCCATAACACATGAAACAAGGGGAAGGTCCATCCACATAGGGCCATCACTTGTCGATCCTGAATCACCACTATGTGTTATGAAAAGGACGATGAATCCTAGATTTTTATATCTCCCCAGTATATGGTATGAATTTTATCGTTCACGAATCTCCTCAACTAAGACATGTGGGATACATCATGCAACCACTCCAACTACGGGATATGGAAAGATGGAATGAAACCCCACTAACCATGTCCATAATCATTAATGTCCCAATGAACCTCAAGTATATCTCACATCCCTAAATGAAACTCTACATTCATAAAAATTGGGAGACTCTCAAGAAAATTTTGTCTCCCTACCGAAATTCCAAGGGCCAATGGTTGAAAATGTGTATGATTTATACCTACGATGACCCATCCTCAAATAGTTACAAATGACCTTGACATTTGTTGTTGTAACCTACTATATCTTTAGACTGACAAGATATATCCTAAGGATATATTTCCTACACAATGGAGACATGTAGGTTCTCCAATAAAGTTCCACAAATGGTGTCTTGTTCATGATATAGTGGTAGTTATTGTTTTATATTAACTCTACCATGGAATAATGATCCTCCCATAACATGATGAAGTCTAAAATGAAATCTCTCAGAATATCCTCTTGAACATGAATTGTGCAATTGGTCATCCCATATCTCTAGGGGTTAAAGGTTGTATTTATAATAATTTGGTTCCCAAATGCCTCCTACATGCCTATCCATAGTCATTATGTAAAATGAGTGTCATGATCAGATAAAATCCTCAATGGAAAAACATATAGAATAATGATATCATGTATGTACAACCATCGAAACATTTAAACTGCACTCTGCTCCCTGATAGAAAGGATGAGGTCAGACTTTTTGAGTAGGTAAACTGTCACCGAGAAGGCATCATGGAACTTCAATCTTTGTGAAAGGCATATCAAAATTAACCCTTTCACTCTTGGTGAAAGGCATATCAAAAGGATGATGTGATTCCCACCATACAAATATCAAAATGGTGAATCAACCAATGTTAAATATTCATCTATGAAATTATGTTATATGTATCCTTGTTGGGAATCTCTCAGATTCCTGTGAAGCATGGGATTCAACATAATTGACTGAAAAACGTTATACCCTCCTACTACACTAGGGTAAGCTGTGAGTAATCCAACTACTCTAGAGTTTCATGAACCAAGTTAGCATGAAATTTCCTAATAAAGGGAATTTGATACTATGTTTCCCTTATAAATATTAAATATTATCTAAAATTCATAGCCCTATAGGATCTCAAACTATTTCCTCTGTCATGGGTTTACGTCTCTCAAAGTGAATATGCGACTAAGTCTCTGATGGTCTAAGTAAACTACAAAGAGATCACCTAGAATGTAGTTCCTCCACATGCTCAAGGAGATGACTGTCACTGCCGTCTCTAGGTCATAAAATAAATACTTCTACTCATGGAGTCTCAAGTACATAAATATGTATTCTATAACTAATAGTCCATGAGTTGACAAAAAACTGATATTGTCTCCTAACAAATCATAATACACTACATTCTTCATTCCCTCATCTTTTAGTCTTAGCATAGGATAACTCATCATTAGTGGCATAAACTCCACGAAGGCCCTTTGTAACTACTCAGTCCAGGTAAATAGATTCCCTTTCCACATTAGGGTAGTCAATGGTGATGAAATTATGAAAATTTCTACCAAAACCCTCTTGTAGTACCCTTCCTAGACAACAATGATCTTCACCTATAGCATGATATTTGGTGGCTCCCAAGAAACCAAAAAAGTAGTGTTCAATGGTTCTATGAATAAACCATTATAATAAATGGCATTCCCTAGAAACATAACCTCATTAATCAAGAATAGTACCTTTCATAATTCCCCATGAAGATAGTTTTGTCAAAGGATATATAGAAACATCCAAAAATTATCCTTTGTAACTTCCATTGTTTTAATGTATATGAGTATGTCAACTATGAAGATAACCAAAAACTGGACCTTGTTTAGATGGAATAAATGCTTCATCAAATTCATAAGCACATAAGAGATATTAGTCACACCAAATGGAGTCACTAAAAACTCATATTGTCTTTAAAGGCATCATAATTCCTGTATTGGAATATCATCCTTGAGAAACATCAACATGTCATAGTCGAACTATTGTTTGATTGTCGAGAATCATATCTTGACTCGCAATAGGTGATAGATGTATTCAATAATCACCAATAGTCACATTATCATTAATATTTCATAGTTGAGGTGAAAATAATCAACATAATGATATAAGATCACATCCACCTTTTTTATGAATTCCACAAGAGTGGAAAAGGGGATAGACTAGGCATGATGAAACCCTTCACTCAAATAATCTAAAACTATAAATTATCTTCCAAGAGATCTATAGGGGCTATCAGATACGAAAAAATTGTTATTAGATAAGTTATGAGATGAAATTTTAGGTAAAGCACTATATCGATCAGAAGAGGTAGTCCTAGAACATCCTCTAATAAAACATCCATATAATCATCCAAAACCAAAGTAATCTAAATACATGAATAGCTTGTTTACAAAAATGATACACTCAACAACTAATGGGGGATTTGATACAACCTCATGCTCACAAAACCCATTCATCGTACCATGATATCTCGGTCACCCATAAAGGTAAATATAATCCCAATAGTGCAAGAGAATCTGACACATACACTGTGAAATTAAATATGGGTTCAGACCACGGATACATAAAAAATACATTAGATGATTTCATAGGTTTAAATCTTGACGATCATAAGGTCCCATGTGAACCTATCCCCACAAAGATATAACTCTCAATGCCAACAGATAAATGATACAGAAGAAGCATTCCATGTAGGAACCTCAAGATGAAGCTATTGCGCTAGTTCCTCAAATGGAGCTCTATATCTCAAAAAAAGAGTACAAATATGATTGAATTATAGATACCTGTGAATATTAATATTTAAATAAGAATAGAATAAAGATAGAACATACTTCAAATCATCTCTTATGTTGCATGGCCATAATCCCCGAAAGCCTACAATTTTCTATAAACCAATCCACTATATATGTGATCCTGATGTATCCTACCTAGGGGTGGTGGAGAAGGCTCTCATAGAATAATCCATCACTAATAGATTATCTTAATCAAATTCTATCTTCACATCCCTGAGGACCAACCTTCCCTCACCTGGTAGATCTATGATCATGATGATGCCTCTATCAAGGAGGATTATCAACTACCTGACTACATTCCTCAACACACATGGTCGAGTAGTTTCACACTATGTGAAATAAACTGTCACAAACATATCACCTAAAATATATGGGCTTCCAAGGTTCTATGAGATGTACATCCACTACATGACCAAACACCTTATTCTGATGAAGAAATGATATCATCTATCGAGATCACACCAATTGAAACCTACTAGATGCTGTATATGATTCGGTAGTGGGAACATTCTCATCCAAGACATAGGGTTCTACTCTTGGAGTTAGCAAGGATCCATGCCCAACCTAGCTGGAGGGTTCCACATGGATGTCAGAAGAGGACACATACCATGCCCTGTTATTGGTTTCCAATATTGGAGCCATCGCTTATAGATGACCATCCAATCAAGGTGCTTCCACTCAAAAATTATTAGAGGACACATGGGATTCCCAATATGATAGTTACATTATATTGGTAGAGGACCAATTACCATATTAGATGGATTATTCAACTCTAACAGTCATTAAGGACCCTTTCCCAGCCCAACTATAGGGTTCTAATCAAGATGGCTCTCGTGATGTCATGTGATCGCTGTCATTCATGAGAATCGCTAAACCGTTCAAATTTTATGGAACATTCTACATCATATCCCAAATCCCAAAATTATGGAATCATGGCCTTATACCAAGAAAAAAACTCATAACAGGATAAAAATGTGTGAAATCCATTTCGAACAATTGAGATTCAAAATGCATAATGTTTTCACAATAGAGTCCAAGGGGTAATCAACACATGAAGGGACCTCAATGGTGTGTATTCCCACTCTATCACATTCCCATGTCACTAGATAAACATTGATCTTCAATCATGTAAGATTACATGATGTTTAGGGGATATACATGTCTTATACACAGAATTCGTGGTCTCGCCCTTGTTCTTGGTCATGTCCATGTATAAAAGTCTTGTATGTGTACTTTAGAACATGGAATTACTTGAATATGGGATGTTATACATGTGCCTTACACATTCCTGTGTACAAAAGAACATAATGATCCTTTAGCTATGGTTATTTTCACATAGCTCAGCCACATGGGAAAGGGGGTACCCAGCATGTAGAGAGCCTACATGACATGCCATTGTTTTGAAAATCCAAAACCAAATACAACATTCACAATGGGATATGTTCCATTTTTGCATCACAGTACATGGAATGTTGTCAGGTTTTTAACATTTTTCTAGAAAATCATCGCACACTTAAAATCTAGACACATTTCTTTGATTCCATCATCCATTCCACCATAAAATATTGGATCTTCTCTGGATTTTTCATTTCTAGATTTCATGTGGTTGTAAATATGATTCCATTGAGGATAGAAAGTTCACCACGTGTTTCAAACTATACAGGTTCATCAATATTTGATGATATGACATCAGACAATTGAAATGATCACCCATGACCCAAAAACATACCAGATTTGTAAATATTTCATCAATCCTTGTGTTATTCATTTTTTTGTCATAATTTTGGGGGTTTGATTGGGCTTGGTAACACTCATCTTCATCAAACATGGACTGTGAGGTCCTACTAGTGAATAATGTGAAGCCACTGTGATAAAAGAGTGAAAGAACATATTTCTAACCATCGTTACCCATGAGTTCTGGGAAAACAATAAATAATGGGGATATCTGGATTTGAAATGAAGAACAACCTGTGAATATATTAATAATTGGGTGCATGATGTGACAAAAATTTGTGCATATCCAAGAAAGGAATCAATATACACCTTCAATTAAATAAAAATGATCATAACATGAAAATTGAAAAGTCCTACATGGAGATAGAATTTTTCATTGTTGATGAATTATCCTACCAAGTATCAAAGTAAACCATTTCATTAACATTATATCAATCTTCCCCAATAATATGATTAATCATCATCAATGGGGATTAACTAATAGAAGTATGGGAATATGCTATAGAGTCCTCTGAGAGTATATATGACTATCCCTATATGATTAATCCTGGAATTAATCTTATAGTTTTTATGGATAAAATTACTAATTAATAAAATTAATTTCATTAATTAACCCACTAAACCTACCATTAATGGTTTTGATGCAAAAATTTCAGGTGATGACCTATTTTTGGCCACACATAGTGTAATCAACATGTTCCACTCTTTACCGGGGTCTTATATATTTCATCAATGAATTAGGTTAATAGATGTCCAATTTTATTTATGAAACTATTTATATACATTAAAAAATATATTTTATTTTTTTATAAAAAAATCAAGGAACATCGGGCCTCATTGTTACTTTCCATCTTAATTCAGAGCTATGTAAATTTATATATAACTATTTTTATGTCGTATAATAAAAAATAATGTCTCTACCAGATTTAGTGAAATTTATTGATATGAATGCCATGTGGTATGCCAACATATTTTCTTCAGTTTTCTTACATGATTGATGAATTGTCTAGATTTAATATAGTAACTCTAAATTCATTATAAAACCTACAATTATAGGAATTATATCCCTTAGTTAAACAAATTTCTTCAGACTTGGAATGAATCAAGTCTCCCCCTTGGATTTTAATTAAGACACACCGAAATCAGAATGGTAGTTTTCATGGGATTGTTTGGAAAATTATAAGAGTGAAATTCTATGGTTTCACTTCTAGTATTACACTAAATAAATTTGGAAAATTCCCACTACATAATAATTTATAGCTATATTTACATCCAAAATTTATGAATGTCATGTTTCCTCCTTGTTTTATAAGTGGTGGTGTTGTGTGTGAATGTGTGGACATGTTCCATTGGTACATTACATTTATTATCACATTTATTTTATGAATATATATTCATGGTCCCTTTATTATGTATATGTCACATGTTTAGAGACATCATTAATATGATTAATCATGTTTTGTTGGTCAATCATACCTATAGGATCGCTAGCACGACAGGGTTTCTATTTTAATTACATTGTCCATTTTATCATTACAATACATTGTTATTATTTATACTAAAAAATAGATTAAATTTAGACCCCATTTGTGGTGTGCTAATTAATTTTATTCCCACCCTTATTGAGATATCATTTGGTACCAAGAAAGACTTACTGGATTATGGAATGGATGAAAGAAATAATACAAAATCAGATGCTTGATTTTGTTCTATATATTCTAATGAAAGATGAGGATCAAGATTGTTCTTGATGTTCTCTTTGAGTTTATCTATATTAGTACTTCTTTGTGACCTGTACTTTCAAACACATGCTTTAACGCATTTCCCACTCACCATTTTTGTATTTTTGATATATAATTTGTACATGAAATTATTTACTGAGTCGTATGCATTATTATTTTACATACGCTTTAAATCCATTTGGGAATTATTTAAGATAATTTACCATTGTTTTCCAATGATATAAATTATAATGAATATGGTATAGTATCCCACAATACCACTTTACACCCTCTATTTTAATTATTATCCTCTAGAATTTGGGCATGGGCATTAAAGGCAATGTGGACCTCATGTCCGGTTATATGTTTCTGAACTGGTATTGAGACATCACAATGTGGTACTAATGTTTCTTTTTTTCTATATAATTATTTTTAGTTTTTTAAGATAGGGGGATGGGGAGTTTTTGTACTTTACAATAATCCATATATTGTATTTTCTAACCTATGATCCAGTGAAAAAGAATGTTACTTGGGATATGACTTATTGATCTAGTCTTTTATAGTTATAGTTCCGCTATTTTGCACCATTGGGTGATACACATTTCCTATTATGTTTTTTTGTTATGGATTATTACCATGGTATGCTATTTAAAGTGGTAATTTACACATGCATTATAATACAAATATAGATATATATATAATTCATATTACATGATATTTTCAACTCCCTACCCATCATATATCATATGAGACATTATTTAAATATATGTAAATTATATCTTTTGTATGTTATAAGAAATAGAAGGAAATATTATTTTACATAATATTATTTCATTAATATAAAATATTTTTCCCCAATAGCTTGATGATGTTACCTTATGTTACAAATTCAGAAAGATTTAGGTCATGCAACATTAGTTACATTGGATGAATCATTAGATGGTTATATGGAAATTGTAATTTAAAATTTTGGTTACACATTATATTGGTAATATTGATCCATATACTTGAACCATCATATAGGTAATTGTTATATTCTAAGAGAAGATGTAAATGGATGGTTTTATTTACATGAAATACCAATTATACGTTATAAATCGTATATCATTAGAACATGGAAATGGAAATAAATCTTAATAAACTATATCATAACTATAATCATTCTATATTATATATTTCACAACAAATTGTTGTCATAAAATTGGGTTACCAGTTGAAAATTTAATATTATTTTCCTTTATAAGATAGAATTGACACTACATATAACTAAACCATTATAATTTATACATGGTGTCTTATCTTATAACTTGACCTAAGAAATATGTATTTCACTAGTGTATCTCGTATACCTAGGCCTTGTTTATATTCTAATTTTTATTAATAATTCCATTATTCCTTGATTATTTTCTGAGGTATATGCTCAACATTGAAGATATTTACCACCCTGTCATTCTTGGATAGAGATCCAAGATGTTCCAAATGACCATGCTCCTAAAATGGTGGGATATGAACTGGTTTTATTACCATTGATAATACCAATGGTGTAATTTTTAGTTATACCACCTAAAATTCATTGACTAAAAAATGATGCTTAACATTAATAGGGTTTCTTATATTGGTAGTTAACATGAATGTCATTTTAAAAACTGGAAAATTTATTTCCAGATTTGTGAGAGAATTTCAATGACAACACCAACTAAAAATCACATGGGATAAGTCCCCATGATCCTAAAATGTGGATTCACATCCTTCGTATGATATTTGAGAACCTAGAGACACTTCTAGAGATAAGGTATATGTCAGGAACTATTCATCCTAGAGGATAAACCAAGATATGGTTGGGTGTTTTTACCTATGAATATCAGCACTTGGTGTATACACTAGATTGATTTTCTAAATAGTTTCTTGGAAAATATTTACCTAAATATTCTAAGATTTGATTGTTGAAGGGAGTTCATACCTATGGAGAGGGGTAATATGTATTTTATGGAATACTCAACACACTTCATGGAGCTCTTGTTATTTTATCCTACTATTTCTAGTTAGGAGCTATCTATGATGATGTATTTTGATGATAGGATATGATATAACATCCATTATCATGTGATATTTTTCTTACTATCTACTATTTTTTGAAATGGTAAACTAGAACCTTATCATTGATCATAATCTATGGGAAGATTAAGGTAAGTGGAATGGTGGTTTAGTAGATTTGTAAGGAATTGGTTCATCCACTTGTATGAAATTTCACCTTGCGGTTTATCATCAGGAAAGTATATATTATTGTATCCACACTAGTAGTTATGTGGTAAGACATCATTTTGTAAGGTATGGTAAAATGATGCCTTAGAGTGAATGAGTCCCAATATTCTTTTTAGAAAGCACCAGAACGGGATATCTTTAATTATTATGAGGAATTTTATATTGATTCCAAATGATATATGATATTTATAACGTTCATTTTCCTGAGTGATATCGGTTACAACACACCTGGTAGGTTGCTTGATTACCATTATAAAATAATTCCAAGGGGTGTTTTGGGGTCATAGAATCTAGAATATCAATGTGAATCACTAGAAGAATTAGCCTTCATTGTCTGGTTGTGTTGTGCTTCAGCATTGTGGACCAAGACAATTACATGCACTGCATCCTATGGATGAAGAAAAGTGACATACCATTTCTAGTTCATTATAATTTCTTTATATACATAACATTAGTATCTATATGACTTGATATTGATAATTCATAATCATTTTTATCAACGGCTTTAACTGAGAGGCTTGGACTCAAGGTTGGGTAATTATTTTCGGGAATGTATCTTAATTATATTTTAGGAGCATGGTCAGAAATAATATTCTAATTCTAGGTGTGTCCCATCAAGATCAATAGTTACCATTTCTTATGAATCCCTTTCCCCTCAAGTTGGATGGTTTTGACAAAATTATTTGGATATAATAGTTATTAGATTATTTGGATACATTGGATTTTTATCATTAGAGAGTGTTTTTAATATAACCTATGTGTGGTAGATATATTCATAAAGGAGAATGGGATTTCCATGAATGTTTTTCATGATTTTAGTTCCATAGGAAACCCAATGTTTTAGACCATATTGAATGTGATTTTCTTGATGATGGGGGAGTATGACATACTGTTTTTCTTCCAATGTTGGTATGATTAATGTATGTTTCCCTATAATGAATTTATATGCTACCTCCTAATAGAGAGGTGGATTTCGTCATCAATGTATTTTTATGTTTAGAACCATTTTCAATACACATGTACTAGAGTTATCCTACTAATCATTTGGGACTCATGTGGATATTGGATGACCTTGAAACTAATGGGATTATATAAACTAATTCTTATCCTTAGGGTTAACCTGATTTTTTCACCAGCATGGAAGATGAAACCCTATAGATTTTTTTGATTACCATTTGTTGAATTAGATTATTGTTATGAACCAATGCCCACTTCCTCATACAGATGACATATTTGGCTTAATTTTTGGATCTAGTGTCTTCTAAATGATTGATTTGTGATTTTTCTTCCACCATTTGAGGTTTGGACCCATATGATACACCAAATAAAAAATTCCAATATATGTATAGACTTTAAAATTATATATTTATCTAATTGGGTACAATGAATTTTCCTCCTATATTTATAACCATGATGGATCAGGTTTTCCTCTTGTATGTGGATTTCATTATGGGTTTTTCCTATAAAATATATTGGTGCAATCTCACACTAATGATCGTAATTCTAATCACCTTGAGATTATACAGTATACACCAAGAATCCAAAGTATCTATACCTCGATCAAAAAATTAATCCTTTTTATTTATAAATTTCACATTAAAAATTACATTTTATCCAAAGATAGGTATCAATTTATTTATAGATGGCGAGATCCGTTGTTTAATTGGATCATCACATGAAAGTAATTGATTTATATAGATTCATAGGGTTTTCCAATTACTATAATCATTTTATTCAATAATTCAAATGACATTTATAACCACATTCAAGAATGAAAAATAGTTTTTAATGCCTAAATTGTATTTAGCCTTAGATAATTCTATTCAAGAGTTAAAAGGATGGTTTCCTTAAAAATCCATCTTGATTTTACATAAGCATGGATGATGATATATAATATATTTTGAAATGTTATGTTTCAGGAAAGGATAAATTTTGATTCATAGATAATGATTCAAAGAATATGATTCTCATTATATGGGGCCACAAGAGGCTAATTAAATGATTCATAACCTCAAGTTCATAGTATTGGTTTGATATATAAGTTGTTTTACACAATAATTTAAAGGTAAAATGGGTTGTTGTATAGAATTACCATAAAAATCAGAAAATCATATTCTATAAGTGATACTTCATCCTTTTATATCTAATATGCGTTGAATGACTTCATTATATTGACATTGAGAAAAACTACATTCTAGTGAAGTAAAATACGGTTTCTAACACTCTAAATGAAATAAAATATAATCATGTCGTTTAAGAATCCAATTATGGATGGAGTTTTATATATCATATTTTAAATGAATGTGAATGTTCAAAAATTTCATGAATAATCTTTATCATGAAATTACAAGTGGAATCAACACTTGTGGATCGAGAAAATTTGATACAAATTTCAGATCTAGAATGGTTTCTCCAATGTGAATGTATTTTAGGTGGGGACCCACTACCTAGTTATTTTGTGATGAGGATGAGATCTTGTAAATCTATTGATATGTCAATGTACATTCATAATTTTTATAGGAGATAATTAGTGAATATCATCCTTCAAAACTAGTAGTACATTCTGAACCCCCAAATATGTTCAATGACATACAATGATAGTATTGATGACCAAGGATGAAATATGATGTTGTATACTATGATACTAGGTGTTCCACAATTAATCATGTGAATGGGGAACACCAATGACTTGCATTCCTCTTATATTAATTACCTATCCAATAATAGAAATTGGATGAAGTCACCATTGAATTTGTGATGCAGTTACCAATGTAGCGTCAAGTAGTGATGATGTATGGGTAATCATGGATAGTTGAATGATTATTTCCATATTTTTCAAATTATGAAGATGTTCTGCATCTATGATCATTCGAGCTATTATGTGTGTTAGATCATACACCATAATGGGTTTCACCATACAATAACGTTTGACAGGTATTCTCCATTTACATCCCAATTTTTTATATTATTTCATAAGTCATATGGCTCGTAGTTATTTTTTACAAGAACATACCATCCTTTGACATATAATCAGTTTGAGGGCACAATATATGTACATAATTACATACATTGAGTATGTGTCATTATTTTTAGATGATCATGGAAAATTCAATTTTCATTTTTCAAGATTGACTATAATAGATTATTTCCTATGAATATCTCAATGGTTCCAAATGAGGTTCTCTAGGGTAATACATTCTATTTGCCTCTCTGCTGGTTAGATCTTCGGGTCGCAACACTATTTGGATGCAATCTTATCTATGAGTCATAAAAACTTGTTGACTTAAATTGGAAAAATATGGCTATGAATTAGTCAATGATGAATTTATATTTTATTTTCATCGTCAACCATTACAGTTTTATGTGGAGATTAGGTCTTCATGTGAGTCTCACAGAGAATAATTAGTCGATAGATTAAGGGGAATGGTGTGTTATCACCAATAGTTTTTGGGACCTTTTGAATTCTTGGAGAATGTTGTGATGGTACCATATCATATTGATCAAAATTTCTGATACATGAATTTGAGTTAACATTAAAACATTTCTAAACTCTAATGCTATTATTCTAAAACATATCATGTATTTGATTCATGGAATTTTTATTTATATATTGATTATTATTTTGGGGAGTGTATTGATCATATCACGATGAGTATCTTTGGTAGGACAATACATTTTGATGGGGTGATATGTTAGATGAACTATGAATGGAATGGTACTATATAATAAGAGTATAATATATATTCCAAATGGTCAATGACATTCCAAGATGTATCGCAACCATCCGTGGAAGGGAATCATGAGGATGAGGTATTTTATGGTGGAATGGTTACAAGATTCTTGTTTTTTAGGAATAGATCCATTAAATATTAGTTTAAACATTTTATCACAATGGAATTTACCAATGGGGTCATTTATATTTATATAGTTCTTGGGATAATTTTGGATTTTAGAGTAAGAGTGTTTATTGAAATAGGGCAAGGGGCATGATTGACCAATAACTATCAGTAATCATGAAACTCAACTATGTGGACCAAAAAGGGAGGGGCATAGTAAATTTTGAAGTAGGGAACTCGTGACTGAGAAAAACATGAAATTAACTGTAGGATCAAAAGGATAAATTTGTACCTGGGTATCTTAAAACATTCACAAAGACAATGAGGGATATATACCTTTAGATAATTGCCATCACATTTTTATCACACATTATGTATAATCATGTGCCCAAATAAAGTGCTACTTTAGGAAGATGGATTCAACTTTTATACTCTTGTTTACTTTAACCTTTAATACACCCCCATTTTACATTAATTAATAAAATCCACTAATCAGGTAGCTCTCAGTATCCCTCTCCCCATGGGTTTGTGAATCTACAACATCTAGTTTCCAATGCGATCATCGTTGGACATTGTGGGTCCCCTAAGTAATTATAGAGCTCCTCTTTCTCTTATTTTTCATTTTCATTTCCATTAATGTTTCATATTTGTATTTAATAATATTCCCTTATGCCTTGGAGTATTAAAAATTTTTCATGTTCAATTATTACATCTAAAATATAAGGATGATACAAGATTTTGAGTCTACCATAGAGGTAATGTATGTGGTTTATGGAATTTTATTCAAGGGCTCACTATTTACAATTTTTCTTTAGTGTCACACACTTATCATTAGATACATTTCCACTAAAAAATTTATGACACTAATCAGAAGAATATACCATGATCATGAGTTTTTATGAGATCCATGAAAACAATTGGATGTTGACAATTATAACCCAAACTACTCTATTGTGTTTGTGGAATTAAATTACATTAAAAAATGTTTATAATTTAATGTTAAAACTTCTCAACTGTATTTAATTGTCACATAATCAAATGGTTTGATCTAAATTAGTATTAAATATATTTAAATAGATAATTTTATATAGTTAATAATTTATCACTTATGGTTTCATTATTAGTTATGGTAATTGTTTACACCATTATAAATATGGAATTGGATGTGTAATACATGGATTTTTAAGAAACACTATTTTATGAGAAATCATATAATTCCATGTAATTGATTAATGATAATAAAAAGTGTCACACCATTGTTGATTTTTTATTTTACAAACATGATCAATTCCAAATATTTATATCTTCATATTCATCTAGATACCCTAAAAACATATAATACTAGTTATGATCTATCAAGATATTGCCAATATAATTGGACATAGAATGCCTTGGGTTTTCCCCATGGAATCAAATGCATGCCTACCTAAATAAAAAAGATATTTCTCTAATAGTTAAATACTCTTAAGAATAAAAATATAATGATGGTACATTCAGAATACACTCAAACCCAATGGCTAAACATCATAGCTACATCTCCATGAGCTTCCATGGCTTCCAAAATTCTAGAATTCCATTGTCCTTCCTTGGATTTTAAATGGGTGTGTTTTGTGGGAATTACTAGAACTATTATTTGTGTTTTTTATATTTATTATAACATATATATTATTAGACTATTTTCCATGGGTGAATTTATTATTTATAAACCACATGTTTAGTGACAAAAAATTTAGGTTGATGTAAATACGGTATGCTTGGAAACACATAAGAATGCCGATATTAATATGGTTTCTATTCTATTTAAAATTTCAATTTTAAGCATAATTTGACACCATTATAATTTATACACATAGACAATATTATCAACAGTAATATCAAGAGGTGTAATTCTGAGTTTTACTCATATCCTATTTGGGGCACTATTTTGTACCCAAAATGTCTTATTGAATATAGAAAAGGTAAAATGGATGAACACTACAATAGGGGTTTGGTTTTTTTATAGAAATGGGAAATTAAATATATGATTGATCTAGTTCTTATTTTGAAATTGGATTTCTGTTTTTTTGTTTTTTTATATTTTTTGTGACATGTATAGTTGTATTTATTCCATCATGGTTTGCATCCTCCATATTTTTTATATAAATTATAGTATCATTACATAATGATATTTAATTCATTTATCTGTTATTATTAATTTTATAGTCTTCATCTATTACCATATTTTTTTGATTTATTTAATATTATTTACCAAAGTTTTTCAATTTGATAATGAGGTTATATTTCCCCACTATTCGCATATATGCCCTCAATGTTAGTGGGATGTATCTATGAAATATGGAGGTGTGGTGAGGCTATGTTTCCCAGTAGTTTGATTACATATGAGTGACTTAGGTAAAAAAAATAGAAAAATGAGTTGAGTTAGTATGTCAATTGTTCCAATATGGTAGTTACTCATAGTGTTTATCATCAATAATGAATTTAAAAAGGTGTGGAAAATTTATTTTCATTTATTAAGATTGATGTTGGGCCGTATAATAATGTGGTGATCGGTATGTTACGTCATGACATGAAAAATTACAATGACCTATTGGACTCTGTATCATTGAATTCATTTGATTATATGAAAATTGATCATAAAATTGGAAAACCACCTGATACAAATAAGATAAAACATTTATGGAAAACTAAAATTGGTAATTTTAAAGCATCCATGTTTATTTGAATATTTTGTTTTATTAATGGGGTGTTACTTCCAAAAAATATTTTTCTACTAACCATATTGTTGTTTTATGTTTTTCTTAGTTCAGATTGGACTTTATATTTTCATTTTATGAAATATTTCAGAGCATGGAATGTTATGTTAAATGGGTTCATATAACAAATGACTTGTAAATAAATCAATAAGTTGATTATAGGTGGATTTTAATGTTACCTAGATCATATTGTTGAAAATAAATGATCTCTTAAAATTAGTGATTTTCATGTAATGGATGGATATATGGATTTCTTTCAAATTAATTTAATTGTGTTATTACTGTCAGGTCAGTTTAATTTATTATTCATTTAGAAAATGATGAAAAAAACATTGAAATAAAATTATTGAATTGATCACGTAATACTTTTGGAATTTAAGAAATAGTATCTGGAGTTGCAATATAGGGGTTTCATTCAACTAAGAAATTCACCATTTTGTGTTCCTCTATGATTTGATAAGAATAAAATTTAGGTAAATGAGTTTTTTCAATGGTAATAGAGCCTCGAATAACATCATATTTATGAAATTGTATCCTTTATTCATATTGATGATTT
Source organism: Viscum album (assembly GCA_963277665.1). Classification (NCBI taxonomy): domain Eukaryota; kingdom Viridiplantae; phylum Streptophyta; class Magnoliopsida; order Santalales; family Viscaceae; genus Viscum; species Viscum album. The sequence continues at coordinate 120,034,132 of OY728128.1, forward strand.
GTTGGATCAACTATAGGGATACAATTTGTTTTGGAAGAATAATCTAAGGTTAAGGGGACAATAATTAATTGGGAATGTGGAAGACATTATCAAGACAAAATTTTTGAATAGATTTATTAATTATGTGGTTTTAATTATTCTCCTTGGGTTATCGACTGCACTATGTGTTTACATATATCATATTAATAGAGTTTTCTATGACTATGTAGATAAGTTTTTTTTTGTATTAATTAATGTAATTTTTTATATTAAAAAATTCATGAGTATCATTGAAGAAACACACCTACTGTTTTCTATCCCACAGAAGAAAAGAAACTACAAGGAAAATATAGTATGTATGAATTGTTGATGAAATTCATGTCTTCTATCAGGAATTATGTTTCAAAAGAAGGAAAAATTATTTACCCTATAAAAAATAAAATTTCTATAAAATGGATGTGAGATAAAAATTTCACAAATAAATTTTTTTTCATGTATTTACTATTTAACACTATCATATTATCTAAATTAATACATAGTTGTCAAGCCCACAAATTATGTTAAAAAAAGATCACATTATTTGGAAAAAGAGAGTAATGATTGTTTCTATGAACTAAAAGGCATACTGGTGGATTCTAAAGTCCTGGAAATGCACTACATAAATGGTGATTTTTTGCATCTACAATGTTTCATAATAAAAGAGAATTATTTGTCTTCTAATGTTTAATGATCATGTAGTTTCATATTTTTTACATTAGGTGAAACATCATTAGATAAATGATCCTACCAATGATCTTTAAGCATCTATTATGGCATTTGATTCATAATTTTGGAGACATCATTTTTATAATTTAAACATTGAAATATATAATGATGAGAAAATTTTGATGATTATTTTCACATAGAAAGAGGTTAACATGAGTCAGTAACGATAGTTAGAATTCATTAAAGATTATGACTGCATGATTCGCTATTATGATATAAAATAAAACAAAGTAGTTAATTCATTTAGTTTAGAAGACTATTCTACTTTAACCATATTATTATTAGAAAAATAAACCATGTATTAATAAATTGATTATTTTTGGTGTAGGAATTGTGAATGATAGAATATTCCCTATTTTTTTAGTTTTAAATACAATTGTCTTTGTCAAAAATAATAAAATGATATTATAATGAGAATTATGATTTAAAAGAAATGGTATAATATATTATATTGGTAGGTCTCCTGAGTTTAATGTTGATAAAAAGGTGTTATAAATTTTGTAAAGAGATTATATATGAGTTGTGATTTACAATTAATAAGAGAATTATTGAAGGAAGCTCATAAATCCACATTTAACATTCATCCTTGAAATATATATATGTGTCGAGACCTTTTGGAGTACTACATCTGGGATTAAATAAAAAATATACTTTTTATTTTACCATGAAATATTTGAATTGAGAACTTGTTAAAGTAGAATGAAATTACATATGGGGATACATTATTCTTTTAATGATCCATATTATAAATAGAAGAATATATCTATAGAATTCATGGAGGAATAATTAAATACATCTTGTTGATGTAATAAAATTTGGGATAATTTTGGTTGACTATATAAATATAATAATTAAAGTCCCATTTGAGAGACTATGTATTTAAATAATATTTATTTTCTATACCTTATTAATATTTTTACGTTACAGAGAGTAATTATTCCTATTTTTTTTGACTGTGATCCCAGGATTGCATTTATTTTTTTTCAAATTCTTTCATGACTCATTGGGCAATGAAATAAATATAACAAAAAAATTTCATCCTCAATCATATGGATAGTATGAAAATATTATTCATGTATTATAATACACTATTTATAATTTTTCAATGTATTAATAGGGAATTTGGATTCAACAACATTCATTAGTTGAGTTTTCATATAGTAATAGTTCTCATTCTTGTATATAGATAGAACATTTTAAATAATTATATGGATTGGGGTGTCCAACTCAAAATAAAAGGGATGAAGTTTTCTATAGAATGTTACCCAGACTATAATTGGTAGAATATATGGTTGATAAGCTAATGATTATTGGGAATCATTTGACGTTATAAAAGACTCTGAATAATCATTATGTGGATAACTCAAGGAATGTTATCTCATTTGAGGTAGGAGATCATGTTTTGTATAATATATCCTTGGAAAATTTGTATAAAATTTATTTAAAAACAAATGGTAAAAATTTCCCATAGTACAATATACTATATAAAATCATGTAGAATTATGGATTAATTACTTATCATGGGGAATCTCCCCAACATTAAAATAATGTAAATGATTTATTTCATATTTCATTATTTTAAAATTTTGTGCCAAAATAACCTCAGCTTTTGAGCCCTAAAATTGTATATTTTGAATAGAAAAATTATTATAGGGAATAACCTAATCATATTCTTGAACACATAGAGAATTTATTTTAGAAGAAGGTAATTCAACAATTTATTATTTATTGAAAGATACTAATTTTAAAATGGGGGGACGAATGTTTCAAAATATTTAATATTTAGGTAAACCATTTTCAGTTCATATTTATATTCATTAATTATATTTTATAGTGTTTTATACATTCAAAAATTTGTAGGCAACTTATTATTTGAAATGATAACAATTCATTTCTATCCAAATTGAGTTTTCATGTATTTTTTGGTATTATTTGAAAGAATAATTTACTAACTATATAGTTTTACATATACTAAAAAAACATAATTCTCTAAATGAGAGCTTTAATTTTATCTTATCTGAATTTTTTGATTATTCTATAAATCATGATATTTAGTGAATAATGAGAGTTGCATATTTTTCCAAAACAACCATTTGTTTTACTTAAATCATTTGTTCAAAATTTCACATTTTATTTTAATTTCAAATAAAACTAAGATAATTATTATATAATTTCATATAAACAAATTAATTAAATTTTAATGATCTTTAATCTTAATTTTAATATACGTAAATTTTTTTGATAGTTCACATTTTCCTGAAAAAAAAGTTCTTAGTTGTATTTTATGCCTTAATAATAAATTACTTTTATCAAATTATTTAAAATGAATAAATAAAAATGGGTTCCAAATTTGGAATCATGATTTCTATATTTTTTAAATAGTTTCCTTTAATTTTTTTTCATTTTGAATAGTAACTGTTGTAAATATATGTCCCAACAACAATGCTAAATCGGGTAATTACGATTAAAATTAATATAATAATGACTAAAAATTACTATAATACTTTATATTAATATATTTTATTATTGGGGTTCAAGAACACATATTTTAGGTTCTACAATATGGATATTTTGTGGCACTTTTCTTTGAAAATGTTTCATATTTCATTTTATGTAAATATAATGTCAAAATTGTAAATATCTTGATTATAATAACCATAATATTATTTTCTAGGGTTAAAAACAACATATATTTATTTATAATTATTTTATACATATAAATGAAATTTAATCATGACAATTTAGTTTTTATTCTATGTGATTAAATAAAAACCATAAATTCTTACACAGCTCTGAAATAGTGCGTTTGTAAATAGTATAAAAATAAGGTAAATAATTTTGAAAACAATAAAAGTTATATTTTTCGTTGTGTCTTGTAGTAAAATATGAATTTATTGGTAGATATTTCATATTATGTGTATTTTAATGTATTATCTAATAATAAATTTTGATTGAATTTTAAAGAAAAATTTGAATGAATAGTTGAGAAAATGACATTAATGATATTTTATAAAACATAATGTGTTATTAAATGATCTAAAAATCCTAAAAACCACACCCTAAGTCAAATTAGTAGTATTTTTTTAAAATATCAATTGTTCTCTGTTTATGGGGAACATTTACTTTTATTGTTACTTTTATAACACTTACAATGAAAAGAATATTGACATAATGGTAATCATAAAAGTTGTTAATGGGGTTTAAAACAATGTGATAGGGGTAATAAAATCATATAAACATGGTGAAATTCAGTTGGATAAGATTATTTTAACCCATACTCATCTTATATTTTAATTATATACTTTTTTTCTATTAATTGATTATTCATAATTTAAATTAATTAATTAATTTAGGAATTTCCACTAGTTCCCTCCCCTCACATATAAATTGTCACCTCATCTGCTCTCTTCCACACACCATTTTAGCTGTCTATGATGGAAAATCCCAACCAAAGTCTCTCCCGAAATTTAAAACTAACATCATAGTGTCAATGTTTGAATTGAAAACCATATTTGTAATTCATTTAGCTTAAACCAAAAGATGGTTTCTGAATAAGAGGTATGGTTTTTAACTAAGTGTTTTCATTTTATTTCTTATTCAATATCGTAATATTATTAAACCATTATGAAATAATAAGATTATTATCTTACATATAATGACATTTTTTTCTTAATTTTGTAATTTGTATTATTCAACCCTTCCTTAATATGGGAAAACAAACTATCCTTCATGTGTATAGTAGACTACATCCTCGATGACCAACATAACTAATTTTTCATATCTAGCTCTCACGTTCAGATATCTTTATTAAATAAATATATATATATATATAATATTAATAAAATAAATATAATTCATTATAATTAATATGTAATCTCTTTTATTATTTTTCAGACACTGAAAAATGATACTGCAGTATGTGTGCACATATGGACTATAACCTCCATAAAGCAATGTGATTTATTTTCTTCACCACATCAAAAAGAGGATATGTATAATTTTACGAAAATATATATATAATATTTATTATATAATAATAATTATTTAATCGGAAAATAATACTTACCATTTTCAAATCATGATGATAGAAAAAATGAAATGTCACTCAACCATATGTATGATTTTGGAAAAATGAGCTGAATATCACCGAAAATCACACTCGAACTCCACAACTGATCATGAAAACTTGATTTTCCAACAAACATAATAATCCCAAACACACTCTAATTTTAAATTGATTTATTGATTCTAGATAAATATTTTTATCTCGATTAATGGAGAAGCCGATAAGGGAATCAACGAAGTATGGTGATTTTAAAATATTAAAATGGTAATGATAATTAATGAAAAGTTATATATCAATGATAATGGTGCTCATGGTGAATGAGTTTTAGTATTTTTGAAATAAAATTACTTACAGGGGAACTTTTAATTCTATTTTTTTCACATTGATTTTAGATCTTCTGCATTTATAGTGTGTGTAGGGTAAATCAATGATCTTTATATGCAAACCCAATATGATAAATTTGGTAGAAGACGAATTATTCATGAATGTTGTGTTAAAGTTTGATGAGTTTTCGAAAAAAAAATACAAAAGAGGTTATTTTTGTGGAAGAATTAATCAATGTAACACATTAGTGTTTTCGGGATGAGTTTTTATAAAGAAAGATAGCGGATGACGTCTGTTATGTAGTTCTAGTGAGAATTATTCTTGTTTCACCAAGGATAGTTATTTCATGAAGGTTTGGGAATTCCTGATGTTTTTTTAGTTTTCGAATTTTGTTTTAGTCAAGAAAGAATGATCGAATGTTATGAAATTATAATAATCATTATGAATATGAAATCCCCATTAATGTTTTGAGAAGGCAGTGGGTTCCACTAAAAGGAATGAAGAGCATTGTGAAAAGGCCTTGGTTTGGTTGAAATCATCAAAAATCAAAGGAAATGTCTATAAATATGTGTCTACCCCACTCTGTTGGACAGTAGAAGACTAAATAAATATTAAAATGCTCTAAATTCATGAATGTGATTTGAAAATAATTTTTCATATGATACTGTTTTCATACGATCAGCTATTTTGTGAAGAAATAATGTTTCAAATTGGAAATTGATGTTTCTCAAAAGCTGTGGGCATCTTGAATGTGATTGGAATCATGAAATTTGTGAGCATCACAAAATTGTTGAGAATCATAAAGTAGTTGTGCATTGAAAATTTTGAATGATTTTTTTAATGTTTTGCGTTGGAGAAAGAAACTTTTTTCAAAAAACTTATGATATCTATCAATGTTTGGGAAATTATTTTATAAAAAAGTAAATTTTAGGAGAACTAGAAGAGGTTTACTAGTAAATATATGGTGAATTGGTATTCAAAATGTTGATAAAAGTGTATCTTAATGATTTATATAAAGAGGCGTAAAATATATTTATTCTAGTGATCATAATAATAATCATATGAAGGATCTATATTCATACATTAATTCATTGATTAGTGAGGTTTCCAATTGCAATTGGTTGTAAACAAATAGGGGTAGTTAGTCTTCCTTGATATTTTTAACAATAGTCCACATTAGTGGATTTGGTAAATTGGAAAATTGTCTTTTTAAGCACTTATTATAAATATAAGAGCGGTTGAACCATGTTAAATTATAATGTCTTGTGAATACATTCAATTATTTTCATATACTACATTGAGAAAGTAAAATTGGACTATTTTGTTTAGTAAAGAAACAAGATATGATGGGGTGGTTGGATTAATCTATCATACCCTTATTAACCCCCAAGGATATTTCAAATGGTTGAGTTAACCAAAAAATATCATGACAAGGAAATAAAAAAGTGGTTCCATTTTAAGAATTTAGTTAGTAATAATGATAAATAATTTCTGAGAATTCAATGTTTATAATAATATTGATGTTGGGTTATGCTAGTGGTTAATTATCCTTTTTATGGGACATGACATTTTTAGTGTCCCAGTTTGTTTGATTATTGTGTGGAGGTTTATTTTATGGGAATTTGGCCTATGATAATAGTAGTGATGTTTGACTATGTAGATAGTAGATTATGATTCAATATCTCATCCTTGGTGTGACATATGAGTTCCTCGAGATGGTTCTCCACATTACCAAAATAATATCTCCCTTTAAAACATATTCTACCATATCCCAACAACGGCCAAACATTAAACATGGAGTGATTATTACAACATTATTAAATAATTATGATAACAAAAAAATATATGAATAGTCCATATAATAAAAAAATAACTATTAATTACAATATGTCGCATAATAAATTCCAAAAAACATGGAAACTGACCATAAACATAATTATTAAATAAATCATGCCATGTAAGTGTCATGTGTTGTCTGAAAAATGAAACATTATGAAACATTAACAACTCCTAAAAGTGTTTTGACATCCTATATAGTCTATTTTCGCATTATCCATGATGGATCCCAACTCATCCATATATTATAGGTCATTTTCCATTATACTAGCCTATAAACAAGAATTCTACTTGGGTACCATTTGATGGCCCCTGTAGGCTGTTATTGCAACTTAGTAAGCCACCACCAATAGTGTAAAAATGAAATATCTAATATATAATATTGTATGAAATTATACATGGAACAATAAAAGGTCAAGAAAAAGTGAATTTCCTTCACATTTTTAAACTTTAATAAATTAATTATTGTGTTGATTAGGTTCTTAGATACACCCTAGTAAATCATAATGGCTTTGATCAAAGTAAATGTTTAAACCATATATTATTGGATAAAAACTATAATTCAATTGGGCTATAATTAAATTTCTGTTAAAATTTCAGTTTTTTACATAACAAAATTTTCCCAAGTACCATATTATAGATTCATGGAGCATCATTCTAGAATCATAATCACATGTATTTAGGGCATCAGTCTAGCACCAAAATCGTGGTTACATTAATCATCAATCCAACACCATAATCAAGGGTACTTAGAGAAACAATCAAGATTTATAATCGTGGGTATGTGGAACATTATTCCCCTTCTAGTTCAATTCCATTATTCACACATATCCTTGAACAACATCAACTACCATTTAAAAAATAGACAATACGGTACCATTTCATTATCATTAGATCCATTTATTATCATTATAATCCTCTTGGAACATGAAAAGTACTCTTTTAACAATTTATTCCAATTACGATCAATCGTCTATCATCACATTAATACTACAATGTTAATACAAATAATCATTTATAACAAATTCATATGCTAATGAATTCACTCATGGTTCAATTTAATAAACCCGCTCATTTAACATATTCATTCAACATTTATCATTTGATGAAAATCAACACACTACATGGGTAGTGAATAAACCATTTCTTGTAATCCCCAATGGATTTAATGTGATCAATAAATGGTATCATTAATTCATAGTGATAAAATTCAATTTTATAATTTTAATCCAAATATTGCAACATTTATATGAAATCACACAACAAAAATAGATATTTATCATCTAGTCATGAGAAATTTTAATGTATCCCATCTTCCTAAGGTTCAATAATGAACATCAACCAAACCATGGACCTTGGTTCAAGGAAGAACATCCATTAAACACAACTAAAATGGTGATCTAGTATTAGAACCTAGGATCAAAATTTAATGAAAAATATAAATTATAACATAATTCTACACCATCAATAATAAAGGATTCTTACATCTTTAATGAGAGATAAATATGAGGACGAGATACTAAAATCGGAAAGAGATCAAATATTAAAGAGTTTATTTTCTCCACTAGTCCATCTATTTAAAATTGAAAATATAAAAGGATCTTAAAGATACTCTTGATAGACTAAAAAGTAATTAAATTAAATTTTTTATGATTTTGGGTGACTTGAAGACGTTCTGGTGTCAAGGAAATTTTAATTAAAATTTGTGTTATTTATAATTAGGCAGTCAATCATTCCTAATGGGCTATATAGTTAGACAAACCTTGAACCCATATATTTTGTGGTGCAATATTTAAATTATATAGTCACATAGTTTGTTAAACCATGGTCCAAACATTGAAACACACTATATTCTTAGTTAAATGGTTTTATGGGATAGACTACACAATTTGGGAATAACTTATTCCAACATTGAAGTAACCCCCCCCCCCCCCCCGACTTCATGAAATTACCTAAACAATACCAAGAAAAGAACCAACCAAAATGATATTAATAAAGTGTAAAAAGTAAAATAAAAATGAATAACAAAATTTAACAGGAAATTATATGATCATACATATGATGCTTATAATTTTGGTAGCCATGTAATGATGTCTGACAGAGTGGGGCATATATTTACTGTGAGTTTTGTCCATGAATTTAATTTATGAGAGAATAATCTCCCATCAGTGATGATATTATAATAGATCATTCTCAATAATTTAATTATTTTTTATACATCTTGATTTCAATACATTGATACATCCTTAAAACGAAATTTAATTAATTTATAATAAATTATCCACCCATTATTGTCATAATGGTTATACAAGATTAAAAAATTCTTTAGTTAAATGGTGATACACAATTCAGCTAAACTTATAAATATGTTGATACATTGATCACCCAAGTATTTTCATTTGGTGATACATCATTCCCCCATGATATATTAAAATGTTAATACATCATCTACCCAATATTATTATATTGGTGATACATTATTTGACCAATTTTAATATTTTGTTACAATATCTTTTAATAATTTTTTACTGTTATGGCGATACATCATTCACCCATGACATTTATCACAGTGAAATATAATTCACCATTATTACATAACTTACTACAACATAATGCATCATGATTATCTAAAAATGTTCCTTCATTTACATATGAATTTTTTTTTCAGATATTACTCAATCCTCAACATGTTGTGGTCATACCAAGGGACTATTCCACCCATTATAGAAGAATACAAATAAGGTATGTTCTCTCATCCAAATATATTGTTATCACTCTGTGATTTGATAATGGTATTATTAATATTTATTCCATTACCATATCTTATTAAGAATACACTCGAAAATAATAGATTTCTTCAGGGTTATTATTTTTGGATTCTTATTTAGTATATTTTACACATAATTCATGTGAACATTTTTGGGAATAATGACTACATGGTCAAAGATCTGGGTAAGGGAAAAATGAATTGTGATCAATGATTGAACTGGTGTTGGATTGATGATACATAGGGGTAGGTGTTCAATGATATCAACAAATCCTTCAACATTATATCTGTAGGTGTTCAAGAATATCAACTTTATGTTTTTATTAAGAATGGATCATTAAATAATAGGATCTGGATATTTGATGGATCTATCTAGGAAAGTGATATGTAAGGAAACAAAGACCAATGTTTAAATATTACCCCTAATATACGGCCACCATTGATTTTTTTTATGAGGTCATCCAAGGAATATTTACCTATATTTTTATCAACCACTATTTGTGTTCAATTATTTTCAATAGATGGGATTCTTATATCATTTTTTGTAGGAATATTCCTCCAACTGGTTGCGGGTGTGGTGTTGGTAATACTAAAAGATATAGAGCTTGAACAAGTGTTTCACCCATAAGTAGATGTTTGTGTTATTAAGATTATCTGAGACATGATAGAGGATGAAATTCCCTTGGTTAGTCATATTATAATTGAAGTACTTCCTAATATAGTCAGGTTTTAGGTGATCTGGAGTAGGTAGTTAGTTTATGGACACTTTTTCATAATCTACCATACTATAACCGAGAACTTAGAAGGCCCTTTGATAGTTAATGGTATTTCTATATCCTCATCTTCCCTGACATTGGAATTATTTGATTTCATTATGATGTATTAGTATCCTTCATCTCATTTTGTTAGTTTTTGGGATTTAGATTTATAGTTTCTAGTGGGAATATGGAAAATGGACACACCCATATAAATGAAATCAATGGTTATTCGAAGATATATTTTTTGTGTCATAGTAATGATTAGGAAACATAATCATAGGTATTTTCTTTTTATTGATATGAGAATTTATGATGTGATCCATTTAATAGACTATTTGAATAATTATAGAGTAAAAATTACTTTTTACCATTGATGTGTTTATTATCCATCACTTAATGGTGATTGATAAAAATTCATCAAAAAGTTGTATTTATAAGTGGTACAGATTTTGATTTACCATTTGTATGTATTTATGATCATGTAAATGTTTATAAAAATTGATTTGGGGAATAATGAAGAAATTAGATAATTAATCATCAAATTTCTTAATGATTTTTTGGGATTAAATTTTTCAGGTGGTTTGATAAAACATTAAACTAGTGCTATGTTTGTAGCCAATATTAATTTCCCAATGTAGGATGTTATTAGTAGAGCTTGGTTATTTGAAGTTATCTCTATATGATTTCATGTATAAGGTATTTATATTCCTAGTCCCTTCACCTATGGGTGATTCTATTTTATTCACTTCAAAGTGAAATAGATGTTTACACTTTTTTTATTTCTATAAAATTAACCTATGAATGACATGTAGCTCATAACCACTCCCATATATCAACGACATAGTTTACCTACTAATGGGATCCATATAAATAATTAAGATTTATTTTAGGATGAAATACCACTATATTTGTAATATATTATAGGAAAATCCAAAAATTTTATTAAGTATTAAATATGGGTTGTATGAGTTTTCTATTATATCATTTGTCCTGATTATTGCAATATAAATATTTATAACAATATTAAAAATTATAATCTAATCATACCATTATTCCTCCAGGGATATTTTTTAAATTTAATTTTTTAATCATTAAAAAATTGGAGTAATTTAGATGGAATAAAGATATCATATTAATTGTATTAATGATATTTTACTTATTGATTGGCCTAGTTGAGAGTAAAAATCCATTGATATGGAGTAAAACAATTTTTTCCAAAACCAATACTATTAAATAATTTTACATTCATCATATAATGTGATTGGATATTTAAAAAATTAATATGAAATCTAGATATTTAATGAGAAGGAACACACAAAGCATATGGGAGAATATAAGGTACTCCAACACTTTTTATATATTGTCTAATTTATTGTGATGAATAGTTCTAATCGTGCAAGACATGATTCAATTTCATTAATAATAATAATAATTATTAGTGGGGAACATGATCCTTAATTCCAAGTAAAATAATGAAATACATAAATCATAAATTAAATAAATATTCACTTCTCCAAACCTATTTTCCCACTTAAATTTGGATCATGTAGACATTATTTTTCCACTAATAAATACTACGAAAAAACATCTACATTTATTCTTGGAATCAATGAAATGAAATAAAAAATGTTTGGTTTCTCTATAAAAATTAAATTTCATATAATATTTTTTTTGAAGATCACCATCATTGTATAAATCAATCAAAAAAGACATGGTATATTACTAACATCTATAAGATCTAGGAATCTTACATAACTCTTATCCCATATCTCCTTTTTAATTTACCACTATAAATAACGTATAACACATGATGTTAAATAATAGTCACAAATTACATATCAAACACAATAGACGAAGTCATAGTTTCATTAGAAATGAATAGACTATCCTTTGTTCCCCATGGTATTCCCGATAAACACCTAGTGATATCCCAAAAAACATAAATAATGTTCACTAGAGGCTCAGACATAGTAACCCATATATATATCTATAAATTTTAATATCAATGGATATTATTTTCTCCTTATAATAGAACACCTAAAAATTTTCAACATAAAATTTAATGGAAAATACCTATTTCCAAATCGAGTCCCTAAGGTTATACTCAACTGATACCTAGAGACATTAGATAGAAAAACCATACACCACTAAAACATAAATCTAGATATTTTAGATTATCTTTAGGGTATAGAGTAAAATATTAGATTCCTATTTATGTCTTTTGTATATCATTACACCCAAAAACCATGAAATAAATAATTTTCAGTTGTTTCACCAAGTATAAGACTTAGTAAATAATCCATAGATCCAAAATTCATTCTAAAATGGTTGATACAAATATAATCATTCAAAATTCATTTTATTTATATCAAAAATACTTTATTAAACGTCCCCATGACATATTCATATCCGCAGAAAAATTTATTAATTTTATTCCATTCAAATCATGTTGATGTTGCCTCTCAATTATCAAAAATAAGTTTACAATTAAAAATACACTAATCCAACTCCATAACATGTTAAATGATTGAACCATTAAATGAATTCAAGAATGACTCCAATATGATAGATATTTAAACAACACAACATAGTGAAGAATTATGATTTTTAGAGTTCTCCATCATTATGTTGTAAATATTATCAATATGCTGATCATGTATGAATTAAGAACAAATCAGAGCTCCTACATTTTCAATGAATTTCATGACAGTCCTCCATGATTCATCACTCTACCAATATATTTTTATTAGGAATAAATTATTCATATAATGGGATTTTATCTAATCTTAAGTGAACTAATTCTTATCTTCTATCTTAATTATTTTCCACAATGTAGATGTTTAAACTACCCCTCATTGTAAGAAGAGATCCTACTTAGTATATATTTTTTAATTGATTGAAATGGAATAAATGTTTGAAATAATCAATAGGATTTACAAGGATTCATTGTGATAATATGATCCAAAAATACACTCAATCAATGGAAGGATTCGATCATCACAATACTTTAAAATAATTTTTTTACTTTCTCATGGGCTAAATATTCCAATGAAATATCTCAACATTTATCTCTATCATTGTTGATGTGTTATTTTCTATCAACATGTTCGAACCATAATATATAAAATACATTCTTTCTACAATTGACTAATATTTGTTTATAACAACCAATCATCAATGTATATGATACATGCACCCTCTTTTCATCAATTTGTGGATTTATCCACATCATCTAGATCATGGAAATGGTTTCTACCGTATACTCAATTTCCATTAAACTTATGGTGACTTAATTTTTATTCTTATAGATCCACAAAATGAATATTCTCCTAATAAATAATACACATATAGACGTTGATATATTCTCTCAAATTCCACCTTCCAAATCTAAAATCATAGACATCCCAAAATATCTCTTATTTTATGTATAAAAGTACTCAATAATCTATTCATCATTCTATAAAAAAACAATTTCCTAAACCTAAACTATAAAAATTTGATTCTATGTGTCATGATCATTGATAATGATGTTTTAATCCTCCTTTATATTCTCATATTCCATGATATTTAAAAAGTTTTCCAACCTTAGTACCATGTATAATTTTATTATTTAATCTCATTTAAGAGAAAATTAAATATAAAAGCTTAATAATTGTAATTTTTTGAGTAGAAAATATTCTAGTTGTTAAATGATGTCCCCTTACTTAATTTCATCCTTGGGAAATGATGACTTCAAAATCATTTAAATAACATTATAATTCAATTGAGAGTAAATTATAATAATTATTTATAATATTTTAATATATTTTAATAGATAAAATGTAGAATTTATGTTTTCCCCCTAAATTTAAGAGTATCTTTAAAGAAAAAAATATATGTCTTTTTTACAACCTCTCCCTCGTCATTAATCATAATTCTAAAAAATCTCTTTGAACAGATCACATTTTTGTTAGACTATGTGAATCAAATTTTTAATTACCATTCATCTCAATTTGATTCAAATAATATTTCATCACTGAAAATATAATTTTATTATTATAATTCCACTATAAACCTTTTCATCTCATCTTTCTAAATCAAGTTGATATTATTGGATGCTCATAAAATTCTATAGGTTTTTACAACCTCGCTACTCCCTAGATGAATGATTTCATGATATAATTTTTCTTATTTTTTCTTATTTTTCATAGATTGATATTTTGACATTCATAAATCCTTCCACCAGGGGTGTATCAAATATATATTCCCTCTTAGAAACTGTCATCATACTATGAAAAAATTATTCCAATGATATTGAGGAAATAAAATTTATCAAAAAACTTTAGACTCATCACGTTTGATTTGTGATGATGAAAAATCTAAAACGGTATATTGATTTAATTGGATCAAACAAATAGCTACTTCATGATTTTTACATCCACTATTGATTTTTGTATACAAATGTACATCACAGATTCATTCTCTAGTATCATGGTTCTCCCAATATATCCTAAAATCTTATTTTTATAATCAACTACTCTATTTTTTGAATAAATAGTTTAAATATTCATTCCTTATTTTATTATTCTCAAAATATACCAAAAAATATCCTTTAAATTATTTTGATAATTTCTTATACTAAAATATTTAGGTAACAGATCCAATTTTATTTCTATGACACAACTAGAAATTATTAAACAAATCAATCTATTATTATTTACACGACATTAAATCTAGATGTTTCACAGAGTAAAATATTTAACCTAATTAATGAATTAATTTTTTCTTTTGTAGATTTTAATCCCATATTGATGTTTATATATGGATGAATCAACTAAAGAGGTTTCCTTATGATGATCTCTATAATCATTTGAAACATTTTCATCTTTCTTCCATTTTGAAATTTTTCAACTATGTATATAATTTCATGATTGATTTTTGGTATATTCTAGAGAACATAAAATTTATGTATTAAATGATAATATCTTGACCATAATTGAAAAAAAATTATACCAATTCTTATTATCCTTATTTATTATAAAGAAATAGGAAAATTGATCATTAGAGAATTAAAATATGTTAACATCGGTTCTATATACCTTCATAATGATTATTCAATCTATCAATATTCTTATAAGACATCCATTATTGTGAATGGTCACACCATTCATATTATCACAATGATAAAAAACACTCAAGATGTTCTGTTTTAACCCATTGAAAAAGTGAACATCATTGGATTCATGTTTGTTTCAACTTTTTGTACCACTTGAATCTCCTTAAACAGTATTTGAATCATCATATTCAAAAGTGATAGCTCCTCCATATAACCCTTTTATAACTTTAAAGAGTTTATTTTCTCTAATAATTTAAGATGAGAACCCACTATTAAGAATTAACGTTTTTTAAACATTCCCAACATTTTAATCCGCCATAAAGAAAAAATTATTATTCAGGACAACTCCTCAACTTGGTATATTTTGAGTTATTATTCCTTATTTGTTTTATTGTATTATTTTTTAGCCTTCATAATAGTGTTTCTAAAATTATCAATGATAATATAATTTTACATATTAAGAGAAATGAGTTATTAAATTATACTATTCATTTTGGGTTTTCCCTTAAATTTCCCCTTGTAACATAAGGTTTCCTACCCAATGATACATATCTCTTATATGAATAATGAAGATATATATTTTATGCGAAGGAATAGTTTTTATGTCCAACGTAATTTCAACACCAATATAGACCATAATAAATGAATCTATTCATGTTGTATACGTTGTCTCTAAAACCTGAAATTCGACTTTTATTTCTAAGTCTACATTCACTATTTACCTTCAATATTTTAAAAAATTTATGTTTAATAGTTTTTCTTGGATTTTCACATAGAATGATCCTTATATTTATTCTTCATTCACACATCATTTATTTTGAAATTTTTGAAATAATCTGAAGAATTTAATACTTAGTGTATTCTCATTTTTTATTTGTTGTGACTACATTATTTTATTTAATAGCATTTATTACACTATAGTATTTTCATTAATAAATTATTTATATGTTAATTTTAGGGCCCATTGTAAATTATACATGTTTCATAAGAAAAAATTGATTTTTAGAAAATTTTATTTAACATGTCAGTCACTATTATTGTAGTTATAGCAACCAGACATTCGGTATTCCAATGCCAATGTATGATATCAATTAAATGGACATGATATCAAGGAATCTAATCCTGAAGGACCAGAGGTTTAGTATTTTTTGTAAAAAGGATACATACATGGGTCTTTAATTAAAAATTATTACCCTAATTAAATAATTATTATATTTGAAATAACTTCAGGGGTGACTTTATTGCATTTATTATATCCTTTCATATCATTCATATTACGCTTCTTGCATTCCTGGGGAAATGAAACATGATGACTATGAGTTTAAATTCTTAATAAGGGAAAAATGAAACAAAGTAAATAATTAATCAACGATAATACTAATCCAATCCAATCCAAATAATTTTTTTATTATTATTTTACAAACAACCACATTGAGGATAAATTGGGAACCAAACATGACGAAAAACACCAATTGACACATATAAAATTTAAAACAGTCCACAGATTCAAAAATTGAAATGAGATACAACATGGCGGGAACCATCACATCAGTGAATCCCGCAAATCCCACAGCCGATGCATAGAGGAAAGCGTGAAGAAATTGATCCCGTCATTATCACCCGTAGTCAACAGCACTTCATTGCCAACTACATCGAACACCAATGACGTAACTATCACTGCACCACATAATCATCACCATACTACCATGGAACTAGTAATTAGAGACCATCGGAGACCGCCGATAATGCCAAAAAAATCTCCCCATGTCACCAATAGGATAAAAGTAAAATAAAAAAAATTATTTTCAAATGAAAACACATGAAATCCAAATAACTATAAAATTAAAAATAAATATGGCAAGGGAAGAAACTGAAGAACATTCCAATTAATCAAAGGCCTGAAAATAAAATTTATCAATATATATTTTAACACAAAATCTAATGGATTAATAATAATATATAATAAATGAGGGAAATGCTTAATTATCAGACGCCATGTTTCCTAGGTACATGAAACAAGTACCATCTAGACATTTCAAAATGTAGTATAGAATATCATGTAAAAGCCTTCTAATTAACACAACTAATTCATCTCATGAGACAATAGATTCATAAAGGCGATTTCATTACCTTGTACTGACCAGTTGGGAATACCTTAAATAGTCCCCAACCCATGTCCTACCTGTCCAAATAATTCCCTATATCAGATACCTAGTATGCATTATTTAAATAACTAAACAGAATAAAGGATGTGATTTTGTCAATATTTCCCAAAATAATCATATATATTTGAACGTAAACACCGTATAAAAATTGGTATAATTCTTATGATATAATCAATTCCATTATAAATTATATGGATAACAAGGTAAATTCAATGTCAAATGATCATAAAAAATATTATATAAAAATATTTTTTAAAAAAATGGGGGAATATATGTTTTTCTTTTGAAGTTTTTTTAAAAAAAAATAAATTCTCAAAAAAAATTATAGAAAAACTTGTATCTAAAAGTTATAATCATATAAAAAAAGTATGCTTCAATGAAATTATGGTGGGTAAATCATTACAAATTGTATGAGGTATGAAGAATAATCATTTTTTCATTGTAAAAAGGGTAGAAAAATGACTTGGTCATAAAATGATTAGAAGATTCCATTGAAAACATGGGTAAAATAAATAAGTTTATAAATGAATCTACCAAATCATTTTAAAATCCTTTTTTAATATTTTTTAAAAAATATTCTTTTTATAAGAAAACAGGGTTTTCAACTAATGACAGAAATAATGTTGGGTTTTCTGAAAAGATAACTTATATATCATTCAAGTACCAAATAATGGAAACATGTTAGTAATATATGAAAAAGGTAATAAATTACTAGATGAGAGGAAAATGAAATTTTTTAATGATAAAAAGTCATATAATTTCCTCTAAAGAAAATGTAGGATGATTAAGATTATTTCTGAGGAAAATAATCATTAAATATTCCCAAGTGCCCCATACCACTGTGAAAAATTTTATATCATAAAGCTCATAAATTAATAGCATTAAATGATAGTTATAATAAAATAATAATAAATATATTAATAATAAATAATTTTAATCGGAATTATATACACCATATAAAACAAACTAAGTTTATAAACAAGTCTCAATGGATTGTGAATTGAGATGAAATCCCTTACCATGAGTTTGAATTGTATCGTGTGACTTTATATTCCTAAATAAAAACATCTATTAATTATTTACTTAATTTAAACCGTTTTTCATGTTTATCATTAATTTTATTACTCTTAATACCATTATATTACAATAACTAGACCAATCAATTTTATATTGGGAGTTTTGAAAAAAAATATGTTTGTATGACAAAAATAACAATGGTAGGTCATCTATGGTAAAATTAGTCATTATATAAAATAACTAGAATAATAATAATGAAATTATTATGATATTTAAAAAAAATTGTACTTTTTTAACAAATCATTTAATATAGGCATGAAAAAAACCAAGGTTAAAATCCTAGAAACGGTAAGTCGTACACACGCACGAGTGACATTCCAATGTTTTAATGATCATTGTGGAAATAAGTTATGTAACATAAATGATTCCAGAATGATCGGTTTATCATAAATACCATATAATTTAATCATATATAATTATATATTTAATTATTAATATGTCAAAGGAATATCATTGTATTGAAGAAGTGGTAGTTCACACATCCACAAACGATATTTTCACTTTTTAGTGTTTGAATGGGTAATAATGAGGGTGATGTATATTATATTTCCATAAATATTATTATATCATGAATATAATATGTATTTATTCCACAAATATATAATTATAACCATCATTTATACATTTCATTTAATTTTTGAATGAATCACATCACATTGAGGAGGGTTGTAGTATACACTTCCACAAATCTTGTTATAGTTTTGTACACAAAATAGAATAAATGATGATAAGTGTGGTAAAATAATTAAATAAGCTTACAAACATAATTAATATCATATATAACCTATATAAACAAATTTTTCATCAAAATTTTCACAATGAGAGATATTAAAGGAAAGATAAACAATCATCATTTTGTGAGGCGCTGGTTCACCGTACACGTAAACAGTATGTTTACTAAACAATATAAGGATGTGCGTGGGTGTGTGGGTTCAAACCATATCATTGAAAATATTTATATAATGAAGAAATTTTTTTGTTAGATAATCATATAATAATAAGAGTTTACAGGGAGGATAATGGAAATAAAACTAAAGATCTTAAGGAATGATATTACCTCTTAATCGGGTAACTACATTTGGATTGAACAAAAGTGATCCTTTGATCAAATTTATCCAAATGTATGGATTATAATATTATGCTATGGAATTTTATGAGATATGTTTTTACATAATGGCTAAGAACAAGTGGATTGAGAGCTGTGAAAAAGTTGGAGAGGTGGTGGCCTTTTATAAGGGAAGAAAAGGACTCACTTGACATTTCTAAAAACAAGATAGGTAAACCCACATTTTTACAAAAAGAACATAAAACTGACATACAACAATAATGGAAGGTTAATGAACGATTTATGGTCCAGAAATAGGGTTTGGGAAGTTTATATTCCATTTGGGCCCTTAATTTTTAAGATTAGTGCTTTTTTAAGCTTCATTTCACCTTAATCATTGTAATTAATATCAATTACAGACACTAATTGTTTTTCTCAACAAATAATATGACCTTATTTAACATCATAAATTATTATTATTTCAAATTTGGAAACCATTTTTCATAATTCCAATCATATAAGTTGCAGAAATTGTAACACTGTAAGGTTTTTAAAAAAATTGAAATTCATGAAACGCTGAAAAATTATATTAATGAGACAGTTATAAACTAGACATTAAACATATTTTTTTATCACTTTATGTTTTTAATTTTCAGAAAAAAAATATTTGGTTGTGTTCAGTATTTTATTTAGATTCTGATTGAACCAGTTTTTTTTCAATGAATTGTAAAAAATATAGTTTTATGTTTTCGGTTGTTTAATGACATCATTATGATATAATAATGATGTAATAATAATGGTTCAATCAAGGGGATTAATATATGATATTATATTTCCCACTCTTACAATAACATGGGATAATACCATTGTAAATCCCTTGGTTTTTCAAATACAACTCATGAGGTGTCCTTTGAATATAATTAAAAACTCTCTCACATTCACTATAAATACCACCCACACCCTCTCTTCCCCTAACACCTCTCAAAACTTGTGATTTGTCTATTTTCTACCTGATACCCTTATTAAGACTCTTATACATGTCCATCACCTAATGGTCCCACCAAAAGGACAAAACCAAAATCTTTGAAGAGGATCTCAAAGAGAGTAGAGAAAGATGTAAATATCCTCTTTCATTTTCTTGTGTTTTCTTTTCAATTCAATTTTTTTCTTATAATCCCTTCTCCTATTTTTATCCAAGAGTCATTAAAGCTCATATATTATATATATTTTGTATTTTTATCATATTTATGGATAATTCATCACCATTCCACTTATTCGCATCCTCTTATTCCAAAAATTAAAACATCGTTTGTTATGTGTCATTTTACCAAAACCATGGATGATGTGTCTGCAATTTCCATTACTTCCTTTAGAACTGGTTATAAAACAATTTTAATAGTTGAAACAGATTTTAATTTTGTGATATATATTCTTTCATGTTTTGGAGATAACATATATACATAATAATATTTTATATAATGAAAATAGTTCGTGAGTATCAACGATCCACCAAAATGAACTAAACAGATGTCACTAAATATTTATCTAATGAAACATCCACATATAAGATAAAAAATGAGTTATAGAATAATTTTATATAATTGAAGCACATTAATATAATTTCATTCCACTTCTATAATTTCATTTCCATATGATAAGAATATCAAAAACCAACAGGCCATTGAAATCATGTAATGAATGAACCTGAAACCATGGAAGAAACAAAATCCTAATTAATAAAGGTGAAATGATGATTTGAAATGATCATAAAAGGTATTATAAAATTTTATATGTTTCTATAAGATATTAATAACACTATTTTAACCATTATATAGTATGTCTAGACATGTTTGAAGTAAAATGTACTCAGAGTATGGGAATAGTTAAACGAATTTCCAATTTTTGGATAACCTTATAAATTATTCATTATGTGATATTAATGTTATTTCTGTGAGGATTTATTGTTTATAATATGTTTTATTTTTATTATCTATATTTTGTACACATATCCACGTGATTATACTAATTCTCAATCTAATTATATTTGTAAAGGACATTCCTTTTGAAATACTTTTAAAAGTCTCTTTCATAAATTTTTAAAATATTGTTTTCATTTTTATATATGAGGAATGGGTTGTTTCTCATAATATAATAAAAAATTAATAATTTATATGTTACATAGACACTGTTATGTTGGTTTGAGTCCATTATAGATTAATAATATTACAAGAATCCCCATTATAGCTCTCCGATGAATTTGGTACTCTAGGGATGGAATTCGACCAAATAGTTATTCCATGTGTAAGGGTGATTATAAGAGTGATATGAGAAATCTTGTAACGCCCCGACCCTAGTTACCCAGATTCGTTGCATTATTACATAACATTGGCATGATCACAAGAAAGATCAAATCTTGAAAGACCGATTGGTTTAGTAGCCTTGGAAACACTAGATATATTCATAAGTTTTACATTACATCATTAAACGAAAAACTACTACAACAACATATTGTCTCTATAATCCACACTCATATCCCCACATAATATCCCTGCAGGTCATTCATAACTTACTTCTTCACTTCCTGGAAAAAATAAAACATTGAAAAGGGGTGAGCTCAAATGCCCAGTAAGGATAACAATATAGCGGAAACTTTCATAAATAAGAATAAACTTTTAAGGCAATGTATAACTAAAACAAAAGCCTTTCAAACATGAACTTTCAACATGGTATGGCATAAATAAAATGAAATAATGCCATTTACTTATTCACATGGATATTCTACTAATCGAATAATCACATGCAAAAATAAATAACCACTTTCATAATGATGGAATGCATAATGCCAGACTATCATAACCACATAGCCAAGGCCTTGTGCCAAGACTACAAATAAGATTTTGTCAAGTCCTTGTGCCAAGACACTAGTTTGTCCCATGAGACCTACCGATGCATCGAGGAGCTATAGCGGGCTCCACCCGTCACATATTAAGTCCAATGCATTCCCATATGAAAAGGTTTAAATAGAACATAAACATTCGTATTAAAACTAGCATACGAAATTTCAATACTTTCACCATAAACTATGAATGGTATAAAAATAGCACATCCACAATCAAACATATCACAAAACCTTCAATACAATATAGAAGTTTTGTATCATAATAAATCAACTTCAAATAATCTTAAAATCCATCAAAGGATGTTGACATAGATGAAATCAAAATTCTTTTTAAAGAAATATCTCCTTTTATTTTGAAATCATTTAAGATCCATATAAAATAAAACGTTTTCTTTGAAAATAATCTTATCAGATTGTAAGGGATGCTTTGAAAATTTTATAACAGCGTAAAATAGCCGCACCCGCCGTATAAGTTAAAAAAAACATTCTTACCTTAATTCTGTCGAAAAGGTTAAAAAGGACCTTGTTTTGAAAACGACAGAAAGATTCCTTTATAAACATCTTATAAAAAGTCAATCAAGGGTATAAATGAATTTAACCCATATTCTTGTAAATAATAAATATGTTTTGAAATACATTTCGAAGAAACATGGATGTGGATGATCAAGAAATCCCAGTAGATTATTACGTATAAACAACCTCGGATAATGAAGAGATTGTGAAATAACACTTACCTTGTACTTTTCCTTGGTTGGGGTAGGTTAACCTCCTGTATAATGGTGAAATAATTGTTAAATTATACAAGAATCATATACATTAATATGATATCATATATGATCTTTTAATATTGATTTGATAATAATATCTTAGTATTATCATTGTTTCGGGTGTTAACTTACTTGTTTTCTTTTATATGTTTTGTTACGTAAGACATGTTTGTAAAGGATAGGTTGTATATTATTCATATCCATAATGATATCAAGTCCTTAAACATCATTTTTAAATCATCAAATGATAATTATACTTGAATGGATACGATGGAGAATGAATCTCATCGCGTTCGTGGAGACAGTAGTCCGTACGTACGCACGAGCGACAATATCATTCTTTTGATATTAAAATAATATATAAATTGATGGTATATCATATATACAGAATCATTAACATGTTATATTTATTATTTACATGAGTTACACATCATTATTATACCCATCCAAATAATAATATATTGAATAACAATTACACCACGACGTGGAGACGGTAAGCCGTACGTACGCATGCATGGTGACATGTTATTCAAAGGGTGGATAGAATACTGAATATGGTTGTACCATATATATAATAACATCACAGTATATATATGATACTGGAGTTATTATTTTAGAATGGTAACAACAAAGGAAGAAGAAGTGGAAGAAGAAATGAACGTGGAAAAGGGTGGTGAAATCATTACCTCTTCTTCGGGTTCTTCCTTTTGATTTGATCAAAAGGGCTCCTTAGGTTGGCTTTCTGATCAAACTAATGCCTCTAGGTTGTAGTGAGGGATGTTGGGAGAGTATTTGGGCAGAGTTTGGCCGAACCAAAAGGCTTTGAAGGTGTGAAGAAATGAGAAGGAGGAGTGCCCTTTTATAAGAGGGGTGAGGGGCACCTTTGGAAAAGCTAGAAATATTAATTTATAATAAATTCATATTCTGTTTCTAATGGCTCCAAAGTTGATTATTCAAAGGTTAAGGTTGGGATAGGTCGAAAACCACTCAACCAATATAATTTAGACAGGTTTGGGTACTTATATTAACCTTATCTTTAAGTATTAACTCTAAGTTAATTAGTTTCACTTTTACAATGTCTCTTTGTATTTTTATATAATATAGTTAATAAACATACTATATACATCCAAGAGACCCCCAAGTGGTCAATTAATGATGAACCTATCATGATATAAGTATCTTGGCCGATCCTTAGATTTTTAGTAATTTAATATCAATTAATAATATAATATTTGTTTTAAGAACTCTTTTATGACAATTTTGACACTATTCAATAGTTGATTATTGTGAAACTCATAACAGATTGATTACTTCGAACAAAGTCAATTAAATCACTCCTAATATATCATATTATCCTATAAAATTAGTTTAATTCATTAAAAGTTTCATATTATATTTATTTGGATATTTATAATATCAATTAGTTTAATTGTTCACTATTATTGTAATTACTGCATCTTCATTGTGTCATAAATAAAATAAATTATTTAATGTCTAAAAATTATAAATAAAATATAATTATATAGGAATTCTTTTTATCTTTATTATTAATATTTATAATCTAAAAGCCAACATATATAACCCTATGTAACAATTGTTTTTCTAAAAGATATATGCTTGTGTCATTTTTGTATTCATTTTAACTTAATTAAAATAAAGTGTCATTATCACTTACAAGTGGATCCATGGGGTCCCAAAATCGACCCAAAGATGTCCATAGTCGACCATGTATCAACCAATAGTGTTAAGACACGTTTTAGGGTAATTTAGTATAATTATAATATTATTATTTTTTAACCCTTATTTACCGGATTTACCCTTAACCACGGTAAATAAAATATTTACCGCAGTAATTTTCCAAAATGTCTAAAAATAAAAGTTACCTATTTACACAATTTGAACATCCTGATTCAAAATATGGAATCCATTTTCCTAAATTCAAAACAAAGAAGTGGCAGAAATTAATTTAAAATTAATTCCCGTTGTTAAAATAAAAAGCGTGTTTTTAAGAGATAATAACAATCAAAAGATTGACACTTGTTTATGTCTGATTTAATTGTGAAATTATGTCCAATGACAAACATTAAATTAAATGGTAAAAATATATTCAAAATATACTTTAAAACCACTCAAATTCATAATTTATCAATATTAATTATTTTGATTAAAAAAGTTGTTTTTAATTAAAATTTAGTAATTTTCACTATTCATCAAAATATAAAAGTTATCCGAAAAGTACCAAAATTTCACCTTAGGCTAAATTTGATATTCTGAATCCAAAAATGATGTCCATTTTGAAATATAAAATATATATGATTTCAAAAGGTAGGTATTACTATTCACAACGGCTAGTTTAATTAGTTGTGGTGTGTGTTAGAACTCGAGGTTGCGTACAACACACGCCATCGCATTATTCGAAGGGAAACGTACCGTGGAAGCTTGGGGTGTTACATTCTAACCTCCTTCAAATAATTGCGTCCTCGCAATTTCTAGGGTATTACTGCATAAAAAGACTCAGGTGGTTCTTCATCATATGTTCCTCGGGTTCCCACGTTGCCTCTTCCATCTTATGATTTCTCCACAAAACTTTTACCAGACGCGTCGTCCGGTTTCTCAGTACTTGTTCTCTCGTATCAAGAATCCTGACGGGATCTTCACAATAGGAAAGATCGGGTTCCAGTTCTAATTCCTCATAGGTGAGTACATGTGTTGGATCAGGCATGTATTTCCTCAACAGAGATACGTGGAACACATCGTGAACTTTGGAGAGACTAGGCGGCATTGCCAATCGGTAAGCTACAACCCCAATTTGTTCTAGAATTTCGAAAGGTC
Organism: Viscum album; assembly: GCA_963277665.1. NCBI lineage: Eukaryota > Viridiplantae > Streptophyta > Magnoliopsida > Santalales > Viscaceae > Viscum > Viscum album. Next base: position 120,060,507 of record OY728128.1, read on the forward strand.
CGATGTACCTGGGACTCAATTTACCTTTCTTACCAAAACGTATGACTCCCTTCCACGGAGATACCTTCAGGAACACATGATCACCGACTTGAAATTCCAAATCCTTCCTTCGATTATCGGCATAGCTCTTCTGCCTACTTTGAGCTGCTTTGAGGTGATTTTGGATTACTTTCACCTTTTCCACCGTTTCCTCCACCAGTTCTGGGCCTACAAGTTTTCTTTCCCCAACGTCATCCCAACAGGTTGGTGTAAGACATCTCTTTCTGTATAACGCTTCATATGGTGCCATCTGAATACTCTAATGGAAACTATTGTTATAGGAAAATTCTACCAGTGGTAAATATTGATCCCACATACCCTGAAAGTCAAGTGAGCAAGATCTCAACATGTCTTCTATGGTCTGAATAGTCCGTTCTGATTGTACATCTGTCTGAGGGTGGTAAGCAGTACTCAAATGAAGTTCAGTATCCAGGGATTTCTGAAGACTTTTCCAAAATCTTGATGTAAAACAGGGATCACGATCAGAAACAATCGATAGGGGTACTCCATGAAGTCTCACAACTTCATTAATGTATAGTCTTGCTAGACGTTCCAGGGGTAGATCTTCTCTTATAGCAAGAAAATGTGCTGACTTGGTAAGACGATCAACAATAACCCATATTGCATCGTTCCTTCTAAGAGTCTTTGGTAGCCCCATGACAAAGTCCATCGTAATATTGTCCCATTTCCACTCCGGTATGGGAAGAGGTTGCATGAATCCTCCAGGCTGTTGCCTTCCAGCTTTCACTTGTTGACAAACCATACATCTTGACACAAAATCAGCAATCTCCCTCTTCATGTTGTCCCACCAAAAATGTTCCTTTAAATCTCTATACATTTTGGTGCTCCCAGGGTGTATAGAGAAATTGGAACTATGAGCATCATCCAGCAATTCCCTTTTTAGATTAGGTATATTGGGAACACAAAGTCTCTTCCCGAATTTCAAAATTCCATCTTCATACACAAAGTCTCTCAATCTACCATCATTCACAGCTTTAATCTTATTTTGGAATTATTCATCATCGGTCTGAGAACTCTTAATCCTTTCTAGTAAAGATGGTTTGGCAACCAATTGAAAAAGAAATGATGTTTCGCCTTCCCTGGTTATTCCCATGTCCATCTTTACTAGATCCATGAAAATTGGATCCCTTTAAATTCTCATATAGTTCAAAACTCCATGGTCTTTTCTACTCAAAGCATCTTCCACCTTGTTTTCCTTCCCTGGGTGGTAGTGTATCGTACAATCATAATCCTTGAGTATTTCAATCCATCTCCTTTGCCTCATGTTGAGTTCTTTTTGTGAGAAAATATACTTCAAACTCTTGTGATCAGTATAAATCTCACATTTTTAACCATAGAGGTAGTGCCTCCATATCTTCAAAGTAAAGATCACAGCTGCTAACTCAAGATCATGAGTAGGATAGTTTTGTTCATGAATTTTCAACTGTCGTGATGCATAGGAAATAACTCTATCATTCTGCATAAGGACACAACCAAGTCCTTTCTTCGATGCATCACTATAAATAACGAACCCATCATTCCCCGATGGTAGAGTCAATATAGGAGCATTGACTAATCTTCTCTTCAGTTCTTCGAAACATTCTTCACACTCTTTTTTCCAAACAAATTTAACCCCTTTACGTGTGAGCTTCGTTAATGGGTTAGCCAATCGGGCAAAATTCTAGACGAAACGTCGATAATAACCTGCCAAACCAATAAAACTGCGTACCTCAGTTATACTCGTAGGTGCTGGCCATTCCTGGATTGCCTTGGTCTTAGAAGGATCAACAGAGATTCCATCTTTAGAGACAATATGGACAAGAAAAGAAATCTCCTGAAGCCAGAATTCACACTTGCTAAACTTCCCATATAATTCATGCCTCCTTAGAGTCTTCAAGATAATGCGCAAGTGATTTTCATGATCTTCGTAGGTTTTGGAGTATACCAAGATATCATCAATAAATACCACCACAAATTCATCGAGATACTCCTTGAAAACTCTATTCATCAGATCCATGAATACAGAGGGTGCATTAGTCAATCCAAAAGGCATTACAGTAAACTCGTAATGCCCGTACCTGGTTCGAAATTCTGTCTTCGGAATGTCTTCCTTCTTCACACACAGTTGATGGTATCCAGATCGAAGGTAAATCTTTGAAAAGTATTGGGCTCCATGCAGTTGGTCAAATAAATCATCAATACGAGGTAGGGGATACTTGTTCTTTATCGTTATAGCATTGATCTTCCTGTAGTCGATACATAACCTTATAGATCCATCTTTCTTTTTAACAAAAAGAACAGGGGCTCCCCATGGAGAAACACTAGGGCGAATAAATCCCTTATTACTCAATTCCTCTAGTTGTTTCTTTAGTTCGACTAACTCTACAGTGGCCATTCTATAAGGGGTCTTCGATATAGGCCTTGATCCAGGAATCAAATCAATGGAAAACTCAACTTCTCGTTCTAGAGGATGTCCAGGTAAATCTTCCGGAAATACATCTAAAAATTCATTCACAACAGGTACATCCTCTATTTGAACATTCCTTTCCTCACCGACAGTTATTTCCTTCTCTTCCTCCCAAATAATTGAATTAAGTTGAGCTACTGGGGGTGGATCTAAATAAGAATTAGGTGGTGATGATTCTGCTCTAAAGATAAGGTGTTCCTTATCATTATCATCATGAATTGTAACCTCTTTCTTCTTACAATAAATCATCGCATCATAGTCCGAAATCCAGTCCATACCGAGGATTATATCAAACTCAATCATAGTTATGACGATCAGATCAGCAGATAAAGAAAATTTATGTGCTCTAATGGGGACTGATTCACAAAACTTTGATGCAATGATACTTCCCTTAGGAGTTTTAACTGACAACTCCCTTATTAAATCAAATTGGAAATATCTAATTTTCTTAGCAAAATCGGAAGATATGAAACAATGCGACGATCCAGAATCAAATATTGAATTTGCTAAACTTGAGGAAACCATTAAATTACCTTCCACCACGTCTTTTGGAGCTTCTACCTCTGCAGTAGTGATAGCATAAGCCTGGCCTTGATCCCTTGGCCTTTTCTGAGGTAAGTTCTCCTGACGCTTAGGACATGCATTTGCATAATGCCCCATCTCCCAGCAATTGTAGCACTGAACGTTGGTAGCTTCCTTCTTCCCCTTGCAATCATGAGCTTGGTGGCCTTTTTCACCACACTTGTAACAGACTCTCATTCCCTTCAAGCAAGTACCGGGGTGTTTCTTCCCACATTTACCACATGATGGATTTTCAACCGTTAATTTCTTCCCCTTATTTCCATTCCCAGATTGATCAGCAGGTCTCTTATTCTCTTGATTTTCTTTAAAGTCATAAGACTTAGAAAATTCCTTTTCGTTCTTGATAGCACATGAGACAATGTCTTCATACGATGAAAAGGATTGTGAGACTAATGCTCGACGGAGAAATGGTTTTAACCCATCAAAGAAACGATCAATCTTACTTCTTGGGTTGCGAATATAATCTCCAACATACCTCGCTAACCTTGTAAAGTTAGCCTCATACTTTGTAACATTCTCATCCTCCTTCTGTCTCAGACTCAGAAATTGCCTTTCCATATTTGCTCGATGGTCACGAGGGAAGTATTTTTCTAAAAACAGATCTTTGAACTCCCTCCATTCCATATTTGATACTTCATCATCTTCCTTCATGTTCTGAATCAATGACCACCATTGATCAGCATCTCCAGTGAGGCAGTAAACTGCCATGATAACTTTTTCCCTTTCACTGCTCCCCAAAGCCTGAAATATTTTCTCTAGGGAAAATATCCATTGCTCAGCTACTAAGGGATTTGTATTCCCATTGAACGTTGGTGGTTGTTGCCTCATGAATCGATCTAACATTGATCCTCCACGCTGCGGATCAGGGTGCTCCATACGGGTAAGGTTATTATTAATAACCTGAGTAAGTTGTCCCAGTATGGTGATTAGCTGATCAGCACCAGTTGCATCACCAGCCCCACTATAATTATCTTGAGCAAGAGGGAAATCCCTACCTGGAGTGCGTGCATTGATACGGTTTCCATTTCTTCCACTAGGCGCCATTTCTAAACAATGGCATAAACTAGATCAGTTTTTGAATCAAAATACATAATCCCATACTTATAAAACACTTAACATAAATTAAACTATTTATGGATATAATCCATAATCATAAAAATGTTTTCTTTGAGGAATTATATACTCATAAACCCTTCATAATGATTTGTAAAGAAAATGAGAGTTATCCTAAGAATATCCCCCGGGAGTGTCGTAACCAAGAGTGCAGCAAGGCCCGTTGTCGTGCACCAGTTTCCGTTCGAGTCTAGCTCAAAGCGGTGTTTTCGGGTTTTACCCCTAGGTATACCTGTGCCAGAGCCACCTCTACCTGCTCGTATCCAGACAGGGATGTATTGCTCGGAAAACTCACAAAATCTCTACAATACCAAAATTCTAAGAAGTTCTTCTATACTAATCCTCAAAGTTCATCTTAGGTCTACGTGCTCTAATCAGAGTTTATCTAAATCTAGATTCCAAGGTTTGTACTAAAATTCCTCTGATACCAACTGTAACACCCCGACCCTAGTTACCCAGAGTCGGTGCATTATTACATAACATTGGCATGATCACAAGAAAGATCAAATCTCTAAATACCGATTGGTTTAGTAGCCTTGGAATCACTAGATATATTCATAAGTTTTACATTACATCATTAAACGAAAAACTACTACAACAACATATTGTCTCCATAATCCACACTCATATCCCCACATAATATCCCAGCAGGTCATTCATAACTTACTTCTTCACTTCCTGGGAAAAATAAAACATAGAAAAGGGGTGAGCTCAAATTCCCAGTAAGGATAACAATATAGCGGAAACTTTCATAAATAAGAATAAACTTTTAAGGCAATGTATAACTAAAACAAAAGCCTTTCAAACATTAACTTTCAACATGGTATGGCATAAATAAAATGAAATAATGCCATTTACTTATTCACATGGATATTCTACTAATCGAATAATCACATTCAAAAATCAATAACCACTTTCATAATGATGGAATGCATAATGCCAGACTATCATAACCACATAGCCAAGGCCTTGTGCAAAGACTACAAATAAGATTTTGTCAAGGCCTTGTGCCAAGACACTAGTTTGTACCATGAGACCTACCGATGCATCGAGGAGCTATAGTGGACTCCACCCGTCACATATTAAGTCCAATGCATTCCCATATGAAAAGGTTTAAATATAACATAAACATTCGTATTAAAACTAGCATACGAAATGTCAATACTTTCACCGTAAACTATGAATGGTATAAAAATAGCACATCCACAGTCAAACATATCACAAAACCTTCAATACAATATATAAGTTTTGTATCATAATAAATCAACTTCAAATAATCTTAAAATTCATCAAAGGATGTTGACATAGATGAAATCAAAATTATTTTTAAAGAAATATCTCCTTTTATTTTGAAATCATTTAAGATCCATATAAAATAAAACATTTTCTTTGAAAATAATCTTATAAGCCTGTAAGGGAAGCTTTGAAGATTTTATAACAGCGGAAAATAGCCGCACCCGCCGTATAAGTTAAAAAAACATTCTTACCTTAATTCTGTCGAAAAGGTCAAAAAGGACCTTGTTTTGAAAACGACAGAAAGATTCCTTTATAAACCTCTTATAAATAGTCAAACAAGGGTATAAATGACTTTATCCCATATTCTTGTAAATAATTAATATGTTTTGAAATACAATTCGAAAAAACATGGATGTGGATGATCAAGAAATCCCAGTAGATTATTACGTATAAACAACCTCGGATAATGAAGAGATTGTGAAATAACCCTTACCTTGTACTTTTCCTTGGTTGGGGTTGGTTAACCTCCTGTATAATGGTGAAATAATTGTTAAATTATACAAGAATCATATACATTAATATGATATCATATATGATCTTTTAATATTGATTTGATAATAATATCATAGTATTATCATTGTTTCGGGTGTTAACTTACTTGTTTTCTTTTATATGTTTTGTTACGTAAGACATGTTTGTAAAGGATAGGTTGTATATTATTCATATCCAGAATGATATCAAGTCCATAAACATCAATTTTAAATCATCAAATGATAATTATACTTGAATGGATACGATGGAGAATGAATCTCATCGCATTCGTGGAGACGGTAGTCCGTACGTACGCACGAGCGACAATATCATTCTTTTGATATTAAAATAATATATAAATGGATGGTATATCATCTATACAGAATCATTAACATTTTATATTTATTATTTACATGAGTTACACGTCATTATTATACCCATCCAAATAATAATATATTGAATAACAATTACACCACGACATGGAGACGGTAAGCCGTACGTACGCACGCATGGTGACATGTTATTCAAAGGGTGGATAGAATACTGAATATGGTTGTACCATATTTATAATAACATCACAGTATATATATGATACTAGAGTTATTATTTTAGAATGGGAACAACAATGGAAGAAGAAGTGGAAGAAGAAATGAACTTGGAAAAGGGTGGTGAAATCATTACCTCTTCTTCGGGTTCTTCCTTTTGATTTGATCAAAAGGGCTCCTTAGGTTGGCTTTCTGATCAAAATAAGGCCTCTAGGTTGTAGTGAAGGATGTTGGGAGAGTATTTGGGAAGAGTTTGGCCGAACCAAAACGCTTTGAAGGTGTGAAGAAATGAGAAGGAGGAGTTCCCTTTTATAAGAGCGGTGAGGGGCACCTTTGGAAAATCTAAAAATATTAATTTATAATAAATTCATATTCGGTTCCTAATGGCTCCAAAGTTGATTATTCAAAGGTTAAGGTGGGGATAGGTCGAAAACCACTCAACCAATAGAATTTAGACAGATTTGGGTACTTATATTAACCATATCGTTACATATTAACTCTAAGTTAATTAGTTTCACTTTTACAATGTCTCTTTGTATTTTTATATAATATGGTTAATAAACTTACTATATACATCCAAGAGACCCCCAAGTGGTCCATTAATGATGAACCTATCATGATATAAGTCTCTTGGCCGATCATTAGATTTTTAGTAATTTAATATCAATTAATAATATAATATTTGTTTTAAGAACTCTTTTATGTCAATTTTGACACTATTCAATAGTTGATTTTTGTGAAACTCATAAAAGATTGATTACTTCGAACAAAGTAAATTAAATCAATCCTAATATATCATATTATCCTAGAAAATTATTTTAATTCATTAAAAGTTTCATATTATATTTATTTGGGTATTTATAATATCAATTATTTTAATTTTTCACTATTATAGTAATTACTGAATCATCATTGTGTCATGAATAAAATAAATTATTTAATGTCTAAAAATTATAAATAAAATATCATTATGTAGGAAATATTTTTATATTTCTAATGTATATTTATAATCTAAAATCCAACATATATAACATTATGTAACAATTGTTTTTCTAAAAGATATATGCTTGTGTCATTTTTGTATTCATTTTAACTTAATTAAAATAAAGTGTCATTATCACTTACAAGTGGATCCATAGGGGTCCCAAAACCGACCCAAAGATGTCCATGGTCGACCATGTATCAACCAATAGGGTTAAGACACGTTTTAGGGTAATTTAGTATTATTATAATATTATTTTTTTTAACCCTTATTTACCGGATTTACCCTTAACCACGGTAAATAAAATATTTACCGCAGTAATTTTTCAAAATGTATAAAAATAAAAGTTACCTATTTACACAATTTGAACATCCTAATTACAAATATGGAATCCATTTTCCTAAATTGAAAACACAGAAGTGGCAGAAATTAATTTAAAATTACTTCCCGTTGTTAAAATAAAAAGCGTGTTTTTAAGAGATAATAACTATCAAAAGATTGACACTTGTTTATGTCTGATTTAATTGTGAAATTATGTCCAATGACAAACATTAAATTAAATGGTAAAAATATATTCTAAATATACTTTAAAACCACTCAAATTCATAATTTATTAATTTTAATTATTTTGATTAAAAAAGTTGTTTTTAATTAAAATTTAGTAATTTTCACTATTCATCAAAATATAAAAGTTATCCGAAAAGTACCAAAATTTCACCTTAGGCTAAATTCGATATTCCGAATCCAAAAATGATTTCCATTTTGAAATATAAAATATATTTGATTTCAAAAGGTAGGTATTACTATTCACAATGGCTAGTTTAATTAGTTGTGGTGTTTGTTAGAACTCGAGGTTGCGTACAACACACGCTATCACATTATTCGAAGGGAAACGTACCGTGGAAGCTTGGGGTGTTAAAAATCTTCCCCAAAGAAAGTTACATTATATTTACATTCATGTTAAAATGTTTTTATGTGATAGGTTTAATTAGTTTTCATGATATCACTTTGACAGATGATTTATTTCCTTATATAACTTATTGATCTTTTTTCTGCTAATCCCATGTTTTAAGTGTTTTTCATAGGATATATTGATGTTTAAGAGAATGAAGGGAGATAGTTTAAATTTTATGAATATTATACACAAAAATTATGTTACATTAATGATTTATATTTTTGAATATGTGGATACTATTTTGGTAGTATCCTCATCTATGATTATTGGATGTTATTGATGTTTTATGTTCAAATTTATCTAAATCATTAAACCTGAAAAGGTCCTTAGTGTGTAAGAATTTATTTTCATTTATAAAAATCATGATTCTATATTTTTTATGGAAAGGTTATTAGAGTTGGTATCAAATGATGGTTTATATAAATGTAGTTCTTATGATGATGTTAATAGAGAACCATTAATGATTTTTTACATTACGGTAGATTTAAATTGATATAGAGTTAAAATATTAGAATGTTACATAATCTAAAATATGTCTATTTTGAATGGTTTTTCATAGAAGAAACTGAGAAGCTAATGTAGGAATGCACCAAGAGGCTTGTGTCTGTCCGAATCTGAAGCCTGGAATGGTGAGAATTGGAAACAAGCATCTTGTGACAACAATGAATCATTTGGCTAAATTGATAAATAGTGTTGGAATCCCTTATAAAGTGGAATATGATATACCATAATGGAATAGTCCTTTCATGGATCATTTTATAAGGCCATATGCTCGATCAACTTGTGGAACCACATATCTACTAATATCCGAAGGATGGATCAATTATCTAGAAAATATATTTGATGTCATGGGATATTTAGAACACCCAAACGAAATACTATCCATTTTTCATTTGGAAGTTTAATCAGATCAATGGTGGTCTTTGGTACAGAATATAAGATAATGTGACGATCTTAAGAGTAAGGAATATGTTGATTTTAAGATTCTTTTCATGGAAAATTATTTTCTGATAGATTTTCGACATAGAATAGAGAAACAATTCATGAAACATTAGAAGAAAGATGATGAATCTATGGTAGTTTTTGAAGAGAATTTTACAAGACTAGGTAGGTATGTACGATATTTTACTCGGTATTTTGATATAAAATTAATATATTTCACTGCAGTTTGAAAACATTTTTACAAATAAATAAGGCTTCACGGGAGCTTAAATCTTATGAGAAGGTTTTTTGTTATGTTGAAAAATATGTTATGGTGTTTCATAACCCATATGTGCCTCAGGATGACATGGATAAGAAGTGTATATGTTCGAAGGCATTTTGAAATATTTCATCAAATAAATATTTTTGATTGAAAATCAATTTCCCATCTTATGAAAACTGTAGTAAAAATTATAATGGTGAATGTATTTTATATTCTGGGAAATGGTACCAATGTGGAATGATTGGGAATAGGTCCCATGAGTGAAAAGAAAATTATCCAAAAATTAAAAAGAAGATGATAGAGAAATACATTAACTATAAGTAATTGGGTCCTTTTGATAATGTGATTGTAATGATAGTCACTCAGGTAAAAAATTAGCAACATTAGAAGAATAACGGTGTGGAAAAATCATTTGTAACCACTTTAGCTGATGTTGATCCATCAAATGAGGTGTTATGAGGTGTATTTTGTGTTTTTACATATTTCAAAAAAAGAGTTGTTTGATTTGGGTTCTACGCATTCCTTCATTTCTGAGAAATTATCATAAATTTTGGGAATTACACCTCATGATAGGAAACATGAACTCATGATAAAAACACAAGGAGTAAATATTGTAAAAAAATAAGTTATAATATTATATCTATCCTCATATATGGAATGAGTTTCCCTTAAAACACCATTTTATTACCTCTATTGGATTTTGATGTTATTCTAGGTATGGAATGGTTTTCTATTTATCTTATAATGATAGATTTCAAGGAAAAAGTTGTAGTTTTTGAAAAATAGTTTTAGTTTTTGTACAATAATAAACCCATAGCATTGATGACATATCAGGAATCTAATAAACTGACAAAAAAAGGAAATGAAAGTTATATTTCCAATATTTTTAAAGTTAAGGGAACCATCAAGATTAATGATATATTAGTGGGGTTTGAACACCAATATTGTTTTCTTGATTTTGTTTTTCTAGTGTTATTCATGTTCGAGATGTTGAGTTTACTATTGACATAGTTTCTAATGCTAAGACAATTTCTAAACCCCTATATTGAATTGCTAAAATGGACCATCTACAATTACAAAATATGTTGCAAGAATTATTAGATAAATGATTCATCTGAGACATCACTTCACTATAGGGATCTCCTGTCTTGTTGTTTAAAAGAATGATGGTTCTAAGGGACTTTGAATTGATTATAGATCCACAAATAACATCAATCTTTAAAACAAGTATCCATTTCCTCATATCGATGATATTTTTGGCCACCTCAGGGCCACACAATATTTTTCAATGGTTGACCTGAGTTCGGGGTACCATCACATGAACGTAAATAATGAATAAATTTATATGGCTAAATTCCATTCTAGATATGGTCATTATGAATTTGTATTTATGAAATTTTAATTAAATAATTAAACAACTATATTAATGGATCCTATAAATAGGATATTTTAGGATTTTTTGTATAACTTTTTGGTTGTGTTTATTGATGAAATTATTCTATATTTTATAAGTAAAAAAGGAGCATAAAAAATGTTTAAGGGTTGTTTTGAAAAAAATATATGAAAAGAAACTGTATGGAAAATTCAGAAATTTTGAATTTTGGATTCAAGACATTTCTTTCAATGGTCACATTTTTTCTATAGATGGATTATTTGTTGATTTTACTGAAACAAAAGTTTTTTATGAATAACCATGATAGAAAAATATTACAAAGATTCTTAGTTTTCATTGTTTGGAAGGCTATTATCGGAGGATTTTTTATAACATTTCATGATTATCTAATCCAGTGACTATGTTAACTCGAAATTGAGTTAAAATTTTTTGGACATAATAATGAGATGATTGTTTTATTGAATTTAAAAGATGATTGGTGGATGCTGTAGTCATAACCCTACCTTCCAGAAGTGGTGAATTTTTCATCTATAGTTATACTTCATTGAAGGGACATGGTTGTGATATGATATAGAGTGATCAGGTATTTTCTTATACATCACCTCAGTTGAAATCTCATGAGTTAAATTACCCCACACATGATTTGGAATTATCTTCTATGTTATTTCATTTGAAAATTTGTAGGCGTCATCTGTATGGAGTAAAATGTGAAATATATAATGAACATAAAATAATAAAGTATATATTTACTCATTGCGAATTAAACATGAGATAGAGAAGATGGAAATTAACAATATAGGATTATGATTAGAAGATTCATTACTATCCTGCAAAAGAAAACATAGTGGATAAGGAATTGAGTCAGAAATGTGATGCTACATTTACCATGATTCATTTTGAACACGACCCTTTTGGGTTTGATTTGATAAATATTGTCTTGGACGTTTTTGGTCTAGGAAATTACTCAATTTTCTTTTAGATTTCAGTGTAGTCATCTCTGTCAGACAGAATTAAGAACTTGTATAATGTGGATGTTGAGATACATAAAAACCTATAATTGGTTAAAATATGTAACTTATCAGAATTAAACAATGATACTATTATGTTTTGAGATTTGGAAAGTGATTTTGTGTTCCTCGTTATTCACAATTTAAAATTAATTGTTGTGTGATGCTCATAGTTCTACATTTTTAGTTCATGTTGGAAGTACAAAGATGTAGAGATATATTCAAGAGTATTACTGGTGGGATGTAACAAAAAGAGGTATTTTAGTTTTTACTAGGATACATTGGACATGAAAACATGTTAATGTAGAGTGGAAGTTAGAGAAGGGGGTTCTTATGACTTTACCAGAGCCAAAGTGGAAATGGGAAAATAATTCCATTGACATTGTTGTGAGACTACCAAAGTCATATGGAGTTAATAATGAAATATGGGTTATTATTGACCAACATACTAAATAGTATCATTTCCATCCTATTCTTGATACCGTATCATTGGATTATATTTCTTGATTTTACCATAAAATGATTGATTGGTTACATGGAATTCCTATTTCCATTTTATCTGACTATGATTCTAGGTTCACTTCTTACTTTTGGAATCGATTTCAGAATTCATTCGGAATATAATTAAATTTTAGTATATATTTTCATTATCTATAAGATTTGTAATCAAAATCGACGATTCATTCATTGGATTATATTATTTGAGATTTTTCAATGGACTACTTGTGATATTGGGATCTACATCTGTAATTAGTTGAGTCTTCTTATAATAACAATTTTCATTCTAGAATATCGATAGGCCTTTTGGAGGCATTATATGGGTTTTGGGGTCAAACATCCTCTTTTTGGGGTCAATTCGTGGAATGAGTGTTTATGGGACAATAATTACTAGAGAAGTGGCTGAGAAATTGAAGACAAACCAACAATATATGAGGACAAATCAGAGAAGATAGAAATTTTTTGCAAATAAAAGGGGTAAAGACTTTTCAATTGTGGTCGGAGATCATGTTTTCATAGAATATCATCATTTAAAAGTATTATTCATTTTTTATGTAAAGTAAATTGTATCCACATTTCATTATACCTAATAAAACCCCAGAGAATGTTAGAAAGGTTGCCTACTACGTAGTATTGCCTCCGAGTTTATATCAGTTACACAATGTTGGTAATGATATGATGTTGAAAATGTTGGTTCTAGATTCATCTCATGTTCTGAGACCATTTGCAGTTTAGCTGAAAGGAACCCTTGTATATAAAGAGTGGCTAGTTCAGATTCTTGATTGTGAAGAGAATGTATAGCAGAATATGTTAATACACTAGGTAAAGGTTTCATAGAGAAACCACATAGTAGTAGAAGAAACATGGAAATCAGAAAATAATATTTGGGAAAATTACCCTCGTTTCTTTAATAAGTAAATAAAATTTCATGAATTCAATATTTAGAAGGTGGAGAGAATTTAACACCCCTATTTTTTTAAACAAATTGAAATTCATGGAACATTTACACATTATTTTAAAAAGATAGTTATAATCTAGTAATTAAACATATTAATTCCATATAAATTATTTTAATTTAAAAAAAATTATTCTGTTTTGTAAATTATTTTGTTTTTGATAGAACCAACTTATTTCTCAGTTCAATTTTAAAAAATAGGTTTAAGTGTTCTGTTGTTTAATGAGAGCATAATGACGTAAAAATTATATAAAAATTATTGTCTACTAATGGGGATGAAAATATGATATGAGTTGTCCCATGTGGCCAATACCATGGGAAACCCCTTGGGGAAGCCCTTGTATTTTTAAATACAACTAAAAAGGTTTCCTTTAAAAATAAATTAAAACTCCCCCACATTCACTATAAATACCACCCAGACTCTATCTTCCAGAGACACCTCTAAATGTTTGTTAATTGTATAATTTTTTCCCAATAACCTTTCCAAGGATCTTACACACGTCCAGGACTTGATTGTCTCACCAAATTTCCAAAACCAAAGGACATAATGGAGATATCATGTTGAAGAGTTCAAGAGGTAAAGATACTCTTTCATTTACAGGTCAATTATTTTTTATTCAATTATTTTCTTGTAATCTCTTCACCTCCTCTTTTCCAAGAGTAATGAAATATCTACTATTATATATAATCTCTATTTTTATCATGTTTATAGAAAATTAATCATTATTCTTCCTCTTCTCTTCCACTTATTCTAAAAATACAAACACCATTTGTGATGTGTTGTTTTAGCAAAATCATGGATGATGTGTTTGAAATTTTAATTACCTCCATAAAAAGATGTTATAATACAATTTTAATGGTTGAAATGATTTTAATGTGTATGATATATCATCTTTCATGTTTACTAGTTAACATATATATATATATAATATTATGTAATAAAATGAAACTAGTTCATGATTATCAAAGAACCACCATATGGTCTAAATAGGTATCACTATAGATTTATCTAATGAATAACCATCATACCATATAAACAAAATGGGTTGTGGAATAATTTAATATTCTAGAATCATATTAATACAATTTCATTATACTTCTATAATTTCATTTCTATTCGACAAGAAAAAAATACAAACCAGCTATGGAAATCATGTAATAAATGCACATGAAACAATGCAAGAAACAAAATAATAATAATCAAAGGATAAAATGATGTTTTTAAATGATAATATAAGCGGGTATAAAAATGAATATATTTTTCAATGATATTAGTAACAATCTTTTAACCATTATACCGGAGGTTTAGAGACATTTTATGGGAGAAAAACTTGAGGTAATGGAATTCTTAACCCAATTTCCAATCATTGGGTTAAATTTATACTTTATTCATTATGTGATATTAAGATTATTTTTGGGAAGAATTATTGTTTATATTATGTTTTATTATGTGTATAAATATTGTATACACATATAAATTCCTTTTTATTAATTCTCACTCAGATTATATTTCTATGGGACGTTACTTTTTAAATCCATTTAACAGACTCTTTAATAAATTTCAAAAGGATTGTATTCATTTTTATATATGTGGGATGAGTGTTTTCTATTAATTTCATTATTATTTATTACCATTATATATTCCTTGGACAAATTTATGTTGTCTTGAGCACATTATAGCTCAAAATATGATGAGTGAGCTCCATTATAACTCTCTAATTCATTGGGTAGTACAGAGATGGAATTTGACCAAATGGTAATTCCATGTGTAAGGGTGATTATAAGAGTGATATGGTAAATATTTCCCAAGGAAACTACATGATGTTAACTGAATGTTATGTAGTTTTTTTAAATGGGTTTTTTTATATTACCACTTGAATAATGATTTCTTTCCTCGTATCCCTTATTGTGCTTTTTGTTCCCATTCCATGTTTTTAAAATTTTTCACGGGTTATATGGATATGTAAGAGAAATACTGAATAAATTTAAATGTTATAAATATTTTTCAATGAAATTATTTTTAATTTCTAATTTATATTTTTTAAAAAGTGTATTCAGTTTTAGTTATATCCTCCTGTATTATTATTGGATGTTATGTATGTTTTATGTCCAGATTTTTATAAAACCCTAAATATGAAAAGATCCCAAATGTGTAAAAATTTAATTTCATGATTAAAAATATAGATTATTTAATTATTTAAGGCTATTTTCTTGTAGAAAATAATTAAAATTAATCACTACTGATATGATGACAATGCAGGTTTTCATGGTTAAAATGTCCAAATGTTTACTGTGTTTTTATATCCAATTTCAATGTTAAATTGATTATATTGAAATTAATAGGATTAATTGATTAAAATACGAAATAATTAAAAATTAAAACTAATTAAAATTTATAATAAAACCTTATAAATAAATTAAATCATACATTAATTTAGAAATAAATTTCATTAATTTTCACTATTCATTAAAACATGAAAATTCATATAAAAATACAAAAAAATCACCATTACATAATTTTTATGTTTATATTTCAATTATAAGGTTTCTTTTTAAATATAGAATCAATAAAGGTTTCAAAAAAATAATTTAAAATACGTTCACAATTAAAAGGCCAAAAAAGTGTGTTAACAAAAATATATGTTTTTATGTGTAATATTGGGTAGTTCTAATCATATATTTATCCATAATATTTGATGAATATAAAATATATATTATTGAGTATATAATGTACATATTACATTAATATGAATCACTATTTTTAATTTATTTATTTTATTATGATAACACTACTATGTGAGTATAAAATTAATTTTCTATAAAAATACTCTCTTTATATTTGATTAGTTCTTATATGTATTAATTTATAACCAATGTATTTATTTTATATTTTTCTAAACCAGTGTATTTGTAAGATATTTATTAATATTAAAAACTAATAATTTAATTAATGTGTATTTTTTATTATAATAATTTATAATATTTAATAATATATTAATTTTCTATGTAAAACTTAATCTAGGATGTAACACAAGATATTGAAGAAAGTATCTATTGAATGAAACACAAGATAACCATATGTTTCTAGGATTGTAGGATATTAAATATATATTTAATTCAATTATAATTTTAAATTTATTATAAATAATTGGGATATTAAATTCCCTTATGTGCTTGGTGTTGTGTGTCATACATGATATGGAATACAATGTTCATATATTATATTTTCGAGGAATTAAATTCACTACACCTTCATTAAATTGCATCCCCATAATTTAAACTAAATCATGGTGATAGATTAACTGATATTTTTTATTTTTAAATCCTACCTCATCATTAGGGTTTTTAAAACCTCCTCTAGAAAAGGGAAAAGTGGAATCAAAAGGATCACATGGAATAACATATAACAAGGTTTCTATATAGAAGAAAATTAGTGGAACATAGAGCTACATACTTGGAATAAATACATAAATATTTATAGGTAGTGATTGAGGTCATCAATCACAAAAAATTGAATAATCAATAGTAATTTGAGAGCCTCTAATCCATAGATCTTTAATGATTTAGAAGGTAATATATTCAAAAAAAATTTGTTATTAGGAAAAAAATTTCTTTTTGTTGTGGTGGTTTTACTCATATTGAAAAAAACATTTACTACCTAGGCATGTATGGAAATTTAATTACATGATATTTAACACCTCGACCCTAGTTACCCAAATTCGGTGCATTATTACATTACATTGGCATGATCACAATAGATCAAGTCTAGAAAGACCGATTAGTTTAGTAGATTTGGAAGTATTATATACATTCATATGGTTTACATTACATCATAAAATGGAAAAGTACAATAACATTGTTTTCATAGAAAACACTGGGATCCCATAGACTATTCATGCAAGTCAGTCATAATATACTAATTTGCATCCTTGGAAAAATAAAACATAGAAAGGGGTGAGATCTGATGCTCATTAAGGATAACAATATAGCATAAAAATTCACAAATACACACAAAAATTTAACAAAATGTATAAAACTAAAAAAAAGCGTTTTCAACATAATCATCATCATAATATAAAATATATATATCAAAATATTTCCACTTACTTACTCACATGGAAATTCTACTAGTCGAATAATCACATGCAATATCAATAACCACTTTCATAATGATGTAATGCATAATACCAAACATCATAACCACGTAGTCAAGGTCATATGCGAATACTAAAAATAATATTTTGTCAAGGCCTTATGCCAAGACAATACTTTTTCTCATGAGACCTTCCGATGCATCGAGAAGCTATAGCGGGCTCCACCCGTCGCATACTAAGTCCAATGCAATCCTCATATGAAATGGTTTAAACATGACATAAAAATTAGTATTAAAACCATCTTAAAAGATGTAAATAATTATCCATAAACCATGAATGGTATAAATATAACACATCCACAGTCAAACATATCACAAAACCTTCAATACAATATCGATGAATTGTATCAACTTCAAAAAAACTTAAAATCCCTCAAAGGATGTTGTCATAGATGAAATAAAAAACTTTTTTAAAGAAATATATCATTCTATTATGAAATAATTTAAAATTCATTTAATTATAAAAGAAAACATTTATTTTGAAAATATTCTTATAATCTTGTAAAGGAATTTTTGATGATGTTATAACGGCAGAAAATAGACACACCTGCCTTATAAGTTAAAAAATCATTCTTACCGGAATTTTGTCGAAAAGGTCATAAAGTACATTGATTCAAAAATGACGGAAAGTTTCATTTCAAAATATATAAGCTTAAATAAGTGTATAAGTGACATTAAACCATTTTCTAGTAAATAAAAAAAAATTGAAATAAATTTTTAAGAAAACACAGATGTGGTTTATAAAGAGGTCCGAATAGATACTTACGTAAAAACAACCTCAGATAATAAAGATATATTGAAATTAACCTATAACTTTTACATTTCCTTGGTCAAGGGCAGGTTAACCACCTTTATAATGGTGAAATTATTGTTATACATTATACAATAATAATATACATTAATATGATATCATATATGATCTTTTAACATTGCTTTGTTAAAAATATCTTAGTATTATCGTTGTTTCGGGTGTTAACAGATTCTTTTCCCTTTATATTATTTGTTTGGTGAGTAATATTTTTTATGGATGGGATGTATATTATTCATATTCAGAATTATATCAAGTCTTTAAATATTATTTTTATACATCAAATGAAATTTATTCTTGAATGGATATGTTGGAGAATGAATCTCCTCGCGTTCGTGGAGACGGTAATCCGTACGTACGCATGAGCGACAATATAATTATTTTGATATTAAAATAATATATACTTGGATGTTATATCATATATATAGAATCATTGTCATGGTATATTTATTATTTTCATCAATTAATGATCATTATTATATCCATCCAAATAATAATGTATTTAATAACAATTACACCACAACGTGGAGACGGTAAGCCGTACGTACGCACATATGGTGAAATGTCATTCAAAGGATGGATAGAATAATTAATTTGGTCGTACGCTATTTATAATAACATCAATGTATATATAAGATACTATATTTATTATTTTCGAATGGAAATAACAAAGATATAGGAAGTGGAAGAAGAAAGGGACTTGAAATAGGTGGTGAGATATTTACCTCTTCTTTGGGTTCTTCCTTTTGATTTGATCAAAAAGACTCCTTAGGATGGATTTATGAATAATATAAGGCATATAGGATTAAGGGAGGATAGTTTAGAGGGTATTTGGGCAGTGTTTGTCCGAGTTTAATGGCTTTGAAAGTGTGAATTAGAGAGAAGGGGGAGTTCCCTTTTATAAGAGGGGTGAGGGGCACCTTAGGAAAAGCTAGAAAAATTATTTTATAATAAAATAATTTTCGTTTTCTACTAGATCAAAAATAAATTATTTAAATTCTATGGTGGGGATGAGTCAAAAACCACTCATCCAATAGGTTTTAGATAGACTTGGGTGACTATATTAACATTATCATTTAGATTTAACTCTTAGATAAATAGTTTGACATTTACCATGTCTCTTTATAATTTTATATTATATGGTAAATAAAATTACTATACACTTCCAAGAGAACCGAAAGGGGTTAATTAATTATACAACTATCATTATATAAGTCCTTTGGATGAACCGTATATTATTAGGAATAGAGTATCAATTTATAATATAATTTGTTTTAAAAACCCCTTTTATGTCAGTTCTGACACTATTTGGTAGTTTGTTTGTTCTAAATTCATAACTGCATTATTACTTCGAAAAAAATTTATCTATCCAACCATTACATGGCATATTAAACAATAAAATTATATGACTTCATAAAATGTCCCAAATTACATTTATTTGGATATTTATAATTTCAGTTCTTTTAATATTTCATTTATTAGTTAATTACTACATCATCATTGTGTATTAAATAAATTATATTATGTAATGTATAAAAAATTTAAATAACATACCATTATTTTGGAAATCTTTTTATCTTTCTAATGAACAATTATAGTCTAATATAACTTTTTCATAACACTATATTAAAAATGTTTTAGTTGTTAAGATTTGATTTAAATCTTTTAACTCTTCTTTAATTAAAATATTAATAAGTGTCCCAATCTAATCCAATTGGACCAAAGAGGTTCATATTTTATTACTATGGTTTTTTTGTCATATTATAATTATCAAATAGAATTAGTACATGTGTTAGGGTATTAATAATATGATTTTTACCCTTAATTACCCTATTTACTTTTAAACGTGGTAAATTAGAGTAAAAAGTTAATGGTCACCAAAAATTATTTTCATCTTATTTAACCACATTTAACTTACTTCAATCTACCGTATCTCATAGATTTTTGATGTTCTATTCACAGAAGTGGTAAAATTATGTTTTTTGTGAATTTTCAAATTCTTCTAGGAGGTGAGTAAAAGACGGTATAAAGTTCAATAAAATTTTTATATATCTAAAATAATTATAAACTGACTCCAATAAATTACATTTAACATAAATAGGTATTATATATCTATTTTCACATAAATTAAATTTAAATAAAATAAAAAATTATTTAATAAAAAATTTGGCTTTGAACTATAACTCAGGGTTTTTCACTATTCCTCAAAAATTGATAGTTGTCAGAAAAATACCAATAATTCACTTTAAGATAATATCGATATTACGAATCCAAAAATGAAGTCCATTTTGAAAGATAAAATTTATGAAATATAAAAAATTGGGTATTACTATTCATAATAGATAGTTTGATTGGTTGTGGTGTTTTATAACTCGATGTTGCGTACAACACATGCTACTGTATTATTCAAAGAGAAGCGTACCGTCAAAAATTTGGGTGTTACAGTCTCCCCTCCTTCAAAATATTTTGTCCTCGAAATTTCTAGATTATTACATTGTAAAAAGACTCGGGTGGTTCGTCATTATAAATTCTTCGGGTCCCCATGTGGCCTCTTCCATCTTATGGTTTCTCCATAAATCTTTTACCAGATAAGTTGTCCGGTTTCTCAGGACATGTTCTATTGTATCAAGAATCTTGATAGGATCTTCGCAATAAGATAGATCGGGTTCTATTTCTAATTCCTCATAGGTTAGTACATGCTTTGGGTCAGGTATGTATTTTCTCAATAGTGTAAGGGTGATTGTAAGAGTGATATGTTAAATATTTCCCAAGGAAACTACATGATGTTTCCCTGAATGTTATGTAGTTTTTTTATTGGGTTTTATTTATTTTTTATATTATCAGTTGACTAAAAATTGTTTTCCTTGTATCCCTTATTGTTCATTTTTTGGCCATACTATGTTTTTAAATTTTTTCACAGGTTATATGGATATGTATGAGAAATAATGAAAAAATTTAAATGTTATCAATACTTTTCAATGAAATTATTTTTAATTAATATTTTATATTTTTTAAAAAGTGGATATAGTTTTAGTTTTATCCACTTGTATTGTTATGGGATGTTATGTATGTTTTATGTCCGTATTTTTCTAAAACTCTAAATATAAAAAGATCATAAATCTGTAAGAATTTGTTTTATTGTTTAATAATCAAGATTATTTAATTATTTAAGGATATTTACTTATAGAAAATAATTAAAATTAAACCCCACTGATAAGATGACATTTCTGGTTTTCATGGTAAAAATGTCCAAATTTTTGCTGGGGTTTTATATCCAATTTCATTGTTTAATTGACTATAATGAAATTAATAGGAATAATTGATAAAAATAAGATATAATTAAACATTAAAACATATTAAATTTATAATTTATCATTAAAAATTTATTAAATAACACATTAATTTAGAATTAAATTTCATTACTTTTCACTTGTCATTAAAAAAATTAAAATTCATATAAAAATACCAAAAAATCACCATGAAATAATTTTTCTGTTTATATATCAATGAAAATGATTCATTTTAAATATATAATCTATAAAAGAATCAAAAAAGTAATATAAAATCTGTTTTCAATTAAATGACCAAAGAAGTGCGTTAAAAAAATATAGGATTCTATGTGTAATATTGGGTTTGTTGTTATCATATATTTATCAATAATATTTTATGAATATAAAATATATATTATTGAGTATATAATGTACATATTACATTAATATCAATCGTTATTATTAATTAATTTATTTTATTATGATAAAACTACTTTGTGAGTATAAAATTAATTTTCTATAAAAATACTCTCTTTATATTTGATTAGTTCATATATTTATTAATTTATAACTAATATATTTATTTCATATATTTATAAACAATAATTTTTATAAGATATTTATTAATATTAAAAACTACTAATTTAATGAATGATAATTTTTTTTTATAATAAATTATAATATTTATTAAAATATTTTTTTTGTATAACATGATCTATGATGTGACATAAGATATTAAAGAATGTATCCATTGAATGAAATACAATATAAATAGATGTTTTCGGGATTGTATGATATTAAATATATATTTAATTCACTTATAATTTTAAATTTATTATAAATAATTGGAATATTAATTTCCCTTAAGCGCTTGGTATTGCGTGTCATACATGTTATGGAATACAATGTTCATAATTTATATTTTCGAGGAATTAAATTCACCTAACCTTCTTTAAAATTCATCCCAATAATTTGAACTAAATCATGGTGATTGATTAACTGATATTTTTTATTTTGAAATCCCACATCATCATTAGGGTTTTTAAAACATCCTCTAGACATGGGAAAATGTGAATCAAAAGGATCACATTGAATAACATATAACAAGGTTTCTGTAAAGATGAACATTGGTGGCACATAGAGATACATACATGGTATAAACACATAAATATTTATATGGAGTGATTGAGGTCATCAATAACAATAAATTTAATGATCAATAGTAATTGGGGAGCCTCAAATCCATAGATCTGTAATGATTAAGAAGATAATATGTTCAAAAAAAATTATGTTATTAGGAAAACGTTTTCTTTTTGTTGTGGTCCTTTTACTGATAAGGAAAAAAACATTTACTACCTAAGAATGTATGGAAATTTAATTACATGATATGTAACACCCCAACCCTAGTTACCCAGAGTCGGGGAATTATTACATAACATTGTATTGATCACAAAAGAGCAAGTCTCTAAATACCCATTACTTTAGTAGCCTTGGAAGTATTAGATAAATTCATATGGTTTACATTACATCATAAAATGGGAAAGTACAACAACATTGTTTCCATATACAACACTAGGATCCCATAGACTATCTCTGCAAGTCAGTCAAAATATACTTCTTCGCATCCTGGGAGAAATTAAAAATAGAAAGGGGTGAGCTCTGATGCTTAGTAAGGATAACAATATAGTGTAATCTTTCATAAATATGCATTAAAATATAACAAATTTTATAAAACTAAAACAAAAGCCTTTTCAACATAAACATCATCATAATATGGAAAATATACATCAAAATAATTCCATTTACTTACTCACATAGGTATTCTACTAGTCGAATAATCACTTGCAATATCACTAACCACTTTCATAATGATGGAATTCATAATTCCAGACATCATAACCACATAGTCAAGGCCTTGTGCGAAGACTAAAAATAATATTTTGTCAACTCCTTGTGCCAAGACACTAGTTTGTCTCGTGAGACCTACTAATGCATTGAGGAGCTGTAGCGTGCTCCAACCGTCACATACTAAGTCCAATGCATTCCTCATATCCAAAGGTTTAAACATGACATAAACATTCGTATTAAAACTAGAATAAGAAAAGTAAATAATTATCCATAAACCATGAATGGTATAAAAATAACACATTTGTAGTCAAACATATAACAAAACCTTCAATACAATATCTATGTTTTGTATCAACTTCAAATAATCTTAAAATCCATCAACGGATGTTGACAAAGATGAAATAAAAAACTTTTTTAGTGAAATATATCTTTCTATTTTGAAATCATTTATAATTAATATAATTATAAAATAGAACATTTATTTTTAAAATATTCTAATATGGTAGTAAGGGAAGCTTCGACGATGTTATAACGGCGGAAAATAGCCACACCTACCTTATACGTTAAAAAACATTATTTCCTTAATTTTGTCAAAAAGGTCAAAAAGTAAATTTTTTGGAAAACGACAGAAATATTCCTTTCAAAACATATAATGTCAAATAAGTGTATAAGTGAAATTAACCCATTTTCCAGAAAATTTTAAAAAAAATTGAAAATCATTTTTAAGAAAACACGGATGTGGATGATAAAGAGGTCCCAGTAGATACATACGTAAAAACAACCTTGGATAATAAAGAGATTTTTAAATTAACAATTACCTTGTACTTTTCCATGTTATAGGGAATTTTAACCTCCTTTATAATGGTGAAATTATATTTATAAATTATACAAGAATCATATAAATTAATATGATATCATATATGATCTTTAAACATTGCATTGTTAAAAATATCTTAGTATTATCGTTGTTTGGGGTGTTAACAGATTCGTTTTCCTTTATATTATTTGTTATGTGAGTCATATTTGTTATGTATGGGATGTATATTATTCATATACATAATTATATCAAGTATTTTAATATTATTTTTATACATCAGATGAAATTTATTCTTCAATGGATATGATGGAAAATGAATCTCATCCCATTCATGGAGACAGTAATCCGTACATACGCATGAGCGACAATATAATTGTTTTGACATTAAAATAATATATAAATGGATGTTATATCATATATTCAGAATAATTATCATGTTATATTTATTATTTACATCAATTACACATCATTATTATATCCATCCAAATAATAATGTATTGAATAATAATTACACCACTACGTGGAGACGGTAAGTCGTACGTACGCACGTATGGTGATATTTCATTCAAAGGTTTGATAGAATAATGAATTTGGATGTACCATGTTCATAATAACATAAATGTATATAGAAGATACTAGGTTTATTATTTTTTAATGTAAATAACAAAGAAAAAGGAAGTGGAAGAAGAAAGGAACTTGAAAGAGGTGGTGAGATATTTACCTCTTCTTTAGGTTCATCATTTTTATAATATAAAAGAGGCTCCTTAGGTTGGATTTATGACTAAAGGAAGGAATCTAATATTAAGTTAGGTTAGTTTATAGGGTATTTGTGCAGGGTTTGGATGAGTCGAATGGCTTTGAAGATGTAAATTAGAGAGAAGGGGGGTTGCCCTGTTATAAGAGGGGTGATGGGAACCTTAGGAAAGGCTAGAAATATTATTTTATAATAAAATAATTTTTGTTTTATAATGGATAATAAATGAATTATTTTAATTTTAAGGTGGGGATGGGTCAAAACCCACTCAACCAATAGGTTTTAGATAGATTTGGGTTACTATATTTACATTATCTTTTAGATTTAACTCTTAGTTAAATAGTTTGACATTTACCATGTCTCTTTATGTTTTTATACTATATGATAAATAAAATTACTCTATACTTCCAAGAGAATCCCAAGTGGTTAATTAATGATACAACTATCATTATATAACTCCTTTGGACTAACCATATAATATTAGGAATCGAGTATCAATTTATAATATAATTTGTTTTAAAAAAACCCTTTTATGTCAGTTTTGACACTATTTGGTAGTTTTCCTTTTCTAAATTCATAATAGCATTATTACTCCGAAAAAAATTTATCTAACTGACAATAACATGTCATATTAACCTAGAGAATTAGAGGAATTCATAAAAAGTCTAAAATTACATTTATTTGGATATTTATAATATCAATTATTTTAATATTTCATTTATTAGGTAATTAATAAATCATCATTGCGTCATAAATAAATTAAATTATTTAACATCTAAAAAATATAAATAAAATACCGCCATTTAGGAAATCTTTTTAACTTTCTAATTAATATTTATAGTCGAATTTATCTTTTTTATAACCCTATAATAAAAATGATTCACTTATTAAAATTTGATTTTAACTCCATTAACTCTTCTTTTATTAAAATAATAATTATTGTCCTAATCTAATACAAGTGGACCAAAAAGGTTCATATTTTATTACTAAGGTTTTTTTGGTCGAATTATACTTATACAATATAATTATGATGTGTGTTAGGGTAATAATAATATCATTTTTACCCTTAATTAACTTATTTACTTTCAACCGTGGTAAATAAGAGTAAAAATTTATTGTTCACCAAAAATTATTTCTATCATAATGAACCACATTTTACTTATATCAACCGTGTCTCTCGGATTTTTGAAATTCTGTCACAAAAGCGGTAAAATTATGTTTTTCTGGATTTGCAAATTCTCCTAGGAGGTGAGTAAAATGCGGTATAATGTTAAATAAAATTTATATATATATATAATTATTATAAACTGGCTACAATGAATTACATTGAACATATATAGGTAATATGTATCTATTTTGACCAAAAATAAATTTAAATAAAATATATAATTATTTAAATAGAAATTCGGTTTTAAACTATAACTCAGTGTTTTTCACTATTCATCGAAAATTGATAGTTTTCAGAAAAATAAGAATAATTCACTCTAAGCAAATATCGATATTCCGAATCCCAAAATGAAGTCAATTTTGAAAGATAAAATTTATAAAATTTCATAAAGTGGGTATTACTATTCATAATGGCTAGTTTGATTTGTTGTGGTGTGTTAGAACTCGATGTTACGTACAACACACGCTACTGTATTATTCATAGAGAAGCGTATCGTGGAAGCTTGGTGGGTTATATTCTCCCCTCCTTCAAAATATTTCGTCCTTGAAATTTCAAGAGTATTAAAATGTAAAAAGACATAGGTGGTTCTTCATCATAACTTCCTCGGGTTCCCATGTTGCCTCTTCCATCTAATTATTTCTCCATAGATCATTTACCATAAGAGTTGTCCAGTTTCTCACCACTTGTTCTCTTGTATCAAGAATCATTATAGGCTCTTCTCAATAAGACATATCGGGTTCTAGTTCTAATTCCTCATAGGAGAGTACATGCATTGGGTCATGCATGTATTTTCTCAATAGTGATATGTGGAACACATCGAGAACTTTGGATTGACTAGGCGGTATTTCCAAATGGTAAGCAACATCACCAATTCTTTCTAGAATTTTGAAAGGAATGTTGTACCTGGGACTTAATATTCCCTTCATACCGAAACATATAACACCCTTCCATTGAGACACCTTCAAGAAAACATGATCTCCTACCTGAAATTCCAAATCCTTCCTTCGGTTATCAGCATACCACTTCTACCTACATTGAGATGCTTTGATGTGGTTTTGGATTACCTTAACCTTTTCCATCGTTTCCACCACAAGTTCTGGGCCTATGAGTTTTCTTTCACCAAAATCATCACAACAGGTTGGGGTGCGACATCACTTTCTGTATAACGCTTCATACGGTTCCATTTGAATATATGAATGGAAGCTATTTTTATATGAAAAATTCTATTATAGGTAAATATTGATCCCACATGCCAGGAAATTCAAGTGAGAAAGATCTCAACATGTCTTCTAATGTATGAATAGTCCATTCTGATTGTCCATCAGTTTGAGGGTGGTAGGTAGTGCTCAAACGATGTTCATTATCCAAGGCTTTCTAAATACTTTTCCAGAATCATGATGTGAAATGGGGATCACGATCAGAAAAAATTGATATGGGTACACCATGAAGTATTACAACTTCATTAATATATAGTCTTTCTAAACGTTAAAGTGGTAAATCATCTCTTATAGAAATAAAATTTGCTGAATTGGTAAGACGATCAACAATGAACCATATTGAATCTCTCCTTTTAGGAGTCTTTGGTAGTCCCATGACAAAGTCAATCATAATATTAACCCATTTCTACTCAGGTATGGTAAGACGTTGCATGACTCCTCCAGGCTATTGCCTTCCAGCTTTCACTTGTTGACAAACCATACATCTTGGCAAAAAATCAACAATCTCCCTCTTCATGTTATCCCACCAAAAATGTTCCTTCAAATCTCTACACATTTTGGTGCTTCTATCGTGTATAGAGAAATTGGAGCTATGAGCATCATCCATTAATTATCTTTTTAGATCAGGTGTATCAGGAAAACAAATTCCATTCCCAAATTTCATAATTCTATCTTCATATACGAATTCACTCAATCTCCCATTTTTCACAGCATTAATATTCTTTTGAAACTCCCCATTATCAGACTAAGAACTCTTTATCCTTTCTAGTAATGATTGTTTGGAAACCATTTGAAAAATAATTAATGTTTCACCTTCCAAGGATATTCCCTTATCCATCTTTACTAGATCCATGAAAAAAGGATCCCTTTGAACTCTCATCTTGTTCAAAACAACATGATCTTTTCTGCTCAAACCATCTTCCACCTTTTTTCCCTTTCCCTTGTGGTAGTGTATCCTGCAATCATAATCCTTGGGTAGTTCAAGAAATCTCTTTTGCCTCATGTTAAGTTCTTTCTGTGAAAAATATACTTCATACTTTTGTGATCGGTATATATCTCGCATTTTTCACCATAGAGATAATGTTTCCAAGTCATCAAAGAAAAGATTACAGCTGCTAACTCCATGTCATGAGTAGGATAGTTTTGCTAATGAATTTTTAGATGTCGTGATGAATAGGCAATAACCATATCATTCTGCCTAAGGACACATCCAAGTCCATTCATTGATGTATCACTATAAATAACCGACCCATCATTCCCTGATGGTTTTGTCAATATAGGTGCATTGAATAATCTTATCTTCAGTTCATCAAAACATTCTTCACACTCTTTTGTCTAGAAAAATTTAACTCCTTTTTGTGTGATATCTGTTAATGGGTTATCCAACCGGGAAAAATTTTGGACGAAAAGTTGATAATAATATGCTAAACCAACAAAATTGCGTACCTCAGTTATACTCGTCAGTGTGGTCCATTCATGGATTTCCTTGGTCTTTGAAGGATCATTGTAGATTCCATCCTTAGAGACAATATGGCCAAAAAAAATCTCCTGATGGCAGAATTCACACTTTCTAAACTTCTCATATAATTCATTTCATCTAAGAATCTTCAAGATAATGTGTAAGTGATTTTCATGATCTTCATAGATTTTGGAGTATACCAAGATATCATCAATAAATACCACTACAGAATAATAGAAATATTCCTTGAAAACACTATTCCTTAGATCAATGAAGAATGAGGGTTCATTAGTCAATCCAAAAGGCATTTCTATAAACTCGTAATGCTTGTACCTGGTTCAAAATGTTGTTTTTGGAATGTCTACCTTCTTCATGCACAACTGATGGTTTCTAGATCGAAGTTTAATCTTTGAAAAATATTAAGCTCTATGAAGTTTTCCAAATAAATCATCAATGTGAGGTAGGGGTACTTGTTCATTATAGTTATAGCATTGATCTCCCTGTAGTCAATTCACAACCTCATAGATCCATTTTTCTTCTTAACAAAAAGGGCAGGGGCTCCCCAGGGAGAAAAACGTGGGAAAATAAATCCCTTATTACTCCATTCCTCTAATTTTTTCTTTAGTTCCACTAATTCCACAGTGGCCATTATATATGGGGTCTTCGATATAGGCCCTGAACCAGGAATTTAGTCAATAGAAGACTCAATTTCTCATTATGAAGGATGTCTAGGTAAATCCTCTGGAAACACATTATCATATTCTTGCACAATAGGTACATCTTCTAGTTGAACATTACTTTTGTCACCCACAATTATTTAATTCTCTTCCTCCTCCAATAATTGAATTTAGTTGATCTATTATGGTTGGATCTTGATAAATATTAGGTGGTGACATTTATGCTCTAAAGATAATTTACTCTTTATCATAATCAAAAATTGTAACCTCATTCTTCTTACAATAAATTTTCACTTCATTGTCCAAGATCCAATACATACCAAGGATTATATGAAATTAAATAATGGGTATGACGATGATATCTACAGATAAAGAACATTTATATGCCCTAATGGGGATTGATTCACAAAACATTGTTGCAATGATACTTCCTTTATGTGTTTTTACTGACAACTCCCTTGTTAAATCAAATGGGAAGTATTTAATTTTCTTAGAAAACTCAAATGATATGAAACAATGAAATGATCCAGAATCAAATAAAAAAATTTCTTAAGTTAAAAGAAACCATTAAATTACCAGACACCACGTCTTTTGGAGCATCAACCCCAACAGTAGTGATAGCATAAGATTGGCCTTGATCCCTTGGCCTTTTCTGAGGTATGTTCCCCTAATGCTTTGGAAACTCATTTTTACAATTCCCCCTATCTCTACAATTGTAGCAATCAACATCGATAGCCTATTTATTCCCCTTGCAATCACGAGATTTTTGGCCTTTTTCCCCACACTTGTAACAGACTCCCATTCCCATCAGGCAAGTACCAGGGTGTTTCTTCCCACATTTATTGTAGGATGGATATTAAACATTTTTTTTCTTCCATTTATTTCCATTTCTAGAGTTTTCCACATATCTTTTGTTCTCTTTCATTGCATTAAAGTTGTAAGAATTAGAGAATTATTTTTCTGTCTTGAAAGCACATGAGAAAATATCTTCGTTTGACAAGAAGGATTGTCAGTCTAATGCTTGACAGAGAAATTTATTTTACCCATGAATGAACTGATCAATCTTACTTCTAGGGTTATGTATATAATTAGTAGCATTCTTTACTAACCTTTTAAATTTATCTTCATACTTTGTGACATTCTCATCCTCCATTTTCCTCAGACTTAGAAATTGTCATTCTATATCTGCTCAATGGTCACGAGGAAAGTATTTTTTTAATAAAATTTCATTAAACTCCCTCCATTCCATATTTAATACTTCATCATCTTTTTTTGTGTTTTGAATCAATTAACACCATTGATTAGCCTCTCTATTGAGGCGGTAAACTCCCATGAAAACTTTTTCTCTTTCGCTACTCCTCAGGGAAAGGAATATTTTCTCTAAAAAATTTATCCATTTCTCATCTACTAGTGTATTTGTTACCCCCATTTAATGTTGGTGGTTTTTTCCTTATGAAGTATTATAGCATTGATCCTCCATGCTGTGGATCAGGGTTCTCCATACGGGTAAGGTTATTATTCATTACCTGAGTGATTTATCCTAGTATGATGATTAGCTAATCAGTACCAGTTGCCTCACTAGCTCCACTATAATTATCTTGAGTTGGAGGGAAATACCTACATGGAGTGTGTTCATTGATACAATTTCCATTTCTCCCACAAGGTTCCATTCATAAACAATGGCATAAACTAGATTAGTTTATGAATAGAAATACATAAATCCAAATATATAAAACCCTTAACATAAATTTTACTGTTTATGGATATAATCCATAATCATAAAAATGTTTTCTTTGATAATGTATATACTCATAAACCCTTCATAATGGTTTGTAAATAAAGTGAGAATTATCCTAAGAATATCCCCTGGGAGTGTGGTAACAAATGGTGCAACAAGGCCTATTTTCGTGCACCAGTTCACATTCGAGTCTAGCTCAAAGTAGTGTTTCCATGTTTTACTCCTTTGTACATATTTTCCAGAGCTACCTCTACCTGCTCGTATCCAGACAGGGATTTTTTCTTGGAAAACTCACAAAATCTCTAAAATACCAAAATTCTAGGAAGTTATTCTATACTAATCCTCAAATTATATCTAATTACTATGTGCTCTAATCAGAGTTTATCTAAATCTAGTTTCAAATTTTTGTACTAAACTTCCTCTAATACGATCTGTAACACCTCCACCCCAGTTACCCAGAGTCGGTGCAGTATTACATAACATAGGCATGAGCACAAAATATCCACTATTGAAATAACGATTTGTTTAGTATCCTTGTAAGTACTAGATAAACTCATAAGGAGTGAATTACATCATAAAATGGAAAACGAAAAGAAAATTGTTTGCATAGACAACACTGATATCCCATACACTATCCATGTTTGTCTGTCATAATATACTTCTTCGCATCCTGGAAAAAATAAAACATAGAAAGGGGTGAGCTTAGATGCTGAGTAAGGATAACAATATAGAGAAAACTTTCATAAATAAGAACATCCATTTAAGGAAATTTATAAAATTAAAACAAAATACTTTTCCACATAAACAGCATCATAATATGGAAAATATAAATCAAAATAAATCCATTTACTTAATCACATGGATATTCTACTAGTCGAATAATAACATGCAATATCAATAGCTACTTTCATTATGTTGGAATGCATAATTCCAAAATTCATAACCACATAGTCAAGGCCTTGTGCCAAGAATAAAAATATGATTTCCTCAAGGCCTTGTGACAAGACACTAGTTTGTCTCATGATACCTACCGATGAATCAAGGAGCTTTAGCGGGCTCCACCCGTCACATACTAAGTCCAATGCATTCCTCATATGAAAAGGTTTAAACATAACATAAACATTTGTATTGAAACTAGCATATGAAATGTCAATACTTATCCATAATCCATGAATGGTGTAAAAATAACACATCCACAGTCAAACATATCACAAAAGCTTAAATACAATATGGAAGTTTTGTATCATCTTCAAATAAACATAAAATCCATCAAAGGATGTTGACATAGATGAAATAAATATTTTTTTAGAGAAATATCTCTTTCTATTTAGAAATCAATAAAAAGTCATATAATTATAAAAGAAAACACTTATTTTGAAAATATTATTATATGTTTGTAAGGGAATCATCGATGTTGTTATAATGTCAGAAAATAGACGCACACACCGTATATGTTTAAAAAATATTCTAACATTAATTTTGTCGGAAAGATCATAATGTACCATGTTTGGAAAATGATGAAAAGAATTATTTAAAAACATATAAGGTAATATAAGGGTATATATGACATTAACCCATTTTATACTATATACTAAAAATGTTTTAAAATAAATTTTTTATGAAACACGGATGTGGATGATAAAGAGGTCCTAGTAGATACTTACATAAAAACAATCTTGGATAATAAAGAGACTGTGAAATTAACCCTTACCTTGTACTTTTACATGGTCAAGGGTAGGTTAACCTCATTTATAATGGTGAAGTGTTTGGTATTAAATTATTAAATAATAATATATAGTAATATTATATCATGTATAATCTTTTAACATTTCTTTGTTAATAATATCTTAGTATTATCGTTGTTTCAGGTGTTAACAGATTCGTTTTCCATTATATTTTCTGTTATGTGAGTCAAATTTGTTATGGATGGGATGTATATTATTCAGATCCATAATTATATCAAGTCTTTAATTAATATTTCTAATCTTCAAATGAAATTTAGTCTTGAATGTATATGATTGGGAATGAATCTCATCTCGTTCGTGGAGACGGTAATCCATATGTACGCACGAGCAACAATATCATTCGTTTGATATTACAATAATATATAATTTGATGTTATATCATATATAAAGAATCATTATCATGTTATATTTATTATTTACATCAATTAGAAATCATTATTATACCCATCCAAATAATAATGTATTGAATAACAATTACACCACGACGTGGACACTGTAAGTCATACGTACGCACGTATGGTGACATGTCATTCAATGGATAGAATGAATGATGAATTTGGTTGTAAAATATTTATAATAACATCACATTATATAGAATTTACTGGTGTTATTATTTTATAATGGACACTACAATGAAAAAGGAAGTGGAAGAAGAAATGATCTAGGAAGAGGTGGCGAGATATTTACCTCTTCTTCGGGTTCTTCCTTTTAATTTGATAAAAAGGGCTCCCTAGGTTGGATTTCTAACTAAAATAAGGCCTATAGGATTAAGGTAGGATAGTTTAGAGGGTATTTTGGCAGGGTTTGGCAGAGACAAATGGCATTGAATGTGTCAATTAGAGAGAAGGGGGTGCCCTTTTATTAGAGGGGTGAGGGGAACCTTAAGAAAAGCTAGAAATATTATTTTATAATAAAATAATATTTTGTTTCTAATGGATCCAAAATGAATTATTTAATGGATAAGGTGGGGATGGGTCGAAAAACACCCAACCAATTGGTTTTAGATAGGTTTGTGTAACTATATTAACTTTATCTTTTAGATTTAACTCTTAGTTAAATAGTCAGACATTTTCCATGTCTCTTTGTATTTTTATATTAATTAGTACATAAACATAATATATACTACCAATAGAACCCCAAGTTGTTCATTAATGATACCCATATAATTATATAAGTCCTTTGGAAGAGCCTTAGATTTTTAGGAATAGCGTATCAATTAATTATGTAATATTTGTTTTAAAAAAACTTTTATGTTAATTTTGACACTATTTGGTATTTTGTTTCTGCTAAATTCATAAATGAATTATTACTTAGAAAAAAATTCATCTCACCAAACATAACATGTAATATTATTATATAAAATTAGATTAATTCATAAAAAGTGTCATATTACATTTATTTTGATATTTATAATATCGATTATTTTAATATTTCATAAATTAGGTAATTACTGCATAAAAATTGAGTCATAAATAAATTACATTATGTAATGTAAAAAAAAATATAAAAAATACCATTATGTAGGAAATATTTTTATATTTATAATTAATATTTAATGTCAAATTTTTGTTATGTATAACCCTATATTAAAAATGTTTTAGTTATTAAACTTTGATTTTAACTCTTTAAACTCTTCCTTAAATAAAATAATAAAAAGTGTCCTAATCTAATCCATGTGGACAAAATAGGTTCATATTTTATTCATAAGGTTTTTATTGTCAAATTAAACTTTTCCAATAGAATTAGTACATGTTTAAGGATAATAATAGTGTCATTTGTACTCTTAATTACCCAATTTACTTTTAATCATGGTAAATAAAAGTAAAAAAGTAATTATTCACCAAAAATTATTTTCATCTTATTGAACCACATTTTACATACTGATATCAACCGTGTCTCTCAGATTTTTTATATTTAACTTAAATATGCTGTAAAATTATGTTTTATGTGAATTTGAAAATTCTCTTAGGAGGAGTGTAAAAGACAGTGAAAAGTTCAATAAAAATTTTATATATCTAAAATTATTATAAATAGACTTCAATTAATTACATTGACCTAATATAGGAATTATGTATCTATTTTGACCTAAACTAAATTAATATAAATCAATAATTATTTAAATAAAAATTAGGTTTTAGACTATAACAATGTGTTTTTCACTATTCATCAAAAATTGAATGTTTTCAGAAAAAATACCAAAAATTCTCCCTAAGATAATTTTGATATTCTGAATCCAAAAACGATGTCCATTTTGAATGATAAAATTTATAAAATTTCAAAAAGTGGGTATTACTATTCATAACATCTAGTTTGATTGGCTTTGGGGTGCTAGAACTCGATGTTGCGTACAAGACATGCTACTGTATTATTCAAAGATAAGCGTATCGTGGAAGCATGGGGTTATACATGATATAATTCTATTTAAAAGGGAAAATTTCATATTTTTGATGTTCATAGAATAATTTAAAATTCATTAGTTTCATTATTAAATGGATATGCAATAATTTACCTTGAAGCAAGTAACAATAAAATAAATGTTAAATGGATCCTAAGTCCCATTAAATATGGGAAAGTCTAATTATTTTCTCTAACTATTCTCCAATGTTAACATGGTAATGAAATTATTCTCTAAACCATAAATGTTATACTGCTAGTTATTCATTTATATTTATTCCTCTAATTTCTTATCTAAAACAGTGTAATATTAACTAGGACATTGCATAAGTTAGTGACTGGAATGAAACACTTATTGACAAAGAGTAATGGGTTCGAGACTCGTGACCTTACTGGATATGATTTTTTGTCACTCGAAATATTGGTTATCCTTTTCTGAAACTATATTAATATAATAATGAAATATAAATATTATAGATATCCTCGAAATAAGTTTATTAACTAAATAGTCTTATAACTGAGGTTTTCAATACAACCGAAATACATAAATACTTCATCCATTTATTTTCACATAGGTACTTCTTTGGTATATGGTCTATCCAAAATATCATTAATAGGATTTCAAATTCATGAATCCTTCTATTTAATCCAAAACACTATAGGGTTAACATAGGCTATTCATTGTCAAAATACATCATAATAGTCTGTAAATATAATGTGAATTATTATAAGTGTATCTCTTTCCTACACTTTCGTTGGGGTGCACGCGTCCGTCTCATTCAGGGATGAGAGGTGTGGTTTTTGTATGCCCCGCATCCCCTCATTTTAAAGGCTGGTGGAATCCTCTCCTTTTTCAATGATGTAATCTCCTTGATCGAAACAAGATGATGGGATATCAGTTCTTCCTTCCGTGGATTCCTCCTTGGAACTCATCACCTAGTCTAGGTCTCCCTCATACACTTAATATGTTGTTTGTGAATCTATTGTTGGCTACATATCTTCATGGACACCAGTTAATTACAGTACTTCTATCAGGAAATTTCAAGGGGTCTGGTCGGGGCAGTAACCTTCAGTGAGGGGAGTAGTCACATTGGGCATCACTGTTGTGTCTGGACTCTAGGTAATTTGTGTGTATATCTTCTATCCCTTATTATAGGGCATCTCTAGGGCATGGAAGCCCAATGAATCTCGCATCTAATTCATGGAATTATATGCCATGGACATGAATCTGATGTTTTCCTCAGCTTCCCATGTTTATCACGGGGTATTCTGCATGTTCAATGTCCAGCGGAGATGGATCAGACAGATTAGATCACTAGCTAGAGTGGATCAGACAGGTGCAACCCCCGAAGAGGACACTGATATTGGGGACACATTGTGGTTGGCATCCTAAATTTCATTCAATTAAATGGGGTATGAGGTAGCATGATCCCACCGGGATGTGGCGGCCTAGTAAGAATCATGATGGATGATAGGTGGATGAGTGAACTGAAGGGGGACGAAATAGGACAATCACAAGGGAAATAGTGAAGTTGGGCTTGAGCCACGAAGAGACATCCTATGTTTCCTCATGGGTGGGAATCAAAGTCATCATAGTTCAGTGAACATTGTTAGTCTTTACAATGGCTTACCGTTGAATGGGGTGACAACAACTTACCGTTGAATGAGGCTGACAAGACTTACCGCTGATTACTGTCCCAACGGCTTACCGCTTGATGGGGCCCCAATGGATTACCGCTAGAAGGGGATGGACCATCGTGAAGGTAGTCGGGATGACCTGCTGATGGTGGGCATGGACCTCGGGGAGGCTTCCTATGTACCCTGCCTTGGCAAGGATAAAGGACCAAGTAGTTCATCTGGCGCAGGAGTCGGTGAACCGAAGTGAATAAGGACCTGGGTACAGGTGGACGGTGGGCATGATCCTCGGGAAGGTTTCATATGTACCTTGCCTTGGAAAAGATCAATTTCCTTATTGTTCGGATGGGTTTGTGTGAAACGGCATACCACTGACTGGGGAAACAACAATGTACCACTAATTAAGGTTAACAGTTTAACGCTATGCAGGACGGGGTCGAACCGACGTGAAGAGGGTTGGAACGATAAATGGGAGCTAGTTTTGAAACTCTTGGAGGATTCCTACATAGCTTTCCTTAGCAAGGATCAAATTCCACTTAGTTCATGGGGGGTATTTGGGGCTTACACTCTATGTTTCCAATGGTGTTGGTGAACCAACATGAAGATAGTCGGAACGACCGGGTGTTGGGCTTGAACCTCATATAGGATTCCTAAGTACCTCACCATGGAAAGGATCAAATACCTCGTAGTTCAGGGTATGGGTGCTTGGTGCACCGACAGGAAGGGTGGTCAGGACCAATGGTTGTTGGGCTTGAACCTCAGGGAGGCTTCCTACATACCTTGCCTTGGAAAAGATCAAAGTCCTCATAGTTTGGGATGGCATGGGAGAACCGACGTGAAGGGGGTCGGAGTGACCAGGTGTTGAGCTTGAACCTCAT
Source organism: Viscum album (assembly GCA_963277665.1). Taxonomy (NCBI): domain Eukaryota; kingdom Viridiplantae; phylum Streptophyta; class Magnoliopsida; order Santalales; family Viscaceae; genus Viscum; species Viscum album. Next base: position 120,098,574 of record OY728128.1, read on the forward strand.
GGAGGCTTCCTACATACCTTGCCTTGGTAGGGATCAAGGTCTTTATAGTTCAGGATGGCATGGGTGAACCGACGTGAAAGGGGCCAGAGCATCTGGGTGTTGGGCTTAAACCTCAGCGAGGCTTCCTACGTACCTTGCCTTGGCAAGGATCAATGCCCATGTAGTTCAATGTATAAAGGTAGATAAGATGTCATGGTTGATGCTTACTCAAAGCCCACATGAGTCATGCTCAGTGTGAGAAACAAGTGGTAGCAAAGGTGTGATGATGATGTCGCAGAAGGTGCGTCTGTGGGATGTAGAGTGGGGATTATGTGCGGAGCGACTCAAAGAGGAAACAGGGGCTTATGCGTGGTTAACAGCCCGATGAGTTTGTTACTTACTAATAGATGGAGGCCCGAGGGTGACAATGAATAGAAGTAGAGGGATTTAGGGATGAAGAAAGGAGAAGCACCATTCCCCATCATGCCCTCTGCTGGCCCTGGGGACCAAAGATGAAAGGAAGAGCAAGGATTCTACCTCCTACAAGAAAGCTACGGGCTACACCGATATGGTTTCCCTTTCACCGCGGACAAATTCCACTCCCATATGGAAGGTATCATCCCCTGTGGAGACCAGTGGACATGTCAAATGTCCAAGGTGGGGGCACCCCGCGTGCGAGGCACGGGGCGAGGTCATAGTTTAATGTCATGTGCTGAGGATGATGGTGCTTGGAAGTTTAATGTCTAGAAGCTCGGATGAGGTGGGTGCACTCCATACCCCTAGGACTTACATAACTAGTACCTGATGCACCTTTGTGAAGGGAAGGCACCGGTAATGCCATAGTTAGGGGTGTCATGGAGCGAACCATTGGGGGGGGGGGTCCACATTAGCTTGTCAATGCGAAGAAGTAATAGCCGTTAGCATCAATATGCAAAGAAGTATGAGGTGAAGCAACACAATGGGAAGTAATGTCCATGGGACTTAGAATATGCATCTTGCAAACCTAGAGGGTCGAATGGAAAAATAATTTCAAAGCAGAGGGGTTTATAGGTAGGGGCTATGTGAAGCTCTGGTGTCCCCCGTGGTGGAGAGTACTTGGGAAGGGGTGTGCTTCTTGAAGTGGGGCATCTCGACCTATGTTTTGGGAAAAGGTGCATGTAGGGGGTGCTTTGCGAAGAGGAATGGCCTTCGTGGAGCACTGCCTTGCGGAGCAATGGTGGCTCGCGAAGCAATGTGTCGTGAAGCAATGTGTCGTGAAGTACAGTGACATTGCCATAGCATGTGGATCTCATGTACATGAAGGGTGTTTCACAAAGAATAAATACTCCAGGACGACCCAGTTCCCCTTGGGGATCCCCTTCGTTCGCATATGCCCTTAGGATCAGAGTAAGGCATCAATCTCCTAATAAAGGATGAAAACAAGGAAAAGGGGAGGCACTTTGCAGAGCAGAAGTACCTCGTACAGATCATAGTTTGCAGAGAAAAAGGACGGTTCATGATTTAGGAGCAAGGAAGTTGAAAGATTGGATCCTCCATCCCCTAGACATGGGGGGATGCTGGTATTTATAGAGGAGAGGAGTTGTGAAGTAGCAATCATGGTGCGAATCGAGAGTTAGCTTCACTGTGGATCTCGAATGTCAAAGGGGTTCATGGAGCGTTACTGCCTCCTTAATTCGTGGTGGGTCACGAACGTCAATGTGGTTCGCAGAGCATTATCCTATCCTTTTATTGCGGCAGTTCGTGAACATCAAAGGGGTTCGTGGAACTTTACAACCTCCTTTCTTTGCGGTGGTTCGCGAACGTCAAAGGGGTTTGTGGAGCTTTACCGCCTCCTTTCTTCGTGGCGGGTCACGATGACAGCAGGCTCCACAAAGGGGCTTCGTAAGGCAGCCTTCGAGTTTTTGCCTTTTTTTCCTCCCCACATTTTTGCATCAAAAAATTACCCCCTCAGACTAGGATCCGTGGAGAAATCAAGGGTTGATGTATGAGGCTCAATTGCCAAAATCCTCAGTTGTTCGTGAAGCAACCTCGCGAAGAGGGCTCGCCAAGCCGAAAAGCGATGACCTAGTCGGATGCACCATGAAGAACGCTTTGGTCAAGATGTGCCACGAATCTCCAAGGGTCCCTCACCTATTAATAGGGGACATGAACTCTCTTTTTTCTTTTCTTTTCTCCATGATTTTGGACATTAGCGCTCTCAATTCGTGAATCATGGCGTACTCCGTGATTGCTCCTCATGAATTGGGACTCCACTTCATGGCGTACAACGGGTTTTTGACTCTGAAAATGCACTTCGTGATCATAAGCCTGAAGGCATAGGCAGGACACCCCGAACAGGCTTCGCGAACATTATCCATGAGTAGGATTCACGAACGGTCCCCAAGAACGAGCTTCACGAACCAACCCAAAAAAAAATGACCATGTTCTAAAACTGAATGGCTCATCGAGGATCTGATGAGGGGGTTCTTGTGGATACCACCTAGAGGGATGAGATGGAAAACATTCTGGGTCTAGGGGATTTATTCCAGAGCCACTCTGACCATGATTTATTGGTGGAGCTACTGTCAGAGAACCAGAAAAACTACACACTATGAAAGAGATTTAATTTTTACATCATTGGGCTGTGGGATGACGTCTTCATCCCTAAATCAAGTATGGAAGAACTATCTTAATGGTTTTGGAGCACGTTGTTCCAGTGCCGATGGTTCAGGGCGGCTGATGGCCAAGCCCGAGTGGATTTCACACCTGTCGATGCTGACTACTTATACAACCATCTGAATAATGCTGACGGGAAGGCATTGCGGGTAGAGATGTCTCCTCCTATGTACCACACATTACTGAAGGAAACTTTGAGGAACCCAAGGAAGGGGTGGTCCGAGGAATAGGACATGCTCTAGGGCGGAAACTTCACAGACACCTGGGCCTAGGCCTACTAGGTAGGCACCTTGTATGAGGAGTTTGGAGCCATGCTAAGTAGAGTGGGTTTGTATGAGGCAACCTGGGCCTCCCAATTCCACCTCTATCAACCGAAAAAACTAATGCTAGAGTTGTTGAGCATATGGTCATTGCGGACCAATACCTTTCACATACACCTTGTGGAGGTCGGTATTAGCTTGTGCGATGTCCACAAGATCTCGGGGGTCCCGATATTGGGGGTGATGTACAATGAAATCCTCCCGGTCATGAGGACATTGGAGGATCTAGAACAAAAGTCACTACTGGTGATGGCGTTGATAGAGCTTATGCCCAGGGAGGACAATGAAGCAATAAGGGATGTCCACTTCAGGTGGTGGTTCAATCAATTCATGAACTTTCTGGTAGACTGGTAGTTTCTAATGAGGCCTCGGACATTATCGAAGGGGGATCAATGAGGTAAGGAGCACTCATACCGGAGGCTTTTGGAGGAGAGCTAGTGTAATACCTAGGGGTTTAGCATCAGCACTAAGCAGCAGCCAATAGTCAGGCTGGAGGCATTTATCGCAACCCTTATCTATGGTTGGATCCTACCAGTGAGGGATACCAACATGGGAGTACGCGCAAGAACATTTATTATGGCATCCAAGTTTGCGACAGGAGGGCGGGTCAACCTAGGAATCTGGATACTCGCCAAACTCTATAAGACGTTGTGTCATATCAGCGAGGGGTAGAGGCCGCAGAGGGAATGTGGGCCATTCCACCTCCTTAATGGGTTTATAGTGCCACATATGAGGGGTTTTTAGAATACACAAACCATATATCTCCTCTATGCTCAAACTTCCTCCCATCAATTCTGAACATCGCGAGGATCTTTCCGGCCTAGTTGGCCACACTGTTTGTATTGAACTATATATGGATTGTGGAAGAGTTCAATTTTCACCTGTTTCTGTTGCCGATAGGGGTATTCACTGATGATGGACAGGGAATAGAAGAGAATCAGGTATATCTCATGGACATTCAAGGTGGAGTACTGGTGGCGAGGGTGGACCATGAGCCCCTCTGCATGTTGTACACCCCTCACCGTTTTGTGAGACAGATCTGGTGCATGCAACGCCTGACCTATTGGGTTTATCTAGAGGTTATCCTTGAAGAAAACAAATGTTTGATGAGGAAGAAGTGAATTATGTTCACACAGGAATATGTGAAAATATGTAATGAGTTTCCTCCACCGACCGCTATCCTTGGGCTGGTAAAGGAATATGGCCAGAGCTAGGAGTCGGCCTACCTGGGAGAGATGCTGAAGCAACCAACCATTCAGGTCTGTGATGGAAAACCTCCCCAAACTCAGGGTCAGGGCTAGAAGGCAGCGAGGGCATCCCGCATTGGTGGGGCTGCTGTGGCGGTGATTCCAGCATTAGTTGATGGTGAGGCAACAGCCATGGATCTAGCAGTGATAGTGGACTCGGTGGTTCTAGAAGAACAGATCCATCTAGAGGGGAGTCCGCCAAGAGGATTCTGCATGATACCCACCCAGTATCTGTTGAAGTTGTTATGCCATATCGACATGCAAGAGAATTTCGTATTCCCGGAGGCCTGGTACATCAGGGAAGTCAACCGGAAATTCCTGAGCCCTACTGGGTTGTGGCAGCACCTGAACCATCTTGGGATGAATTTACGAGGGATAGGCCCTATTCGGGCCGGCTTTGCGATGCCCCAGGTGGAGGCTGAGCTATACTTGGCAGAGCTGGGGGACTTTGGGCGTTCTCAGGGTGCCCCTAGTCTTACGAAGGACTGTGTCAAGGAGATGCTGGGCTGCACTACTCCACCACAGTTGATGGACGCTGATTTAAGAGAGTGCTTGCCCATGCCAGAAGAATTGGAAGAGTCCTCCTGGGGGGACGAGGCCGAGAGTGGTAGCCCATTGGATTAGGGAAAAGTTGGAGATCAAGACTCGGATATTGAAGAGCTTGAGAGGCCCTTGAGATAAAAAATTCTGAAGCCCCCTTCCCCTAGACTTGCTTTGAGGCAACTCTGAACTCCTTTCTAACATCTAAACCATGGAAGAGAGTCTTGTATAAAGAACTCATTTTATTCCCTCAGTAGAAGAAGATGAGGGACCTTCAGGATCAACGCCTACCGCCGCATCTATTTCTACGTCTAGCGGGGTCAGGATACTTTAGGTGACCACTTCAGAGTTTTCAGACCATCCGACCCTATACGGGGGGATTCACTTTGGGGTCCCGACAACATCGACCCAAGATCGATATCAAGAATTCGATATATGTGAGTCCCTCCTATCTATTTCATGACCTCCACCCCCTAACCATTCCAACTGACACACATGCTCTCTTTTTTAGTGTGTATAGTTCATCAAATGGCTTGGGGAGCCTTGGTGAGGATGGTATGGGATTTTAACGTTGTCAATCCCCGGGGGATGCCGGTGGTTGTGGAGGCAGAGCACCAAAACGACCAAGCAGCATCACTCCCGATCACTGGTGGGACTTTCAGTGGGGTTGTGCATCAGGTCATTGAGGTGGGATACGATGATGAGTATCAATCAGATAACCTAAGTCCCAGAACGCCTGATCGAATGCTAGATGTGGAGCCTGCTGAAGAGTTCATGTGGGAGTTCCTTTCATATGATCCTACCAACCACGCTGACTGGGAAGAGACGACCTCTGAAGAAGGGGACAAGAGAATAGTCTATCTTCGATCATGGAAGCGGATCAAGCGCTTCATTGATGACAACCCCCAAGCATTATGGCTAGATGAGATGGATATACGTCGCTCACGGTTGCGCGAACTGTGTGTTGGGGGAGTGGATTCCCAGAATCCTCACATGCACATCCGAGATCTTATTGAAAAAAATATTCATGAGCTTGACCATGGCCTCTATGTGGGATAACACAAGAGAAAATCTTTAAAAATCTTGACGCTCTAGGAGGTTGAGGATGAAGTCCAACGGCTGAGGAGTTAGGTGGATGATCACTTGATATCCCTCAACACGCAAGCTAAGATAGTATTGAAATTGAAGGCCTAGCAGGAAGAGGCCGAAGAGGGCATGAAGAGTGCCTCTAAGAAGATGACCGTCATTCAGACCAATGTAGAGAGGGACTAGATTGCAGCCAATGAAATGTTCCCCCTTGCTTCTGGGGAGGATCAGGAGCTGAACATGCAGCAACAAATCCTGGACATCACCATCCAGACGGTGGAAGAGCTGTTATGTTCTTTTGACGATGTTATCTCATCCATGGGTGGAATCGACCCTCGAGTACTGTAATGATTACAAACCCTCAAATCTACTTTCATTCTTTAATTGTTTGAATCCATGGAATGCATGTGTTCCGTTGTTTACATTAGTTTATTGCATTCCTGTGATATTTGTGGACTGTCTAGTGATCATTCCCTAAGATCATGTGGGTCAGGCCCGATGTGAGAAATAAGGGATGACCACCTTATCACCCCCATCCAATGTTAGGATTTCAAACCATGATTCGGGCATTCGGGGTTTGACCAATTAGTCCAGATTTCTGGGAGAAAATGGGAGACACCCGACTGGATAATGAATCTCGTAGAATAGCTGAATTACCATTTTCCCCATATTCTCTTGTGTACGAATGAGGTAATTCCAAGGGCGTTGGAATCGACCCGAACAGATGGGGATGTAAGGTGTGAATCATGATACCCAGGATTTGGAACACAATGAGGGTGGCGTGGTGAGGGAGGATAACTATTATTCGTGCTCTAAACATGGCATCCATATCAGGTTATCCAGAATGTGGGATAAAAAATGAGGGCCAACCACTGACCATGATCAAAACGTTGGGCCTGACTCAAAATGTCATCCACTAGTCTTCCGGAGCGTTGGCCGATGACAATATGCGGGTTGTAGGCTGAGCATCCATACTATTAGGGGGTTCCATTAGACATGAAGGAGGACGAGGTTACGAATTAGGGGCACGCAATGCGTGGACTATGGAGTGATGGTTTGTTCGAATAGAATCCAACACTCTTGAAATTACCCCACCATGGTGGAAGAACATTAGATGGGCGCATAGGTTTGACCATGGATCATTCCTTCATTTAGACATGACCTCTCTAGCGACAGAGTTGTCGGTTCCCAATGTCATCGGGGGGCATCCCTGTCTTTTTTAGGGTAAAGTTGCTGTTATATGTATCACCACAAGGGGTCAGGCCAGGGGGTCAGAAATGGAGAGGACTGGGACTTATGATTCATGGGGCTAGAATTGGGAAAAAATGAATGGGTGTCCCTACGTATCCCATGAGGTTGGAAATCAAGTCATACATAGTTCTAAGATAGGTCTTAGTTTAAGGTCTTAGAACTCCGACCAGTGATCAGTGAGGAATGCATGGGACACATGGTAAAGTGATTTTAAAACCCAACGTGAATGAGGACATATGCCCAGATTACCATATGTTTCCTGGGGACGTTTTCAGGTTAAGGGACAGAACACTAATGTTAGGATGGGTCCGTGGGGATGTTCTCGGGAAATCCTACATATCTCATGAGAATGAGAATCATGTTGTACTTAGTTAGAATAGGTGGCATGGTAAGGTACTAGTTCCGGGGAATAAAGGGGCCCGCGGGTGTGTCCCTCACACCAAAGGAAGTGGTATTTGATGTATCTTGTTTCTCCTTTAAGGAGAATTGTTCTTTTTGTGAAGCAACCGAACTAGAATAGAATGTCCTCACATCACCACAAGAATCAATCCATATACAGGAATTGAAAAATGGTATGGTGTGTCCCCAACAGAATACATGTTGACCCTTTGAGTAAGTGTACCACAATGCAGTGCCATTTTTTGTCGTGCGGACAGGATGATACTGTGACAGTTTAAGTTCATTTGATGGGAACTGCAATGTATTTTAACACAGTGCGGCACAAAATTAGCATAAACAAGGATAAAGGGGGAATGTGCACGGTGCAATAAAGCATACCTGAAATGAATGAGCACATAACCGCAAACCACATCAGGCGTAATTCCAAGAAGGAAACCTCAGGGCAAATATCCAAAGTAGAGGCAAGAGGGTAAGGGGTAGGAGAAACTAGCTCCCACATGAGCTGCGCCAGAAAATGAGACATCCGGGTTTTCCTACATATCCCATGATGATGGGAATCAAGAAATATGTAGCTCTAACGAGGTCGAAACAAGAAAAATTATTAATTTACGGTCTCAGAACTTCGAACATGGAGAAGTGGGACTATTCTATGTAAGTGCATAACTTATCCCGATCCCTAAGCCTATGTGAGTCAAACTTGATGTAGGAAACAAGGGTGGGTAAGGTATTGCAATACGTGGAATACATGCAAAGGGGAAATAGGTGGAGAGCCCTAATCGATGCCTTATCACATCTTTTTCCTCCAAACATGTGGATGCGCACTGAGGAATAGTACCAAGAATATCAAAGTTCTACAAGGACATGATGTGGTGGATAATGGTGTGAATCATGTAACTAACACTTTGGGAGTAATGGGGTTGGCCTGATGATGGAGGATAACTGTTGACTGTGTTTGAAACATAGCATCTATATCATGTTAGCCTGAAATGGGAACAACAAATGAGCATCGACAGGTGACCAAATTCACAACGTGGGACTTGTATCAATTTTTTTCTCACAACCCTTGAGGATGTTGTCCTGTAATGGTAAGATGGCCCTTAGGATGAGCATCCATGACATTTGGGTGTCCCTTTGGATGTGAAAGGTGATGGAAACCCAAAAGAAGGTGAACATGAATCCTGAGAAATGGGTAAAAGCATGTCCGGGTAGAAACCGACATTCCAGGTGCTAAACCAGAGTACCCTTGGTCACATTAGTGAATCTTCAAAGAGGACCAAGGGGCACATCTTGATATTAGCCAACTAGAATAGATTAGTATAGCACAAGGGTATGGAAAACACTCAAGAGGGGGAAGTAAATGGTGTGGTTGTAACAAAAACCACTCTGAATGGGGATATAATCCCATACCACACCACATACTCCTGTCCCTGGGGGAATACATGCCAAGGGGCCAAGATGAGGCTAGACCTGAAGACGAGATGTTCAGGTGGTCTTACATATCCCATGAGGATGGGAATCATTAAATATGTAGTTTTGAAAATGATGCATGTAGGGGTAAGATACCCCAATGAGGGGGGTGTACGGAACTATGAGTATCCCGACGTGAATGAGGACATAATACCACACCACACCATAAAATCATAAATAGAAACTGGTTCCGGTTCCCGAAAAGGCCACGGGGCCTAAGGCTGGGACTCAGACGGGAATGCCTGACCAATTTTCAGTTTCACGTCTTATAGTGAGGATGAAGAAAGGGGTAAGATACCCCAAACAAGGGAGGAGTATTGCGTGGTGAATAACCTGACGTGAATGATGACATAATCCCATGCCACAACATAAAATACTAAATAGGATCATGGGACAGGGGCTCGAAAAGGACAAGGGGCTTGAGGCTGGGCATCAGATTGGAAGGCCTGACCAGTTTGCAGTTTAACATTTGGCAGTGAGGATGAAGAAAGGGTAAGATACCCCAAATAAGGGAGGTGTATGGAATGGTGAGTAACCCGAAGTTAATGAGGACATAATCCTACACCAAACCAAACTATCCTAAATAGGAACTAGGGGCAGCGGCCTGAAAATACCAAGGGGCCAGTGGGTGGGCCTTAGACAGGATGGCCTGACTAGTTTTCTTTTAAACGTCTTGTAGTGAGCCTGAAAAAAGGGTTATGATACCCTAAACAAGGGAGGTGTGTGGTGTGGCGAGTAACTGTCGTGAATGAGGACATAATTCCATGCCACACCATATAATCCTAAATTGGAAGTTAGGTCGGGGACCAAAAAGGCCAATGCGCCTGAGACTGGGCCTCGGACGGGAAGGCCTAACAAGTTTTAATTTTAACATCTTATAGTGAGGATGAAGAAAGGCATATCATCCGAGGATATGTACGGAATGGTGAGTAACTAGGCATGAATTCGAACATAATCCCATGTCACACCGTGCAATCCCGAGTGAGAACTTGGGTCGGGGGCCCGAGAAGGCAAAGGGGCCTAAGGCTAGGCCTCAGACGGGAAGCCCCATCCAGTAGTAGCCATACGACCTCTTGTGCGGTCACCGTCTCATTGTAGCTCCTAATACCACATGAGATATTTTCAGTGTGGGACACAAGGATTCGGACTTGGCTTTCTTAGCCTTAGTGGGGTCTTGTAGCTGGTATCGCCCGATGGCAGTTTTTTGCTTGGATATTAAACGAGGCAGAATGGACCACTACACTCAGTGTTTGGGATAGCTTGGGGTAATTCTAGTGACCATGTATAGCTATTGACCATGTTTTAATTACAACATCCTTATTGTGACCTGAAATGGGAACAAAAAATGAGCATTAACTGCTGACCATATTCGCAACGTGGGACTTGTAACAATTTTATGCTCAACATCCTTGAGAGCGTTGGCCCGAATTTGAATGAGAGCACATGGGCCTAGTATCAATGTCGTTTGAGGACCCTTATAGATGGGAAGTATGATGGAGTCCCAATCAAAGGAGTGGGTGAAGCATAGTAGTAACGATCTGTGAATGAGGTGAACTCCTCCGGGGAGTGGGACTGATGGAAGGGTCGAGAAGAGATCGGCGTGATTTGATGCAAAAGTCTGCATCACACCTTATGTCCTGACCCGAAGGGAGATTATAGTGTTTGGGCTGGGCCAACAGATGAAATTTTTGGGCATTCCTACATATCCCATGAGGATGGGAATCAAGCCGTAAATATTTCTTGAAGGCTATGCAGTTTAACATATTGCGGTGAGGATGTTGGGGGTTAGAAAAATGTGGAGCGGTCACATGGTGCGACAGTTGTAATCTTGGTTGGACTGGGGATATGGAATCCTACACCATTTCATGCAAGGACCCTCCAAGAGAACAATACCTATGTGGGATAGTCAAAGGGAAGAGTTTGGGGAAAGGCTCGGGACGAAATGCATGAGGTTTTCCTACATATCTCATAAGGACAGAAATCACGCCATACATAGTTCTAAGTATGTAGTTTAACGTCTCGCGAGACGATGCATTTTATGTTCATGCGGGACCAGTGCACAGTTTGGGGTCATGCGGGACCAGAATGCTATTTAGGGTCATGCAGGACTGGCAGTTTATGGTCGTGAAGGACCAATGGTGGATGAGGCAAAATCTTACTTGAGAAACATGGAATTGGTGGGAGGAGTTATACACTAACCATCCATGGTAACTAGGGAGTATGCTCCATTGGGTTAAACCCTATGAATTACTTCAGGTCCTTCCCAATTAGGCTCCAGCATGGGTGGTTTCCTGCCATGGATCATTGGTGTCCAAAGGGCCAACACCAGGTCGCCTTGCAGGAATGAGTGGAGGCAAAACTTCTAGTTGAAGGCTCTCACTATCTTATTTTGATGCCTTTCCAGCTTGTGTAGAGCATGAAGCCTATTCTCATCGAGTGCTTCCAATTTAACTAGACTTATTTCAGCCACCTTATATGGCGCCTGCTGGTCCTAGATCGATGTGCGTAATGAAGGAAACTGAATCTCCATGGGTAAAACGGCCTCAGCTCTATACACATGAGAATATGGGGTCACCTGGGTGGATATCGGGTTTTCTTCTGATATGCCTAGAGGGCGTTGGGGAGCTTGTCCAACCAACTATTCTTATTCTGACCAACCATTTTCTGCAAAATTTTAGAGATGGTTTTGTTGAATTCCTTAATCTGTCCATTTTCCTACACGTGATAGTGGGCGGTATGGTTTGAACGGATGTTGTACTTGGCGTAGAATTTCATCAGCTCGGTAGCTCGGATGATGGTGTCGTTATCGGTTATGAAAACGTGATGGAATCCAAACCGGTAGATGATATTGGAGCTCATGAAGTAGAAGAAAGAACAAGCCTTGACCTCCTTGAGTGGAATTTATTCTTCCCACATGGAAATGAAATCGGTGGCGGTCATGATGAACCTGCACTAGCAAGCTGTCACTAGTGGACATTGTCCCATGACATTGAGTCCCCACACCGAAAACGGCCATGAATACATGGTGGAGTGGATAGGTTATGACAGCTGATGGATGAAGCTATCTTGGATTTCGCCCATGTGACATCTCTTGGAGAACTCGAGGAAATCATGGATCATGGAGGGACAAAAGTACCCCAGTCTCCGGATCTGATTGGACAGCTTCGGCCCAGTCTAGTGAGCCCCAACGGAACCAGCATGAACCTCCTTCATTCCCTGATAAATCTCGACTCCTTTGATGGAATAGAGGATAACACCATCAAAGCTGTGCTTGTAGAGGATCTGATCAAGACTGGGACCACTCTGAATGGTAAACTACAGTGCGCGACGTCAAATTCACTCACTTTCAGCTCGATCAGCTGGGGGGAAACCATTTTGAAGATACTTGAGAAAAAGGGTCTCTCCAGTCGTGAGTCACTTCAACCACTGCATCTGAGGAACCTGGGGGTCCTAACGTGGAGGCTCCAGTGGTAAGATGGCTTACTCACAGGCCATCCTCATCATCTGCGGTGACGGGAGTAATGTCTCCCCGATGTGACACATGTATAATCAGATCATCCTTCTCGAGTTATGAAATTGATTCAACCATTTCGTCCATGGCATCTTCTTGACTATTTTGATATCTATGGACACAATTAACATCCTATTGAAATTTAAACTTGTCCATTAGCTGGAGGGTGCGCTCTAGCAATGGTACGAGCTCTGGCTTTCTAGCGACATAGTCACCGTTAATCTACTTGATGACCAGTTTAGAATCCCCTTTCACATGCTCATGGGGCACATCAATCTCATGGGCCTGCTTGAGGCCAGTGATGAGGGCCTTATACTTTTCTTAATTGTTGGTGTAGCCTTCCGACAATAGGAATGGGTACGACAGGATAGCTTGTTCTGGGGTAATAAAGACAATACTCAGGCCTACCCTGTTGAGCCTGGGATCATTGAGCCTCATGTTGGTGGGGCATAGGGAGGCACCATTGATGTTCATATGCCAACACAAGATGGCATGATCTACTGAGAGGGTACGCCTCTTCTAGAAAATCCAGGTCTAGGGAAATGTATATTGTGTTGGATGAGCAGCAAGAAAATCTAACAATGATTTCCCCTTGATTGCCTTATGATGGAGAAACCTGATTTCGAACAACTGGATGATTACTGCCCACTGCTTTAGACGACCAGTCAACATGGGGTGGTTTAGAATGAACATAAGAAGGTCTAACCGAGAAAGTAGTTGTACCTCATGGTGTTTCATGTAGTGTCGTAATTTATGTTCTGTGAATACCAGTGTAAGCTAGCTCTTTTCGATGGGGGTGTATCTGGTCTCCATGTTGAGGAGCACGTGGTTGAGGTAGTGGAGATTTTTTTCCATCCCCTCATTGTTCCTTTGAGCGAGAAGGTCACCAAGAGATCGTTCCAGGGATGTCACATATAGGATCAGTGGCTTCCTAGAGAGGTGTGGCATCAGGACAGGAGGCTGGAGCAGATACTGCTTGATTTCCTCACACGCGGTCTAGCACTCTTCTTCCCATTCGTAGGTGGATCCTCTCTTCATTTTCAATGAATGTGTCTTACACAAGCCGGACAAATTCACAATGAATCTTCTTATGTAGGATAAGTGGCCTTGGAAACCTCAAAGCTCTTCTATATTGCCCTGGGGAGGCATCTGGATGATGGCCTTGATCTCCTCTGGCTCAATTTCGATGCCCTGATAGATGGCAACGATGCCAAGGTTCTTCCTAGAAGTGACCCCAAAAGAACATTTCAACGGGTTCATCTTCAGGTGGTAGGAACAGTGGAATCCAAACTCTTTCTCAAGGTCCTTGAGATGGTCCTGGCGCTGGCGAGATTTCACCACCAGATTGTCCACATAGCATTCCACTAGGGTCTTGGGTATTGTCCTGAATATGCAGTGCATGACCCGCTGATAGGTGGCACCTACATTCTTAAGGACTAAGGGCATAACCTGGTTACTGAAAGAACCTTGGGGTCCCCTAAAAGCTATAGACTCCTCGTCTTCGGGGGCCATCCATATTTGATTGTAACTAGAGTAACCATCCATGAATGAGAGGGCTTGTAACCCAGCTGTACTATCAATCAACAATTCGGTCACGGGATGGGGAAAATCATCATTCAGACAGTGACAGTTGAGATCCCAGAAGTTGATAAACACTATGATTTTCCCATTCTTCATACAGAATGGCACAATTTTGGCTAGACACTTGGGGTACTGGACCTCCTTGACAATGTTGGTTCTCATTAGCTTGTCAACATCGGCCTCAACCATGGCACCATGATAAGGGTGAATCATTTTGGGGGTTGCTTGAACCCGCGATGATTTTTCAGGAGACCGAGGCGTTGGACAACCACCTAAGGATCTAGTCCTGGTATCTCGTCATAACTATAGAAAAACACATCACGGTGTTGTTTCAGGAAGTCTATGTATAGCTGCTATTCCTCGAGGGGCATTGCGGCACTGATCAATGTGGGTCTCGGATCTGCCTCACTGGCAAGGTTCACCTATACCAGTTCATCAACCATGGCGGAATTTCCCTCTTCAATAGGTGGGGGGAGCATCCCCCAAATCCTATTCATCAATTGTGGAGGGGTCCCTAGTAGCACAAGCTTCCTCTTGGTCACCAGATTCTGACGGGAGGCTGGTGCCAGCCTGGGTAGCAGTGGACAGCATATCCAGAGATTCACATGCTTCTAAGACCATGGTAATGAATGATGTCAATATTATCCCATCTAGCCTTCGGCCCAAGGGGCTAAGTTTGATGATATCAAAGAAGTAGTGGTGTGTGGGTTTGAGCCAGTTAATCCCAGCCCAGAGAAACAGACTTGTATGATGTAATGTCGTTGCTAGGGGGCGGACATCCTGATATTGTACGAGGGTAGGAGGCTCCCGGATCACCTGATGCGGTTTTTTGTAGGAGTACAATGTGATTTTACACCATCCCTTATACTTTGGAATATGCATTCCTCTCATACTAGAGAGAACAATACATTGCCCCATGTCGGGGGTGGTGGCCTCTAATCGATGGATTGGGAAGGCATAGGCATCATCCAGACCTGCCTCGGGGTCTATTGCAACTGCGACGGGTTCGACCTCACTGGTCTGAATATACATATCTTTGCTCTTGTAAAAGTCATCATCTAGGTAGCGGGATTCACAAGAGGTGAAATGAGATGCATCACCTTGGAGTACACCTAGTCGACCATTGAGGGAGTACTTAAGGCCTTGGTGATACAAGTAGGGGAATGCAGTATGCAGGTGGAGACATGGTCTTCCCATAAATGCATTGTACGTGGTGTCTCGGGAGACGACCATAAATTCGGTACTGGAAACTAGGCCACCGAACTGGGTCTTCAAAAAGATATTATTGAGTGGGGTATGCTCAGTCCTATTGTATCCTTGGACTCTTAAATCAGAGGGTGTCAAGTCATCTTTGGATAACCCCAGCTTCTGCAGCATCCGCGTCGGGATAAGGTTAATCCTAGAGCCAATGTCAACAAGAAAGTGGTGAACCTCCATGTTGTTAAATTGGCATGTGATGTACAATGGGTGGATGTGCCCCTGTATGGGAGAGACTTCATCTTCTCCAGAGAATGAAATGATGTCCTGGAATTCAGCGTTCTCAAACTGGAGACAGCTTCTTAAAGCGACAGCGAGGGCCTCACACAAATATGGTGACAAGCGATGGGCTTCATGGAAGGAAAGCCTCATTGGGATAACAATGAGTTGCTTGAAAAAATCACACTTTCGTGCCAGGTGTGAACTTCTTCTTATAGGGGGCCACTCTGCAAAGGGAGGTAGGGTGGGCCCTGTTGGTTGGGCCAGTAGTTGACTAGTGTTGGGCTTATCTAGATGATCACTAGTTGAAGCCCAAAGAGTAGCTGCCGGATGAGGACTGGACGACTGAGATCTTCCTGTAGCATGGCGAGGCTGGTCGAGGTCTGGTCGATGTAGCTCTGCCAGATCCAATAGATCAATTGGTGGGGGAGGTGGGCTTGACGACACCAGATGAAAAGGCTACGCGTGCTGAGTTCTGCACTGAGCCTGTTGTCTGGTCTCAGTAACATGCACAACATGGATGGAGGTTCCATTTGAAGTGCCTAGACGGCCCATATGGCCACGGCTCCACCGACATTGGTGTCGGGTGGGGATGTTGGGCAGGTTCGCTTGGCATTCCCCGTCATCAAGATCCATGTAGGGGTTTACCAACTCGATGGTATTAATAGAAGCGTAACCTTGTCTATCACTTAGAAATACATCCCTTATTGGGAGGATTCTGGGAGGAATCCCCATATACGGGGGAATGATGTCGTCGAGAGTGCGAGGAAGAGATGGAATTTGTGAGCCATGTTGCTTTCCCTTGCGCCGCTGATGCTTGCTCTTCTGGGAAGAGGTCGGCGGAGGTGATGATGTTGATGGGGTGGCCGTAGAATCTGAAGGCTCTGTCTGGTTTAGGCATGCCCGATTGATGCCAGGGGAACATGAAACCTTCTTGAGAGCCATCCATTCATCATACTTCTAGGACCCACAGTTGGAAACCTGCTTCCACTTGCCTTCGTCATTGTTATTTTTGTCTGGCCTTACAAAGACACTCATCATTTGTGCCGAGACTGGGCCTAGGTTGACTATGTTATTATCGACCTGGTCCTGACGCCAGTCTTTAAACACATAACACTGCTTGAGGGCGTTCCCCAGGATCTGATTATATGGGAAGTAGTTTGGGTGATCAGTGAGGTTTGCCTCTTCTGGATTTTACACTCAGGAAACCGCACCATCCCATGTTCCAAGGCATTTTTGAAATAGTCGGGAACCTGATACTTGTTGAATGAGTAGGTCTGGTTTCTGATGTCTGGAAAGGGGGCACTTGGAGCCTGGTGCAAACGTGGAGCTGGAGGCACCTCTTGAGGGGGTGGAGCTTGATTGTCTCGTTAGGGTGGTCGCGGCGCATTACGTGGGGGTACTTGCCGATTATGAGACGAACGCTACTGAGATGGAGGCTGCACCTGAGGTGGAGGGCCTCTAAGAGGCTTCGGAGATGATGCCACTGGTAGCAATTCTATTTGCTGGGGGTTTCTATTTGGGTCACCACGACGGGATCGGTTCTGATAGCTCTTCTCACAGGGATTGCAGGGGAAACATATGTTCCTGGCTGGCATGTTGCAGGGCTTCCTCTAGGCACTGGGATTTATTGGAGAAGACTCGGAATCATCTAAGGTTGTTCTGGGTGATTATATAAGGAACCAGTTCCATCCTAAAATTTTCTACGCACATCGTCAGTAATTTCTCTCGAGTCAGTGGCATGTCAAGGGAGCGTGTGAGCTTTTTCCAACGGGAGATAAAGACTATGACATGCTCATCAGGCCTTTTCTTGCACATGAAGAGGTCCAAAATGTTTTTTCCCACATGGTAGAGCTAAATTGGTAGAGGAACTACCTACAAAGGTCCTCTAAGCTGGTTACAGATCCAACAGGGAGCTCATAGTACCAGACGAATGTCGGCCCCTCCATTGTCTGAACAAAACAACAGAGCTTGGTTGCCTATGGCTGCACTGGAATGCCTATCATGGGCCACACCTTGAGTTGAAGTGGTCCATGTGATGAGGCGAGTCCCCTGTCCCGTTAATGGGGGAGAAGGTGGGATTATCGAAACCCATAGGTGCCGACATATCATCCACCCAGGCCGGATATGGCTTGCCATCAGGTGGGATTGCCACATGTCGTGTTCCCAATTCCTCAAGGAGGGCTATGAGTGCCGCCATAGGATGATTTGGGCATGGTTTCCTGTATTTATGTGGATCCCTATGTAAGAGCACATTAGCAGGTTCTTCAACATGGTAAACAGGCACAGCGACTGGTGGAGCGGCCTGTGGGGCATCCGGGGGAACCCAAGCTGGATTCCATAGATTATTCTACTATTCAGGAGGGTTTGGTGAGACATACCACACCCTCTATTCATGCGCTCCGGAATCAGCCTTGTCCGCGGGGGAAGGATGATCAGGTATTCCTGGAGGTAGCTCGCCATGGGAAAGCTATTCATGCCCCTGCTGTGCCGACTTAGGATTGCCGTAGTCGGGACGTTGCTCCGCAATCCGCTCATCCAAGAGCTCTTCGACCAACTTCTTCTGCTCAACATTTTTTTTAGAAAAACGTGGTCATCTTGGGGTTATCCTTTGTCTTCTGCGCTACGGCGGATGGGTCATAGTGCTTGGATGCTCCGACGTGCTCTTTTCCCTTTTCGACATTCCGGTTGAGTACCAATTCCTCAGTGGGAATAGGGAGACCAAGTATGTTCCTCTACTGATGAGTAATCCTTCATGATGGTTCCAATATCAGTGGAACTCTCTTGGGGGGTATGTACCCATAAAGAATATCCAACTCATCCTCATAGTTGACTATGATGGCCATGTTGACTGTGACCCTTCCTGGGGGCATATCCTCGATGTCGCCTAGCTGGTCGAGCTACCATCGGATAGGAATGAAATGGAGTGAAGCAGACTTCCCCTAGCCATGAACATGTGCGTGGGCGGTATACTCCTTGATGATTCTATAGATTATCTTCAAACTATGAATGCATTGTTGTTGGAGGGTCATACGGAAACCTGGCGACTCGGGGCGCTAGGCCACAGGGAGCATTGCCTGATCTACTAGACGACATTGCTCCCCAATCTATTACAGATTCCCTTGGCTCCTGGGATAAACCACCCACGGATAACGGTGGCGAATATGCGTCACCCATATGTTTTACTGGAAACATTCAACCTCTTATGGGGTGAGGGATTCCGACGCATGAAAATGTGGCGCTACCACGGTCCAAAACTTCTCAGGGAAGTGGACTAGGACGAGGATGTTCCACAAGCTCCATGGCTCAGACATAGGGTTTGGTCCATTATTTCCCCACACATTAACTGGTGTGGCTGAGGAAATGGTATCGATACTGAAGTTGAAAACCAGGACGATAGGATAGCTCGTGGAGAATACGGCGCACGATCTGACAGGCTACCGAATCTTGGGCTGCCCTCCGTAGAGTCTAGCGGCCTGGACGCTACTTCATGATAAAAGGGGATGACGACTGCCATTCTTGGAATAGGGGCTAGTTCCATGGGTGATGGGTTCTGATGATTCTCACCTGCCATTGTCCCCTAGAATAGTTCTCCGTGATCTATTGTTGAGGTAGAGAACGCTTTCGGTGACGATGGCAGGGATTTAACGACCGTAATTTTGGGGTTGCCAGATTTTCATCCTCCTTGATATACCTGCGGAGGGAGGCGGGAATCCAGTGGACCGTGCGTTCTGGGAGTAGCAGGCTGATGCGCCTTGTATCTACCCCTGACCCTTGACTCATATGAGCAAGGGGTGGGTTCTTATTTCTTGTCACACTATGCCTCAGAGTCTGAGAAATGGCCTGGTCTTATCTCCATCTGAACCTTCCCATAAATCTTCAATTGGTGGCGATGACCTGCCTTCCTGTCCCTTGGTTGCTCCTCGGGACAGGGCTGATTTCTGACAAGAGGTCCTTCAGCCACACTGGTGCTGGGGCGTAGAGGGTTTCCCCCAGAGAAATCTGGGGTGCGAGGAGCACCAGGAAAAATTTCAAAGGGGACATGGGGATGACCTCCATGGATAACACTAGAGAGGGCAAGACCTCCGATGGTAGCATAGGGAGGACCTCCATGCTTGGTGCAAATGAGTCGAGGCTGGCCTTCAAACCTCTGGTTTCCAAGGCAAGGAGGGCCTTCACCTGCTGCTGAATGGACACAGGGAGGGTCCCCAAATTGAAGGGAGACTAGATGGGCAATTTCACTACACATGCAGTTGGGGGTTGGAGAAATGACTCCATACCTAGTGTAATAGGCACGGGAGAGGCCTCCATATAGAGTGTCACCACCGTGGGAAATATCCTCATTCGGATTGAAGGTGTCCTTGTGTGGACCTCCATGCCAATCCTCGATGCAGGGAAGGCCTGCACTCTCTGTGATAGTGGTATAGATAAGATCTCAGTACTGGGTGGCATCACTACGGATTAGATCGTGGCAGCCACTTCTTATGCAGACGACCACGAGAGTCAACCTAGCCTTCCCGTGGGGCGGTTGGGGCCTCAATCCTGGCCAATCATATATGTGCCCCTTCTCAGTGTATGCATGGGACTAATGGTAAGCATCGGTGCTGGCTCATGCCACAGTAGTTGTCGACGACGAATACCCTTGGCAGGCATCCTCTTCAGATCGCGCCTGACACTATAGTTGGGTCAGACAAACCGAGGTCGGTGGTGCATGTGCATAGCTTACCTGCTCCTCATTCAATAAGACTGGGTGGTGACGCTGACATGGCTGGGTGGGAGCCCTTGCTGGGAGCCCCTAGAACGTGACTATGACAAGGCTGGGAAAGACATCTCCCACCTCATCTACATAGGGTAGGGAATCGTTGAAGCATTCCAGGGAAAGGCTCATGAAATGTATGTATGTCAGGGTGGGGAGCAATGGCTCACTACGTGACCCTCGGGGGAGGCATTGATGGCGAGGCGTAGATGCCCCCAGATCCAGGTGGGCCAAATCCCAGGTTGGTATTATGCTCTCCTCCTCGTAAAGATGCACAAGGTCATTAATTACCCTTCGTTGGATAACTTTAGATTGGGAGATTGGGCATGGGCGCTCAATATTTGTGGTCATTAAGACCGTCGTGGAAGAAGCAGAAATATACGGGATTTACACGTTGGTATTTCTCCTTTGCCTATGTCAGTGGGTAGGCACGTGATCCTCGTGCAACAAATTGATTCTTGACAAGATGGGAGATAAAGTCATCATTACTGAAAGAAAAAGGAATCAATGACCAAATACCTAACAACATACCGTATTTTGTGACATGTAAGAGGGATCCATGCTGAAAATGTTGTAGAATGGGATGTCTAACGTTCTATTGCCCCAACTTCTGGTGAGTTTCACGCTAGGACCACTATTTGTTAGACGGGACCCGACGCCGAATAACTGGATCTTGTGACACGTCAATCTATTGATGCCCCGAGCGCTACTAATCTCCATATTGAGGAGAATAATTTCATATTAGGTTCACCATTTCTATTTCTAACAATTTCTCCAGGGCACACGCGTCCATCTAGTTCAGGGATGAGAGGCACAGTTTTTTCCCCACATTCCCACTCTCCAAAGGCGTCCGACATCCGCTACTTATTCAGGGACGTCTAATCCTTGATCGAAATCGGATGATGGGATGTCGGTTCATCCTTATGTGGATTCCCCCTCGGAACTCATCACCTTTTCCGGGTCTCCCTCGTAGACTTAAGACATGGTTCATGAAAATCGTCCTGGTGCCATATCTTCATGGAAATTAGTTAATTACACTGCTTCGATCAGGACATTCCAAGAAGTCTGGTTAGTTCAGAAAACTTCGGTTAGGGGAGTAGTCCCGTTGGGTATCACTGGCGTGTCTGGACGCTGGGGGATTGGTTTGTATGTCTTCTGTCCCTCATTATAGCGATTCTCGAGGGCGGGGAAGCCCGATTCATCTCACATCAAATGCGAGGAATTATATTTCACGGGCATGTATATGAGGTTTTCCTCAGCTTCCCATGTTTCACAAGGGGTATGCCGCAAGTTTAACGTCAACCGGAGACAGATCAAACTGATTATAACAATGACTAGAGTAGATCTTATGGGTGAATCCCCGAAGGGGACACCGATTTTGGGGCCACTATGGGGTTGGCTTCTCGAACGCTGTTAAATGAAATAGAGTATGAAGGGCCATGATTCTACTGGGATGTGGCAGCCTGGTTAAGAATCAGGTTGGATGATAGGTGGATAAGTTAAGTGTAAGGGGTTGAAATAGGACCATTGCAAGGGCGACAATAAAGTTGGACTTGATCCTCAAAGAGACATCCAATGTATCCCCATGGAAGGTAATCAAATTCCTTGTAGTTTAGTGAACATAGTTCATTTTAACAATGGATTACCACCGAATGGGGTGACAATAGCTTACCACTGAATGAGGATGAAACTGTTTACCATTGAAAATGGTCCCAACGGCTTACCGCTGGATGGGGCCACAATGGCATACCGTTGGATTGGGTCGGAACATCATGAAGATGGTCAGGATGACCTATGGATAGTGGTCTTGGGCCTCGGGGATGCTTCCTATACACCCTACCAAGGCAAGGATCAAATACCACATTGTTCATCTAGGGAACGAGTTGGTGAACCGACATGAATATGGACCTTGGTCTAGGTGAAAGGTGGGCATGAACCTCGGTGAGGTTTCCTACGTACCTTGCCTTGGAGAAGATCAAAGTTCACATAGTTAGGATGGGTTTGTGTGCAATGGCTTACCACTGACTAGGGAAACAATGGTGTACCACTGATTAAGTTCAATAGTTTAACGTCATGCATGATGGGGGCGAACCGACATGAAGGGGGTCAGAGCGATCAATGGTTGTTGGGGTTGATCCCTGTGGAAGCTGCCTATGTACCTTGCCTTGGAGAGGATCAATTTCAATGTAGTTCATGGGGGGCATTTGGGGAATACACTCAAAGATTCCCATGGTGTTGGTGAACCGACGAGAAGATGGTCGAATCGACCAGGTGTTGGGCTTGAACCTCGTGGAGTCTTCCGATGTACCTTGACTTGGCAGGGATCAAAGACCTCGTAGTTCATGGTATGGGGGCTTGGTGCACTGACGTGAAGGATGGTCGAGACTAATGGTTGTTGGTATTGAACCTTAGGGAGGCTTTATACATACCGTTCCCGGGAAAATATCAAAGTACTCATAGTTCAGGATGGCATGGGCGATCCGACGTGAAGGTGGTCGAAGAGACCGGGTGTTGGGCTTGAAACTCATGGAGGCTTCCTACATACCGCAACATGGTAGGGATCGAAGTCCTCGTAGTTTAGGATGTAATGGGAAAACTGACGTGAAGGGGGCCTAAGCGACTGAGTGTTGGGCTTGAACCTCAGTGAGGCTTCCTATGTACCTTGCCTTGGAATGGATCAATGTCCTCGTAGTTCAGTGTATACGGGCAGATATGATGTCATGGTCGATGCCTACTCTAAGCCCACGTGAGTCATGCTCGGTGTGAGAAACAAGAGGTAGCAAAGGCCTGACGATAACGTCGCAAAAGTTGGGTCTGTGGGATGTGGAGTGGGGATTACGCGTGGAGCATCTCAAAGAGGAAGTAGGGGCTTACGTGTTGTTAGCAGTAGGATGAGGTTGGGACATACTCCAGGAGGGAGGCCTGATAGCGACAAAGTGTAGTGGGAGAGGGATTTGGGGCCAAAGAATGGGGATGCACCGTTACCCACCAAACATTTTGCTCGCCCTGGGGATCGAAAAAGAAAGGAGGAGCAGGGATGCTACCTCATGCAAGAAAGCTAGGGGATTACACCGAGTTAGTTGCCCTCTCCCCGTGGACAAACACCACTCCCCTAAAGAGGATATCATCCTCGATGGAGACCAGTGGGAATGGAGAATTTCCAAGGTGGGGGCACCGCACCTGTGAGGCACGGGGTGAGGCCATAGTTTAATATCAAGTGTTAAGGACGATGGTGCTTGGCAGTTTAACGTTCGGCAGCTCGGGTGAGGTGGGTGCACTCCGCGCCCATATGACTTACATAACTGGTACCCGCTACACCTTGGTGAAGGGAAGGCACCATAAACGTCGTAGTTAGATGGGTCATAGAGAGAACCATCTTGGGGTCCACGTTAGTAGTGCTATGTGTAGAAGAAAGAGATGTTAGCAGTACTATGCGAAGAAGCATTCGGAAAAGCAACGCAGTGGACAGTATCATCCACAAGACTTTGAAGTTGCATCTGGAAAACCTAAAGGGTCACAGAAGAAAATGAATTTCGAATCAAAGGGGTTCAGAGGCATGGGCCGTGTGATGCTCTGGTTTCCCACATGGTGGAGTGAACTTGTGAAGGGTTGTGCTTCACGAAGTGGGGCGTCTGAGCCTATGTATAGGGAATGGGTTCATATAGGGGGTGTAATGTGAAGTGGAAAGGCATTTGTGGAGCACTGACTTGCAGAGAAAATGTGTCTCGTGAATCAAGGTGTCATGAATCAATATCCTTCGTGAAGTACAATGACCCTGCCATAGAATGTGGATCTCGTGTACATGAAGGGTGTTTCGTGAGGCATAAACACTTCGTGACGACCCGTGTCCCCTTAGGGATCCCCTTCCTTTGCGGAGGCCCTTAGGCTCCATGAAAGGCATCCCTCTTGTAAGATGGGATCAAAACTAGTCAAAGGGGATACATTTCACAGAGCATAAATACCTCACACAACTCATTGTTCACAGAGCACAAGGATGCTTCACAATTCAAGAGCTAGGAAGGTGAATGGTAGGATCGTCCATCCCATGGACTTTAGGGGAGGCCAATATTTATAGGGGAGAGGTTCTACGAAGCAGCGCGCGCATGACACAAAGTTAGCATTAACTTTACTGTGGGTTGCGAACATCAAATGGGTTCGTGGAGCATTACCACCTCCTTGCTTTGCGGTGGGTCTCGAACGTCAACGGGGGTTTGCAGAACATTACCACCTATTTTTCTTCGCAGCAGGTCATGAATGTCAAAGGGGTTCGCAAAGCATTACTGACCCCATGCTTCACGGAGGGTCGTGAACGTAAAAGGGGTTCACGGAGCTTTATCTCCTTCTTTCTTCGCGTCGGGTCATGAACGTCAAAGCGGTTCACAGAGCATTACCGCCTCCTTTCTTCATGACCGTTCGCGAAGCCAGGGGCTCCTCAAATGGGCTTCAAGAGGGCGCCTTTAGGTTTCTGTCTTCTTCTCCTCCCCAAATTTTGGAGTCCACAATATCACCTAGGAGCACCAACCCATGTACACAATAATTCCCATTTTCGTGAACTAGGTTACGATGAGTCAGTACCAACACACCTTGTCATAATTGGTACTCATAGTTATATTCTTAATAGAACTAAACCCACCTGTAGTATCAATAAATTGATGTATTAATAATAATACCCACAAAATTTCTTCCATACTTGAACATTAGGATGTTCTTCTATACTTAACCTCAAATTATTTCTTAGTTATATGTTTTATAATATATGTTTTCCAAAATATAGTTGCCAAGGTTTCTGATATACATCCTTTGATAGCAACTATAGAGACTTAACCCCATAGGGCTCATTGTTGGTGTCAAACATCAATTACATTATCATTATAATATGGAATAAAATCCAAAAGTATAAAGAGTTTATCATTTTAGGTAGACTATATACATATATGAGTCATTAATTAAATATAAATAAACTAATTACAAAATAATTTTTTTAAACAACTTCTAGGATGACTTTATTCCATCTAGTATATCATTATATATCTTTCAAAGTATTCTTATCAGATTCTTGGGGAAAGGATACAAAATTAGGGTAAAACTAAATTCTAGAAAAGGGAAAAATACAATGTATGTAGTAATGAATCAATTCTATTAATTATTATGGAATGGTAATTAACTGATCAAACATTCCATCTGACAAATTGGATAAAATGGTTGTGAATAGAAAACAAAGAATGAAAAATTAAAACACATGACATTAAAAAACAATGATAGGGAATGTAAATATTTCAAAGGAAGAAACTAAGACACATTCCATTTTATCAATGAACTAAAAATGGTATGTATCTGTAGATATGTCGATGCATAATCCCATGGAAGAATAATAAATGAATCTAAATGAGGTAAATTCTTATTTATTGGTCATAATTTTATGTATGTACATAGAACCTATACCGTCATGACGTTTGAAAAGATAATTTATCATATCAGTTAGAAACCCATCCAATTTTCACAACTAATCCATCCCATGAGACTATTGATGCATTGATTGGCATTCATAAACAGGTCCCCAACTCATAGGGGATATATTAAACATTCCGTAACACATGTATTACTTTTCCCAAGCTCATATTTAATAAACAATAGACATTATCAAATCTCCATAGTGAATAAAGTGTATTTGTTTATAAATATTTCCACAAATAATAAAATAACATTAAAAGTAAACACCATATAAAAAATGGTATATGGTTCAGGAAATATTCATTTCCATGAAAATTGATATGGATAGATTGGGAAATTAAATGTAAACTAATCATATGAAATTGAATATAAAAAAGTGACTAAAAGGAGTCAATGAAGTGAATCTGAATACTATATTTGGAGAAACAAATTCTAAAATATAAATATGAATCAGAAGGATAGTTTCAAAATCACATTTCCCATATCAATTATAATAAACGGTTATTGTTAATGATTAATGGAAACATTATGAAAATCTATTTAAAAAACACTCTTAAGTAAAATATCCTTTTGTTGTGAAATATCTATGTAAAAAATATTATTTATTTTAATATAGTTATATATAATATATTCTATTATAGGGATCATAGGATCACTTATACCTTTTAGAGAGGCCATCAAGAGGCACTAGGATCTCAGACTCATTTAATCATGGCCAACCATATGCAGTCGGATGGTTAGATAGAGAGAACTATACAAATATAGGAGGATATGCCTTGTGCATGTGTTTTTGACATTAGTGGGGATTAAGATAATCATTTTTGGATCATTGAGATTTCCTATCACAATAGTTACTATTATGTGATCACAATGGAACCTTTTGAGCTGTTGTATAGATGACCTTGTAAATCTCTGTTGTGATTGGTGGAGATTGCGGAAAGTACCATGGTTGGACCTAGTTTGGTCTAAGAGAAAACAAAAAATATTCATTTAATCCATCAAATATTTTTTATATTGTATTATAAATATAAGCCTTATTTTATAGATTTTATAGACCATTGAATTTTTCAATTAGGGACATGGTTTTCTTTTGAGTTTCACCCTGATTGTTTCATAAATGGATTTGAAGGAAAGGGAAAATTGCTCTATGTTTTTTGGGACCTATTGAGGTTTTTGGGAATGTGGGGAATGTTTAATACCATTTAGAACATCCACCTTATCTGGTTTTGATACATAAAATCATGCATGTATCACCACAGGGGATGTATATCTCTGATCCTTCTCACATTTTTAGTGAAGTGATCTTCAAATTGAACCTGATTTATCTTTGACTAAGTGGTGAGTCAGGATAGTTTATTTCGAGACCAATGTACTTCATGGGAGGAAGATACATTTTGTATGAGTTCTACGAATGCATGTAACAAATAGTCCTGAGTTTGGGGAATGTGAGGCATTGATGAGTGAGCTGTGGCACCATGTGTTTGGAATGAGGCTTCATCATTGGATTTCTACGGACAAAATTTTTTATGGGGGGGGGAGGTCGTAACATACCATTACCAATATGATAGGTATTCCATTAACAATGTAGTTTTTTAGATTTTTCATTGGTTGGAGAGTGTTGATAATGATTTTGGTGGATATGTATAATGTTGAAGTTTGAGATATTTGGGACTCTTAGGATTAACTAATAGTTTCTACATGTTATAGTGAGTTCACAGAACATGTAACTGGGTTACATGAAATGTAGGGATTTCTGGATGCAAGTCGAGAAAGGCTTCCCATAATGAATATTATACATCATGAATATACTTTAGACATCGTGAGTTATTAAATGTAGGGTGCTTAATTTGATGTGACACGTTTTTAGTAGTTTTTTATGTTAACTATTTCAAAATGTGAAATTTATTACACATCATAAAATTTCACAATATTGTTATTTTAAATGGGCATCATGGTTGAGATGTTTTCTTTTTTTTATTCTCTAATTTCAACTCCGTTGACCTGTGGCCTTCCCAAGGAATTCTTTAATCCCTCCAACCATTTCAAATCCTCTTGTTCAGCATTCAATCATCGTTACGGTTGCAGTGAGATTTCTGGGCAAGGTTTATCTTTTTTCTTTTAGTTCTGTATCTTCATAATAATTTTGACTTTGATAGATTAAATCCATGGGGTTCTGGATATCATTTAATGTTTTATTTTCGACGCCTTTTACACCATCATTCCCATTGACAGGTTCCATTTTGAGTTTTGTTTTTCGGTAAAAAGGTAGGTTATTCTGTCTCGTATGGACAAATTTTTTAAAATTAAATTTATTGAATTATTTCAATGTTTTTTCTAAATTCAATTAATCCAAATTTATTTCAATTGATTTGATAAAACTAAATTTCAGTGAACTGGGAGAATTGAAATGGTTTTGGAATGGAATTAGGGAAACACCCAATTCTATTGAATTAGGTTGTGTTTATGGAAATTTATTCATTTAAAATGTTGAATTTAAATAGTGGATTGGAAATAAATGATTTCAATTAAATTATTGAATTCAATTTTGAAAATAAATTGTGAAATTGATGGAATTGTATTTGAATTGATTTCAAACTTGTGAAAATATCATAAAATGCCTTGATAGAAACCATGTGGTTTTACATTTTGGAAGACGAATGTTTTTGATTAAAATATTTTTTTATTCTAAATGGAAAATTAGAATTGAGGTGGATAAAAGGGTTTTATTTTTTACTTTATGTAGTCTTAAAATAAATTTTCCATAATTGATTTTGTAAGTGGAAATGCAAACTATAGTTAGTTGTTGAGTTATTAGAACACAATCTGGGATATTACAACATTCTAAAACATACATGCAATGGGTAACATCCCGGATGGAATGGTGACATTACACCTCTATCTAGAGTTAGGGGGTGTGTGTATAAACATATTGTAGGGATCACTTTGAGAGTTCAGGGTCCAATAGCTAGAAATACTATCATACCATTTGACAGATGACCATATTGCTCACTTGTTATTTTCATTTGAGATACAAATGAATGCCAATGTTGTTTGAACAGAATTATCTGCCCAATGAATTTATATAAACAATTTTATATGAATGTTTTTTAAGAAATTATTTTAGAAATATTCCATCACTTTTTCAGACTTTTCTTTATGTATTTTTTTCAATCATTTGAATTGTATAGAATGATTTGTATAAATATTCATGGAAAATTAGATACCTACTTATATTTAAAAACATAAAGCATTTATTTGGTTAATCTATTATTTGAATATATTGGGAAATATATTGTGAGACCTTACTATCCTTTTTAGCACACACCATACATTTCTTTGGGTGTTTGTATATTATCTTAATCAATGTTCTAGAATGTTGAAAATATGACCTATAGGTGGATCCCTATATTAAAACATGGATGTGCTAGGATGTTCCTTGAAGGACTTGGGATTTTTTCTTATATTGGTACTCGAGTTGTTGTATATTGATCTAGTTTATTCCCTGTTGTATTCAGGTACATTACTTCTAGTGGAGATTCCTTTGTTATGAATATTGTCTTGTATCTTTATATTTTTCTATGTTTGGTGAAAAAATCATTCCCACTTTAATGTTGTATGATTAAAAGTACTTTTATCCAACCCATTGGCCTTGGGAATGACCTTCGAGCTATGTTAGGATTGGATCTAATTATCGATTACCAGGGTTATAGATCTAGTTCGTGATAAAATGTATCCATAAATGTTATCCATTAAGTGAGTTCTATTCTCTTTTTCTGCCTAGTATTCTGGATCAATGAACACCATTGATCGGTTTCTCAAATGAGACAATACACTATTTGTGTTACCTTTTAATTTTCACCACATATAAATGCTAGGAATATCTTATCCAATGATTTAATACATTTCTCATCTGCCATTGGGTCTATAGTCCCACAAAATGTTGGGGGTATATTTTTTATAAAGTGATCCAATATAATAGAATCGCATTGTCAAATGGGATGTTCCATTTCGGTAAGATTAAGTGTAAAACCAGATTAAGCTACCCTAATATATCCATAAATTTCCCAATTCCAATACCACCAAAATATAATTTCATTCTAGATAACCCTACACATTTTCCACAAGTATCGATTCCATTCTTCCTTCTATGAGACATTTTTAAATAATAGAATATAATGGATTAGATCATAACATTTTGTAACATAATTTATAATCCCAAAAAAATTTAAACACTTATCTTATATTGATGAATGTCTCCATAAACAACCTCATAAATAGAACTATGGTTTCATTAGAGGATATCGTTATATTCAAATCATTCATAATGGTTTGTAATGAAAATGTGAATTATCCAATGAATATCCACCAAATGTTCCAAACAAGATTCATAGTAAGGAATGATGTCATATAGCAAGAGACACCCATGTCTAGTTCAAAACACTTTTTCTATGTATTTACCCATTGGTACATAAGTGCCAGAATCGCATCCCCTACAAGTTTCTGAACAGTGATGTATTCATAGAATGAAACACATAATCTCCACTACGAAAATCATAGGATATTCTTAATTAATTATTATCAATGTTTATTATAGTATCATATTCCCAAATATATGTTTTTATTTCTAGATTCCATGTTTTATAGTAAAAAAACATTGATAAAAATAGTAATACCCTAACACCAAAAGCCTAAGGAAAGTGCATTACATTATTACAATGGAAGATTAAAAGGAATAATATCAGGAAGGATTTGATAGTTTTGTATTTTTGGAAAATCAGATTACATACATGATAATTATATTAAATTAAGAAATATAAAATAAAACATGATACATAATAAGATTTAATGAACTACATCTTTGAAATCTCATTCAATGATTTCATCTTTATGTCATGAGAAATGAAACAAAATAACGGTGATCTCAAATACACAGTAAGGGTATGTGTAGAGTTGAAGTAATAAATAATCAATATGTATAGTTAATATAGAAGTCTAAATGACTAAAAAATATCCTTGTAAACAAATAGATTGGGAATAATAAATATGGAAAGGTCAGTAATTTAAACACATGACATTTAATGAATAAACTGAGAATGAACTAAATGAATAGTAATATCAAATAAAAATATCAGGTATAAATAATAATTGAATCTGAATTGTGTACATTTCAAATTATAGTATTCCTTGTTTCCTAGGTGCCTGATAACTTTACAGTTAAGAGATTTTATGAGACAGTTTATAACATATAGGGTAAAAACCCATTTGATTAGCCAAATGATTCTTTTCACGAGGCTACTAATGCATAGAGGGACATCTATAACTCAGACACACCTATGTATTACTTGTCAAAATAATTCCTCATATATCCAGTAATTAATATAATTAATGAAAAACGATCTTTTTTATGAAAAGTGTGTACTAAGGCTCTAGAATTAATATAATAGTAAATTACACCAAAATATGATGTTATTTTACATTGATGATGAGATTTAAGAGGAAACATGTCAGTAGGCACATTACTCAGAGAGTTTTCTTCTTCATTATTGATTCCATTATTTGCATAGCTGTCCACAATGTAGTTCGCTTCCTAAAATTTTGATTGATAATGTAGTTCAATTGAAGGAGTCGTTCAAGACATTTGATGCACTCACCAATGATTTTACCTCAATGATGAGTTTGAACAATTATTATGGATTGAAAAATGGACTTTGAGTCACATTCCAACAATACATTGTTCCACTTCCATTGATAAACATTGTACACTCCTTTTGATGACCCCCAAAATTTCATCTTTTAAACAGGTTTCATGCCCACCTGGTCCATAAGTTCATCACAACACTTCAACATTATGGTTTCTGAAGACCACACCAAATCTAGCTCCTCCAAGGTTGCCTCGTGATTCAACATCGGTGTTGCATTTAGTCCAAACATGGAAATGTGTGGACCAGTATATATACATCATGCCTCAGGGATTAGGAATGTCACCTATTATATTCATTTTTTAGGACAATGACATCCTGGACTGATGTGTCAAAACATCCATTAATTTTGGTGCTTGCGGTCTACACAGCCCCTAAGGTAGAGGCAATTAGAGTAGATTTTATGAACTCATCCCTGTTGTGAGTGACATTGTGGCAGGATCTCCAAATGTAGTAATGTGTTTCCACACAGGCATCTCTAAGAAGTGATGTGAGCTGCTCAAACAGATGAGTATTAAGGGTGAGTTTTAAAATGATTAGAATAGAAACTATTTGTGGAGGATGGATTTCAAAAGTGCGGAGAACCAAGTCCCAAATTGAGGAAGATATTTTGCAACATAAGAATAAATTATCAACATCTTCTCATGGTTGATTACATAGAACACACCTTGAGCATATTGAAATACCGTCACATTGAAGATTTATATCCCATGGGACCTTATTGTAGTTGATCTGCCAATGTAATGTATTCTTGGAAGAAGGAATCTAGTTTTTTCTTAACCCACCAATCCATTCCTTCTGTCATTGAATCAAATGCCTATTGAAGAACATAGATGTTATTTTCCAATTCGATGACCCTTCCAAGATGAGCACGTCTGCCTAATTTATGAAGTCGTGATTTTCAACAATAGCAGCAATGTCCACTAGGAGATCCTATGAACATTCAAGATGTTCATTGATTTTACCATTGCAATAAATATTGTTTTCACCATGATAATTCCTATCAATGAGAGGGGATACTATCCTTTTGACATACCATAAACTTAGGGAAGAGTTATCATTTACTAGCCAATGTGAATGCCTCATTATAATCTAGAATAAAACACTTATTCCCATCCAAATTGAGGAGTCTATATAAACATTTTCCCTACTGTTAAACGACAATGGACCCTCCATCCATGTAATTCTTGGGAGGTTGAATTGGTATTGACAAGTCAATAGAAGGTTTTTTAAAATAACTCTTAGTAAAAAAGATTCTTATTTTTAATGAGCAGGCCACCTATAATGGGAGGTAGGTAACAATGAATCCACTTTTCAATGATGAACTTTCGCTCTATTATAATACCACCCCAAATAGTGCTCTTCAAAATTGAGCTTATTTTTGGCATGATTGATGCATGCCATATATAAACAATAATGTAAAAGACAGGCTTTGATGTAACAACATAATTTCCATGGTAGATAGGTCCAACCATCGATAAGGACATGCCTTTCTAATAGGCAAGTGTTCTTCGTATTTGACTTAGGGCATGTGAGAAATGTGAGTGGAATGGATTTACCCAGAGCAAGGTCTGCCATAGGTAAATAAAAGGGAGTAATCCCTCTCATATTCCAAGATCATGAATGAGTTGTACATTCCTTTAGGCTAGGATATTCATTCCAAAATATATGAATGAATTTAACTAGATAATTTTCTATCCCAATACATTATCAAAGTGGGAAAGATCTTTTTTATGATTCTATACATTCCTCTTGTCTCCTATTTAAAAACTATAATATCAATAAAAAACAATTTTGGTGGAACAGAGATACCCATGGCCAACATAATTGTGGATAGTTCCCCCTTATTCCCCTAATTGAGGATATGAATCATTATGTAGTCTTCAGAAATTGTAAAGATAATACTTAAGAGATTATCCCACTACCTCACCCCTATTGGAAGTAATGAATCCTTTCAATGATCCATTAAGATGAACTATGATCTGGGATGACTCACGTAGTGCTTTGATCTAATGAATTAACAAAACACAAAATCCATGTCGATGATGAATATTCTTTATAAAGCCCCAATACATTGTGTGAAAGGTATTTTTGACATTATGTTTGATTGTAACATTTCCTATTATATTTTTTTTCATAAAGAGGTTAATGCATTCTGATGTAGTAAGCATGTTGCCTTGGATGTTTCTCCCCATAACAAATCCAAACTGGTTCCATGATATGATTTTTCTAGCAAACTCGAGTAATAATGTTGGAAATGATATTTTTTATTATTTTCTAAATTGTATTGACCAAGGAAACTGGTGTAATTTTTCTTATCTCAGATGAATTATCCGCCTTGGGGGTTAGAGAAATGAAATGGAAATTCAAACCTATATTGAGACTTTCACCTTTGAATAAGTACATCATAAGAGTGCACATGTCATCCTAGATAATATCCCCAACGAATTAGAATAGTCAATTTGTGAGCCCATCCGGTCTTAGGGAACTATCTTTTTTGAGACCCTATACTACTTCTTTAATTTTAAATTCCATCAGAATTGATGCAAGATCCTAGTTATCCTCATCCATAATATTGATGGGTATAATGTCTACTCATATCATTTTAGTCCATAGTGGACCATTAAATAGATTTAGATAAAAGTAGAAAATATGGCATGGAATCTCTTGTCTATGATAAATAATTCTATCTGCATCATTTAGAAGTTAAAAGGGTATATTCACTCTCATCCCCCTTTGAATGGAATTGATGAAATTAGTATTTCTATCAACATCATTGAGCCACCTAACATTGAATATGTATTTTTTGATGTTTTCACTAATGTTCATGAGCTTTTTTAGCCATGATCACCATTCAGACTCCTGATTCATGGCATTGGTTAAGTGTGACTTCGTGGATGTTTCTTGGATGTTAAAAACGTAGTTCTCAAATCCCCCAATTTCAGCATCCAGTGTGCTGAATTTTTCCTTACTCTATTCCCTATGTTTGATCTTGAAAATTTTCAATTTGAATACACATGTAATAAGGATTCCCTTACATGATTTCGAGGCCCAAGTCTCATTCAAAATCTAGAGCTTGTTTAAAAGAGAGGGCCAAGAATTTTTGAATTTAAAAGGTATTGACAGTATCATTTCATTCAAGAGAAAAAATTCAATTACTGGATGGTGGTCAGAATTATGCTTGTCAAGAGTCACACATGAAATCGATTTCCATGAATCAATCATCTAATTACTCTCAAAGGCCCTAGAAATTATATTATCCCTCATAATAGATAGTTGTCTCTTATACCAATTTATCTTAGCACCAATTAGATTGATTTCCACTATTCCAAATTCCTTAATACATTCTCTAAAATTCCTAGTAGATGTGTTGTTTGTCAGTGGACCAATTTTATCATCTTCTTGTACTGTATCATTAAAGTTGAATATGATAATCAAGGGGCATATCATGGTGTTGGATAGCTAATGAATTTTCCCCCAAAGAGACCTCATGTTTGCATAATTTCTGTAATCATACACAATAGACATTAAATTTTCATCCCAACCTCTATGAAACTGCATGTAATAATTTTATCATCTTCATTAGTGACATCTGTAGAATAAATAGTACTATGAATCATCAAAAATAGCATATCATGATTTTTGTAATCATGGTTGGTTCTAATAAAAAAGTATCTTCGCGTACTGAATGTGTTTCCCATACTTTTGGAATTATTCTTGGGTTTATAAAATCCAATAATTTCATGTCTATACCATCCTGTAAGGATCCAAAAGGAACATTCCATGCTAGGGTTTTTAGGCCCTACTAGTTCAAAAAGAGAATCCCCATGACGATTTCGTCTTGGTGTTCTGAACTCCTTTTTCTCAAAAATTCATAGTGATTTCATGGATGTACCTTCTTATAAGGAGGGTGAAGTGGCCAGTATCTCTATCAGATTTTCTCTAGGAATCATGCTGATCTAAACCAGAATTGGCTTCTTTTCAGCCTTTTGTTGGGTGTTGTCATCGCTAGTGTTAGTTTCCATGTTCTGAACATCACTTAACTCATACCATTATCTAGATACTAAGGGTTACTTTGATTCTTCTATGTTAGGTAAATATAAAACCAACATATCATTAATCTCAAAATAAATAGTTTCTATAATAAATTTTATTACATGTGTTTCAAATGCTGTTCTGAAAACATTATCAAGAAGATGAGGAATTTGGGAGTGAGTGGTCTCAATAAAATTTTTTTCTCTTCCTTAATATGACTTTTGGGATTCCTCTTAGGAATAGAATATTTACTTTAATCATCCTCTACTAGATCTCCCCATTAAGGACCTACCTACTTTCCATGTTGGAGGCCTCTTCATGAAAAAAATGTTATTTCATTTCATGTAATGAATCATATCTCCCTTCTTTCCTCTTGTATCCTCCCTCCAGACTGATGTGGAAGGGTAAGGGTTAACCAATTTCATGACAACCCGAGATTCCTGAAAGTCAAGTCCTACCATCATGCTGTGTTTGTAAAATTTTGGTCGATTCTCGAACTCGTATTTTTTCTCCATCTGTTGACCTTCAGTATCCAAAAAATCCGTTTATGGGGCAGTAATTCCTTGTTTATTTAGATCAAATCCTTTTCATAGAGGCCAATGTCCCCATTGAAAGAAAAGTGATAAATTTTCATAGAATAACCAATTCTCAATGTATGATCATTAAGGATCTCTGGATGAAACTAGGACCACCAAAATCTATTGTTTCTAGTCAATAGATGAGCCATTGAATGATTCTGGATGAAGGGATTAAAGTTCACATCCCACTCTTCTAACATAAATAACCCTAGGTTTAATATTATATATAATATCCTTGAGAAATTATCAACATTCAATTTTATTTCAATATTTATATGATAATACAATTTTCCAATCAGTATGAGACACCACCAAGAAAAACACAAAATCTACAAGATTTGGGATTTCATATTTGAGAGAGACCAGGGTTCATACAATTTTCATTGGAGGTACTTCCTATCATCGAAAAGTGAAATAGTTCCATCCTCTACTTGAGATCCTCTGGATCCACAATGATTGATTGTGATCCATTTTCTAGCTTCTTGAGAACATGTGGTTTCACAAACCAACCCGGGTCAACCCTGAACCGGTCACCCGAGTCGGCCGGCGACATGGCCCGAGGGGTGTTCCTAATCCCCACAGGCTGACAACTAGTGTCAGGCATCAAAATTAAATAGGTGAGAACAATTTGGCCCAAAAAAATAACTAAGTACCAGAAAATAAATAGAACAAAAGAAAATAAATAACGAACATCCAACAACGCTACTAACCTGACTACGACCAAAACTCCACATGACCACGTGGGTCACTCTCCATTACCACAACCAACATCGCTCAAGGCGAGCAACTTACGCTGGAACCTGCAATAGAACAAGAAACAAGAAAACGATATAGGCGTGAGTATTAAAACACAGTAGGCTAGCCCGATAGATCTATTCCCAATGCACTACCACTAAATAAATAATTTATCAACTACATGTTTGAAATAAATTATATAAAATATTGGTTTCCACACACACTTTCATTTCAAATCAAGAAACATCCCATTGCCCTTTATAATATAAAAACAAGTCTAGTTCATGAAAGAAAGAGGTGCATGGAATTTTAAAACATTTTTTCTTGCAAATAAATTTAAAAATTAAAATTTTTGTTATTAGTAAATAGAAAAAAACTACACACAACACACACTTAGGGTAATGGAAAAAGTGGAATGTGTGGGCCCGCAACTGAACTATACCTCTCAACCGTCTGCCACATACAAATGAACACTCAATAAAAAATTGGTACGAACCTATGAGATCGTGAACAATCCAGAACATACGAAACATGTGACTCATCCAGAAGGCATGCCCTAACTCGATGACATCATAACGCCCTAATGCTCGATATAGCCCTACATGGCCTAACTGAGGGGCCTAATCCCCGTAGTAGCAATAACTCCGTATTCCCCTACTATGGGACCAGTAGCCTGTGCATATTCTAAACTAGTGCAACAATCGTTCTCAGAAGATTCACTCAATATGCCAGGTTCCCATTTCCACACATACAATAAAAAGGGGTGCGTCCATAATGTAAATCAATCAGTCAGGATGCACAAATATCACACACAACTCACGCAATCAACGCACACCATAGATCACCCCTGTGTGGGTTTTCAAAAATAATTTATTTTATTAATGTGCCAAACGGGCCTTCACTAATTTTAAAGAAAAACCTCATTTCTCGAGAAAACCCAAAACACTTGTTCATAATAAATCAATTTTCTTTAAAACTAAAAGTACATTTGAAATTCCGTGAATTATGTTTAAAGGCCAAACGAGTATCCTTTCAATACTGGGTGTCTGCTCACCCCGAAAATTTTTGAAGTGTCGTGTATCAAATAAACGGCTCTTTTTACACTAATAATCATTTTAAAATTAATCATCTTATATTATTTATAATTAATAAAAAAATTAATAAAATATAAAAAAAATAATAAATAATAAATTTAAAGGCGAGTGCAATGGGGGACCTACCTCAACTCACTGTCCAAACACAAGGGCGTGTCACGCCTCGCAAAATTTCACAAACACGCGCTCGTCGATGACCGCAGTATCCCAGGTTCTCCTCACCAACAACATGCCGCAACAAATGCCCAACACATAAAAACCCATAACCACTAACTAAAACCAAACCAGATTAACAAACATCACAAAAACCACCTCAACATACATTCAAAACATAACTCGTACTGTTGATGCTATTTAATAAACCACATTAAAATTTGTAAAACAATTTCCAAAGAGTATCCCCCCAGCCCACGTACCCAAATCACATCAAAAGGACACGTTTTTGAACAAAGGGACACACACAACATACCAAGATAGAAAATGCATGACATACATTGCCAAAAAATTAATACACATTCCCATGAAAAGATATTAAACATCATAAAAACTGGTTTTCCAGTAAAACACACCCTATTTCACCAAAGAATGCTACCAAATATAAAACACAATCCAAGTTCATTTAAAAACTAAACATCGCACCAAACTAATCAATCACAAAACACATCAGTTCAACTATGTTGGATAAAATAATTATCCAAACAATGTTATCAAACCCTAGCAAAATAATTTCACTCAGAACGATTTTTCATGAATTAAAAAATAATTATTAATACTAATGAAATTAATACAAATGATAATTCAAGTATTCACAATGACTCCCAAAGAAAATAATCCTAGGTCGACTGCAGTTGGACCACCCGAAGCTAGGAGATGACTCGTTTCCCCACAACTGCACCTGCGAGTAGCCGTAAACAACTTAAAAAAACAAGATTAAATGCGCACATTGAGAGAACAACCCAATAAAATAAACCCTAACGTTTAGAGTCTACAAAAAATAGAAAAACACCAAAGGACCTTGGAATGGAGAGATCTCACCGGAATGAGGTGAAGGCCTTGGGTCGGGGGATGCGAGGTCTGCTGGACAGAGGTAAGTTGCATAGTCCACGGGTGGAGAAGCATGTCCTGGAGGTGCCAGGAGGAGGATGTTGGGTGGAGTAACATGTGGGCGAGAGGTGCTGCGGACAGAGATGCTGGATAGGATGGCAGAGAGATTGGAAGGTGAGATAGAGGCGGCTGGGCTCGGAGCACAGGAATAGGGAAGGAGAGGGAGCAAGGTGGCATTGGACATCGTGATGGAGAGGGAGGCCGCTGCTGGGGGGTTGCGTGGTGAGGCGGGCGGGTAGAGCGGGGTGTCGTAGCTGGCCAAAACCGTGAGGAGGAGGTCGAAGCGGTGAGTAGGAGGTGGTCGAAACATGGATCGTGGGGTGCTGGGTTGCACCTCGCACCAGATGCTGTAACATGGAGGGTGCGCAGCGCTGGACATCAATGGGGGGGGGACGGGAGGTTTGGAGGGCGGCTGGTTCAGAGAGGGCTAGAGGCAGCCTCCTGCTCAGAAGGACGGCAGACATGGGGAACGCGAAAGGGGAGGTGCGCGGTGAAAAGGGGGCTAGGTTTTGCCACTTTTTTTAGAATAATAATAATAAAAATAAAAATAATAAAAATAATAATTCAATAATAAAAATAACAATATCCTTATAAAAAAAGAAACCTATTACTATTGTTATAATTATTAAACACTTTATAAAGAAATCTGTTTAATTTAATTTGACATACTCTTTTGTTTATTTATATATATATATTTTTCCCATTTAACATTTAAATCAATTCAATTATTTATTTTGAAAATCGGGGCAATTGAACTGCTCGCCTTTAGTCCGATGCACTGCTGAGCAAACGGCACCCGAACCGTGACACCCGGTACTACCCGCTTACAGGGTCATGTCACATGCTCTCTATGTGGTTCTATAAATTGTGCATGAGTCGCACTCCAAAACTCCAACACACTTGGGAGTCGGGGCGGGCACTGCGCTATTACTCCTAACCACCTGGGCTGACCGTGTAGTAGTGGAACGAAAAAAATTGTATAAAACCGAAAGTAATATATAGAGTAATTAAAAATAACAATTTGGTAAGGTCGCGGTGTGACAATTCTTCCCACCACAGACACTTTCTACCCCCAGAAAGTCACAAAGCTGAAAGTTGGTCACGAAATATGTCCATTCCCGAACAGAACCAGAAGAACCAAAGAAAACTAAGAATCTCGAAGTGTCCTTACTATATACAGGTCACACCCAACTGATTTAAGAGAAAACTGAAGCTAGAGGTTGAGGGGAGAACATGAAGGGGTTCTCCCAACCACAAGAACTCAAATAGGGCATAAATTTAACACCAAACATATCACCCCGAGAAGGGGGCGACGTGGAAACTCCCAACCGATCCAGACTAACCTCTATCGCACTAGAGAAAAAACACCACCGCCAAACATGGAACTGTCAACTTAGACCAAAGAAATCCCGAACACTAGTGAAAAACCTCAAAGCAGTACATAACTCAAGAAGTAAATCCGAGCATAATTGCAAGGTTGGACTCCTCTGCACGCACCTACATCTCCAAACGAACGCTACTAAACCATGATTGACCCATAGCAGGGTCAATCACACTCTGAAGAAAACCCCACAATGAAAAAACCCTAACTTGACAAACAAACCTGTTTAGATTACAATAGAACACGTTCATCCCAAACTCACGATGACATAATGAACTAACAACATCGCCAAAACATTAATAGTGGATGGACAGGAACAGAAGGACATTAAATGTTTCATTGGCAACACGGAACACCAAAACCCGAATTGTGTCTTCACGCCCCCGACAACTCCTGGCTGCGTGCGAGCTTCACCGCAAGACCTTTTATTGGGGCTCTGATGGTTGAAGCATCTCCTGCCTCACAGTCAGGCACTGGAATATTCTGGTCACAATGTCTTCCCCATGCGACACTTCCTGCAATGCTTCTCTAGATGATCCAGACACGTGCAATGATGGCACGTCTTCAGAGGGGTGTGGCATGGCGAATCGTATGCCCTAAACATCCATACTGACGGTACAACATTAGAGGGTCCGATGAACTCGAAGTTAGAGCCACTGCAAGGAACTATTTAGAAACAAATTTACCTGACACACTTTTCTCAATAGATGGTGGACCTTCACAAGCAACTGGATACGGTGGATTGTCAACCATTTTTGCTCAATAGACCAACCCAGCTAAGAACACCTCATGAAACAAATTCTCAAAAGTGATGCTCCAAATAAGGGAGGAATCGCTCTCTGATCTATAGAAAAAGACCCCTGATGAAGAGAGAAGACATCATCCAGTCCTGCATCACTACCCCCAGAAAAAGAGACACAAGATCCTTGAAATGTTCAACATACGCGTTCACCCTCTGCTGGCCATGTTGAACATGCACGAGCTCTTCCATATTCTTCGTCTTCACCTCCAAAATTATAAAACATTGAATTAAGACGGCTTTAAAGACATAACACATCATCCCAACCTGTAGTAATGGCGGGGCGAACAACTCATACTCATCCAGAGCTGGACCTTCAAACATGCCCAAAATAGCATGCAATCTAACATCTTCAGGACTTCCTAATACCCTGAAGATGCTCTCGAACTCTTCAAGCCACTCCGTTGTCTCTAACTGACTCCAGTCACCATGAAGGACAAACAACGTCCGAGAAATACCAAAAACTGGGCATGACTCATCAAATCTCTGGGGACCTTTTCGGGCGGCATTTCTGAACAACATATATTACACCAAGCTAAAACCGATATCAATAGAAGCTACATCAATAAAGCACCCCCATAAAAAACAACTAGCTCAAAGAAAAACAAAACAAACACAACCCCAAATAAAATCCCCTTTTTAAAATCATCTTTTAAATTTAGTTTTCAAAACCACCTTCTTTCTAGACCACCTTCCAAATACCAATCCACTTTCAAACCAAAATCACATTCCAAAACCATTTCCCCTTAAAAAACCCAATTGAGAAAACATGGTCAATCCATTAATTTCAAACACACCCAGTTAATCCCATGAACCATTGCACATGTGTTCATCCAATTTCATTCATACGCACCAATACACACTTTCTACGCATCATCTCAAATGTGAAAATGTTCATAAGGAGTACATGAGGGTTCACCCCAAACCATTCCCGACCAATTTCCAAGAAAACAATAGTTTTCCAAACCAAATGATTTCAGTTTTAAAACTCATTTCATAAATTTAAATTATTTTAAAAGAAATCAGTCCCCATTTCAAAAACCATTTTTTTCCAAAAATACACTTACACCAAACAGAATGAAAATGACACTCATCTTGCATCAAACCACCAGAGTGAGGGACTAGTGGTCACACTTATCCTGGCGACATGGTAGGGGGTCATGCCCCAAGTAAGTGCCAACAACTAGGAGGAATTCAAACCGTGTACCCGGACTCCACATGGGTCACTAATCCATGTAAGATCACGACGTAACATTGGTTTACCTTCATTGTCATCCCTCAGTCTAGAACAAACCAGAACGAAACAAAGACTTTTTTCTGGATCTATCCACGGCGACTAAAGCTGCGGAACGGGCGAGGGTTCATAAAGTACTTCTTGTACCTACCTCTCAAGTCCCGACAGTTCTAATCTCCATCTACCAGACATCTCAAATAACAAGGTCCACCCTCTAATACCTTTTTGTCCCAAACCAACCTAGGTCGACCCTGAACCGATCACCCGAGTCGGACTGCGACATGGCCCGATGGGCGTTATTGATCCCCACAAGCAGAAAACTTGTGTCAGGAATTAAAATTAAATAGGGGGGAATTATTTGGCCCAAAATAAAATAACCAAGAAGTATAAAATAAATAGAACAAAAAGAAAATAAATAAAGATCAACCAAAAACGCTACTAACCAGACTACAACCAAAACTCCAAGTGACCACGTGGGTCACTCTCTAATACCACAACCAACATTGCTCATGGCGAGCAACTGAAGTTGGAACCTAAAACCAAACTAAAAACAAGAAAACACTATAGGCATGATTATTAAAACTTAGTAGGCTAGCCCGATAGATCTAATCCCAAATCACTACCACTAAATAAAGAATTTAT
This sequence comes from Viscum album, assembly GCA_963277665.1. Lineage (NCBI taxonomy): Eukaryota > Viridiplantae > Streptophyta > Magnoliopsida > Santalales > Viscaceae > Viscum > Viscum album. Next base: position 120,141,594 of record OY728128.1, read on the forward strand.
CAATTCAATGGTTGAACTAAATTATATAAAATATTGGTTTCCATACACACATTCATTTCTAAAACAAGTAACAAACCATTGCCTTTATAATATAAATACAATTCTGGTTCTTGAATGAAACAGGTTCATGGAATTTGAAAACATTTTTTTTGAGAATCAATTTAAAAATCGAAATTTTTGTTGTCAGTAAATAGAAAAAAAACTACACACAACACACACTAAGGGAAATGGAAAAAGTGGCATGCGTGGGTGGGAAACCGAACTAGACATCTCAACTATTCGGCACATACAAATAAACACTCAATAAAAACATGGGTCAAACCTTAGAGATCGTGAACAATCCAGAGCATACTATACATGTGACTCATCCTGAAGGCATGCCCTAACTCGATGATTTTATAATGCCCTAAGGCTTGGCATAGCCCTACATGGCCTAACTAAGGGTCCCAATCCCAATAGTAGCAATAACTTAGTATTACCCTGCTATGGGGCCACTAGCTTGTGTGTATTCTAAACTAGTGCAACAATCATTCTCAGAAGATTCACTCAATATGCCATGTTCCCATGTCCATACATACAATAAAAAGGGGTGCGTCCACAATGTAAATCAATCAGTCTGGATGCAAAAATATCACACACAACTCACGCAATCAACGCACACCAAAGATCACCCCTGGTTGGGTCTTCCAAAATAATATATTTTATTAAAGTGCCAAATGGGCCTTCACCAATTTTAAAGAAAAACCTCATTTATCAAGAAAACATAAAACACTTGTTCAGAATAAATCATTTTTCTTTAAAACTAAAAGTACATTTGAAATTCTGTGAATTATTTTTAAAGGCCAAATGAGCATCCTTTCAAAACTGGGTGTATGCTCGTCAAGAAAATGTTTCGAGTGTCATGTATAAAATAAACGGCTCTTTTTACACTAATAATCATTTTAAAATTAATCATCTTATATTATTTCTCATTAATAAAAAAATAAATAAAATATCAAGCAATTAATAAATTATAAATTTAACAGCGAGTGTAGTGGGGGACCTACCTCAGATCACTGTCCAAACACAAGGGCACGTCACACCTTGCAAAATCTCACAAACACGCGCTAGTTGATGACTGTAGTATATCGGGTTCTCCTCACCAACAACACGCCGCAAAAAACGCCCAACAACTAAAAACTCATAACCACTGACTAAAAACAAACCAGATGAACAAACGACACAAAAACCACCTCGACATACTTTCAAAACATAACTCACACCGTCGATACTATTTAATAAACCACTTAAAAATTTATAAAACAATTTCCAAAGAGTATCCCCCAGCCCATGCACCCAAATCTCATCCAAAGAACACGTTTTTGAATAATGGGACACCCACAACATACCAAGATAGAAAACGCATGACATGCATTTCCAAAAACTAAATACAAATTCCCATGAAATCATTTTAAACATCATAAAATGTGGTTTTCTAGAAAAACACGCCCTTTTTCAACTATTCATGCTACCAAATATACAACACAAACCATGTTCATTTAAAAACTAAACTTCACACCAAACTAATCAATCACAGAACACATCAGTTCAACAAATCTGGATAAAATAATTATCCCAACAAAGTTATCCAACCATAACAAAATAATTTCACTATGAACGATTAATCTTGAAATCAAAAATAATTATTAATACTAATGATATTAAAACATATAATAATTCATGTAATCACAAGGATTACCAAAGCAATGGATCCTACCTCGACCTCAGTTGGACCAGATGAAGCCGGTGCGAAGCCCCTTTCGCACCACAACCGTACTTGCGGGTAGCCGTAAACATCTTAACAAAACAAGATTAAATGCGCAAATTAAGAGAACTACCCAAGAAAATAAACCCTAAGGTTTAGAGTCTAAAAAAATAGAAAACCACCAAAGGACCCTGGAACGGTGAGATCTCAGCGAAAGGAGGTTAAATAATTTGGAAGGGGGATGTGGGGTCTGCTGGACAGAGGTGCAGCACATAGTTGACGGGCGGAGCAATAGGTCCTAGAGGTGGCGGGAGGAGGATGTTGGGTGTGGGAACTTTTGGGAGAGAGGTGTTGCGGACAGAGATGCTGGAAAGGATGGCAGAGACCTTGGAGGGTGAGATAGAGGTGGATGGTCTCGACACAGAGGAATAGAGAAGGCGAGGGAGCAAGGGAGCATCAGCCATCGTGATGGAGACGGAGGCCGCTACTGGTGGGTAGCGCGGCGAGGAGGGCGGGTAGAGCGGGGTGCCATAGCTGGCTGAAACTGCGAGGAGGAGGTCAATGCGGTGAGTAGGAGGAGGTCAGAACACAGATCGTGGGGCACTGGGTTGTACCTCGCACCAATGGCCGTAATAGGGAGGGCGCGCAGTGATGGACATCAAAGGGGGGAACGGGAGGTCTGGAGGGCCACCGGTGCAGAGAGGGCCAGAGGTGGCTTGCTGCTCCGGAGGATGACGGACAGGGGGAACATGAATGGGGAGCTGCGCTATGAAAATGGGGCTAGGGTGTGGACCCTTTTTTTAAAAGAAAAATAATAATAATAATAATAATAATAATAATAATACAATAATAAAAATAACAATATCCTTATAAAAAAGAAACATAATACTATTGTTATAATTATTAAACACTTTATAAAAAAATTGGTTAAATTTAATCTGAAATACTTTTTTGTTTATATATACATATATATTCCCATTCACCATTTAAATCAATTCAATAATTAATTTTGAAAATTGGGGTAGTTGCACTTCTCGCTTGCTGTACGACGCACTACTGAGAAAACTGTGCCCGAACTGTGACACCCGGTACAACCCACTTGCACGGTCAAGTCACGTGCTCTATGCATGGTTCTATAAATTGTGCATGGGTCACATGCCATAACTCTGACACACCCGAGAGTCAGTGCAGGCACCGCACTGTTACTGCTAACCATGGAGGATGACCGTGTAGTAGTGGAAAGAAAAAAGAAAAAAAATTGTCTAAAACCAAAAGTAATAATTAATGTAATTAAAAATAAAAAATCGGTAAGGTCAAGGTGTGACAAGTGGTTTTCCAAATTCAGAGGCACCATTTGGATAACTGGCAAGAGCTTCAGCAAAGGAGATGGCCTTGCCTGATGGAGGGTACGATGAAGCCTCCTCCATCCCGCTTCATGGAGATGTGAAGGATATCTCACACTCTAGGTTGAAATAATATATTGGAATACAAGATCATAGAAGGAATGAGGCACTTCATTATCAAAAAATTTTCCTTATAAAATATATGTATTGAATAAAAGATATCAATTTATCAGTAGTTTCCTATTTAAACAAATAACTATTAATGTGAACACCATATGAAAAAAGGTATAAGGTTTTGAAAAATGATTTCCATTATATTAAAATATACAAAATTAATTTAAATTTATTATACAATAAAAATGATAGGATGTTAGTTATTATATTAATATAAAGGTATGAATCACAAAATAAATTGATATTGAAAAGATATCTTTGATCACTAGGAATTTTTCAAGTTAAACCCCATTAGACGAATTAGTTAATATTGAAACATAAAATACTATTTAGAATGATTGATTAATTATATTTAAAGAATATGAGGTAGTATATACACTACAAAAAAATTATTTAATTGGTGAATATGAAAGTTTTCTCATTGATTGAAAAAGTGAAATGAATATCCCTCACCTGACATTTCCTTTGGTCCGAACATCCATTAACCTTTTGTATAACAGTTTTAACATTTTTACTAACTAATATCCAAAAATTAATTTTATTTATAATATCAGATATTATCTTTATATTACTTCTTATTATCCATTTTTTAATAATATTACATTATATTAACTATTTTAGGTGTTGATTGCAAGGTTTTTCGAGTTTGTTTTGACTTGTAACTTATTTTTCAAATTAAATAGATAACTATTTAATAAATTAATTAATGTAAATCATGATTTAATTATCATATATATTAATTATATACGTATTGTTAAAAATTTATAATGTATTGAGATAGGAAATTAAATGTTCCATTCCTGGACATGGCATGTCGTACGTACATAGGAACACTACTCCCATTTATTTATCATATTTAAACCAATGTGGAGTAATATATATATATATATACGTACATATTTTATAATTTCATTACCATATTAATGTATTATATTTCCCAATGTTTTCTAAAAATAATCATTTATACATTAAAAATAAATCATGAATGAATCACATCGTTTTGAGGTGGGGATATTCTACACATCCAAAAATCATTTTATCATGTTTCCAGAAAATCGAAACCATGATGGTGTGAGTTATGTAATTATTAAAAAAAATTATCCATAAATAACAAATATATCATATATAATATATTAATACATAATTTTTTTCCAACCATGAAATGTGGTATTGGAAGAATAAATGACACTGGTTTGTGAGGTGGTATTCTTCCATACACACGTGCAATGATTGTGTTTCCAATTTGATGTACATGTGCGAAGGTGTATGTAGAGGTAAAGGAATAACAAATATCATTATATTGATGATAATTAATTTATTATTTAATTGTGATGTAAAAATAATTCTATGGGAGTAGATTTAAATGAATCAATAGTTATTGTTATGGAACACTACCTCTTATTGAGGTAACTCCTTTTGGTTTATACCAAAAACATCATTGGTTTTCCTTATAACTAGGTTAAGGATTTTATGATGAGTTGATGGATTTTGGGAATAAAATTTGGATTATTTTATGTATCAAAAAGGGCTTCATATTTTTTAATTACTTTTTGGGGTAAGTGTCTTTTTATAGTGGTGGAGGAGTGGTAGTCTTTTAAAATTTTTAAAGAGGGAATTTGATCCACATTTTTCACCTGTCATGTGGATCCCCTAATATACCAAATTTTATAAAAAATAAATGTCTGAAATATGATCGTAAACTATATTTTGGACATGTTTATAGGTCATTTTCGATTAATTTTAAGGTCTAGTCCCTTATGAAGCTTAATATTACCTGAATCACTATAATTAATTTCAAATGAATTCACTAAAATTTTAGTTCAAAACTGGAGATGAAATTGTTATAAAATTTAATTTATTGGGAATAAAAATATGGTTTCATTTTATAATAAATAAAATAGCTTATTTTATATAATTTAATTTAAATTTCATCTTGAAAATAAGAGGAAAAATGGAGTTTTAACATAAATATGATCAAACATTTTAAATGATTTTATATATCATTTCTATATGAATTCATTACAATGATCGAAATTATATAAATCAATAATAAAGTGAACAAATATTTTCAAAATCAAATTGAGAATATAATTTTACTTTATTAAAATATTATTCTAAAATTTAGTTTTCAATTATAATTCTGTATTTTTAATATTTATCCAAAAAATAAATATTCTTAAAAATTATCAAAAATTCCCCCATACAAAAGTTTGAGTTTATTTATAAATTATTATGATTTTTATATATTAAATTTTGAAATGTTTCAATATTCATATTTAAAAATGGTTCACTATTAAAAGGTAGTTAAACTGCCGTAATAAAAATCGATTTTATTAAATATAAAATTAAAATTGTTCTTATCGTATTCTTATTAAATGTATTGGATGAATGTAAAAAATATTTGATTGAATATATAATATATATATTAAATTAATAGAATTAACTAATTTAAATTAAATTAATTTAGTAGGGTAAAATGACTTTGTGAGCATAAAATTATTTTCTTATAAAAACAATCCATTTATATTCAATTGCTTCATATATTCAATAGTAATTAATTTTTAACCAATAACATTAACAATATATTTTCAGTAGTTTGTTAATCATATTAATTAACATAAATTTAAATTATTTGTTGTATATTATTATATTAAAAAAATTATATTAATATGTTTTTTTTTGTTCGGTAAAAAAGGGTCTTACGTGTAACACAAACTCCCGAACAATGTCATTCTTGAATATAACGCATGATAACTCAGTGTAGCATTCATCAAAACCTATAGAATAATATTTTTAAAAATATTTAATATATCTTAATTTCATTGGACACCATATTCCTTTATAATAATTGTGTTTCTTTCAAGAATGCTATTATATAAAATGTTCTTACATTAGAATGTCCGAGTGTTACATGTTTAGTTATAACTATAATAATATTTGAATAATAGTATATTGTACATTTGTAAAAATTGTTTTGGAATGTAATGAAATATATCAAAGGAACTAAACATTTTCGGTAATTAATGTTTAACATAGTGTTTCTTATACCTAAATCTAATCAATGTGATGTGTGTGGTGAAATATTAACATGGTGTTGTGTTTCAATAGTGAATTATTTAGTGTAGGGTTCAATTTAATCCATCAATAAAATTTAATTTATTAAGAATAAAAACTAATATTAAAAAACAAGGGGTGTTGCATTATGAATGAAAAAAATGATTAATTCATTTATGATTTTTCGAGGACATTAATGGTTTAATAAATGATCCTTATTTTCATAGAAGACCATAAAAAGGATTAATAAAATATTCATTAAAGAAGGAATTTTGGAAAACTATTGGAAACCCAATGTAACTTCTGACAAGGTTTCCACATAAGAGGACATAGGTGTAAGCATAATATTTTTAGATGGGATAAATGCTTAAATAACAATAGAAAGTAATATATATCACTTATAACAACAAAGTTGGGATTTCAAAGAATGTTTTGTATCAAAATACCGAAAATTAGTAATTATGTAAGGGGAAACTTGATTCATCATAATATAAGGTATTAGGATTAATTTTTTGTTTTAGGATCTTATTAAAAAAGTTGTAAATTTTCTTGAGAAGATATAGTTACTTGATTTAATTATATTTCATAAGAACAATATCACCCTTGGGTTGTTCCATTACTTGTTTACACTTCAACTCTTACTCTAGTAAATGATTGTGGAGTTTTTATTCCTAAATTAGATAATGAGATATATAAATAGAATGATAATCTATTTCATATATAATTCATTATCATCAAATCAAAATTGTTACCAAATGTTATCCAATATGTGTACATAATTATATGAAAAAAAATATTAATCTCTAAATACATATTAAAAATCAACAAAAACTATTTCATAAATGGTTATCCTGATTAACATTTTAAAAGTTTAAAATTAAAACTAATAGAATAAAGTTGACTAATTTTCTCAAAATCATCTTAATATTAATCCCCCATTTATCATAAATAATCTCTTAGTTGTGAAATGCACATCATGTGAATACCTTCATCATTAATTTTACGTAAACATTAAAATAACCTTTTTTATAATAGATCCTTAATTGAAGAAGACATTCAACCTCATTGCATGCCTAAAAAGAAAAATTATATAATATATTACATAGGTCTAATAATAATTTAAACTCCATTAATTTTAACATAATCTACTATTTTAAAAAATCTTGTATCTCTAATGAGGTTGTCGATAATATAAAAATTACTTTATCAAAATCAATAATTTATTAATCTAAACTAAACATTCATTTCTATAATCGATAACATATCCAGGGTTACCATAACATTATAATTCGTTCCCATAATATAATAAAATTCTATTAAATTATTTTTTCTAGTCCACGGAAACCATAAAACGTATTATTAAAAAAACATAATGACAAAATTGTATAATCAATATATTTATATTTCAGGATTTATAATCACAATCATTGTATTCAAATAAATTAATACATTGATCATTCCTCTACATCCTTTGTACATTATATAGGATTCATCATCTAATTTCATAATAAAACTTTTCTCTCATAATTAATTCATTTTCACTTCATCATCAGTAGTATAACCTTTAGTCATAAAAACCTGCAAATTCTCTTCATGAGAATTCCCATTCAGAAATTGACTTGAATTATTCCCATGAATTACAAATTGAAAGAATTCAACACTCTATGATAACTTAGGGATGCCATTATTCTATCCTATTGTGTTAATTGGACTTTTCATTTTCCCTTTGTAGTGACTTTCATTGTGTCCTTATTTTAACTATTCAAATAAACTTTTTTTTACTCAAATACAACATATTTGGTGTTTATTCCTACATTATCTACACGAAGGGAACAAAATATTCATTACTCTGAGTTATCCATCAAAAAAATCTTAAATAACTTTTTACATATCATCTCTGCTTAGAATGAGATATTTTAATTAACACATTGTTTATCATATTTTTTTAAAAATTATTTTCTATAATTACAACATCATTTACTCTAGGTATCATTCCATAAGAAACATAATCATGAAATCATCTATCACATTCAATGTTATCCTAGTTCTTACCGTGGACTAAACCAAAAAACATAGTGTGATCAATAATAATCATAGTGGTAATCCAAATAATCATAAACAATTGCTTACAGAATGTCAAAATCATGAAACATTCTTAAATCTATGAGACCATTAGTTCATCCCAAGACATTCACAGTCATCTCCTATTAAAATATTTTATTATGGGTCATAAATTTTCATTTAATTTCCAACGCATAAACCCTGAGAGTTGAAAAAAAATAAGGCATAAATCCTCATTTCCATGCACCAGTACCTGATCGAGTATAGCTCAATAGGTTGATCTAGAGGTTTTCCCCCCTTTGTTTATCTATTTCATATCCACATACGCTTATAGTATCCAAATATTGATGTAATTACTTGAAAACGACAATATCAATCCATTTCCATAATTTTAGGACATTTTCCAATACATTGAATTATACATAGAATTATCCATAGAGACATTCCTAGACATAACCTCATAAATATCCCTCGGTATATGAAAAAAAATTCATCATAGTTTTAAATGGTTAACTAAACATTTCCTTTGATAGTAATTACAAAGAAAACTGTTTCTAAACAGGTATATTACATCATTTTACTTAAATATTCACCACATTACAAATGTCCAATCCCGAGGTCCATTATAGTTTAATATCTTTGGTAACAAGGAATATAATCTTCTAACTTGGTGGAGGATCATAAATTTTTATCACAATGATCTACCCATTTCGTACCCATTCTTAAATCCTTTCTTCATATCACGGGGAATGGATAAATAAGAAAGGGTGCGATCATATTCATAGTAAATGTAAATAAAAGAGGTGTGTTAGAATAACATTAACATAATGGTATGAGAACATTAGAATAACATTTGAAGATCATACCCCAACTATCATAAATTATGAACATGAGTCATACATAAAGATTAGATGTTTATAATAAATTATTCATATTATAATGAATAACACCATCCATGAGATCATAACACATGAAGAAGTTAACAAATTTGGGAATACACATAAAAATAAGAAATGATTTCCATATCAGTCAAAGATCAGTAACAAGGACATATTAGTGGAATGGGTTCACTCAAATTAAAATATTATCATTTAATTTACACTCCTTATACCATCTTATTAGTCAAGGTTAACTCACAAGAGAATCTAAGTAGTCAAGTTTCACTCCCAATATCATTTTTTGCAGACAAATTAGTTTACTATATTAGATTCAATCCCCATTCCATCCAACTATAGATCATGAGATATAAATCATTATATAATTAATTATAGGGATATATATGTCCCTTCATTCAAATATTGAAATCATACAAATGTCTTCCAGAAGTTAGTATCAAATTCATCAAACCATGACCCATAAAAAGAGATCGGTTTTTAAACATCTAGTGATAACACATGAAATGAGATGTGTATGGAAAACTATTCATCATATCATATCTTTTGGAAATGATACAGATTTCATAATCATTTCATCATTGAATAACCTTTCAAAATATGAACGTTTACAAAGAATTTTGGCATGGTATAACTCATGGAAGATATACGTGTTTCAGGAAAAAACATTTAAAATTAAACATAAAACATTTAATGAATGACTATGAATGATTTTCTTGGATCTTATAAACAATAAAGCATAAAATATTTCAAATTATGTCATCATATATGGATATGGGTTTTGAAAGATCACATTGATAATTTCTAATTGAAAATGACATTATTTAAAAAAAATTTAACAAGACAGAAAAAAATATTAAATTATATTTCATTGAAAAAAACTTTAAAACCATATTATGTAATACATAAAAATAAATTTAAACATTTTTTGAGGATAATATAAATTTTTTGACCAAAATTTCTTTTGAAAAAATTATATGTTTCTGAGGGCATTTTTAATTTGAAAATATCTTTGACAACTATCAAACGATTTTTTGGAAACCATTATAAATTTTTTTTAAACATAAAAACAATTAAAAATATTTTTCATGAAAAACATATTAAAAAAATGGTATGAAATGTTTTTGAAATTTTTTTTAGATAACATGGTTTTCAAATAAAACATATTTCCAACCAAATAGAGAAATAATGTCATATTTACATAAAAATATTATAATAATTAACTTAATAATTAATTTGTGGAAAAAATGTAGAATTAAATGTAGATATAATGAATAATTATATGATAACATAATTTATAATTATTTGTGGAATACATATCATATGATTTCATCAAAAGAAGAAAATCATAAACAATCCTGATAAACTGTGAGATATTAGCAATAAATTTTTTAACATTTTGGTAAGATTTAATGTAATCACCATGAAAGGAAAATATTAAATTAAGCATAAAATACAATTAAAAGAATGATATTCATGATTTAACATGTCAAATTGTTATTATATATATATATAATAAAATAGTGTAGGTTCATAATAGATCTTGTGCCTAAAAGAATGAAAATTGAGAGAAAATTACTTTACCGATTTTTTAACAATGAAACCATGACCCCATTAATGTGTGATCCTAAAATAGACGAGTCAATAAAAATAAATTTTTTTATAATAATCATAATCTATATTGGTGATTAGTAATAAATTGTTCATAGACAAAATTGGTGGTGAATATATCTTTTTTCTCAAAAAAGAAAAAAGTGTGACAAAACTCCCTTACCTTTTATCTTGACTCACATCATATTTATTCAATCCTCATGTATAATAATTTTTTTATTATTATAAATATATAGAATAATTACATTCAAAATTATAATACAGTATATGATATACAAATCACATTATATTATCATTTTATTTTCAATTACATGTTGAAGTTATGTTTTACAAATAATGGCTTTGTTTTTTGTTCATGTTTTACTTGTTATTCATGGTTTTATTAATTAGATCATCATTTCACCATCTAATTAATTTTTAAAATGATATTAATATCATATATATTTAGTATATTTTTGTTCATAGTAATCAATAATATTTACATATGGGAAATGATATACACTATTCATGGAGATGGGAGGTCGTATATATGCATGAAAACTATTTCTACTTTCTTATCATATATGAAAGAAAAAAAATTAAATGATATATATTTATATATATTAATTTCAATAGAATTTTTATAGATTATATAACACTATATATATTAAATCTATCCTTAATAAATTTCATATAGTTCATAGATTATTCATGTCTCTTCGTGAGACGGTAGTATATCGTATACATGAACAACATTACCGTAGTCCACAAAAATATAAAGCATGATGTTACGTGTTATATAATAATTAAATAAGCTTAAATAAATAAAAAATATCATATATATATATATATATTGTTAAATTATAAATCCATCATTATTCCAAACCATGAAAGGTGGTAATGGATGAACGAACAACATCTGTTTGTGAGGCCGTAGTCTGTCGTACTAACAATTGATGATTGTGTATCCAATTTGACGGAAGCATGTGGATTTTTAGTTCATAAAATAGATGTTAAAAAATATAAGTATACATAATGTTATAATGTTGTTATATAAAAAATATGGGAAAAAATTTAATGGGTTTGAGGATAAACTATAAAAATAATGTTTGTTGCTTAGGGTATCTTCTTTTGGTTTATGCCAATGGACTTCCTTGGGTAGATTCCTGCACAATTTAAGGCTTATATAATGAGGGGAAGGAAGTTGATAATTTATTTTTATATATATATTTTTGAAACAAATGGCTTTATTGGTTTTAATATGATAGTGAGTGTGTTTCTTTGTATTATTGAGGAGGAGTGTTAATCATGTAAATACCCAAATGTATTCACTATTGGGAGGTCAATCATAAAACATGTTACTAAAAAATGTTAATTAAATATGTATGTGGATTATAGGGTCTAAAAAACCTCCAAAAGACATTTACACGCATTTTTTAAACATTTGGTTCCTTGACTCTTACATTTTCTTTTATTAGCATTTTTGGTTTTTCATTATGTTAAATACTTTTCTTTCCGAATTAATTTATTCCTTAAGATAATGTTAGAGTGATCTATAAAAAATAAATACAAATAATTTATCCAAAATATGATATCTAATTTACTATGTGTCAATCCTTTGTGTTTTGAAATTAACTTCAACTCAAACACATGTAGAGCACAAACACACCACTTTAACTGTAACCGTGATAACCTATTTGTTTCTAGTTATTGGTAAATTAAGAAATTATAATTGAAAAATTTGTCCATGAATGGAAAATACATTATATGTATTAAAATTTAAAATTCCCATTACATAATATTGTATTTTTATTAATTGAAATCAAATAATATAATTTCATTTATTTAAAATTAAATTATTTTCATTTATAAAATTATTCCAAAAATTTAAATTAGAAAAATCATGATAGTAATGAAAATTTAATCAATTATTGTAACACAGTCACCCATTTTCCACACACCATTTCCTAGATCCAGTTAGTTACATGACCTCAAGCACACCTCTCCATACACCACTGGCTGTCGACTAACAACGAGGGTCTTATAACGTTCATCGGGAGACTACACACTCTTTATCAAGTATAACTATATATGGAATAATTAATAAACAACCAAATTATATATCAACTATACAAAGAAACCTATATAAAATTATGATCATCAGGGGAAATGAAATATCTATATCTAAATAGTATATATGTCATGAAAAATGGGTGTCAAGGCTCTATATGTAAATTACCAAAATAAACAAAGGCACTGAAAACTCTCAAGAGGGTCCCAACACCATTCTCGGTTCCCTCATCCGTGATCAATCCCAACTAAACCATATAAAATAGAGCACCTTCACTTAAACAATATTACATCCACATAATCTATTTAGGTAATGATCAGTTATCCTTGGTAGGGGTGAGTAAATGAAAGTAGGCCACCACCAATGGTGTCTAAAACAATATCTATTCATTAATAGTTTACTAAGTTATATAATGAATAATGTACATGAAATAAATTAAATAGTTTAAATTTATTATACTATTCCTTATTTATCCACACAACTACCTGGTTCCTAAGGAAATTTGAACTCCCAATATTTTCATTGTATAATGATGGAGTTTGAAACATGTTATAGAGTAAAGTATACAATTTATCAGTCTATTTCAAATCATTTCATCTATAATTGTAACCACAGTCTAATACCAACTAAGGGATCTGGAACATCTTTTCTAACACCCCATGGGTATTTAGAGCCTCATTCCATTCCCTACACCTCATCAATCACATGGATGTTTAAATCCCTAGTCCCTATCGCATACTCATTATCTCATATGGATATTTTGAGAATCATTCCTTATCCCACACCTCATTTATCTCTTGGTGTTTTTGGAGCATCAGTGTATTTCCCACAGACAATTGGCACATGTACGAAACATATATCCCCTTAATCATGGTTAATAAACAATAAAAATATTTTCATTATTCATATCATGATATTCCATTCAAATTATAAAAATAAATCATGATCAATACATTAATTAAAAAGAAATAATATAACAAATTGCTTTTATTTTTATATCATAATTTAACCATTTAACACATTAATTAATTCTCCAATTACATAGTCCAAATCCACAATCCAAATATCCGATTAATTAAAAAACCAATTAATTAATCCCCATTATTTTTATAATTACACAATCCATTAGTTGACTGAATCCATAACTCTATTAATCAATGAAACTCAAAATCATAAAAATCCACTAATAAACATTACAATTAATTAATCCAATTACAACATACATACATTCTATTAATTAATTCAAATACTAAATTATCCAATTCCACAATCACAACATTGAAATAGTTAATCAATTAATTAATTAATACAACTCCAGAATCATAAAATTCATATAACTAAATAAATAATTAACAAAAAAAATTCAACAATATTACAGTTCCATTAATTAATTTATCAATTAATTAATCTAGTTAAATAAATTGAATAAACACAACAATTCCCATTATTTAATTCATAAATTAATTAATCTCATTATATGATTCCATAAATGCATTGATCAATTAATTTATTCAAATTAATATAAAATTTTATTTTGTACAATTTGAAACATAACAATGATTAACTGAAATTGGAATCTAAACTACAAGAATTCAATTTGTACCACCTAACATAAATCCTTGATGAGGGATCACCCAACAAAAATTTCCCAAATAGAATTGGAATGGCCAAACCCAAGTGGAAGAATTAGATTTTCTATCAAATCCTAGTATCATGATCAAATGGATCATGATCCTTCAAACATATATCTAAATATAATACCAACTCATAAAAACATCAATTCAAATGAGTTGAGAAACATGGTAGAGAGGATGGAAACAACAAGAGATTATGATATCAAACCTGGAAAGGTGCAGATCTTCAATTTGGGCATTAAATCATTATAAACGGATGTATTAATGGATTGGAATCTGTCACAGGGACTCCAAAAATTGGAAAATTCATTTACATCTGAATTAGGGATTATTAGCATTTAATTTTTATGGTTTCATCATTTTAAATCTAATTTTCAGTTTAATAAAAATCATATGCAAGGTTTCCTAGGTAGTCATGCATGGTATTAAAATCCATGCACCTTAAGCATGATACTCTCCAATAGGAGAACACAATTACTCTGATGAGGAAGAATGATTTTCTAAACCATGTGATGGCCATGAAAATACCCTATGTTTTGGTTTTCATAGTTTTGGAAAACTAAGATCCAGCCAGGAAAAACCCCTCCTCTTTCCAAAAACATCAAATTTTCACCCAAACACAACTATTATAAAAGAAAAACTTACTCAATAAAAAAAATAGTACCTATACTCAAGTGAGTGTCATCTATTGAAATATTTGGGATCTTATAATCTCCCCCACCTTATAACAACACATTATCGATCGATACATTCAATCATCTCAATGATTCTATGTCAAACAAATTCGGGTAACTGAGCCCACCCATACTTTTCTCTCTCTCGTTCTTCCTCTATCAATGGACCATGTTCCCAAAATACAAGAACTATCAGCACAATAATTCTCTGAAACACATTCTCACTATAATCCAAGACACATATTAGATTCTCCAAAATTGACACATCGGTCTGAAGAACAACATCATCCACATAAAACAAATTACCAGGGTCGTTTATATAGAACCAAAGATGTGGCACATAAAAATTTCAAGCATAAAATTGTATCTTAATGGAAAATTCAATTAGTACGCCACTAGACCTTTACTCTCCCCAACCTCAAATGATTCAACAAACATTGGCACCAACATTCCCTATCTATGTATCCTGTTGTATCCCAATTTAAAATAAAATCAAAGAAATACATGATAACCCACTATAAAATATTGTGTTCATTTATATATATCCATATATGAATTCTATCTACTCTCTATATATATTCTTATGCCTTTGAATTAGTTGAACATCCTCTAGGGTCTCCTTTATTAGACATAGTACCAATATCTCTAACTCACATTCCACCATCCAACATAGAGGTTTCCATTGCCTACCATAAATATACTCATATTGTTCAATATAAATTTTCTCTTGATAACGGTTTTTATAGGTTAACTGTAATAATGTTTGGTTTTTCTACGAAGAACAATATAAATTTCCGAAACATGACCAATGCATATCCTCATACAGCAATATAGTATGTTCCAACTTCCCATCCGACTGTGGGTGGAAGTAAATTCTTAGAAAACCCTGTTAATAAACTAAATTTTTTAATCCCATCAAGAATCACAATATATAATGTGATTCATGATCTGAAACAATAGTTTTTGGCACCCTATGAAACTAGAATATCTCTCAAACATATATGAAACCCTATAGATCCACAAATAATGTCTCACGCACTGGTAATAAATGTGCTATCATTGGCATCTAATATACCATAACACAAATAAAACTATTATTTTGAGGAATCCTTAGGAGACCTACCAAAAGTATACGTTAAATTCACCCCACATCCATTCTATATTGGGAAATTTATATAGTAAAAACCCCGTTCTTTTACACATGGACATCACTTATTCATATGATTAGAAATGTGTTAAAAACCCAAAAATATCCTTTTTCCTACCTAGCAACCAAAACAATAATCATAGGCCAGGTTATATTTTGGTTACACTAGGTTGTACTGCCTTATTTAGGCATGAAATTCATGCATCCATTCTTCTCATATACATGTAGGAACAACAACACATTTACTAACATAGATGATCTCATCCAAATCTATACTCCAATAAGAAGGTGACTCCCCAACTTCATGGTAATCCATTTTGGAGAACCATTCTGGACCATAATAATCATTATCCATGATCCTTATCAAATGTATAGACTCCACAGAAAATGTTACGAGAGTCATATACTCTCAAATCTCTTAAACTAAAACATGAATCTCATCCAATATGGTCATTTTCTTCTACTCAAAACTACAATCCAAAATTGCATAAGTCTTAATTTTTCTACATAAATAATTAGAAACACTCATTACCTTCCCAAGAATATATTATAACTCAAAATAAAATAACATAATATATTGAACCCATATACGTTGTCAGTGACAGAAGACTTTTTGGGAGATGGTATTATTTAAGGCTATGATAATGAGTATAAATAGTAAACTTCCCACTAAACAGATATTTCCATTAACAATTGAAATCATAAAAAACATCTTCCAACCTGAGGTCATGCATATGTTAGATTCTTCCATGTGGCCTCAACTACTATGACCCATATTCCACAACTCAATCAACCTTCATTAACAATAATAGAAGCCCAATCCCATAATTTTTAAGAAACACCATATACTCCTCCCATGGCTTGGGTAGGATCAAGATTAGGGACATGGTCAAGTTCTTCTTAAGCTCCTATAATGAATTCTCAAAAGATTCATACCATTAAAACATTACTCCATTTTTTGGTCATTCTTAATATTGGTTCTTCCAAATAGAAAATGTTCGGAATGAACCTCCAATTATATCTAATTAAATTAAAAAAATATAATAATATTAAAACAAATAACGGGTTTCCCCCAAGAATAAATTTCTTTCACCTTATCTAGGTCGACTTACACTCTTTACTCCAAGAAGTGGTGACCTAAGAAGTGTACATGATCATTCAAAAAATGACACTTATAGAGCATGGATTATAGTTGATTCTCTCATAGTGTACTCAGGATGATGTTAATATGTTAGATATGGTCATCGGAAGTCCTAGAGTGCGCAAATATTTGATAGCACAAGCAATACCACAAACAAATCTAGTTATTGATGGAAGATACACTTAATAAACTCTATAAAACACTACTTCTTGTTTCATCAACCAAAACAACATCAAGAAAAAATCACATTAACTATAAAACATTATAAAAGTATTCATTATAATATCAAAAGGTCAAAATATCAACTGATGAAATACAAATCCCAACTACATCATTGAGAAGATGAAATACACCCTAAATTCTATCACCATAAGAGTTCATAGTATGTTATCTCTTTAACGTAATTCAGTAGCATGCGCTACACGCACCACCGAGTTTGAGCACACCATGACTTACCAAAATAGCTTCTAAAAAAAGATATGTATAGTATTAACTGAAATTTGCATTTTATATAATCTATATAACTTTAATATCCATATTATGTGTTTCTTAGATATAACAAAAGAAAAAATTCAATTTTTTAGATAAAATATATATTTTTTAAAAAATGAAAATTTACCACCTTTTAATGGAGAACTCGTCTGAATTACTATATTTGCAGCTTTTACATATTCAATTTGTCAAAATAATCATATTATTTATAATTGGTACATAAAAATATAGTTTGGATATATTTTTGGTGTTTTTCTGATAACATTCATATTTTGTTGAATAGTGAAAGATACTAAATTTTAATTGAAATCAACTTTTTTAATCAAAATAATTTTGGTTTAATATTATACACATTAATGGTTTATGAGTATAATAAGATTATTTTTTATCATTTATCCTAATATTGGTAATTGGAAGTAATTTCACTTTAATACTGGACATTAACACATATCAATCTTCTCATAGTTCTTACATTTCAAAAACTCACTTTATGGTTTTGACAACAAGAATTAATTTTAAATTAATTAATGACACTCCTATGGTTTGAATTTGGTAAATATTCATCATTCCTTTAATTTGTAATACCAAAATTATCTTTGGGTGATTTTTTGGTATATTTCTTAAAACATTCAATTTTTCATGAATTGGGAAAACAATGTGTTATTGTTTAAAATTGAAATTTATTTAAATAATTATTATTTTTTTGTAAATTTATTTTATAGTAAAAATAAATATACAATACCTATATTATTCCAATGTAATTCAATAGAGTCATATTTTAATATGATTAGATATATAAAATTATATTTAACATTTTAACGTCTTTTACCCACCTTCTTGGCATATTTGAAAATTCGAATAAAACATAATCTTACCGCTTCTGTGAATTCAATTTGAAAAATACGAGGGAAATAGTTGACATCAGTAAGTAAAATGGGGCTCAGTAGGATGAAAATAATTTTTTATTGAATTCTATATTTTGAATTTTATTAACCATGGTTAAAAGTAAATAGGGCAATTAAATGTAAAAATGATATTACAATTACCCTAACACATGTCCTAATTCAATTTTATAAGTTTATATCGACCAAAATAAACCATATAAATAAAATATGATCCTTTTTATCCACATTTATTAGAGTAGGAAATTTATTATTATTTTATTTAAAGAAACGTTAAAAGTGTTAAATTCAAATTATAATAACTAATCAATTTTTAATATATGGTTATATATAAGATAAATTCTTCTATAAATTTATATTAGAATATAATTAAATTTTCTACATCATAGTACAATATTTATAAATTTTAGACATTAAATAATTGAATTTATTTAGGAGACAATGATGATGTAGTAATAAATTTATTAATGAAATATTAAAATAATTGATATATAAAAATTAAAATAAATGTAAATCGAGACATTTGATGCATTCAACAATTTTTATAGGTTAACATCAAATTTTAGGTAAGATTGAACATATTTTTGTCGAATTCATAAAGTATTTATGACATTATGAATAATCAATTACTAAATAGTGTCAAAATGGAAATAATTGAGTTTTTAACACAAAGACTGTTTTTTAAATAATATAAAAATCCTAAAAAAACTATAGTTTTCCCAAATGACTTATAAAATGATATATATGTTATTACTAAAACACTTGAGGTTTTCGTGTAATTTTATAATACGTTTATTAATCTTGTAACATATAATTATAAGAAAACATGGAAAAGATAAATTATATAACTAAGAGTTAAATCAAAAATATTTGGTAAATATTTTGACCTAAACATATCTAAAAATATTGGTTGAGAGGTTTTTGACCCAAACCCACCTTATACTAGAAATAAATCTATTTTTGTCTATTATAATCCAAAAATTATTTTATAATTAAATATTATTTCATGCATTTCCTAAAGTGCCCCTCACCTCTCTTATAAATGGTCACCACCCTTTATTTTAATTTACACCTCCAAAGCCTCTTTTATCGGTCAATACCTACACAAATCTCAACCGAACTACCCTCAATTCATCATTGTGGCCTTAATTGTTTCTGAAATCCATCCTAAGGAGCCCTTTTGATCAAATAAAAAAAGCACTAAAAGAAGTTGTAATAATTTCATCACCTCATTCAATGTTTCATTCTACTTCCACTTCCTCTTTATTTTTATTTCCAAACCAAAATAATAACTCCAGTACCTTATACATACTGTAATGTTATTATATATATGGTACAACAATACTCATTATTCAATCTATCCTATTAATTACAATGTCACCATTCGTGTGTTCGTAAAACTTACCATCTCCATGTCATGGTGTAGTTTGTTATTCAAAAAATCCATATTTGGATAGGTATAATATCTAGAATAATTAATATAAATAATAAATATAAAAGGTTAATTATTATTTATATAAGATATACCATCCAATTATATATTATTTCACAATCATTAGAATGATATCATTGCTCGTGCGTACGTATGGATTACCATCTCCACAATGCGATGAGATTCATTTTTGCATTCACCAAATCAATGAAGAATATAAAAATATATATTATTAATAAGTATGTAATATATGACATAATAATTATACTTAATATATATATATATATATATATATATCGTTCCCTTACTTCCATTCAACATGGAATGAAAAGGGAAACAACATTTTTGCATACGAATAGACTACCGTCTCCATAAATGGTGTTTTCCAATTAATAATATATCAATTATAAATATTTACATTCTGAATATATATGATATATAAATCATGTTATATATTCTGGAATTATGTAAATAAGGATCTAAGTGATACGATCAAGAATAACAACTTAAAACACGTATGATAAAGAAAGGGATTATTACCCGAAATCTTAATTTAACATGTAAATTATTATTAAATGGACAGTATAATGTCATAAATGAATCATATATGATATCATAAATATTAATATGGTTCTAGTATAATTTAATAAAATAATATGATTATTATACAAGAGTCTAAATGTACCCTCGACTAAAGAAAGTACAAGGTAAGGGTTAATTTCCCAATCTAATTATTATCCGAGATTGTTTATACATAAGTATTTACTAAGACATATTTATTATCAATGTCCATGATTCATAAAAGAGTATACAAAAGGATTATATTTATTGGAATATTTAGCTAAAACATAATTTTAAATGGATTAAATATTTGTTCTTCTAAATCAATCTCCTTAATGTCCTTGTTTTCAATATGGATTTAAGGATTTATTTATATGGACATGAATGTTTGAAAATTCTAATTACATTCAAATGTTTGAATGTGGTATCATATACTTTGATAAGAAAATTTATTTTATGTTTCTCCATTTATAAATTGATTGAGTTTTAAATGATTTCATGAAAATCTAATATGTCTCTCAAGAAATTTTACTGATCATTTTCAACTATGTCAAGAACCTTTATTGGCTATTTTTCTTGATTGGGGAATATTTATTATAATACATTAATATGTATTGTATGGAATGAGTTATTAAATTTTTGAATATAGATGAGTTGTTTTTATACCATTCATATTTTATGGTTAATGATTTTAAAATTTGTATGCTAGTTTTAATACAAATTGTTTTGTTAGTATTCACCATTTTCATATAAGGAATACATTAAACTTATCATGTGAATCATGGAGCCCCCTATAGCTCCTCGATGAATCGGTTGGTCTCATGAGACCAATTAGTGTCTTGGAATAAGATCTTGAAAAAAATTATTTGTAATATTTGAACATGGCCTTGACTATGTAGTTATGTCGTCTGACATTATGCATTCCCGATTTATGAAATTAGATATTACATGTGATTATTCGTATTGTAGAATATCTATGTGCATGTTTATATGGTAATGTTTGATTTATTTTTCCCATATTATGTTCATTTTTATGTTTAAAAGGATGTTGTTTTTATTAAACATATTGCCTTAAATGTTTATAGATTCTGCTAAATTATCTACCTTTAATTAGCATCTGATCTCACCCCTTTCATATGTTTTTTCCCAGGATTCTAATAACTGTTTTAGGATTGATATGATGGGTTGAGCTAGGGGAATAATAGCGTTCTCAAGTGATAATATTTGCTGGGTTTTATGTTTTAATGTGTAATGTAACCTTCAGGTATGTAATCAATTTCCAAGACTAATAAAATTATATGTCCTTCAGGACATGATTCCATTTAATCATGCCAATGTATTAAAATAATACACCAGCTCCGAGCTTTTGGGGTAGGGGTGTTATAGTTGGTATTAGAGGATGTTTAGTACAAACCATGGAAACTAGATTTACATAAACAGTGATTAGAGAACATTATATTTAGATTAAAATTGATTATTAGTATTGAAGAACGTTCAAAAATATTGGTAGTGTAAATATTATGTTGGTTTTCCAAGAAAATACATCCCTTTAAAGATAACAATAGGAAGAGGTGGATCTGGTACAGATATCCCTAGAAGTGAAAACTGCGACAAGGAGATTCGGGCTTGACCCAAGGTATACCGTTACTTGAAAATGGGCCTTGTTTCACACTTTATATTGAAACTTACAGGGGATATGCTTAGGATAATTCAAATTTTCTTTACAATCCATTATGAAGTATTTATGAATAAATATATTTCCAAAGAAAACATTTTTATGATAATGGATTATATGCATAAATATTTGAATTAATTTAATATATTTTACATGTTTTGTATTATGAATTGTGATTCATAAACTAACCTAGTGTATTCCATTATTTAGAAATGGTTTCTAGTAGAATGAATGATAACTCCAACAATACACATGATCCAAAGTGTAAGAAAGATCATATCAATCAAGGCATTAATCCAACATTTAGAAGGGAAATAGTCTCCCACGAATTCTTGTCACATGGATAAATAGTATCATGTTTTATTAAGTTATGTAAATAAATATCTGTGACTTATGGATTTGAAGGGAAGCCGGTGAATTAAAGGATGGTAGAGAGAAAGATGGATAAATGGAAGAAGGAAAAGAAGAATTTCCCATATGTGATTAATGTGGAAAGAATCACCGTCATAAATGTATGAAGGTAATGAGAGTTTTTTTATATGTGTAGTGAAAAAGGACACCAAGTATGTGATTTCAAGGGTATGAAAAAGGATTCCAATGTACAATGCTTCATCTTCAAGGATATTGGACACTACATAGATCAATGTCCGAATGATTATAGTATACCCCAAATGATGCTATTAGATAATAATCATGTTATGATACCACCGAATATGAAGAGGAATAATTATTGTTCATATATTTTTATTAATGAATTATGCCATTTGAGTGTTGTATCAACAATGTTCAGGTTTTATAAATTACGGAAATAAATAATGATTGTACTGCAGTACTATTTAATTGGGGATTTGAGCTTATATGGTACTAAGAAAAGTAACTCAATAGCTTGTTAAACTTTTTGGTAAATTCATGGTTTATGGAAAGATAACCCATAATATGGTTTTGATACTGTGGAAGTGATTTAGGAATCAGTGATGGTTGATTTGGATAAATTATATAAGATATTCATGGCTACCTTGCAATTGATTAATGGTTTTATTATTCCATCATTGTTGGAGTATTCAAAATTTTTGGAAATAAAGAATACCTCTAGTATTATATAAGGAATATGAGATAATGAATGTAATAAATAAGGTTTTATGGAAATTCTAGGTGTTACCATGTTTTAAGAGAATACATGATGAAGTTACTCACATGTTATTATGTAGAAAAAGGAGATCTTCATTATGTTATGTTGGCCTACGTTATAAATTTTTTGACTTTGAGTTCGGACACATGTATTTTGGATATGTCTAATGGTCAGAATGGATTATGTTGGACATTTGATAATATTGTTAAAGAATAAAACATTCCTACAATTTTTTTTTAGATATTTTTTATAAAATGTAAAACATGTCTCATTCAGAAAGGTCGTGATACATGAACCCACAACTGAAGGGCGACAAGGGTGCATCTCCAACCACTAGCCTACGTGATGTCCCTGTTTGTATAATGTAGTTTTTTAAATAATCTGATAGATGAAATATTTTTTTTTGAAACCCTATAAGATTATGATAAATTGAATATTTTTTAGTTCTATTATCTTTTGGAGTGAAAGATGAGCTTGTAGTAGAAATTTGTTATAGGATTGAACTCTACATGTCATATTTTTTTATTATTATATGAAGAAATTGATTCTTAAATTTTATGGAAATGATCTTAAAACCAAAAATGTGTTTTCTTAAAACATTATGATTTTATGAACCAATAATTTTTTTAGTCATTATATATTTATGGCTTTGAGGCCCAAAATTTTATATTAATGGTTTACTTGTTTGTGACATATGATCTCAATCACTCCAAATAAATATTAATGTTTTTTCGCCAATTATGTGTCTCAAATTGCCACAAAAGTACTCCTATTAGATATCCTAATTTGGTGGTGTCTTTTTCATTTTTATTACCCTCTTTTTATGAATAAATTTTTTAATCCTATTTCTGATGTGGGTTTTCCACAAAGGTATTTTGTTTAACCATTTTTTTCAAAAATAATTTCAAATTACAAGGACCCAATTTATTGATGGAGTGGAGATTGAAAAACCCCAGGATTTCATAGTACGTTATCTATTTTAAGTAATTCAATAGCTTCAGCTACACGCAACACCGTGTTTAGCACACCACGATGTACCAAACAAGCCGTTCAAAAAGCAGTTATGAATAGTATTAATTTCATTAATAATTTAATATACTCTATATAATTTCGACACCCATATTATCTATTTCATAGACATAATTAAAGAACAAATTCAATTTTCAGATACATCATTTATTAAAAAATTAATTAATTTTACTAATTCTTAATGGAGAACCCTTTCTAAATCCAATATTTGACACTTTTATATATTAAATATTACAAAATAAATTTATTCTTTAGAATAGGACATAAAATTTAGATTTGATAATTTTTAGTGATTTTCTGATAACATTCAAATTTTGATGAATAGTGAAAGATACTATATTATAATTGAAAACAACATTTTTAATCAAATTAATATATTTTGATAAATTAAACATTTTAATGGTTTTAAAGTATAATTAGGTTTTATTTTTATCATTTAATCAATATTTTTTATTAGAGGTTATTTTAAATTTAAAATTGACATAAACACATATTTATCTATTGATAGTTTTTACTTTTCAAAAACCTACTTTTTGGTTTTGACAATGAAAACGATTTTCAAATTAATTAATGAAAATCCTATGTTATTAATTTTGTAAAATTGAAATCATTTATGAATTTGAAATATCAATATTATCTTTGCGTTTATTTTTTATATTTTTATGAAAACATTCAATTTTTTGATGAATAGTGAAAAACACTACGTTATTGTTTAAAACTGACTTTTATTCAAATAATTATTATTTTTACATAAATTTATTTTAAATTAAAAATAAATACATAATACATATATTATTGAAATTTAATTCATTGGAGTCATTTTAAAAGTATATTAGATATATAAAATATTATTGAACTTTTTAACGTATTTTCCCCACTTTCTTGGCACATTTTCAAAATTTCATAAAACCTAATTTTTCCCCTTCTGTGAATAGAATTTAAAATATATGGGAGACACGACTGAAAAAATTTCTTATAATTTGTTTCAATATGATGAATATAATTTTTGGTGGAATAGTAACATTGGAATTTTATTTACCACAGTTAAAAATAAATTAGGGAAATTAAAGGTAAAAATGTTATTATAATTTCCCTAACAAATTTCCTACTTCTATTGGATAAGTGTATTTCTACCTAAATCATCCATAGGAATAAAATATGATCCTTTTTATCCAAATATATATGATAAGGTCATTTATTATAAATTTATTTAAAGATGATTGAGAAGTGTTAAATTCAAATGTTAATAACTAAACCATTTTTAATATAGGGTAATACCTAAGATAAATTTTATTATATATATTCATTAGAAATATAAATATATTCACTACGACATGGTATTTTAATTATAATTTTTGAAATTAAACCCACCATCATTGGACTCTCTGAGCCCAAGATATCTCTTCTTGATTAAGACAATCCTATAGAAAGGTAGGGTTATGTACTTATTTGAAAATCTCGGAATAGTAGAAGCTTCGATAGGAACTGGTTATTGGTACACATAGAGGTTTCTAACCCTATTCTTGTCAATGAAGATGAAAAATGTATGACCTGATACATTGATGATGTAGGTACATAGATTTTTTGTTAAGTGATTATGCTTATCATAATTCCTATATAGACAGAAGACCCCTCTGGTCTAAGTTGAAAAATCAATCAAGAATAATCATGGATCCTTGGATCATTATTGATGATATCAAATCTATACTTCGCATGGATGATAAACATGGGCCGAGCTCCCAACCTCTCTCAGTAAAGGACTTTAGAGAATTCATTGAGGAAGAAAATCCAACCGAGATCAATCTTGTTTGGGAAAAATTCACTTGGTATAGAAAACATCTTAATGGTGTTAAGGCTAGAAAAATTGATAGATATTTGTTCAATGAAATCTCCCTATGAAACTGGACCCCCTTATCATGCATCACCCTAGAAAAACAAAACTTGGAGGGAATAAACCCTCTCTAATTCAGATTCAATAAATCTTGGAGCACTCACACGGACTGCAATAAAATTGTTAAGGAGACATTAGATTCCATAAATGGAAACAACAACCCAATGGCGTGTATTAGCAAACTGAAACTGCTCAATGAAAGACTGAAGGAATGGAGAAAAAAAAATTAAGTTTTCTGGATGACGAAATTGAAGCAGCCGAATGCTCCCTACACTCTATCCACGAGTCCATGTACAAGAATAGCTTCTCTGTTATATTTATCCAAGAAACAAAGCTTACTAACAAGATCCAAAGTCTTCTCATAATTAATGAAAGAATCCAAAGGGACAATTTTAAATTCAGATGTCCTAATGAAGGGGATAGGAACACTAATGTTTTTAATGCCCTCCAAAGAACTCAAAGGGCAAGAAAGCCTCTCCCCCTTCTCAATGACGGTGAGAAAATAATTGAGGACAAACATGCTTTATCCCGTCACACTACCTCCTACTACAAGAGCCATTTTAATTCCCCATGCATAAATGAAACTCTTATGGATGGTATCATCCTAATGTTAGTAACGAATGAGGACTATCTTAGTCTCACTGCCACCCCGATGGAAACAGAAATTAAAGATGCAATTTTTTCCTTAGTAAGGAACGCTCCCTCGGTTCAGATTATTTCTCCAACAGATTTAACCATGATTATTAGGATTTCATACAGAGTGATGCTTTCAACTTGGTCAAATATTATTTCATGATTGGATCTTTGGTGAATGGTATGAATTTACAATTTCTGGCCCTCATACCTAAAATTGACAATGCTAGTGAAATTAGTCAATTTAGACCAGTAGAATTGGTTAACACCATTAACAAAGTGATAAAAAGGTTCTCTACAATAGAATATCCAAAATCTCAGATAAAATTGTCTCATGAAACTAGTTTGGCTTCATAAAAGGAAGGATTATTCAAGAATTTCTCCACACGGCATAATATTGTGTAAATATTCTAAGAAAACCAATCAGAGGAGGCACTGTTTCTCTAAAGCTGAACATCAAAAAAGGCTTTGATACAATGGATTATAGATTTATAGATAACATCCTTCACAAATTTGGTTTTGATCAGAAATTCATTATTTAGGTTAAAGCTCTTATTGGTTCAGCTCACCTATCAATTCTCATTAATGGATCTCTGGAAGGGTTTTTCACTTTCTCTAGGGGCCTTAAAAAAAGTGACATGCTCTCTGCGATTATATTTGTAATCGCAGAAGAGTATATTAGCAGAAAGTTGATCCAAATGGTTGAAAAAGGTGACTTGAAGACCATCAAATTAGAAAGTGGTGCATCTTCCCCCTCCCAAATTTTCTTTTCTAATGATACCATTGCCTTTACTCAAGGATATAGGAAAAATGTATAGTATATAAATAATTCTCTCTCACACTATGAAGTTGTTTCGGGATAGGATATAAGTTGGGCGAAGCCTTATAAATATTTTGGAAAGCTTTGTAACCCTGTCATATGGGGATGTATTCTTTGTATTCTTGTGATAAAGGAAGTCCATATTTCCTTCAAATATCTATGTGTACCCCTATTTTGGGGAAACACTAAAGCATCTTACTTCATAGAATTCATAAGCTAGATCAAAAGAACCTTTTCTACATGGAAGGGTAAGACTCATTCTATGGCAGAGTGAATCTGGCTAGTTAAACACATTTCGATATCCAAACTATTTTATTCATTCATGGTGTATATATAGACAACCTCACTGCTCAAGAGCATTAATATTTCAATGAGAAACTTCATATGGTTTGAAAATATCTTTTAGAAAAAAATTACAATAGTATCATATCAAAAATGTTGTATTCCATACAATCTTGGGGGTGTTGGCATTAAAAACCTAAAATTTTTCAATCAAGCTTTTCATGTGCAATTCATATGGAAGTTGGGAAAAACCAAATCAAAGTCCGTGGAGCTACTGAAAAATAGAGTATTGTACTGGTTCAAGACTAGAAGATTGAAATATATATATTCCTCGATATGGCCCGATCTAAAAACCATGTTTGAGAAGGATTATAATAATTCTCAGTGGCTTGTGAAAGAAGATTCATCTTGAATGTTATGGTAGGATAAATGGATTTCTTCTCTTATTATGAATAGAAGTAGTTCCCTCACCCACACTTATGATCTGAACATGTCTATCAAGGAACAAATGAGAAACATGGATCAACTTCTTGGAGGATATAAATGTGGATTTACATCATATAATATTCACGAAACATGACGATTTCCATGTTTGGGAACCTTCTCCAAGTGGTATCTTCGATTCAATGTCTTTCACTAATCATGAAATAAAGGGGAACCCAAACTGGATTGTGGAATTTAATTTTAAATGCATGCAACTGTCACGATATTCTCCAATCTGGAGAGTTTCCCACGGTTGTCATCCTATGGATGACTGTCTGCAACAAAGAGGAATCAATAACTGTTCTAGTTTCTATATATGTCACCGTCACATGGAGGACATTGACAACCTTTTATTATCATGTGATACAGCTTCAGAACTATGGAAATCAATGATCGATTTGTTTGAACGGCATCATCATTGAATAGACAGAATTGATAGGAAGCTTCACGAAATTCTACACTTTATGTTATCCATGAAACTCAAAAATCTTCTCCATATAGCTTTCACAGAACTGCTCCATATATTTTGGTGGGGGATAAATAAAGAAATTCATGACTGAAACATCTTTCATTTACTATCTGTTATCTCTGAAATTATTACAGCAATATAGATTTCCAATCCTATCCAAACAGGACATTGTAATAACTCTATTGGCGACTTCAGTATTCTATGGAGACTCAACATCCCAGGAAATTTCACCCCCTCTCGTTCCATGATTGAAATTTTATGGATTTTACCATTCATTGGATTGAAAAAATGCAACACCGATGGTGCCTCCAAAGGGAACCCTGGTCCATCAAGCTTTAGAGTTGTCACCCGGGACCATAATGGATCAATTATTGACTGCATCAATGGACTATATGGACACTGCACAGCCCTTGAAACTAAGATGACTGCTTTCGTTATCATTTCCCACATTGAGAAACAGGAGAACTAGAATACAATTTTTTTTGAATTTGTACAAGATTCAGACCACTAAAACATTACTCTCTTTTTTTGGTCATTCCTAATATTGGTTCTTCCCAACAGAAAACGTTTTTAATGAACCTCCAAATATATATAATTAAATTCAAAAATATAATAATATCAAATAAAATAATGGGTTTCCCCTAAGAAAAAATTTCTTTCACCTTATCTTGGTCGACTAACACTCTTTACACCAAGATGCGGTGACCCAAGAAGTGTACATGATCAATCAAAAAATGACACTTAGAGAGCTTGGATTATAGTTGATTCTCTCAAAGTGTACTCAGGATGATGTTAATATGTTGGATATGGTCGTTAGAAGTCCTAGAGTGTGCAAGTATTTGTGAGTACAAGAACTACCATAGACAAATCTAGTTATGGATGCAAGATACACTTATCAAGTCCATAAAACACTGCTTCTGGTTTCATCAACCCAAATGGCATCAGGAAAAAATAACATTGACTATACAATATTATAAATGTAGTCTTTCTAACATCAAAAGGTCAAAATCTCAACTGATGACATAAAAATCGCAAGTAAATCATTGAGAAGACGCAATTAACCCTAAACTCTAACACCCTAGTATTTAATAGTACGTTATCTCTTAAATGTAATTCAGTAGCATGCGCTACACGCACCACCGAGTTCAAGCGCATCACGACTTACCAAAATAGCTTCTCAAAAAAAAAGATATGAATAGTATTAACTGAATTTTGAATTTTATATAATCCATATAATTTTAACATCCATATTATGTGTTTTTTAGACATAATAAAAGAAAAAATTCAATTTTTTTGTTAAAATATATATTTTTAAAAAATTGAATATTTACTACCTTTTAATGGAGAACCCATATGAATTACTATATTTGAAACTGTTATATATTCAATTTGTCAAAATAAACATCTTATTTATAAGAATTAGATAAAAATATAGTTTGGATAAATTTGTTATGTTTTTCTGATAACTTTCATATTTTGTTGAATAGTGAAGGATAATAAATTTTAATTGAAATCAACATTTATAATCCAAATAATTTTAGTGTAATATTATACATTTTAATGGTTTTTGAGTATAATAAGATTATTTTTTTATCATTTAACCTAATATTGTTCATTGGATGTAATTTCACATTAAAACTAGACATAAACACATATCAATCTTCTGAAAGTTTTTACTTTTCAGAAACCCGCTTTCTGGTTTTGACAACGCGATTTAAATTTATATTAATTAATGAAACACCTATGTTATGAATTTGGTAAAATAGACATCATTTTTTAATTTTTAATACAAAAATTATCTTTGGGTGATTTTTTGGTATTTTTCTAAAAACATTCAATTTTTTTATGAATAGTGAAAAACAATTTGTTATTGTTTAAAATTGACTTTTATTTAAATAATAAATAATTTTTACATAAATTATTATTAAATACAAAATAAATAAATAATACCTATATAATTTCAAGGTAATTCATTGGATTCATATTATAAAAAGATTAGATATATAAAAGTTTATTGACCATTTTAACGTCTTTTACCCACCTTCTTCGCACATTTGCAAATTCGTATAAAATGTAATTTTACCGCTTCTATGATTTCAATTGGA
This sequence comes from Viscum album, assembly GCA_963277665.1. NCBI lineage: Eukaryota > Viridiplantae > Streptophyta > Magnoliopsida > Santalales > Viscaceae > Viscum > Viscum album. The sequence continues at coordinate 120,173,023 of OY728128.1, forward strand.
AACATATGAGAGAAATAGTTGACATCAGTAATTAAAATGGGGTTTAATAGGATGAAAATAATTTGTTAGTGAATTGTAACTTTTGAATTTTATTAACCATAGTTAAAAGTAAATAGGATAATTAAAGGTAAAAATGATATTATAATTACCCTAAAACATGTCCTAATCCAATTGTATAAGTTTATTGCGACCACATTAAACCATATAAATAAAATATGATACTTTTTATCCACATTTATTAGATTTGGACATTTTTTTAAAGAATCGTTAAAAGTGTTAAATTCAAATTTTAATAACTAATCCATTTTTAATATAGTGTTATATATAAGATAAATTCATCTATAAATTTATATTAGAAGATAAATATATTTACTGAATTAGAGTATTTTATTTATAAATTTTAGACATTAAATAATTTAATTTATTTATGACAAAATGATGATGTAGTAATAAATTTATTAATGAAATATTAAAATAATTGATATATAAAAATTAAAATAAATGTAAATCGAGTCATTTGATGCATTCCATGATTTTTATAGGTTAACTTGACATTTTAGGTACGATTCTACATATTTTTGTCTAATTCATAAAGTATTTATGACATTATAAATAATCAATTACTGAATAGTTTCAAAATTGACATAATTGAGTTTTTAATAAAAATACTATTTTTTAAATAATATAAAAATCCTACAAAAACTATTTTTTTCCCTAAATGACTTTTAAAATGATATATATGTCATTAATGAAACACGTGAGGTTATCTTGGCATTTTATATTATGTTTATTATACATGTAATATAAAATTACTAGAAAACATGGTAAAAGATAAATTATATTACTAAGAGTTAAATCTTAAAGATTTGGTAAATATTATGACCTAAACATGTCTAAAAATATTGGTTGAGAGGTTTTTGACCCACACCCACCTTATAAAATAATTAAATCTATTTTTATCTATAAGAAGAAATAAATTATTTTATAATTAAATAATATTTCTTGCATTTCCTAATGTGCCCCTCAACTCTCTTATAAAAGGTCACCACCCATTCATTTAATTCACACCTATAAAGACAATTGGATCAGTCAATACCAACACAAATCTCAACCCAACTACCCTCAATTCATCTTATAGGCCTTGATTTTTCTAGAAAGACATCATAAGGAGCCCTTTTGATCAAATCAAATAGAAGCACCCAAAGAAGTTGTAATAATTTCATCACCTCATTCAAAGTTTCTTTCTTCTTCCACTTCCTCTTTATTTTTATTTCCAAAAAAAATAATAACTTTAGTACCTTATACATACTATGATGTTATTATAAATATGGTACAAAAATATTCATTATTCTATCTATCCAATGAATTACAATGTCACCATACGTGTGTATGGACGACTTACCGTATCCATGTCATGGTGTAGTTTGTTATTCAACACATCATTATTTGAATCGGTATAATAACTAGAATAATTAATATAAATAAAAAATAAAAAATGTTAATTATTATATATATATGATATACCACCCAATTATATATTATTTCACAATCAATCGAATGATATCATCGCCCGTGCATACGTACGAATTACCATCTCCACAACGTGATGAGATTCATTTCTGTGTTCAACAATCAATGATGATTATAAAAATATATATTATTAATAAGTATGTAATATATGACATAATAATTATACTTCATATATATATATATATGTATATACATTCATATATATATATATATGGTTCCCTTACTTCCATTCAATATGGTATGAAAATGGAAACAACATTTTTGCAAACGATTAGACTACTGTCTCCATAAACAGTGTTTTACATTTCATTAATATATCTATAATAAATATTTACATTCTGAATATATATGATATATAAATCATGTTATATATTCTATAATTATGTAAATAATGATCTAAGTGATACGATCAAGAATAACAACTTTAAACACGTACGATAATGAAAGCGATTATTACCCAAAATGTTAATTTAACATGTAAATTATTATTAAATACGTAGTATAAAGTCATAAATGAATCATATATGATATCATAAATATTAATAAGGTTTTGGAATAATGTAATAACATATTATGTTTATTATAAAGGATCCTAATTGTATCCTCAACTAAAGAAAGTTTAAGGTAAATGTTAATTTCTAAATCTAATTATTATTTGAGATTGTTTATGCGTAAGTATTTACAGAGACATATTTATTATCCATGTCAAGATTCATAAAAGAGTTTACAAAAGGATTCTATTTATGGTAATATTTAGCTAAAACATAATTTTAAATGGATTAAATATTTCTTTTCCTAAATAAATCTCATTAATATCCTTGTTTTCAATATGGATTTATGGATTTATTTATATGGACATGAATGTTTTAAAATTTTAATTCCTTTAAAATGTCTCAAAGTGGTATCAGACACTTTGATTCGAAAATTTATTTTATATTTCTCCGTTTATAAATTGTTTGAGTTTTAAATGATTTCATGAAAATGTGATTTTTATCTCAAGAATTTTTACTGATCATTTTCAACTATGTCAAGAACCATTATTGGATATTATTCTTGATTGGACTCACATTCATTCATATCATTAATTATTTAACAACATTCATGTTCATGTTATGAACCTTTTCAATTCAAACACACATTCATGGAAAAAAAATTCAATTTGAAAATCATACTATAATCTCTTTCTTATGTGATATATTTAATATGATTCTTGTCACATAACAATGTTGAATTCATATAATAATGCATACATACTCAACTCTCATGACCTATAGAGCCATGATTCATGTCTCTAAAAATACAAAAATCGATAATCAGAGTAGGAAACATGAGATTCACTCATGGATAATTAATGTCAAAATTAAACAACACATACCAATTAAATATCGCACTGAGGGTACTTGGGGTTTCACCCATACATGGATTAGATACATCCATGCATGATCTAATTCCCAAGGTCTAACTCTTATAAGTAAAATTTCTACCTTTCCCAAACAGTAAGATAGATGAAAAGAAAAGTACACTCCTTCTATACCATTTTTAATCTTTAAGCCCAGGTTCCACACACCAGTACACTTTCCCAGCTCATTACATAACCTAAAAGGTGCTTTCCCATGGGCTAGATATTGCCAACTCGAATAGACTCTCTAATTTTGATCATGGGGAGGCTATAAAGATTTATAATGTAGAACAATGGTGGAAATAAGTAATTTATAACAAAATTTTATATCCAATTTCAAATGAAAGAAGAAACACATAATAGCCAACAATAGAAATACAATAAACCTAACTAAATAATCATAATGTCATGGGAAATATGTTTCAAGTGATAATCTACAAAAAACCAAAATAAATCGACAATGATAACTCCCAAGGGGGACCAAACACCAATTCTAATTCCCTTGTCCATTATCCTTTTAGACACCAAAATCTATTATATATCCCTACCCCATAACCTATTTTATGACCATGAAATCTATTTTTGTTCTGATTAAGAATCATTTGTTGGTTGTGAGTACAATTTCCTATGCCAACACCTAATGTTTCCAAAACAATATCCAATAATTAATTGTGTATACAATTTTATAATGAAAAATGTATAATAAATAATGAAAATTCTTTACATCAATTGAATTACTCTATATTTAACCACATAAATCGTGGGTTACCAAGGACAATTTAACTATCAATTCTGAAAAAAACTTTTTCTAGAGTTTGAACCTTTCAAAATATCATGCATATCAATTATCATTAAATTTCACATCACATCACATTGAATGGGAAGCATATTCCAATTAAACATTTGGGCATATAACACATGTATAAAATCCCATGGGTAGTTGGAGCCTCAATCTTAATCCCACATCACATCAACCACATGATTATTTTGATCCTTAGTCCTTATCCCATACTCATCATCCCATATGGGTATTTGGAGCATCATTCCATATCCCACGCCCCATTTTACACTATGGATAATCATATTATCATCCATTTTACACACTCGAATGTCACATGTATCACACATTTATGACATATATCATATATATCATGGTTAATAAACATTAACCTTGTTATAAATATTCAAATAATTATATTATATTTTAATTATAAACATAAATCATGATCAATACATTAGTACAATGTAAATAATATGAAAAATCTCTATTATTCCATTATCAACATTTAACCATTTAACCCATTAATTAAATAACTAATTAAATAATCCCAATACAAAATAAAAATATCCCATTAATTAGTTCACCAATTAATTAATCCTTATTAATTTTTCAATTACACAGTCTATTAATTGAAAAATTCTATTTCTCCATTAATCAATCAATCCCCCCATAATAACAATACAATAATTAATTAAGTAATTAATAAATCGAATTCAAAAATCATAACATTCCTCTAATTAATTAAATAATTAATTAATAAAAATTCTAAAACATATCATTCCGTTAATCAATTAATATATTGATTAATAGTTTTATACAATCATAAAATTCAAGTAACTAAGTAATTAATTAATTAATCATTTTCAGCCAATTTAATAAACACAATAATTCCCATTAATTAATTCCAGAATTACATAATCTCATTAAATTTTACCACAAATAAATTAATCAATTAATTTACTCAAATTATGTTTCAATTTTAAAATATGACATTTGAAAATATCAATTCATATGCGCAATTGGAATAAAAAATATGGGAATTGAATTTAAACCACAGACCATAAATCATTAACAAGTGATTTCCCATTGAAAATATCAAAAACTGAAATAGAAAAGTAAAACCCATGTTGGAGAATAATACAGTGAATCAAATACATGAAAAAAGAAAAAATAGATCATTATACATCAATATAAGATCTATATATAACAACAACATGTAAAACTCCCATCAACAGTTGGGATAAACATGGGAGAGATGAGGAAACAACATGTGATTAGGATCTATTATCAAGATATGTGAATATCCTTAATCCTAGATTAAAATAATCAAATCATTGGTATATGTCCTTGTAATCAATTATAGATCCACCTAATACAATATAAATTGTTTAGGTCTGAGTAAGGGTCAAATTTGGGTTAATTTTTGGGGATTAGGAATTTTAAATCTATTTTTAGGTTAATTAAAAACCCACACATGCATTCCATGGTATGAGTGAATTGTTTTTCAAACCATGTTTCTTAACAATGCACTTATTCTACGTGTGGGGGCATGGTTACTCTTATGAGGGTGCACATTTTGGAAAATCATGCGGTATTTGTTAAAATCACACTATTTATGTCTATATGGTTTTCTTATATGGGCACACATATTGAGGAAAATGTGTGCCAACCATGCACAACCCCTACTATTTCAAAAAACATCAAATTTACAACCAAAAAAAACTTATATAAAACACAAAAAAATTACTCAAATAATGAAAAAAATTCATTGTATATGATCTTGAGTTATCTATGGAAATTAAAAGGAAGAAAGGTTCATTTTTTAATTTTTATTTCATAACATATTATAGGCGTAAAATTTATGGAAAATTGTCAAAAATCTAATAAATTTGAATAATAAGTTCAAAAAAAAAAATTCCTAAAAATACGTTTTAAAAAAATTTGTGATTTTCTTACACCTTAGATTATATTATTAACCATTATGTAATCTCATTTTTTGATATTATCCACTGAAATGATTTTCAATTTTTTAAATAGTCAGTAGGGGTAAAAATAAAGTTGAAATATTAGAAATTATAGCTTAGTATTATTCCAAATATAGAATCAAGTTTTTCATATTATAACAACATGATTTGGGGAATTGAATTTAAAATTTTTCTCACAAACACGATATAAAATAAGGATGATAAAGTCGAAATGTTAAAAAGTTTTCACAGATTTTAAAGAATTTCAAAATAAAATTTCTTGAAATAAACTAAATTGGTTTAAAATTTGTTTAGTTGAAATAATTATATATGAAAAAAAATTCAAATTATAATTTACCCATATAAATATATTATATGAGTTGTCAATTTTCAATTGAAATTCATTATTTTTCACTATTCACCAATAAATGGATGTTTACATAAAAAACAACCAGATACCCAAAGCTAATTTTAGGACAATTAAAAAAATTTATTTTGTAAAATAATAATTATAAATTATTAGAAATTTATTTTTAATATACGTCCTCCATTAGAATGATGTAAAATTTAATTTTAGAAAAAGACATATTATTGTTTGTAAAATTATATTCATTCTAATCTATCATCATGAAATCCCATAATATGAATGATAAAACGTTTATTGAATATATGATTGATATATTTCTTATAAATATTTCATAAAAATTACTTTTCATAATTTATTCATAAAAAACATATTTGTTCATAAGAAAATAATGATTTCCATAAAAATAATATCATTATTTTCATATAGTTCATACATTCTTTTAAAAATAATTGGCTTCCAATGAATTTCATTTGTAAAACATTATAATTTTTTTTTCAAAATTTTGTAATTATGTTTTATACACTCCATTAAAACATTTTGGTGATAACTATTGTAACAATTTCATAATAGTATATAGTAGTTCGGTAAACCATTGTCTATCATATAACACAAACTATTCAAGTATATCGACATTTTTTATAAACAAAATCTAAACATAGTTATACATGTACTATAAGATAATATAATTATTGTTTTAGTACATGATTAGCAAGATTTTGTATAGAAATAAAGCATAATCTTGTCACGACCCGTCCTCGGGGCCCGTGCCGTGACTACCCAAAGCACGCCCTACATAGGCCAGGGGCTGACGACTAGCACCAAGGCGTAAATACCAACAAAAGGGAAGGAATTGCCTTTGAAAAGTAAACAAGCACCACAGAGTAAGCAAGCGGAAAAGTAAACACTAAGTAAAAACGGTACAAGATGTGCTGAAAGTAAAAAGGGGCCGGAAATAGAAGCCCAACTGTAAAGTACAACTAAAAGGAAAAAACTGCAACTAAAAAGAAAAGCCGCAGCGTCGAGCCGTCCTCAGGAATTCCCACCTGATGGGTTGGTACAGATAGCCTCCACTGCTCCTCGGGTCCACCTAACCGCTCCGAGTACGTCTCGCACAGTGGTCCACCTCCAGGTACTCTCCTGCTCCGCACGCCTCCACCACGATCAGCGCTGTCCGTCGTCTGCAACCAACACAATGTAGTGCGGGCATAGCCCGTGTAGGGGTGAGTATAAGCTACTCAATATGGACCCCAAGACCCGCGAAGGTCTCCCGAAATCCTCAAAGGATAATCCACAAAGGAAAGATACAATCACGAAGTATCATCTGACATGGCTTAGGTATATGCCCATACATATACCTAAGTCATCAATTCCCGTTCGAATCCAATGTTCGAGCCCAAGCACAACCCAGTCCACACAGGAAGGAAAACGTATACCCACATAGGATAGCTCAACACAATCAACAAAGGAGAGTAAACAGTAAATCCACACAGGATAGCTCAACACAAACCACAAAGGAGAGTAAACAGTAAATCCACACAGGATAGCTCAACACAGTCCACAAAGGAGAGTAACACAAGATTCAGCTCACACAGGTATACTTCTTCGGATGACGATAAAGATGATCACTGATCCATCTAAGTCGTCGGACCCACGAAGGATCGATAGGTAACTAACCCCCGCAATGACCCACATAAGATCGGGCCCACACAGGACCTGTAGGCGCTGGCTCACACAGAACCGCTGAGCGCGGACCCACACAAGATCGGACCCACAAAGGATCGGGCCCACATAGGACCTGTAGAACTGATCCACGTAGGATCACTGAGTGTCGTAGTCGTCGCAGTCCACTGAGGATCTCTACACAGTCGTCGTCGCAGTCCACTGAGGATCTCTGCACGGTCGTCGCCGCAGTTCACTGAGGATCTCTGCACGGTCGTCGCTGTCGAAGAAGCATTCGCAACCAGCTCTAGGGTTCCCGCACACAGCAAGCTCGTTCGGGAGGGTCCGCTCCACGAGCCGAGAGGCCGATATATGAACTGTCACAAAGACCTAAGTTGATGTATCCAAAAGTTCCGTATCGTCAACAGGAACTCAATGTCGCAGACGGCGCGTCAATCGGACGCCCGGTCTGAGAGTTATTGGCTTTTTTGTCCCAGGGGCCTGGTTGGTTTTTAAGGCAAAACCAACCCGACCGTACTCCACCTGCGTCCAATTCTTGAGTGGAGTGTGCCAAAAGATCCGTATGACATAGAGGAATTCAACGAAGCTGACGGCACGTCAATCGGACGTCCGTAGCTCATGATATGAGTGTTTCCGCCCCGAGGGCCCGGTTGGTTTCGTGTACGAACCAACCCGGCCGAACTCAAAGTATTCCGAAACCTTGAGTGCGATATACCGAAACGACCGTCTCGATCCAAGGATCGTTTTTCCTCTGACGGAGAGTCGTTTGAAGGCCCGTAGCTCAAGATACGACCATTTTAATGAAAACCATCCGAAGACGGGGGGTCCGGGCCCGGGCCGACCTTGCCCGACCCCCCTGGGTCGGCCGAACCGGGTCAACCCGGTCTGACCCGGTCCGGGCCGGCCAGGGCGCGGCCCGGCCAGTCGGAGTGGCCTGGCTCGGCAAACCCAGCTCGGCTCGGCTGAGCGGCGCGGGGGGGAGCCGCCACCCCCGCGTGACGCCCCCGCGGCACCCGCGGGGTGTCGGCCAGACAACAGGACACGGCTGAAGCCGCGTCCCGAGTGATGCGGGGGGGAGCCGCCGCCCCAGCGGGACACCCACGTGGTGTCTCCCTGGCGCCGGACGCGGCTTCAGCCGCGTCCCGCGAGCGCCACCGCCGCGGCCGGAGCCGCGGCGGTCTCGTCCGGCGGCGTGCCGGGCGCCGCCGCCGGCTTCCGCGGGCCGCCGGAGTCGCTCTGGTGGTCCGATTTTCTTCCCGTCTGCGCCGTTGCTCCTCCCGGGTTCCGTTCTTCACTGCGGGATCGTCAAACATCCATTGCGGCACGTTCCTTCCTCGCCCGTCAAATCCGCACAAAAACGAAGAATGACGGAGGGTCGTCGGGCCGTGTTCGTTTGGCCCGCACCCTCCGCCTTAGAGATAAAAAATATGAGGAATTAAAGTTCAACACATGAACGCATATCCGAAACAATTTTTAATGAAATAAAATTGTTTCATAAAATGGGTTCCCCATTTGAACGGTAACAACAATTTTAATAAATTTAAAATTGTTCACAAAACCATTTCTTTATCTTTTTAAAGAAACATTTACGGGAAGATAAAAAGGGGTAATTCCAAAAATAAAATCCCTACCTCGTAGTCGTCGCGCGTGAGCGTTCTTCGCGGAATTGCTCGTCGCGGAAGGTGGAGGTCGTCGCATCGTCGCGTCGTCGCGGAACACGGCGTTGAGTCGGAGAACTCAACGGACCATGAAACAGCAGATTTAATTTAATTAATTAAATCCGTGTTTTGGTATAGAACCACGAAGGAGATTAAAAAGAAAGTCTGAGACTCTTACCTCAAGCAGCCGATCGAAGATCCGTCGCGGAGGAAGAGTCGTCGCAGAATAACGTTGCAGAAAGGGAACTTCGGCGTCGCGGATCGCGACGTCGCGTCATCGATTTGTGGGTTCGGCGTTCTTCGCGTTCTTCGCGTTCTTCGCGAAAGAGGATGAAGGTTCACGGATCCTCTCTCAACGAGTAATCCTCCAAAAGATAGGTTGGTCTTATTTTATTATTATGCCAACACACGAAAAGGGGTAAGTAACGACCCATCAATTCGTTGAATTAATTCAACGAAAGAAACAACTCATTTAATTTATGAAATAAACTGCCCAATTAAATGGTCTGTTAAGAATTTAAGAAAACGCGTCAGTTGACTTTCATAATGACGGGTTTTCGCGGGTGCGTTACTTAGCGGAAAGAAACGGTGGGGCTCGTGCGGGCCCCACCTCACAAATATCCTACCAAGGGGGTAGGATATTTCTGGATAGCATCCTATCCGGATCAACTCAGTTTAAGCCATCTTTAAGTGTCTTCAAGTGGCTTCCAAGTGGCTTAAGTGAAATAAAATAAAGTTGTCGCAAAATTATTTAATTTCTTAACTTTAAGCCCGAAAATTAAAAACCACACCCGAGAAAATGCAACTCCGTAAGAGGCATTTCTAAGCGAATATCGGTGCTGCGATTTCATCGGTGCCCTCAGAATTCGATTCCGGGCACCGGTCCAAAAGTTAGAAAAACCCACTCGTCTGTTCACTAAACGTACCCGAGCCAAACTTCGGAAAATGATTCCGGGCACACCGGGCCTCGGAATCCGGTGCCATCAGAAACTGCGCTCTTGTAAAATTCCAAAGAAAATTAAGAAAAAAATTTCCTTGAAATTTACGGGTCTTTACATTACTCCCACCTCAGGGCTTTACGTCCCCGTAAAGATACATCAAAAACTAGGGAAACAAATGTGGGTACTGAGCACGCATCTGAGCCTCTCGCTCCCATGTGCTCTCCTGGAGGTTCTCGTGCTGCCATCTGATGCGCACAAGAGGAATTGATCACCCACGTAGGACCCGCTCTTGTCGATCCTCTATCTCCACCGGGACCTCCGTAAAAGTCTCCCCATCATCCACGTCTAGCTCCCCATAGTCAATGATATGCGTCAGGTCATGCACGTATCTCCTCAGCTGAGATACGTGGAAGACATCGTGCACCCGGTGCAACTGAGGTGGCAGATCCAGGTGATAAGCCACCTCGCCAACCCTACAGAGGACCTGGAAAGGCCCGATGAAGCGTGGAAACAACTTTCCGCCTCGGCCAAATCTCCGCAAACCACGTTGAGGTGAGACCTGCAAGAAGACATAGTCGCCGTCCTCGAACTCTAGTGGTCTCCGCCTCCTGTCAGCATATGACTTCTGCCGGCTCTGTGCTGTCCTCATCCGCTCCTGGATGACCTGGACCTTCTCTGTCGTGGCCCGGACCATCTCTGTTCCCATAAGTGTTGACTCCCCAGGGTCTGTCCAGCACAAAGGAGATCTGCAAGGCCTGCCGTACAACGCCTCATAGGGTGCCATCCCGATGGTGGAGTGGTAGCTGTTGTTGAACGCGAACTCCACCAAGGGTAGGTGGTCCTCCCAGCTGCGACCAAAGTCGAGGACACATGCGCAAAGCATGTCCTAGAGAGTTTGAATGGTCCTCTCCGTATGACCATCCATCTGAGGGTGAAAGGCGGTGCTCAGACGTAGCCGCGTCCCGAACGTCTCCTGCAACCCCTTCCAAAGCCGGGAAGTAAAGAGACCATCCTGATCGGAGATGATAGTCGATGGCACACCGTGAAGCCGTATAATCTCCTGAACATAGAGACGCCCCAATCTCTCCACTGAGCTCTGCTCTCGGATGGGTAAGAAGTGTGCCGACTTGGTGAGTCGGTCAACAATCACCCAAATGGAGTCGTGACCTCTGGAAGTGCGTGGAAGTCCAGTCATGAAGTCCATAGATATCTCGTCCTGTACCAAGCCTGCTGGTACCTGATGCTCTGCCTTCACCTGCTGGCAGGTGAGGCACCGTGAAACGAACTCTGCCACAGGCTTCTTCATGCCCGGCCACCAGTGCTGTCGTCTGAGATCCTGGTACATCTTCTCCACTCCTGGATGTACCACCAAAGGAGAAGTGTAAACCTCTCTCAGCACCTCCTCTCATAAAGCGACTGGTACCAAGGTACGTCCTCTTAAAAGGATGTCGTGCTCTGCTCCAAGGGAGAAACCATCAGGTGCATGTCCCGAGGATATATGTGCACGCCGCATCTCACAGTCACTGCCCCCCGTTGTGCCTCTCTGACCCACTGCAGTAGTGGAGGAGAGACTGTGAGAGACTGAAGGAAGGCTGCTCCATCTCTATCCACGAAGGATATCTGCAAAGCGGCTAGCTTCTCTGTCGCCTCCTCAAGTAGCTGGATGCCCGTCCTCCTGCTGAGGGAATCAGCTACCACGTTCCCCTTCCCAGGAGTATAGACTATCTCAAAGTCATAGTCCTGGAGGAACTCGAGCCATCACCGCTATCTCAGGTTTAGGTCCTTCTGAGAGAAGATGTACCTGAGACTCTGATGGTCAGAAAAGACTGTAAAGCGCTCGCCCATCAGATAGTGCTGCCATGTCTTCAGAGCGAAGACCACTGCTGGCAAATCCAGGTCATGGGTGGCATAGTTCTGCTCATGCGGCCTCAAATAACGTGATCCTTATGCAATCACGGCCCGCTCCTGCATCAGGACACACCCGAGTCCGGTCCCTGATGCATCACAGTAGACTACGTATCCAACTCCCTCCTCAGGAAACCTCAAGATAGGTGCGCTGGTCAACCTCTGCCTCAGCTCCTGGAAGCTCTGCTGACATCTGTCTGACCACACGAAGGGCTTCCCCTTCTTCATCAACGCTGAGAGTGGGGCCGCAACTCTAGAGAAGTCCAGCACAAATCTTCGATAGTATCCGGCTAGGCCCAAGAAACTCCGCACCTCTGTCACACTCTTGGGTGGCTCCCAAGCTAGCACTGCCTCAATCTTTGCGGGATCTACTGCAACTCCCGCCTCAAAAATGACGTGCCCCAAGAAGTGGACCTCACGTAACCAGAACTACCACTTCGAGAGATTTCCATAAAGCTGGTGCTCTCGGAGTGTGTCTAGTACAACCCACAGGTGGTAGGCGTGCTCCTCCTCCATCGTCGAGTACACCAAAATGTCGTCGATGAAGACCATGACAAATCGATAGATGTATGGCTGGAAGATCCTGTTCATGAGGCTCATGAACACTGCTGGAGCGTTGGTTACACTGAAAGGCATAACCAAGAACTCATAGTGGCCATACTGACATCTGAAGGTCGTCTTCTGCACATCCTCGTCTTGAACTCTGAGCTGATGATAGCCTGACCTGAGGTCTATCTTCGAAAACCACCGTGCTCCCTTGAGCTGATCGAAGAGGTCATCAATCCTTAATAGCGGATACATGTTCCTCACTATCACCTGGTTCAGGCGACGATAATCGACACACAATCGCAAGCTCCCATCTGCCTTCTCAGCGAACAATATCGGGGAAGCCCAGGGTAAAACACTGGGTCGGATGAACCCCTTGCCCTGCAAGTCCTCCAACTGTACCTGTAGCTCTCGAAGCTCGGCGGGGGCCATCCGATATGCTGGAGTGGATATCGGGGCTGTCCCGGGGTACATGTCAATATAAAATTCTATCTCTCTATGAGGAGGTAGCCCTGGAACGTCATCGGGGAAGACGTCCGCATACTGATCCACCACTGCAGGAAAACTAGGACTCTGCACGTCAACTGCTCCAAGGATGAGGCTAGCCAACTGATTAGTGATGGGCTGACCTCTCCTCTGCGTGAGTCCATCCTATGCTGCTAAGGCTCCCTTCTCGCTGGTGAAGGTGAACCTGCTCCCATCGGTGCACACACATCGCACCTTACGCCTAATGCAGTCAATCTGTGCATGGACCGTAGATAACCAATCCATGCCCAAGATGACGTCGTAAGGCCTCGACGCCGCTACTAGAAGATCCCGGCCGAAGCTCTAACCTCCTAGAGTAAGCTCACACTTCCGTCACCAGTGCGTAATCATCGAGTCTCCTCCCGTAGGAGTCTCTAGCTGTAAGGATCAAGCCAACCGCACTGTCGGAATCTCCGAGCACCGAACAAGGGCAGTGGCTATGAAAGAGTGACTCGATCATGTGTCTATCAGAACTGCATCAAGGGTGGAATAGACACAGATCATACCTCGAATCATCTCTGGCACGCCGTGGTCGTAGGCCTCTACTGCCTGGAGCTGTGCCTGTCTCTGCCCGCCAGCTCCCTGTGGTCGGCGCGGGCCTCCTAGTGGTGGTGGTGGCAGAGCCTCAAAGCGTCGCCCACCACCTGCTGCTCGGCCAACTCCTCTGCCTCGTCTGCCTCCTCCCTATGGACCGCCACGGTCGACCCTCTTCCTCTTCCTGGGTCGCCCCTCCACCGTCTGCTGTTCCTCGGTACGATGTGTCGGGTAGTCACGATCCATGTGGCCCTGCCCGCCGCAGGAGTAGCACTGCCTGCCTCTCGAAAGACTGGCCCCACGGTGTGTGCCCCGCACTGCTGAGCCAGTGTCTCGAGGTCCTCTGCCAGAAGGTCTGGTCTACGTGGAACCCTGAGTCATCCGTCGGCTACCAGCTGTGGAAGAATCTGCTACCTGCCGCCCTGTGGTAGGTCTCCTTGTGGACTCAGCCTAGAAGCTCTCGATCAGAAGGGCTCACTCCAGCACTCCCTCCTAGGTCGGGATGCTGAGGGAGATCAGCGATGCCCTGATCTCGTTTCTCAATCCCTGCTCGAAGGTCCGGGCCCGGAAGAAGGGGTCACGTACCATGTCGGTAGAGTAGCGAGAAAGATCTGTGAACCTAACCGCGTACTGAGCGACCGTCAAGCTGCCCTGCCGCAACTGAAGAAGCTCCTGAATGCCCACTGCTCGGAGGGTGGCCGGGACGAACTCTGAGCGGAAGGGGCTCTCGATGTCTGTCCAGATGAGGGAGGCTTCATCGTGTACCTAGAGCATCAAGCTCCACCATCGCCCTTCTTCTGTGTGCAATCGGCTCGCTGTGAGGATCACCATGAGGTCTGCTGGTGTCCTCACTAGCCTGAAAACTCGGACGACCGCCTCCAGCCAGTCCTCGGCTACCTGGGGGTCCGTCTCCCCATGGAACCTGGGTGGTCGCTAGCGCTGGAACTCGTGCAGAGCTCCGAGGCATTGTGCATCGTCAGCTGGCAGTGCTGGAAGCATTGGGGGCTTGGCGGGTAAAGGTACCGCCGGTGCCTCTGCTGTCAACGGGCCCTGTACCGAGGCCTCATCACTCGGCGGGCTATCGTCGCGCTCTACTCTCGGAACCCTAGTTGGCTGCTGTCGTCGGACCATATTGAAAAGGAAACAATTGCGCCATGGTCAGAACTGTATACCTGGTGAGCTGACACAAGTAATCACAAAGAAAACATGAAACACACATGAAATCAATGTTTTCGTGCATTAAGCCGGAAATCAGAAGTCAGGGTCCTGGTGTACAGATACGTCGGCCGCCGCACCAACACTGGACTCCCTGGACTGATAACCACACCCAATACGCTAAACAGTATTGCTTCACATAGAATAATGATCAGAGTATTCGGTAGAACCGACCACCTCTGATACCAATTTGTCACGACCCGTCCTTGGGGCCGGTGTCGTCACTATCCCAAGCCCACCCTCCATAGGCCAGGGGCTGGCGACTAGCACCAAGGCATAAATCCCAACAAAAGGGAAGGAATTGCCTTTGAAAAGTAAACAAGCACCACAGAGTAAGCAAGCGGAAAAGTAAACACTAAGTAAAAAATGGTACAAGCTGTGCTGAAAGTAAAAAGGGGCCGGAAATACAAGCCCAACTGTAATGTACAACTGAAAGGGAAAAATAGCAACTGAAAAGAAAAGCCGCAGCATCGAGCAGTCCTCTGGAAGTCCCACCTGAAGGGTGGGTACAGATAGCCTCCACTGCTTCTCAGGTCCACCTGACCACTCTGAGTACATCCCACCCAGTGGTCCACCTCCAGGTACTCTCCTCCTCCGCACGCCTCCACCACGATCAGCGCTGTCCGTCGTCTGCAACCAACACAACGTAGTGCGGGCATAGCCCGTGCAGGGGTGAGTATAAGCTACTCAGTAGGGACCTCGAGACCCCCGAAGGTCTCCCAAAATCCTCAAAGGATAATCCACAAAGTAAAGATACAATCACGAAGTAACATCTGACACGACTTAGGTATATGCCCATACATATACCTAAGTCATCAATTCCCGTTTGGCTCCAACATCCGAGCCCAAGCACAACCCAGTCCACACAGGAAGAAAAACGTATACCCACACAGGATAGCTCAACCCAATCCACAAAGCAGAGTAAACAGTAAATCTACACAGGATAGCTCAACACAAACCACAAAGGAGAGTAAACAATAAATCCACACAGGATAGCCTAATACAATCCACAAAGGAGAGTAACACAAGATTCAGCTCACACATGTATACTTCTTCGGATGACGATAAAGATGATCACTAAGCCATCTAAGTCGTCGGACCCACGAAGGATCGATAGGTAACTAACCCCTGCAATGACCACCACAGGATCGGGCCCACACAGGACCTGTAGGCGCTGGCTCACACAGAACCGATGAGCGCGGACCCACACAGGATCGGACCCACACAGGATCGGGCCCACACAGGACCTGTAGCACTGATCCACATAGGATCACTGAGTGTCGTAGTCGTCGCTGTCCACTAAGTATCTCTGCACAGTCGTCGTCGCAGTCCACTGAGGATCTCTGCACGGTCGTCGCCGCAGTCCACTGAGGATCTCTGCATGGTCGTCGCTGTCGAAGAAGCAGTCGCAGCCAGCTCTAGGGTTCCCGCACACAGCAAGCTCATTCGGGAGGGTCAGATCCACGAGCCAATAGGCCGATACATCAATTGTCACAAACACTGAAGATGATGTATCCAAAATTTCTGTATCTTCAACAGGAACTCAACATCGTAGACGGCGCGTCAATCGGACGCCCGGTCTGAGAGGTATTGGCTTTTTCGTCCTAGGGGCCCAGTTGGTTTTTATGGAAAAACCAACCCGACTGTACTCCACCTACGTGCAAACCTAGGGCGGGAGTGTGCCAAAAGATCTGTCTCACATAGAGGAATTCAACGAAGCTGACGGCACGTCAATCAGACATCCGTAGCTCAAGATATGAGTGTTTCCGCTCCGAGGGCCCGGTTGGTTTTGTGTACGAACCAACCTGGCCGAACTCAATGTATTCTGAAACCTTGAGTGGGATATAAAGAAACGACCGCCTCGATCCAAGGATCGTGTTGCCACTGACGACGAGTCGTTTGGAGGCACGTAGCTCAAGATACAACCATTTGAACGAAAACCGTCCGAAGACGGGGGGTCCGGGCCCGGGCCGACCTGGCCCGATCCCCCCTGGGTCGGCTGAACCGGGTCACCCCGGTCTGAACCGGGTGAACCCGGTCCGACCCGGCCGGTCGGAGCGGCCTGGTTCGGCCGAGCGGCGCGGGGGGGGGGGGGGGAGCCGCCACCCCCGCGTGACACCCTCATGGCACCTGCGGGGTGTCGGCCAGACAACCAGACGCGGCTAAAGCAGTGTCCCGAGTGACGCGGGGGGCAGCCGCCGCCCCCGCGGGACACCCGCGGGGTGTCTCCCTGGCGCCGGACGCGGCTTCAGCCGCGTCCCACGAGCGCCGCCGCCGCGGCCGGTGCTGCGGCGGTCTCGTTCGGCGGCGCGCCCGGCGCCGCCGCCGGCTTCCACGGGCCGCCAGAGTCGCTCTGTTGGCCCGATTTTTTTCCCGTCTGCGCCGTTGCTCCTCCCGGATTCCGTTCTTCACTGCGGGATCGTCAAACATCCGTTGCGGCACATTCCATCGTCGCCCGTCAAATCCGCCCAAAAACGAAGAACGGCAGAGGGTCATCAGGCCGTGTTGGTTTGGCCCGCACCCTCCGCATTAGAGATAAACAACAGGAGGAATTAAAGTTCAACACATGAATGCATATCCGAATCAATTTTTAATGAAATAAAATTCTTTCATAAAACGGGTTCCTCATTTGAACGAAAACAACAATTTTAATAAATTTAAAATTGTTCACAAAACCAGTTCTTTATCTTTTTAAAGAAACATTTACGGGATGATAAAAAGGGGTAATTCCAAAAATAAAATCCTTACCTCGTAGTCGTCGCGCGTGAGCTTTCTTCGCGGAATTGCTCGTTGCGGAAGGTGGAGATCGTCGCATCGTCGCGGAAGGGCGTCGCGTAGTCGCGGAACACAGCGTTGAGTCGGCGAACTCAATGGACCATGAAACAGCAGATTTAATTTAATTAATTAAATCCGTGTTTTGGTATAGAACCACGAAGGATATTAAAAAGAATGTCTGAGACTCTTACCTCAAGCAGTCGATCGAAGCTCCGTCGCGGAGGAAGAGTCGTCGCAGAAGAACGTTGCAGGAAGGGAACGTCGGCGTCGCGGATCACGGCGTCGCGTCGTCGATTTCTGGGTTCGGCGTTCTTCGCGTTCTTCACGAAGGAGGATAAAGGTTCAAGGATCCTCTCTCAACGAGTAATCCTCCAAAAGATAGTTTGGTCTTATTTTCTTATTATGCCAACACACAAAAATGGGTAAGTAACGACCCATCAATTCGTTGAATTAATTCAACGAAAGAAACATCTCATTTAATTTACGAAGTAAACCACCCAATTAAATGGTCTGTTAAGAATTAAAGAAAACGCGTCAGTTGACTTTCATAATGACGGGTTTTCGTGGGTGCGTTACTTAGCGGAAATAAAAGGAGGGGCTCGTGCGGGCCCCACCTCACAAATATCCTACCAAGGGGGTAGGATATTTCTGGATAGCATCCTATCTGGATCAACTCAGTTTAAGCCGTTTTTAAGTGGCTTCAAGTGGCTTCCATGTGGCTTATGTGAAATAAAATAAAGTTGTCACAAAATTATTTTATTTCTTAACTTTAAGCCCAAAAATTAAAAACCACACCCGAGCAAACGCAACTCTGGAAGAGGCGTTTCTGAGCGAATACCGGCGCTGCGATTTCATCGGTGTCCTCGGAATTCGATTCTGGGCACCGGTCCAAAAGATAGAAAAACCCGCTCGTCCGTTCACTGAACGTACCCGAGCCAAACTTCGGAAAATGATTTCGGGCACACCGGTCCTCGAAATCCGGTGCCGTTAGAAACGACGCTCTTGTAAAATTCCAAAAATAATTAAGAAAAAAATTTCCTTGAAATTTACGGTTCTTTACAAAGCTGGTGTATCATGAAATTAAGTTCATCAATGAAATTTAATTAATTCATAAAATAATATTTCATAAATACCCGGAACATTATACACATCCTTTATAAAATTAATTGAACAACCGCAAGATATTTATTACACAAAATAATAGTCACATATGAGATTAGAAAATCCATGATAGGGATGGTGAGTTAGTAGTCACTAAAAAACCAATTATCAATTCATTTCCCCTTCCCCAGTATGTGAACTCTAATCACAAATAGGATTAAATAATAATGTCAGATAAAGTGTGAAAATACACACATGACATAAGGTATGATAAAAGTTTCAATAATAATTTTTATTTATTGAATAAATCTTTATGAGTAATTACTATGATCATACTACACAAAATCCTATTTTTCAAAAATAATAATTTTTATTGGAGTATGAATATTTTCCTAAACATCAATTATATGAAAACAAATTACAAGGTGATATAGATAAAAACATTTTATAGAATGCCTCTAATGTGATTTAGGTATAGAAAAAAAAAACTCTACAATATGCATTTTTATATATCTATATCATTTCTATATTGAGACTAATACTAAATTAATTGTGTCTCAATTTAGGAAAATGGTAAAAACATCCTATTGTTTATTGCAATTCATGAGGTCTCTCCTTGACTCATCAACTCTATTAGGGATTTTTCATATTATGTTATCCTCTCAAAATTTTAATTTTTGATTTGGAGGGAAGGATATTTAGATCATGTTATATGCGATTAATTAACATTTAATAACATGATGAGGACTTATTTTGAGGTTTAATAATTGTTTACATAGAAATAATTTGAGATTGGAGGACTCAAATGATTAATAATATATTTGAAAAAATTCATTCAAAAAATATATATACCTTCTATGTTGAAGTTTGATCTAGAGAACAATGAATGGGGTTTGAGTGGATTGATCATTCAGAGAGGCCCTTCTAAGATATGGAAGTGATATTGAATACCAGTTTGATCTTATCCTTACCTAAGTCATGTATGTAGTATAATATATGTTGTGATGCATAAAAAGTACTAATTAATATTGTTTTGATATTATATTGTCAACTAGTATAATATATTTCAAGAAAGACGAGGCCACGTGAGTGAAGATATTGAATATAAAATAGGTTGTTGGTTGTGGATATGATATTATTTTTATTTAAACTATGTTAAGAAGTATTTGATATATATTCTCATTACATGTCCCTATCCATCAGCTGAAAAGGTGGGTTGAGTAGTTGAAATCCATTTATTTTAATTTTTTTTTTCGTGGTTGTTCGAAAACATAGTTTTAACTCATGTACGAGGCCAATGGTAAGTTATATTTTACATTATTGTTCACTGTATTATATCTAGAATTTAATATTCCCATAGGAGGGATTCGATAATAAAATTGAGCCACATCTCATAAAAAATATATATGGTGAATAGTAGTCACTTTTTACAGTCATACTTCTTGGTAATGTGGAATAATACATATGATAGGAGCCTGTAACATCTCATTGTCCACTTTTATTTATTTCCATTATATTTACTTATTCTACTCATTAATGGGGGTACTTCATCATACCCATAATGATAGTGATCATTTGATTATTAAAATGAAATATTGTTTAAGGATTCATGTTAGTCTGAAATAATATAGTTTTGGTATAAATATGTAATGGATTTGCAGGGTTCTCCCAGAGTTCATAGTTTTGAAGAGTTGGTTTTATTATTCATGTAATAATCAGTTATTTCATTATCTGAATGAAATTTACACACCATTTAAGGAGTAAATGACATGTAATGGATTCCCAGTTATTGTCCTAAGGTTTGTACACAATGTGAAAGGTTACATTGGTGTAAAGGTTACATGTCATTTATTGTTAGAATATTGAAATTTAAAAAAGGGGAAATATATTATTTAGTGTATGATATTTCCATGGATTACATGATGTATAATTGGATTACAGACCATATAACTATTGTGAATAAGAATTTTTTTGAGATATTATATTGGAATATTATTCCTTTCTTCTGAAACCCTCTCAACCCTCGACCAATAATCACTATATAAATTTGGGAGAACTCCAAGCCTTCACGATCATTTCATTTGGTGATTAATTTTTGTTGAAATTGTGGGGTGTTTATATAGGTTATTAAGACTTTCTTGTTCTTATTTTTTTTATTTGTTATAGTGACATTGCAAGCATTATCAGATCTTTTGACCGATGGTGATGATTTTTCTTTTTTCCTTCATGATCGATGGTGAAATATTGTTCTAGGGGATGTTCTCCTTGTTTGTTTTGGTCAATCAATTGTTATTTATTGAGGTGGGTGATTTTTCAACTTCTCTTCCAACCCTTATGTTGGATTGAATCTATTATGAGATGTCTATATTGATTATAAGGCCTTCATTATTGTTGTTTGTTTTCTTCTTATGGTGGATTTAGTTTCGATTGTGTGTGACCTGATATTTGAGGTTTCTAGTTCCATTTACTGCATATTTTGGTGAACTAAATTACATCATTTTTTGATAAATTGTTTTATTAAATGAAATTTCATAGGTGACTCATTTGTTTTGTGTGTGTACAATTTTGTTTGTGATAAAATTTATTTTCCCCCAGATCTCAAAAATGGAAACATATTTTGAAATCTTTGTGAGATAGCACAATGAGATGTTTTTAATGAATGATATGATGAAATGGTTTCGAAAATAGTGTACATATTCATAATTTTATACATTAGAGGAAGCATTATATATAGGATTTTCCACTATCTAGGGATTTTCTCCTAGTGATTTCCTACACTGTATAGGCATATTTTTCTTGGTAATTTTTAGACTTTCTAGTTTATTCAATTTCTTGAGTGATAAAAAGATCTATTGACTCAATGGATATGTTTAGATTCTTGATAATGGAACAATATTATATGTTAGGTTTGACTATCCATGCTATCCTGACCCAATGCAATCCTTTGCATACTAATTCTTAGGCTACTTGGATGATTTGGGATTCATTAACATTATCAAAATTTGATTTTACATCCATGGATTTGATAGGAAATGTGATGTATTCACTCTTTTCACATGAAATACCTATTTTGACAAATGTATATTATATTTTTTGATAATGATTTACCTTCTTTATTTGAAAATGTTGAAAATTGGGATATTGAATTATTATTACATTATTATGATATAAAAGTTTATAATATATATATATGATTCACTATTTTCATTATTTTCCAGATTCTTGGATTAATATTGAGAGAATGAGATGGAACACCTAGGTGTGACCCTACATAGAATGCTATTTTACACCCTATGTATCCCTATGGTTGTTCATAGACCTGGTTACGTAATTCAAAGTAGAAATGGAAGAGCAACATATTGAGGCAGTGAATTTTTCTATTTTCAAGCTACTGGGTAGATGTATGGTGGTATGGAACTTATTTTTTATGATATCACATAGAGACTATTTGAGCTGTTGTCTTAGTTTTATCATCATTTTATGATTTCCTTACCTCTGGGATATTTTTTTCAACTATTTTAGTTGTATAATTTTTTGGGGTCTCATTCTATTATGGAATATATATATATCCAACATTTCCATTTATTTTTTCTTTTATACATGTGGATACATGTTGTTTTGCCTACATTATGTTTGGATAAATCATTTCATCGGTTTTTTTGTTGTTTCCTAGGATCATGATTCTAGACCATGGGGATCAGGGACACATTTTGGGTATGTGATAGCTTGAGTTAGGTACTAGTTCAAGGGGGTATTCAAGTAGATTTAATCGCATATTTATAATAATTGGAGGTTCATCCTAAAGAGTAAAAATCTTGAGACTTTTGTAAAAATTAATATAGGATTTTTGGAACTTCAGATGTATATTTCAGTGACATCTCAGAAAACTCATTCCATGTTGAGACTTATGTTACCCTGGGATAATTGGATGTGTGTATTTGGTTTCGAGTAGATGAAATTAATCTCATTATCTTTTTATCGGTTTTCTATTTTCAACTGAGATAACTATATTCTACGATCTTTTGTATATTTCAATGTGTAGAGGTATACCTTCAAGACATGTTCTACGAGTTCCTTAGTAGGATGTAGTTGATTATATTTAAGTGAATCCTCTAAAAAACAGAAATTTATTGAGGATATAATATGGGAAGATCATGATAAAACAAAAATGTACCACATGTTCTTAATACAACAGTTTAGGTTCAGAAGGGAGATATCAGAGATAAAGATCGATCATGAGTATTTTTTCATGATAATACACCTTCCATTAAAATTAGGATTGAACCTCAATAGTCAAAGGACGATATTCAAAAGATTGATGAGATTATCGACTTCCTAAACGCACTAGGTATAAACATGGTAATGTGGTTAGTGTATATGGATGTGGGTCCTATAATGTTATGGTTGGATTCTATTGTATAATGAGATGGGAAGGTGGGATTAGACTAGAATGTATTCATGAATCTCTCCTTCTGGTAGTTTTTTCCAATGTCATTGATGATGTCTAAGTCTATGGACCTCCTCTCTTTGTAGTAATGAGAGTAATCATTTTTAGCATACAAAAATCTGTTTTCATAGAATGATGTTTTCACCAATGGTTGTAAATAATGACTAGATAAAAGTTAAAAAGTTCCCATAGGGTTTTCTAAAGGATATCAAATCATATGTATTCATACTGATGATTTTGGACAATGTGGAGGTAGTATATGATCCTATGATGGAATATATTAATATTTTAGAAAGGTTCGATATTATTCCCCTTCTCTACCTTCATGTGGAAGATTCAATGGAATTATAGTGAAATATATGTAGTGGTAGTATCATCACATTAGTGGTGGAAGTGGTTCCCAGTAAAAGGTATCTTTGATACCTCTAGATGGATCTAGTGGTGTGTCTCTTACTTCCTATCAGTGTGGAAGGGTCAGAAATAGATTCCATTATATTCCTTTACCTAAAAATATGTAAAATAGTTATGGGAATTGTGGTCATATATTTCTTTTATGTCACCATTTTATACACTTTTATATGGTAAGGTATCATCAACTCTAAAGGATACTATGGCACAATCATCTTTTTCAATGACTAATGGACGCTATCTATTGGTCTCAAGAGTGAAGAAACATCATGTGTTATATACTTTTTCAACAGAAGTAGACCGAGGTCCAAAAATAGTTAGAGATACTATTTTTAATGATTCTTTCATATACATTCATTTATTAGATAAATTTACATCCCTTCAATTTATATTTTGGTGTTTATTATATAAAAAACCTTACACTATAGCTAATTTCATTTTTAATGGAGTTAGGGACACCACGTATTAAGAGGAATGGTTATGCGTTTTTATTTCCTTATTTTTCACAATCGATATATGATGTGGGGTTAATCTGACATTTTATAAATGTTATTCTATATTTTTTTATGTCATCATAGTGATGGATTGGAATATCAATAATCTGAATATAGTTGATTGTGAATATCACCATGTCTAATTTAATACGATCGATGGGAGATGAAGGGTGTTTTGAGGATAGTGGGATTTTAGGTCTACTCATATATGATATCCCTGCATAGTGCTCATTATTTTTTGTATAATTTTGTATTAGATCATGATGAAATTTCATATATTGTTGACCTCCTAGATTTTGTTCATAATTTTCCTAATGTTTTCCAAGATGACTTCTATGGGATTTACCTAGCAAAGGAACTAGAGTTTACGATTCACCCAGTGTTAGTTATCTAGCTAATATCAATACGTTCATATCATATAGCACCATTAAAGCTGATAAATATCGTGATTTTGTTAGAGGATATGATGGAAATGGTTTAAGTTCCCCCTAGTGTTCTGTTATGGGCATCCACAGTGTTATTTACCAAGAATACAATTGGTTTTCCCCAATTTTGAATCCACTAGGAGATGTTTAACCAAGTGATAATTAGGAACAACTATTAATTACATCATTTGGGTGATTTTTTTGATTTGTTATACTAGGAAATTATATTTTGAATATTGATATTTAGTTTAATTTTTATCAGCATCGAGTTCAGTAGTATGATATACTAAAGAGGTATTTTTTGAATATGCCTGACCAATATGAATATCATGTGATGTCGTTTGGTTTAAATAATGATCTTAAATTTTTTATGGATTTTATGAATCTATTATTTCATCAGTATATTGAATCATTTTTGTTGGGTTCATGGAAGATATTTTTATTTATTCTAGATCTGAGCATGAGAATGATAACCGGTGGAGTTGGGATCTAAAAATCATGTGGATTAACAATTTCAATATAAACATAGTTAAATTATTTTAATTGATTAATGTTGTGACACTATTTGGGAATTTAATTAATGAGAATGTCTTTCCATTTGATCCTGATAAGTTAATGGCTATTTTTTTCATTTCATTAACTAGGTAATGCCTTTGATATTTTAATCTTCCTTGGTATTGATGGATAATATCAAATTATAAAAATTAATTTCTCCATGTTTTTCTCTCCTTTTATTACTTCTACAAATAAAGGGGTGAAATTCATTGGAGATAAAATGTTTCAGTCTTCTTTTAATGATCTGAAATGACTTCTAACATTAGCTGCTATATTGATCTTACTATATCACTATAAAGGGTTTTTGGGTTTTTGTGATGCTTCTGTAACTATTTTAGGTTCTATGTATAAGATGAATTATCATGTGGTTACTTATTATTATCTTTATATTCAAATTCTTGAAAAAAATTACAATACACTTGATTTAGATCTTTACACTGTAATGAATTCTCTTAATTGTTGGAAGAAATATCATTTTGGTACAGGTTCATAGTCTTTCTTGTCCATAAGAGTTGGAGATATATGTTTTCATAGAAAGAAATTAATCTCAGATAGAAAAAAATTAGTAGAATACCTTCCTATGGTTGAATTCGATATCTCCTACACCCTTGGGAAGGAAATTGTCATTATAGATTCTCTTAGTAAGATGTTGACATCACATGATGTGCAGGGGACATAGAAATAGTGGAACATTATTTGGACATTCACTCTATTGCATATCGATACCAGAGAAGGTGTTTAATTCATGATTATGAATAGTGTTTAGTTATCATTATCTCACATTGATTCTATTCTGTAGATTCAAAAAGAGGATGACGTGTTATGATGAACTCGAGAAACCAAATGTGGTGGGGGGGAACATTTTTAATTTGTATCTCTCTTGAAATGGTATTCTAAATTTTGGGGATCCATTTTTCATCCTTGAATCTATGAGGATCTCATTTTTGTTTAATTTTTATTATTACAAGATGTTTGTTCAACTAGACATAATGAAGATGTATAATGACATGAGATGGATGTTTTGGTGTCCATGTGTGAAGCATGAAATTTCTAATTATGTGTCCCGCTATTACATCTTCAAATTTATAAAGGTAAATAATTAGAACTCTTATTATTTGAATCATAATTTTCTTCTGGTTTTGAAATAGGATTAGGTATCCAAGGAAATAATAGTTATAGTACCACTAACTCCCTAAAGGAGGAACAATATCATGGTGGTGACTGATCCATTTAAAAAGCCAGCTCATATCATTCCAATTTGAGACACCGCTAATATTGATTATCTAGGTTAGATGTATGTGCATGAAATTTTGAGGTTACATATGATTTATTTGACATTGATTCAAACGTGGATCATAGGTTTACATCAAGCCTCTGAATTAGTCCCAATGAGGTGAAGGGGAATCATGTAAAATTGAGATTAACTTATCATCCATAGATAGATGGTCTGTCAGAGCATGCTATTAAGATGCAATTGTATATGCACTGTTCATGATATTGGATATTAGTGGATCTTGGGATATCCATATCCGAATTTTTGAGTTTTCTTATAATTTTTTACCAGTTATTGATCATAATGGCTGCCATCAAGGTTCTATATTGTTACCCATTGATGTCACCTAATTAAAAAAATGTTGGTGAAGTATATTTGGTGTGATCAAGGTTGGTTCAGGAGACGAATCTAAAGAATCATGAAATATTCTAGTGTTTGTTCATTGTGAAGAGTAGAAAAAAATATTATACAGATCAATGAAGTCATCCTTTGGAGTTTTCCATAGGTGAATGGGTTTTCATCAATGTTTCACCTTGGATGGGTCACTATCAGCCTGGAAAACTGGGAAATTTAGATTTGGAATATATTGGACCATTTTAGGACACATAGAAAATTATAAAGGTTACTTATTATTTAGCACTCTGGTTTCAGTTGTCATGGATTCATGGTATTTTTTATATCATTGCTCATGAAATATAATCAAGATCATTCTCATGTTATAATATAGGAAGAGGTAGAGCTAAATCTAGAAGTTTCTCTCATGCTGCATCAAGTAGAGATGAATGAAACTCAAATGAAATTCATCGATGGGAAGTTTATTCCATTGGTTAGAGTGTTACAAAGTCATGGATTAGATCCTCATGAGACCTGGGAGTGTGATTCATTAATGATGGGGTATTGTCCTCACTTATTTACAAGAATTAAAACATACACATGACTTCCCAGAGATGTAATTTCTTATTGTATGTAGTCTGTAACATCCCCTTTACCACATTCTTGTATTTCCCATCAAATTTATAGTATTCATCTTTAATTGTGTGTGACATGGGACCCAAGAGGATGGATAAATATTTCTGAGAAAATTAAAGAAAATTAGTATATTTAACTTTGTTTTAATTAATGGTGTCTAGGTATTAAAATTTAATTCCATTATGAGGGTACTCCCAATGTTTGGAGGATTCCCGATTTGGTTAATGGTTTCATGTATGATTTTTTTCATTAATGAATACATGAAATTTAAATGTTTTATAAAATTTACATGATGTTTAATGCATGCTAAGATCATGTTATGATCTAAGAAGAAATTATTAAGTGTAACATATTGTTTAAATGTTACTCAATTTGAAAGGTTATAAGATTTGTTTTTAATAAAAACATATATTATTTTTCATCATATGTGAGTCCCATTTTTTCCAAGACATATAAAGGAAATACATTACATTTAAATGTTGAAAATTTTATTTTAATTACACTACATTGGCTTAATATTATTTCATTATTCTATATCCTGATCCCATCTCAAGCAAAAAGAACTCTTGAGAAATTTCCGAGTCCTCAAAACCCTATAGATCATCTTGTTTTTAGAATGATCATTGTTGTGTTTGTAGTGAATTTATCTAGGTGGGTAATCATTTAGTTTTCTTCATTGTCTGTTATTGTGACAGCTTTTTTGCATTGCATTATTTGATCAGTTGACCTATGGTGATGATTCTTCTTGTTCCCTTTGTGATTTCTATTAATATCATGTTCTAGGTCATTACTCCCATGTTGGTTGTGGTGCATCGATTGTGAATTCATGAGGTATGTGTTGTTTCCTCTTCTCTACTAACCATTTATTTTATTGAATCAATTTTTAGATTTTTATATTAATTATATGGATTTCATTTTAATTATTGGGTTCTTTATTAATGTTGATTCTATTATAGGCATGTGGGAATAGTGTTTGGAGGTATGTGGTTTTGTCTCTCACATATGATAGGGAACTACATTATTACAACATTATGTAAATGTTTTTACTAAATGAAATAGAATGACCGATTTTTTTTGTGGAATAATATTTTTGTTAATATATGTTTTTCTCATGTTTTTGGTTAATGAAAATGGAGTTTTAATGAATTGTGAAATGGTTTTATGAAATTCTTTTCAAATCATGATATGATAAAACAGTTTAATTAAATGTTTCTAAAAATAGAGAGAATTGTAAGGCTTGGTTATATAGGTTGAAGTTGTAGTAATAAGTCATGCCCACTATCATGGTGTTTTTCCTGGGGATTTCCTCCACTACCTCGGCATACTGTTCATGGGACATGTTAAACCTATTATGTGGTTTCAATTTCTGGGGTTTTCCTAATCATTATAGACATGCTGAATCTATCTGGAATTGAGATTCATGTGTGATTTTGTATATTATGTACCATTTTTTATGATATATTGACCTAGTTTTATCTTTTCCTTGATGTTGCTTATGCATCTTGACTAATTTGAGATAATTTTGGTATGTAATATTTTTATTGTAATAATATGGATTTGATATGATATGTGATGTATTATTTGGTTTTACATGACATATATATATTGATATAAGTATATGAAATTCTAGGATATTGATTTACCTACATTATTTTCGAGTGTCTAAAAATGAAAAATTAAACTGTTTTCCGAGGTTTTGATATAAAAATTATTAAACAATATATAATGCCTAATTTCCATTAATGTTGAGAATTATTGGACTGTTTTCCAAGGACATGATAATGAACAGCAAGGTGAAACACTACTGATCCTGTTATCTCCAATTGGGTGTACCCCTCTAGTGGTGCATATCCATAGTTAACTCTTTCGATACATGGAAAGGAAATGTGACATATAGATGTGGTGAGGTCTTCTATCAGTTGGGTTTTGGGTAACTAGATGGTGTGATGGTTCAGGTTTTCCCACCAAAACACATGGAGGTTTTTAGAGTAGTTATCTTGGATTTTTCAACCTTTTATGATGGACTTATCTCTTTGATATTTTCTTGAAACCATTTCAGTTTTATCGATTTGGTTTTTACCTTTTTAATGATATATATATATTTATTCATTTATTAATTTTTTTACAATTATTTCCTTTTTAATGTTTTTATATATGTCTTGTTTCTTATTTTAGTTTGGGTGATGTTTTTTCCTAGGTTTTGGGTTGTTTCATGGGTTCTTGACTCTATCCCATGGGGATCAAGATCACCCATCAGATAAGTGATGGCTCACATTAGGTACCATTATTATTGGGTATTTGGGTCTAGATTATCAAAGAGACATCCATTTACTATGATGGGATTTTATATGTACATTCTATGTTTGTTTTCCAAATGTTTACATGAGATGAACTAATGTGAGATTAACATAAATCAAAATGGGTGGTACACATAATTTTTGGGGTAGATGTATTATAGTATCAACAAATAGTATTACTAAAATAAAATGAAGAATAACCTAAATAGATTTGTGTCATGGTACCTCACATAGAAAAAAAATAATTTAGAGAAATAGATATCAATGGGACTTCTTCAACTGAAAAATATTCATATTTTTAATTGGGATATGGAAACTCTAGTATTACATATTGGGTTTAAGATCATACAATAATACAGTGACATGGTGTAGGTTATTTTATATGGACCAACCATGGTGTCATATTTTCTATGGATCATGGTGAAAAATGTATATTGATGAACACATTATGTATACATATATATGATGTGGTTTGGCTACATTTATAATAAGTCGTATCATTTCTTAATTAAATATTGAATAAAAAACCCATTTTTTCATAAGATTTTAAAGAAAATTGGGCACCTAAATGAAATTTTTAATAGTATTCCATCATTAGACTAATTGATTGTTTTTACAAAAAATCATGATATTAGCAGTTATGACTTTAGTATTTGTCTATTATTCCAGAGAAACATGTGATCATTATCTTGAAATAAAATAATATAAATAGAAAATAGTTTTCTATATTATATTACAATTTCACCCATTGAGGTGATATATTTTTATCCATACCAGTCTCTTATTTATTTTTTAGAGGGTACTGAGACATTTTTTATTGGATAAATTTTCATTATAAATAATTAAATGTGTATTTACGAAATATAGAAGAGTATTATGATTTATTATAGATGAAAATAATGTTATATAAACTAATCATATATGCATATGGTATTTGAGTTTGGAAATAATTTATTCTTAAGAGAGTCGTGTTTTTGCGAATACGTGGTTATAGATATTAGGGAAGTTATCAACTCAAATTATAGTAATATAAAGATAATTGAGAGGTCATGTACAATATTACACTAACTAGTAATTCCTTGGAGATACATCATAATTTACAATATGTAATATCTATATCACTTATAGATATATCATCAAAACAACACTTATCTGCTTATAGTTGATTATGTGGAATAGTATGTCAATGTTTATTTTGAGTAGTGACTTGTATAAAAAAAGGAAAAGAGTGACAATATACTACATGGGAAGATGATAACCCTAATATGGTAACATTGATTAAAAAAACATACATAACAGTTGAATTTAGTGAAGAAGGTGGATAATTGAGATCAATTTTTGTGTTAGTCAATGATAGGGTTCATTAAATCGTCGGTAGGATGAGAGGTTCAGTGGTAGAGAGTTTGTAATGAAACATAAATATTGATGTAAAGATTTGAATTTTTCTCTATCATTAAATTTTTAAATTGGTTGATTTTAAACGTGAGAGTTATTAGTGGAGGTTGGATATCGATGATAGAAAGAAATAATATGGTGGTTGATATTATTCATTCTTGGTAGAGACCATTGTGTACATGGTCACCTTGATCTAGATTCTAGGGGAGAGGATGAATGAGTGAAATACCAATGTGGATGATCAACTTTATAGTGGTCCTTAAATAGTTATATGGTGTCTATAAAATAATTGGTTTGGTTTCCCATGGCCCTCTATGACATCCAACAATATTTGAAAATTTTAATTAAAATAAATTTGAATGTTTAAAAAGATTTCATAATTTTATCCTCTTTTGGGGATTCTACATAACCTATTCTACCTCATAGCTCATTATTCATCCTAGTAATTGGGATATCAATATTATTAGTTCTTTTATTTAATCATCATTATTTCCATTGAATTTAAATAGGTAACTTTTTCAAACTCCATCTATAAATTTGGAATTTATTTTATTCGGTCATCATTATTTTTCTAAAATAACTAATTTTTGGGTGCTTCCATGTATTGTGATTTCATTAAATTGTGAATGAATCCAATAAAGAAATCGAATTAAAAAAACAATACTAGTACAAGGGTGATTTCCCCTATAAATTTATGATTCCCCTATACAATTCGAGATTGGGCATGAGTTATATATTCAAAAAAGACGTGGGTTATTAACAGAGGGTAAGGGTTTTTTGAAATTTAATTTAATTTATTATTATTAAGTTATGTGGTGATTATTAGATATATCATTCAAGATAAATCCATTTATTTCTAAACATCACATCACATCCAATCTCCACATCAATAATAGAATTTGGGAAACTATTTTGAGTAGAGAAACTATTAGTAGTTTACATGCCTATAACATTGTATATTTAGCCTTATATGGAAAATTAAAGTATTACATATTAAAATGAAGCTTGTTATGGGATAAAAGGTTGGGGAATTAATATTATTATTGGATAATAAAATAGTTAATTTCAATTATGGTCTGAAAATAATTAGAAGTGTTTTTATAAGATATCATAGGTCATTCCATAAGTATTTTTATTTAATTGGGTGGAACAAGTTGTATGATGATTAGGGTGTGGATATCCTATTAGGAATGTTTTTTATTCTATGGGTCAGTATATAATTAGTGTATCCTCTATGAGGTATATTCATGATAAATGAACCCCATGTTTTTTGATTTGGTAATACCTCAGCCAATCATCTTTATTTCTTTAGATTTATTATTTACCCATGATGTTGATAAGATGATATTTCATTCATCCATTATTTACTCATATATTGATAAATAATTCACCAGTACTTATTATTTATGAGATTAATGATTTATCAAAGAGTAAAAACAATAATTCAACTGAAATAAATAAATATATATCTCCACAAAAGGAATCAATTTTTTATATATTATAAGTAATTAAAGTAAAGGATCTCTAGCACATAGAGGTTATTAGAAGATGAAATAAAAAAATAATTGATCCTTTACTTTGGGCGGGAAGAAAACACACCCTAGGTATAATTCCCATTTGATTACCCAATACACACTCCTCCAGGGTTTCCCATGTAGCAGATCATGTTCAAATAATTTACCATGTCTACTAAAAAGATATAGAATTCTTAGGGAATTGGCTTAGCGACCAAATACACATACATGTGTAAAATGATATGTCATGATCACATATCATATCATTCTAATTTGGAAGTGAAACACATGGAATATACTATAAATAAATTATATTCCAATTTATTCATATATCATTACAATAATAAAAACCCAAAAATTTAAATATCATTCTTTTCTATAACAATTGACTTTATGTTGAGTTTCTCAATTGCTCATCTGGTAACATCACTATAATTCTTGGAGATTCAATATTTTTTCATGAAATTTATTTATACTATGTTTTTTGGAAGGATTTATTTTAGGAATATGGTAGGATTTAGGTTTCTTCATTTATAGTTCCAATTAATGGTTTTTAGAATGTGAAATCAATATAGTAATCGATCAATCTGAAAACAATGTTGAGAGTATACTCAAACGTGTCTATGGAAGATTTATGGGATAGAATGGATATTTTTGAACTCATGGATATTGGATTAGATAGATACTAGTTTACATGGTCTAATAATTAGATAATAAATAGTATGAAAATTATGAATTATTGATAGTATCATGGATAAATTTTATGTAATCTCTACTTTCTTCCATATTGTGGTATTGTCCATAGATCAGCGAAAATGTAATCACTGCTAATAAAATCTTCATATAAATTTTCCTTACCCTCTAATTTGATTCTTCAATTTATCAAAATGGTATATGGGGATGGAATTCTTATTATCATTCGTTCATACAATTTTTAATTCCACAAATTAAGGAAAGCCTTAGTTAATCATCTAGAATAAATTGTGAAGCATATGGGAAAATTTATCTTAATGGATGAACAATAAATTATATAATATCCTGAAATTATAATAAATCCATGTACTGAATGATCATATTGATGGAATCATCCAAATCCAATGTAATGATAAAATTTCTGCATCACCCTAACGTATGAAAAAACTACTAGTTGACATGTGGATAATAGAAGAGATGGAGGATAAAGAATTATCTTACATCAAATGAATGGAAAAATAATATCATATGATATGTTTATTAAGACATGTATTATGGGGGAGGGTGTTCAATTTAACTGTAATCCTTTATCTTGAATATAGATCTATATGTACTAATTCTTAAACAAAAAGATCACGTTTAGCCTTCATCATTGATGATCATATTGAATGACAAAATTAAAGAGAAATAAAGGATATTTACTTCAATTTTGATTGAATGTTTTTTATAAAACATCTCATTTACTGGAGCACTATGAAGATGACTACGTGAACACTGTTTTTGTATAATGATAAATATTAGAGTCCTTCAGAATCCTTAATATATAATTTTTTCTATTCCCAAATCGTTTCACCATATCCTTTTATATTGTGTCTTGATATTGAATTAATCAATGTCTAAATGGGGTAGTATAGTATTATTTCAATGGTTCTCCCCCTAATTATACCACCATAATGGTTCTCATATTGATTCACAATTTGATCCACCCCAATAAATTCAGAATTTTTAGACCCATTAGTCTGTATAATTTATCTATATGGTCCTAATAATTTTCTCAAAAAGAGGGTATAAAAAATCATTCCTCAATATATAATAGGGGAAAATCATGGTTTTCTATAATCCATGATCATTTAAGGGAAAATTAGGCTTGGGCCACGAAATATTATATGAGATTGATGGTAATGTGGTTGGATCTAATGATAGTATTAAAATCAATGTGAGAAATAATATGATGAAAAAGAAATCTATTTTTATTTATATTTGGATTCATGATGTATGAATTGTCTAAATGGGTTTGTGATATCTTCTATCGAAACTTCATATACTCACAAAATACTATCTCTATAATGGGGAGAGGGCATTTTTTTCATTCATGTTTGTTTTCTTCATTTGTGTCATCCTCTATCTTGAAGGTTATTTATACTAACTCAATATGTTTTTAGTTGGATTTTAAAAATTATATTTTAATATTCTATGGTAGAACCTTACAATTCTAGGTGTAATATTTTTTGAAACATTAAATGATTCATTTTCAATTATTTGTTGTTCTTTGTTAATGGTATAAGAAATTCCATAAAAATATTCAATGTGATTTTTATTGAAAATTGGAAAAGTGGTTTTCAAAGTATCAACACCATGAAATTTAGTGTATATTTTTATAAAAATAATAGGAATTAATGAAAACATCATTGAAGACATAATTGGAATATAAATGATAATTATTCTGTAAAATACATGTGAAATTATATTTTGAACAAATGTTTCTAAATTAATTAAAATTACTAATGGATTTAGTTTCAATTTTTTCAATAAATATAGAATCATTTAAGAATGCGTTGATGGTTATGGTGGGTGTCCTAATATGATCTTAAACAGGATTGTATGGTGTATTGTCAACAAAATAAGAATGTGAGGTTGTTTATAATCATATAGGATTGAGTTCAATTTTTTACAATATATATAGATTCATTTATTAATAGATTGATTGTTATGTTGTATGACAATAAGTGTATTGGAATATTTGTGAATCAATAGGATTTTTTTAAAATATAATTCTTTAAAAGACATGACTGATGATGACCAATATAATGAAGTATTGCATGGAAGATTGGTTAATCAAATTGATGATTTACAAGGTGATTTTCTGAAAAATAGATAATTGATATTTATGTGGGATTTTTTTGATAAAGGGTAGTTTTTTCAAGTAGAAATAAAATGTGGAACTGATCTAGATGTGAAGCACAAAGAGTAGTATTGTACCAGAGTAAACCATGACCCATACATCAATTCCACACTAATGATAGAGGTTGGTTTGATGATATGAAGGACCCATATGTTTTTCTATGGTTGTGATAACTGGGAAATATCCATATATATTTCAAAAAATTATAAAGGTTACTATGGCGAATTGGTGGAGTGCATGTGGGAAACATCCATAGCCAATACAATTATAGGGAAGGTTGACGTCTATATAATGTATTTAAGTGAATATGTACAGTGAAAGAAGGCCCACAATGGATTTTACACAACCATGGTAAAGCATATACATAAAAAATGATATGTGGAAATCCATAAGGGGAAAAAAATGTTTCCACACCCTTCTTAGAATAGACTGTGGCCAAATATTGGAGCAGTAAGTCAAAAAGAACAACTATTGTGAACCACACCCATGGTGTATAGAGTCATAGATGAAAAATGGAAATCTATTTTTCACCAAATATGGTGTAGGGTTAAATTTATTAGATGAATAGATCTTAAGAGAGATAACATGAAAGAGGCGTTGATTGATCTCTAATACATACATAATTATAGGAATTGTTTTTATCCTATAATTAAATACATTTTTATAATTGTTGTTAGAGTGGTTTACATGATCGATTATATGGATTTGAATCCATAATGATAATATTTTTTATTCTAGGTTTCCATGTATAATTAATGTGCAACCCATGTGAAGATCATAATTGTATTGAGATCATAGAAAAACCATGGAGAGGTATATAGATTCATTGAATGTAAAAATAATGGTGAAATAGGTGGAGAAGTATTGTCCCAAAATATTATCCAAACAATAGAGATAAGGTATATCCATAGAGGATATATGTAGATCATATTCAAATATTTAGAAGATATAAAAATAAGTATTAATTGGAGAAAATATATGCATCGAATCTAAAAGGGAGAATAAATTATCTGTTCTTTTTCAGTGGAAATAATATTAAATAATTGGAATGATTTAATGAAATAAATAAATCAAATTGGTATTTCTATGTCTATAGTAATGTGAATATTAGTATAGAATATATTGGGAGTGATCAAGTGTTACATAATGGATGTTCTCACATATTATGAATGATAAATAGAGGGGACAAAAAATATATCCTCATTTTAAGATGTATCCAATGATGTTGTGAAGAGTCTTACATATCAAAAAATATTTTTAAAATCTTACCTAACCTAGTTATAAATCGAGGAGGAATAAAATTATGTGAGTTGGTTGTGATACATGAGAGATATTGAGTAAATTATAAACCTTTGTAAGGAAGTAATCTGGTAGAGGTAGAGGCCAAGCCCAAAAATATTGTATGGAGAGTTACCCATGGGATGAAAAGTGTGATCCATTGTGTATTTTAGTGAATAATTTATCACGGATACATGTTCATTGGATGTATAACATTTATATTGAATGAAATAAATTATTACGGCCCAATTTAGTTTATGTATACACACCAAAGTAGATCAAGAAATCTAATGAATATTTAATAAAAGAGCATAATATATGACCCTCATAGTTGATAGGTTAATATGAATTTTGTATAAGTGAAATTTTAAAGGAATATAATATTCTACATAAAAAATAAATTACACACCATGATTCACACTCCCATCACAGTAGTCTCAATATAAGCCCCTTTAGGGGACAAGAATGTTATATCAAAGGATATGATTATATTTCATGGATTTTTTATTGTTATAACATAATCTAATGTTTTTTGAATAAAAAATAAATCCATAATGATGGAACTTATCTTCGGATGGATGGAATATCATAACATGGAAAAGGGGGTCCATTGGTCTAATGAAATATTCTCTTTTAGTTCTTATAGAAGTGGTTGAAGATATAAATTTTCTATTATCCTAACCTAGAGTTAACTTTGAGACAAATGAAAGAGAAATTTCAATTGACTATTTGGTTAATGAAGAGTTAAAGGATTCTATTTAGGAAGACATCCTAAAATGGATTAGTTCTTGTTGATTCACCAATGATATGTGGATGATATCAGAAGATAATTTTGGAAAATTATTGATTCAAAAAGAAAAATACATTTTGAATAATGGAATACTAAAAAGACAATATCATCCCAGAAGTTCTGTTCTCTAACCAATATAAAATTTAATCCAAACATCATTTATGATTATAACCCTGATGTAGAGAAATGATTTGAAATTCCATACTATCCCTTTGAAGTGAAAACGACTTAATATTGCAGTGATGAATTGGAAAAAATATATATTTCATGGGAATCTCATGAAATAAAAATGATGACCAAAAGGAAATCATACATAAAGTGATCTATTTAATACTAAAAAATTTTCCATGGAAAAAATTAGTGATAGGAGAATATGGGACCTTAAAATTTAGATGAACGAAACTTTGAATAATGATGAATTAAGAAAAAGATATTATTGAAGTTATTTTATAAAAAATATTTAAAAAACGGACGTGGTGAAACAATTCCAGGAAAAAATCATTCTAATCTAAGATCAAATAGATGATAGAAGGAAAAATAGAATTAATGATCCTTCGTGTATGTAATAATTATTCCCATTTTGACAAATAAATTGATGAAACTAGAGACAAACTAAAGAGGATGATAAATTCAATTTAAAATATCATGATCCCTCCATTGGTAGACTCAACATGAAAGAATAATCTTGATATGAAATATAGAAAAAATAACTTATTTCATGATAAATATAGAAGTGTGTTTTGATAAAAAGGAAGAAAATATTGTTAATGATTTATTAAAATTTTGTAACATCATGTGCAGATGTTTCAAATCCAACATTCCAAATGATGTGGTAAGATCTCTAGTGGTGTCAATATCTAACTAATGTAGATGTCAAATGGGGAATGAGTATTATGGTAAATTAATGATATGTTATTTCCCAAGAGATGTGTAAATTTTTTTTAATTTTTTGAGGTCATATAATGGTAATTAGGAAATACATATATACTTCCCACACAAGAAATTCAAGGAGAATACTTCTACTGGAAATGGACTATAATGTTGGAAAATATGATCATTGTATTGGTGGGTGAAACAGTTACACAATGGTGAGTTTATCAAGAATAAAAATCTATATTTTCACAACAACTATATTGAAAGGGTCAATTAAAATTATAGAACAAAAAATAGATGTTGTCATAGCTTTGAATAAGGTTAAAGAAAATGTGAAATTGACTCCTTCATAGAATATGTATTATAATATGGAATTCATATAAATCATGGAATATGTTTTAAAAATTGGATCCACAAAAACTAAAAAACAAAAAATTAATACGCATTAGAGAATAAATATAAGGATGATATCCACTTATGATTTCAAATATGGACCTAATTGTTTTTAGTGAGATCGTTTGCTCAGTTGTGGAAAAGCCTATGTCAATGAAGGTGGTCAGTTGAAATTTCTCTAATTAGATGTGTATAAGTGGAAACATGAATGGTAAATGTAATGGATATTTTTAAATGTTTTTGAATATATGTGATCATACATTTGTTGATGAAATAAAATCATTCCTTTTGGAAAATTGGAAAAAGGGAAAACTACTTTTGGAAGTCAATTGGTTTGATCATCAAGACAATAACTATTCCTCAACATAGGTAAACATGAGATTCCAAATTCCCTAAATTATTTACTATATCAAAAAAATTGTTCTGAGGTGAATATTTAAGTGGGAGATATGATCCATGGGATGAGTATACAAGAAAAGAACATTTGTTTGGATATGAAAAGATGATTTTATTCAACACAAATATAAAGCAGCTTCAGACCAATTGAAGAATATCCAATGGGAAACAGTTCCATCCATAAAACATAGACTCAAATATTTTTTATTTCAAATAATGTGGTTTAGATTATGGTATCAGTTAAATTATTTTTAGGATTTTTAAATGATGTTGTGTTTATAGAGTTTGAACAATAATTAGTATCCCTAAATTGAGAAACAAAATTAGTGCCCTAAACTAAATACTCACGGTTATTTATTATGAAAATTAAATGCCATTAAAATAAATTAGTGGATTTTTTTTTGAATCCAATGAATATATAAACATCATTTAGTTAAACAAATATCATTTGTTTAAACTGAACATTTACTTTAGTAGGTGGTATTAATTTTTTAACCAGAAATTTCAAGAACAGCTACATATGTTTTGATCCTCATAAACATTTGATTATTGTAATCTAATAAATATTTATTTTGATGTTATAGAGATAAAAATTTATATTATTATGTGAAATATCAAATGATACTGTGATGTTTCTTTCATATACATTAGTGAAATGCACAATTGTTTTCCTACAATGATCATAGTACTATTAGTCTTAGAAAATTTATTTAAATATCATGTGATAATTAGTATTTTTACTCAAAGAATATCTATGGAAAATTCATCAATGAAGCATACTAGATAAAAATTGACACATGAGACAAAGGGGAGAATATATAAGATTTGTATGTACTGGATATCCTCACATAGTGATTTGGATACCATAAGGAAGTCCTTTTTGAAGTCGGTGACAAAGGGGGAGTTTAGCTTTTATGGTGTTTCCTCTCTTATACCTTGGAAAAAATATTTATAATTATGAAATCTATATTAACTATGAAGTTGAAGACATTACCTATAATGCTGAGGATAATGTATAATTACGTATCAAAATATATGAAAGGGAATATTTGAATGAAAATATATTTTTCATTCCCAATAAATTGTATAAGATACATTATTAGGGGAAAGGATGAATTCATGGGAGTTCATTTAGTGTTTTCAAAAGAATATATAGGGTGGTATTATTAGATATCCAAATGTTTTG
Source organism: Viscum album (assembly GCA_963277665.1). Taxonomy (NCBI): domain Eukaryota; kingdom Viridiplantae; phylum Streptophyta; class Magnoliopsida; order Santalales; family Viscaceae; genus Viscum; species Viscum album. The sequence goes on from OY728128.1 coordinate 120,213,512, forward strand.
GGTTTGAGTTTTTGATTATAAGTATTAATGAATTGGAGAATTGTTTTATTGGTTATGTTTTATGAGTAGAAGAGTTATTTTATGGGATTTGATGTTGTATTGTCAATAAAATACTATAGGAAGATATTATTAGAAATCATAAAGGATTGTGTTGGACATGTTGGAAATGTTGGAAATGTTGAAAATAAAGATTGAAGAATTTGGGTAAAAGCATTATTATTATGGATGATGACCAAATATGTGTTTATATATCAATTAATCAATATAGATTTTATGGTAATATTATTTTTCAGAACATATGATTGAATATGAACAAAAAAATGAAGTGGTGGTCGGTAAATTTGTTAGTCCAAATGATGATTATGAAGGTGAGTTATTGACAAAATGAGTTATTTTTATTCATGGTTGAATTCTACAAAAAGAGGGGGTTTGTCAAATGAAATATATATAGAGGAAACTAAAAGCCATTCACCTGAATTTTTATTGAAAAATTGGTCAACATAGACATTATAGAAAGTAAAACACATGGTAGAGGGGTGGTGATGAAAAAGAAGACCTATGTCGAATTTTTACTGTTATGGGAATGCAAAAAATGGCCAAACATCTTGCACCACATAAAATTAGTGGATGTTGTGAATTGATTGATTCCCTTTGTGAATTAATAATGGTTAATATGGTGATGGAGACTCCCTTGGTCCGAAGAATATAATATGGTGAATACCTATAATTATAGATGGATAAAACAAACTTTCACACACCAATGATTATGAATGAACATTAAACATGAGTAGGGGAAAGAAAAAACGGGCATAATTAGGAGACCACACTGAAGGATGAAGTTGTTGTGGGAAACTAATTAATTAAGAAACCTTAATTGCCAATTTTAGAGAAACATGACCACAGTTCTTGGTTTTTTTAAGAGAATTAGTCCTATATTTTTTATTAAGTCATGTTGTTTTGCATTTAAAATGTGAATGTGTAGCTCATGGAAGAGATCACTTTGTTCACACATTCACTAGTCAATAATTATGAAACAATCAAGAGACAAACTATTTACATAAGATATAAGATGTTTTGTTGGCCTATTGATGTTGTTTAAATGATATATTCAATATATTTGAATCTAAAATTAAATTTAGTTCCATTGTATGAGTATATGTACAATAAATTCCCACAAAAATTCGGGATCATAATTATTTTGTAATGAAATAAATATCATGTAGAGTTTAATGGGTTGTTTGAATGGCCTAATTATAGTTCGACATGTGTAGATTGATTGGAAGGTAATAATATATTTATAATAGACATCATGTAGAAACTAGGTGGATATAAAAATTGAATATTGAATATATAGTCTAAAGATAGAAAATTAAAGACATTTGGTACACGTAATTGAATTTATTCTCAAAAGAAAAAAATGATTTAATCTTGGAGAGGGCATAGAATTTAGAAGAATTAGAAACTATTAATGAAATAGACAAATAAATCTATGTTTTTTTTGTTTCTAATAAATGGGGTATCCATTCTAGAATTATTCTAAATATATGAAGTGTTGTTCCAAGGGTGTTTTCAAAAATTATGAAGGAGAAATGAATAGATCAACAAATGATCATCTATACTTGTTTTAAGATACATTCTATAATTTCTTTAATGGAACTAAATGTCCATAAAATAAGTTGGTATCCCTCTAATGGCATTGAGTTATATAGAAGTATGGAATGGAAATGAGCTTGTAGTGAGCCTTGAATGATAGTGATCTACATTTATTCCTTTTCTGAGGTATTAAAGTTAGGAATTGAGTAACCTAGAAACAACCATTATAATGGAAGTAAACCCTATGATGTGTGTTGACCACTATCATGTATTTTAGTGAATGAATAATCACTAAACATGATCATTGTACATATAACAGTGAAGATGAAATGAGTAAATTCTCATATCCCGTATTATATTATGTATTATCCATAATGTAGTTCGAGGAACATAATGTATATTTGTTAAAATAAATTAAAATCTGACCCTCTAGGTTTAGATGTAAATATACATTTAGTGAATGAATAATTTATAAATCATTAATTATAATAAATGGAAAATAATAGTTAAACAATAATTCGCACCACCAATCTCGTGGTAATCTCACAAAATGCCCCTATTGATAAAAAAACATTATATTGATCCATTATAGTACAATAAGTTGAATTATAGGTAGAATTATAAATTATATTATAAAATGTATCCATTTTTAAAGAAGGATCACACTTGAAAATAATGTCACTATATTCGTTACCATTCTTGTTTTAACACCCATTTATTACCGTAAATCATATTATGGAAAAATTGATAAATTAACAATAGAATTATTTGGGGTCCCACGTAGGAAGTGATATACCAATGGGCTAGATAGGAAATTATTTCTATGCCCATTATGGAGGGTGGAATTAACATAAAATGGATCGATGAGAAAATTTAGTTTATACAATCTTCATGCTCATGTAATATTTTCTTGAGTAAATATCATTGAGAAATATTTATTCAAAAAAAGAATGATATATCATTCTTTTTATGGTATAATGGTAGGAAAAGGGATAAAAGTTTTAAAACAATCATTCATACATCAATTTTATCTTTCAAAATTAAATATGAATTTTCTGTTGCGGATATGTTCTCATATAGAAATACCACTGGTATAGAAACATATATTCTTACATGGGAGTCTACTTCTGTACTTATGGTTCTACTATGATAGAGTTAATACATAATTCATTTAATATATGATGGAGACATATAAAATTATTTTCATCACTTGAGTCCATATGGTTGAAGAACATGTTTGTTGTCTTATCACACTAGTATCTTCTAACATTTTTAGTTTCTCATCTTTTAACATACTCATCCACATTACTTGTAATGATGATACATGGTTTAAACTCTTTTGGAGTAACATGTTCCTCGTAATGATGATCATTTTAATATGGTGCATATAAAACCATGTATTACATAAATATGATGATGTTGAAAAAAATATTATCACAATGGAATTGAAGTGAATTTGTTTTCCAAACACCATGATGGAATATGTTCTACATCAACTCTTTATTGGGGAATGTGTTCATTATATCAGGTTTTATCTTGGATGATACTATAAATCAAACACCTTGATATAAATATTTGATAATTTAATTTATATTTAGTATCAATACCATATAGTGACACCATTAGAATTCTAGGTTAAGTAATGAATCCTGATTATTATTTTTTGGATTCCCTATGTCTCATATAATGAATCATGTCACAATTATACCAATCATATTGAATACTATATAAAATAAAAAAACTATCCCAATCATTAAATCTATTTTTTCAAGAAAATAGTTTTTTACATTCCAATTTATATCCAGGTATGGATACTTCAATAGATTATTCGATATGAAATATCAATGAAGATAATCATGGTGAGTGGTTTCATGGAATGGATCCAATTTGGGGGCAGAAGATTAACACAGAAGAAAATTATTCACAATGTTTCAGGGAATGATGTGGTCTGATTCATGACAACAAGAGATTATGTTCATGGATTTCTATAAATTTTATTGTAATGAAAATTATATCAGAGTTGAATCCCATGTATTACTATGTATCTTATCCATCTACATTACAAGTAGAGTTCCATTACCTGCTAATAAATTGGATTGAAATCTATAACTATAATATCTTTTTGGTATTCCACAATTCCACTATTGAATTTCCTACAGCAACTGATCGTGAATATAAAACAACCACGTTGAAACTGAGGTTTTATACGCATGAGAAAATAGAATCTTTTTACTAAATTTTTATCGCCCAATGGGTTATAGTAAGAATAGTTTGTCATGTTTTTGAGAATCAATTCCCTTATTAGGGATTGTACAACCATTATCAATAGAGACTCTATTGGTTTACCTAATTTACATCCACTATGATTTTGATCATTTATTTTTTCCAATGTTCAATTATTTATTATTCCTAATATTTTTAAATTAAAAATATCATTTATAATAACATCATTTTCCCATTTTTATATATATTGTGATATATCAGCCACTCATTCTTATCATTATAGTCATGAATCATTCACTCAGGAATAGTTATATGGTAATACATCAGTATTTTTTGTTTTATCATTATGAGAATAAATCACTCTCCCATTCATATTATTATCATGATACCGTTTTCACTGTATTTTATTTTTATTAAAATGATTTATATTTTTTCTCTATTTTTTGAAAAGTCATTGAGAATATCCATCAATATATAGTAATATTATTTAATGTTCATAAAATTGAATGATGGAATGTAATTTAGAATATTTATTATTATTTAAAATATATAGTTCATTGAAGAACTAGTCATTATTATGCTGAAGTGTATAACATTTTGTGGTTGTGACCATCAATTATGTAAATGTCTTGTTATTATAGAAGAATCCACTTCTTGATAATATTGGTATAAAAAATATGGAATCTAGAGGATTCTATATGAGAATAAAAATCAATTTTTGATTGAAAAATCTTTCTATAATATTAGAATAGTAAGAATTTCTATAATATCGAGTGATGTGAGAATATCATAATAGTAAGGAAATCTATATCTTATCCTCAATAGTACAACATGGATTTTTATTATGAATAATAATTTAAGGCGGTGGCCTTGAACTGGATCTATTTTTTCTATAGTGGGTATAAAAAATTGTTATTTGAAATGTGTAGTATTGAAATAGGTGTACATATATTCTTGGTACTATCATTGATTATTAATAAAAATGGGTACCTACAACCCACTATGGTATGGTTTTATTCATGGATCATCATTGAATTTCTGAACTATACTAAAAATGAATCAATCAATTCTATAATCTATCATTCAATTTAATTCTCCTTGAAAATGAATTTTCAATTTATAGACACATTTTAGCAGACATGGAAATCAAAAAAAGGAATATAAATATATAAAATTTAAGTTTCATAGGGAAGAATATATTTCAAAAATTATGTTCCTCATGCCAAAGGTTGTCCATAAGGAGACCATGTTGTGTTGAGTTCACTTATGATGTGGTGTGCCATTTTTAGTCGATTCATCAATTTGAAATTTCATATCATTAATGAGATATTGTGTGAACTAAATAAATTTATTTTAACATTGTTTAGGAAAATATAGTTATATGAGATTCAATGAAGAAATTGAATAAATTTAATGGTATTATTTCTGGAATAATTATAGTCTATCTTAGTGGTTATTGAGGATATCTCCTAATAAATAAAGATAGGAGGTGAGAATAATTAAAATATTATAATTTCATATAAATGAATATTAAAAAACCACATAAGAAAAAGTGGAATTCTCAGATTTATATCATCGAAATTCATTGAAATTGATCAAAATAAATAAAAAAGAGCATATTTCAAAAAATTATATTTATGTAATTCTTATTCATGGTGTATGGATATTCAAAGTATAATTTTAAGGAGTCATGTATTGTATATAATTAATGATTTTAGTTAGGTTAAAAGTTTATAAGGGTTATAAACCTAGAGGTTTAGAATGACCACATCGACATTATTATAAAAATGTAGAGGGATTACAATATTTTGGCACAAAATCAAATTTTTTGATGTTCTCATATTTTATAAAGCCCAATATTGGTGAACAGTGTAAAAAAACATGTGTTTCTATTTTTATACATTTCTATAATATTAATATTAGGGGGAAAAAGAATAATTTTTTTTAAAATGAGGAATGAGATCATTGGGAAGTTTCATTTTAAATCCACATAACCTAATTCACACCCCCATTATCATGGTCTTAACTTATGTTTGTATAACAAGTGATATTAGAGAATATGGTTTGATTAGAATTCATATTATCATATTAAAATCAATGATAGATATTTCGAAACAAAAAAGGAATTCTGATATTCATCATGCACACCATTCATCTTTAAAATGAATCATATGAAATAATAAATTTAATTATTGGGCATACATGTGTTCATGGTTACCATATAATGAATTATAGTAATCAACTAATGTGAAGAATAATTGAAAAAATAAAATAATGAATTTCTTGTCAATTCCAAATGAAAATGTACAATCTATGGAGTTTGATCAAATTTGGACCACAAGAATGTGATTTTCTAAAAATCATCACAATCCATGTCAGAAAAGATTTTAAACATCTACGAAGGTTTATAAAATTCATAGCTAATTCTTAGGTGATATATAACATGAATAAAGGAATTATAATGAACCCAAATAAATCTAATTATTAATTCTTTGATAGGGTGAATATATTTTTTGGGAATATGAACAGAATCTTATTAATATGTGTTTATGGATGAAATTCATAAGTTCAAATATGTAATGATTAAAAACTCCAAGATGGTTATAAATCCTGATATCTTAACTGAATAATATGACTGTATCATTTCAATATTGATTTGTTCTTTTAAATTATTATTCAAATTGATCAAAGGGCTAATACAAGAAATTATTGAGATACATACTTTTTTATGGTGTGGATTAGATCCATAATCTTGATATTTATTCAATATATTTGAATATTAATTTGTTTTTGTGAAATAGAAGGTGTATAAAAATAATCAAATTTATTTGTTAGACTATTTCCGTTAGCATTTATAAATTTATTAGAAATACTATTCTAGTGTGGGTAATGATCCTAAGAAAAAATTAATCGGGGTTATGGACTAAGAAAAAGAACTCACTCCTCAAAGAATGGGTGATTTTGTAGAGAGTAAAAAACCTAACAGATTAGTAATTATGACACCCAATAATAGACAAAAGGTTAGGATTCATTGTATTATAAAGACTGGGAATACACAAGTTATTTATTCCATATATAAGATATTAATTATGTCGTAGTAAAAATTGGGAGAGATGATGTAAAATAAATTCACTTAGTAATTTTTATGGATATTAAATTAATATCAAGAATATAGTCACAAATACAACAATTTCACATAAAAATTAAATGAAATCACCCAAGTATGAATCAAAGTATTTGGATAAAATATCAAAATCTAAATTCATTATCATTTTAATAGAAACTGTAACATGTATATTGATATTTGATAGATACAGTGTATTTAGAAAATATAGAGGAGGAATATGGATAATCACTACTAATGTATGTGAACCAATGAATATGCATAAAAAATATAAGGTTTTAGAGGTTTGTTGTGGTGTAAATTTTATGAATGAAATCGAATGATTCATCATAATTATTATTGAGAGAGAACTGAAAAACATAATTTTATGAAATAATGATCCTGTAATGGAAATCATGTATGATGAAGAAGGTGTCATGATATATAAAATCGGTAAAGGTTAAACAAATATTATGATTTTGGAAAGGAAAAAGAAAAGGTAATGATTTTAAAAAATAAATAATTTTTTATTGCCAAAGTCCATTGTCATAATAAACTCTGTGTTAGTCAATTTTTTGACTCGGAAAATCCCCAAAACCTAACTTAGAAAACCTGTATCATTTATAGAAAACATAATATAATTATTATATTGGTACATCACAAAAGTTATATCTTTATCTAATTGTTGGGTAAGAAAATTTTTTCTTTCTATCTAAATTGTGTGAGAAAATGTATAACCCTAGAAACAGTAGCAACGTAATCCAAAATTTATTAGATGATTTAGTGAATTGTAATGGATTATGTTCTATCCCTAAAAATATATTTGATTGTACCCCCACATGTATCTTTTTAAAAAAGTAAATGATTAATAAAATGTGTTTTTTTGGAATTAAATGATGTTAGTGGGAATATTGGAAATAGTGTATGTCAATATTTGTGTGTTGGAATCACAATGTTTTATTAATGTTAATAGGTAGTTTGTGATAAAAATTGTTGATTAAAAAGAGTAGCATGGTTTATTCTGATCACTCAAAATTTATAGGTGCACAATTGTATTAGAAATTGATATATATTAGTGTACATGGTCCTATAATTAAAAATTAAAAAATTATGGAATAATAAGAACACATATTTTATAAATTACATCAAGCATGATTGTGTCAAAAATCATGGTATATGATATCAAGCCCCACTAGAAAGGAATCCTCGACAAAATAGGATTTTTGAGTAGATTAACCTAATTATTAACAAATTTTTCATAATGATGCATAGTTATATTGACAAATGAGATATGTTTTTATGGGAAGTTGATTTTCCATTGGCCTATAGCAATAATAGATCTGTGTTGTATTTGGGTGAGGAAAATAATCTCTTACAACTAGATACACAATGATATGGGGTGAATAAGCATAATGTTTGATTAATGTTTTTTTTCCATTAACCAATTGGACAATCCATTATGATCTAGTTAACATGATAGAAGGAAATATATCTATCCTAAATAATAAGATAACACAACAACCAAAATAATCATTTATTTTTTAGAAAGTAAATAATATAAAAAACCAATAGATTTTACTTGGTTTAACACAAATGGAAACATCCAAGTATAACTCATTGATATCATGTCAATGTTCCATAATACACTGATGATCACTAGTTAAATGATTAAAATTTTAGTTATATGGTGACATTTTACTTGTATTGTAATCGTTATAGTGTTTTGGGTTAGATCACAGCTCACCAAAGGTTTACTTCCACATCTTCATTCCCACACAAAACATTTTTGAAGTATCTTCCTCAATTTATAGATATGTTTGAATCTTAAATAGGTAAGGAACATGATCATCTATCACATTTCATCTACTGTCCTTCCTTTAATCATCATTGGAAATTTAATACTCTACATATCTTCCTGTCACTCAAATTCTATTCCCAATGAGATTAAATCACCAATGATATTGTTAATTCATTGTATTACACAACAAAATATCATCAACACATTGTCTCTAGATAAGGATAATTCCATAGTGAAATTATCTTGTCTTTGTAATTGTCTTCAACAACAAAACTATTCACTCGGATTCTTCTTTTGATGCTCATTCTTTATGATAAATCAATATAGCCATGATTCTCTTATTCAATGTATATATATATATCTAATTATAAATGTTTCCATATATATATGTATTATAGTAATATTTATTTATTGGGAAATTTTCTTAAATATTTTTGACAAATCCTCCTCACATGAGCCAGACCACAAAGCCATTGATGAATAGCTATATGTTCATGTTATGGAGCATGTAAAAAATCATGTATATAAACTTACATGAGAAACTTATTGGAACATATCTCCTTTCACACAACTATAATCATGAGATCCCAGTAATATAACTCCATTACAAGTCATATGACTTATAACATAGTGCATGACAAGCCCTAACACAAGAATAATGGTCACAATAAACTTGTGTGTGTGTGTCACCTAACACAATAATACTAATGCATAATCAATTTACCAAGTATCTCAAAATATGAAATCTCGAATGGGTAACAATTCTGTGAATATTTTTCAACACATTTTATGTCTACCAAAATCCTAAAAAAATTATTCCATGATGATTAATACCAAATTCCTGATCCTTTTTTATATATTTTGAGTAAGGTGAGGGGTTTTAATGAGATTTCATATTGGGTAAACTATAAAATTTATTCATAATCATCAATTTATTCAATTTTATAAGGCATTTTCACTTCACCAGACCTTTCCACACAACATATTCGAAATCAAATGATTTTCTACCTCATGAACATGTCTGATATCATGCCTTTTTCTTACATAACTCCTTATTCATGTGGCTCATTCAAGCAATTTCTTATGGTAATACGACATCAACATCATTTCCATCATATCATACATCTCATTAAATAATATCTCTATAGTGAACCTACATTCTCATTCGATCATATTGTCAATTTCTGCTTACATTATCACATGAATTCTTCATGGTTCACCTCCACCATGAATTTTTTTAATCAATGATTCCAATTATTCATATCATATTTTAATTCATCTGACTAAAGAAGAAAAAATTAAGAGTTATATTTTTTATTATGTGATAACCTAACTCTATTAAACCACTGCGATCACCTTAATCCTTACATGAAAAGGTTTCACCATTTTTCATTATGTCCTCAATGTAATTATTCTTCTCAAAATTCATCCACCAAGATGGGTGTATCATTTTGATCCCATATGATTATGTGAACCTCTTTTGATTACATTTTCCACCTAATTTAATCAATGATTTATCATGACAAAAAAACTAATAATGTGGATGAATTTATCATTCTCAAAAAAGTGATTTCATTTCCCAAGTTATTACATGAAAAAATGATATATTCCTTGGATTTTAAGCTCCAATAATTTAGAAAAGAGTTAAAAATGAATCTATTTAAAATTTATTATTTTTTATTTGAAATTGATAGTATTCATTAAAACAATGGTCTTATCTATAATATATTCATTCCATATTTAGGTTCATTATCAAAAACAAAAATCACGGTTCCTAATTAATATAGAAATCAAGGATCTCATTGTGATTCTCTCCACAAAGTCCTCATGGAATGAAAAATGTCTAATTATTTTGACATCATCTACAAATACTATATCAATTTGTTATGATACTATTAAATAAGAAAACATAATACCAAACATATGTATGGGTAATTTTGACTCTATATGATATATAAAATACGAAAAATCCAATGTTGAAGTAGTTTCAACACATCAAAACTATGTGATTTATTATAATCATAGAGAACCAAATGAAGATTGAATCTCATAGAGATGAGGGAATCATTATTCATTACTGGAAAGTTGGGTTTTCACAACACTTATATACCAACGGTTTTCCAGAACTATTGGTATAAGTGTTTTTTACCAATGGTTTTTATAAAACATTGGTAAATCCTGGTTTCATGAAGGCTTTCCCAACGGTTTCTTTGAACCATTGGGGAAGACAAAATGTTAGCACCCTTTACCAATGTTTTGTATCAAATCATTGGTAAAGGCCATTTTTTCCCAATGATTTTTAAATACTGTTGGGAAAAATCACGATTTACCATCAGTTTTTACAAACCGTTGGGAAAGGTCTCCTAAAATACTCCTGATTTCCATAAGCCCCCGCAGCATAGCCCAGAACTCGTTTCACCCAATTTCCAGAAGCCCTGGCTCGCAGGTGTACCCTAACCTGAGTTCTTCCATCCAATTGGCTCCAACTCTGACATCTTGGGTAGACACATTAAATCTCTTCCCAAATTCAAACATAGAATCTCCATACCTCTGATTTTTACATTTATTTTAATATTTAGAAAGATCACGTCATTTTTCCTATTTTAGGGATTTTGGAAAATTTTATGATTCAAACTATTTGATAATGAATCAATGAATAATACATTATTGGTTGATGTATGTGACTAGGGTTTACATTGGTTTTATATATCATTTTTAACTAAACATATGACATACTACCACTAATATGGTGATTCCACCTAATAATGGTGGAATTTTCCAAGGATCATGGGGCTTCCTCTTCTTTTGTTATATATATATTTTTAGTTTTGGTTATTAATGTATTTTATTTTCTTATGGATTTATAGTGATTATGTATTGGGTTCCTTTTGTCATGAATTTCAGGTGATTTATTCTTTTTTTCTTCTTAGAGATCATTGTATGCATAAAGTGTGCCTAATTTTTTTAGGTGGTGTCGACTCAATGAGTGACAATTTGGTTATGTTTTTATGATGCCAACGTTCTATTTTTTTAATAATGAATCATATTTATATTTAATGATAAAAAATTAATGTTTTTTAAATATATGTTTATAAAAAAAGTTAAAATGTTTTATAAGTGGTTTATTTGGTACTGTACAAAACAAATACCATTTTTATTGTATTCTAAAATCTCATTAAACATATTTATACTTAGTGAATCCTTTTATGTTTGGATCCATGTTTAGTAATTACCAATAATATCCCATATATTAATACCATGTTTAGATTTTTTAAGTCTTTGTATATTTTTTAATGAGTTCACTTCTTCCTTCATTAATATCTTCCAAGGATGCCTTAGAAATCTAATAGCAACTTGAATGTTCATTCTCTCATAAATAATGTATCATATTCCTATAATTATCTATTAATTTTTACATTATAGTAATCCATGTTGATATCATTAATGATTATATGATCTCATAGGTGGGTGTGGGGAATATGGATATAATTTTAAACATATGTATTGAATATTGTTTTTATCTTACAGGGTTGAAAATTCTGCAGTTGGGTTTTTTTAGAGATATATATAGCAACGTTTTAAACCCCTACTATAAATGTCTAATGGTTGTTTAGTAGTGGTTTAAACCACCACCATTTAAGGTCAATATTTGTTCACCGTTTTTTGTTTCATCAGTTTTTTTCGATGACCAATATTGGAGAGGATATAATGGCAGTTCAAACCACTTCTATATCCTTTTGATTTTTTGCAGGTGAAACCGTTGCTAAAACTTAAAACGCCACTAAAAAACATTCTGTGATGATTCCCCAAAGCTACTGCGAAATTTATAGAACTAGCATGAGTAGAATGCTAATGCCAATTTTAGAAGTGATTTTTGGAAGCTATCGTAGAACCATATAGAAGCGATTTAAACTAACACAAACTCAAAAAGAAAGAGTAGATGCTATCAGTAATTTTTTTTTATTGTCCAATGCATGATTTAGAACTAGTTATAGTACCCCCTGGACAGCCCCACCCACCCCCTAGACACCCCATCCCCCTGTGGACTACCCTCACCCCTACGGAAAGCCCACCCACCCCTGGACACCCTTTACCCCCAGGACAGCCCCGCCACTCTTGCCACCACCTAGACACCCCGCCCACCCCCTAGACACCTCGTACCCCCTAGAAAACCCCCCACCCATGGAAAACCCCCCACCCCCTAGACACCCCCGACCCCCCTGGACAGCCTCGCCACCCCCGTGGATAGCCCGCCCACCCCCCTGGACAACTCGTTTTCCATTGGACAGCCCCCACCCTTGTTGACAGCCCACCCACCCCATCCCCGGACACCCTCCCACCACCCCATGGACAATCCCATCCCCCCAGACGCCCCCACCACTGGAAAGCCCCCCCACACCCCCTTGACACCCTTGAACCCACTGAACAGTGCCACCACCCCCGTGGAGAGCCCGACCACCACCCGTGGATAGCCCGCCCACCCCCCTAGATAGCCCACCCACCCCTGGACAGCCTCTCCACCCCAATGGGAAGCCTTTCCAACCCCCTGGACACCCCGTACCACCCCTGGACAGCCCCACCCACCCCTAGACACCCCACTCACCTCCATGGACCACCCTCCCACCCCCCTGGACTCCCCCTATCCACCTGAATAGCCTGACCACCCCCATGGATAGCACACCCATCTAGACAGCCCGACCCCCCAAGACAGCCCCCCACCCCATGGACACCTTCGACCCCATGGATAGCCCCACCACCCCCTGAACGCCCAGCACCCCCTGGACACCCCACACCCCCTTGGACAACCCCACCACTCCCCTGATCCTCATCCTACTCTTCATCCTGATCTCCCTGAAGAAGATAAAGTATAAAACTCATGTACTACCAACAAGACCCTTATAGATTATGTATTCCTTGATCCACTTCAAATATCTTACTGGGAAATCCTTGAATAAATGCATTAGAAAATTATGTATCTTATTTTCTTATATACAATGTATTTTTTTATTATTTCTTAATATGATTCTCATATAGAGTAATGTGTCAGTTATCCTTTTATTTAAAGTAAACAATTGTCATTTACCTAACTATTTTTTTGATTGAACATCAATATTATTGAATTTATTTGAAATGACATATTTCAATTTTTTTTAAATAATCGATAGAAGTTGTATGTATGAAACTGATCAGATTTCAACCGATTTTTAAAATAATTTGAAAAGGTTTCATGATTTTTCATTTGACAAGGCTTCAAATAGGGGTCACATACACTGCCCATATTCTAATTGTGTTGGAAGACCATGGTTGAGTCATGTGTCAGTTAACTATCATATAAGAACAAATGGTTTCCAAAAAAACTATTATGTGTGGTATCACAATAGAGAGAAAATGGACTCACAAAATATTGATAAACCAAATTATAGGACTGAAATGGAGAGTTTGATATATGATCACCTTCCATTTATTCGGCATCATGAGAAGGAATGGATGTCTAGCCAACAAGGTTTTGATACAATCACACATGATGTGACCAATGAAAATGATGATGGTGAACGGGTGAAAAAATTGAATGATGCGGTGACGAATCCAGTATATCTGCAATGTGGTTAAATGAAAAATTATGAATTTTTAATACGATTATATCATTGGAAAAATATGTATGGGATTTAAAATATTGAAATTTATTACATTATTACCTTCATGAAAGAATTAATTCCAGATGATTCATATATTCCATCCAACCACTATATGGAATGGAATTTAGTTGATGAACTTGGATTCACAAAAAAAAATCCATGCTTGCCCGAATGATTGCAGCTTATTTTGGGAGGAAACTGCTAAAAGAAATTATTGTATAAAATTTGGATCCTCCCGATGGAAGCCAGAAGACGATGGGGCACCATCTTTTGTTCCAAAAAATGTAATGTGACACTTTCCATTGATCCCCATATTAACAAACCTTTTCATGTCTGATGAAATATCAGTAAAAATGTGATGGCCTAACATTGAGAGAAAAAAGAATAATGAAGTGTTTGATCACCCTGCTGATGGATTTTCATGGTAGATATTTGATGCTCAATATCCTAAATGTGTAGCCAACGTGCGTAATATGATAGTGAGTCTTTCATGTGATGGTGTTAATCCATTAGGGTAGATTATTACTTTGAACAACACATGTCTGGTTTTCATACACATTTATAACCTTCCCCCATGGTTGTGTAGGAAAAAGATTTACACTTTCTTGAGTATACTGATATCTCGCCCTTCTGATCCTGGAAATGATATAGATGTATACGTTCA
Source organism: Viscum album (assembly GCA_963277665.1). Taxonomy (NCBI): domain Eukaryota; kingdom Viridiplantae; phylum Streptophyta; class Magnoliopsida; order Santalales; family Viscaceae; genus Viscum; species Viscum album. Next base: position 120,228,529 of record OY728128.1, read on the forward strand.
ACCTTTAATAAATTATTTGAAACTACTTTGGGATGTGGGTGTGCCCACATATAATGCATGTTCGAATGACATATTTCATATGCGTGTTGCACTTATGTGGATGATCAATGATTTTCCTGCTTTTGCAATTATGTCTACATGGATCCTAAAAAGGAAAATTTTCATGTCATGTTTGTATGAAGAATACTCGATCGAGAAGAATAAAATATCATCGTAGTTTTAGTTTTATGGGACATCGACAATTCTTTCCAATGAACCATCAAAATAGAAACAATCGTTGAAGATTTGAAAATAACAAGGAGACTGACAATCCACCTCATTGTATGTCTAGAACTGTTGTGCTTAATGAATTGGAAGATTACAGTTATTTATTTGGGTAGGGTGTAATGAAATCTAGATAGAGTAAAAATGTTTCCAATGACACATGTTACAATTAGAAGAGGAATAGTATATTCTTTAAGTTGTCTTATTAGTCAACCAACTTGTTACGTCATTGCTTATACGTAATGCACATTGAAGAGAATATATGTGAAATGTTGCTTTCGATTCGTCTAAATGTCAAGGGGAATACAGAAGATGATTTACGATCTCGGCGTGACAGGGTAGATAGGGATATCAGACCAGAATTACATCATGTTTATATCAGTGAAAATAAATGGCAACATCCATGTGCTACTTATGTGATGACACCTGCTAAAAAAATAAAATTCTGGAAGTTATAGAGACTATTAATGTTCCTGATGACTATTTAATAAATATATCCAAATGGGTCAACAGAAAAGAGTTGAAGTTGAAATCATTGAAGAATCATGATTATCACGTCCTTTTACATGAGTTGATTCCAATAGAAATTCGTCATATCTTGTCCAATAATGTAAGAGTATCATTCGTTCGGTTGTGCTATTTGTTTAGAGATATTTGTTCTAAGAGGTTGTCTAAATCCTTCTTGTAAAAACTGTTGGTAGAAAAACCATTAATTTTTTGCGAGAGAGAGAAAATATTCCCCCCATAATTTTTTACATGCATGTTGCATCTGACTATCCATCTTCTGACAGAAATACTTATTGGAGGACCCGTTGCTTTCTGTTGGATGTATCCAACTGAAAGAAACATGTGCAAATTGAAATCATATGTTCGGAATAGGAATTATCCCGAAGGTTCTATTGTGAACAGTTACTTGGCATAAGAATGTATGGATTTTGGCTCAATGTATTAGTCTGATCTTACTACGAGAATAAACAGACCAATGAGAAATGAAGAAGAATAGTATGGGTAAATTGAACCCTAGTTTCCATCACTTCCTCAGATAGTAGGAATTCCGGGATCATATAGATTGACAACATTAAGCCATTAAGAGCGAGAGATGGCACATCTCACTGTGTTGTTCAATTGTGATTTGTTCGATGAGTATATCATGTATGTAAATTGTACATGTATCACTTATATTATTTCTTGTAATTTTAAATATTTGTTAAACTATTTTTATTTTTATCTATAGGGAACATAAAGAATTGATATATAGGAAGCATCGTTGTTTATCTTTGAGAGGGAAAGAGATGTTTCATATCAAATGGTTTTCTTCTTGGTTGAAATTGAAGGTAAAAATATTTCTGTAATAAATAAATAAAAATAATATTTAATTAATATTACTATTTGTTTATATTTCAGGTAACGAGTTTTCCTGGAGACTCTATTTATGTGGAAATAAGCTCTTTGGCTTTTAGTCCTAATACCATGGTTCATGCTTGTAAGTCACTTGTGATCAATGGATACAATTTTACTACCACTGAACGAGCAAGAAACATGGGAACACACCATGATGGTGTCATGCTAACTGCCACAACAGACTGTTTTACCAGTTCATCGGATAATAGACATCATTAGGAAAATGTAGCTTATTATGGAGTTGTAGAGAAAATAATAATTTTGAATAATTACTCGCATGATCATGTCATGATGGTAAAATGTCAATGGATTGATTCAATGTGGAGTCAAGTCACCTTTATTGATGATTGTCGATTTTGAGTTATTGACATGACTCGCACTCTTGCCACCGATGAACCATATGTATTGGCATCAATGGTGAAACATGTTTTTTATGACAAAGATCATTGTCATCCTAAATTTTGTGTAAATATTGAAGTAAATCCCAGACATGTTTTTGATGATGGTGATGATGAAGCTGACACCATCCCTACTGCAATTGGAAGAAATCCATTTATTACTTATGATGACTCCAATAGCACAATTTTCAGAGTTGATTGTGAACTTGAAGTTGTGGTGGAAAATATATAGAATAGTACAGTCATGTTCTCACCTACATGTTTCACCTACATCATTCAGAGTGTGTATCCTAGTGCTTACCTTCATAACACCATAAATCTTTTGTTTCATTATTTTTATTTATCATAATGGGATTTCTATATTTTCTTTTTTTGGGTACACATCAGTTATCTATTGCTAATTACTTCAATATTTGTTTTCATTGCAAGAAATGACACCCACTAAGGAGAGGTGGCAGAAAAAGATGATAGAGAATAATTTTTGCATGACACAGATGGGAATTCCTCCACTCATCCCTATTGTGAGTATTTTATTTCCAATATATATATTTCAATAACATATAATATCATGTGTTTACTTTTTTTGTTAAACGTTTTTTCAGTATCAACCCCCTAGATAAGATATATCTGATTAGAAGCCTGATATTGCTCCCAGTACAAAGTTTGGAGGTTGGATGGGGGGTGGTTTCAGAGTTAGATGACCATTTGGTGGTCCCGGCACTAAGGCCGGTTGTACGAGGTCTCATGGTGGGAGTGTTAGCCGATCCACTGGTCGTACCCAATTGGACTATGCCCCTACCACAGACGTATCATCTACGCCCTCTTTTGATCCTGTTGTGTCTTTATGGACCCACGAGATATTTAGTCCACCGATGTTATCACTACCAGATGGACAACTGTCTATGCCATCATCTTTTGCTTCTTGTTCATTATCTCCGAGATATTGTATTCCACCTTCTTTGACTCCTGGTCCGACATAGTATGTGGTTGAGGAGTGTACACTGAGGGATACTCCATCTGTACAGGATATTATTTCAGCTTCTCCACATCCAGTTACACCCACAAATCCGACTACCACAGGTATATTTAAATTACTCTAACAAATTTTTATACCAATTTTTTTATAAAAATTGAACTGTTATTTTTTTCTTTAATAACATATTAATATACTGATAGGAGGTGGGGGTGGGGGCGTACTAACTTGTGTGCTGTATGGAACCTCCAGACATAGTTGATGGTTGAATACAATGATGGTGGACAAATGATTGATAAATTTGGGCAAGAATGTTGGGGTTTTTTGGCAACACTATCCAAATACTCCACATCATTCCGGTCAGCCCTCTCTCTTGGAGGCATCATCCACATGATGTCAAGGATAATTCGTGGTCACAAATATGGGTAAAAAATTTATTGGATTTAATGTAGTATTTTTTTGTATTTATATGAATTAATCTATTGGGTGTCATCTTTGATGCCCAGGATCCGGACAATTTAGGACCACAAGATCATTTATATTAGGTTTTGGTAGATGAGAACTCTGGTCGAGTACACTGCCAACATGGTAAGAATATAGTCCAGACGATGTATTGGTCCTTTCTAGGTATCCATTCTATTACCACTATGTTGGAACAGGTCTAGGAGCATGCAAGACAGTCTGATAAAAGGGTTATATAGTTGGAAGAATATGTTCAAATGAGAGAGAAAGAATTTATGAAACTGATCAAAGCATTATCTTTATCACTTCCTCCAGAAGACTACACCAGGCTAGATTTCTAGTGGTGGTTGAGATGATGAGATTTCTGGTGATGATGAGAATGTTGAAGAGGACGAGGGCGAGTATGAGGATGAGGACAAGGGTGAGGATGGGGCCGAGGGCGAGGATGGGGCCGACGATGAGCATGGGGAAGATGATGAGGACGACGACGAGGACAGAGCTGACGGTAAGGATGAGGCCAATGATGAAAATGGTGATGGTTATGGTGATCAGGGGTTGATTGATCCATTACATTTTTTTATTTTGTATAACTCGTTATTTTTTAACCTGGATTTTTACTCTAGTATGGATATTTTTGAATTCAGTATAACTCTTTATTTTGGACCAAATATAGAATCCGAATGATGTTATAATGGTTTGAAGGTGAGTAATTCTATATGAGATTTTATGGGTTATTGTGGTGAGTTTCATTCCCTTTAATTGATTGGTTCATAAAACATAAGTTGTTGTTGCATATATTATGTAATTGTAATTGGTAAAGTAAAATGTTGGTCTCAGATTTCTGAGTCGGATATTTGGATTCTATTCTCTATAAAAAGGGGGTATATCTATATTTAATATGGGTGTATTTTCTAATTGACTAATGTATTTATTAAATTTACCGTGCAATACACATTTTTCAGAATACGGAAGCACCACAAAAATCATAGATAGACACTACACACCACAAGACACCCATGGGAGACACCCCTTCAGGTAGAGGCCCTCTCATGGAATCTTTATTTTAAGAATTCTTAAAATTGAAATTAGCTTCTTTCTTAATTATACTTAATTATATTTAATTTCATATCCTGAATAATTTTTTGGTAATATAATTGTTTCACTTGATAAATAAAGTAATATTTTTCTAATAAAACCCATCGAACCGAGGTGCGCTGTCTTCAAAAACTCACAGTGCTAGTTTAGGGTGTGATAATTTGACTCTCAATCAGTAGTTTAACTAACTAGTACCACTTTTCATAATATAAAATATAAAATATATATCTTTATCATACAACCACCCCGAGGCGTGGTGTGGCCGACACCACTCAATGTGTCTCACTTTTCTTTGAAATAGACAACATTTTACGTGAAAACAACAACTGGCATACAGAAAACCAACCAAACTCATTTAGATCTGTTGATACATTATTACAAGAATCCATGGGTCATTTCTGACATGTATGAGTCAACCTCGCAAAATCTGAGGCATGGTGTTGCTAGTACAACTCAAATTGTCATTCTTTTGTTCAAAATGGATACACTGTTAAGTAAAAACAATCGTCATATGGAAAACCAACCAAAAGCATTAATATTGTGTTGATACTTTATGAAAACGATCCTTGGGTAATTTTTAATATGTAAAAGTAAACCCCACCTCAATCTGAGGTGCGGTGTGGCCAGCACAACACAAAGGGTCTCTCTTTTGTTTCAAAAGGTAATCATTTTATGTGAATACAAAAACTAACATCTGAAAAACCAACCAAATGCATTCAGATTCTATTTAAACTTTAGGAAAATGATAAATGGGTCATATTTGACATGTATGAGTCATATCCACCTCAATCCGAGGGTCGGTGTGGCAGGCACCACTAAATGCGAGTCTCTTTTGATTGTAATGGACAAGATTTAAGTGAAAACAACAACTGAAATACTTAAAATTGACCAAATGCATTCAGATTGTGTTGATATTTTATTAAAACGATCCATGGGTCATTTTTGACATGTATGAGTCAACCTCGCCTCAATATGAGGCACGATGTGGCCGACACCACTCAATGTGTGTCACTTTTTATTGAAATTAACATCATTTTAAGTGAAAACAACAACTGACATATAGAAAACTATCCAAACACATTATTATTCTGTTGATACATTAGGAAAAAGATACAAGGGTCATATGTGACGTGTAAGAGTCAACCCTACCTCAATCCGAGTCTTGGTGTGGCCGGTATTACACGAAGTGTATCATTTTTATTTGAAGTGGACATGATTTTAATTGAAAACAACAATTGGCATACGGAAAACTGACCAAATACATTTTGATTCTATTTAAACTTTAGGAAAATGATCCATGGGTCATATGTGACTTGTACGATTCAACCCCGCCTAAATACGTGGGCCAGTTTTGCCTGCACCACTCGAAATGTCTCACATTCTTTTTGAAATGGACAAGATTTTAAGTGAAAACAACAACTGGCATATGAAAAACTGACCAGACGAATTCAGATTGTGTTGATACATCCAAAAAATGATCCATGGGTCATTTTTGATGTATACAATTCAACCCTGCCTCAATCTGAGGTGCGGTGTGGCCGACACCACTCAAAGTGCATCACTTTTCTTTGAAATGGACAAACATTTTAATTGAAAACAACAACTAGCATACAGAAAACCAACCAACTCATTCTTATTCTGTTGATACATTAGGAAAATTATCCATGGGTCATTTATGACATGCACGACTCAACCCCTCCTCAATCTGAGGAACGGTGTGGCTGGTACCACTAAAAGTTTCATTCCTTTGTTTAAAATCGATGTGCTTTTAAGTAAAAAAATACCATCATACATAAAACCAACCAAATGAATTCATATTGTTTTGATATTTTAGGAAAACGACCATTTGTCATTTTAGACGTGTACGAGTCAACCCTGCCTCAATCTGTGGCACAGTGTGGCGGACACCACTCAAAGTGTCTCTCTTTAGTTTCAAAAGGATGCCATTTTAAGTGAATACAACAACTGACATATGAAAAACTGACCAAAGGAATTCAGATTCTTTTGAAACATTAAAAAAACAATCCATTGGTCATATGTGATGTGTAAGAGTCAACCCCACCTCAATACGAGGGCACGTGTGTTCAGAACCCCTCCAAGTGTTTCTCTTTTTTTTTAAATGGACAAGATTTTAAGTGAAAACAACAACTAGCATGCTCAAAACCGACCAACACAATTAGATTTTTTTGATATATTAGATAAATGATCCATGGGTCATTTTTGACATGTACGAGTCAACCCTACCTCAATCCGAGGCATGGTGTGGCTAACACCACTCAATGTATCTCTCTTTTGTTTTAAAATAACATCATTTTAAGTGAATACAACAACTGACAATAAAATAACTGACCAAAGGCATTCAAATTTTATTTATACTTTAGTAAAATGATCCATGGGTCATATGTGACGTGTATGAGTCCACCCTGCTTCAATATGAGGCATGGTGTGGCCGGTATCACTCGAAGTGTCTCACTTTTATTTGAAATGGACATGATTTTAAGTGAAAACAACAACTGACATACGAAAACCCAACCAAATTCATTCAGATTCTATTGAAACATCAAGGAAATGATCCATGGGACATATTTGACATGTACTAATCAACCCCGCCTCAATCTGTGGGTCGGTGTGGCTGGTACCACTCAACGTGTCATTCTTTTGTTTAAAAATGATACACTTTTAAGTAAAAACAGCCGACATACGGAAATATGAAAAACACTTTCAGATTGTGTTGATACTTTAGGAAAATAATCCATGGGTAATTTTTGACATGTACGATTACACCCCGCCTCAATATGAGGCATGGTGTGGCCAGCATCACTCAAAGTGTATATCTTTTGTTTCCAAAGGACATCATTTTTAGTTAATACAACAACTGACATATGGAAAACCGACCAAAGCCATTCAGATTCTATTGAAACTTTAGGACAACGATTCATGGGTCATATATGATGTGTATGAGTCAACCCCCATCAATATGAGGGACAATGTGGCCAGAACCACTCAAAGTGTTTATCTTTTGTTTGAAATGGACAATATTTTATGTTAAGACAACAACTAACATACTTAAAACTGACCAAATGCATTCGGATTGTGCTGATATTTTTGGAAAACGATTAATGGGTCATTTTTGACATGTATGAGTCAACCTCGCCTCAATCTGAGGGGCAGTGTGGCTGAAAACACTCAAAATGTCTCTTTTTTTGTTTAAAATGGACATCATTTTACGTGAAAACAACAACTGGAATATGGAAGATCGACAAAATGAATTCGGATTCTATTTAATCTTTTGAACAAATATCCATTGGTCATTTATGATGTTTATGAGTTAACCCCTCCTCAATCCAAGGCATGGTGTGGCTGACACCACTGAAAGTGTCTCACTTTTCTTTGAAATGGACAACATTTTAAGTGAAAACAACAACCGACATACGTAAAATGGACCAAACACATTCTGATTCTATTGATACTTTAGTAAAAGGACTCATGGGTCATTTGAGATGAGTACGAGTCAACGCCATCTCAATACAAGGCATTGTGTAGTCGTTACCACTCAATGTGTCTTTCTTTTGTTTAAACTGGATACGCTTTTTAGTAAAAACCATCGGCATACGGAAAACGGACCAAACACATTCGTATTGTGTTTATACATTATGAAAATGATCCATGGGATATTTGTGATGTGTACGAGTCAACCCCACCTCAATCCGAGGTGCGGTGTGGCTGGAACCGCTCAAAGTGTCTCTCTTTTGTTTCAAAAGGAAACCATTTTATGGGAATATAACAACTGAAATTTACCCTCATCAACGATAGTCACAAACTCTTTTTCATGAGTGGGTAGTTTCACTCATGGGTTCATATGTGACAAGACTCCTAATAAAATACATTTTCACCATATATTATAAAAATTATAGGTTCAATGAAAAATGCATCACAAATCATTACATACCCAAATCTAGGATAAAAAAATTGGGTTTTGAGCCAATTTAAAAATCATATTCAACTCTAATAAGTATTTCTCATACTATTCTTCCTATTATAATTTGTTGGGGAGGTATGGGGCTGTGATGGTTGGGGGGTTGTGCAGGGGTGAGGTGAATTACTACAGGAAGAGTGGTTGTCATTTGAAGATTTAAATGGGTGTAAATAATGTTTGAGTTATTGAAACTGTTATTATCTCTACTGGATGATTGTTTTCGTATGATGATTGAAATAGGGAATTGTAGTACATGACCTGGTGAGAAGAGTTTGATAGTTTTATGTGTGTTTTTGTGCTATTTTAAGTGTTTTTATGCTGGTTTAATTCTGTATGTGGTTTTGGTGATATTTTTTATGCAGGTGTATACTGGAGGGGCTACTGGAGGGCTGATGTGCAACAGTTCTGAAAAAACACAATGCCAACAGTTTTAAACCGTTGGTATAATAGTTCTGAAAAAACACACTACCAACAGTTTAAAACCGTTGGTATTGTAGTTCTGGAAAACACAATACCAATGGTTTTAAACCATTAGTATACTTTGATAGAAATTTAAAAACTATAATAACGGGTTTAAAACAGTTGGTATAGTGTTTAGTTTTCAATATATACCAATGGTTTCTGGAAATCATTGGTAAAAATGTTATACAAACAAATACCAATGGTTAGCCTACAACCCTTGGTATATCAATAAATACAGTGGGCTATACCAAAGGTTTAGATTACATAGTTGGTATAGGGATTTCCTCACGGCTTACTACCCTACAGTTTGGAAAACCGTTGGTTTAGGCTATACAAATGGTTTTCCAGACTATACCAATGGTTTTAAACCACTGGTATAACTTTGTTTTCCAATAGTGATTTGTTATTAATATAAGAGAATGGAGTACAAATTTTGAAAAAATGAATTAGAATTTTTTTTAAATATATGATGTAACTATTTCCAAAAATGAGTATATGATTCAATTATAAATATACAATTTGAGAGAAAAGTGGTGTTTATTTGAGCTGTTCATATAAAATTCAATAGACTAGTAATGTATCCAAAGAAAGAACCAATGGTGAAATAGATGAAAAAAGATAAAAAAAATAAGAAACATAATAATTAATCCCAAATAAAATAAATAAAACATTATTAATAAAAAGGAAGGTCTAATGAAAAAATGATGAATGATGTCTCCTCGAAAAAATTTCACTAATATCACAAGTATATCCTAAAAGTATTTTATGGTTTAGTGTTATAAATCTTTTTTTTCTAAAAGTACATAATAATTTATGTGATCAAGAATCAAGTCCCACGATGTGATGTATCACATCAACCAAGTCCAAGGGAATGTTCATTGGGATGTTTTCCCATGACTCTTAACACACCAGTATGATAGAATTCGAGTGAACATTTTGGGATTGCATTAGAAATCCTTCCACCGTCATGTAACTCACATGTATGAGTATACTAACATACTATACATGTTCAGTCTTCACGCATTCACAATCCCACGTACACTACCCATATTAATTCCTAGAATTCACACATCCTATTCATCATGTTTTACTATAAATAGACCCAAGGTGTCCTCATTTTTTGATGAGAGACACACAATAGGATGAAGACTTTTCAAATGAGATCAATATACATTGGACCCTTCTTACCATTAATGTGACAAATTTAGAATCATAAATAAGATAATTGTCAATAATTCAGGGTAATATACTTAGCTAAGTGTTTGATACATTAAATCCTACATAATGGATTATTCCCATATAGTTATATAAAACTATGGTGAATGACCCCATACTGGATGATACACTTTAGGTAATCATATAATATGGACCCTTGATCGAGTAAGGCATCACCACGACCCGAATTATAAGAGATCAATCACTCATGCCTCTAGATAGCGATCCACAACTTCTTACATACCAAATATGGTTCCTATTCACCCTCCCACATTCATCGACGATTCATTGGCATACATAATATAAGGGATAATCCATGAACTACCCCATACTCATTAAAATCATTATCATAAACCATAACCAAGGAGACACCCCAACCAAGACAACCCTTAGGGATCTATATTCTCCCTCTCTTTTACTGGGGAGGCACTTCACCCTCCAATTTATATGAGGGTTAAAACATTCCAATGTACCCCCATTGGTGGTTAATTTATCTATATCCTCATGCAAGTTCATCCCTTGTGCCCATATTTCCTTCCTAGGTTTTATCATGGCCCAATAAATTTACATTGGTTCTCCCACTATAAGGGTTCCCTACTTGGGAATCTAACTATTCCTACCTCCCTGAGGACCTCTAAAAAATCATTTCCATGCGAAGAAAATCATTGCACACCATTTCAATAATGTATTCCATTAATAAATGGACGGTCCTAGGAAATTATCCTTAAAATATATCACCCTTAGGGTAATCATGATTATGTATTCCTTTGATAACAAGGTTCCCTATCATGAAGACACCTGTGAAACATCATCTAGATCGACATATTTATATTGATCTTTAATTTTTTGAGTTAGTTCCCCTCATCGACTACAACATACAAGAATATAAAGTCATCCCCAATAGTTATAATATACTACATGGTTCACCATAATTTGGTAATTCCACATAGACCATTAAATGTGATAGTAATGTGAGATTAGGGGCTCCTCATTAGTGTAAGCACTAGGAAACTCACCTTCACCTAACTCTCCTTTGGGTTTAGGAACCTTTGGGATATATTCATTCCTATTTCTCTTAAGAATAATCTAGGAAACACACACATATATCCCCAACCACTTTCTCATGGGTTAATATTACCAATTTTTCTTCCTTATGTAAAAATCAATCATGTTGAAATATACGAATGTGTGGGGGTCATTATTTTGTGTATGAACTAATCATTATATTGTCACTATTATAATATTAGTGATATATTAGTTCACTAGAACCATATGAAAAAACCTTGTGTTATCCCTGACACATCTTCATGGGGCTAAATCCTTTATGAAATATTCCTTAGTGGGGTATATTTCAGATCAATAATTATATCCACAATTGGAAAATATTCCATTTCAGTCTACCTTCAGAAACTGGCATACTCCCAATGATTCATTCTTTTCCTGGTAGGAAATATATTTTATGCTTTAACCATATCATATCACATATAGTTAGTGGAAAACAAGATGAACCAAAAAGGGACACACCTGTATTGGTCCCACAAAAAACAATATTATGAACCATTCACTATAAGTCCAACATGCATGACATTAACCCTCTTAATATATATCCTTATAATACTATATTAAAATACATGGATTATTCATGTAATTTATAATTATACTATGAAATCCTAACTATGTAGGTTTTGATTCTTTTATTAACATGATATGTAAGACAAATCATTTCAGTTAATTTCTAAGTCCTCGTTAGTTCTTATCACATTGTAATGAAAGGAATTATGTGTCCTATTGTTTGGAATTAACATGCATGATTTATAAATCACATTATTTGTTAATATATAAAGAACCTATAATTGGATCAATCTCAACCCAATTACAATTAATTACTCCATGGAATAAGTGATATTGTAAAGATACACATTATGTGGCTTTAATTTATACTGTAATTATAATGTAAATAAAATATTTTGATCCTATAATATATTTTTTTGGTCTCCTTGATGCATGTTATCAAATAATTTCGTATATGGTGGTCACAATTACTACACATTGAAATGGTAAATATTTGTTAGCATTGAATAAATCATTAAGAGTGACCTAAATTAGTAAATTATTCCCCCAAAAGGGTGATATGATCCCAACCTCATGGGATCTTGACCAATGTGTAACAAACACATAGTATGTAAAGATCAAGATTACACTTACCATTATAAAACATGTCAAATTGGATATTAAAAATAAATAATAGTATTTTGAAAAAATAATGGCTAAGGTTAAATCCTTTAACCAAAAATAGAATAGTTATCATAGGAATTAAGTGTTGTTTTTCATATTAAATCATCCACATTGAATTATGTAACATAAAAGTGTTAAATAAACATAAATCATCAACTCATGAAATTAATTTATTGAAAATGATCCTACATGCTATAATTCACTGATATTATTATTATTGTGACACTTGATACTTCTAGGACCTCGTTATATGACCTTCAAATTATTTCAAAATTATGGAAATTCAGGAAACCCCCCAAAATTATATTATATACCAATAGTACTACCAATCCATGAATAATATCATACCATCCTTCTTGAATATATTGATATCTATTATATATCCATATGGATAACCACTACTCACCATCTAAGGAACACTCACAACCTGAATGAACAATGTCACAAACCATGTGTCTCCAGCATCAGGTGATGTACATTTTAATACTGTAGTAACATAGCAATGGATACAAACCATCATCATATCACACTAATGATATTTTGTTGGTGTTTAAAAAAAATCAATTGTCCAATCAAATACATCATGAAGAAAAACAATGTGGACCCTACAAAAACATTAAACTCATTCTAGATCCTCTTCCCATATCATAGAGTTAGGTCACTAAGAGATATCCTCCACTATCCCGAAAATAGAGCACCTAAATGAAAACCTTTAATTGGAAACAACCCAATAGAGTTAGGGGAAAGAATTATATTCATACTTCAACCCATGAATTTCATTTTAATATCATTAGTTAAACTAAATATTATGATAATATAATAACTAATAGCTTATTTCAATTCTAGTATTCCATATAAGTAAAAAAAGGAGACCCATTGGAATATTATTACCGCCATCAGGGGGCAGGTCCAAAATCTTTTTCCTACTAATGTCCAGGATTATTTTTAGTGTCTCTTGGAAGTTACAATACAGTGGTCCGATATTCCATCTCTTATTCTTGATAATATTAAACAATTATCATGATGAATGAAGATAATTAATTGGAATATGTTTTTAATCCTTCTTGAGTTCATTATTATAGCTCGACTATCCCTCAATAGTAAGATCATATACCAAACTACAAAAAGTATAATTCTACTATTTTCATGTAGTTACTCAATTAAAAAACCATATTATTTTTCCCAATGGAGAGGATCAATATCAATATCTAAATACAATATAGGCTCGTGATTATAATCATGCCTACATATGTGAATCCCATCTATAAATCATAGTGGAAACCAGAGAGAATAATGTCTATATTACAATCCACTCTATGGAATCTAATTGGAATATTTTTATATTTATCAAAGACTATAATAGATCTCATTTCCACATTCTTTGAAAATCTTGTCAATGATGCTAAAATATTATGGTAGCCAACCAGGGGAGTCATCGTAATATTTTGATAACAGGATTGGGGTCGCATAAAAGGGTTCCCAAGAACAGAACCTATTATCTAAAAAAACAATAAAATCATAATAATGGTTCTTACCCCACTCACGTAGACATGAATATCTATAGTTTTTTTATAAATGTAATCATATAACTCAAAATAGTTAAACAATATTCCCCCAATATTTGTGTAAATTCCAGAGGCCCTTTATCATCTTTCAATAGTGACCATCGATTTTTTAACTCATCATCAGTAGGGGATGTAGAATTGATAATGTTGGTTCTACTATTTGTTTAAATAACAATAAATCTAGATATATTTCCCAGATTACTCATCACATAGGTCCTCACTTTGGAAACATGAAGGTCATCCAAGGAGTTCCTCCCTATAGGGTATGTCGTGGAGCCCTCCCCCACCTGAGGTTATATAAAAAAGAGGTTATTCAATTTCCAATTTATCAACATATAGTAACCATAGAGGTCCTCCCTACATATTCTAGGAAAATATCCATGGAGGTCCTCCCCATGTTTCTCGTTGTGGGGGTCCTCATGAATACTGTCATTATATCTTTATAAGAAGGTCATCTCGGCTCCATAGCAACCCTCTTATCCAGAGTTACTGTATACATTATTTTAGAATACATTGATATTTTCAACACATAATATCAATATATAATCCTATTAAAAGGTTAATTCAAGAAAATGTTCATCATTCGTGGATCACTTGGATCACATGCCCTCTAATACAACTGAGTATGTTCCAAATACTCATATTTCTCTTGAAAAAGAAGTGATGAAGTGACCTATATGGTTAGATCATTTGGATATGTACTTAATTGAGAAGGAGGATATTTTATTTTATGATGTGAAAATAGATGGTTTATCAATGAATAATATTTAAGTTCTATCCACTTCTAACATTCATATGTAATATTTCAATGATACTGAAAGAGAGGTGCACAACTTATATTTATAATTGTTTTGGGAAACTGACCATAATATCAAGGAAAATAATATACCATATAGGGAGGATGCTAACCATATACATTAAAAGAGTAGGATTTATCATGAAGTTGATTTATCTACCACATATTTGTCCTAAAAACTAAATGTGGAGAAGAAACATGAGAAACATTATAGGGCCTCCATTGAAAATATGTAGGCACACTACAAGCCGAAAAATGATACCCAGTAGATTACACAAAATTGTGTATTTGGGGAATATGATGACCTACACTTCACTAAAAACATGAGATTAAAATTAGTATTGGTGGTGTAACATGTAATATAATTCCTCCAATCCATGTTTCTGGTTCATACATAGAATAATATAGTTTTTCAATCAAATAATAACATATTATTACCATATCGTTGAAATATATAACTATAAATTATTGATCCACTAAAAAATATTGTATAAAGATACTAAAAATGTTCAATAAACCTCAGTGTTAAGGAAGACTAAATTTTAGACATTGTATCGACCGTAAAAAGTATTTAGCTCTCCCCATGAAAATATATTTTATCCAACTCATACCCATGTAGGTGTACAATAATATAGAAAGGTCATGAAAGGATATTTCATAGTGGAATTATAGTTTCAATCCCATCTCATATGTTTGGAGTAATTATTATCACTCACACTCCTTGAAAATATAATGCATGGATACTCTAGGATGCTATGTTGTTGAATCTATGTCAACCCTCCCCCACTATGGTGGGGGAATTGTGACTCCACCACCATCAAGTCAATTAATGATTTTTACAATGTAAGGATCATTGACAATAATCCACCTACATTTCCTTACATTGAGTTGTCCATCTCAGTGATTAGTAATAAAAATAAAAAAAAGTTTGTTGACTCTCTCATGTTCATCATCCATTGAGAAGGGAAAATTATTTCTTTTATAGGATGTAAGACAAAATAATCAACCCGGAAGGTAAATATCCTGGTGGATAATGATTTAACCATTAACAAATATTTAACGGGAGAAATATCTCCATAATACTCTACATTATATAATTAAAACATTCCTGTGGAATTGGTCATGGTATAAAATATTATGGGTGTTATAATTTTTGCCTACCAAGAGCATTTGTTTAATGTTAAGGGAAAAAATAAAGGGAAATTTTTGAAACATTATCCAAAAATAAATTCTTATAGATAGTATATATACCAATAATTATAGATAATCTCTGATCTATGAGATCTTGAAAAAATTATTATTCTACATAATAATTTGGCCTAAATCAAGGATAAAGATAAATTTGGTGCAATATCCCAACCTAAACATTAGGAAATTGGTCCACACTTTATGTAAGACAATATGGGACATATAAAGAAGATCTTTTAAGTTTGAAAAAAGTAATTTCCAAATTATTTTGAGGAAATATTCATTATAAAAGTTACTCATAGGTAGAGGAAAATGATTACATCCAATGCACATTCTACTGGGAGAAGAAGAACATATAATGAATTCAACATCATACAATCCTACTAAATCTGGGTCTAGATCATTTTATTATCTAAATTTTTAGGAGAATTAGTATCTATAAATTTCCCTTTTATGGAATTTTTTTACTATTCTAATTAATCTACCCTAATCCATGTAAAATTTAATAAGAATAGATAAAACATTTGAGATAACCTCATCAGGACCAAATCACTCTTATATTAATGCATTATACTTAGAGACATTTCAACATGAAATAATTGACTACATAAAGCCCCTTATTGCTAAAAAATAATCCAAATAAGGATGAAACAGAATATTAAAAGGATTAGAGAATTTTTTATGTTGATTTGGTTGTTGTGACTCTTCCATAGCCTAATTTTGGAAATCCCATATTCCAAATATCGAATGAAATTAGAGACCTAAATATAATTTCAGGCAATTTTTATATTCATGTGGACATTTTTGTGATCTATAGAGGAATATGAAATTGTGAAACTATTGTCAGTTATTTATACATTGGATGGACCATTTTGTTTCTATTATAGAAATATGTAAGTATGGTATATTTCTAGATTTGAAGATCTATGAAGAATGTTCCTTTTGCAATTCATCTGTTTTAAAAAAATGGAAATTGTACTTAATATCTATATTTGTGAATAGATATAAAAATAGATGGTTATATAATATTTTATTGGGTGGAAGGGACTCATAAATTCCCGGAATATAAAAATTCCTTTGTATAAGAAATTTATTAGATTAAATGCAGTATTGTGATGAATTGAAAAAGTAACAGGATACCATTAAATAAGATGAGTGTTAAATGGGATTGAGATATTTTTACTATGATTTTAGGATTCAATATATCAATATATAGATAAATATCATAGGATATTGATAGTTTAATAGGGTAAATAATTCAGAGAAGTGACAACATCTATCACTGTTGATATAGTACTGCCAACAAAATAAGGTCCCCAACACATAAAATTACATATGGTGCCTCAAACTAAACAAAATAAGGAAAATTACACCCTATTTAAGAGGTAATGTAATTGAGAGGAATCTAAATAAATTAATATAATATGAATAAAAAATATTCATTCTAAATATAGAAGGATTCATGTTATTACATTTAAATAAGGAGAAAAATATTCTGAAGCTATCAGAAGATAGGAATCACAATGAAGTCGGTCTAAATGACCACCCTGATTTCTACCCCTTCTATCAGATAATGGAGAAAAAAATTCTAGTATGCACTAGCTAAATGATATTGTAATGATCCCGATTTTTTTCCATGTAATTTATTTTATTATATGGATATATTACAAGTCTGCGAAAATTGAAGGGATCTGATTCCAAGGCCCTATGTGCTCGGAATGAATTTCTAATCCTTTTTAGGTAACTTTAGTAAACACACAAGTTGTGTTTTGTAACATTTGAACTGGTGAAATAAATTGAAATCCAAGAACACCGTAGAACTCGTAGTGCCAATATTCTCTTAAGGGAGCCTTCACCTCGACCGTAGTAGATTGGGGGGTAGAAGTTGGTTTTTATGTTCTTCGTGGTACAATTACAAAAAATAATAAAATAAAACAATAACTTTTATTTTAGTTATTTTAAAACCATCATACTAATTTAGGTGGTGGGGACCAACTGACCTTGAAACCATTGAAACACTTAGAAACCCCAAATTGGTGTGCCAACATTAATTAGTCAAGTATTTAATTCTTAAAATTTATCAAGTTGGCTTCCCCAATTCTTCTACTTCTGGGTGGTTGGAAAACGTGGATAAAACATTTGATGGGAAACTCTTGAAGGGAGAAAATTCTCCATCAAAGTAGATCCTCCAACGAAGGGCATCCTCCGAACAAGGAATGAGAGACCAACGTTCATGAAGCGTTGACACATCATCTTCCACCTCACACCACCTCCAATGGACGATCAAGGTAGGGAGTTAATTTTGAAGTTATATTAAAATATATTTGTTGATTCTTTATAATACATATTCTCAATGACGATGACCAAACAAACACGACCGTAGATCGACACATTTACCATGATATTTTCTATTTGTTCTCTGTGTATTCTTCCCACGTTCTTCATCGCCAAATAATTATGTGCACTAAAAATACAATGTTTCACTGAGCGAGGCATATGAATGTGGTGATATAAACTCGAGGATCACAAATATGTGGACAACACATTTTTAGGGCTTAGAATGAAGCTGTGCTGGCCCACAGACGAAGGCAGCAGAAGACACACCGACAGACCGCATTGAAGACATGGCACACCTCCGCACCGCCGGTAGAGGAGGAAGCCGCGGTTGTGGAGCCATGATGGCGCATTAGGGTGTCTAGAACTTGGACGGCCATGGTAGGGGCAGTGGGGCGGTGCGCATCCGAGATTTCGGCAGAGGAGCAGCCCGCGACAACTGAGGCGCAGTGGCACACCTGGAGGGTGGCCGACACCCAGTCTAATGTAGGAGGAACAACGATGTCGTCCAACCTATGGAAGTCACGCCAGCCAGATTTCTGGCCCGCCGTGTCATGCCCATTGGGACTACTCTAGAGGGTCCCACGTGCTAGTATGTGGTGCCACATGGCGCTGCTGGGATGGCCAAAGAAAAATGGACAATTGGATAGTTCGGAATTCTGGGGGCACCTCCCCCTCAGGTAGCTGCTAGGGCAGGGGCCCACCATGGCGAGCCACACCCAGCTGAGCGGGAAAAGCACCGTGGGCCGCACCGAGTGGGTTGGGTCATCCGATTTGCGGGTTGGGTCAGGTCGACCGAAACCGAGTAGGCTCGGCCCGTGCCGGGTCGGATCGGACCCGGGACCATCTGGACCCAGATACACATTTTAAGCCATATCATGAGAACTGGGAATCCATTTGAAAAACCGCCTATAGAAATATATTCCTTGGATCGAGATGGTTTTTTTGGTATACTCTCCATGATTTTTGGATAATGTGTGAGTACGACTAGGTTGGATTGAACCTAAATCCAAATGGGCCCCTGGAACGAAACCACAAATAATATACAAAACAGTCGTCTGATTGATGCGCCGTTTATTGCACTGGGACCCTTATGACCTGGCAGTCCTTTGAGATACTTCTTCTTGGGAATTCATGGAAATTTATGTATCAATAGAAAGCTTGAGGATATGATCATCATAGAATCAAGTGCGTTAGTGCGGGAACTCAGTGGCTTCTTGTACTTAAATAATCTACAGATCCTATGTTGTTAATATTCAAATCATGTGTGGGTCATCTTCAGATCTTGTGTGGGACATCATCGGATCCAGTGTGGGTCAGCATCTTCATATTATTTGTGAGTCATCTTCAGATCCTGTGTGGATCATCTACGATCCAGCGTGGGTCAACAGCAGATCTTCTCGACTATGTTAGATGATTTAGCGATACAGCTAATCATCCATACATCTATACATAAGTTATATGTAGTGGGAGATGAGTCTTTAACATTTTTGTACAAATCATTATGGTGATACCTTCGTGTTATTATTCTGTGTGGTGATACCTTTTTTGTACATACATTCATGGTGATGCAAGTGTTTTCCTTATATCTTCATGGTGTTACCTATGTGGTACTTTTATCTTCGTGGTGATACCTATGTGGAACTTTTACCTTCGTGGTTTAACCCTTATGGTGTTCTTACCTCACATGTGAGATAAGTATATATATTGATGACTTTGATATATGTATGGGAATATACCTAAGTAATGTTGAAGAATATTGCTTTGTGATTGTAGATTGAGGTCCTTCTTTTTTGTTAATCCTTTTTGGATTCTAAGAGACCTTCTTGGGTCTTGGGGTCTATACTGATTATATTTATACTCACCACTACACAGGCTATGCCTGCTCCTTGTTGTGTGTTGTGAAGAAGATAGATAACATTGATCGAGGACGAGGGTTCCAGGACTGGAGGCTACAAGGAGGTGGACCATTAGACGAGACGTACCACAAAGATGATTGTTTGAGAGTTATACCTACCCTTCAAGCATGATTCATGGCAGATGTACAAAGGATCTGTTTTGAGTTTTACTTGTACATTCTAGTTGGGCTTGTATTTTAGACACATTATATACTGTTCATACCCTACTTACTATATTGTTTACTTGGTTCTTGAATCATTCTATGTTCTTGAATTGTGTGAGATTGTAGGATAAAAGGCAATGCCTTCCCAGTTTAGGGGTTATGCCATTCTAGTGCTAGTCACCATCCCCTGGCATATGGAAGGCATGCTTGGGCTAGTCACAGCCTAGACCCCGGGGGACGTGTCGTGACAAATTAGTATCAGAGGATAAGGTTCTACCAAAGAACATGGACTCTGATATATTAATCGAAAAAAATGTTAAGTGCTATGAGTGTGGTTATCTATTTTGGGAATCTAGTGTTGGTGTAGTGGCTGACGTATCCATACACCAGGACCCTGACTCCTGATTTCTGACTCAGTGCACAAAAGAATTGATTGCTTGTGTGGTTTTGAAATGATTTCTTTGTGATATATTTGAGTTAGCTCACCAGTTATAACATATTGACTGTGGTGTATCTGTTTATATCTTGGATGCCTCCATGAAGAAAGCCATTTAGGGATCTAGGTAGAGTACATGATGACAGTCCACCGAGAGATGAGGCTTCAGTGCAGGTCCATCATTTTGCAGTTGTACCTACAGGTGGTGTACAAGATTCACCACTACCCATTGGGGAGCCGATGCCACCAGCCCCAGCAGTAGAGGGCACACAATGATTGATTTCATTGCACGAGTTTCTACACTAGAGGCTATCGAGGTTCCAGGGAGAGATGGATCCACAAGTGGCACAATATTGGCTGGAGGCTTTGGTTAGTTTTTTCGACTAGTTGGGACACCATTTGATCTCATGGTGGTACTTTATGGTAGTATTATTCCGGTAGCAGTGGTCAGATGGTGGATCATGACATTTCAGGCTCATGATGATGTGACTCTCATCTGGGTGGACATCGAGAGACATTTTAGGGTAGAATTTTCCCCGGAAACCTTATGCACTTTGCGTATATAGGGGCTCCTCAACTTGAATTAGGGTAGCATGATTGTGGCCCAGTATTCTGCGAGGTTCACCGACCTCTCATGCTACTCCACTGACATGGTGAGGGACCCTTTCTTCAAGGCTGGGAACATTGAGTTGGGGATCTTATGGGAGATTAGAGAATCGGTGATTTCCCTTAGAATCCCGACATAGTGGGGGGTGTTAGAGCGAGCACTCTTAGTGGAGAGATTTCTTGCTGAGAAGTCACCAATAGAGAGACCCACAACCGGACGTCACATAGAAGATTCATCTGCAGATGGCAGTAGACAGATGAAGTAGAGGTCCAGGAGGAAGATACCTACTAGTGAGGACCATAGGATACAAGGTTGGTTTTGCGGGGCTCTTGAGACAGAGCAGGACAGGCAAGGAGAAGACATTGTTACTCGTGCAGTGGGTAGGTTCACATCGCTCGTGACTGCCCAACCCTCCATACAGATGACTAGCAGAAGATCGAAGGACTGCCTAGGAAGAGGTGAAGATTTGATCGAGGAGGTCCGTATGCAGCAGGAAGACACGGTAGAGGAGTAGGCAATGTAGTAGTCTTTGGGTGGCGATTCAAGGTTATACCTCTGAAAACTCCAGGTGGTCCTCCCCTACCACATGGAGAAGGTGGATAGAGACGATATCAGCTCTAGGATGCAGAGGCCTATGATCATGGCGCTCCAGAGATGATTAGAGGTACGATCTGTTTTTAATTCACCTTAGCTGTAGTACATAGAAGCATAGGTGTCAATCACTATTTTATTTCCACGACCGTCGTTCAGAGCTCAGAGATTCCGGTAGAGCCATTGGCTCGATTCTTATGGCTAGATATACCTATGGGAGAGGATTCAATGATTAAACACTGGTGTCGGTAGTGTGAGCTTACTCAAGGAGGCAAGATCACTGGTTGGGATCTTCTAGTAGCGACGTTTAGGCCTTACGACGTCATCTTGCATATGGATTGGTTATCTACACTCCATTTCATATCGACTATATTAGGAGAAATGTGAAGTGTTTCCATGAGGATGGGACCCCGTTTTCCTTCACTGGTGAGAAGGGATCCATTGCAGAAAAGGAGGGACTTACCTGGAGGAGGGTGAAACCGATCACACATCAGTTGGCAAGCCTTACACATGGAGTGGTTTCTGTTGAGAGTCTGAGATATCCTGTAGTGGTGGACGAGTACGCTGATGTTTTCCCTGATGATGTTCTAGGTCTACCTCCTCACAGAGAGGTGGACTTTTATATCATCTTGTACCCCGGGATGACCCAGGTATCTACACCATAATATCGTATGGCTCCTATAGAGCTTTGAGAGATGTGAGTACAAATATAGGACATACAGAGAAAGGGGTACATTTTTCCTAGTGTTTCTCCTTGGGAAGCCTCGATTTTGTTCGGGAAAAAGGTGGATGGGAGTTTGAGACTCTGTGTTGTCTATCGGCGCCTGAACTAGGTTACCAAGAAGAATAAGTTCCCACTCCTGAGTATTGATGATCAATTTGGTCAGCTGAAGGGAGAAAATATTTTTTCAAAGATATACCTCAGATAAGTCAATCACTAGCTCTGGGTACGAGACGAGGATGTGCATAATAAGGCTTTCAGATGTTGTTATGACCACTATGAGTTCTTGTTTATGCCATTCAGTGTGACCAATGCCCCATCAGTGTTCTTAGGACTCATGAACAAGATCTTCCACCCACACCTCGATATCATTATGGTAGTATTCAACGATGAAATCCTAATATACTCAGCTATAGTGGAGGATCATGACTATCATCTATAGGGAGTTCAGGACATACATCGAGACCAATAGATATATGGAAAATATCGAAGCACCAATTCTAGATACAGGAGGTCCACATTCCGGGACAACTCATCTCGAAGGATGGAGTTGCAGTGGATATTGCAATGATTGATGTTGTGCTTGCATGGGAGCCACCCAGGAGTGTGATAGAGGTATGGAGTTTCCTAGGTTTGTCCGGTTACTATCAGAGGTTTTTGCCTTACTTTTCCAGAGTTGCGGCACCCTTATAAGCATTTTCTAATAAGGGGAAACCCTTCTTGTGGTTAGGGAAATGTCAGTGATGTTTCCAAAAGATGAGGTAGATAATGATTAGTGCCCCCATATTGAGGATACTAGAGGAGGTAGTTGGGTACTTAGTATACTGTGATGCATCAGGAATC
Source organism: Viscum album (assembly GCA_963277665.1). Taxonomy (NCBI): domain Eukaryota; kingdom Viridiplantae; phylum Streptophyta; class Magnoliopsida; order Santalales; family Viscaceae; genus Viscum; species Viscum album. The sequence continues at coordinate 120,252,153 of OY728128.1, forward strand.
GGACATAGATGTGACTTGATGAAGGTGCGAGCAGTGATTGCGTATAGTTCTCGACAGCCGAGACAATAAGAAAAAAACTATGCTACCCATGACTAGGAGTTAGCATCAGTGGTATTATCCTTGATGATGTGGAAGCATTACTTGATGGGTGAACATTTTATAGTCTACTCTGATCAGAAGATTCTCAGGTATATCTTCTCTCAGAATGATTTGAAACTAAGATAGTGGTGTTGGATTAGGTTCCTCCATGAATATATCATTGAGAGAGTATATAATTTGTGGAAGGGGAACGTATGAGAAGATGCACTCAGCAGGAGATCTGGTATACGGTTTCTAAGTGAGGTGACGGAGTAGCTAGTCTCTTTGGGGATATGCTATGTAGATCGAGATGGAGCAACATATCTGTAGTCTCTAACAGTCACTCGCCCACTCCCATAGCGAGTCAGGGAGGTGGAGCTTGGGGAAAATGGATGCAAAGCTCAACATGCTCATGTATCCCTAGGACAGGCACCTGATGGATTTTCTGTAGATGGGGATCTTGTCATCTTCTTCAGAAGTCATACTATGGTACCAGTGGTGCTTTAGGACGAATGTTTGAGGTAGTTCCATACATCCCCACAAGTGGTACATCCAAAAGTGGGAAAGATATACCAGGACCTTTGGCATCAACACCGGTGGTCAGGAATGAAGAAAAAAGTGGTAGTGTTTGTCTCATGGTGCCTCACATGTCTGCAATTGAAGGATGGGCATCAGGTTCCAGCAGGGTTATTTCAGCCACTAGTCGTGAAAGAGTGGAAGTGGGATGGAATTTCTATTGACTTCGTGACAGGACTTCCCCACACATCCAAGGGACATGATTCCATCTAGGTGATTATTGAATGACTCACCAATTCAGCCCACTTTCTACATATCAGTTCACATGGATTAGTAGAGAGCTTGGGATGCCTCTACGTGCAAGAGATTGTATGGTATCATGGTGTTCCCTCGATGATTGTCTCCGATACTGATGCATGTTTTACATCCCAGATATGGAAGGTGATTCTGGAGGTGATCGAGAATCATCTTATATTGAGCACCACCTTTCATCCAAAGAATGATTGTCAGACAGAGAGGACCATTCAGACCCTCGAAGACAAGTTGCGTGCTTGTTTTCTTGATTTTAGCCGTAGCTGGGAGGATCACTTTCCATTTGTGGAGTTTTCGTAAAACAACAACAATCAGTCCACCATTGGTATGGCACCATTCGAGGAATTCTATAGTTGGCCTTTCATATCACCTCTGTGCTCGACTGCCCATGGGGAATTAGAACTCTGGGACTAGGGATGGTACAGGCTACCACAGAGAAGGAGCAGATCATCTAGGAGCAGACGAAGACTTCCCAGAGTAGTCGTAATTCTTATTCTGATAGGATATAGAGACCACTAGAGTTTGAGGATGGTGACAATTTCTTTCTACGGGTCACACCATGATGAGGTTGGCAGAGATTTGGCCGGGGTGACAAGTTATCATTGAGGTTCTTCAGACCCTTTCAGGTCCTCAGTAGAGTTGGTGAGGTGGCATACTGCATAGATCCTCCCCCTTAATTGCACTGGGTGCACAGGGTTTTCACTTATCCCAACTAAGGATACTTATACATGATACCTCAAACATCATTGACTGGGGTGAGCTGGACAGTAACGATTGGACGATGTTTTCCATGGTTTTAGTAGAGATTGAGGATCTACGGGAGAGAGTCAAACATGGGAGATCTATACCATTGGTGTGTGTACGTTGCCAGCACTGGAACATCCAGGAGAGCTCATGGGAGAAGGAGACTATGATTTTTTCTCAGTGCCCCCACTTGTTTCCCTTGTTTGTGTTGTGGATTTTAGGGACACCAATCCCAGAGTTGGTGACGATGTAAAGAGCTGTATTTTTTTCCTTGTATTTTTTTATTATATGGAAATATTACAAGTTTGTAGAAATTGGCGATGCATGATTCTGAGGCCCGGTGTACCCGAAATGAATTTAGGACCTTTTTTAGGTATGTTAAGTAAATACATGTGAGACTATTTGTAACATTTGAACTGATACTCGAAATTCAAAAATGAGGACATCGTTGAACTCGCACTCATAGATATTCTCATAAGGGAGCCTTCGCCTCGATCACAGTTTGTCTATAGTGATAGTTGGTTTTTTTGGTTCTTCATGGGAGAGATTAAAAAACAATAAATTTTATTTTAATTATTTGAAACCACTTATATGAATTTTTGGGGTGGGGAACACCAGACCTAGAATCCTTTGTAACACTTGGAATCCCCCTATTTATGTGCCAACATTAATTAGTTAAGTAATTAATTCTTAAACTTAATATAGTTGGATTGCCCCTTTATTCTTCCTCTGGGGGCTTGGAAAACATGGAGAAAAAAATTACTGGAGAACTTTGGAAGGAAAAACATCCTCCAACGAAGAGCATCCTCCAAACGAGGAATGAGAGACCAATGTTCGAGAAGCACCGACACATCATCTTCCACCTCACACCACCTCCAATGGACTATCGATGTTGGGAGTTTATTTTGAAGTTTGATAAACATCTATTTGTTGACTCTTCTTAATCATGATTCTCAATGATGATGGAAAAAGAAAAATGGTCATCGATCTGAACATATATCATGATTTTTCTATCATTACTTCATGCATTATTCACGAGTTATTTATCGCTAAATAATTAAGTGCACTAAAAATACAATGTTTCATTTAGAGAGACGTATGGATACAGAGATATCTACTCGAGGATCGGAAATAAGCAGAAGACACATTTTTTGGGAATAGAATGAAGCTATGCAGGCCCATAGAAGAATGTGGGGGCTGGAATGCTGGCCGACTGCATAGAAGAAGGTTGCATGCATCTGCCCTGCCAGTAGAAGTGGAGGCCGGGACTGTCGAGCAACGTCGTTGAACCTAGGCGACTGACCCCCGGTCGGCCTCCGGAGGAAAAGTGTGTCGGTAGGTTTCCATGTCGCTTGTATAAGAGGAGGTCACGGTTGCTGAGACGTGGTAGTTCACGAGGAGGAAGACCGGCACCTGACCAACCGTGGGAGGAACAGCGGCGTTGGTGTGCCATTGGAAGGGGAGGCAGCTAGATTTCTGGTCAGCCGCGTCATGCTGAGCGGGACCGATCCGGCAGGTCCTGTGTGCCAGGAGTTGGCACCACCTGGCACCGTTGGGTTGGAAAAAGACGAACAGTCCATTGGAACGTTCGTAATTCTGTGGGCGCCTCCCCCATGGGATGTGGCTAGGGTCCCCGCAATAGTAGACCGCACCTAGGAGAGTAGGCCGAGCCGAGCGGGTAGCGCCTAGAGCGGGTCGGGCAGCGCCTAGTGTGCGGGGCCTCCCACAATGCAGGCCAGGCTGGACCGCAGCCCAGTGGGCTGGTCTCGCCACGGCCCAACCAATCTGATCCAGACCTAGGCTGGGTTGGGGTGACCCGAAACGGGTCGGTTTGACCGGGTGGGACCATACCTGGGCCTATTTGGACCTATATATGCCTTTTTGGCCACATCACGAGATTCAAGAATCCATTTGACGAACCATATACATCACTGGATTACATGGATTGAGGCGGTCCTTTTGGTATACACCACATGTGTTCTGGATAAAGTTAGTGTATGGCCGAGTTCGATCGAACCTGAATCCTACCGGGCCCTCAGAATGGAAACATTAATAAGTTACAGACCTGGCGTCTGATTGATGCACCGTCTATTGCGTTGAGACCCTTAGGTCATGTGGTCCATTTATGTAATTAATCATGGGACTTCTTGGTAGTTGAGGGTTTTAATAATGTCTTGAGGAGCAGATCCTCATAGAATCAAGTGCGCTTAGTGCAGGAACCCTGTGGCTGGTTGTATTTTAAGAATATACAAATCCTGTGTGAGTCATCTTCAGATCCTGTGTGGTTCATCTTCGGGTCATGTGTGGATTAGTAACTTCAGATCCTATTTAGGTCGTCTATGATTCTGTGAGGGTCAACAGAAGGGCTTCTAGATGATGTAATATGATCTATCGATACAGCTAATCAACTATACTTTTGTACTTAAGTTATACCTAATGTCAGATGAGTCTTAACCTTTGTGGTATAATTTTGTGTGGTGATACCATTGAGGTATTCTTCTGTGTGGAGATACCATTGTGGTACATGCCTTCGTGGGGTTACCTGTGTGGTACATCTATCTTCCTGGCATTACTTGTGTGGTACTTCTATCATTTTGGGGTTACTTGTGTGGTACTTTTACCTTTGTGGGGTTACCTTTTTGGTATTATTCCCTCACATGTGAGATAAGTATATATATTGATAACATAGGTATATTTATGGGAATATACCTATGTAGTGTTGATGGCTATTGATTCGTTCTTTGAGATTGAGGTCCTGCTTTGTGGTTTATCCTTTGTGGATTCTGAGATACCTTTGGGGGTCTCGGGGTCCCTACTGAGTATTGTTATACTCACCCATGCACAGGATATTCCCACACCTTGATGTGTCTTGTGGAGATGACGTACAACATTGATCGAGGCTAAGGGTTCCAGGAGTAGAGGCTGCTCGAAGGAGGACCATTTGAAGAGAGGTACTGTGGAGAAGATCGTTCGAGATTTGTACCTACCCATCAGGTAGGATTCATGGTCAGTGTCCACAGGAGTTGTTTTCAGTTTTAATTGTATGTTCCTATTATTATTGTATTTAATCCCCTTTACTTACTGTACTCACTCTTTTCACTATATAGTATACTTTCTTCTTGTATCTTGTTGTGTGGTTGGATTGTGTGATATAGCAGGATAAAAGAAAATGCCTTCCCCATTTAGGGGATGTGCATTTTCGGTGCTAGTAGGCTTCCCCTAGTCTATGGAAGGCGGGTTTGGGGTAGTCACAGCACAGGCCCCAGGGGATAAGTCATGAGATATATACACTAGAATATGATTTGGTGTTTGAAATCCATTTATGTTAAGTGCCTAAAACATGTGGGATGAATTTATACCACTCTAATAGAAGTAGGAGAATGGAAGTATATCAAAGGATAAAGAATAAAAAAATTATTGTTTGTATGATTCGTATGTATGTAGGATAAGTATATCACACATAGAGGTAATCTAAACCCTCTAGTTAGGAGCCTCGATTCATTTTTAGTACATTATAAGGCACCTTAATCATTATAATCTACCATATGTCTTCATAGATAACATCAATAAATGATGGTGTATGATGAATATTTATTATAAATACTTATGTTGGTCCTGTTCTTATCAATTTTTTCCCTCCCCTAGGAGGATGGGAATCACCCCACCAAACAACATAATTGTTATCTCCCCATTAAATAGAATCCTAAATAGATAAAGATTAATAAGATGGATCATTCAATTTCAAAAACGTTTTATATCCATAACTGATGAATATGTGGAATTTTACAGTACTAAACACCATATTCATAATAGAGGATGATGTTTTCGGGGATTTTGGAAACAAAGAAGATGATATAGATGTAAACACATTTTCTCATGAATAATTTCAGTTGATATTAATTATTCATTTTTAATATTTTTTTTATCTTTCGTGATCATTAAATGTTTTATTATTTATATATTTGTAATTAAAAAAGTTATATTGAGAAATTTTCCTATGTGATGATAGAGAAATAATCTTCCATTCAGATAAAAATTTTATTTTTTAATAAGGAAATGATCTATATGTTTGGATTAATCCCTACATTTGGAACTATGTGTTTGAGATCATCCCCATGTTTAGAAACCTCATGTTTGGAATTATATTCATGTTTGGGTACCTCATGTTGGGAATGAATATCACGTCAGGAACATTGAATTAGGAATGAACCTCATGTTTTGAATCACACATTTTGAATATAAATAACATTCGAGAACTATAGGTTATGAAGGAACCAAATGCTTAAAATCTCATGTTTAGAATATGTTTTTGTATATTTTATGTTAAATATTATTTTTTACATTACAGTTATTTATTGATATTTTGATTATAAAATTACATGGATGCCAAATGATTGGGTTAATAATAGTAAAATTTTTATCAATGTGTTTTATTTTGATTTAATTAATTTTCTTATAAGTCTAAAATAATCATTCTATTTCTCTGTAAATTATTAGAATATTTTTGATATTTATATCAATCTATAGTTTTCATGACTATTATTCGTCAGATATTTTATGATATATCAATATAAATTAGAAAAATTTTTGTGTTTCATGATCCATTTTAATGCTTCGTAAATTATCTAAATATATGTATCCTTAATTGAATGATGAATTAGATGATTATATGCTCTAAATATTGACAATATCTGATTATATTAGTCTCATATAAATTTTTTAGAAATTTAATGTGAGATATTTTAGGATTATTTAATTTGTGAATGTCATGGATTTATTTTCATCAAGAGAAATATTTAAATTCAAATTGAATATTTTATTTTTAATTTTTTTTCATTATTATAGTATAATTTTATAATGTCCAGTTTCATGGTAGAACTAATTTTTAGAAATAAGTAGATAAGCTTTATTCAAATTAATTTTTTTACCTTCTTTATTTATGAATTATGTATTATGGTGTTGTTAGTGACACATGGAAAAAGATATTTGTTTAATTTTAACATTAAAAATATTTGAATTTTTACCCACCCACGTGAATATTATCTTTGAGATTATTTTGTAGAATATCTTTAATTTCTAGTGGAATATTTAAATTTAAAAATATTTTTATTATCAATTTAAACTTTTATTTTTAGGATTTATTTTAAAAATTATTTAACGAAAAAGCAATGCTTTTTTATAAAATTACAAAAATAATTTAACATAATTTTTTTAAAATTTAATTTTTGAATTAATGAAGACTGAGTTGATGTCTTAAATGATTGGAAAATATGTCATTATAAATTAATATTGATATAATTGGTGATGTTATATAAATTACTAACACAACATTCTAATATTAAATGATGATAGTTTTTATGTGAAAATAATTTTATTATTATTCATTTCTCTCGACTCATTGAAAATATTTCCTAATGAGGATTTCATTATATCATTATATACATGAAGATCATATTACCTGAAGCAAAATTTCTATATATTTCATATTTAATCTAAAATTATGTGACAAACCTACTTCAAATTCTATATATCATCTCAATATACTAAATTGTCACCATATTATACCAATTTTGGGTATAGTGTTAACTTTTAAGGCTTTTCTTTTGAGGTTCCTTGTTAAAGAACACGACTTATTCTAAGGCGTCGATTGCATATAATCAATTATAATGGTTATTATATAATCATATATGATTATTTGAAATTACCAACAATTTATATATATATATATATATATAATGATATAGATAAGGAGTGTTGTAGGAGTGGACTAGTAGATCTCAATGCCCGGAAATACAATTCGACACAATTCCAATAATTATTTTATACTCCCATTCTCATCATTGAAAGAGAATAACATGATTTATTTATTTCAAAGGGATATTTTTAATTTCTCCAGTTTTATTGAAAGGAATAAATTCATCTCCCATATTGTTTATCTCTTATTATGAACATAGACTAACAATAGTTATTAGTGTAGAGAATCTCATTCAAGGAATATTTAATGATATTGTATTTATAAAAGGTAGAGACAAGATATATCAGAGAATTAAAACATTTTTAAAAATATTTGAGATTAATTTTAGATCTATAGAAATGAGTTAAATATCCATTTTAATAATAATTTTGATTGCAAATTATAAATATGGCATGTTCATTATATGTGCCTCATATTTTAATGGATATAATTACGAATTCTGGAAATATTGCATGATTATTTATATAAAGAACAATCAAATAATTATTTACATGAAATGATTAAAGCCATATGAAATTCAAAAATAAGAACCAAATAAGTGTATTATTTCTCATGAGGCTAATTTTGATATTCATTCAATGTATTGGAATGATATTATTATTTTTGGAACTAGGGAATTTGATAGAGTTTCGCAGTGTGTTATAAATTAGGATAAGTGGGAAACCATTATAATTTCATTTTATGGAACTAATAATGTTACGAAAGATAGGTACAATACTAATGGTCTGAAATTTGATTCATTTACGATGTTATAAGAAAAGGTAATAGATATATGAATAGGATACTGAAAAATTGTTAATTTTGTTGCTACACTAGTAACTCCAATAACAGTACCAGATTAGTTGATATAGGCACTTAGGGTATTGTGATAAAAGTTGAATGGTATCTATGACTTATCAGATAATTCATAATGTCGATATATTTAATGATTAAGGAATTTATTATACTGTTCATGAAGTATGATGTTGAGATGGAAGCTAATGTTGATGATTATATTTTTATTAAAAATTAAAATACTTAACCTATTGTTTTCGTGGATGAATTTTATAATTTTGATACAAGTCATTTTGTTTCAAGTGATGAGTTATAAAATTCTTATAGATGATTTAATACCCTATTCCAAGTGATAAAGGCTATATAAAATAAGAAAATAGAGAAAGAGGAGATATATTTTGAATGTAAGAAGAATGGTAGTTTGACACAATACTACACTCATATTAAATATCAAAAGAAATTATGTTTATTAATAGAAAGGAAATAAATCCACGATCGATACATTGAGTGAATCTAAATATTTAAGTGATGAATCAACATCAAATAGTGATTTTGAACATGTAAATATAAAAATAAATCTCTGCCTTATGGTTCAAAATGATGAGGTATAATCACCATAACCTCATAGTTATAAAAAAAATAACATTCATTTAATGAACTTAATGATTTATACAATATTCATCAACAAAATGATAAATCCTTAAATAGAGATAATATTAACCTAAAAAATAGTATAATGGTATTTTTATTTTAAACCCTTAGTGATCTAGATAGATTACAAATATAATATGTAATTATTCTTAAAATTATTATAGCCTACATGATAACACATTTAAGGAATTATAGGCTGATCTTTATACTTCAAAAAAAAATAAGTTTGATTTCTATGAGGAAGAATTATTTAAATAAAATTCTGTGAAATAAATAAAATTAATAAAGGAAGGCTTGGTAAAAATTATAAGGAATTCTGTGAAATAAATTAAATTAGAGGTTTTCATTTTTCTATTAATGTAAAAAATTATAAGGAATTATATTCTAGAATTGATAAATTTTTTCAGAATAAAGAATTTTTATTAGAAAAAACTATTTATAAATTTATATATGGAATTTATGAACAATATATGCTGCATTTATTATAAAAAACATTAATTCCTAATATAGTTGTTAGAAAAAGCATATTATTTTCAAAGGATACTTTTATTTGATATATAGAAGGATTATGAAATAAAAAACTTTTAAAAAAAACCTCCCAATTAAATTAATTTTGATATCATATATTTCTATTTCATATTATTTTTCTAAATAGAATGGGTATAAATTAAAAAAATTAACCATTGGTCTATAATTGTTATAAACCATGTAGTATTTCATTTTATTCATTTTTTACCCATTATGAATGATTTTTATAATTTTGCATACATTTTTATGGAGTTTTTAAATTAATTTACTTTAATTAACTATTAAGTATGTAATCAACTGTATTTTTACTCGGTGTAGATTTTGAAATTTTAAAAAATTATTTCAAAAAACATTTTAAATGATTTCACGGATCCTTCAATTTTAAACAATGTAAGTTCAAAATTTTTAAATATTTATTATTTGAATCTTTTATATGTTTTAATATTTATATAAATATTTTATGGGGGAAATTGATTGAATTTTTTTAAAGTAATTAAATAAAATATATTTTTAATTTTAAAATTAATTTTCTCAAAACTTGTTCTTCGAAATGTTTATGATTTGGAAGAATATTGATTATATTTATATATATATTCATACATACACACAATAACTAAAACAATATATAATTATTTTCATTGGGAAAACATTTATAACATTAGTAATCATGTCATCAATGTTTTATATTTTTATTTACTAGTAATTTATTTTTTTCATATGGAAAATATGTTAAATTATTATAGAAAAATATTTTTCATTGTGCAAAAATTATGGAATTTGAAAATGATTATATTAATAAATTATTTGATAATGAATAATTTAATTCATTAAATCCATTTTATTTTAATTTCTTGAATATGCTTAACATTTATATATAATATTGAAGATATTTATTTTAAATATTTATTATGCACATTGTTTTTTTCATTTTATGGATTATATTTAAATTTATTTAAATTTTTTCATTCATTAGAATTCATTTATTAATCATTTAAAATATTATTACATGTTTTGTGTCTCCTTGATTTGAAATTTTTTTATTAGGAAGCTTATCTTAATTGATATTTTTTTTGTACAAATTTGAAAATCAAAAAAAAATTCACCATTTCTATATCAGTAAAAGTAATTCTATTTATTAATTATTTATTCTATAAAGTGAGTGTATGTGTTTTTTAAACATAGTTGTTTTATTCATGACTATTTATTAATATAATTCCACGAAAATTTATTTAAAAATGTTTTGGTGACATACTATATCATGTTTTAAAATTGCATAACCATTTATTATTTATTAAAACCCTCATTCCCATAAATTTTTTATCATTACAAAAGTGAAAAAAATGAGTAGATTTGATCAGGTTTTGTAAATATCAATGTGGGGATGGGGTGATTTTGAGTCGAACATTTCAACATGATTTTTATTTTTATAATATTGAAAAACTATATTTTATATATTTTATTTTTAATTTAAGAAACCTTTATTATTTATATCTTTATAATTATTGTATTTTTTATTTATATATTTATTATTTTTATAAGGATATTGTCCCATTTTAAATACTCATTACTAATATTTATTATTTTTGGTTCATCATCGCGCATTATATTATTATTAATATATTGTTACTCTAATAGTTATTTTTATGATGGGAAGTCATCTAAAGTTAATATAAAAGATTAATATTCAATTCACATAAAAATATTATTTTTCATGAGGTAAATGATTCATATGATTGGATTGAACCCTGCTGTTGGATCCTTGCATTTGGTATCATCCTCACATTTGGTAATGAAATTTGTGGCATCATCCTCACATTTGGGACCCATGTTTTTAGAAAGAACCTGAATTTTGGAAAATCATTTTTGGAATGAACCTCATGTTTGGAAAAAATATATTTAATACACCTAACATTATGGAATCATTCTGTTTTATTGAACTTCATATTTGAAACATCATTATTAGATTATTTTGTTTTATGTTTTGCTATATATTATACTATTTGTATTATAATTATCTATTTGTATATTGATTATAATCTAAGACTGTAGCCTCATAATTGAGTGATTACTATTTTAATGGCTATTCTTAAGTATTATCTTTATTTCATTAAATTTATTTGTTGATTGAAATTGTTATTTTGGTTGATTAAAATATATACACCTTTCAATCATAATTATTTAATGGAATAGTTTTCTAGATAAATTGTTATTAGTATTTTTTGATGATGTCTCAAGAAAAAGTGGTTGGATTGAGGGTTTTCTTGATCTATTAGAAATATCTTAATCAAGTATATATATATTTCTAATAGACCAAATGTAGAATTAGATGATTAAATTGTTTAAAAATTACAAAATATAGCGATTTTGATTAGATTTTAATTTTTCATCTATTTAATTTGATATAATTATTTAATATTTAATTTTCATTGATTGTGGATATATTTTAGGGAATATAAAGTTTTAAAAGAAAAATCCAATTGTGGTTTTGAATAGTTTTTCATTATTAGAAGGTAATTTTTCAAATATTATTTATTATCAAAATTAAATGTGAAAAAATAAGTGGAGAATATTTATTTGAATTTAAAATATAGATGACCACTTGATTACTGGATTTTCAGTTATATAATTAATAGATAATAAATCAATGATATAGTTTTTGATATTCAAATTCAAATATATATTATTTTTTCAACATCCATGATTGGATTAACATTGTGATTATTTTTGGAGATTATGATGATTTAGAAAAGAAATATATGAATTATAAATAATTATTATTATTTGTTTAAAATTTTATCACAGCTTTTTAATTTAATCATTTTTTAAGAAAAATTATACAATTTTTCCGAAAATTTTATATTTCCATTGAATCAATTTGTTTTTCCAATTTAAAATTTTTAATTATTTAAGACAAGGTTAATGTCTACAATGAACTGAAATTTTTTATAAAAAATAAATATTGAATTCAGTGGTGAAGATAAATAATATAGTGAGACAACATGATACTACAAAATAATTACAATCATGATGTGAAATGTAATTGTAATTGTTTTCTTTCAATGATTCATTGATTAAATATATTTTTTAGCAATTATTTTTTAGATATATAACAACATAAATAAATTAATTTCAAAATAAAGAAATCTATGTACGTTGAGATTCTGTTGAAAATATGTAACAAAGATCCTTCGACATTTATATATCAAGACATTATACTAAAGTGTTTACAACATGTACTCATTCATTGGGGTGGGTTTTATTCCTGGAATAATATATCTTGTGTCCCAGTAAAAGAAACTGTCTTTTTATAAAGAATAATTTTTCATTACGTAGAAGATCTGGTCTCTTAATAAAATGGCTTGATTAGAGAAAATTACTAAGATCAATGAGATAACATAGGATGTGTTGAATAGAGGATATCTAAAACTAAAATCACTATACATCATCTTTTCATGTGGTTTAATCTATTTATTTTCTTTTGTAATACCCATATTAAAGAGGTATGAACATTATCATCTTATCTCATGAGTGAAATATTTAAATTTTCTTGTTTTGTGAAAGGAAACTATTAATACCTTTCGTGTCTTCATCATCTTCATCTCAGACAAACATTTCTTCCTTTAATATGTATAAGGAGAACTTTGTAAAAGGAACACTTATATTGACTTTAATGGGAATACAAATCATTGTAATGGATGTTGCTTTTAACTAATCTTCAGCTCTATTCATTCTAGGATTCATCATATAATAGTATTTGACTTTTAATTTTATTTATTAGAGAGTACATCGATTTAGTTGTCATATCATGTAGTAAGGATATAGGCTCACCTTATTCATTTTTAATGTCGGCTTCATTAATCTCCAAACAACCAATACTACAAAATAGTGAGACCACATTGTATTGTATGATGAAAATGAATTTTTCATATTTTTTTAGATTTCTTGTAGTTGTGGATACATTGGATAATTCATTGGAATAAGAATTTTGAGATTATATGATATGAGATAGTGCTTTATCTAAGAGGAATTCAACCTTTAACCCTCATACATAATCATGAAAGGGAACGAGATCTTCCTTTTTGATACAAGGGAGACTATTTATTTTGTATATCATTTAATTGGAAACACCAATTATATTCTTTGTGTCCATTGGAATCTATTGGAATTGATCTAAGCTAGTAATGAGAGCATAGTATTCAACATCATTATTAGTGTATCATTTAGACAGTTTAATAGTTTATTGGATGTGTTCTATGTTCAGATAAATGAATAAATTCTCTAACACAACCAGATTTTTCTTTGGGGTTTACACCATAATTCATTTTTGGATTATAGAAACACAATCAATGTACATATCTCAGGTTTTATAGTGTCATATATGTAAAATAATTCTTCATCATAGATTTCTATTTTGTACAAAGTCGTCATTGGGATAGGGTGACCTGTTGGTATATCTATTAGGCCATCCCCTTGGACAACCATTTTATATATGAACTATCCATAAAAATATTACCAAATGATGGCCAACTAAAACCGATTACTAGTTAACATTCAATGACTAATGAAATATTTGAGTTGGTCTATATAAGAGACAAAATGTACCCCATGGTGTTATAAGTATCACCTCATCCTGTTAACTACAATAATCAATGTGAGTTAGTAAAATTTAATTTTTAGTTTTAGATCTTAATATAACATAATTCTACAGATATAGTTGGGAATATTTTTCTCTATCCATATCATTCTTCTAAGAGATAAGTGAACTATGTAATTTATCCAAGGATTCCACATAGAGAATGAGAGCCTTGAATTCATCCAACAGAATCAATATTGAGAAAATTATTTGATACTTTATGATATAATCAAAGGATGTCTAAAAATAAACATAAAAATAATAGGTAAATCCCATCATCATCAAATTTTTTATGGGTAATAATTTCCTTGCCTGATTAGATATTTAAGATCTGATATAGGTTAGACACCCTTATTGTCCCCTCAACAACTAAAGATTTGAAGGAGAATGTATATAAAGAATAAAATTAGAAATATTGGGTTATAATATGATACCATGACGGCTCATGATTCCAAGGAATATATATCATGTTACTTTGAGAAAACATTTAAAGGTGTTCTGCTTCTACTGTGTTGTTTTAGTTTGGAGGAAGATGTCTCAAGATCCAAAGGATGACTACAATGATGTTGAGTTATTTATAGCATATGATAAATTTATAATTTATTGAAATTTTCTTGAATGGACATAAATATATAATGTATGAAATGTTTATATATATCATCAGTGTACATTAAGACCATGGTTATTACATGATATCAATATATCCCTTGGGATACCCTGAAGGTAGTGAACTCCAACCCATTAAGGGCTACATGGATCATGTTATAGAATGGATATCAATCAATGGTGAAGGAATAATGTAATCAAACTAGTAACTCAATACGTAATTATATGACAATGACATGGAAATCAATATTTTTAAGATTTATATTGAGATCCTTAATGTTGACCCAAACATAGATATTCTCATTATTCATTATGAAGTGTATAATATTTTAGAACTATTTAATGGACTAATCATCTCATATTTTTCTCTATTTTATCATATTATCAAATTCATATTTTTTCCCTTAGCTCAATTGGTTGTAGGATTTCCCTAGGAAACCTTCATATAGGCATAATAGTTTTTTGGTAAACAGAAGGGATGTGCAGAACATTGGGATACTACCCATTAATTTTAGTGTTTTCCAACAATGAAATACTCTAGATATTTTTGGTTGCATCTATCTATGCGTGTGAGTTTTTTTAATACATTTGGGGTCATGGGTGTGCATTTCAGTGTTTGTTTTGGATCCTCATCTGATCCTAGATTAAACCATTTTCGCTACTAAAAAGTGGTAGAGAAAACCTCTTCAAATTATAGAGGACTATCTATAAAATATTATTACCACATTCTAATTATACATATCATTTTTAATAATTATAATACTAATGGTAAATATGAGTTCCTTTTGGGTGTTAAGGGGTTATATAAAGATCCAAATTATTCTACGGGAACATCGTTAACTCCTTTAAATTGAAGCTCCTACCCAAATAGTTTAGATCACATTGTGAAAATATTTACATCAGGATGACTATGATCATTTCTAAACCCTGTTATTTCATTCTTATTATAATAGTCATATCTAGTTGGTTAATGATTCATAGCTATGTTGGATGAGACTAATGATAATCGATACTGGTGTAGTGGTAGAGAGGATTCGGATCCAAGATAGCATTCATAGACTATGTGATGGTCATTCCTTTCTTTAGTTGTGGTTGCTCCATGGGGATTCTTTATTAGTAGTATTTGACATGATTTTTATAGGATACATTGGATTTCTATCCAATAGAACACTTGTCACCTAAAGACTACCCATATCAAAATTCATCAACATAACTTGTTTTATGAAAATTTATAGTCTTTATAGAGTAAACTCCATACATTAGCATGGACATCCTCCAATCCATTGGTAGAACATATCCAAAAAATGTTATATACCATTTAATGTTGCCCTGTATATTTATAAAATATTTTATCTATATATTTCAATTTTATAGGAAAAATTTCAGAATTATCACCATATATTACCCAAATATTCCATTGATATTTTACATTTTCTACTGATGTTATAATGGTTGAACTATTTCCTGTATATGAAATCATGACCTTCCCAATAGGTATTATTGGTCCTTGTATTAGTGAAAAATAGAAAAAGTTTCAAAATTGAAATTTCAAAGAAATTAATTTATTATTATTCTCCAATGTTACTTATTCAACTTTTTTTCATACCACTAGATTGGAAGGGTAGATACGGAGACATTTTCTTTACAATAAACCATGAGTTGGAGGGTTTTTCTTGAGGGTAGGTTGATCCTAGAACATTTACCAGTTAAATCAGAAATGAAATTCATATCATATATTTCTCTATATAATTTAAATACATTTATGTGACCATATAAATATTTATCTCAATATTTTTATATGATGGAAATAATTATCCATCATTCAGAAAAACCAATCATTATATTATCTGTATTATTTTTAACAACCTCCTTTGTGAAATATATAGGGCTTAAGAGTGCCTCTATGAGAAATTTCTTCATCAATTTGGAGAGGTAAGGGGTATTCATAATAGAATATATTACTAAAAAATAAATATAATATCCAAAAAGTTATTTTTCTAAGCTAGGGTTCCATGCTTCGGTATATATAAATTATTAATATAATATAAATTGTTTGTATTTTAGGATATATTATTAAATAATCAAAGTGGAAAGGATCCAGTCATCATGATATCCTATATTCATGATGTATGATGCCAATGTTTGCACATGTGGTTCTCAAACCCCTAGATGAAAGCTCTTCCTTCAAATCAACCGACTTGGATACTTATATCCATTTGAAATATTACACTTTAGGTATTCTACCAAGAGGTTACTATCTTTTTCAAATGAATTTAAACTTCATTCATCTCCCTTAGATTTATTTTACAACAATGAAGATTCTAGGTAATTTCCAATATGTAAAATACATGTCATGATTTGATATCCCATAGCTATACTTAGGTTTTATAAGTACATACCAACTATCACTAAAATGTTTACTAAGTGGGATGATGGTATTACTCATAAGGAATCTAGAGAAAATGTTATCATTATCTTTATAATAACTAGTTTTTTGTATCATATATTGTTTCCCTCACATGATATTCATAAGAAATAACACCAATTTATTCATTTATAGGTTAAAATGTATGTATAATTAATATAATATCTAGTCCCACCATTTATCCCTAAATAATGTAGATATGAAAATTTTTTTTTTTTTAATTTTTGTATTTTATATCATTTATAAAAGGGTTAAAATAAAATAAAAACAATATTACCCAGATAATCTCTTGTATTCATTATGATCCTTACACATATAATATATAATTCCACCCCAAATATTATATATTCATTGTTATTTTTTATAATGTATGTCCTTCCCATCTAGTTCCTTCTACCATCACTCTAGATTTACATCTAATTTTATATTTATAAAGATGAGCTATCTCAAATATAGTCAGATGAGTATGGTATGATTGAAAAAATGGTCAAATACACTACACAATACAGGGATACATCAGAACAAAGTGCCATGGTAATTCCATAAGAATGTTTTCCATTAATATTTCCTCTAAGGATAGTTAGTGTTGTCTATTAAACTATACTAATTCCTAGGGAAAAATACCAATAGTGGATCCAAAATGGGAAGGATGGTGTGGAATACATAAAATTTACCCCAATGGATCTTAATCCCTGATAATAATAGTTAAATATAAAATTACACATAATATCAATTATATATTTCATAAGAAATACAGTTAATATTTTCAATCAGAATCCAAATTTATTATCACAAGATGTTAAATATATTGACATATGTTCCCAATGGTACGATTGAAAAATATTATGTGTTTCATCCTTTCTATATGAAATTAAACAATGTATCCACCAATTCTCACTCAGTAAGACATCAAACAACATGTAAAATATCCCTATCATATAAACATAAACTATAAGATACTCAAGTAATTTATACATGAATCTAAATTACATGATATATAATACATCTTTTTTGAACACTAAATTCCTAGATATTCCCATTTGTATAGGAATAGCTCCTATACTAATGATCTAGACTTATGTCAACATCATAACTACATGGTTCATTATACATAAACCTATAATAACATATACATTTCTCACAAACAAGGGTCATGTCATAGAATTTGGACTATCTCATTCATATAGAGCCTCTTGATATCCGTACACTATGATAAATCCACCTCACCCTATAATAATGATGAATCCCGATCCATAACATTTTTCATCCCTTCATAGTGCTAGGATATCTATCGATTTCATCCCCACTATGACAATCCATATAATTTATAATCATATATCATTGATTTATTACATAAAGACAAACATAATATCATCAAAATATATCAATAGGCATACATTAATTTTGTATTTAGATACATATCACAATAACATAAGTATTTTTAAAGTATAATTATTTAGAAACACCATAACATTCCATTAAAACACCATTGATCTTTAAGAATGGTATGGGATAACCTGGGTCTGTATGCAAGAAATGGGTGACCTATAAATACCATTAAGTGTATATTAAAAGTATATTATAATTTAAAGTAGAAATTATGAGTCAAAATGAATAACATGATGACATGTGAAGTTGAGAATTATAACCTTGAACTTTTCTTTTGGATATTAAATGATACAAAATAGTTATCATATTACAGTGAAAACAACAAAAACATTTGGAAAAATAAGCATATAATAAGGATAACCACCGAGGCAGAAAAACATTGTGTTCTTAATCATAACACCCACAAACAATAAATGGTATCTAATTAGATTAACACAACACCCAATGAATTAGAGGGACATATAATTCTAGACCCACCAATCACATTCTTATTATGTACGTGTATTTGTGTGCCAGATATATCACTAAACATATAAAACAGATTTTATCAAATGTAATTCCATGATTAATGAGTTTGGTAAAGATATACTGAAGCATCTAATATATTTAGGATCGAATTATCTTGGTAAAAACCATGAAGTTGAAATGGATATGGGTATTCAAGATACAATTTTTGGGATATAAAAATCACAGAAGAGTGATTGGTGGACTCTTATTGCATGTAAATCCAAAATATAGTAAAAGGATGTTTAAAATCATATTACAACAAAATTAATTGGAAATAAAATGTCTTATTACAGATAAAATACTTGATAAAATGTATGAGATAACACCATAACATGAAAGAAATAATCTAAAATCTTGTGAAAATCATCTTAAAATATTGGTAAGCCCTTTTGATAGGAATAGATAGGGATTGGGAGAGGAACTTAAATCTTAATTGGTTTTATTTTAAAACTAATTGTATATTTTTTGGGCATATATATAATATATTGGGGTTATTTACAATTTTTATAACAATGATTTTGGACTCTATGTGATAAAATAATCAAAAAATGAAACCACTCCATGGTTTCTTCCATTTTCTTTCCAAAGAGTACTATTTTTTAATATTTCATTATTATAATTACGTACCTAATTCATATAATACCATTCCGAATGTGGATGTGAGTCGTGTTACAAAATATTTTTTCTAGAGCATCAAAATATAACATTTCTTTTTAGGGATTCATTATAGGCTTGTAAAATTATTCAAATAAAAAAACTCATTATTTTAATGTAGAAATAATTTTCTGTTCACTGATTCCCTTTATATTATTCTTTACATATATTCTTATATATTTTTTGAAATAATATTTATTGTATATTTATATCGTATATAATGATATACAATAAATTTTACTATCATTGAAAATTATTAAAATATACTCATTATATAATTTCAACATTCATATTTCATAAATAATATATGCGTTGAAAAAATAATTTTTCAAATATTAGAATTTACACATTTAAATAAAAAACATATTTACTAGAAAATATTAGTTTTAACGTTAATAACTACTTTCTAATACTTATAAAATTTATATTATGATTTATTAAATTATATAATCATTTATATTTAAAAATTAATTTAATAAGAATATTTCAATAAAATAACATTTACATCATAAATTTTAGGATTTATCAAAATTGGTGTCTGACTAAAACTATATAATTACCCAAAATAGATTATTAGTTTATAAATATCAAAATACACTTTTAATGAATAAAATTAATTAATCATATATGAATTAATAGTGAATAAGTGATAACAATAATACTAGTTTAATGAATGATTAGAAAAAAAATTAATAATTCTCAGGTGTATATACATAACCCATTACTACACTAGCCAATGAAATAAAAATAAGGTGTTTGGTGGTGATATATTCTTGGGGATGTTCTTTAAGATGGATTGGGCCATGATCTAAATATTCTTGAACTTCTCCCTTAAATTATTTCACCCAATTTTCTATTGTTGAATATTCTCATGTTCATGGTTATGTAGAAAGCCTACTGATCCCATATCCCTTATAAGCTTTGGAAGACAACATTCAATGGGTACAATCCTACTAGTTAATGTAATATCGTCATTCATCTATGTTAGTATGACTTTATCATAACCTATACAATATTATAATTATTATGGTCACTATAGAACATATAAATTGTTAATGGTTAAGAAGCATAACGGTATTTAAATCCTACTATAATAATTATGAATATATTTTATAATGTTCAACATAACAAATGAAATAAAGAGAATGTGATTAATATAACTAAATTTCATAAAAGTTAATTTGTTAATTTTGATGGTAATTTTATTTATAAATTATTTGGTTGTCACATTATTCCAAACTTTTGAAAATTTACATAAAAAATTCATTTAATACAATTAAACATAATAGGGTAGCTCCAATTCACCACATATTCCTATTCATATGTTTCCTCCTCAAATTTTTGGTTCTTAAAAAACAATTTGACTAAGTCAGATTTATTTTTTTAATGAATTTTTTTTCTATTTTATAATATTTTCAATAGTGGATCCTCATGTCAAATATCATTATACCATGTACTACATAATGATTTAGAACACGTGATGTGTCTTGTATGCACTACCATAAGAGTGAGACATGGAAAAATCATATACACGAGATAGATTATGTGGGAGTGGTAGTAGATAGGCCATAACATCATTGAGACTGATGATCTCCAAGGGGATGATATATCTTTGAATAAAACTTTCCTTATTCCTAAACCTAATTACTTACTCACAATGTAATATATTAATAAGCACCATATCATAGAACTAATACATAATATCTCATCCATGATTATTTGATAAGAATTTTTTATCAATTTTTCTTTGATTTCATATGATTTAAAATTGCTTGAACCTACTCGGCCTTCTCCAGGATAAGATTAGGTCTCAAAATCTTCCCCTTTTCATCTTTTTCTACCATGTTGGACTCTGAAACCTTTCCCCATATAGAGCCCCATATTATTCCAGTTTTATGCTAGAATGAAAACGATTGTTATATAATAACTCCACCAGTGGATGTTTTTAATCACAACATCAGTTGGAATCATTTGAACAAGATATCAATATATCATATAGTGGGTAGACAGTTCTCTTAGACATACCATCCATCTATCAATGAAAAAAAGTACTATAATAATTATAAATATATAATAAATACCAATGGATTCTCCGAAACCATGAGGTATGACTTAGATATTGATCAGATAATATGGATAGTCATACCCCATATAGTATTACCACATCTCTTATGTATATCATGGGGAGTTGGTCAATCTTGAAATCAAAATTGGTTGAAATAAATTAATAGAATTTGTAAGGTAATTTATTATCTCTTGAAATTAATTATTCTTTCATATTATCTTGGGATCATATAAAAATTACATGTTTTAATAATCCCATTTATATAATAGTATAAGAAATTGTTACATCATTCCCTTAGAATTCTGTCACTAATCCGTAACTTTTTGGCATACCACAAATTGAAATATTAATTCTACAATCTATATATTCATTTTATCCCAAAATAGGTAATTATTTATAAATCTAAACATCTTAGTGTTTCCCTATATGAATGAATGAACATGAATTTTTTTTCCAATCATTCATGAAAACCTTATTTAGTTCTATTTTTTATGGTACAAATATTTCAGTTACAAAAATTATATATTAATCATTAAAAAAGTTAAACTTTGGAATATTTAGTATCATTCTATATATATCCTAATTATCTTATTATTCCTCTATGATCTTCTTAGGGATTAATTTTTTTGATGTTATTTACAAAATGTAGGATGAAGTCTCTTTTCTGATTACAATGGTAATCCTTTGAATTTCAAATAAGATTAGATCCCATTCTATACTTATCATGGATAGGCTAGTGGGATCAGTTTAACTAAGAGAATTCGCAATTTTCCTTACCTTCCTAGGATGATAATGGATTAAACAATCAGAATCGGTGAACATATCTAACCACATTCATTTGAACATAATTGTATCCCCTTGTGTGAATATATACTTGAGGATTTCAAGACATATATATATATTTGAAACTTCCCATTATATATATAATCTCACTAATTTATCAAATTTATGATAACTAAAAAAAATTCACATCATATATTGAGTAGTGTTTCTCATAGATCATTATTTTTAATGAGTCACAAGTAATAATCCTTCCAAATTTCATGATTACTCAAAAGAAACCTATTTAGACTCATAAATATAAATCAAAAATCATTTCCAACTGGTTTTTAATGTTATAATATATATATAATGATGTCCTCTTCATTAAAACATTAATAATATCCTCCCTTTCATCAGTATAGACATGTTTCACCATCTTCTGATTATGTATGGTCTGTGTGATTAAAAATCATGAGATTTTTCTTATAAATTTATTACCATACACAAAAAACCCATGGAATCTGTGGAACTATGTAAAATTGTAGTACTACTGTATCTTTAAAATTTTTTACCTTATAAGATTGTAAATATATTACTCTGATGGTGAAAACATTGTCTAATAATCTAACAATATTCTGCCAAAACACTATTTTAAAATAATTTTCAAACATACTTTTCATCAATCAGTTCTTCATTACAGGATTAAAATGATCCCCATTTTTCTAAATTCATATATATTATACAAAAATTTCATCTATAAATAAGACCACTTGTTTTTATTTTTATTCCGTTAAATATAGTATTCATTAATTCCCTGAATATTACTTGATCATTAATGTGTCCTCATTTAATTATTATGAACATATAATTCTCATACCATATATGAGAAGAAGTCTTGTGGATAACATTCTTCTTCACAATTATTTGATAATATCTTGACTGAAGAACCACCTTCATGAATTACTTGGATCCATGTAGTTAATCAAAAAATTCATTAATCCATGGAAAAGGATACATTTTATTTATCATTATCTTGTTCTTCTCACGAAAATCAAGCTAGAGGTTCATTGTCTAATAATTCATCATAATGAAAGGGAGCGGTGCTCCCCATTGTGAAGCATTGGGGTGTATAAACACATTACCCAAATTCCCATGTAGTTTCTTCAATATATATTTACTTCAATATTAAATAAGTTTTGTAGATTCTTTTATATTAGAAAATCAATTAATATATGTTCGATTTAGGACTCAACCTATCGGCTAGGATGAAGGCTAGGCAATTATTGGAGAAACACATCAATGTATTCCCTTACAATAGGAATTCCATCATGAATTATGTTTTCCTTAGTTTATATTATTTAACTAGATGATATTAATCATAAGGTATTAATATCCATTCATTAGGAAATGATTCCAATGGAGATTCATCCACCTCTATAAACGTTCATATAATCTATAGGTGATTAGTGATACAGAGGGGGATAACGTAATCGCAAAAATTTATGTTGTCTATATAAATTGAAATAAATTCCATCCAAAAAATAACTATGAATTAATATAAATTGTGTATTATAATATTCAATATGAAATTATTCCTCAAAATAATAATGTTGGAGAATTAATATACTTGGGATACAATATATGCATTATTTTTCATTTCGATCAACAAATCTACTTCCCAATATTTAGATGGTGTTTGAATTGTTTAACTAAATATGTGTGATATAAAATATTTTTTAACCAATGTAGAATCAGACAACTAAATTTCCTGAATAGTTGATAGTCATTCCATTCACTACACGATTATCATTCTAATTATTTACATCATGATAAATTGACAGAGGGATGAAAATTTTAAGACTCTTAATTTAGAAACCACATCTATTATAACCCTACACTAATGTCTATATTGTTACATTAGCATATCATACAAAGGATCACATCACCAAGGATTGATTAGTTTAGTATACTTGAAATAAATTACATACATGATCCTCAAATTACTTTGGAGATATAAAAAATAGGAAAATAAATTTTCTCATATAATTCATATTATTCACATAATTCTTCTTCGTAACAATTAGAAATAAAAAAATGGGTGATCTTAATTTCTTAGAATGGGTTACGTATAATATAATATAACATTATTATATAAGGAATAATCCTTATGGGATGGTAAATAAATTAAAATTATACCTTGTAATCACTAGCTTATGCATCAAATTAATACATTGATGATTACAATGAATAACTATCACAGATAACAATATATAAATTATCAATGAATTAAATTCATAATATTAGATATGTTGACATTGGATATCATGATATATTTAATATTATTTCATTATTCCAAGACAGCTTAATCAATGGATATTTATAAATTATAAAACCATTTAATAAATATAGCCATCAGGTTTGTATCATGAGACACGTTTATGTGTATAATGGATATATAAAACCAATTACCACCAGTTAGAGAAAATTTAATTCACTAATCATATATTTAATGATAAATTAAATAGATAAAAAATATTAATTATCAAAAAATATATGTATTTATTTAAGGATATGGAATAAATTTATTTCCCCAGTTAATCATATGATATTCATAGAAAAGAACAATTTGTAGATATGTTAAATGATTTAAGAAATAAGCATATTTATGGTTAGCAGAATTTGTATATTTAAGATAAATGTATTTCCTAATTAAATATGGTCACCTAAAATATTATGTTTCATGAAAAAGTTTAATGAAAAAAATTTATTATAGATATTAGATCACCACAAATTCATCAAAATAATAGGTTATTAAATAAATTTATATAATTTATTGAATAAACCCAAATAGAAGTAAAAAATTGAAAAATTAATCATAAAATATTTTTATTTATAAAACCATACAAACATGTATAATAATTTAAAGATATAAAAATGGTTATTGATATAGAAAAGAATATTAACTCGTTTTACATTAAAAAAATTCCTTTTAACCTTTTTAAAAAAATTAAAAATTTCTACTACTATAAATAATTAAAAAAATCAATTAATACCATCTAATAGATTTTAGGATAAGATAAAATTTTATTACTAAATATTTTTAGTAAATATAAAGTACTTTTGATATAAAATTTTGTATCATATTGACATGGAAGAAATATATAACCACTCAAAGAGAGAAATTTAATCAACTTTTATTTTAAACCACTATTTTATTTAATTGTGTTTAATAGAGAGGTATATTTAGATGGAAACATAAAAACCCTTAATTATATATAGGATATGAAAATATATGACGTTTATGAATGATATATTATAATATTGCATTAATTAATTTAAGAGAAATCAAAAAAATGGTATTATAAAATAAATTCATTCAACTTTGGTAGCCTTTAAATTATAACCCCTTAAAAGTATAAATATAATTGAGACATTAAAAATATTTAAGAAATATATATTCAGGTTAAATAAATCAAATGGGAATTAAAAATACCATAAAAATAAAATTAATTCACAATACCAAATATGAATATGTTGAGTGGAATTGAGATGAAATGTCTTACATCAAGTTAGACATGCTTCGTAAGAGGATTTATCCTATTGTATAATAAAAATAGGCTTATTATTATAATATAACAAAAGATAACAAAAAACAAAAATGACATATGGAATCTATTTAAAACATGTTGTAGCCTAATTTAATCATTATTTTAATTTTTTTCTATGTTTTAGGGTTTAGCTACTTCCTTTTCATGGGAATTTAAGTTCGGTTGATTCTGTATATGTACAATTATTATTGTGAGGTAAAACTAATAATTTTAATCATGTTATATATATCATATATTTCATATATACACACACATATATATATTCATATATAAAAATTTGAGATTAAAAAAATGAATTTCACTGTTGATGGAGATGGTGGGTAATACGGAAACATGAACCGAGTTTTTCTTTTCCAAAGATGGAAAACAATTAAATTAAATAATAATACACCTTAAAAGAAAAATTATTACATAAAATATATCTTATATAACATCGCAGGTAAATAATGAATAATAAATTTTCATATTTATTAATATTTGTGAATTAACTTTTGATTTTATATAAATGGGATTCTATGTTCGATAGCGTACCCGATACACAACAATGGGTTTCATTGAAATATTATGTTTCACACAATGTTGGGTCATACTGAAAACTAATAATATAATATTATTTTAAATGGTAGTTAACACCTAGTCATTGTATTGATGAGAATGGATTGAACTAACTACAAAATGAATATACATGTTTGTTAAATGTTCTTACCTATATCAAATAAATTTTAGAGGATTAAAATAAGAATGAATTTGATTTTAAGCATAAATACTGTAATATTCATTTAAAGGATGAATTACCACCATTTGATGGAGGACCCTCTAAAAATCTAGTTTTGGATTCATTTATATGTTATATTTGGAAAAATAAAATTCTTCTTTATAATTGGGACATCAAAATTTACTATGTAAATTTTTATTATTTTTCTTATAAATTTCACTTTTTAATGAATGGTGAAAAATACAGTATTTTTATTCAAAACTACCATTTAATATAATTTTTTAATAATGTTTAATTATGTTTTTAATTTGTTTTAAAGTTTAATTATATTATGTTTTTACAATTTAATCAAATTTTGGTCATTGGATGTAATTTACTTTGAAATTAGACATAAATAAGATTCAATCTTTTGATAGTTATTATTTCATAAAAAAACTTGTTTTTTTATGACAACAGGAATTAATTTTAAATTAATTTCGTCCATATATGTGTTTTGAATTTGGAAAAATGGATTCCATATTTGGAATCAGGAGGTCCAAATTTTTTAAATTTGTAACTTTTATTTTTATACAATATTAATATTTACTTCAGTAAATATTTTAATTACCATGGTAAAAAGGTAAATATAGTAAATAATTGTAAAAAATAATATTATAATAATATTAAATTACCATAAAATGATTTATATTCCTATTGGTTGATACATTTCATACCATGGGAATCCTTGGGTCTATTTTGGGACCGCATGAAGCCACATTGGAGTGATAATGACTCCTTATATTAAATAATTTAAAGACAAAAATGACATAAACATATATATTTTTAGTAAATATATTTTTAAATTGGGTTATATAATTTATATATTGGACTGTAAATATTAATTTGAATGATAAAAATATATCCTAAATCAATATATTTTTTTAATTATTTTTATACATCAAATAAATAAAATTATTTATGACACAATAATGATGTAGTGATTAAATCATTAATGGATGATTTAAATAAATATGATAATAAATATTAAAACAATATCCAAAACCTGTACAATTGTTATTGGATGATTTTATTTCGAATATGAGTCATCTTATCTTCTACCATATGTTTTTTTGTACCTTTTAAATCCAAAGATATGTTTATAAAAAAATAATATTTTCAAACTTTTCTAAAGAGACCCTCCCCCCCTTATAAAAGGACATCACGTATAACCCATTCCCCACACCTCTCAAGCCCCTTGGCTCGTCCAAATACTACCAAAATAAGCTCCCACATCACTCTCTTCCTCCTAAAATCCTTACCTTAGGAATAATGGACTTCAAGAAATCAATTTCGTTCAAACCAAAGGGAGTTACATGATTTAAAGGTAACATCTTCTTTTAAGTTCTTTTCTTTTATTTTACTTTTCCAACCACCTAAACACCATTTATTCCTTTATTTTATAATAGCACTAGTATCCAAAATATACTACGTTTTTATATGAGAACAATTCAATCAACACTTTCACACACCTCCATCTAATTGGTAATGAACATACTGTTTTTGTAGACGGTGAAATACTGCCTCACGAAACGATTATTGTTCAAATAACTCCAACCACCTATTATGGCATCAATTAAGATGGATCTGTATTTAAATGTGATATAAATTATATTTATATTGTTTATATTCTTTTTTTTTCTTTTATAGAATACCTTTATGGTTTCCATAGTGGGTAAATACTATAATTTAATTTTAGGAAGTGCGGACTACATCCCCCTAAAAGTGATATGACATGTACCCACCATATGTAGGATGTATAAAGGATGGAGTTAATCAAATTATATATGATATTAGTTTTTAATTACAATATATCTATGTATGATTGTGTATTAATTCCATTAAAATATGAAATAGAAATGAAAGTAGCGTTAATGCGTACATATGACTTACCGTCTCAATGAACAGTGCATTTCATTTCTTATCTCCATATTTTATGTAGTATTATAAATACATATATATACTAGATATATATGATATATATGATTTCTGAATCCTTAATATCATTCTATAGATAATGGAATTTTGACAACAGTGACAACATGTAATTATAACAAGTTCATTTTTAACTCAAGTTCCGAACATCGACCAAATATCCGATATAAACTCCAATTATTAAATAAATTTTTTATTAAGGTAATAAATTATATTAAATGAATTATAAACATGAAAAAGTATCTAAAAAAGTAGAAGTTTACTCAAGTTCATTATTTTAGATTTTATAGAAAGAACGGGTCAGGTCAGACACGAGGTAAGGTACTTCGTCTCAATCTCCTTTCATTGAGGAAAACAAGGATTTATACGCGACATTATTTTATACGATATATAAAAAAACCCTATATATTTTAATTTCAATTAAAGGGATATTTTGTTTCTACATTGCATTTTACTAAATGACAAATGGTATGTTTTTAATATTTGCGGTGACAATGACCTCTCCTCCGCCGTAATCATTATTTGGATTCCTCTATAATAATTAATGTTTTTAAAAGGAAAGAGATCCATTATTCTATTTTTTGGAGTTTTGGTATTAAAAATGGTTTTTGAAATGGATTTATTATTTCAATATCTTGAAATTATTTCTTGTGATTTCAAATTGAATGTTAAAAGTGAAATTTTTATATTTTCAAAATTTTATGTGTTATGATTTTATAATTGTACTTAGACATTCGATGGGTGGTTGCGTGATAAAATAAATGATTGGTGGTTCCATGATAAACCAGGATGGGTGGTTATGTTATAACCTCCGATGCATTGGGTATGGAATTTGGACGTATTTCTATTCCATTAAGTGATATGTGTGGAAGTTGACCGTATGGTTATTCCATTTAAGTATGTTTTTTTCCAATGTTAACATTATATGTTATGTGTTATTTATATGGGTTTTAGGGTAATATTTTGGTTACAAAAGGTTAATAATTTATATATTATTCAGTGAAGAGTATTTACTCTATCATAAAGGTGAAAAGTTATACTTATGATAAAGTATTAATGGTTTACTTGTTGTTTTAAAAAAGTAACAAATTTCCTTCTTTGTGTATCCCTTACTTATCTTTTTATGCTCATCCCATGTTTTTGAAATGTTTTTCATAGGACATAAAGTGGAATAGGATTAAGGATATGATCATGGAAAAGTCCTGTTTACTAAAACATGGAACAAGACATGACTATTTTTTTCAAAGTGTTTTCATTTTATGAAATAATGGATACTGAGTAGAAGTATCTACATGTAATATTCAAGTTTCTATGTTTATGTTATGTACTAATTATCTGTAGCTCTAATGATGAAAAGATCCTCGATGTGAATTATTAATTTAATTCAATATTATGTTATATTTTAAGGTTGGGTCCTTATAGTTGGTAATAGAGGTCGGTTTAGACAACATTACGTGCGAAGATATTGTTAAATTAATATCCATAAATTATTAGTAGTTTGTGTTATGATTTAAACAATAGTTCATTTAATGATTGGCATGTTTCTTCACCCAATATATTTCTGTGTTCATTATGGTTTTCCGCTGAAGTAATAGAAGAACTATTTTGGGAAGAAATAAAGAGAAGAATAACCTTCCAAATCATCAAGTAGAGATGGTCAGAATAGGAAATGGATAGTTTTTTGTAGTGATAACACACCTAACTCTGGAATTAAATAGTGGTTGTATCCATGCCCGAGAACAACCATATCAAATACAAAGAAACATTTCATTATTGGAGCATTCAATGAGGCAACATCCCCAATCATTTAAAGGATCATCTGAACCTATGATAGGTGATTTGTTGAATAAAGCACTGAAGAAGTTTTTTGATGTCATGGGAAGTTCATAACATCAAAACGTTAGTCTTGTTGTTTACCGTTTTGAAGGTGAAGCTGATTAGTGGTGGTCAATGGTGAAAAATATTAGGGATAATTAGGAGATTAATTCTCTTGATTGGGATGAATTAAAAGTTATTTATCTTGAGAAATATATTCTTAAAATGGTTCATCTTAGGATTGAAAAACAATTCTTGAAATTGTGGTTGGAGGTTGACTCAGTGGATGCTTATGAAGAAAAGTTCACTTGGATGGCAAGGTATGATACAAATTTCATCTGAGATCTTGATAATAAGATAAATTGATTTTACTCCGGACTTAATCCATGATATTGAGGGATCATTAGCCTCTTGTGAGTTAAAAGGTTATGAAAAACTGGTTCAATGTGTCGAGAAGGTGGAAAAGGAGTCTTTGGTTGATCATGTGTTCTTTAAAAAACAACAGAATAAGATATCTAGTTGGCAGGAAAAGGTGAAGAATTCATCAAAGAAGACTGGAGGTAAGAAAATTAAATATCCATCCTGTGAGAATTCTGGTAACAAGCATCCAGGATAATGTTTTTCAATGTTAGGAATGTTCTTCTGGTGTGGTATATCTGGTCATATTTCTCAAAACTATAAGTAAGATAATCAAGATGGAAATGAAAAACTAATGGTACTGTGTTTTAAGTGCAATGAAATGGGTCATTCTGTAATTGAGTGTCCAACTAAAAACTCAACTGAGGGAAACCAGCTGGAATACAAGCAGAAATGGGTGGTGAAATCCTTTGCAACTACTTCAGCATATGATGGGCCATCAAATGATGAAGTATCAGGTACACTGTTTGTTTGATCAGATTATGCCAATGTGTTTTTCGATTCAGGGTCTACACATTCATTCATTTCTGAGATGTTTTCTAGTAAATTGGGAATTTCATCTGAAGATAGTAATCTAGAAATTATGGTAAAAACACATGGGGGAAATTTTGAGACAAAAAGAAATTATAAGAACCTTCTTATCCTTTCATGTGGAAATAATATTTAAGCAAAACTTATTATTTTGCCTCTAGTAGAGTTTGATGTTATTTTGGGCATGGATTGACATTCCATTTATCATGGTATGATTGACATCTATGCTAAAGAGGTTTCTTTTTAAATATATTTTCAGTTTGTGTACATGAATGGACCCTAAATGTTAATAACATATCAGGAAGATAAGAAACTAGTAAAAGATATAAATGGATGTTACCTTGCACATATTATTGAAAACAAAGGAACTATTCAGATTAATGATGTTCCAGTGGTAAATGAGTATCTTTATGTTTTTTCTAATGTGTTTCCTGGTATTATACCTAATCACGAAGTTGAATTTATTATTGGCTTAGTTCCTAAAGCTAACCCAATTTCAAAACCCCCTTATTGAATAGCTCTATTTGAACTTTTAGGGTTAAAGAAGCAATTATAGGAGTTATTAGATAAATGTTTCATTCAACCTATCACATCACCATGGGGTCCCCGTTTCTTATTTGTTAAAAATAAATATGGTTCAATGAGACTTTGCATTGATTATATAGCGTTGAATAACATCAATGTTAAGAAAAAGTATCAATTACCTCATATCGATGATTTTTTTGATCAGCTCTAGGGAGATCAGTATTTTTCGAAGATTGATTTGAGGTCAAGGTACCATCAGTTGAAAGTAGTGGAATCTGACATTATAAAGACCGAATTTCGTACTAGATATGGCCATTATGAATGTTTAGTTATTCCTTTTTAGTTAACCAATGCACCTGCTTTATTCCTGGATATTATGAATATAATTTTCCATGAGTTCTTGTATAAGTTTGTGATTGTGTTCATTGATGATATTTCGGTTTTTTCTAAAAGTAATGAGGAGCATAAAAGTTAATGAAGGCTTTTCTTGCGAACCATAAAAGAAAAGAAAATTCATGGGAAATTCAGAAATTGTGAGTTTTGGTAATAGAAAATTTCTTTCCATGGTCACATTATTTCAAAAAATGGAATAACCATTGATCATTCTAAAAAAATGATACAGATGAATGGCCAAGAAACAAATATATAAGAGCAATACATTGTTTTCTCAGTTTGGAAGGTTATTACCAGAGGTTTGATGAAATCCTTTCACAGTTATCTGGCCTACTGACTAATTTAACTCAAAAGTGTGTTATGTTCATATGGACCAATGAATGTGATGATTGTTTTAAGGAATTGAAAATAATATTGGTGAATGATCTTGTTTTGGAACAAACACCCAGAAATGGAGAGTCTGTTATCTACAATGATGCTTTGTTAAACAGACGTGGTTGTGTCCTTATGCAGAATTATTAGGTAATTTCATATGCTGCACATTATTTGAAACCTCACGAGTAAAAATCCCCTACACATGATTTGAAATTAGCTGTTTTTGTTTTTCATTAAAAATTTGGACGCATCATTTGTAAGGAGTAAAATGTGAAATATATACTGACCACAATAGTTTGATGTAAAAATTTTCATAGAAGGAATTAAACATGAGACAGATGAGATGATTAAAATTAATCATGGAATATGATTTCCTGATACCTTACCGTCCGGGGAAGGAAAATAATGTAGCTAATGATTTGAGTCGAAAAAGTAATGCCACCATAACCATGCTAAGGTTGGGACGAGATCCTTTGGTTTTTGATTTGATGAATATTGGAATAGAAGTTGTTGGTATAGGAAATTCGTCAATTTTTTTCAGGTGTTATTGAAATCATCTCTATCAAATAGAATTAAGAAAGTGCAGAAGGAAGACAGTGAGTTGAAAAAAAGGTAGAGTTTGTTTAGATGGGTAATTTTCATGATTTTAACATTGATAATTATTGTGTTTTGAGGTTTGGGAAGAGATTATATATGCCTAGCGATTCATAGTTTAAGAATGAGTTCTTATGTGATTCTCATATTTCAGTACTTTCAGTTCATCTAGGAATTAATAAGAAGAACAAATATCTTCGAAAGAAATACTGGTGGGAAAGAATTAAAATAGATATTGTTGATTTTACTATGATGTGTTTGACATGTCAAAAGGATAATGTAGAGTGGATGTTACTGAAAGGGATCCTTAAATCATTACCAGTGAGAGAGTGGGAATGGGAAAATATATTCATGGACTTTTTTGTGGGATTACCAAAGACATTTCGAGGTAATAATACAATCTTGGTTATTATTAGTCGACTGACTAAATATTCTTATCTCCTTTCTATTCGAGATACCTTTTCTCTATATCAACTTTCTTTGTTCTGTGTTAATGAGATAGTCATGTTTCATGGTGTTCCGCTCTCCATTGTATCTAGTCATGATCCCAGGTTTACTTCCATCATTTCGAAGGTCCTTCACAAGTCGTTGGGTATTGAATAAAGTTTTAGTACAACTATTCATCATCACTTAGATATGAAGTTAGAACAAACAATATAGACATTGGAAGATATGTTACTCTCTTGTTCACTGTATTACCAGAGAAGTTTTTACCAACATATTTCTTTGGTTGAATTTTCATATAACAACAATTTTCATTCTAATATACAGATGTCCCCATTTGAGGCATTATATGGTAAGAAGTGTCGAACTCCATCTTTTTGGGATAAAGAGGGTGAATGGAAACTGATGGAACCATAATTGGTATAAGCAATTGTAGAAAAATTTTAGTTGATTCAGAAGCTCCTGATAACATCTTAGAGCAGGCAGAAAAGTTATACAGACAATCAAAGGAAGGATCTCTTTTTCGAGGTTGGTGATAATGTCTTTCTCAAAGTTCCTCCTTGGAAAAGTGTGATGTGTTTTGGAAAGAATGGAATGTTGAGTCTGATATTTATTTGAACTTTGGAAATCCTGGATAATGTTGGATTTTTTGTATACAGAGTGGCATTATCTCCAAGTTTATCCCAGGTACACAATGTTTTCATGTTTCAATGTTGAGAACGTATATTCCAAATCCATCTCATGTTTTGAGCCCATAGGTAGTTTAGTTGGAAGATAATATCTCTTATGACGAACAACTAGTCAATATTCTTAATCGAAGAGATAAAGTGTTGGTGAATAAGTTAATTAATCAAGTAAAGGATTTGTGAAAAAACCATATTATTGATGGGGCAATGCGGGAATCTGAATATTCTATTAGGGATAAATATCCCCATTTATTTGTTAATTGAATAAAATTGTGAGGACGAAATTCCCTAAAAGGGGGAATAATGTAACGTACTTAGTAAATAAGAAATAATATGTTTTCATATTTATTAATATTTTTTATTTAAATAGTAATTTTATTTTAAAATGGATTATATGTTCGATAGTGTACCCGATATGAAACAATGAGTTTTTGTGAAATATTACGTTGAAAACAACGTTAGGTCATTCTAAAAAGTAATAATATAATATTATTTTAAATAGTAGTTAACACATAGTTGTTATATAGGTGGTAATGAATAGAAATAACTAAAATTTTATTTTACATGTTTGTTAAATGTTGTGACATTTATCATGTAAATTTTATGAGATTAAAATAATAAAGAATCCAATTTTAAGTATAAATACAATTATATTCATTAAATGGATGATTTACCGCCTTTTGATGGAGAACCCTATTTAAATATAGTTTTGTTTACTTTTCAATGTTCTATTTAATAAAATAAAATTCTTCTTTAGAATCACGAAATCAAAATTTTATTTGGGTAATTTTTTGGAATTTTTCTGATAAAATTCATTTTTTAGGAATAGTGAAAAATAATGTATTTTAATTCCAAACTACCTTATAATATAATATATTTATAAGGATATATTATATTATTAATTGGTTTTAAATTGGAATTATATTATGTTTTTACCATTTAATCCTATCTAGGTAATTGGATGTAATTTAACTTTGAAATTAGACATAAATAAGCGTCAATATTTTGATATTTATTATTTATTAAAAACTAGTTTTTAGTTTTGACAACTGGAATTATTTTTAAATTAATTTCCAAAACTTCATTGTTTTTAATATGTAAAATTGGATTCAATATTTAGAAATAAGAGGTCCAAATTACGTAAATAATCATCTTCTATTTTTAGACATTATGAAAATTTACTGCAGTAAAAAATTTATTTACCATGGTTAAAGGGTAAATATTTTAAATAAGGGTAATAAATAATATTATAATAATATTAAATTACCCTAACATGTTTTCTATTCCTATGTTATGATACCTTTCCGACCTTGGGCCTCTTTGGGTCAATTTCTGGACCCCATGGAGCCACATGGGAATGATAATGACACTTCATTTTAATTAATTTAATGTAAATACAAAAATGACATAATCATTTTTCTTTTAGTAAATAAATTTTAAAATTGTATTATATAAGGTATCCCTTCGAATATAAATATTAATTTTAAGGATAAATCAATTTCTTACATAATGATATTTTTTTATTATTTTGAGACATCAAATAAATAAAATTATTTATGACACAATAATGATGCAGTGTTTACCTCATTAATGGATAATTTAAATATACAATATTATAAATATTAAAACAATATCCAAAACTAGTTAAATTCTTATTGGATGACTTTATTTCGAATATGATTCATCTTATCTTCAATTTTAATGAGTATTGGTCCTTTTGAAACCGATGATAGGTTTATAATAAATAATATTTTCAAACATTCCTAAAGAGCCCCTTCATCCCCTTATAAATAGACATCACTTCTAACCCATTCTTCACACCTCCCAAGCCTCTTGGATCATCCAAATTATGCCTATATAAGCACATAACTTCCCTATATTTCTCCTATAAGCCTTATCTTAGGCATAAGGAACATCATAAAATCCATTTGGTTCAAACCAAAGGGAGTTACCTGATTTATAGGTAACGTCTTCTCTTAAGTTCTTTTGTTTTATTTTCCATATCCAACCCCATAAACTCTTTTTATTACATTATTTTATAACAGAACTAGTTTTTGCGATATAATAGGTTGTTTTAGGATATGGATTCGAACTACACATACACAGACCTCCATCTAATTGGCAAAGAACATACTGTTTATGTGGACGGTGAACTACTGCCTCACGAAATGATGATTGTTCAAATATCTCCAAACACCTCTTACGGTGAAAATTAAGGTGGAAATTTATTTATATGTTATATATATAATATTTATATTGTTTCTATGAATTTTTATTTTTAATTTATAAAATATGCTTTTGGTTTCCATTGTGGGTAAATAAGATAATTTCATTTGAGGTTGTGCGGACTACCACCCCCTCAAAGTGACCTGACTCGTTCATGCCTTATGTGGGATATATAAAGGATGGAGTTAATGAAATTATATATGATATAATAAATTAATTATAATATACCTAAGTAACATTATTTTTTCATTCAAAAAAAAATACAAAATAGAAATGAAAGTAGCGTTCATTCGTATGTACAACTTACTGTCTCCATGAACGGTGCATTTCATTTCTAATCTAAAAATTTTATATAATATTATAAATAAATATATATATATATATATATTGGATTTATATGATATATATCATACCTAAATCGAGAATACCATTATGTATATAATGGACTTTTGACCACATGGACAACATGTAATTATAAAAAGTCCATTTTTAACACAACTTCCGAAAATCAAAAAAATGGACAATATAAACTCAAATAATAAACTAATTGTTATAGAAAGGTATTAAGTGATATAAAAGGGTTAATACATTTGGAAAAGGTTTTTAATCAAGTATAATTTAACTTATGTTCATTATTTAGGAAATTAATAATCTAATGAGTAAAGTTGGACACGAGGTAAGGGGCTTTATCTCAATATTCTTTCATTGAGGAAGACTTCGATTTTTTCACAACATTATTTTATACTGTATATAATAAGACTCTTTGAATTTTAATTTCATTCATGGGGAATATTTTTTCTGTGTTTCATTTTACTAAACAAAAAATTTAATGTTCATAGAGTTTGCGGTGACAATGACCTCTCTGCCACCGTAATCGTTATTTGGATTCCACTACAAGACATAATGTTTTTAAAAGGAAAGAAATCCCTTATTATGTTTTTGGGTGTTTTGGTATTAAAAATGGTTTTGGAAATAGATTGATTATTTCAATATATTGAAATGATTTATTTTGATGGAAAATTAAATGTCATTAGTCAAAGGGTTATAATTGAAATATTTTATTTGTTATGATTTCATAATGGTACATGGACATTTGATGGGTGGT
This sequence comes from Viscum album, assembly GCA_963277665.1. Classification (NCBI taxonomy): domain Eukaryota; kingdom Viridiplantae; phylum Streptophyta; class Magnoliopsida; order Santalales; family Viscaceae; genus Viscum; species Viscum album. The sequence continues at coordinate 120,289,957 of OY728128.1, forward strand.
TATGTGATAAACCAAATTACAGGTGGTGCTGTGATAAACCAGGATGGGTTGTTAGGTTATAAACTCTAATGCATTGGGTATGGATGATAGCCTAATGGATATTTCATTATGTTATATGTGTGGAAGTCGACCGTATGGTTATTCTATTTAAGTATGTTTACACCCCAAGTTACCTTTATATGTTATGTGTTCTTTATTATGGTGTTAATGGTGGTACATTGGTTAAAAAATGGTGAGAAAATTTCTTTTATTCTTTAAAAAGTATTTAATAATTCATAAACACGAAATGTATTACTTATGATGAAGTATTCATGCTTTACTTGTTGTTTTGAAAAAATAACTATTTTCCTTCTTTGTGTATCCCGTACTGAGCTTTTTATGCTCATCCCATGTTTTGGAAATGTTTTTCACTAGACATAAAGTTGAATAGGGTCAATTATGGGATATTGGAAAAGTTATGATATCTAAAATATGGAACTTGACATGAAATTTTTTTTCAAAGAGTTTTTATTGTATGAAAAAATGTGGACTCAGTAGAAGTGTCTATATGTAATATTCATGTTGTTCTATTTATGTTATGACCTAATTCTATAAAGGTTAAAAATGAAAATATAATCTATGTGAATTATTAATTTAATTAAATATTTGGCAATGTTTAATGGCCTGGTCTTTATATCTTATATATTCATTGCATCTATCATTATTACCATCAATGTATAGTGGAAGTGAAAAATGGATCATGCAACTTCGTGGAGGGGAAGTACACATGTACACATGAGTGGATAAATCTTTTACTAATAGTAATTAAGTTCGAAAGGTATATAAGATATTAATATACAAAAATTATTTTTACTTCATATATATAATTTTAAATAAATTAAACCCATCATAATAACCAGTCATGAACAATGATGATGTATAATGAATTTAATGACTATGTGGAGGTAGTAGCCTATATGTATGACTGTGAAATATATTCACATCCCATTTTCATGAAAAATTCGAAAATAATTTAGTAAAATAATCAAAATAATTGTTTTTTTGTAGTTAGGATACAAATTTTTTAATTTAATGATGAATACAAAACTCTTAGTGCATATAAAAAAAGTATTTTGAAATTGGTTGGGTGGATTGATTATATGTCCTTCAATTAGCCTCCAATAAGTCAATTTGTAAGGAAACATTTATTGGTCTTTTAAGAATAAATTAACCACTAATTCATGTATCAAGATTCTTGTATTATAATTTATAGGTTTTTCAGAAATTATATCTCTCAATGTTGTGTAACTAAATGAATGATGGGATATCCTTCTATAAGGGAGGGAACATAAATTATTGGGACCTCTAATAAATAAAAATATAAAAATTTCATACCATATAAAAATTCTTAAAATTTTATTTAAATTTTAATTTGAGATAGTATGAGGTCGAAATATTTCTATGAAATAGTATTCAATCATGATACCCTGGAAAACATACAAATAATTGTTTTTTAAACCACCCAGTGAACCGGATTTATACTCAAATGCAGTAATGATTTTTTTATTCTTCAGGAATTATAATTTTAACAATAAGGTATTAATTTTATAAAAACATTCCTTGGTATGTAATTTTTGACTAATTTGGATTCAAATTATAAAAAAACTATTATTTTTACATAATTTAATTAAATAGTAGTTTTCATAAAATATCATTTAGGACACTTCTAGTAATATTTACTTAATTTTAATTTAATAACATCCAGAATAATATAAAATTTTAATATAATGCTATTAAAAATAAATAATACTATATTTTTTATATGAATTTATATAAAATTATAAATCATCTTTGAAAAATTATTTTAATATCTTTAAAATAATTTATATTAATTTTTCCACTACTTAGACGAAAACTATGTCAGCGTTTTATAAGTATTAAATTATTTTTATATTTACTAAAAATTAGAAAATAATTTAAATGAAAAAAATAGTTTACAAGATCAAAATAGAATTATAATATTCATTAAAACACAAATTTAACTCTTTTGGAACTTATAATAATAATTTAAAGTAAAAAGAGTGATATCTTGTATTTCTCATTACATAAAATAATATAAATAGGATTATTTGTGGGGAATAGAACCAGAATAATATATATTCAATCAGATGATGTATATGGTCTAATTAATCGCATAAAATGATTATAATTAATCTTTTCAATATATTTTTAAATCCATCTCTAATTATTTTTATACATATTTACCATATTTACACATTACTGAGAAAATAAACATTTCCACTGTTATTATTCAAAATGCCTAAAAATAAAATGGAAATATTGGCCATATCATTAAATCTTGAGTCAAAAATATATAATCCATTTTATCATATTAAATTCATATATGTTGAAAAAAATATTTTATAATTGATCTACTAAAATGCGATAGAAAACATTTTTCCAAACAAATTCTTTATAATCATAAATTTCTAATTTTACCAATATCATTTAAAATTATGGCCCTAAAAATATAAAATAGATTAGTTTTTTATAAAATATAATATATATATATATAATACCAACTCAAACATAGAATGGTATTATTAAAATCACATAATTTAATGAAAATAAATGACAGATTTACATAAATCATATATTATCACTATACAATAAAAAGAAATTTTTTTGAGACAAGTCCCAAAAATTCTACCAAATTAAATATTTAGATCATGAAAAAATGATATATCTTTATGATAATAATATTCCAAAATATTGTCTTTGTTCTTTTATGATTAGTTTCTTGTATAAAAAATGTATACAAATAAATTAAATTTATTTAAATAAAAATACATCATAAAACCATAGGTTGTTAAATTATACAACCTTGTAAAAATATCTCACTTATAATTTCATCACACAAATAGAAAGAATTGAGTATAATTAGGTCAGTTAAAATCTTCATGTTCCAACATTTTTTCCACAATGTAAAGGTTTTTCAAAAAAAACATTAACAGGGGGAGTGGTCTTTTTTCTTACCACTTACTCACTATGATCCAAGGTTTTCATTAGTTATTAATAATAATATCGATCTATCCTAAATGATAGGACCTTTGAGTTCAATCTATTTGTTATATAGTTCATTTAATTCCTATGTTGTGATATGGTGAAAACATCATGTAATTGAGGGAGATTAAATAGATGTGAAAAGTGATGAGATAATATCATGATATTATCAAAAATTTGAAAGGGAAAAATATATATAATTCTCATCATTTACTTCTAAACAAATATCATGTCTTTTTTCTACATAAATTTTCATTAGAATACCTTGGGACTACCTTTGAACACTACATCTAATCAATGATTGTTTTTATAGTATTTTTTTTATCAAATTTGACCTGTACTTATGTGTTGTTGAATGAAATTGACCATCTATGTTATTTACCCAGCTTGATCCCAGGGTATTTGATTATCCATCATAATCCAATGTAATTTTAGTATTACATTTACATATATATATGTATTCATAAGGATATATATGAACAATCTTGTGACACGTATTATTATATGAAAATTATTCTAATGGATGATGCGTATTCAAACCATAATTTAAAAATATTGACAAAGATCATTAAATCTATTTTATATATTGAGTTTTCCCCTCAGACTATGCATCTATATGATTATTATAATCCATAATGACAAATCAATTTTCTATCCATAGCCTACCAAAGTCTTCTCCATAACATTGTGGTAAACATATGATTCCTTTCAGATAGAATTGAGATTGAAACTTTATAAAATCTCAAAACATTCTTAATTTATAATCAAGTAAGATATTAATGTGGGAAAAGTTCTTTAATAGTGAAAAAATATAATGATTTCCCAAAATGATGGACTGTAACCCAAATATTATGAATCAAATTAGTTTTTTGTTGATTCTAACGATGAAATCCATTGTATTGTATCAATATTTTTATACTGATATGAGTAGTGGTCATAAGATTCCATTACACACATGACCATCATAATTAACTTCTTGAAACTCCATGAATCGAGACACATACTCTAAGATATACCTTATCATGATACCTACTATAAATTCACTTTTAGAACCCTTTATATCTTCCTAATTTTTGGATGAATATAGAATTATGAGTTATGATCTTATAGAATCTCCTTCTTTAATTTTTTTATTAAAAGAACAGATAATTGGTTTTTGGATAATATCATTCTTGCATGACCATAGTTGAAATAGGGAAAATTTATTACCTTCTTATCTAATATATCATCTTCCTTATAAATTTTTTTATTCTTATCATAGAGTAATGGTTGAACATTAATCTATAAAAGAAAATATCCATATTCATTCCTCATTATATCGAGATCTAATTTAAAAAATTCAGTAAATATTATATCCCATTCAATTATAATTATGAAAAAACTAGCATGGTAATTCAAAAAAAAAATATCTGCGAAATTTTTTTCTTCTGATGCACACCTATTATACACCATGGAAAAGGAAAATTTATTCCTCTAATGCATCACAAAGGCTGACTAGGGTCATCATACATGAGAATATTTCTTAATTTGGTAACCTATGTAATATAATTCAACTAAGAACTAATTATTTATTTTGTTTGATGTTTTATGAGAGAAATTGAATATAATAAAATAAATTAAACGAAAAAAATAAGATGTAACTAATGTTAAATTAAATACTAACATTCATAGCTACAGATAATTGAATTTTTAATGAAAGGATGTCCTCCTGAGAGAATTTTCAGGGAGCACTTCACATACTAGATTGATATCTACATAGTGAACAAAATCAATAATATGTTCTCATATCATAATCAAACCAAATTTTGAATGTATAGTTTACATAGAGATATCCAATAACACTCTTCATCCACTACCTCAATTGAGGTAAAATGGTCAAAGGGTTGGATGTAAAATATACCACAACCATAGTGAGGATTACACACATAGTAAATTATCCATATAAATAACTTAATGAAAAATGAAAATATGGGATCAGGTCCAAGAACCTAATTACTCCCCCAAGATATTCATCTATCCATTTACTCATAATAATGAATATAATAATTCAGGATGGTAAGATAAGATGATGATGAAAAATAAAACACACACATGAAATAAAAAATTAAAAGAGAATAGATCAAGAAGAATATAAAGGGTGTGTGGAAGATGAAACATAAATAAAAATCATAAATGGAATAGATTGAATTTGAAAAAAACTAAATTGAAATTACATTAAAATATAATTAACATTAAAATTACACAAATAAAAACAAAAGAAGAAAATAAATGGGTCCAACATCTTCCACTCTAGAATCTATATCCTAAATTTTGACTCCCGTTTTGGCCACAAAATATAATAATAATTCAACGCACCGTTATTAATGGTTGACCCAAATTGAATTAAATATTTTAACTATAAATTTCATATTAATTTGACACATATAGAGGATGTTCTGAAAAAATTAATGAGTCAGACTTTTTCTATCAACGGATTCAAAAATCTTCCTTCAATGATGATAATTAAATGGCTACCATAATGACTGAATATCTCAATGTAATTTAATTTTGAAACACTCCTATGTTTATTTTTTAAAATACAACTATATTAGCCTCATTTGGAGGTGTGTAGAACATGTTATGACTCATTTCTGTTGCTGGGGTCCATTATATCTGAGTGAATTATTTTTATCATTTCTAGATTTTTTGGCTTTTAAATTTTCAAAGTAGCTCATGTTCCAGTAGGAAACATTGTATCCCATAAATCATGGAATCCTACAAACATAATCCCCTCAATTTTATATGTATTTCAAATTTTATTATTAAACTACCAAAGAGTCATAAATAATTTAAATTCCAGAATTAATCAATTATCACATTTTCTCCCAAAACACACCATAAATAAAAAATTGATGAAAATAAGATAAAATTGAAAAATATGGAAGGATAAAACAAATTAATTACATATAAACATGATGAAAATATTACATCTATAAGTTTCCCAAAAAATAAATCATTATTTTCCTCAGGGAGAAAATATCAACATTTAAAATTATAGGAAAATAATATTTAAAATAATCATATTCTAAAGAAATAAATTAAAATGTTTTAAATTTAAAATAAATATATAAAATTTCCTATAAAATAACAATTAAACATTCCCTTTTTCAAATAATTAATCATATTTTTATATTTTACTTGCCCCTTTTGATAATGTCGTAACTTGTCTTCTTATTCATTAAATTTCCTCAATTAATTATAATTAGACTTTCCGAACCAGGAATTACCTAACATTTCGATCTTATCTCTCATCACTCATGATAAAATTTGATTAGAGTTATGCTCATATCGTGACTACATTAAACTAATCCATATGAATATAATGGAACTACCTTATCCGCATTGTAATGAAAATTTGAAAATAAATAATGAGTAATTTTTAATAATTAATAAAATGACTTTGAGGCTTATGGATGGTAGGATTTATAACATTTAAAATTAAGAATCCTAGAGGATGATTATCTCTTAAGTAAAACACATGATATCAAAAATAAAAGTGTAATTAAACTTGTAACATCTGGGTTCCGGAAGCCACCCAGAGGTGCCCCATACCCAGTTGGTCACATGGCCTCAAGCGCATTTCTCCAAACACCAGAGGATGCCGACTAGCAGCGAGGGCCTTGGGTGTGATAGTGGGGAAACTATTCTCTCATTGACAGAGTACACAACGGTTTTAAATAAATATGCAAGAGCTGAAGCATTAAGTAACCAACAATAATTAAAGAGCAGAAGACTAAATCAGCAAACAACTGGAGCACATATGTATATATGTGAAATGATTCATTATACATATATAGGAATGCATCCAAACAAGTCACAATGCTGAAAAATAAAATAGAACCAAAAAAGTTCCGAATAAAGTAAACAACTCCTCAGCATGGCAAGCCAAATCTTGGACCCAAGCTCTCCTGATCAAAAGCAATCAAGTACGAGAGGTCAAAGGGATCTTCCCATGCCTATACCTGAAAGAACATAGTCTGTTTGGGCCCAAAAGCACGACCCAAACAAGTTTTGAGACTAAATCCCAGTAGGCAACCACCCAAAGATTTGTGCCTAACAGTCAATTAGTATATGGAAGGTAGTAGTACAAAAAGCAGTAACAATAGCAGCAATAGCAGGCAATAATTAATAAGTAGTAAACATGATGATAAAAAACAGTGATCAATACACATAACAACAACTATAGGTGAAGCAACAGATAACACAAATAAGAAACCCTCTAGGATGTACTCGCAGCCATGCCCTCTTGTCTGTCCAATAAGTACCACAACCCTCTAGGCCGTGCACTTAGCCAAACCCCTCCAATTTGGTGATACGAATTTATAAGACTCTCTGGGGGATGCTCACTCGGTCAATTCCACTTATAGTCTAGGGTAGTCAGGGAATCTATGAGGGAGATCACATGGTCTAATCCTATTGTCCCTATTGTCTAGAGACTCTCTTAGGAATCTCACTCGGTCCATCCTCCTATAGCCTCATGTATACCACAGACTCTCTGATGAAGTTCACTCAGTCAATTCCTCCTCTAGCCTGGGAAGGTTTTAAAAACATTCAAACAAGTTAAAGAGTCTCTGAGGATGCTCACTCGGTCTACCCTTTTGTAGTCTATAATAACTAAGACTCTCTCAGAGTCTCCCCCGGTCTATCCCCTGTATTTTATAATGTCCAATACACTCTGAGGAAGCTCACTCGGTCTGTCCCCGTATAGTCTATAATATCTATGACTCTCTAGGAAGCTCACTCGGTCTATCCCTTATAATCTATAGCACCGGGTTCTCACGGTCTCATGCCAGTCAGTGCATAATAATGCTATAAGGCCAAAGTACACCTATAGAGCTACTTGGATAACCAATGTACACCTATAGAGCTACATTTCTGAACAGTCTACAGAGCAACAAGCGTGTTAACAACATAATTCCATCCTACAACCACAAGGCACAGAAACGGGTACAACTACCAAAGGATAACAAGACCCAAAGGACGTAACAAGAACAAAGCATGGGAAAAACATTCAAACACGACCATTATCCACAAACAAGATCAAATTTACCTCTGAACAAGAATGCAGACAAGGAAGGAATACCAGAAGGGAAAAAAGGAAAACACACAATACCCCGTTCTCAGGTATTGGTTGAATTTTCACATAAAATTAAATGACATCGAATGGTAAGGCACAAAACACCTACCTCAATTATAGGAGATTGATTTACTTGAACAATGAGGCTTGATTCTCCTCATAACATCATAGATATATGAAAATGTGCAGAAAGTTCATCACATGATTACTTAAGAAAGAGGAGGAATTGAAAAAATAAGCTCTAGGAGAAGGAAGAATTCACCGATGGGGTTCCAATGCAATCTACGGTGGACGATTCGGAGAACGGACAGAGGCACGGGGGCTCGGAGAAGTTCTTCGGACGTACAGGTCGCTCCTGGATGAGGGCACTGGAGAAGAAGAAAAATCTGTCGCTTAGGCGCGACCTCGGTCTGTTTAATAAAAAAATGAAAATACACGATGTGTACTACATGAGAACATGGAGTGTACTCTACTTTTCTATACTCCACTATAAGTGGCCTCCACTTCACCCCAACACACCGTGTGTGTAGCCCAGACATGGCTAGCACACGGCCTGGCGCGACAAGGGATTACACGACGTTTACTCATAATGTACATGGCGTGTACTTCAAAAATTTTCAGAAACTCCTATTTTCTCAAAAACCCTATGAAAAACAAATACATACCTGAAAACAAAGATACGAGTTCATAAAAACAACCCTTCTTAATGAAATTCGTCCACGAATTTCCCTAGAGAGGTATAGAAGAAGAAACCACCAACATCACCGGCCACTGCGATCGTACATCGACCTCCCTCTACCAAGTCTCGTCCTGCACTCTCCAGTGCTACCATATCACTCATAATAGAGGAATAGACCGACCATAGAGAGCCTTCATACTGCGATCGACAATCCGGATTGCATTCTCCTCAGACGATGCATCTACTTCATGCTCAACCTCCTCGGGTTGAAAGACATGAGACGTGTATGAAAAGTAACGTCGGAGGTGTGAAACGTGGAAGACATCGTGCATTGCCTGATACCTCTGAGGTAACCACAAACGATAGGCATCCGGACCAACTCTCTCCAACACCTCAAACGGCCCGATGTACCATGGTGAAAGCTTACCATGTCTCCAAATCCTCTTGTGTCCCAACCATGGAGTGACACATAGGAAAACATGGTCCTCAACCTCGAACTCCAGTGGTCGTCTCCGCTGATCAGCATAAGACTTCTACAGAGACTGTGCTATATCCATCCTCTTCCGAATCAACACTATCTACTCTGAGGACTACTGAACAAGACGAGTTCTCAGAAAAGCTTCCTCTCCTGCCTCTATCCAAAATAAGGGTGATTGGAATGGACTACCGTACCAAGCCTCGTAAGGTGCCATCTGAATAGTCTCTTGGAAACTGTTGTTATAGGCAAAATCCACAAGAGGTATATGCTTCTACCAAGAACTGCCAAGTCTAGAATGCAAGCTCTGAGCATATCCTCAAGCACCTAAATCGTACGCTCAGACTGGCCATCAGTCTGGGGATGGTATATCACTCAAAAGTACATGCAGACCCAATGCCTTCTGAAGTCCCTGCTAGAACCGAGAAGTAAAGCGTGCATCCCTGTCTGAAACAATGGAGTTTGGAACTCCATGTAGACGTACAATCTCTCAGATGTACAACATTCCCAGCTCATCTACACTAGAGGTCTCCTTGATTGATAATATGTGATCAACATTCGTAAGCCTGTCGACGATAACCTAAAAAAAATCACTCCCTCGAGAAGACCTCAGAAACCTGGTCACGAAGTCCATCGCGACATCGTTCCACTTCCACACGGGAATGGGTAACTGTTGTAAAATACATGATGGTCGCTGGCACTCTACGTTCACATGTTGGAAAGTAGAACATCTCATGACAAAACCAGCAACTCTCTCTTCATTCCGGGCCACTAGTACTGGTGGTGTAGATCATGATACATCTTGGTGACGCCAGGATGAACTACCCAAACCGAAGGATGAAAATCCCGCATCAGCTCCTTGAGTATGTCTGCTGGCTACCATACGCGTCCCTAGAATCGCAAGATCTCATCCTTGCCCACTGCCCTTCCAGGAAGAAGGTCCTCTCATGACACACTCTACCGTAGGAATAAACCATCTGAGTCTGATAGGTGCCTCATTTGTACCCGATCAAGAAGAGAAGTGGTAACACCTACAGAAGATAGTTAAGTCTGTCCCTATCTGTCATGCACCTCCAAGTGCATCTTAGAGAATAATGCCATAAGCTTCTACTGACTGCTGGCCTCCTGAACTGCAGGAATCTGAGTTCTCCTGCTCAACGCATTAGCCACTGCGTTCCCCTTCCCTAGTGTATAGGCGAGCTCAAAGTTGAAAGACTGAAGATACTCAACCCACCTGCGATGTCTTAGATTCAGATCAAGCTGAGTGAAGATATACTTGAGACTCTTGTGGTTGGTGGAAACCACAAAGTGCTCTCCCAAAAGTTAGTGTCTCCAATAGCATAAATAATGAACAACAGACGGTAACTCCAAATCGTGTGTCAGTTATTTCCTCTCGTGTGGCCTCTACTATTGAGACCCATGAAGAATGATCCTATCTCCCGGCATAAGGATAGCTCCAAACCCGATACATGAAGAATCAAAGTAAACAGTATATCCCTAGCATGTCTCTGGAATGACCAGTATCGGTGCTCATGTCAACCTCCCCTTCATCTCCTGAAAGGCTGAGTCACAAGAATCTGACCATAAAAACTTCACCCTCTTCTTGGTCAGATCTTTCAACAATGCTTCTAGGTGTGAAAAGTCCCGTATGAAATGCCTGTAGTAACCTACAAGCCCTAGAAAAATCCTCACCTCAAATAAATTCTTCTGTTACATCCCTGAAACTACCACACTAACATTCTCTGGGTCCATTGATACTCCTGTCTCTTAGATAACATGATCAAGAAAGTGAATCTGATCCATCCAAATGTGGCATTTTGTGAGCTTAGCATATAACTGACACTCTCTCAGTGTACTCAGAATGATCTCAAGATGGGTAGCATGGTCGTGTAGAGTGTGAGAGTACACCAAGATATCATCCATGAAAACCACCATAATGGAATCTGAGTACGGATGGAACACTCGGTTCATCAGTGCCATAAAAACTGATGGCACATTCGTGAGACCGAACGACATGACCGTATACTGGTATAGACCATACCACCTCCTGAAGGCTGCAAGATGTATATATGATGGTCTAACGTAGATATTATGATAACCAGACCTCTAATAGATCTTCTAGAACACTCGGGATACTCAAAGATGGTCAAAGAGGTCATCGATACTCGGAAAAAGGATATCAGTTCTTGGCCATCAAATGGTTCAGCTTCTGATAATCCACACAAAGTCAAAGGGTGCCATTTTCCTTCTTCACAAATAGGACAGGCGAACCCCAAGGAGAAGTACTGGGTCAGATGAAACCCTTTGCCTGCAACTCCTCCAACTGCTTCTTGTTCTCCTGCAAATCTGGTGTAGCCATCCTATAAGGAGGAATGGACACAGGTGCCACTCCTGGAACGAGCTCAATCAAGAAGTATACCTCATGCTCCGGAGGAAAACCTGAAATGTCCTCTAGAAGGACATCACTGAAAAGATCCACTACTAGAGAAAAGTCTAACTATGAAGTCCCATGGTCATCCAGATAATGACTGGCAATTTGGGTTGTAACTCCTCCTAGCCCATGATGCTCTAGTCCAGCTCTACCCGCCTGGACATCCCACCCGCCTCTATGAGGAAAAGATATGCCCTCTAGTGATACGAAACTCCCCCTGCAGTGATAGAAATAGACGAATAACTAGAAGGGAACCAACGAGTCCATCCTTAGAATGACATAATATCCCGTCATCTCTAGGAAATAGATGTCCCATAATAAAAGACGCGATGAAACCTCAATATGTCACTCTCTACACTGACGTATGCTAGATGTACTCATTCCTAACGGGGTCTCAAGAGTCAAAAAGTCAGCAGCCGAAAAGATACAGAGCCCAATGATCTCCACAACAGCAACTGACATAAAACTATGGGAAGCACCAGTATCGAAATGGGAAAACGATAAAACTAAGTCTTCTAAAATCATACCTCGAACTATAGAAGGGTCGGGATCTTTCTCCTAGTAGCTCTGCTCCACAGCGATGGTCGGGCCTATAACACGGCCCTGTGCCCCTAGCTGACCACTCTGAGCTGACCCACTCTTCTATCGCTGGTAACCTGGTGACTGACCACCGCGGCCACGACCTCAACCTCAGCCCGAACGGCTGGAAGAACTCTAGTTCCTAGACTGGTGAGCAAATGGCGAAGCATCTCCTGAACGCGAGGTCATAGTAGAACCCCTACCACCAAATGAAGGTGAGAAGATCTCACAAAATCTCTGAAGATGGCCCATCTTACCGCAATATCGGCACTCCATCGGGTCTCTCTGGCATTCAGGCCTAGTATGCCCACTCCTACCGCACTAGTAGCATACAACCTAGACACCAAAAGATACATCCCGCCTACTCTGATCTCCTCGAGATGACTCTCTACGGTGCTTCCTACTATCTGTAGGAGGAACACCAGCTCTGGATGTCGAACCACCCTGGCTCACTACTCCAGAATCCATCTGGTTGCGCTCAGTGATCAACACCTGGCTAACGAAAGAGGGTATCGATGTCAACCTGAAGATATACACCTGGGAATGGATCTCCTTCCTAAGACCATCCTCAAACTTCCTTGCAAGGAACAACTCATCACCTGATGGGATCGGCGTGAAACACTGCAGCTCGGTAAAGTGGGATGAGTACTCCATTAATGAATGAGTACCCTGCTGCAGACTCATATACTCTGGGGATCTGTAGGCCCTCCAGGTCTCTGGGTAAAATTAGTCATAGAAGGTGCACTGAAACTCTTCCCAAGACATACTCTGTCAGCACACTTATTGCGAGATCACCTCCCACCACATCTTGGAGGTGTCTCAGAGCTTATTAGTTTCCAGCATTACACGTTTTTATGGGGTATCTCCAGATGGAAAAAGATCGTCTGTGTGGCCTCTAACCATGACTCTACAGCCTGGGGTCCTCCAATGTAACACCTGAGTCTTCTATGAGAAATATTTTGTTTTTTATGTTATATAAATCATCAAAGGAGTCTTTCACTACACACAACACTATCTTGGCTTGCTTTACACACAACCACAACCTTCCTCAATAGCTTGCGTCGTACGCAATACCGAGTTTTACTAAACAACGATATGCAATTAAAATAATATTTAAACTAGCCATTATGAATAGTAATAACATCTTTTTGAAATTTTTTAAATTTTATTTTTTAAAATGGACTTCATTTTTGGATTCAGAATTTCAAAATTAGCCTAGGGTGAAATTTTGGTATTTTTCTGAAAACTTTCAATTTTTGATGAATAGTGAAAACACTACGTTACTATTTAAAAACCGACTTTTTATTTAAATAATTATAAATTTTATTTAAATTTATTTTAGGCCAAAATTGATACTTAATACCTATATATGTTCAATGCAATTAATTGGAGTCATTTTATAATAATTTTAGATATATAAAATGTTTATTGAACTTTTCACCGTCTTTTACCCACCTCTTAAGAGAATTTCAAAATTCATATAAAACCTAATTTTACAACTTTTTTGAGTGGAATTTCGAAAATCTCAGAGACACGGTAAATATCAAGGACTAAAATGTGGTTCAATGAGATGAAAATAATTTTTGATGAATAGTAACTTTTTACTTTTTTTTACCACGGTTAAAAGTAAATAGGGTAATTAAGGGTAAAAGTGTTATTATTATTACCATAACACATGTCCTAATTCTATTGAATAAGTGAACGTCAACCAAAAATAACCTTATGAATAATATATGACCATTTAGGCCCACTTGGATTAGATTATGACATTTATAATTAATTTATTAAAAGAAGGGTTAAAATAGTTAAAATCAAGGTTTAATAACTAAATATTTTTTAATTTAGGGTTATAGATAAGATAAATTCGACTATAAATATTAATTAGAAAGATAAAAAGATTTCCTACATAATGGTATCTTATATTTAATATTTAGACTTAAAATAATTTAATTTATTTATGACACAAGGATGATGCAGTAATTATCTTATTAATGAAATATTGACATAATTGATGTTATAAATACCAAAATAAATGTAATTGGAGACTTTTTATGAATTACAATAATTTTATATGTTACTATGACATGTTAGTGTTTATTTAATTAAATTTTTTCCGAACTAAGATTTATGTTATTATTTTCAGAAAAATCAATTACAAAATAGTGTCAAAATTGACATAAAATAGTTTTTAAAACAAATCTTATATTATTAATTGTTATTTTATTACTAAAAATATATGGTTCGGCCAATTGACTTATAAAAGATTATATATATTAATTATAAACAACTTGGGGTTATTTTTTCTTATTATAGTAAGTTTATTAACCTTATAGTATAAGAACACAAGAAGACATGGTAAATGTATTATTATTTTACTTAAATTTAAATCTAAATGATAAGGTTAAAATAGGAACCTAAACTTGTCTAAATTCTATTGGAGAGATTCCTTCTACCCATACCTACCTTAGCTTAGAAATAAATCAATTTGGAGCTATTTAAAACCTAATATGTCTTTATAATAAAATAATATGTTTTGTTTTTCCAAAGGTGCCCCTCTCCTCCCTTATAAAAGGGCACCCCCTCCCTCTCTTCCTCGCACAACTTTGAGCCTTCAAGCTCTGCCAAACCCTGCCAAATTCTCTTCTACACTTCCTTAGAAATATCCTAGAGGTCCTGGTCTTCTTCAATGACCAATTTTAGTTCCCTAAGAGGAGGTCTCAAAGAGGCACTTCAAAGAAGAGGTAATGTCTGTTACAGATTCTTTCAACTTTATTTCCTATTCCACTTCTTCTTATTTAGTTGTTTCATTATAAAGTAATAACATCAGAATCACTCATATACTAATATTTTATTATAAGTATGAAACAAACCTATTTCACTATATATCCATCCTACGGAAAATGAGATCGACGCGCATGCATACGTACGGAATACCATCTCCACGCCGTGGGGTAATCTATTTTCAACCACCGCCTTACATGGATGGGTATAATGGTGCAAATAAATAACTATATATTATTATTTTAAAGTGGTATTTATTCTGAAATAGTATACATACACTCCAATACAATTCCACGATCATGGGAATGATATTATCGCTCTTGCATACGTACGGAATATCGTCTCCACGATGTGATGCGACTCGCTCTACATGATCTTCATTGCATAATGATTATATAAATGGATTGAATGAATATATATGATATATAGTACACTTATACCATTCTGTAAATGAGGTATCTATAACCTAAAAAGAATAATAACAATTTATTCGTCAAAACACCCATAAGAACAAAAAGTAATAAACACCCGAATAAAAAGTTGAAATGAAATATTACTAATAAGAAGCTAAGAATATGACAATATATGATATCATAAAAATATGTATGATTCCGGAATAAGTCAATAACATTATTTAAATCATTATATAGGAGGTTCGGACACTTGCGAATAAAATCGGACCTAAGGTAAGGGAAAATATCACAATCTCATTTTTATCCGATATTGTTTATACTTTGGTATTAACTAGGGTGTATTTTATCATCCACATCCATGTTTCCTCAATATGTAATATTATTTACATCCACCTATAATTTTTTAAATCCAATTTTACCCTTCGGTGAGTTTTTTGTAAAATATTTGAAAGGAATATTTTGTCTTTTTTCATATGATGTACTTTTTGACTTTTCCGACAAAAGTACGAGAAGAATGTTTTTTTAAAATATTAGGACTGAATGGATTTTTAAAATATTATTTCCAAGAAGCTTCCATTGCAAGTTTTCTTGTTAATTTTTAATCAACTTCTTTTATTTTAGAATTGTATGACATATTATGAAAGGAAAATTGTTTTTGAAGTAGAAAGGATATTTTCCTTGAGAATGGAGTTCAAGTGTTTTATCAAAATTATTTTCCATATAAGATAATAAAGGGTTCTGTTTCTATCCATATTATTACACTGATTTGATTATGTTGTGATGGAATTATTTTTATGAATTCCTTTATCTTATATGAAATGTTTTATGATGTCATGATGTTTAAGAATCCCATTTTTATTACATGGGTTATTCTATGATGTATGGTTTATGATTTTTTGGCACACATAAGAATGGCATAATTATGAGATTGGTGGGACCTATATCTCCCTCAAATGCATTGGGTATAGATTTTTTATCTCATGAGATATACATGGCTGGAATAGAAGGATAAACTGGTTCAGTGAAACAGTACTGAAATGAGGAATGAACTCAGTTCAGAAATGGACTTTCTCCACTAAGACAGTCTTGGCAATGAGTCTTGACTAATAAGAAATGATTCTCTATGATTATGTGTTTATTCCACAATGATTCATGTATTATGTTATGATTATTGTGATTACATTTCACTACCATGATTTATCCCATGTTATGAAATTATGATCTCTTTTTCAAGTTATGATTTCCAAAATGTTATGTTCTTATGAATATGATGTGATTGATATTTATTTTTTTACCCTTACTGAGCATTTGAGCTCACCATTTTGTATGTTTTCATTCCCCAGGTCAGGAAGAAGGTTATTAAGTAAGATATTCCAAAAGGGACCATTGATACGATGAAATAAATGGGAGACAATGTAGATTCTTTATGAACTAGTTGTTTATGTTTTCCAGTTTCTAAAGACACTATATCTATACGGTCCTTTCCTAGATTTGTTATATGTTGTAATAAGTGTGCTCCAATTTTAATGTATTAACAATGTATGTAAATAATGTGTCATTATAGTTGGTATCAGAGGAAAGTTATAGTCAACCTTTGGAAACTAGGATGTGAAAGCCTTAGTAACAATCCTATGGATAAGTCTAAGCATAGAACCCAATCTTAGTGTTTTAGAAATGGCCATGAATAACCTAGGATAAGACCTTATGTGTGAAATTTTATTCTTGATTATGGGGTTTTCCTATTATAATTAGTGTTTCTCACACTATTCTTCTTGTTTTTAGTCAATGGCTGGAACCCAAAGGAACCGTGTTAATGCGGAATGTGACGGGCAATGATATCATTTTCCCCCTGAGCAACCAAACGTTATGGGAGAAGGAATGCAAAATCTTGTAGCCATGCTCACACAACTTTCTCAAGCTATGAATCATGCAGGACTCCCAAACGAGCAAAGGAAGGAGCAACATTCTATTGAATCCTTCATGAGACAGCGTCCACCTTCTTTTAGCGGGTCTACTCATCCATTAGTTGCAGAACAATGGATTAGTACTACTGAAAAGTTATTTTCAAGTCATCAATTTTCTGAACATGATAATGTCATCTTAGCAATGTATCGTTTGGAAGGTGATGCTGATCAATGGTGGAATCTTATAAAGAATACGAGGCAAATAGATGAAATTGAGTCCATGGAATGGGACGAGTTCAAGAACTTATTTTTCAATAAGTACTTCCCTCGTATTCTCTGAACAATGATGGAGAAGGAGTTTCCTGAACTAAAGAAAAAGGACGATGAATCTGTTGGTACCTACGACGCAAATTTTACAAGACTTGCAAGGTATACGTCTGGTATTATTATCCAACCTGAGAGTAAGATCGATCGATTCTTTAGTGGCTTAAAACCCTGTTTCGAAGGGCATTAGCCATAAGGGACTTCAATAGCTACGAGGAAATCAATCGATGTGCTCTCAAAGTTGAGATGTGTATTAGTGTAACCCATCAGTCATATGGGTTTGATAATAAGATAAAACTGAAATTTAATGTAAAATCTAAAGAACACATTGAAAAGAAGATGAGTTTTCCCTTATGCTAAAAGTGTGGAAAGAAACATGGAGGGAGTTGTCTTAAAGGGACAAGTAAATGTTTCAAATGTGGAAAGGAAGGTCATCGGGCATTTTAATGCTGCAACGATGGGAAGAATATGTCTACTGTTGCGAACAAAGAAAAGGATACACAGAGTGCACCTCTTACACTTCAATGTTACAAGTGCAAGGAAATGGGCCGTTATTCCAATCAATGCCCTAATCCAAGGGTTGTTGATGATGATCGACGTCAAAAAACTCTTAAGGCTAAAGACAAAGGAAAGTCACATGAAATTTCCATCAGCGATGTGGAGTATGACAACGAAGTGGTGAAAGGTACACTTACCATCCACTCTAAAGTAGAAAATGTTTTATTTGATTCTGGATCCACACACTCTTTTATTTCTAAAAAATTTACTAAGGGTATTGCCATATTACCTCAACAATTCGGTGTTGAGTTAGCTGTGACAACCCCTAATGGCACAAAAGTTGCATTAAAAGTTTATAATTCTTCTCCAATTGAAGTTTGTGGGAAAGTGCTTCCTGCAAATCTTGTGATCCTTCCTATAGTGGAATTTGATGTGATTCTTGGCATGGATTGGATTTCTCTATATGGAGATCATATCAATTTCCATAGAAGGGAAGTCACATTTCATATTCCAGATCAATCTATGATATTCTATCGATGCAAGGATGAACATAACCTTCCAGTAGAAATTTCTTCCATATTATGGGTCTTGATTCCACTAAATGAGGTTTATTTATCTCAAATGGTTGGTGAGAAACTCACAATTAAGAATATTCCCATTGTATAGGAGTTTGAAGATGTCTTTCAAGAGGAATTTCTGGGTATTCCACCAAATCGTGAAGTTCAGTTTTCAATAGAACTCGTACCGTGTGCTTTGCCAATTTCAAAGACACCTTATAGAATGGCCCCAATTGAGTTGCAGGAATTGAAGAAGCAACACTAAGAGAATCATGGTAAGGGATTCATACGCCCTAGTGCGTTACCTTGGGGATCACTTGTTCTGTTTGTTAAGAAGAAAGATGGATTAGTGATACTCTGCATTGGTTATAAAGAACTTAACAAGATCACTATCAAGAACAAATATCCTCTCCCGTGCATTGATGACTTATTTGACCATCTACGTGGAGCTCAATACTTTTCCAAGATTGATCTTCGTTCAGGGTATCATCAATTAAGGGTCAAAAGGGATGATATACCAAAGACTGCTTTCCGTACAAGGCATGGACACTATGAATTTATAGTGATGCCATTTGGTCTTACTAATTCCCCTTCTATCTTCATGGATCTAATGAATAGAGTCTTTAGAGACTATATTGATCAGTTTGAAATAGTCTTTATAGACGATATTCTTGTCTATTAAAAGAGAAAGGAAGAACATGAGGATCACTTGAGAATTATATTGAAGAACCTGAGAAAGGAGAAGCTTTATTCCAAATTTACCAAGTGTGAATTTTGGCATCAAAAAGTTTCATTTTTGGGTCACATAATCTCAAAATAGGGGATGTATGTGGATCCAGCAAAAACAGAGGTTATCGAAGGATGGTCGAGACCAACAACAACAACTGAGATATGATGTTTTCTTGGTTTTGCTGGATATTATCGATGTTTTGTGAATGATTTTCACGATTATCTAATCCACTCACCAAGTTTACTCAGAAAGGAGTTCAGTTTGTTTGGACGAAGGAATGTGAAGAGAATTTCAAGGAGTTGAAAAGAAGGTTGTCCAGTGCATCTATACTCACACTGCCTTGTATTGGAGAAAGGTTAGTGATCAATAGTGATGCATCCAATAAGGGGTTGGGGTGTTTTCTTATGGAAAATGATAAGGTGATAGCTTATGCCTCATGACAGTTGAAAATCCAGGAGCAGAATTACCCAACTCATAATTTGGAGTTAGTTGTGGTAATATTTTCATTAAAGATTTGGAGACATTATCTTTATGGAGAAAGTGTGATATTTATACTTATCATAAAAGTTTAAGGTATATTTTCACACAATAGGAGCTGAATATGCGCCAAAGAAGATGGTTGGAGCTGATTAAGGATTACGACTGCTCAATTCATTATCACCCTGGGAAAGAAAACAAGGTGGCAGATGCATTAAGTCAACAAGACCATGCTAGCTTATCCATGATGAGGAACATAAAAGATCCAATATTTATGGATTTACGAAGGATGGATCTCGGAATTATAATGGAAGGGGTGAAATCGTATCTTTCTCAAATGAATGTTCAACCATATATAAATGTGAAGATTAAAGAGGCGCAGAAAGACGATGTATAATTACAAAAGAAGGTGAGAAATATTCCTGAATTTAACCTTGATTGTGATGGGATAATAATGTTCAGGAATCTGGTTTGTGTACCTCCCATCCCAGAATTAAAGAAGGAGCTGCTGGATGAGGCTCATAGTTCTTCATTCTCTATTCATCCAGGAAGCACGAAGATGTATAGGGACCTGAAAGAGTACTTCTGGTGGGATGGCATGAAAATAGATGTTGCTGAATATGGCTCTTGATGCTTGGTTTGTCAGCAAGTTAAAGCTGAGAGACAGTAGTCTAAGGGGATGTTACAACCATTACCCATACCCGAATGGAAATGGGAAAACATCACTATGAGCTTTTTCATCGGACTTCCTAAAACATCCAAAGGCAATAATGCTATCTGGGTCATAGTTTATCATCTTACAAAGTCGGAACACTTCATTGCTATTAGAGAGGATTTCTCTCTGGATCAGCTTGCCAGGATATATGTGAAGGAAGTGGTAAGATTGCATGGAGTACCACTTTCTATTATATCTGATCGGGATCCGAGATTTACCTTGAAGTTCTGGCGAAGTCTTCAGCATACTCTAGATACAGAGTTGAGTTTCAGCACTGCTAATCATCCTCAGATAGACGATCAGTCTGAGAGAACAATTCAAACTCTGGAAGTTATGTTAAGAGCTTGCTCTATGGATTTCCAAGGTGGTTGGGATCAACACCTACCTTTGGTGGAATTTTCTTATAATAATATCTTTCACTCCATTATTCAGATGGATCCTTATGATGCTCTCTATGGAATGAAATGCAGGACTCCAACTTGCTGGGATAAAGTTGGGGAATGAAAGCTATTAGGACCTGATCTTGTTGATGAGATGGTAGAAAAGGTCAGATCTATTTAACAACACATAAGAGCAGCTCAGAGTCGATAGAAAAGTTATGCCGACTACCGAAGAAAAGCCCTAGAGTTTGAAGTGGGTGATAATGTGTTCTTACGAATATCTCCCTGGAAGAGGGTCATGCGATTTGGAAAGAAGGGGAAGTTGATCCCTAGATATATCGGTCCTTCGAAATAATGGATCGTGTTGGAAAGGTAGATTACCGATTGACGCTTCCACCGAATCTCTCTCAAGTTCATGATGTGTTCAATGTATCTCTCCTGAGAATGTACATACATGATCCTTAACATGTACTCAGCTCAGAAGCTGTACTGCTGGAGCAAGATCTTTCAAATGAAGAATAACTGATAGAGATTCTAGATCATAGCGAAAAAGTCCTACAGAACAAGACCACTCTCTTGGTGAAGGTTTTATGGAGGAACCACCAATTAGAAGAATCTACATGGGATCTTGAGGATATGATGAGGTAGAGGTATCCTCATGTTTTTGTTACAAAGTGATGAATTACAAGGGCAAAATTCATTTTAAGGGGGGTAGAATGTAACACCCGAGACTTTTATGAGAAATATTTTGTTTTTATGTTATATAAATCATCAAAGAAATCTTTCACTACACACAACACTTGATTGACTTTATATACATGCAATCGTGACCTTCCTCAATAGCTTGCATCTTACACAATACCGAGTGTCAGTAAACAACGATATGCTATTAAAATATTATTAAAACTAGCCGTTATAAATAGTAATAACCCCTTTTTTGAAATTTTGTAAATATTATTTTTTACAATGGACATCATTTTTGGATTCGTAATATCGAAATTAGCCTAGGGTGAAATTTTGGTATTTTTCTAAAGACTTTCAATTTTTGAGGGATAGTGAAAACACAGGGTTACTATTTAAGAACTGAATTTTTATTTAAATAATTATTTATTTTATTTAAATTTATTTTAGGTCAAAATTGATACTTAATACCTATATAAGTTCAATGCAATTCATTGGATTCATTTTATAATAATTTTAGATATATAAAAATTTTATTGAAATTTTCACCGTCTTTTACCCACCTCCGAGAGGAATTTCCAAATTCACATAATACCAAATTTTACCGCTTATGTGAGTGGAATTTCAAAAATCCGAGAGACATGGTTAAAATCAAGGACTAATATGTGGTTCAATGAGAAGAAAATAATTTTTGGTGAATAGTAACTTTTTACTTTTTTACCACAACTAAAAGTAAATAGGGTAATTAAGGGTAAAAGTGTTGTTATTATTACCCTAACACATGTCCTAATTCTATTGGATAAGTTTAATTCAACAAAAAATAACCTTATGAATAATATATGACCATTTAGGCCCACTTGGATTAGATTAGGACATTTATTATTAATTTATTTAAAGAAGGGTTAAAATAGATAAAATCAATGTTTAATAACTAAATCATTTTTATTTTAGGGTTATACATAAAATAAATTCGACTATAAATATTCAATAGAAATATAAAAAGATATCCAACATAATGGTATTTTATTTGTAATTTTTAGAATTAAAATAATTTAATTTATTTATGATACAGTGATGATGCAGTAATTATCTTATTAATGAAATATTGACATAATTGATGTTATAAATACCCAAATAAATTTAATTTGAGACTTTTTATGAATTACATTAATTTTATATGTTACTATGACATGTTAGTGTTGATTTAATTAACATTTTTAGAACTAATATTTCTGTTATTATTTTCAAAGAAATCAATTACTAAATAGTATCAAAATTGACATAAAATAGTTTTTAAAACAAATATTATATTATTAATTTTTATTTTATTCCTAAAAATATATGGTTCGGCCAAATGACTTAGATAATATTTTATATATTAATAATAAACAACATGGGGTTCTTTTCTCTTGTTATAGTATGTTTATTAACCTTATAGTGTAAGAACACAAGAAGACACGATAAAAGTAAAATTATTTAACGTAAAGTAAAATCTAAATGATAAGGTTAAAATAGGAACCTAAACTTGTCAAAATTATATTGGATGAGATGATTTCTACCCGTCCCCCACTTTGCTTCGAAATAAATCTATTTGGAGCTATTTAAAACCGAATATGGCTTTATAATAAAATAATATTTTTAGTTTTTCTGAAGGTTCCCCTCTCCTCCCTTATAAAAGGGAACCTCTTCCCTCTCTTCCTCACACCACATTGAGCATTCATTCTCAGCCAACCCCTGCCAAATTTTCTTCTCCACTTCATTATAAACATCCTAGAGGTCCTGGTCTTTTCAAAGACCAATTTTAGTTCCCTAAGAGGAGGTCTCAAAGAGGCGCTTCAAAGAAGAGGTAATGTCTGTTACCGATTCTTTCAACATTATTTTTTCTTCCACTTCTTCTTCATTAGTTGTTTCATTATGAAGTAATAACATCAGTATCACTCATATACTGATATGTTATTATAAGTATGAAAAAACCCTATTTCACCATCTATCCATCCTATGGAAAATGAAATCACCGTGCGTGCATACGTATGGAATACCGTCTCCACGCCGTGGTGTAATCTATTTTCCACCACCACCTTACTTGGATGGGTATAATGGTGAAAATAAATAACTATATATGATTATTGTAAAGTTTTATTGATTCTTAAATAGTATACATACACTCCAATACAATTCCATGATCATGGGAACGATATCATCGCTCATGCATACGTACGGAATACCGTCTCCATGATGTGATGCGATTCGTTCTACATGATCTTCATTGCATAATGATTATATAAATGAATTGAATGAATAAATATGATATATAGTACACTTATACAATTCTTTAGATTAGGTATCTATAACCTAAAAAGAATAATAAGAATTTATTCGATAAAACACACATAAGAACAAAAAGTAATAAACACCCGAATAACAAGTAGTAATGAAATATTACTAATAAGAAGCTAAGAATACGACCATATATGATATCATAAAAGTAAGTATGATTATATAATAAGTCAATAACATTATTTAAATAATTATACAATAGGATCGGACAATTAAGAAGCAAATCAGACCTAAGGTAAGGGAACATATCACAATATCATTTTTATCCGAGATTGTTAATACTTTGGTATTTAATGAGGTTTATTTTATCATCCACATCCATGTTTCCTCAATATGTAATATTATTTCCATCCACCTACAATTTTTTAAATCCAATTTTACCCTTTGGTGAGATTTTAGTTATAGATATGAAAGGAATCTTTTGTATTTTTTCGTACGAGGTACTTTTTGACTTTTCCGACAAAAGTACGAGAAGAATGTTTTTTTAACTTATAAGACATGAATGGATTTTTAAAAAATTATTTCCAAGACGCTTCCTTCACATGTTTTCAAGTTTATTTTTAATCAACTTCTTTTATTTTAGAATTGTATGACATGTTAAGAAAGGAAATGTTTTTTTTGAAGTAGAATGGATATTTTCCTCAAGAATGGAGTTCAAGTGTTTTATCAAAATTATTTTCCATCTAAGATAATAAATGGTTCTGTTTCGATCCCTATTATTAAATTGATTTGATTATGTTGTGATGGAATTATTTTTATGAATTCCTTTATCTTATATGAATTGTTTTATGATGTCACGATGTTTAAGAATTCCATTTTTATTAGATGGGTTATGCTATGATGTATGGTTTATGATTTTATGGCACAGATAAGAATGGTATCATTATGAGATGGGTGAGACCTATATCTCCCTCCAATGCATTGGGTAACGATTTTATATCTCCTGAGATAGACATGGCTGGAATGGTAGGTTAAACCGATTCAGTGAAACAGGAATGAAACGAGGAATGAACTCGGTTCAGAAATTGACTTTGTCCACTAAGATAGTCTTGGCAATGAGTACTGACTAATAAGAAATGATTCTCAACGGTTATGTGTGTATGCCACAATACTTCATGTTTTATGTTATGATTATTGTGATTACATTTCACTACCATGATTTATCCCATGTTATGAAATTATGATCTCTTTTGCCGGTTAAGATTTCCAAAATGATATGTTCTTATGAATATGATGTGATTGATATTTCTTTTGTTTACCCTTACTGAGAAGTTGAGCTCACCCTTTTTTATGTTTTCATTCCCCAGGTCAGGAAGAAGGTTATTAAGTAAGATATGCCAAAAGGGACTATAGATATGATGAAATAAATGGGAGAAAATGTAGATTCTTTATGAACCAGTTGTTTATGTTTTCTCAGTTTCTAAAGACACTATACCTATACGGTCCTTTCCTGGTTTTGTTATATTTTGTAATAAGTGTGGATCAATTTTGAAGTATTAACAATGTATGTACAGTATGGGTCGTTATATCCAACCCCAGAAAAATTAAAAGGATGCTGCTGCTGAAAGACCTGCTTCAATTCGGCCATCGACAGGGCAGGAGGCGGTGCTCCCGGAAAAGTCGGCATCATCCCCAGGAAATCCTCCCTGAACTGTGCATCGCCACCTGTGAAGGGTATAACTGTGGGTGCCAAGGCTGGCAGAGCAGGAGGATCTTCAGGAGGTCCCAGGTCAGCCATATCCAGTGTCTGATCACCATCTGGAAACTGATGTTCAACCGAACGACGTCTCAGATTCATAGCTCTGAAAAGAACCAAAGAAAAACTTATATCAGGATTTTCAAAGACAGAGAACACATGAGTACAAAACAGGAACATGAGGAGGATCCATTCAAGTTTACAAAACATGACTACAGGACATGTATAAAAACTACAAAGCGTGTCCTCTTAAACCAAAGACATGAATGTATACCCCTTCCACCTCTGGTCGTGTAACACCCCAACTACACGGCGTGTTGTCCCCACACACGGGGTGTAATTGAACTCTATTCCCTTGCCCGAGTCTCTTTACATGGCTAACCCACACGGTCTTCTTAAAATGAGACTACATGACATGTTCCTTGTGGACATGGCATGTTGTAGATAAGGTTTCAACAACCCATGTTTCTAGTTACACGGTCGGCTACATGGCGTGTTCCGAACAAACAGGGCGTGAATAGGAGAAGAAAACACCGACATGTGGTGTTCGTGACATGGTCAGTTACCTAGAACAAGACAACATGGAGAGTTCTTTACCATCATGGCATGTCCTACTCGAGATTCCCAAGCCCGTGTTGTTAGAGACACGGCTAGGTACATAGCTCTATACTACACAACATGCACCTTCCGAACACAGTGTGTTCCTAAAGTCATTTCCTCAACGCCGTGTTCCTTCTCACACAGTCAGTGACACGACCTGAAACTACAAGACGTGTAATAATAAAGTACACACTGTGTATTCTGGGTTTTTTCAGGCAGTAGCTCAGAAACGGCACCGAAGACCAGAAACACTGAAAACAAGGCAAGAAGGTGCCAACTTCCAGTCCGTGAGCGCCAATACTCCCCATGAATCAATGCTTGGCACACAAAACAATGATATATAACAAAAAACATGTTAATGATTCACCAATTTCCGATTCAAGAGGTCTCATAACACCCCAAGAACCAAAATATGGCATTCAACTAAGTAAAGTACAATAAAAATAGTCCTCTATCAATCAACGGAGATTCTATCAAAGCATCTATCACAATAGCATGCATAATCTACACAATGTCTAACACAAAAACATGCAATCCCTAATGCACCATAGATATCATGGAATGAATGAATGGAATGTGATTTGTAACAAGTGCCTATATAATGCTTGTAATTGTATACCCTCATCTCATTAGGTTGTGACAGAAATAGATCCATAATAGCAACAACAATAACAACACAAGTCATGTGAATCACTCTAGGTGAAATCATATCATCCATAAAATCTCAAAACTAGAAAACAGCAATAAATGAGGTAGTATGGATTTTCCCTGTACACGGGTTAGATACTCACGGGCACAAGTTATTTCCAAGTACTGAATCCGTCCTATCCCTAGATAAAGGCTTCAAAAAGAAAATCATGACAAAATAATTTCGTTGATACCACTTTGTAGCGTCCCTGTTCCGGAAGCCACCCAGAGGAACCCTATACCCGGTTGGTCACATGGCCTCAAGTGCATTTCCCCAAATGCCAGAGGCTGCTGAATTGCAGTGAGGTTCTTGGGTTTGATAGTGTGGAAAATATGCCCTCATTGGCAGAGTACACAATGGATGTAAATAATCATGCAAGAACGGAAGGAGTAAGTAACGAACAATAATTAAACAACTGAAGACTAAATCAGCAAACAACTGTAGCACATATGTATATATATGAAATAATGCATGATACATATCAAGGAAAGCATCCAAACAAGTCACAATGCTGAAAAATACAATATTTCCAAAACAAGTACAAAATAATGTAAACAGCTCCTCAGCATTGCAAGCCAAAGCTTGGTCCCATGCTCTCCTGCTCCAAAGCAATTAATTTCCAGAAGTCAAAGGGCGGTTTCCCTTTTCTATACCTGCAACAACATAGTCGGTTTGGGCCCAAAAGCATGAACCAAATATAGTTTATGACTAAATCCCAGTAGGCAACCACCCAATGATCTATTCCTAACATTCAGTTAGTATATGGCAGTTAATAGTACAAAAAGTAGTAAACAGTAGCAGAAACAGCAGGCAGTAATTAGTAAGCAGTAAACATGATGATATACAATAGTGATCAATCCACAAAACAACAAGAAGCGGTGAAGCAACAACTAAAAAAACAGGAAACCCTCTAGGAAGTACTCATAGCCATCCCCTCTGGTCTGTCCAAGAAGTACCGCAACCCTCTGGGTAGTGCACTAAGCCTAACCCCTCTAGTTTGGTCATTTGAATTTATAGGACTCTCTACGGAAGCTCACTCGGCAACTCCCCTTGTAGTATAGGGTAGTCAGGGACTCTCTGAGGGAGATCCCATGGTCTATAGCCTCAGGTATACCACAGACTCTCAGAGAAATCTCACTTGGTCAATTCCTCATCTAGCCTGGGAAAGTTTTAGTGAAATTAAAACAAGGTAAAGACTCTCAGAGGAAGCTCACTCGGTCTACCCTCCAGTAGTCTATAATAACTAAGACTCTCTGGAAAGCTCACTCGGTCTATCCCCTATAGTCTATAATGTCCAATACTATCTGAGGAAGGTCACTCAGACTATCCCCATATAGTATATAATATCTAAGACTCTTTGCGAAGCTCACTCAGTCTATCCATTAAAATCTATTGCACTAGGTTCTCACGATCCTCTTCCAGTTAGTGTATAATAATGCTATAAGGCCTGAGCACACCCATACAGCTACAAGGCTATCCAAAGTACACATATAGAGATACTTGGCTAAACAGTTTACAGAGCAACAAGCATGGTAACAACATCATTCCATCATAGGATCACAAGGCATGGAAATACTACAACGGCCAAAGGATAACAAGTCCCAAAGGTCGTAACAAGAACAAAGAATGGGAAAAACATCCAAGCACGAAAATTATCCACAAACCAGATCAAATTTACCTCTACAGAAGAATGTATGCAAGGACGGAATAAAAACAAGGGAAAAAGGCAAACATGCAATACACCGTTCTCGGGTATTGGTGGAATTTGCACATAAAACTCAAAGACATCGAAAGGTAAGACAAAATACACCTACCACGATCTTAGGAGATTGATATACATGAACCACGAGGCTTGAATATCCTCTAAATGGCATAGATCTATGAAAACATTCAAAACTTTCAACCAACGATAACTTAAGAAAGACAAGGAATTGGAAAACAAAGCTCTTGGAGAAGAAAGAACTCACCGCTGTGGTTCCAACGCAATCAACGACAGTCGATTCAGAGAACAGATGGAGGCACGTGGGCTCGGAGAAGATCTTCGGCCGTACAGGTCACTCCCGGTCGATGGTGCTGGAGAATAAGACAAATCTGTCACTTAGGCGAGACCCCTGTCATTTTAATGAAAAAAAGAAACTATACGATGTGTACTTCTTGAGTACATGGCATGTACTCTACTTTTCCGTACTCTTCTTTAAGCGGCCTCCACTTCACCCCTACACACCGTTTGTGTGGCCTGGACCCGGCCAGCACACGGTCTGGCGTGGCAAGGGAGTACACGACGTGTACTAATAAAGTACACAGCATGTACTTCAAAAATTTCCAGAAACTCATCTTTTCTAAAAAAAACTCTAAGAAAAAGAAAGACATACCTCAAAACAAAGATCCAGGTTCTTACAAAATTATCCCTTCAATGTAGAATCTCCACTTTTGTAAGAACATAAAGTAAAAGATATGACAGAATAAATCAAAATTAATGATTTATTCACCCGCTTGAATATATTTTTTACTTTTACAATTTTTTATAATGTTATGGTTATAAAACCCTCACATCCCCCACAAAACAAAATTTGATAAAAATAAAAGGTTTCTCATTGTTGTGTTTTGTTTTTTCCCAATTCAGAACCAATTTTTCTCAATGTTTACTACTTTATGTTATTTTATATTCATCTAATTTAAAAAAGGAAAATATTATAGTATCTTGAATGAATCAATAACATAAATTTATTCCCATAAAAATTACCCCATTCATTTTCCTTATAATGTAACTCATCCACTACACCATAAATCCATTCACCCCCAATTTGACTTTATAATATCATTCAAATACTAAGAGAATAGTATGATTGGATAAAAATGGATCGAAACAAAGCTCATTACTATAATGTTAATTGAATGTCTATATGGAATATAGAAAGATTTATGTAAAGGTGATATTTTAAGGATAATTTGTTTTTAAAATAACTCCACATCAATTTTTTTTCATTTACATGTATTTGATAAGTTCAAATGGACATTATACCAAATTGATTGACCACAGATCTCTTAAGAAATATTCTCACTAGAAATTTGCAAGTTCATGTTATAGATATATTCTAGGGAATGGAAATATGATACTAGAAAATCACTCAACGCCTGAGTAATTATAAAAAATTATTTCACATGAATTTCATAAATTTAATCTATAAAAAATGTTAGTGAAATATCATTGATATGAATTAATTAATTTTATCAAATCATGAGCCTCTATTTTATCATCATGCTCACTTTTAATCATCCAATTATTCATTTTACTCATTCAGTTTCATTATAATAGATTTCTAAATCATGGAATCACCAGATTCTTGAGAAACAAATTTCTCCTAGATAACTGATGTAAATCATAAAACCATGTGTGGGTAAGAAATTTTTTGGAATCCAAAACATGATTGAGAGAAAAATGAAAGGACTTTAAAAGATAAAAATTAAAAGACAACTCCCTTTTGAAGTGAAGATTAATCCTCTTTCACCATTGTCTATTTGGGGCTTCCATTAATCATCATACACCTAAAAATAATTTTTCTCATTTAATCACAAGGATTATTTCATTT
This sequence comes from Viscum album, assembly GCA_963277665.1. Taxonomy (NCBI): domain Eukaryota; kingdom Viridiplantae; phylum Streptophyta; class Magnoliopsida; order Santalales; family Viscaceae; genus Viscum; species Viscum album. The sequence goes on from OY728128.1 coordinate 120,320,650, forward strand.
ATGTTATAAAATAATGGACAGAGTGGGAAGCATTATGGACCCATTTTTATGATAAATGTTGAAATATAAATTCTTAGAATGAATGTAATGATTAATCTTCTTACAATCCCCCATGTTAGACATGAATTTTTACTACCTCTAGGGGGAAGTACTAGCTAATATCCATAATCATGTGGTTGTTCTATATTATTGGTCATGAATCAACACATGTGGCTTTCTCCATGTTCCATGTCTTCTATTTTCTGTTGAGGATAATTTATTGTACAATTTACACCAAATCCACCCCCTTCGCAATGGGGTATTTTTTTCATAGTGGGGGGATGATCAAGAATTTAACATCATCCACATTATTTTCTACTTATGAAACATATTCTTATCTATCTAGGGGTTTCTCATGGTATGGTGTATTGAAAGAACAATCCAAGGGAAGGACATATTGTAATTATATTTGATTAAAATTGAAACATCAAATTTCAATATAAAATTTTTCCACATCCATGTAAGAAGAGATTTTCTTTATTTCTTTTGGAAAATACTCACGTATATACTTATGAACATCATCCAACAAATATTCCACATGTTTATAGATCTCTATGTGTTCCTCAATACGTACATGTCCTATTTCTATATATTCCTCTAAGGAAAATTATGGATTTACCAAAAAAAATTTAAAAAACAAATGGAGTGGTAAAAAAATATAATTGAATGAAATAAAAAAAGACAGAGTTCAAGAAAGGATCATCTCCCTAATTTGGTTCTTGTTCTATCACATCTTCAGTGATAAGTTCCTATTGATGGCGATTCATAGAAGATGGGGGTAGGATGTCATACTCCTCCAATTCATGTATCTCTTTAGTTAAATCATGGAAGACTAAGTGGGAATATTATTACACCTTGGTATCTTTCTAAGATTTTAAAAAGTAATAGGAGAACATAGTTAACTCCCAGGCCATCACATACAAAAATATTTTTCATGTTCTCCCTCAGGCCAGCTATGAATTCTTTGAATTCCTTCTCCCCATTATTTTATTCCAATAATATCATCTCCTTTATAACAATAATAGAAACTCTATCCTCGATGGAAAAGGGTGATATATTATTTGTTTCAATCACTTATGAGTAATTAAAACATGAATTAAATAAATATTCATTTGAAAACATCATGGAAAAAGCATTATTTTTTAAATTTTTAAATTTTGGATTTTTTATAAATAGTGTGTGAAAGTGTTGTGCCTCCTCTGATATGGTGGAATTTATGATGAAACCCTATCATTGGGAATTTAAAAAAGAAAATTTATTCTTCTAATGAAACTCATAGGCTAACTATAGCAATATCACTTTAGGAAACTTCTTAGTTTGTTTACATGCATAAACTAATTCTCATACGGACTAATTCCATTTGTTCATTTTTTTTTAAATGAAAAGGAATTAATGAAAATAAATTAAATGGAAAAACAAAATGAATCTAATATTATATTCAAAATTACCATGAAATTCTACATAGAATAGAATTATAGAATAATGTATGTCTTCATCATATAATTTTTAATGAGCACATGAATTGATAAGAATCAAATCTACACAGTGAAAACAGTAGATCATATGTGTTAAGACATTAATCTTTCCCAGTTATGAATGAATAGTTTACTTAAAGATCATACATAACACTCTCTTTCCATCGCATCAATAAAAGGGAAAATTTTCATAGACATAGATTTAAAATATTAGACAGCCACATTGAGGATAAAACCCATTATAAAATATTATTATAATTAACTAAAAGATGGTTGAAAACATGTAATTGCGATCGAGACCCAGATTAAATTTTCAAAATATTACCCAAAAGAGTTATTTATTTTCTTGACTATTTGTGTTCATGGTTATAATATGAGATGAAAAAGAAGAATAAAATACTCACTTGAAATCCTAAAATAAAAAAACAGATGGATGATAACATGAAGAGGAATATCATTGGTTGGAGGATGACATAAAAACAAAAACCATGCATCAATTAGATTTTTATGAAACTAAAAAAATTATTTAATAGCAATAGAATTAAAAAGAATAAAATTAAATACAAAGGATGAAAATATATGGGTTGAATAACATAACATTTAGGATCATTCGTCTGAATGTTGGTTCAAACATGGTCCACCATTTCTCTGAATTAGTCCAAGGGACCTCATTTTAGGTTGTAAAAAATTTAATCTCCCATCATACCTCTCTATTTAACATTGATTGGGCGTATATATAGGATGTTAAAGAATTATTAATGAGTCTGTCTCTTTTTGATATTGGATTACAGAAAAAATCCTTCAATGTTGATCATTCAATAATTGAATTAATGTGTTAATAATTCTATGTAATTTAATTTTGAAATAATAATATGCATCCTTATTCTAATATTTCAAGAATCACCTCAATTTTATGTTTTTAATCATGAGTTTTGCATCAAATATGTAATATGATTCCTCTCTATCTTCCTTTAATGTTTTAAATTGATTTTTTGGGACTCTAGTTGATTGAATTAGCACGGGGAACAAAAGTAAATGTTTTGACACATAAAAAAATAATCCTATAAAAATGTACATAAATAAATTCGATGGATATGTTAAATGTCATGATTAAAATAGAAATAAATTAAAATATTTTAAAATTATATAATTAATCAATCTTGATATTTAATAAAAAAACCATAAATCCAAAATTGATGAAAATATAATCAAATTGAAAAATTAGGTGGGTTTAAATAAATTATAAAGACATAAAAATGTAGAAAATGTGACCTATATCAACATTCCATGGTGGTAGTGTAATGAATAGTCATATTTATCGACCAAATCTAACCATCATCTCTGAAATATATTAAACTATTATTATGTAAATATATACATCTAGATTTTATGATATGTAAATATATCACAACTTTTACCATATACACAATGAATCCATATATTAATTTAATCAATTTCTTCTTTAAACTCCAAATCAGTGGTAAGGTAAATTCAGTTATGATTTTTCAATTGCATGGAGCCACAATATATCACTATATCAATATTTAGGAGGACACATCCTAGTCTTGTCATTAATGTGACAATATATAATGAAACTCTTCTCTAATGAATTTTATTGTAATCAAAACTGAACATAACATATTTCTATCTAAATCATTGAAATAATCCACAAATTCACAAATAAACATGAGAATGGATCCTACTAGGTCAATAAGGTGAGTGTATTAAATCATTGTGAGAAGTAACTCACCATGAATATGTAGCTTCTATATAATAATATAAAAATATTCTTATGTGTGTTAATTTATTTTCAAATAAAAAAACTATTTTCAATGAAATATACATCAAACATTCTAAGTATTATTTAAATTCTATATTCAATAAATCTATGATGAATGAAAGATAACTTGTAATTCCAACTAGAATTTCTATAAATTTATAATGAACATACCTTGTATATGAGACTAATTTTTGAATATTATTTTTGATGAACCTAATGTGATGATATCCACATCAAAGATAAATCATGGAAAACAACTGAGATACTTGTAATTGATAAAATATATTATCAATATTTTTTTACATGATACATTTTCATAATAGTGATCTTGGTGTGTTCTTGAAAATAATTACAAATCCATGTTATCCCATTATTCTTCTTAATAAAAAAACGTTTACCCAAAGGTGATATAATATAAAAAATGAACCTCTTATCTAGATTATATTAATGTTTATTCTATAATTTGTGAAAATAAATTGAGGATATTATTTAGTTTGTATTCACTATAGTTTCATCATGGGTTATGAATTATAATAAAAACAAAACATTATTATTCTAGATAATCCTAGAGAACTATTGAGGAATGACATAGAATGAATCTTATACTAATGTAATATAATAAATTATGAGTTTCACCCAAATCATATGAGATAAATATCCTTGATGAATAGGTAGTAAATCCAATATGATGGTAGTAAATTCCATTTGAAGGTAATGCTCATCCACACAAAGAATGACAATTATATGTTCAAAATCTAACTACACTTCCATTAAAATTGGAATGATATATATTTAAAGATACTCAATATGTTCCAAAATTAGTGTCATATTTAAATCAAGGAAGATTAAATGGATTCTTAGGAATCAAATTCCTTAAATCATTTATTGAAAAAAAATATACTCAGATAATATTTAATCATCATAACATTGCGTTTTCACTGCCAACATAGCATCTAATTAATGTGGTTGTTATGTTATAACCATTAAAAATTATTCATATATAAAATAGTTGGTATATATTATATCAAATAAAACATATTTAATTATATAATGGATGATAATTGTAACTTTGACCACATCACTTGTAGCTTCCACTTCGAATATATAAATATCATATGCTTGGCCTCCTCCCACTGGCTTCTTCTGTAGTATGTTCCCTTGATTCTTGGTGAAATTAATTTAATATTTCCCAAAATTAGTATACGTGAATAAGTACATAGTATTGGATTTATTATTTTCATTACATTTATTATCCATACCAACCATATCATTTCCCTAATAACTAACCCACATTCACATCTATCATCGTCCCAATATGATTCAATCCATAATTTTTAATGGATGGATACTTTCCCTATTCCATTATTCATTTTGATGTGTCCCCTTTTTAATAAAAGTTAGCAGACATCTTCTTATCATTATTTATCTTGAATATACTGGATCTATAATATTCATTCTCAAAATGATGGGACATGATACTATATCATCTTATGAATAAAACATTTCTAAAACCATTTCCCTTTGGTGACTCATCTTACAATCCTAATAAAATGGCCAATAATACATTATATTTTACATAATTAGTTTAAATAATGTATTCTTAATAATTTATTGGTATCCAAATACTCTACCACACATTCATTTCTCCTTAATTTTTAATGAGAGTAACTTCCTCTCTATTTTATCAAATTGTTTTAAAATGATATATCTCTTAAAGAATTCCACTTCAAATGTTCTTTATTCCATTATTTCTATTTTATTAGCCTCTTTTCTATTATATATCAATAATAATGATTAATTTATTTATTATATAAAACAATACACATCCAAATAATCCATTCACATTGAATACATCCTAAATATACTAATATTTTTTTGATAGAAATAATACATTTTTCAGTTACCAATGGATTGGTAGATCTATTAATAATTCGAGGCTAATATCCCATGAAGTGATCCGATATAGGTGAAGCACTTTATTGAACAAGAAGTTTCTCTATATATGAAAGGATATTAAACATAACCATAACCATATTACCAAATATATTCATGATATAATTAGATTCAAAATTAGTTGTATTAGAATTTCCAATATAGAAATCCCTACATTGACTATGCGTGTTGATTCTCTTTATTATAAGAAGATCCATCATTACAAAATGTATTATTGTGATTAATCGAATAATAATAAATATTTTTATCCAAAACATAAATATACCTATAATGGTATTTTTTTCAATTTATATATTGGAATACCATAATTCTCATTTTTTCTAGGTTTATCTAAAATCTAGTTTCCGTGGATTTTCCTAAACGTTTTTGATAGCAACTGTAGAAACCCAAACTCTAATAACCTATATCCACTATCTATATTGTTAAAATAAAACAATATACATGGGATCACATCACCATGATTGATAATTTATGTAGTCTTGAAGAACAAGATATTTACATTACTCCCATATTACAATATATGTATTTTGAAATATCATAAGTAACATTATCACATACTTGACATTATTCATAATATCTTTCTTCATGTCATAGGAAAAGGAAAAGATTTTGGTGAGATAAAATAATCATTAAGTGTTTTTTATTGTGGAATATATCATGTATAGGTATATCATAATCATTATGGATATCCATAAAAATACAATCATGTTCCGTTTAATTAATGACATTATCAAAAAATGGGTCTATAAATAATATAAATGTAGTAATCACATGGAAAATAATTATTGAATTCATAATGAATGAAAAAATAAATTATGGACTTCATGAACTTAGGCGACAATATATCCTTAGAATCAAGCACTTGTTCCATTATAGTTTAATCTATTTTTAGATATACAATGAAAACCCATATAATATAGCTAACTAGTTTTTCTCATGAAACTAATTTATCTATTGTTGGGATATATAACTACAAGACCCACAATTTTTTGAATTTCCAATTCATTCCACATACATTTATTGATAAATATAATTCATAAATTTTTTTTCCGTATCAACAAATATCTATGTTGTGTAAATAATAAAGAACATCACCCATTCCCTTCGAAATAAAATGAGTTTAATCGTAAAACAACATATGTAATAATGGTTTTTGGTTTAGGAAAAATGATTAGCCAGGATAAAAATAATATAGATATCATAAGGAACTATAATAACCAATGAAATATGAAAACATAAATGTGAATGTTTTAATAGAAAGTTAATGACCGTATAATTAATAAGTTATAAAAGATTAAAATAAATTCATCTTAATGATAGGTTTTGTAATAAGTTCAATCTATTTGTGGTGGAATGATTTCCTCACCTCTGGTTACATCATTTAAATCATTTATTATGGACCCATAATGTGGTGCTTTAAATAGATCATAATATATATATCATGGAAATAAAAATTAAATAGGTAATTTTTTAGGGTTTGGTTGATAAATATAGATAAAATTGATGTAATGAAAAGAGATAAGGGGTGTACTTTTATAGGGAAGGGGATGGAGACAATTATAATTTCATAAAGGATTAAAATATAATAATTTCATACTCTTGTAAATATCATCCATATTAATAGAGTGTAGAATTTGGGAAATTTTTAAGTATAAATATGTCAAAAAATATTATTTATAATTTTTTAATGTGAATACATACACTTTTGTCTTGGTTTTACCCCTAGTGAACCTTCTTTAACCATATTCATAGTAACGATTTTTTCATTATTATGGGTCATGATTTTTCATATAAGGTAAATCATTTCCCATTAGTGTCTATCTAATGATATTTTATTCCATGTTTTAATCCTAATTGTATAATTAAAATATATTTATGACTTTTATAAAATTTAAAAAATAAAAATTTTCATAAACCATCATTAATGTCATTTTTTATATTATTCATTTAATCCAAATTTAAGGAGAACTATAAAAATATGAAATTTAATATGACGATTATAACAATAAATAATACATTTAAATTAACTATAAAAAACATTCTAATCAATTATAAATATTAATAAACATTGTTTCAATTATTTTAAAATTATTTAATTTTATTTTTCTACTCCTCCCACAAGAACTTTATCAGTGTTGTACATGTGTATACTATATTTATATAATTCATGACAAAAATAAATAAAAAAAATCATTAAAATTGTTACACTATAAAAAATATACTTAAGGAGTTGTCAAAAAAAATTATATCCTAATTTAATTTATAATGTATATTTAAAGACAATATAGTGACATTTTGTATTATTCTTTTCATAATAAAAATACTTTTATCAAATGAAAATGGTATATTTTGAAATATATTCAATTTAAGGATAAATTTTGTCAAATTAATAACATAAAATTAAATTAAATGATATTTTTTAATGACTTTCAATGCATTATCACATTATTTTTAACCTTAATTACCTAATTTACATTTAATCATGCTAGTAAACATTACCACGATCAAAATTCATAATGCTTAAAAACAAAATAAACATATTTCCAAAATTTAATCCTATTGATTGGAAATATGGATTTAATTTTATCAGATAACATCTCTATAGTTTACACAAAATAACTTTGAAATATACTCAAAAAATGCGATGAAAAATGGTTCTAAAAAAATGCATCTTAATAATGAAAAATGAAACATATTATAATTGTGTAAAATATTTATCCAATTATAATTAATAAGTTATTTTAAAATAAACTTTTCTTATATGACTAATAATTCAAAAAAAATATAATGGGTTTTTTTAAAATAGTTTCTTTATGTAATATAAATGATTGTTTTACAAAATCAGTATTTTTTCACTATTCTCAAAAAAATAATATATATAAACATTCTGAAATATTCAACCTATGATAATAATTATTGGATGATAAAAAATTATATAATTGTCTCATAATAATATTTAAATATAGTTTCTTTATTTAATTAAACACGGTGTTTCATTTAAAAACAATCAAAGAAATTAAATTTATTTAATTGGAAATATATCATCAAATCATTGGGCATTACAATTAATATATAATAGGGAAACTATGAAATTTTAATGCATACAACAAAAATTACATATATTAATTTGTATATGAATTTTATGTTTCAATTTAATTTATCTTCTATATATTTTCTAACATTACATTTCAAATTATTTTTTCCTTCATAATAGTTTTTAAGAGCCTCTAAATTTACAATAGTATATGCCACATGATTTTTAATCTAGGATTATAGTAAGATTTATTATTTTACACTATATGATGATAATGGTGTTACATGATAATCGATTTTGGGCTTATTAACCCATGGTACAACTGTGTTAGAGCCGCATCGACTTATAATATCTATATGTGTATTTTTAAATTAGAAAACGCTTATTATATAAACTTACGACATTTTTGGAAATTTTCCTATTTTTATTATTGTACCTAAAGATTTATCCGATTATTATCATCCTAATCTCCAAAACATAACTATGTTTTTCTATGATATAACCTATGAAAACTACTCTATTTTATAATATTTAATCAATTATTTATTACATAAAGTCCCATATAATACAATCCAATATTTTGGAGAGTCCACGTGTTTTTTGGTAATAAAATACACATATCAATTAAATTGTATAGGGATATAGAACCTTTTTTTAAAAAATCAATAAAATGGTCTTTAAATTAAATTGTTCTTCAAAAACTATATTGCATATCCCGGGGATGTTCATAAGGAAGGGGCGATCAATAAATCATAGAAAGGGAGTAATCAATGCATAGAATTGTGTGAATAATATCATTGGACAAAAAAGGAATAACATGATGACATTGAATGGTGACAATCGTAAATATGAATATAAAATAAATGTATAAGGTGATAACACCAAGCCATCATAAGAATTTGAAACAATATAAGACATGGACTCATAGGAATATGTTAAGGCTAACCATTAAAACATCAAAACATAGAGTGCTTAGGATAACTTCAAGTGAAACATATATGGTGAAACATTATATAAAAAAATTTCCCAATTCATTATAAGGTATTATAATTCTCATCCCACCCATCACCTGGATACTTTTTACATGAATTTTGTGCCACAAATATCGTAAAACAGAAGAAAATATTTCATCATATTTAATACCAAAATTATAGATAGTGGGTTACATACAACGATGTACCCAATCAATTAAGAGTATGAAAAATGCTTTGGATATACTAAAGTGGAAATGGAGAACGATATTTTCGACAATGAAGTTCGGTATGGAAAATTACAAAATAAATTTGATAGAATAGTGGGTGTAAATATAGGTTCATTGAAGGGTACGATTATAGTGAAAGATGGTCTCTCATCACTCAGGTATGTTATTTATGGTATAGGGATGTTTAGAACCCCATTAAAACATGAATAATTTAAAATTAAAAGGATTATTTTTTAATGTACTTGAATAAAAAGGAAGGGATGAGATTCAGATACCATTATATGGTTCTTTTAAAATATTTGATGGATCATATTACGAGCATAAGAATACCACATAAGGTATTTTGAGTGGGTTATGGAGAAGAAATTCAATTGAAATGGGGTATAAAAGAATATTAATAAGTGATTGGTTTTTTATTTATTGAAATAGATAAGGAAATTCATTATATATTTATAAATATTGGTTTTGAACTCCAAGTGATGATATAAATAAGACCACAAAACATCCCATTCTTTCACATGTTTTGTACCAAATATGAATGTTTTCAATATGATATTAAACTAAGAAGAAAACTCATTAAAAAAATATCTTTATGTAGTGTTAGGTATTTATGGCCTAAATTATTTTTTTAAAAACGTTAAAATATAATATATTTTTTGAGGATTAAATATAGGTTGGTAAAATTAATCAGATAACTTCAAGGAAAAATTATTTGAAGGAATAAATATAATTTTAATCATGTATTCAAATTTATTAATTTATCATAATAAATTTTGTCTATTATAATGAAAATAAACATACCTAATTTTTATACAGCAATTAATTTTTACAAAAAAATTGGCTATCTCAAAAAATTAAGAAAAATTCATCATTGGAATGATTTCATGAAACAAAAAACATTATGACACTTATAAAAGTTACATTGTTCTACATTAATATATTTGATCATTTATATTTAAATAGATAGTATTTAATAATTATATTTCATGAACATAATATTAATTTAAAAAATTATTAGACTGAGAAAAAAAATGTTTTCATTGAAAATATATATTTCTAAAAACTATAATTTTAGTTTTTTCATAAAAGAAATTATTTTTTAAGAAACAAATAATTGAATAATATATGTAGTAATAATGAAAAAGTGAAAAATATTTTTTTTATTTTATTAAAAATAATATATAAAAATTCATTCTACTATGGTCAGGATATGTAACCCCTTATTACCCCAGCATAAACACTATGTGTATGTAGTACGATGGATGTAATTTCATGGGGTGGTTCAAATAACATGGTTTGGGTTATGATAGAATTAATATTTATCTGCTCAATTTTATATTTTCAATCATGTTTCAATTATTGTATCACATCATGGGCTTTGTTTAAGGGAAAATATTAATGATTTCATCTCCCTAAGAAGCTCTATAAAATTGACCTCCTAGGTTTTGATCTTAATAGTTGAGGTTGTTTCTTCTTCCCACAACGTCAATTAGACAGTACAAAAACACATAATATATTCCGATATTAATGGTCCTTGTAGAACTACTATATTATCAATATTTATGATTCTTAATAGAATTTTATACCAGGTAGAAAATTTTTTCTTATATTTTATAATATTAAAAAAACAAATGGAATATAGTGAATTTGTTTTACATCTGTAAATTTTTAACAAGGTTTCAATTCAATCAAGCCGGAATTGCAATCATGAATGTTTAGTTCATTACAACCATCTCCAATATATATTAACATAATCTACATAGGGAGGAATGTACAAGAGCTAAGGGTGGCATGATTTTGATTAATGTATGATAAATCGTGATGATTAGTTATCATGTTATAATCCCATCTATACATATGCTCCATAGTTCTGGACAAAAACTACATAAGAGGCTTCATTCTATATATACTATATTAGAAATTACCCTTCCCTATGTACGATATTTATATCCATATGGTGTCCTTTTCTCTTCATAGATTATGTGGTTTTGTCCATACAAATTACCAATAAAATCATTGTTCACCTAACCATTGACCAGAAATTATCCCCCTATAATAAATATGTGTGTATGGATTTCTGTTATCACATGATACATAGTGTTTTGTGGATCATTAATGATATTTTGGATTAAAATCATAATCAAAACACAACTTTTTTTAATTTATAAACTATTACTCATTAAAATTTCACAAATATTGTGTTGACTCTTTTTCTCATGAGGTAGATCTATGATGAGACCCATATAAAGGTACCAATCTTATTACCTATAACTATGCAGAATTTAAATCAAATAAGGATGAATTTAATCTTCATTGACATGGCCAACATCATATAACCTTAAATTATATGAATTATCAAATAACCAATATTTCATTAAATTTCATGACCTACATTCTCATCTCATTATATCATACTATATTTCATATGATCCATCCATTATGACCTTAAAATCATAGAGCAGTTAACCCCATGAGACCCTAAATTGTAATGTATCAACACACACAAGTGAAATATCTGTTTAATAAAAAATTCAACTATTTTTAAGAGGTCATTCCATTTGAGAGATTACTTTTCATAGATCTAACGCCTTGACCCCAGTTACCCAGAGTCATTTAATTATTAAATAACATTATCATGATCACAAAAGAGCATGTCTCGAATGACCGATTGTCTAGTAGCCTTGGAAACAATAGATACATTCATAAGGATAAAATTACATCATAAATGGAATAATACAACAACATGGTTCACTTTCAAAATATAGAGATCCTATAGACTATCCCTGTAGGTCAGTCATAATATACTACTTCGCATCCAGGGAAAATTAAAACATATAAAGGGGTGAGCTTGGATGATCAGTAAGGATAATAATAAAGCAGAAACTTTCATAAATAAGCAAAAAAATTTAAGGAAATGTATAACACTAAAAAAATTCCTTTTCAACTTAAAATTCATCATATTATTGGAAATATAAATCAAAATAAATCCATTTACTTACCCACATGGATATTCGACTAGTCTAATAATCAGATGCAATATTATTAGCCACATTCATAATGATTGAATGAATAATGTCAGACTTTCAAAACCACATAGTAAAGGCCATATGCCAGGACTACAAATAAGTTTTTTTGAATGCCTTGTTCCAAGACAGTGGTTTGTCTCATGAGACCTACCGATGCATCAAGGAGCTATAGTGTGCTCCACCAGTCACATACTATGTCTGATGCATTCCTCAAATGAAATGGTTTAAACACAACATAAACATTCATATTAAAAATAGCATTTGAAATGTCAATAATTTATCCATAAACCATGGATGGTAAAAATAACACATCTATAGTCAAACATACCATAAAACCATCATTATAATATAAAAGTTTTGTATCATAATAAATCAACATCAAATAAACAAAAAATCCATCAATGGATTCTGACATAGATGAAATCAAAACCTTTTTTAGAGAAATATATCATTTTATATTAAATCATTTATAATTCATATAATTAAAAAAGAAAACATTTATTTTGAAATATTCATATAATCTTGTAATGGAAGCTTTGATGATATTATAAAGGCGGAAAATATCCGCCCCCTCCGTATAAGTTTAAAAAGACATTCTTACCTTAATTTTGTAGAAATGGTTATAAAGGACCTTGTTTTAAAAAATATGGAAAGATTCCTTTATAAAAATATTATAAAAAATAAAAAAAATGATATACATGACATAACCTATAGTCTATAAAATATTAAGAATGTTTTGAAATATCATTTTAATAAACATGGATATGGATGATAAAGATGTCCCTGTAGATACATACATAAAAACAACCTCTGATAATTATGTGATTGTGAAATTAACCCTTACCTTTTAATTTTCCTTGGTCAAGGGTAGGTTAATCTCCTATATAATGGTTATGTAATTGTTATTAAATTATAAAAGAATCATATACATTAATATAATATCATATAAGAAATTTTAACATTTCGTTGTTAATAATATCTTAGTATTATCGTTGTTTCGGGTGTTAACGGATTCATTTTCCTTTATATTGTTTGTTATGTGAGTCATATGATTTATGGATGGGATGTGTCTTATCCATATCAGTAATGATATCAAGTCTTTAAACATTATTATTAATCATCTAATGAATGTTAGTCTTGAATGGGTACGATGGGGAATTAATCTCATCGCATTCGTGGAGACGGTAATCCGTACGTACGCACGAGCAACAATATCATTATTTTTATATTAAAATAATATATAATTGGATGTTATATCATATATACAGATTCATTATAATTTTATATTAATTATTTACATCATTTACACATCATTATTATACCCATCCAAATAATAATGTACTGAATAAGAATTAGACCACGGCGTGGAGATGGTAAGCCGTACGTACGCACATATGGTGACATGCCATTCAATGGATAGATAAAATAATACATTTGGTTTTACCATATTTATAATAACATAACTAAATATATATGATACCAGATTTATTATTTTAGAATGGAAACAACAAAGAAAAAGGATGTGGAAGAAGAAAGGAACTTGAAAGTGGTGGTGAGATATTTACCTCTTCTTCGGGTTATTCCTTATGGTTTGATCAAAAGGGTTTCGTAGGATGGATTTATTACTAATGGAAGGCCTATAAGATGAAGGGAGGAAAGTTGATAGTGTATTGGGTCAGGGGTTGGCCGAGATAAATATCATTGAAGGTGTGAATTAGAGAGAATGGGGAGTGTCCTTTTATAAGAGGGGTGAGAGGAACAAAAGGAAAAGCTAGAAATATTATTTTATAATAAAATTATTTTCAGTTTCTAATGGATCCAAAATAGATTATTTAATGGATAAAGTGGGTATGGGTCTATAACCACTCAACCAATAGTTTTTAGATAGGTTTGGGTCACAATATGAACATTATATTTAAAATTTAACTCTTAGTTAAAAAGCTTGTCATTTACCATGTCTCTTTGTATTTTTATATTATATTGTTAATAAACATACTATATACATCCAAGAGAATCCCAAGTAGTTAAATAATGACACACCTATCATTATATATGTCCTTTGGTAGAACCTCAGATTTTTAGGAATATAACTACAATTAATAATATAATATTTTATTTAAAAACTCTTTTATGTCAATTTTGACTATATTTGGTATTTTGTTTTTTATAAATTCCAAAATAGCATTATTACATCGAAAAACATTCATATAACCAACCATTAAATTTCATATTAACCTATAAAATTAGTTCAATTCCTAAAAAGTCTCAAATTACAATTATTTGGATATTTATAATAACAATTATTTTAATATTTCATTAATTAAGTAATTACTACATCATCATTGTGTCATAAATAAATTTAATTATTTAATGTCTATAAAATATAAATAAAATAAAATTATGTAGGAAATAATTTTATATTTCTAATGAATATTTTTAGTTGAATTTATCTTCTGTATATCCCTATATTAATGTTGTTTTTGTTATTAAACATTGATTTTATCTCTTTTTACTCTTCATTAAATAAAATAATAACAAGTGTCCTAATCTAATCAAATTAGACCAGATAGGTTAATATTTTATTCCTACTGTTTTTTTTTGTTTTAATTACACTTATCCAATATAATTAGGACATGTGTTCGGCAAATAATAATATAATTTTTACCCTTAATTACCCTATTTACTTTAAACCGTGGTTAAAAAAATTAAAAAGTTACTATTCACCAAAAATTATTTTCATCTTATTGAACAAAATTTTTACTTACTAATATCAACTGTGTCTCCTGGATTTTTTAAATTTAACTCACAGAAGAGGTATAATTATGTTTTATGTAAATTTGCAAATGCTCTAAGGAGGTGGGTAAAAGACGGTAAAAAGATCCATAAAATTTTTATATATGTAAAATTATTATAAATTGATTCCAATGAATTAAATTGAATTTATATAGGTTTTAAGTATCTATTTTAACCTAAGATAAATTTAAATTATAAAAAAAATTGGTTTTAAACTATAACTCACTGTTTTTCAGGATTCATAAAAAATTTAATGTTTTCAGAAAAATACCAAAAATTTACCCTAAGCTAATTTCAATATTCTGAATCCAAAAATTAAGTTCATTTTGAATGTTAAAATTTATAAAATTTCAATAAGTGGGTATTACTCTTCATAACAGCTAGTTTGATTGGTTGTGGTGTGTTAGAACTGAAAGGTGCATACATCACATGCTATTGTGTTATTCAAAGAGAAGCGTGTCGTGGAAGCTTGGGGTGTTACATTCTCCCCTCCTTCAAATAAATTATTCCTCGAAATTTCTATTGTATTACTGCATAAAAAGAGTCGGGTGGTTCTTCATCATAAGTTCCTCGGGTACCCATGTTGCCTCATCCATCTTATTGTTTCTCTATAGACCATTTACCAGAAGAGTCGTCCGGTTTCTCACCACTTATTCTATTATATCAAGAATCTCTATAGGCTCTTCATAATAAGACAGATCGGGTTCTAGTTATAATTCCTCATAGGTGAGTACATGCTTTGGGTCATGAATGTATTTTCTCAACACTGATACATTGAACACATCGTGAACTTTGAAGAGACTTGGCGGCATTTCCAAACGGTAAGTGACATCCCCAATTTGTTCTAGAATTTAGAAAGGTCCGATGCACCTGGGACTCAATTTACCCTTCTTACTGAAATGTATAACACCCTTCCATGGACGTATCTTCAAGAAAACATGATCTCCTACCTGAAATTCCAAATCCTTCCTTCTGTCATCAGCATAGCTCTTCTATTGACTTTGATATGTCTTGATATGGTTTTGGATTACCTTCACCTTTTCCATCATTTCCTCCATAAGTTCTAGGCATGCGAGTTTTCTTTCACCAACATTGTCCCAACAGGTTGGTGTGCGACTTCTCTTTTTGTATAACACTTCATATGGTGTCATCTGAATACTTGAATGGAAGCTATTATATTATGAAAATTATACCAGAGGTAAATAATGATCCCACATACATTGAATTTGAAGTGAGCATGATCTAAACATGTCATCTAAGGTTAGAATAGTCTGTTCTGATTGTCCAGCAGTTAGGGGTTAGTAGGCAGTGCTCAAATGAAGTTCAGTATCCAGGGATTTCTAAAGACTTTTCTAGAATCTGGATGTAAATTGTGGATCACGATCAGAAAAAATCGATAGCATTACTCCATGAATTCTTACAACATCATTAATATAAAGTATTGCTAAACTTTAAAGTGGTAGATATTCCCTTATTTCAAGAAAATGTGATGACTTGGTAAAACGATAAAAAATGACACATATTGCATCATTCCTTCTAGGAGTCTTTGGTAGTCCAATGGAAAAGCCCATTGTAATATTATCGCATTTCCAGTCAGGTATGGGAAGAGGTTTCATGACCCCTCCTGGCTGTTTCCTTATAGCATTCACTAGATGAAAAACCATACATCTTGACACAAAATCATCAATCTCCCTCTTCATGTTGTCCCAACTATAATGTTCCTTTAAATCTCTGTACATCTTAGTGTTACAAGGGTGTATAGGGAAATTGGAACTATGAGCACCATCCATCAATTCCATTTTTATATCAGGTGTATCTGGAACACAAAGTCTCTACCCAAATTTCAAAATTACTTCTTCATACACATTGTCACTCAATATCCAATCATTCACAAATTTATTCTTTTTTTGAAACTCTTTATCACTGGTCTGAGAACTCTTTATCCTTAATAGTAAATATGGTTTATCAACCATTTGAAAAATTATTGATGTTTCAACTTTCATGGTTATTCCCATATCCATCTTTACTAGATCCATGAAAATAGGATCCCTTTGAACTCTAGTGTTGTTCAAAACTCCATAATCCTTTCTACTCAAAGCATCTGCCACCTTATTTTCCATCCCTGGGTGGTATTTTATAGTGAAATAATAATCCTTGAGTAGTTCAAGAAATCTCGTTTTCCTCATGTTGAGTTATTTCTATGAGTAAATACACTTCAAACTATTGTGATCGGTATATATCTCACAATTTTCACTGTTGAGATTGTGTATTCAAATTTGCAAAGTAATGATTACATCTGCTAACTCAAGATACTGAGTACGATTGTTTTTCTCATGAATTTTTAGCTCTCGTGATGCATATGAAATAACCCTATCATTATGCATAAGGAAAGGACCATGTCCTTTCTTTGAAGCATCACTATAAATAACAAACCCATAATTCACAGATGGTAGAGTCAATATAGTAACATTGACTCATCTTCTCTTCTGTTCTTTAAAACATTCTTCACTCTCTTTTGTCCAAACAAATTTAACCTCTTTTCGTGTGACATTTGTTAATGGGTTCGCCGACCGGGAAAAATTCTGGATGAAACATCGATAATAACTTGCTAAACCAATAAAACAACATACCTTGGTTATGCTCGTTGTTGCTATCCATTATTTGATTGCCTTGGTCTTAGAAGGATAAACATAGATTCCATCCTTAGAGACAATATGGCCATGAGAAGAAATCACTTGAAGCCAGAATTCACACTTGCTAAACATCCCACATAATTCATGTCTTCTAAGAGTCTTCGTGATTATGTGTAAGTGATTTTAATGGTCATAGTATATTTTGGAGTATATCGTGATATCGTCAATAAATAACACTAAAAAGTCATCAAGATATTCCATGAAAACTCTATTCATTAGATACATGAAGACAGAGGGTGCATTAGCCAATCCAAATGGCATTACTGTAAACTCGTAATGCACGTACCTGGTTTGAAATGTTGTTCTGGAATGTTTTCCTTCTTCACACACAACTGATGATATCCAGATCAAAGGTCGATATTAGAAAAGTATTTAGCACCATGAAGTTGGTCAAATAAATCATCATTGAGAGGGAGGGGATACTTGTTCTGTATATTTATAGAATTTTTCTCCTTGTAGTCAATTCACATCCTCATAGATCCATCTTTCATCTTAACAAAAAGGACAGGGGCTCCCCATGGGAAAATACTTGGGAGAATAAATCCATTATTACTAAATTCCTCTAGTTCTTTATTTAGTTCCACTAATTCCACAATGGACATTATATAAGGGGTATTGGATATGGTCATTTAACCTGGATTTAAATCAATGTAAAACTCAATTTCCCATTCGGAGGATGTCCCGGTAAATCTTCTTGAAACACTTCAACATATTCTTGCACAATAGGTACATACGTTATTTGAACATTCTTCTCCTCACCCATAGTTATTTCATTCTCTTACTCCCTAATAATTGAATTTAGTTGAGCTGTTGGGGGTACATCTAGATAAGAATTAAGTGGTGACGTTCTGCACTAAAGATAAGGTGTTATTTATCATCATCATCAAAAAAATTAACCTCATTCTTCTTATAATAAATATTCTCATCATGGCTCGAAAGCCAATCCATACTGACTATTATATCAAATTCAATCTTGGGTATTAAGATGAGAACAGAATATAAAGAACATTTATATGCTCTAATGGGAAATGATTCAAAAAACATTGTTGCGTTGATAATTCCCTTGGGAGTTCTTACTGACAACTCCCTTGTCAAATCAAATTGGAAATATATAATTTTCTATGAAAGCTAGGAAGATATGAAACAATGCGATGATCAAGAATCAAATAAAGAATTTTCTAAACTTGAGGAAACCAATAAATTACCTACTAACATGTCTCTCGGAGCTTCAACTTCAGCAGTAGTGATAACATATGCTTGTCATTAATACATTGTAATTTTCTGAGGTAATTTACCCTTACACTTAGGACATTCATTCACATAATTCCCCCTTTCTCTAAAATTAAATTATTCAACATCTACATCCTCTTTCTTCCCTATAAAATCACAAGATAGGTGGACTTTTTCACCACACTTATAAAAGGCTCACATTCGATTCAGGAATGTAACTAGGTGTTTCATCCAACATTTACTATAGGATGGTTATTTAAATTTTTCCTTCAACCCCTTATTTCCATTTCTAGAGTTTTCAGCAGATCTCTTCTTCTCCTTCTTTGCATTAAAGTCGTAAGACTTAGAGAATTCCTTTTCTGTCTTGATAGCACAAGAGACAATATCTTCATACGACGGGAAGGATTGTGAGACTAATTCTTGATGGAGAAATGGTTTTAACCCATAAAATAAACGATCAATCATACTTATTGGTTTACATATATAGTATGTGGCATGCCTTGCGATCCTTGTAATGTTACCATCATACTTTGCAACTTTCTCATCCTCCTTTTTCCTCAGACTCAAAAATTTTCTTTCCATATCTGCTCGATGGTCACGAGGAAAGAATCTTTCTATGAAAATTTCATTAAACACCATCCATTCAATATTTGATAATTCATCATATTCATTTTTGTTTTTAATCAATGACCACCATTGATCTCCATCTCCAGTGAGGCGGTAAACTGCCATGAAAACATTATCCCTTTCACTACTCCCCAAGGAGTAGAATATTTTGTCTAAAGAATTTATCCATTTTTCAGCTACTAATGGATTTGTACCCCAATTGAATGTTTTTGGTCATTTCCTCATAAAGAGATCTAACATTGATCCTCCACATTGCGGATCAAGGTGCTCTATACGGGTAAGATTATTATTCATAACCTGAGTGAGTTGTCCCAGTATGGTGATTAGCTGATCAGCACCAGTTGCATCACCTGATGCACTATAATTATCTTGAGTAGGGTGGAAATCCCTATATGGAGTGCCTACATTGATACAGTTTCCAATCCTTCCACTAGGCGCCATTTATAAACAATGGCATAAGTTAGATTTGTTTATGAATCAAAATAAATAATTCCAAACTTATAAAACACATAACATAAATTGAACAGTTTATGGATATAATCCATAATCATAAAAAATTTATCATTGAGTATGTATATATTCATAAACCCTTCATAGTGGTTTTCAAATAAAATGAGAATTATCTAAATCATATACCCCGGGAGTATTGTAACCAATAGTGCAGCAAGGCCGGTTGTCCTACACCAGTTACCATTCGCGTCAAGCACAACGAAGTGTTTTTGGGTTTTACAGCTATGTACTTCTATTCTAGAGCCACCTCTACCTTCTCATAATCAAACAGGGATGT
Organism: Viscum album; assembly: GCA_963277665.1. NCBI lineage: Eukaryota > Viridiplantae > Streptophyta > Magnoliopsida > Santalales > Viscaceae > Viscum > Viscum album. The sequence goes on from OY728128.1 coordinate 120,341,288, forward strand.
ATTGCTTGGAAAATCACAAAATCTTTACAATACCAAAATTATAGAATGTTCTTCTATACTAATCCTCAAAGCCTATCTTAGGTCTATGTGCTATAGTCAGAGTTTATCTAAATCTAGTTTCCAAGGTTTGTACTAAACTTCCTCTGATACCAACTGTAATGCCCTGACCCCAGTTACCCAAGGTCGGTGCATTATTACATAACACTGGCTTGATCAAAAAATATCAAGTATCAAAAGACGGATTAGTTTAGTAGCCTTGGAAATACTAGATACATTCATACGGTTTATATTACATCATAAAAGGAAAACTACAACAACATTGTTTCCATAGAAAATACTGAAATCCCATAGACTATCCCTACAGGTCTGTCATAATATTCTTTTTCACGTCCTAGGAAAAATATAACATAGAAATGGGTGAGTTCGGATGCTTAGTAAGGATAACAATATAGCAGAAACAGTCATAAATAATAATAAACATTTATGGAAATGTATACAACTATAAAAAAAGCCTTTTCAACATAAAAATAATCATAATATAGTAAATATAAATCAAAATAATTCCATTTACTTACTCTCATGGATATTATATTAGTCAAATAATCAAATGCAATATCAATAGCCACTTTCATAATGATGGAATGCATAATGCCAGAATTTCATAACCACATAGTCAAGGAATTGTGCCAAAACTACAAATAATATTGTGTTAATGCCATGTGACAAGACAATAGTTTGTCTCATGAGACCTACCGATGCATTGAGGAGCTATACCGGGCTCTATCTGTCACATACTATGTCCAATGCATTCCTCATATGAAAAGGTTTAAACATATCATAAACATTCGTATTAAAAACAACATACAAAATTTCAATACATTATCAATAAACCAAGAATGGTAAAAATAAAACATATATAGTAAAACATATTAGAAACCCATCAATAAAATATTGATGTTTTGTGTCATAATAAATCAACATCAAATAAACTTAAAATCCATTAATTGATTTTGACATAGATGAAATAGAAACCTTTTTTAGAGAAATAACTCTTTCTATTTTGAAATCATTTAAAATTCATATAATTATAAATGAAAACATTTATTTTGGAAATATTCTTATAAGATTGTAGGGTAAGAATTTATGATGTTATAATGGCGGAAAATAGCCACACCTACCAAATAAGTTAAAAAAGACATTCTTAACTTAATTTTGTTGAAAAGTTTAAAAAGGAACTTATTTAGAAAATTACAGAAAGAATCCTGTATAAAAATCTTATAAAAATTAAAAAAAGGGTATAAATGAATTAAACCCATAGTCTATAAAATAGTAAGAATTTTTTGAAATACAATTTTATGAAACATGGATTTGGATGATAAAGATGTCCCAGTAGAGACCTACATAAAAACAACCTCGGATAATAAAGATATTGTGACATTAACCCTTACCTTGTACTTTTCTTTAGTCGAGGGAAGGTTAACCTCCCTTATAATGGTGAAATAAATTTTATTAAATTATTCGATAATTATATAAATTAATATGATATCATATATGATGTCTTATCATTACTTTGTTAATAATATCTTAGTATTCTTACTTTTTCAGGTATTAACGGATTCATTTTCCTTTATATTCTTTGTTATGTGAATCATATTTAAACGGGATAGAATTTTTATTATTCATATCCAGAAAGATATCATGTCTTCAAACCTTATTTTTAATATTATAATAAATGTTATTCTTGAATGGATACAATGGGGAATGAATCTCATCGCGTCCGTGGAGACGTTAAACCGTACGTACGCATGAGCGCCAATATCATTATGTTGATATTAAAATAATATATAATTGAATGTTGTATCATATATACAGAATCATTATCATGTTATTTTTATTATTTACCTCAATTACACATCATTATTATACCCATGTAAATAATAATATATTGAATAACAATTACACCATGACGTGGAGATGGTAAGCCGTATGTAAGCACGTATGGTGAAATGTCATTCAAAGAATGCATAGAAAAATGAATTTTGTTGTAACATATTTATAATAACATGACAGTGTATATAATATAAAAGAGTTATTATTTTAGAATGGAATCAACAAAGAAAGTAGAAGTGGAAGAAGAAAGGAACTTGAAAAAGGTGTTGAGATATTTTCCTCTTCTTCAGGTTCTTCCTTTGGATTTGATCAAAAAGTCTATGTAGGTTGGATTTATGACTAATGTAAGGACTCTAGGATGAAGGGAGGACATTTGAGATGGTATTTGGGTAGGTTTTGGACGATCCAAATGGAATTTATGGTGTGAATTAGAGAGAAGGGGGAGTTACCTTTTATAAGAGGGGTGAGGGGCACCTTAGGAGAAGCTAGAAGTATTATTTTATAATAAAAACATTTTCAATTTTTAATGGCTCAAAAAAGTAATATTTAAATGCTAAGGGGGGATGGGTCCAAAACCACTCAACCATTAGGTTTTAGACAGGTTTGGGTCCCTATATTAAATTTATCTATTACATTTAACTCTTAGTTAAATAGTTTGACATTTACGATGTATCTTTTTATTTTTATATTATATGCTTAAAAACATACTATATACTTCCAAACGAACCCCAAGTGGTTCATTAATGATAAAACTATAATTATATAAGTCATTTTTCTGAACCAAATATTTTTTGGAATATAATAGCCATTAATAATATAATTTTTTTTTAAAAATAATTTTATGTCATTTTTGACACTATATGGTATTTTGTTTTTGCTAAATTCATAACAGTATTATTACTTCGATCAATATTCATCTAACCAACCCTAACATGTCATATTAACCTATAAATTTACTGTAATTATTAAAAATGTTAAATTTAATTTATTTATATATTTATAATATCAATTATTTTAATATTTCACTAATTAGGTAATTTCTGCATCATCATAGTGTCATAAGTAAATTAAATTATTTAATGTCCAAAAAATAAAAAAAATACCATTATGTAGGAAATATTTTTTTATTTCTAATTAATATTTACAGTTGAATTTATCTTCTACATAACCCTATATTAATAATGTTTTAGTTATTAAATGTTGATTTTAACTCTTTTAACTCTTCTTTTAATAAAAAAATAATAAGTGTCCTAATCTAATCCCAGTGGACATAAGAGGTTCATATATTATTACAGAGGTTGTTTTTGGTTGAAATACACTTATCCAATAGAATTAGAACATGTGTTAGGGTAATAATAATATCATATTTACCCTCAATTACCCTAGTTAGTTTTAACCGTGGTAAATAAAAGTAAAAAGATACTATTCACCAAAAATTATTTTCAACTTGTGGAACCAAATTTTACTTACTGATATCATATTTTTCTCTTGGATTTTTTGAAATTAAACTCACAGAAGAGGTAAAATTTTGTTTTATGTAAATTTCCAAATGCTCTTAGGAGGTGGGTAAAAGACGGTACAAAGTCCAATAAAAATTCTATATATCTAAAATTATTATAAACTAACTCCAATGAATTACATTGAACTTATATAAGTATTATGTATCAATTTTTACATAAAATAAATTTAAATTAAAAAAAATTAGTTTTAAACTATAACTCAGTGTTTTTCACAATTCATTAAAAATTGATTGTTTTCAGAAAAATACCATAAACTCACTTCATGCTAATTTCAATATTTCGAATCCAAAAATGAAGTCCATTTTTAAAGATAAAATTTATAAAATTTTAAAATGTGTGATTTACTATTCATAATGGCTAGTTTGATTGGTAGTGGTGTGTTAGAACTCGATGTTGCATACAACACACGCTACTGTATTATTAAAAGAGAAGCGTACCATGGAAGAATGGGGTGTTACAGTCGAAATATAGGATCTATAGTCACACAAGGACCTCTTCCGCTCTTATCTATGGGTGTAAGCAATGTAAGAATATGTGAGAGGAAGGATATCTTGTAGCCTTCATTTTAATACAAGATACAGTGTGTGTTTTAATAAAGACACCGAAACACTGACTCAATGATAAAACAATACAAAATAGTGAAAATATGATGAAATATCATTAAAAGTTCAATGAGTGATATTCAATGTATCTCTTGATTTGTAGGATAAAGCAGATACAAATATTAAGTCCTCTTGTGAAAAACAGAGTGTCGTGAGTCTGGTGCTCTGGTCTCCTGTTCCAAGATGTATGCTATGTAGCTAGTGTTCTTCTTTGAGTTGTTACTCTTTATATGTTTGAAGGTATAATCTATTTTAGTTAATCCTTCAGGGGTCGAGAGTGCTTCATATTTTCTTCATTTGTATCATGATTCATCCATCATTTATCTTTTTCAGGTGCTCGTTCCTCTATGTCTTTCTCCAGTGCCACACACTATTTTTTATTGTGGAGTGCATGTGATGGAGCTAACAGGATGCATATAATCTTCACCTCATACCTCATAAAATCAGGTGACATATCTACATTGAAACATTAATTATATCAGTTCCTTTAAATGAGTCAAATATAACCAATTGAAATTAAATTTAAAATGATGAATCAAATTAAAAAACGGTGTCACGATTTGTCATGAAATGATATCACTTAGAAATACTGTCTCCAGGAAACTATGTCTTCTTATTTGAATTTTAGTAGTGATACATTCATGATTCCATAGTTTCATTAAGATCAAGAACTATATCATGTTTCATCCATAAGTTAGATTTTTCTAATGCTCATTCCTCTAAATATTTCCCTAGTGCCTCGAATTCCTTTTTGTTAATGGGTTCATGTGTTGGATCCGACATGTACTTTTATTCTGCACCTATAACCTCGTACTGTCAGGTTACATGTCTACAATGAAACATAAATTTTTTCAGTTCCTTTAAATGTCTCTAATATGACAGTTATAAATTTAGTGAAAATGACAATGTAGATTAAATAACGGAGTCATATTTTTTCTTGAAATAGAATCACTTGGAAATGGCGTATCCAGAAAATTATGTCTTATTATTTTCCATTAATAATTGAGATACTAATCATGACACAATTTCATTTAGATCAGAAATGTGTAGCACCGATGCGGTGTCAGGATCTCTATGTCTCAGGACCGTGGTCTAGTCCATTATCAGAACATTGAATGGTGTCTTGGTGATGGTGGTAAGGAACTTGTGCCACAGACTATATGAAATCTGAAATTGGTTAAGGTTTCTGTTTCATTGTGTCTGTGTCATGGTGTTTGGGACATTTCCAAAAACCATAACCGGTGGTACAGTTATATTTTCTCAGACCTAGCCAAATATCTATAAAACTATCTTAGGAATTAATATGAATATAATGAATTATACATAATATTTTATATAAGAATACATTGTAGAACAAAAATAAAATAGTTTAAAATAATCAAGCAATATTTATAGGAATCAAGATCTTGTGAATGTTTATTTCAAACATTGGGAATCCATCTATCTCTATACATGACTTCAGATATATTAAACAATGTGAACATGATTTGTGATCATTTAAACATTATTAAAACATGTGGATTCCAATAATATCCCCCTTTTCGATGATCATAAATCATTATTAAAACATGTATTTACTTAGTATTCTTTCTCTCCCTTTTTGGATTGTCAAAATGAAAATAAGAAGAAAAAATGGAATGAAAGTAAGTAAGAGAAAACAAAAATAGTGCACATTTCTTTTTTTAAAAATATTTATTTAATTACAATCATGAGGGAAAAATAAAAAACATCACTATCAAAAAGTTATTTTTCACTTCTCCATAGAACTAAAAGCCTTCTATTTTCCCTTGGAAGAAGCATATGATGTAGCCAGAGGAGCTGAAGTCATGGTTGAAGAAGAGATAGATCCAACGGTTAGAGTAGGAAGAGGCAGCCCATTAAAAATCAGAATGTTCTAGAGTAGGTTTGGTTGAAGATAGATGCAGGTTTTGGTCAAGGATAATAGGTCTGATCTAGCTTAGAGACTAAGAAAAATACATGCAGGTATAAGCAAAAGCATTGGATGGGTAAGGATTTAAACCAACACAAAATGGTCTAGATATAGGAGCCATAATGGCAGTGCTTTTCACATGAAGATAAGGCTTCAAAAATTGAATGAAACAGTAATGATATCACCACCATACTGCATTGACTTATTGAAATAAACAATGATATTTATGAACATGTCAAATAGAGAAGTGACATATTTCATCTTTTGGACTTGAGTCTTAAATAATGATTGACATGAAGAATTATAAAATTCATTACAAGATATTTGAAATTATTGGTCATATAATGCTTAGAAAAAATCCTATGAAATTATATATCCACATTCCTAGTAATTTCTTTATAAGAATCATTGTAAATCATTTAATTAATCTTCACTAACTAATGTACTCTATCAGTAATCTTGATGAAAATAGATAAACATTCCTAGTCAAAAACACATAACACTGACTAAAGTTCATATTTAACAAATGTTTTGATTAGATCCCTATCTAAACATTGAGATGACTGTCTCAAGACATTGGAAGCTGCCAAAGCTGAAGTATATACTTGATCCAATTTACAACTTTTTTTATACATCCATTGTACTAATTAGTTAGATTTTTAAGATGAACTGCAATCTCACACATCTCTTTGAGTAGATTGATTTTTCTCAATTCCATTTTTTTTAAATTGAAGCCAACTTTTGTTAAATCCAATATGCAACTTTTTGTGGAATCTAATCAATAATATACTCAATTGGATGAGTAACATTGGATTTTCCTACTGGAAAATATTTTTTATATCTTCAACCATATATCATTGATACTTCATCTCCTCTCTCAAATGAATGTTCCTAATTATAACTTCATTAATTTAATGATGTTTTTTTGGTTGAATTTTCCATATGATATTCTCTAACAGAATGGCCACATATATTTCACTAAGATTTTTAAAAGGTGTAGGCTGGGAGGTCATGGTATTTAATAATCTGATTAATATAATATCTCTAAAATCATTCAGACAGCTATGACTCATAAAAGCATAATGTTATTATGGTGTTTTAGGAATAGGAGATGAGATAGGTTCAGTATCCTAAGCAGATATTAATTCTAGATATGAAACTAGGTTCAATTGAAACACAACGGAATGGTCTATGCATTTATGTGTGGCCTCCTATGTATTTTACACATCTAAGTATCTAGGAAACATTTACCAGGTATCCATAGAGATTTGATCAATGGTATTGGTAACCTCAACATATTATAGACTAGGTTGTTGCTGCCCCTCAATACGTTCAACTCTTATAGGACTCAGAGATTCAGTCCCTAGATCTTACTCAATGTTTACTTTTCTAATATCCACCCCCATTTCATTTCTAACTACCTGAAAGGCTTGTTCAATTAATTCTTCAGTAGATGGGATAAATTCATTATTAGTTTGTAGATGTTCCCCAATAGTATCCTATTCCTCAAAGGCAATTTAATCTTCTAGATTATCCTTAGGACCCACATTTTCTTTTAAAATAGTAGCATATTATTTTCTAGAAGCAGGTTCTTCATCTAAATCAATAATTATTTCAATAATTGGTGCATAATTCCCTACTATATTTTGTTCAATGTGTATACCGCTGTATTCTTTTTCAAAGGTAGTTCCAACCTTAGGTTCAATAACTACCTATTCTTCTTCTTCTTCATAATAATTAACAACTTCATCTGGTTCCAGACCAGGATAAGATATGTTATTAGGTCATGATGGATTCTTAATTGGATTAAACATTTAAAAACTCTTTCATTGACCTCCATCCAATAAATTTTACAAGGATTCCATCTTATTTCCGTCCTTCTAACTTTATCCTTTGAGATACATATCTCATTATCTTTGATGACTTCATCATTTGGTCCAACCAACCCCGTAGAAGATATCACTATAGAGATCAATCTTGAATTGAATAAGGAGGTAGAATTTGGGGCTGTCTTAATCAATTCACACATGTGAAGTAAAATATAGATACACATATTAATATTGTGACATTTTTTTATAAGATTTATCAAGAACACAAATTGATACTTAAGAGTAGAAAAAAACCCTTTCCTTGGACTAATATGATTTAAAAAAAACAACAACCTTGTTTCACCGTCCAACTCAGCAAAAATTTCACCTCTTTTCTATTTATTGTCATTCAAACGTCTTAAGGCTTCTTTTAAGACAAAAACATCACCAGGAGGAAGTGGACCTCTCTAGTATTCCTCAAATCTTCCCTCATAAGGAATACCTAGGTAGTCAGACCATAACCTTGAGAAATAAGTACACCAATGACCATTAATCCAAAATCATAAAAATAGCATCTTCAACATCACATGAAAACTAGACATATTGATAAAAATGAGATACACATTTTGGATAAATTGGCCTTGTCTATTTGGTGAACTGGTTATGCCATTCCTTATCATCCAAAACATTCAAAACTAATGAATTTTCAAAACCCACTTAGGACCAATTTCCTTTTTTGGTACTATTATTCTCTTTGCAAGATTCAGATTCAATGGTCCTTTGGGTGCTACTTTTGGTGGTCTTTTCAATTTATTCTATGATTTTCTATTCTAAGGAGTTGATAAATATGGGCGCTTCATTTTGGGAATTCAATGAGTGGTTCAAGATATGTAAGGTGATGATAGAGGACTTATAGTTTGAAAAAGAGGGATTTCATTTTCAAGAGAATATATGTTGAGTGGTGAAATGAGTGAAAGATATTGGGTTTTTATCATTTAGGGATTTCAAGCATTGTAAATTCAATATTATGAGACAAAAAGAATAGAATTACCAACATTGAGATATGGTTAATAAAAAAATAAAATGAAAACTGAGACATTATAATGAGATAGTAATAGATCATCCCGGTACGATCAGAAATTATTGTCACAGTTAGATTAGAACTGATTGCCATGGTGTCATCCTAACGTTGTGACTCCAAACAGTGCGACTGTAACATTTGAAATAGTATGTGCAAGACAGTAACTATGAGACAGTAACTGTGAGACCATAAGTAGTAACTTCAAGATAGTAACCTGTGAAATCGTGAGGAAGTAAATCTAAGACAATGACTTGTGAAACCATAAATCATGAGACCGTAAACTGTAAATCATTAAGTTGTGGAATAGTATGTATTTAAAACATACACTTTAAATATGAGATTTACCATACATAATTAATTTATGTTGTAATAAATCCTTTAAAAATTTAATGGTTTAGGGAATACATCACCAAGATGAAAATAAGTTGTAATGAACTCCAATGTGATATCACTATTTTGATACCAGTCTCTCGAAAAGTTATTTCTTAAATCAATATGTTTTTCCTTGAGTGTGAATGTGTAATTTTTAAAATGTTAATAACACTTTTATTTTCACAATATATAGGTACATTTCTGAATTGATATCCATAGTCTTGTAATATGTTCTTCATAAACAAAATTTTTTCACAACTACTAGTAGCTATGTATTCATATTTAGTAGTTGATAATGAAACTAAATTTTTTTCTTACTACATCATGTCACTAGAAATTTTCCTATAATGTTACAAGTTCCAGGGGTTTTTTTCTATCAAAAATACTACCACCAAAATCAGTATCAGAATAGCTAACTAACTCAAATGATTTTCCTCTTGGATTGAACAGTCATAGATTTGGTGTATGTTTGAGGTATTTGAAAATCCTTTTAACAATATTTAAATTAAACTCATTAGGTTTCATTTAATGAGATCACACATTCATACACTAAAAATAATATTAGTTTGAATCACATATATGTTGAGTAAGCTTCCAATCATTCCTCAATAAGTGGATTGATCAATAGATTTTACATCTTTATCATGATCCGTTAATAATGTGTGTTTTACTTACAGCTTCATCCCAAAAATAAGTTGGTATGTCATATTTACTAATCATGGTTCTAGAAATTCATTGCAAAGTCTTATTTATTCATTCTAGCAGTCTATTTTGTTGAGGTGCTCTATGGGAATAGAAGTTATGACTATATCCATTGTGTTACCAAAAGTATTCAATCTCTTGATTTTAAAATTCACAACTATGGTCACTTCTTAGAGATTTAATTCTATGTCCACTAAGATATTCTATAGTTTTAGAATATATGGTGAAATGAGAGAAGAAATCACTTTTCTGAGCCAAGAAGAAGGTCCAAGTAACCTAGAAAAGTCATCTAAAAGAACATAAACACAGCTCATTTCATTTAAACTAGAAACTCTAGATGGTGCAAACAAATCCATTTGACCCAACTATAGTGGTTTATATGTTGAGACTTCTTTCATTTGATTGGAGGAAATTTTATATTTATTTCCCTTTTAAAATGATAACACACTTTTTCATTTAGAAACATTGGTTTATGTAGATCTTTGACAAAATTATTTCTAGTTATCTTTTTGTGGGACTGTATGTTGCAATGTACTAGTCATCTAGGCCAATTCCAAGACTCTTTGTGAAAAACACATAAACATGAAGCATTCTGTGAAACTAAATAATCTCTTTTAGAAAAATATGATTTTCTTTTCATAATTCAATGAATACCAAATAATGTTTAGAATTAAAAACATTGCAAGAAAAATAATCAAATTTGACATGAAATCCATCATCACATAGTTATGAAATACTAAGAAGATTATATTTATGTCTATCCATAAAAAGTACATTGGAAATTAAAACCATGTTAGAGATACAGATTTGGCCTAGGCCAATGAATTTTTCATTGGAATTTTCACTAAGGGTGACATGTCCACCATGAATCATTATTTGGTTATTGAAACATGATTATTCTCTTTTCATGTGTCTTGAACACCCACTATCTAAGTACCGTAATATTTTAAAGGAGATCTTCAAACATTTTTACTACAAATTAGTTAAATAAAAATAGACATTGGTAGCCATATTTCTTGGGTCCATTAATATTAGTAACTAATGCTTTAGGAACCCACATCTGCCTCATAGGATTGTAATGAGAATTATATAATGAATTTAAGAAATAATTTTTTTTTGAAAATCTTGAAACAATAGAGAATGTATCATATTTTTAACTAGTTGAATGTGTTACTTAACTAGGAGTAATGTTGTATGTTTTATATTTAGAATCCAAATTGGTTTTTTCAAAATTTCATTCACTGTGTTGATAGTCAATACATTTAGTGTATTTAGAGGAAATATGCTTAACTAGAATTTGGACCAAGGTATCATTAACATTAGTAATCCTTTCAATATCCTTTTTCAATTACTCATTAGATAGCTTCAATTCAGCTTCTCTTTGAGTAATTAAACATTTTCCTCTCTTTCTATAGAAAGTTCTTATTTAACAATTGTAGAAAGAGTATAACATTAATTTAAAGACTTATATTTATAGTTTATCTCATCAAATGTCTCTTAAATAATATGAAATTACTAAAACAATTATTTATTATACATATTTAGAATCAATTTCATCTACATAATAATAGGAATTTTGTAGAGGAGATTTTAGGGTTAACTCAGATGTGCTTGTCATGAAACACATACTGGCATTGTTATCCTGTTCTTCATATGATGACTCTGAGTAAAATGAAATATCCTCATAAGAACTCCATGTTTCTTTCATTATCTTTTAATACATAATTTTTTGTCCTCATATTTCTTTTTATACATGATATTGTGATAGTCATAATTTACATGTCCCTTTTTCATTCATTCATATCATACTATCGCATCTGAAATTCTATTTATTTTCCAATCATTATTCCATCTTCCCATTTGATCATATATTCCATTGAAGTTAGGATTTTTAATAAATTTCTTCTTGTTGTATGATTTAGTAAACCTTCTGACATCTCCTCATTAATATAAGGTGAGGATTTTTCCCTACTATAACTGTCTATAGAGACATGCAGTTTCTTCTTTCCGTCGTGTATAGAGGTGGGGGTCTTGAATTTCACATATTTTCTTTTATCTTATCCTACTCATCCTTCTTGAATTTCAGATCTTCTTCGTACATCAAAAGTTTCCAAATGTGTTATTTGGGAGGTAATTTGATGATGTCACATGACTCTCTAATAGAAACTGATGTTTATCTCCATCTATCAGGTAGGCATATGAGAATCCACATAATTTGTTCATTGGCCATAGCATCTATTCATAGAGAGATCATTGTGTACAAAAATTCATTAAACCTAAGATACCTATCATAAATAGGATCATCATTCTTCATTTTAACATTGTAATATTTAATAATATATGTATTAAGTCTCATTTATATAAGGCTATAAGTTCTTTCATGTGAAACTAAAAATTTATCAGAAATTTTTTGGGTTGTTTTACATGTTGAACTTATGTTAAATTCTTTATCTCCTATGGATTAGTAAAGGTATTCATGTCTTTTCAATTTTTTTCTATATGCAGTCCTAGTTGGGTCACCCCTTGTAGTCCTGTTAGGAGGAGGAATTTTATACTCCTCTCTAATTAATGACCAAATTTCAAAACCCATTATTTATACATACATTTTCATTTTAATTTTCCATTAGGAATAATTAATTCAATTAAATAATGGAGGTCTATTTGTTGCACAACCTACGACTCTATTATGTATGATAAACAAATAATTTTAATGATCTAGAAATTTATAACTAACAATAATTTACTAATATTTAATGTAAAACTAAAATCAAAATAGAAATTATTTTAAAAAAGAGTTTAAACAAGAATAAAATATGTTGATACCAACTGTTTTTTGGATTAGATTACTCATTAGGGGGTGAATTAAGTATCTATAAATATTTCTTTTAAAAATAACATTTAGAACTTATTCCCCCATTAAAATTAATAGAGGTCAGTTACTCAAGGTAATATGGTTATAAATGTTTTACTATTCTATAACTTCTCATAAATTTGATTAATTCTACGTAATTTCAATGTGATTTATTGATATCCCTTTTGAAGCTGCGTTAATAGGGAATTTTTTTTAACTTCTTCCAAAGACTAACTTTTAAAGTAAAATATAGTTTTCATAAATATAATGTAAAATAAGGAAAAAATAAATTAAAATATACAATGGATAAGGCATGTGGGTCAATCTCAAGGCGAGATCAAATCCACTCCACCTGGTGATAACCTACCACCATGACATTTATATTGATAAACTTGATCCACACCCTACATCAGGGTAAAAAATAGTGCACATGACTGTCAAGGTAACGCAACCACTTCCACTATTCTTCAGGGGTATGAACTACCTGGTCACACAAGGGCTTCTTCCACACTTATCCATTGGAGTAAACATATATAAAAAGATGTGATAGGATGGATATCTCATATCGTTCAGTTTAATATAGGAGAAAATGTGTTTTTTAATACATAAAAACACACACACATTACAGAAAAGCTAAACCAATACAAAATAAATCATATATTATGTGAATGGGTTAGAATTGTTCTGTGTGTTATTCAATGTAGATCTAGACTTTCAGGATGAAGGAGATGAAAATATCAAGTCCACTTGTGAAAAAAAAGTGTTGTGAGCATGGTGATCTAGTATCTTGTTCGATGATAAATGAAATATAGCTCGTGTTCATCATGGTTATTGTACTATGAAAATGTTTTAGGGTACGATCTATGGTTGTTAAACCTATAGGGGTTGATATTACTTTGTGTGTTCTTCATTTGTACTGTGTTTCATCCATCAATTAGATTTTCCAAAATCTCGTTCAACTACGTTTTACTTTTGTTCAACGCTTTCCATTTTGTTATGAGGTGCATGTGTTGGAGTATACAAGATGCATGTATTATGCACCACCAACATCGTACTTTCATTTGACATTTAAAAAATGTAACATCACTTATTTCAGTGAATTTAAATAACTCAAATATGACCGTTATAAATTAAATTGAAATTGACAAAGCAGATTAAAGAATGGGGTCATCGTTAGTCATGAAATATTTTCACATGAAAATAGTGTAACTGGGAAAAGAATTCTTCTTATTATCATTTGAGTGGTGTGATAATTAGGTTGCCACAATTTCATTGAGATCAATAACTCGTAGCACATATGTAGTGTCAGGATCACTATATCTCAGGACCGGTGTCAGGTCTTTTTTTGAATAATTGGAATGTATCTTGGTGATGGTTGTAGGGAACCAGTACCACATAATCTATAGAATATTAAACTGATTACGGTGTCTTGGTCACGGTGTTTAGGTCAAGATGTCATGGTCACGATGTTTGGGTCATGGTGTCAGGGTCACGGTGTCTAGGACATTGCCAAAAACCAATACCAGTGGCAGACTTACGATTTCACAATCTTAGACAAATATCTGTAAAACTACATTAGGAAGTAATATTCACAGAATGAATTAGAAAAAATGATACATATAAGAAACACTATAAGACAAAATTAAATATATTTTACAACATTAAAAAGTGATTTGTATGTTTCATTATTGTTTGAAATATTATTAAAGCATAGGGAAAACATCAATCTCTTCACATGACGTGAGAAATATTAAACAAGGTGAACATGATTTTTGATCATTAAAACATTATTAAAACATGAGGAGTCCAATAATAATTTTAATAAATAGTATACATAGAAGATATTGATTCTCTATTAGTGAGGAAATAAGATCGGTTTTTGTTAAAAACATTTTCTGAGTCATTTTTAGCACCAATGATATGAGAAAAAATTACAAGAAAAATATAGGAATATATATAGGAGATGAAATTAAATGGGGTTTTAAGTATAATTAAGATATAATTTCCCTCAATGTAAATTTTGTATACATATTACCAAAAAGCTGTGCAATTATAACTTAAATCCCTTAACTCATTTCATTTTGTGCCTCATACATATTCAAATGACATTTATAATATATATATATATTTATTTAACATATATTAAAAAACCATATACATAGATAAATTTAAATTTATAATTCCTTTGTGACTTTAAATTATACATTATTAAAAAAAATTTGTTTAAATGAAAATATTTGTTAAAACATGTTTTTTTTTCAAAAATGATTTTTTTTTATGGTTCTAGTACATGCACCTTGATCATAGTTTCATCATATCTTGAATATTAATCAAAAATATAAATATCACAATTATTCATTATATATTTATTTATAAAAATTCATATATGTGAGTGATGAAAAATAGTTTCCAACACTTTGTGGATATTTTAATCTATATGTACGCACTTGTAATATTTATAAATTTTGATATATGTACCAAAAGGTGGTTTAGTTTAAATTGACCTTTATATAAGCATTATTATATCATAAATATAAAAAATATTCATTTATTATATCCTTGATACTATGAATTTAAATCATAAATGAAAAATGAATGACATTTCATTGTGGAGGTGGTATTCCACATGTATGTAAGAGATACATTATCGGACTCCGGAAAATGGAAATGTAATAAGGTAGATTCGATATTATAATTAAAGAATAGTAATATTTTTATATAAATAATGTATAAATAGAAAAACCACCATTCTAATAAACCCTGATATATGGTGATCCAATATGAATTATATCACTATGTAGAGGCGGTAGTCCACATGTAATCACAAGTGACACTTTCATTTACCTATTCTTGAGAAGAAGCTAGAAAATATTTTTACCCAAATGATATTAACGTATTATTAAAATTGTGATACTGTATTCATTATTCTAGGATCTATAAAATATATTTATTGTATTTATAATAAGATTGGAACGTGAAAAATGTTAATAAAATGGAAACAATATATGAAATGGAAAAAAATATATTAATATATTAATATAACTGTCAGAGAGTACCTAGATTAAAATTACCAAAATGAAAAAATATTTTAATATATTAATCAGGAAAAATGGAAAAAATAAACATCGTCAAATTATATATGAAATGGGTTCAAGATAAGTACACAAAATAATATTTATACATGATTTTATTACATTTTAACTATTATATATTTAGTTACCCCCTTAAAACACCTTTTAACATTAACTCTAGTAATACAATTTTCCTTGATCACTTTTCATAATAAAAAATATCATGTTGACCTTATTGAATATTATTTATTATTATAATTAAAAATATTTTATCAATTTTAAAATATTGAATCCTTATAATTGGTATAAATTATTTTTAATGTAATATATTAAAATTATATGAAATATGCCATTAGTGAAAAATGATTTTTTTAGTATTAAAATTTTATTATAACAAATTAAGAATTGTTTCAATTAGGATGACTTAAATTATAAAATATTTTATCATAATTGAATAAAATAACTTAATATTATCTCCAAAAAGGCTCTTTGTAAATATATGGATTGAAATTTTAATTTTTGATTAAATCAATATTTTTTCACTTTTTAGTAAAAAATTACACTTTTCATAAAAATACAAAATTATTCCCTTAAGATAAGTTTAATATGCTAATTTAAAATTTAAAATCTTTACATAAAATAATATATCTAAATTCGTTAAAATTAAATATAATATTTTCACACGATAATCATTAAAACACATTGTGACGATGATGTGTTTTTGAAGCAATGTTTTAAAAAAAATTGGGCACTAAATTATGAAGAAATAATTATTTATTTTTGATTGAGTATGAATATTATATATATATATACTGAGGAGTGTTTTGTCCCATTCATTATAATTAAATTAATTTCTAATTTTTTACCACCATAATTAAAATAATAACATTTCTATAGTAATTCATGGTCTATTTAATGACGTCATTGTGTGTAATGAAAACCATCAACGAAATGAAATTTATTAGAATAGAATTATATCATAAAATATTCATATGTTTCATTATATCCCTTTGTAAAAATTTATACCTAGAAATTTTATCACTATAGTATAAATAATTAAGGATAATTCTACCTCATCACACCCTCAAGATCAAATGTAGCTTCCTTAAATTTCTTATATGACCATAAATATTTGACAATGCAAGTGGTATAGTTCCCTGGAACATTGTTTTGTGGATCCAAAATCCAAACTAATATTTCCTCTTTATCTTGGCGTTTCTCTATTGGTATGTCCTCTGAATTCAATTCTTGTTAACAACCAAGTATGTAATTCCTCTTGATATATACATGGAACACATCATGGAGTTGAGAGAGATTCTGTTGATGGACAATGAAAAATGAAACCACCCCAATATGATCAAGAATTCAAAAGTTGTGATATATTTAGGGATTGACATTCCCTTATTTCTAAATCACCTAACCATGTTCTATGTTTAAATATATTTTTATACCTCATCACTATCAACAATCTCAAGATATTGTGAATGATTGTTATTATAAAATATCTATCGACTATGAGATTCACATATGTGCTACTAAATAGATATAATATTATGTGTTTTTTCATCAACTGCAATATGTTACTATAAATTTCATTTTCTAACATCACCCCAACAGAGTGGAGTTTTTTAGCTTTTTCGTAGAGGGATTCATAAGGATCCATTGTAATGATTTTGTGAAATATTTTTTTATTCAAAAACATGACCATAAAAAATGTTAATCCCAACCGGATTTGAAATAAATATAATATGGTCAATTAATATCACCAAGTGTTTGAATTTACTCCACATGTAAACATTTACCTAGGGAAGAAATTTAATATTAATGTTCCACTATATATTCAATTCCAGCCAATGAAATCTCCCAAATATCAAGGTACACCAAGAATCATTATTAGATAAAATAGAATTTGGTACTCTATGGAGCCTTAATAATTCATTAATTTATAATGTAGTATGTTCCAAAGAGGGAAATACTTTCTAATTTCTATTTATTATTATTATTTTATTTTCCAATCAACTAAAATACAAAAAATCATAGTTACCTTTACATTTTTTTGGGAAGTCTAATGATTAAATTCTTTGTAATATTTTCTCATTTCCATTTTGGTTTGGGTAATGGTTTTAACATCCATATATACTTCTATCACCTAGCTTTAACATTATAAAATACAATATACCAATATAAAAAATATTATATATGCTTATATATGTAATCCCACCATAAATACTCTTCATATCTTGATACTGATATCTCCTACAATGATAAATAAACCATGGTAAATATGAGATTATTCTAAAAAACCAATTATGTATGGTATTTATTGAAATAATTCATGAATTATAAAACATAAAATTTCATCACATTCATTATTGAACTCTAGAACATTTCTCACATTTTTCTATAGTCCCACGTCTTATTTATTCCCATATTTAATATACACATGAATGTATAGATGAACATTCAAATGTGAATGATAAGACTTATACAATTTCTTCAAGATTTCACAATTTATATACTAAAAATAAATAATTATTGAATCTTACTGAATCATAATGCTACAATAAAAATAGAATTATTATTGATTCAAACCATCGTCAACAATGTTTTCCTTCTTATGATGGAAATGTATTGACTAGTAATAATTATTAATCCTCTAAAAATATATTTTTTTATTCATATTAAACACTTTTGTGTGAATATATACCTCTTGATTTTATGATTCATATATATGTAACACATTTCACCATAATTATTATTCATTTATATCATATATTGAAAAAATAACACTATCATCTCCAAATCATGAGCTAAGTAATTTTGTAATGAATTTTTAACTTTCTTGAGGCATAAGTATTCTGAATTTCATTCAATGTGAGTATGAATCAATATCTATTATTCAATGAATAATTTTAGAGTGAAACCCCTTATCTGCTACAGGGTAGTTTGATCATATGTGTTCTTACTATCCTTTTCAACTCTAGGAAATTTTCCTTTGATTCACATGTCTACATGATCTTAGATCCCGTTCATGTCAAATTGGTTGATTGATTTTATATCCATTATAAATTCTTCATAATGTATCAATAATATCCAACCAATCCCTGAGAAATGTGGATGTCAGTTATAGTTCTTGTTTGGGTCCATAATTCAATAATTTCCATGTTTTAAGGATCTACCAATATACTTTTAGTTGTGGTTATATAAACCATTAATTGTACTTTTTATGGACCAATTTCTGAAATGGAGAATTTTGTATACAAATATTCTTTCATTAAGGTTATCAATACAATACCCAAATGACTTTCGTGATTTTCCATAATCATTAAATATATATGAATATATTATATAAATACTATAAAAAACTGATCAATTAATATCTAAGACTCTATTATTTAGATACATGATGAAATTGGGAAGTTATTAAGTGAAAAAAACATTACAAAATACTCATAATGACACATCCTCACATTGAACCTAGTTAATAGTATATCAAACTTCATGACCGTCAATTTATGATATTCATTAAAATGGTCAACATTTGAAAAGTATTATTCTATGTGGAGTTGATCAAAAGGGAATTAATATGGGGTAATTTATACCATTTCTTGATATTAAACTTATAAAATTCTTTATAATCAATGAAAAAATTCATTGACCCATATTTTAACATAAAAAAAATAACACGGAAACACCATGGAAACAAAATTGGGAGTCATAATACTTTATTATGGTTATTTTAGTAAAAAATCTACAATTTCGACAGCTCAATCTGTGTAATTGTGTAATTAGTTTTTCAAATAGTTGTAAAACTATATATTAGTTTCATTGAAAACACAACATAATGATTTGATGGATGTCTTGGAAAATCAATCGTAAAAACATACAAAATTTAGAAAAAGGGGGAATACATTCAATGTGTATTTTATCAATAACCATTTCAGAAATATAACCCTCATGAATATATACTAAAATTATTAAAATGGAATTAATTCCATTAGAAGTTCATGTTCATCCTCACAAAAATAGACAATCATAGGTTGATTCAGAATATAATATGTGACTTCTAGAAATAAAATATTTTTATTGTATTTAAATATTAAAATCCAATACATTTCCAAAGTCACATGAAATTAAAATAGAGGGAGAATCATAAGATTTTACAGGAAACATATTCCCAAAAACAATCATTTGAGAGAATATATAGGCAATAGATGTCATCATTATTAAATTTTATGTTTTCATTGCTAAATCATCATCAAATTATTTAGATGGTGATGTGACACTATTAGAAAAATCTTTTGGTCCAATTTTTTTTTTAAATTAACAGATGTTCTAGAGTGGTTGGTATAGAGACCCATGCTTTTCAATAATAATAATTAAACAAATTTTTTGGAATAATTAAAAAATATAAAAATAGATTCCCAATTTCCATAATTGTTCTAGTGCCTTAAAAAACATGGAAATATAAAAATTGGTTCATATGTGAGTTACATTTTCATCCACTAGGTTATTCTTGGATATCACCCTCTTTAGACATCTCAAACATAATACATATGGTCATAACCTAGGAAAAATGAACCTAAAATAGGTTAGATCAGATTCTCAATAAGGGAAAACATGGGATACATGTAAGAAAAAACTTGAGAATAAGGGCATGAGAATGTGATCAAGAAAATAGAATACCATTCCCTACATATCAATGATTATAACAAGACTCACGGTATAATGATTAGATGTTCGTAAGGCATGTACCATTATGAAATAAAGAGAATAATCCATGAATGAATTACTTATAAATAAGACATGGAATATTATAAGATGTATAAGAATATAATATGATTTTAATAGTACCCAAGACATCGCTGAAAATAACAACATGGTAGTATGGGTCCCCTCCCCATACCATTTTGGTTGTCATGGTCCACTCCCATGGCTATCTTAGTAGCATTAGTTGAAATATCATACCATATTTGTTGTCATGGTTCACTCCCATGGACATATTATTTGTCAAGGATCATTCCTCATAGCATCTTGGAAGTCATCGACCACTCCCATGACCTTAATAATAGTCATGGTTATTTCCCATGACCACAATAGACTATCTCATTAGATATAAATCTTCATCAAATGCATTGGAGGGAAATATAGGTCCCACCCATCTCATAGTGAAATAATTCCCACGTGTTCCATATGATCCTAAATAGTTATATCATAAACCATTAAATAAAATGGGTATTTAAACATTTAATGATATCCTAACCTATGGAAAGGTAGGTTTTTCATGATTATTTCATCTAAAACAATTCCCTTGAAAAAAATCAGGTTTCAAAAGAATATAAACTAGTTAATGAAAATCAGAGTTTTTAAACATCAATCCATCAAAAAATAATCCATTTACATAAATATAAATAACGGAAATATTGAATAATTACCCCATTAAGTCAATAGTAACAACAGTGGATGTTATATTATATTCACTTGTTTTTGAAATATCCTTAAAAAATTTCTTGAGGAAAATATCCCTTTTCCTGGAAAATATATATTTATAACATAGACCATTTTGAAAACCATTTCTTCAAATATATATTTGAAAAAATAAAAAGTAATTTTGAAGTGAAAAAATAGTATTTCAAACCCTTTTTCCTTTAAAATGATCTTCTATGATGTATTGGAATTTTTTTAATAAATTTTATAAAACATGGGTTATTGAATACTATAGAATTATGATCGAGGTGAGAGAGATTTTCAAATCTAATGTAAATACATGATATTATTTACCAAATAGTTGAAAGAGTGGTATAAATACATTAGGATATATTTAATAAATAGAGGATAATTACCTTCACGTGTATTCTTGGGATATAGATCAAAATATTTCATTAAAGGATATATAAAGGTAAATAATCATGAAAAATGATGAGATTGTCTCAATAAACTCTTAAAAATTGATAACATGTGATCATAATCTCCATATAAAAACACAAAATTGAATGAATTTTTCAATATCATGAAATTAATTAAATTCATGATATAACATGTTAAATGGATTAATATAGTCCTCAGAAATGATTTTTGGTGTATTACAAAACACGATCCTCAAAGAATGGAAAATTGAGAAAATACTTTTTTACCGATTTGGTATATTTTGAAATAGAAACCACATGAATGAAATTTCATGAAATAGATATTTCAATAAACAGAAGCGTTTTTATAAGATACATATAATACAATCATGGTCATTACATACCCCACACATAACGAAAGAGTGGCGAACATAACATGTATCCCATGAGAATAAATGTGAAATGAAATCCATTTAACTTGTTTTTTTACACTCTTTATACTCATGCATTATTCATATATAGTAAATAAAATTTTATAATAAATATCTTTCAAAATAATATTCTTATACATAATACCATATATTGATTGATTATTTCCATTTATTACCCTATTTCTAACAATCCTAAGTTAAGTTTTCACTTCGGGTAATATTCTCTTTGCTCAACACATGTGTCTTAATTGGTTATAATGTTGGACCTTATACATATATCATAAAAACAGAATTTAAATAATTATATAAATATAGTTCATATACTGTATTTTTATACAATAATAATTTATATCATAAATAATTATGAAATAGAATACCCCGTACCTGGAGATGGTAATCTGTATGTATGCATGAAGGTTGTTTCTGTTTTAATTGACATATTGAAAGAATGACACAAAATGACATTAAATTGTATATGTATATGATGTAATTACATTATAATTAGAATTATATATATATCATATAATCTCATTTAATCTATCCATTATACCATCCATGTAGTGTGTGAACGAATCCAATCACATTAAGGGGACAATAGTCTACACTTTCTCAAACAAAATTATAGTAATTACACCAATTGGAAAATAAAAAGATGTCTTTTTTAAAAGGATTAAATAAAATTAATTAATTAATAAATATAACATATGACATATATAAACTGAGTTATCAGCATAATTTCTACAAGGAGAGGCAGTAATCGAGAAATGAAAAATCACTATTTAGTGAGGCAGTAGTTCGTTGTACACGTAAATAGTATGCTCGATATCCATTTGATAGAGGTGTATGTAAGTGATTGTTAAAAAAAGTAGAATAAAAAATCGTATTAAATTGATGAATTTTTTTTCATAAATAAATGGAATAAACAGGGTGAAAGGGGTGGATAAATAAAATAATGGAAAGGACCTTAAGAGAAGTCTTCACCTCCTAATCACGTAAATCCTATTGGTTTGTACCAAAAGGACTCATTGGGTTTAATTCATCCCAATGAAATCATTTTAGGATTAAGGAAATTATCGTTGGATCATATTTTAGTAGAGTTTTTTTGATCCAATGGGATTGAGAGGAGTGGGGATGTGGGTGGAAGTGGAGGCTTATTAAAGGGATGGGAAAGAACCTAATTGGAATTTTTGAAAACAAGTTTGATGTACCCAACTTTTTAGTTATACCAAGTCATAAAAAACCAAAAAACACAATAATGGATGGCTTGTGGCCTAATATTATCTATCCACTGGGTGTTTTACATGTTTATAGGACTTTTTGGGTCATATATTTAAGGTTTAGTAAATTATTAACCCAATTTTCACTTCACTTATGTAATTAATTTCAATTCCATTAAATAATATTTTTGTTTAAAAAAATGTTGACCTTATTAGAAATTTTAAATTTCTTATTTTCAAAATATTAAATCCATTTTTCTAAATAAAAATCACAGCAGTACCATAAATTAATATAAATTTAATCCCATATTCGGGTCAATAATAACAAGTTTTAATATAAAAATGTTTAAAAACATTCTATGTTTGTATATCAAATTTCGATTATAAAATTGATCCAATGACACAAATTAGATTAATTAATATTCATATTATAAATATACGCTATTAAAATAAATAAAAATATATTTTATGCTTACCGATAAATTAAATTAAAAAGTTGATTTGAATTAATATCCCAAAATTTTAACTATTCATCCATAAATGAAGTTTGTCCAAAAAATCACAAAAAAACACAATAGTAATTTCATCTTTTTAAATTCAAAATTGAATTTAATTTTATCAAAAAAATTTATATATGTGGGTAAAATTAAATTTATTATTTTTTATATAAGGACATTATAAGATGTTCATTAATGAAAATTGTATTTTTAATAATAAGACTTTACCAAAAATCATATCATTTATTATCAATGTGTAATATTTATATAAAAAATCATAAATTATTTTTCAAAATCACTTTGACTATTCATATAACTAGTTTTATCGAACATATTATAATTATTTTATTAAAATAATAATAATAATAAAATTATGTTTTCTAGAAACATCAGTGTTACATGTAACATATGCCAACTTAGAGTTTCTTCTATCATATGCCAAGTTAGTTTTTAGTGTTGCATATGAAATGTTAGTTCTATGTTAATTTCATTTTTTACTTTGTGTGATTTAAGCTATAAATGAAAATTTATTTTATTCCAAAAATTGGTCCATAAAAACCTGGGGTGTTTCTTTCTACCCCCCTTAGAATGAATTTCACCCTTGAAATTCATCACTCATGTAAATACAAATTAGGAGTCTTCTAATTATTCATATCCCCAGGTTCCAATGTAGCTTCTGTTAACTAGTTATTTCTCTATATAACATTGACAAGGTTAGCGGTCTAGTTTCATAGAACATTCCCTCGATGGTCATGAATTTCAACATGAAGTTCCTCGTATGAATGCTCATGCTTCACTAGTATAACCTATGAGTTTAGTACATGTGAAGGGTTAAGGACGTACATATTTGGAGAGAAAAATAGAACACATCATGGACATTAGAGTGATATAAAGGGTCTTCCACAATATATTCTAATCTACCGATACAATCAAGAATCACAAAGGGATTTATATACTTAGGGCTTTGTTTCCCTTTATTCTGGAATCTCGTAAAATAATTCCTTGGTGAGATTCATAGAAATTCCTTTTCACCATCATGAAATTATAGATCACACAACTGGTTATTAGAAAAAATTATATAATGACATTGTGCTTCTTTGTTTTGGTACTAGTGGGTTCTATCCTTCTCACGTATTTCTTCATCGATCTTAGGAAAAAATATGATTCTTTCATAAATCTCATTCCAACACATTGGAGTTCTATATTTCTTCCCATGATGGTATTAATAAGGTTCAATATGAATGATTTTTTAAAATAAATTGTTGTAAGAAAACTCAATAATAGTAAGGTGTTAATCCCAACAACCATTGAATATAAAAAAACATGATCTCAACATATCCTCTAGGGTTTTAATTGTCCAATAAAAAATTACATTTTTGAGGTTGATAAGAAGTGTTGAAACTCAATTCTATATCATGTGATTTCTGAAAACATTTCCACAACATTGAGGTAAACCCCAGAACCAAGTCTTATACAATTGAATGAGGAAATCCATACATCCTTACGACTTCTTTAATGTATATCCATTCATGCTATTCCAAAGATAAAAACTCTATAATTGCAATGAAGTGTGATCACTTAGTATGGAGATCAACTACCACATATATAACATTAAACCCTTTAATGTTTTCTGTTACTCCAATGAAAAATCCATAGTGAGGTTCTCCCATTTCAATTATGGTATGGACAATAGATGAAACATCCCCTTTGACTATTGTCATTCAACCTTAAGTTTGGTGGCATTCTAAGAACCATGATACATACTCTGCGATGATTTCCTTAATATCATCCCAAAATATGTATTCTATCATTTCCCTATACATCATTCAAAATATATGTTGAATAGTGAATGAATTACTATGAACATACTGTAATTGATATTTCACCAAATCTAGAATGGAAGGAACACATATACTATTCTTGAACATTACCTTTCCATCCCGATGAAGGTTAAACCCATGATTATTTCTCAGTTTCTTTTACATCTCTTTATCTTCGTTCTGTGACTCCTAAATCTTTACATGGACAGAGGGTTGATAAATAATTTGTGAACGATATTATTTCCCCCCTTCCTTCTGGATTTCTAGATCCATACTTTGTAAATCAAGAAATAATGGATATTTTTTTCACTCATCATGGATAATCTTTAATTATCCATCCAATACAAATAATTCGCCACCATGTTCAGTTTCCTATGGTTGTAATGTATTGATTAGTCATAATACATTATCAACTATAACCATCTTCTCCGGAACATGTTCAGCCACATCTGTGTGAATATATATTTTATAATATTATCATTAGTATATATATCACACTTTTCTACATAAATATGATTCCTCCATATATATATTACAAAAATTAGCACTTCTAACTCCAAATAATGAGTTGTGAAATGATTATCATGAATCATTAAAATTAATTTGGAATTAGATATAAAGATTTTATTATACATAATAACACATCACAATCACTTTTTGGATCCATCTCTATAGATTACAAACCCTTATCCACTATGGGGTAATGTAATCACAAGTGTAATATCCAAACTTTTCATTAGTTCCTTGAAATTTAGTTCACATTCATCTTTTTAGAGGACCATGAAACCCTTCTGAGTTAAATTGATAGAGTATTAAATAGTCGAGGGAAATTCTCCACAAACCGTCGACAACATCTAGTTAAACCATAAATGCTACAGATCCCGATAATTGTGGTTGGTCTAGTCCAGCATTCAATAGCCTATGACTTTAATGATTCTACTATTCTTCCATCTCTTGATATTATGTGTCCTAAAAATGAAAACATTTCAGAAAATATCCTCACATTGAAAATTTATCATATAGTTTTCCTTCATCAGAATCATCATTACACTTCCCAATTATTATAAAATCTCTTCCTTTCTCAATAAATAGATAATAATATAATACATAAATAATAATAAAAAATGATTGAGGTAATCCCAAAAGAGTCAATTAATTAAATGAATGAAGATAGATGTGGGATTAGTAAGACCAAAAGGAATCATTGTATATTTATAGTGACCATACCATGTATGGAATTCTGTCATTTGTCTATCCTCCATCTCAATCCTCAATTGAAGATATCAAGAATGAAGATTAGTCTTGGAAATGTTTTTACTTTTGTGATGTTTATAAAAAATTAATCAATATTGGGAAGAGGATACATGTTCTTGATTTTTTATCTTCTTTAACTCCAGATAATCAATTCGTATTCACATCGATCAATCTATCATTTTCACAAAATGAACTAGTGCACCCACAGATGACACAATTGACCAAATTAATCCCATATATTTGTTTTTTGGAGTCACGTCTTCAATTTCTATATCTCAATCAGGTTCATTCTATATGAAGTCTATCATATTTGTGTGGACTAGGTATGAGTTCTATTGATAACTCAACATTGAGTTTTTCTGGAAGGCTGAGAAAATATTCCTAAAAGACATGCACAAAATCCTGAACAACAACCATATCATCAATGTTGATTTTCTCCCCAAAAAATTGAGATAAAAAACACTTTTGAATGGGAATTAATGTTTATTCATTAGTTTTAATATTCATAGGATGTTCATGCTTATAATCACATTGATTTCATTTCATAGTATGGTTTGAAATATCAAACATAACACTCCTTCTATGACATTTGATGTGGGATTTGTGTACTGAAATCCATTATAGGCCTAAGAAGATATCAAATTCAACCCATCGAAGAATGACAATATTAGTAGGAAGAATATTTCCACAAACTTCAACTGAAGATGAATGATTGAACTGAGATACAATCATTGTATCATTTTGGGTTTCACTTCAAATTCAACATATAATTGTTTTGGTGTAATCTGAACAACCATAAAAAATTCATAAGTTATAAATGTGTTGGTGGATCTTGAATAAAATATGACATTATCTGTTCTAGAGTGGATGGTAAGTATACCTAAAATTGAATCATTATCTCTCCTATCATCTTAAATAGAAATTTCATTTTATATCCCACTATTCCTCATCATAAAAAGATTCTAATGTCAGTCATCATTATCAGGCCTTGGGTTTGGGTAGTGGTTTATATAATTCTCATTCTCTATAAAAGTGTAGCAATGAATTATGAGAGGTGTATTATTTATCATTTTTTCTCTAATATCCTTTTGATCAAACTTCTTCCCATAAATTGGGCAATAAATTTCTTGGTGACCATCCTTTCTATTCATTAAACATTATTCATACCACTTATGGAAATTTCCTCTATGATTATTTCCACACATTGATCATAATGTAAGTATTATGTTCTTTTATTCATTGTTTTTATAATTTCCTTTAAAATATATCTTCCTCTTCTTTTATAGAACATGATATTGATAAATGTCTTAATCTTCCATTTCAACCTTGATTTCACAACTCACAATCATATTATAGCAATTAATGTCACTTATAAACAATTCCATAATAATACGTGGTTTTAATCGACATAAGAACTTATCAACATTCCCTTCGGATGGGACGATAATTCCGGATGTTTACCTCAAATGTCATGTGAAGTTATCCATGTAGGTACAAATAGATTAATCAAAATTTTTCATAAAATCAAGGAAATAATTCTCTATCTTGGTATGAAGAATTCGATGAATGAAGGTATTGAAAAATAAGTTCATGAACTCATTTAAATCCATGGATTCAATCTCATCTTAATACCTCGTATTCTTGATTAGAGACCAAAACTAATCAGCTTTTCTTTCTTAACAATAAAAA
The DNA here is from genome assembly GCA_963277665.1 of Viscum album. Lineage (NCBI taxonomy): Eukaryota > Viridiplantae > Streptophyta > Magnoliopsida > Santalales > Viscaceae > Viscum > Viscum album. The sequence goes on from OY728128.1 coordinate 120,369,869, forward strand.
ACAAATTTTTTTTCTCATGTTCCAAAAATTCAAGAACTGATAATATATTTACATTAGTATAGATCCATGTATTAAAAACAAGTGTATTAGAAGACACTCTAAAAGAATGTGGATGTTCCCTCATGAATGACTCATAAGATTATGTTTCCCATTTTCTCATATTAATTTCCACCGTGATTTATAGATTGATAAAACAATGTGATTATAAAAATGTGGGTTTTATTTGTTTCTCCCATAGCATTCGGTTGCTCAGGAGGACAATCAGTGCATTGTATATCGTAATCACCAATAATGACGTTCTTTATAGTTCAAACCATTGTCTAAAAAAAAGCATAGAGTAATAAATAATTATCCTAATGAAGAACCCCATAATCATGAATACTCACTTATATGATGATTGACATATGAAACCATCCTTAATATAGGAACATTATGTCAATCCATGGTCATTCATAGACACATTCTATTTAAATAATTAATAATGTTTTGTAAAGAGTTTGTGAGTTCCCAAAGGATATCCCCAAATACTATCAAATTGGGTGTGAAGAAAGGACTATCTTCATGTAAATGATTACCACAAATAAAGCCTAAAACAAATTGTTTGAGTTGTTACCACTATGTATATCTATTCTAGAGCCACATCTACTTTTAGTATCTAGATAGGGATTCATTTCTAAGAATCCCCTAACTGTTTCATTCATAAAAATTGTAGGAGATTTTCCTATATGTTTCCTTACCCTTTGTCTTATCCTTATACATTTAATTACATTTCGGACAATGGTTTTCACATAATATTTCCCAAAGGATATATATTACTTTACTTTGAGACCAACTATAGCAACCCACACTTTACAAACATAAACGTCACATAATTTTTGAGGAATACATACACATTATACAAAAAGACACTCATATAGGGTAATTTTTTAGTGACTTTGGAATCATGGAAACATAAACATTGGTACATAAATTAGCAACATCATACCCCACTAGGTTATTTATGACAATAGACCTTCTTATAAAACTCAATAATATAAAATATCATCATAACATGGGGGAAATGTAGCCTAAAATGGGTCTGCTCACATGCTCAGCAAGAGTCAAAAAGTGAGACATGCAAGCATAATCATTTTAAAAAATTTATGAAAACATGATCCTGAAAATATATGATCATAAATTTCATATATATGATCATAATAAAAATCATGTCATAAATATTGGATGTTAATAAGACATGAATCATAATAATTGAAAGAGCATAATCCATGAATGAATAACATAGGAATAAAACATGGAATTGTGGAAGACACATAATAATATAATATGATTTCAATAGTATATAAGGAATCAAATACAAGATCATATTATTAGTATGGGTTCACTCCCTATACCGTCTTCGATTTCATGGTTCACTCCCATGACCATCTTAGTCACATGAGTTCACTCCTCATACCATCTTGGTAGTCCTGGTTCACTCCCATGGCAATCTTAGTAGTAATGGTTCATTCCTCATACCAGCTTGGTAGTCATTGTTGACTATCATGGAAATATTATGAGTCATTGTTTGTTTCCAATTCAATATTAATCTATATCACAAGGTATAAATCATCACCCAACACATTGGAGGGAGATATAGGTCCCACCCATATCATAGTGGAATCATTTACTCAAGTGACACAAGATCAAAAATATCTGTATCATAACCCATGAAATGAAATGGATAGTATAAAAAAGTAATCATATCATAAACATTGTAAATAGATAGGTTTCATAATAATTTCATCATAAACGCACACTATGAAATGAATTGGGTTTCAAAAGCATATAACCCTTGACGGAGAATCTGGTTTCATAAACATCATTCCATCAATTCATAATTAATTAATATAAAGAATATCAATGGAAAAATTGAAAAATATCTCCATAAAGAAATCAGTAACCCCAATAGATGTTATCATAGATGGGAAATAATTTTTAATGATCTTTAAAAGAAATTCATGAGGTAAATATCCTTTGTTCTTTGAAAAATTCATCTTATAACATAAATCTATACGAAAAAAATTTCATTCAAAATAGGTTTTTAATATTATAAATAATTATTTTAAAACAATAAATCAATTTCAAAATCCTTTTTTCCTTGAAAATTATCTTCCTGAATATTTTGATTACATTTTCCAAAACATGGATTTTTTAATACAATTGAATTCTGACCAAGGATAGAGTGTTTGTCAGATTTTAAATAATACATTATAATATGTAGAAATGATGGGAAACATTGGCACTAACAATGAGGACATCATGAATAATAATGTTATAAGAAAATTCAATATTTTTCTTGAGATATTGATGAAAATATTTCAACAAAGGAATAATATGTGTAAACAATCCCAAAAAGCAATGAGATTGTTTAAATAAAATATTATAACTTGGTGTCCTAGGATCACAATATCTATTTAATAAAAAGAAATTAAATTAATAATTAATTATTATGAAAATAAGTATATTCATGATATAACATGTTAATTGGATGTATATTAACCTCTAAAATGATTTTAGGTTTATAACATAACAAGAGTATTAATGAATGAAAAATTGAGTCCAAACTTTTAAATAGATTTGGTATCTTTTGAAACATAATCCCCATGAATAAATGTTCATAAAATGGATATGTTAATAACCATAAATATAGGTATAATTTACAAATAATATAATAATATTTAGTATAAACTCCTCACTAATAGAAAGAGTGGAAGACATATTATGTATCTCACAGGAATTAAAGTGAGATTAAATTCCCTAACATTGTCTCTTGAAACTCTATGTAAACATACAATATTTATATATAATATATATTAGTTTATCATAATTTTTTTAAAATAATAAATTTATAATAAATAATACCATATATGGTTTTATTATGACATTATTTTAATACCTTTCAAATAATCCTATGTAAATGTTTCACTATAGTTATTATTTTGTTTGTTCTTCGCATGTGTCTTAATTTGTTATATAATCGGTTCTTATTATTATATAATGATTAAAAACTTAAAATAATGATATAAATATCAATAAAAAATGTATATTCATATTAAAATTATCTATACAATAATGAATTATGAAATGAGATACCTCGTTCATGGAGATAGTAAGACGTAAATATGCATGGATGTGGTTTCCGTTTCAATTGTTGTATTGAAATAAATAATGAAAATAAAATATTTTATCTATAAAATATCATTATAGTATAATTATAATTTTATATATATCATAAAATTGTACTAAATCCATCCATAATACATTTCATGTAGTATGTGAACAAATCACATCAGTTTGAGGTGGCAGTACTCTACACTTTCTCAAACGAAATTATCCTATTTATAAAAAATGGAAAGTAAAAAATAAATGTGTTATAAAATTAATAAATAAGATTAAATAAATAATAAATATAATATATTAAATATATAAATATAGTTCATATAATATTTTCTACCCTGACATGCAGTAATGTAAAAATTATCAATCATCGTTTACTGAGGCGATAGTTCACCGTACATATAAAAAAGATTTTCAATACAATTTTTATGCAGGTATGTGTAAGTATTGATTTACAAAATAGACTAAAAAAATTCATTATATTTATGATAATGATGTTTTCAAAAAATAACTAAATAAAGTTAGTGGAATGGGTGGATAAGGAAAATAAATAGAAGGGTCTTGAGAGAAGATGTTACCTCTTAATCTGGTAACTCATTTTAGTTTGTATCAAATGTCTTCCTTTAGTTTACTAATACACAATTTCAGGCATCTATGAGTAAGGATAGGATGTTGGGAGATTATTGGATTAGATTTTGGGAGATCCAATGGTCTTGATAGGTGTGAGGAAGTGGGTTGAGGTGGTGGCCCTCACAGTGAAGGGAAATGACATACTATCCATTTTGGAGAACATGTTTTGTGTACCCATGATTTTACCTAAAAAAGCCATAAAAACCAACGAATCTAAATAATGGAAGGTTCATGGATGAATAATGTCCTTAAAATATGTTTTGGCCAAGATTACAAGTCATTTTGGTTATTATATTTAATGTGTAGTACTTTATTAACCTATTTTTTCTGTTAACTGATATAATTAATTTTAATCACTATCACAATTATTATTGGTTATAAAATTTGTCTATAATATTATAAATTTTAAATAATGATAAATAAAAATATGTAAATAATTTTTTCAAATTATAATCATATAAGTGGATGAAATTAAATTAATATTAATCACATAGTAGTGTCAACAATGTAGGGTTTTAAAGTTAAAATGATCAAAATATTGAATTTTTTATATCAAATTTAAATCTGAAACTGGTTCCAATGGAAAAATTAGAACAAATGATAAATTTATAATATAAATAATCTATTAAAAAAATTATTTATATAATTTATCCTTCTAAATAAAATAAATTAAAAAGGAATACAGAATTGAAATCTAGTATTTTAACTATTCATGTGAAAATCATTTTTTTAAGAAAAACCCAAAAAATTCAATTAAGATAATTTAGACATTATAAATTCAAATATTAACATTTTTTTATAAAATTATATTTCTATATCTATATAAAATTGATTCTTTTTTTTCACAGATGAACATTAAAAGCTATTAATTCAAGAAAACAATAGTTTTAAACATAGAATGACTTTACCAAAAAAAAACCATATCTATTATTATTGTTATTATTCATTTATATGAATAAATTATAACCAATATTATTAAAATTATTTATTTCAATTCATATAACAAAATTTAACATAAAGGTTAAAACTATCATATTTAAATAATTATAATAATAATTTAATTTTTCATAGAAACACTGGTGTTGCGTGTAATGTATGGAAACTCAGTGTTGAGTGTGTCATATGCCAATTATGTGTTGTGTGTAACATTGTAAAAGTTGGATCACTGTTAAATTAATGTTTAATATAGAATATTATATGATATGAATGAAAATTAAATTTATTCTAAATAAATGACCATAAAAACACACAGTGTTACCAATGATATGTGTACCTTTTTCCACATCATTATGCGCATGCACTTCATTTGTAATAGAAATGTACATACCTTTAAAAAATGGATTTTTTTGTTCTTGAAGATTACCATAATCATTAGATCATTGGATTGGTAATTAATTCCAATAATTCCGAATATATTTTTATATGAATCATTGAACATAATTGGATGAATCCATAATCTCCATTATTGTTTTTTCTGACATATTCATCCCATGTTGACATCAACTTACTTGATGGCTATCCATTAAAAATTTGATTATTTTCCCATCCCCTTTAATAAAATTTCATTAATTGTTTCACCATATTTTTTTCATGTAGTTTGTGTGAGACACATTAATGAATGATATTTATAATTTATGTTTCTAGGAAGCTTCTGTTTTTTTTCTTACCACGTAAACAATAACAAAAATTTAATTTCCAGCCCTCCATTTCTACACATTCCAAAATAGAATAATTTATTCATTAAAAATGTCTTATATGGCTCAATTTGTTCCTCAATTTTGTTTCAGGGTAATAAATTATAGAAAAATCATTGGGAATTCTAGAATTCTACCATGAAAAAATTGTCATGTTGACTTTGTAACTGCCATTAGATTCATCACCCTTATGTTTCAAATCTAGTATATGCTTTTTTATATTAGTATGAAGAGTCAAAAGAATGTATTTATTGATTAAAAAATCATAGAATCAATTTATAATAAATAGTTTATTTTATCACCATTCCATTTATTATTTATATGATTCCACCATTGGTTATATTCTTTATCCAAGTGTATACTAATAAAACAAAATTACCGTGGTCTGGGCACTGATGGATATGAACTAACATTCCACTACATGGATCCATTGTTTAAAAACTAGGGTATAATAAAACCCATATAATGAAGGTGTAAATTATTATGTAAATTACTCAATGGATTCTTCCTATATATGTGGTAACTTTGGAAGTTTCACACGGATTTTGTAATTTTTCATATCTTTTTAGAGTCGAGTGAGAATAGAAATAATAAATTGAATCCTTACACAAAATATATGTGGGTTCCCATGTTTATAATCATTTAACATTACATATTATTCATTATAATCATGATTTATTCATTCTTAGACCATTTCCTAAAACCAAGACAACTAACATAAGTATTATTGTATGATAAATATAGTAAGAAATCATAAGGAAATTATTTCTTACTAGTCTTAATTTATCTCAACTTCTAATAAACAAAAGATATTTTAGATTCAACCTATAACTTTTTTAGTTCGTCATTTTTTTATGGGTTATATAATCATATTTCTAAAAAATTAATCTCTAAAAATTAAAAAAAAATATACTATGATTCTGACTATAATGACAATCATATAAAATACATAAATATTACATCATTCTATTTGTATATTAAATGTATGTTTCATTTAAATGCACTTTAAGACCATAATGGTTTAGAATATTTTTATATTAATTACATAATCTACTTGTTTCCTAAAATATCTTCATTATGCCCAAAAAATATATTCATATTAGTACCCATATAGACATATCACTCAAAAATATTTCCATAAAAACATTGGAATGGAAAATATGAAAAAAGGATGATAATAAACACTTAGTAAGGGTTAACATGAGAGATATAAATTATAATATATCATAAAATTTTCATAAGGGTATAATAACATAATAAAAAGCTTCTTACCAAAAAATGTATTCATAAAAAAATTAGTATATAATAAACTCCAAAATCAATCTATATCCCAATGTATAATCAATAAGGGTGTTAAATCAATAACCATCATTAAAGAGTCAAAACAAAAGAATATAGAATATTAAGAATAAAAAATAATAAAATTCCATACATAAATTATTTTACCTTATATTCCCTGATAATTTTGTGATCAGTGATATAAGATATCATAATCACACATAAAAATGTGAAACTAACTATATACAACCATTTCCATGTATAATTTTTCCAGTATAGTTATAATCAATCTTTTTAACACATAAAAAATGTTAACAATGTTTTTCCTAATAACATCCACTATTATCATTAGCATCTCATGAGGTTGATATATATATAAATATATATGTCACAATTATTAATGTATTATAGGCCTATAATAAATCTAACTATCACATTATCATAATCCATTTATATGTTTTCCATAGAGTCTTGAAAACATTTATCTTTTCATCACAACATAAACTATGTAAAAGAAAATAGGTTTCATCAATATTTCATCATCATAAAAAATAACTATAAATATATTTATATGGATAGTATCATTGTATAATGTTTCTATAGAATTATAAGAAACATCAATTGATTTTTATAAAGATGAAAATATGATTAAATGTTCTTCGAAACATTTTTTTATGAAAATATCTATTTTATTTTTAAATCACATAATTAATTACTAAAATTTAAAAAAAATTCTGTTTTTTTGAAAATATCCATGAAATGTTTTTTTGGATGTTTCAAATTAATGTGTATATAGGATGGTCTAAAAATTTGTTCACGGGATATATGATAAAAAGAGATTTTATTCACACATTTGGAAAAACATACCATATTTAGTATATATCAAGAATATTCATTTCAAAACTATAATATATTGTAAAATGTGTGTACAAATGAATTTAATTATTCAATGTATAATACATAAAACATTATTGAAATTTTGTAATGAAAATAGGGATATTAAAGAAAATGGTTCCTCAAAAAAGATGAAATATGATCAGTTTTCCATAAAAACATTTTCGCTATCAAATTAAATTCCAAAGGGAGGAAAATGATACTATTATATGAAAATTTGATTAAAAACAATTTAAAAATTAAATATATCAGTTTAATGTATTTTATACATATAATTTACCTTAGTGAAAATTTAGCATTGACAATTTTGAAAATAAATGATATTCTAAAAATCCCTTTCCTCTGGTCATATAGTGATTTGTAGAAATTAAAATAAATTATATAATAAATCAATATATATTATACATATATTTATAAAATATATTAATAAATTACTAATTAATTACAATTCTGTTATAAATTATTGTTCTGATTTTATTAAACATTTCTTCATTAAAGTCAATATTCGTGAGATAACAGGTCTATATTCAATTTTTTTTGCTTGATGGTTACTGTAAATGAATCTTATTCTGGGTTTCATCATATCTAGAATCTAAATATGGATATAATTGGAATTTTTATTCATTATATAAACAATTAACCATTCATAAAAAACATTGATGAAAAATTTATTGCCTCAATTCATTGAGGTAGTAGTTTGTGTGTATGAATTAGTGTTGTTTACAATTTTCAATATATTTAATGTAATATAGGTAAGATTTATTTCAAAATAGATTAATAATTATTATATAAAAAATTTAGTATGTATTTGTTAACACTATCATTATTAAAATCCATATAATGTGGAAATGAACAATAGATCACATCACTCCGTAGAGGTGGTAGTAAACACATACACATGGGCGACATTATCATTTTCCAACATATAGGGAGTTAAAACATGTAATAATGTTATTAAATTAAATATTAATAGTTGTATCACAAATATAATATATAAAAAACATAAATTATAATAACAAACCATGAAATATAGTGATGTAAAAAGATTGATATCACTAAGCGGAGGCGGTATTCGATACCTACACATGTACAATATATTCATTTTCCATATAATAGAATGATGGTAGAATATAATTGCCTCATAATCACATCAATATTTCAGTATAAATATCATAATAGACTCATTATTTTATAATGATTCAATATTTTTTTCAAGTAATATTTTGAGTGCAACAAGAACACTATCCGTAGTATTATACAACTCTTCTTCCAAATACGTCATTTGGTTTATAAAAACCCATAATTAGTTGGTATTATGATGAAAATATTACCAATAATATGTTGGAAATATATTTTGAAACTATTTTTTATGGTTTTGTATGAGATAATATGATCCTTAATTATGGAAATGAGTTAAGAGGTGGAGTCATTTTATCATCGGGGGAGAGGAAAAACTTGTATTTATTCAAAATATTAAAATATTTTAACGTTTTACATCAAAAATTTGGCTCAAAATTAACTCATTTTTACTAAAGAGAAGATATAGGGGAAACATATTACTATAAAATAGGATTTAGAAAATTCTTGTATCCTTTTTCTCTTTTGGTTGACCCCTTATTGAAAAAAATTCTAAAATTAATATATTAATGATTTTTTACCTCGATCATAATTCTTCTTTACCAAAAAGTTTTTTTACGAAATTAAATGATAGTAAATATAGTTATAATATACATAGAATATAATTTAAAAAGTTATATCCTAAAATTATCTAGAAATTACATATAAAATAAGGCTAAAAAATTCAAGGACAAATGGTTTTCCATAAAGATGTATTTTAATTTATAAAAACAAATATTCTAAAATTATGATTAATTTCGATTACAATGACGAGAAATGGATTATTTTTCATTAAAAGGATATTTTAAAATTCAAAATTAAATTCATAATAACTAGTTACTTTGTAAATATTTGAATTGAATAGATTGTTATCTATAAATTTGTCATGATTTCATTATTCACATAAAAATTAATCATTTCAGAAAAAATAAAATATTTTGTTTGATGAAAATTTATCTATGATTAATTAATAAATTATATCCATTTTATAAATTATTTTTTATAATATTTTTAGTATTTAATTGTAATATATTCTAAAAATATGAAATGAAACCATCCTTTTATGAAAAGTGATCTGCATTAAATAATGTCACTAAAAATTGAGTGCATAATTCTCATGTATTAATAAATATATTTGTGTTGATTTGTATCATTTTATATATATATATATATATATGTGTTTACAAATTTAGTAAAACCTATTTATAACATCTTATTTATTGGAGAGGTTATAGAGGTCATATTCAAAACCACAATATCTCTACTGAATATCGCAGTACATTTATACTCATTGTTGGGTGTAAATAAAGCCAACAAATATATAATATTAATTTAATTATAATTAAAAAGTAAAATCCTGGGGTGTAAATTTAAACACCATCTATGTGGTTTTGGATAACATTAAATTAAAATTCCTAAAGGATAGATACAAAACACTCACCATGCTTAAAACATGTGATGTGTTTATGAGGATCATTGAGTCCCTTCTCACAAGTAACACACCTTTACATCATATGAAAATTATGTATTTGACTATAAAAATGGAAAAAAAAAATTTATGGTGAAAATTTATCATGTCTATTGTTGGAAAAAATTAATTTTCATCACACTAACAAACCACTATATATGTCATTGTAATCACCTGTGGATTATCGAAAAAAAAGAAACAATTTTTTCAGTTCGAAAATATTCTTTTGAAAACATTATATCCAAACCCAACAGGTCCCTCAACATATGGAAACATAAGAGTGTACTTATTTTCCCTTGTATATGATGGTTTATATGATCCCTTAATGATGTAAACAGTTATATTCTTAGCGAACATGATCCATCTAGAACATTAGAATCCCCATTCCCCGATTCCCATTCCATATTAACATTATACTAAGTCACTCACCTCCCATATCCTAATTGAGTAAATAATGATTATTATTATAGTGATCAATACTATAAATATAGATAATCAATACACTTATAATATCAAATATCTTGGAGGAAACCATGTAATGATATCGATTATCTAAAAAATGCTGCATATGTTACTTTAATGGTACAAGTTCTGATATTTCTCTATGAACACATATCTACGAGGAATCCATGTTATGAGAACAATTATCTAAAAAACATTTCGTACATTACATTAATGATACATTGGTTGATATATAAATATTAATAATATTTCTATGAGGAATCATGTTTAGGGATAATAAATTTGAGAAAAATTTTATATTTTCCTTCAGTTTTTGAGTTTTATTATTTATCTAATCCATTTTCATGATATGTTCAAGTGGATACAATTATTTATTTGTTTACTAATACAAAGTTTTCATGGATTCATGGTCGAAAAGAAACACAATATGGAAGAAAATCAAGGTAAAATAATTCTTATATTTTATTAAAATAGAATAGAAACATACACATTCTATAGACAACCAAATTATATTAAAGATGAATAAAGAATTAAATTACTGATACGAGGAATAATTCAATGGCTCAAAGAGCTGTGCCAACTTTTTTTCTTCTGATTCATTCATCTCTTGGTTAAATTAAACTATTATTTATATTTAAATCACAAAATTTGGATACCACACGTCCTCATTTAAAATATCTTTCATACATTCCATTTTAGATACCTCCACTAGTTTCATCACAAAGATTATTAAATTCCCAATGGAAGCTGAATCCTTTCAGAGTTATTCCAAGTCATGGGAGAGTGTGTCCCAAAAATGCTACCTCTATCTGTCCAAATCATACTCCTCTACTACTACCGCCATGTAATAAGAACCATCATAATGAATCAGTATTATTTTTTGAAAAAAATTTCCAATCAAATTTTTGGTAGATTTATTTTAATATATCAGAACCATTCACCCTTGAATAGAAATGATCTCATTCACAAAAAAATGGATAAACTGATTGTCAAACCCACCTTATCCTAGATATGTGAACATGTGGTAAAGCTAGTGTAATTTTATATTCCACACCCCCCATAATGTTTTTGGGAAAACGATTTCTAATTTCATTTTTAATTTATTATTTATAAGTATATTTTTTAGAAAATAATTCTTGTTTTTAATTTTCTACACAAAAAAAAAATATATTTTGAATATAAATAACTAATAAGGGTATATATTTTTAACCGTTTTAGCCAGTTAGTTCTAAAATAATCTGAATTTATTGGTTCTCTAGTGATTGAGATAGTATAATGGGATCCCTCTCGGTGTGATCCTCTAAATTCGATAGTTTTACTAAAGGTTTCATGAATAAAATTCATAATAGAATATAGATATTGAATTCAAATGAAGAAATTAAAGATACACATGTATTTCCATTAGAAATTTAACATTCCCAATATGATTAATTTCCTCTATATGATACATTTCAATGGTTTCTCTTATGTATTTTCCTTATATACATTTATAGAAAAGACTTACATTGATGTCATCATGTTATTGGGATCGATTGTATTATCCTCACCACCTAACACAACACGATTAGCTGATGGATCATTCTGTGTTTTGGATAATTACAAAGACAATTGGTCAGACAATGATATCCGGAAGTTGTTAACCAATTGGTGCACTCTAATAACAATCCATAAGTAGGTTGAAGGGATCCATCATCATCAATCATTGATTTTGCTGTTTCTCTACATATAGAGATGAGATTGTTATATACATCCATTAGTGCATTTACCAAGAAATGTTTTTTTATAGAAAATATTATATATTCTAGAATATCAAATTAAAATGTAATTTAAGATTTTTTTTGACATTTTATAAATATAAATTCCTATCCAACTATTTTATGATGTACTTGAAAATTTTAAAATTGACGTGGGTGTCAATATATTAAATGATAACTCCACTATAGTGAAATATTCAATGACCAAAATCAAGCTTTCCATGGAAAAGAATGTCATCGGGATGAAATGAAATGTAATTTTATCATTTATTGAACATACATGATTTTATATTACCTCCCCTAGATGGTAAATGTGGAATATTAGTTATTAATGCACCTTCCACCATTATAGTAAATATTTCTATAGTGGGGGGTTTGTAATCATACATAATATCCCATCCATTATCCTTTGGTTAAAATCAAATGGAACCCTCATAGAGAAGCACAATTCTGATCAAGTAACCATGACATAGGTACATGTGTATAAATGTAAATTGGGGATGAAAATGTTGAAAATGATGTATAAACTCTATATATATTGAGAATATATTTTTCCATGATGTTGAAATTATTCCCATGCCTGATCAGGTGAAGTGGGTTATTAAACATCATCTCTAGAGGAGTGGTTCACAAATGTGGAAGGATAGAAGTTGCATGTAGTCCCTATATTTCCCAAATATATATTTCTTAAAAAGACAAATCCTTATCATTATATCACCTAGCCATGAAAATTTTATTTGAGTTCCAACAATGTTTTACTCTAGATATACCATGAGTATATCATTCATCCCCATTGTATACAGTAATGGAATAATTTATATGATCATGAATTTCTAGAATGATAAACATAATCTTCCTATAAATGAAACATGGATATATATCATCAGGTTTTTAGATCATCCATTTAATTTTTATTAAATAGGTTGATGCCCCCCTTGATTTTACCTCAGTTTCAATATCTGGTAACTAATTTTTGACATATACCCTAGTAGTGGTAGAAAATATTAGAACATATATCTTGATAATATATTTTATGGCCTTGATAGGGTTTTTCTAGATGATGAATCCCTATGTGACCAATAAATTTCCAAAAAGGATAAGACGGAATCAATTTGAAGGGTATTACATATTCCTTTGTTGTCTATAGATAGGGGATATTTTTATAAAATTCTACCACATCAGGATATCTATGAAGAGGAATAATCTTACCATTCATATGTATTATAAATGACTTTTTATCTGTTAACATCATCTATTTACCCAACCTTTCATTATTAGTTAGGGTAATACATTGTTGATGATGGATAGAATTCATTATCTCAGACTCACATTATGTCTTCTCTCTGATTCAAATTTTTCAGGAAACCCATAGCCAATTATTTTTAGAGTGACTATATGATTTATCATCCTCACTTTTTGATATTAGGATTCTTGGTGGCCCTTTTCAATCATTCTTGGGATAAGGATTACAAAAGGTGAGTAATGCTGATAATAAATATACCATTTGGACATGAATATATTTTGGCTCAAACATATAATAGTGTTAATATAAAATAATAATCCAAGTGGTAATATATTTTTAGTAGGTTTTCTATCACCTTAATACATATAATGACCATGAGATGTTAAACAAGTCAATCTACTTGTAAATATATTGTATGAACTAGTACATCCTTTCCCACACCACTGTCTCCGATATAATGTGTTTTCATTATGAAAACGGGGATGACACTATTAATGCGATTGTTTCAACTACATTATGAATTTTTTAGACAAAGATTATATATTTTATCATCTATATTACATGAAATCCGTCCAAATAAGAATAAGGATTGATGTTTGGGTTGGAATTTTAACTTCATTCCACAAATCATCCATTATCAACCTCTAGTTATTATATACCTAGGGATACTTTTTTTACACTAAGGGGCATACCATTAGCAATTTATAGAATATCCCATTTCATTATGTTACTTGGAAAATTTTCATCAAGGTCTCAACACCAACTTCTATCTTAGGTCGAGGACCATCCTCCATGATGGTGAATAAACCTCTAAAATATTCACAATCTAGTAAGGGTTATCTTCATTGACCTACCTAGATAGACATTTGGGTGATGTACTCATCATACGTGAAATATACATGTGCATCAAGATTCCCAGAAAAGTTGTTGGTATAAACCCAATAAAATAGCACAATGTTTCCTTAACATAATGCGTACATGTATATAAAGGGGTAATATAGAATGTGAATGTTCAAACATACTCCCAAAAATATTTTGAGAGATTATTTTTTTACAATAAATCCAAAATATCCATTCATACCATATTCTATGCCATTCTAGAGGTAATGTATCACACATCAACACATACTGGATTACCTAAAAATCCCAACTAATAACTTAGATCAATCCCCATATCCAATAAAGACCTAGGTCATGTTATAAGGTTGTCACACCCTTAGAACTTTTGTGGGTTAGGGTATCCAAACCTATCCCCTACAGGGTTACACAATAGGTCCATCACACACACACCTCATTCACATGATTGGCCACAAATTCATCATACCCCATTCTTAATCATAGGTGAAACCATATTTCTTTATACCTATTCTCTATCTCGGGTTCATTTCAACATCATCATTGAACATTTCATGAGCACATACTCTCATTATTTGAGCTAACTGGTCCCTAATAATAAACCTATCAATTTGATGTGAGATAAAAACCTCTAGAGGAAAATAATTCAAAGACAATGGCATACAACATATAAGGGAACATATAACATAATGCGTTGGTCTCGCATTCAAAACATGTACACCATAATAAAATCAAAATAATTACATATCTTATAATGGTTCTCATTTCAATGTACACTTCACACATCAAAATAATTCTCATAAACATTATAAAAATTGTACATGTTGTATGGACTTCCTACATCTGATGCGTTGAGGTAATTTTACAAGAACCACCATTGAATGTTTCCTTAACACTCACGATCCCAATTGTGATTATCTATAATTGGTCGATACATATCTATTCTTGAACAAAAAATACCAAATATATTAAACTTTTATACAAACTGATAAGGGTTTTATTTTCTCATGGAATGGGTGGTGTAAGAGGAAAATCATAAGGGTTGTCTAGGTTTGAGAAGAATAAAAGAAAATCTAAGCTAGGGGTTCATAGTGCTTTTCCATATGGAGGAATTCTGAATGCATTAACTATACAGTACTAAACACCCCACAAATTATAGTGCCTCTAGGATATGAATAATATGATTTTAATTTCATTTGAACCATAATATCACTGGCCAAAATTACCCTCATTTAACTACTACAACATCTTCCACTATTTCAAAGAACCAATAATCAAGTATTTTGAACCCTACCACCCCATACAACATGGTGTGTTGATTAATCAGTGGTCATTTTCCAAAGGGATAGTCATAGTTCATTATACCTGCAACCATTCCCAAATAGTAGGCATGTTTGTCTTACAATTCCATATAGTTGTAGTCTTGGAAAAAACATAGATTTCACAAAGAAGTGGTCATACTTATGATTAACCTAAAAATGAAAAAATTCCTCCTAAATATGGAATTAACCATTTTAAAGATCGTAGACACAAATTAAACGATTATAATGATAATAATTACACACAATTGAATTTTAGTACATTTAAAACATCCCTTATTAATTTCATCACATATTTGAGAATTTTCTATACTGGTTTTCTCAGACAACTAATCCCATAGTGCTTGAAAATATTTTTATCACTCGAATCTCTCCACTTGGATACATCCATACCACTATACAACACCAAAAGTGTCACTATCATCCTCTATAAAACATTATTTATCTAGTCCATAATTTTAATAGGCTTCTACAATAAAGATTCATTAGATTCCAACACAACCCCATATATGTCAATTACATGTTCTAGATTGGTCTCATGATTCTAAATATTAGAAACATGGTAGAAACTACAAATACCTTAATATCAAGGAGGAATGTCTATTCTGTAATCCATTATCCTGATGAATTTAGGGATCTCAAATAGTTCCACAAACCACATTTCAAATTATCCATGCTTCTTGAATCATCAATGTAACAAACTGAGTGACACATGTAAGAGAAAAATATCTCTCGTATAGAATGAAAAGATTATTCATGTCCATTAAATATATAAATGTTTACACCTTTCAGTATTTATTTACCACTTTTGAATAAGATTTTCCCAATTAAATGTATCTTGTACCAAAATTAGATTAATAACTGCTACATAACATGATTTACGAAATCATAGTGAATAACTACATTCTTGACTATAAAGAACCTGAAATGGATCCATTTGAATTGAAAAAAATTATTTATTATTTTATAGAAACACTCTAAATTCTATATTATTATCCCTTGTGCCCCTAAAATCTTGAACACTTTCCAAAACATAACTACTAATATTCTAATTGTCCACTCTAATTAACCATTGGTATATGAATGATATGCCATGGTCATTTCATATGGGTCCCCATAAACATCTATAATAAAATCCAAAAATGCTATGTGAAATGATTTTCTTGGTTAGATACATTACTCATAAGAACGTGATGCAGTTGAGAAATTATTAAAATATAAAACTATCATAAATAATAAAATTAATGAGTCACTGAAATGGAAAATAAATTTTCCCCCATCCTTTTTTCAATCAACCACAAACCAATGAACATATTTACCTCTTGTGTCCTAGGAAATTGTATAATAAATTCATTTATCACCTCATTCCTCATCCACATGGTGATGGTAATATATAGAACCAATAAACAATGTCATTGAATTTCAATTGTTATCCTCTTACAAGTAATACAATTATAGAAAGAACGTGTGAATTACTTATTCAAACATTCCACCATAACCATCAAGTAATATCATGATATATATTTTTTAATCATTGATGCACATCCCATAGAATAGAAAATTTTTCCCTCAACAACACTTCTCTAATGTAATTAAGAATCACCACCATAACATGAATATCATATCATATCATCTCCTTATAAAAAAAATGATTACACGTAATTTCCCCAAAATCCATTCCCTCATAAAAAATCTTGGGATCAGAATTTTGGATAGAATTCACCCAATATTCCATGGTAGAGGTAATAAATAAGGGGAGGGGCATGTCATCTCCCTTATACCTCATATGGTCCCAAAAATCATTCAACAGACATTATTTTTAATGGAAATTACTCCTATAAAAAACACTATCTATGATCCTTCATCTTTATAGTAATAGAATTTTCAACAAGATTTCCCATTCTAGAGGCATAATATATTTTATATTCAATTGTATTTATATATACAAAATTATTTATACTAATATAATTTTCCACAAGATCACCCTTTCTGAGAGAATATACCATTTTAGTTTCCATTTTATATAGATAATCAATACAACAACATTGCTAAAGATTCAAGACCCAATAAGAAAAAATACACTATAAACTGCTGTGTTCATTTTTGAAGAAAAAATCCAAATTAAAAGATAATGGCTCAAACGATTCATGAAATTGATTAAAAATATCAACTCAAGCTGACATGTTGTATATTTGTACTTGTGAAGTCATAGTTAATAAGGCCCATAAGAAACTACTTAATCTATTGATATCAAAACAACTCTAACCCCAATAATTAAAAATAATAATATATATACAATCCTAGAATCAAGTAATATATAAATCAGAAAACATATCAATATTATATATTTTCCTATGAAGGACTCTTCAAACCGATCTATCTAGTAAAAAAAAATTCATCTCTTCTTAATCCCAAAAACAATTTCTTCCAAATGGGGATAATCACGAATGAACCATCTATGGCACCCAAACATACCTAATAATTTTTTTTACCTCAAAAACATTCCAAGGGAAATTACACAACATCACTACCCATAACATATCTGAAAAAATTGGGATTCACATATCATAATTAAAATTCAATGGTAATCTCATCTCTTAGATAAAAATAGAACTTTAAAATACACTTATAAACCTTATGCTATCAATGTGTACTCATCATGTCATGATAGTATTTAGAATGAATATTTGGGTTCCATTAGTATATTAGGATATCATCAATGAATATAATGAAAGAAGGATTAAGATATAGGTGGATGATCTTATTAATTATAACTATTAACAACCTTATAGAACTCATTAGTAATAGAGGCTTTAATAAATAATGTTATATTCTCTAAATACTTTTAAAATTAGCTTAGATATATTATCATAGCTCACCTAATGGTATTGGAAACATAGTTTCATGTCAATCTTAGAGAAACACTAGTTTTCCCACAATGAATTAAATAAAAATTTATACTTGGATAAAAATATTATTGCTTCCCCATTAAACGATTCACCTTTATATAATCCACCCATAGTTAAAGGGCTCGATCTTACTTATTATAAAATAAAACATGGGAATCCCAAGGATAAGTTCTCAGTATGATAATTCATTTTTATTTTAAATCCTCAAGTTAACCCTTCAATTCCTTTAACTCAACTATTTCCATATGATACAAAGGAATAAAAATAGGATAATCATATATCATAAATTAATTAATGAATTATATTCTTTCATATTGAATAATTCCTGAGAAATTATTTAATACACATTGTGGTAACATTCCACCACTAGAGGAAAAGAGGAATGTCTTACTACTTAATCATCCATGTGAACCATGCATGATACCTATACTGTAATATCATCAAACTGACTTAGGTATATTTTTTTAAAATATTCAAACATTCAATTAAATAGTCAAAACAGGATTCTAATCCTTAATAATATTAAATGATTATCTTCTCCTACATCATTTTATGTACAAACAATGACTATTCAGCTACTATATTCTGAAAATTACATCATAACCATTCCTATTTATGATTAAAAAATCCAATAAATTTTAGTAAATTAAAAATTCTACAAGTATCTTTTTGATGTATATGGAGGTGGTATAACATTTCCCCAATGTGTGTATCAAAAAACAATGATTTGGAAGATAGAATAACCAGAATACATATTCCAAATATTACATGAGCAGATAAAAATAATTAGAAGATAATATTTCAAGTATAGTAGTATAAATTTCACTGGTAATGAGAACAATGCCACTAAATATGGAAGGTTCCTCTAAAATAAAATATGGAACACAGTCTATAATTTTAACTAGTACTAAACTAATAATTGGACTTTATCCTAGATAATCTTGGTTTGTCTGATTTATAAACCTTTTGGAGTCAAGTTCCACTTCTGAGATCAAATTTTACTCCCATGAAATGATGTATGAATATATCAGGCTCCTCTAGGGAAACATGTCTGTACATCCCTTGAATAAAAAGTTTGAAGGTGAACTTTCCTACAATATTGATAAAACAACTTCCAATATTTAGGTTAAAAAATTAATTTTTATCCACTCTATCCATAATTTAATCACATGGGTAAACCAACATTCCTATAAGATGCTGAAGAAATCACGAATTTCTTGAACTATCAACTACCACCATATCATACATACTTTGTCTCCCTCCACCAAACACCAGAATATGAAAATACTATAATGTTTGGATAATGTATCAACGATTAAACATGAGATAAAATATGTCATGCTATTATGTCCTCCTCTAAAACCTTCTTGATAATTAGGTTCCTGCATAGCACCATAAAATATGTTTTCATATAGAAACTCATGAACAAGAATCATCGGTCTTCTCAAAATAAAAATATTAAACTATCTAGATTTATGTGGTATATACCAAACCAAAATTTGAGATATGTGAATCATATCCATGGAAAAATTATAACATGAAGATTTGGGAATTTTCCCCTATGGATGCTTTATAAGGTCATAATCTAGATTCAACTTCATCATATCAAGTAAAAGATAATCAAATAATATATCTTTATTGGTATCCCATGTTAGAACCTTACATCTACTCACCTAGTTTATGATGCCCCACCATCTCCATGTGGGTCCATGTTTTATTCATGTATCCAGCATAACATATTTATCATTTGATGTTTCCATTGGACCAATGATTCATTCAGTGATTTCTATCCAATCATAAACATCATATGATCCTATAGAATAATTGAATGATAGTGATAACTAATTATTGAAATCTAGAGTATGATCGACTTTTATCCTATGAACTCCTCCTCTAGGATGATTAAATACCTAAATGATTGTAGTCTATAGTAGATGAACTTCATAAAAAATAGAGAATGCCTAAGATCATGATTAGTTATATCAACCTACATGTTCAATAGTACAATATGTTAATTCTATTATTTGAGATAATTATAACATACTTCCCCAAGCTATACCAAAATATGAAATTGGTTTCATGTTATAAGAAATCCCAAATGATTTCTTTAAAGGTAATTTAAAAGTTCACATAATTTTGAGAAGTAAATAGTAAAACTCAAAGTATTTGTACATGAATAAGTATATTATGAGGATACTTATATATTTCTTGAATAAAACTATTCGAGCTCCCTTAATAATAACGTAAATCTCTGTCACTAACTAGTTAGTCATATTAATTATAACAAAACAGAACATGACCAATTCAAATATTTAAAATATTAGAACATATAGATTACTGAAGCGTATATCAAGGATTACTGAATAAAGTTAATTAATTGAATTACCGAATATGAAAATTATTCACGTTAATTACATATGAACCTATTTTCATTGTCCAAATAGAAGAATGAACCCAAATCCCATAATGGTAATAATATAATAATACTCTGATCATTATGAAATAGTAACTACATAAATGATAAATGTACTATAATCCAAGGATAGTACGTATTCTATTTTATATGATAAATATAGATTTATATAACTCCCTTACAATAGATTAACACATTTTATATCTTTCATTCCACATCAAATAAAATCATGAAGAAAAATATAAAAATGAAATCATACTCATCTACCACCATATAAATCCCAGAATCACTTAGTCTAGGCTGAAGTGTTATCTGACCTCATGAGCTCCATCCCATAAACAAGAGGTTGTTTAATTGCAGTGAGGATTTGGATGATTTCATGGGATGAAAATAACCTAGGTAACAATATTTATGTGATATAATAACATAAATGTGATTATAAACAATTGTGAATATTATAGTTCTAATTGAGTGAATCTAATAATGAAATAATATATGGAATCACGGTCATACAATTTAAACCAAATTACCCCAAGTGTTTTAGGTCTCCCTAGCTATGATAATATATTAAAATAAACCAAAAAACTACAATTGTGGTCTGAAGTATATCCCACCATCACCTATGACATTCATGATCCACCTACTTAGATCCATTATATAAGTCCCTTTAACTTAGTTAGACCCTTGAATATGCAATAATTATCGGTAAATATATTACCATGTAAAGTGTGATTATTAAACCAATAGTACACCACTAATGAATCCTTAATATAATTTGAACATGTATATAATGAATCATGCTCTGATGTAATGTAAATTCCTAAAAGGAGACTAATCATATGTTGGGAGATCATGTGATAACCACACTTCCATGATTCACAACCATAAATTCATCAGTTCTATTCATAATTAATGACTCATATATCATCACATATTATATAAGGACATAGGTACAACACAAGACATAGATCACTTTTCATATCCAATCAATCAAATGGGTTTGGAATGAATTCCATATCATACTAGACATATTCTTTCACTGGGATATAAGACCATCATACCCATTCCTCTACTATGAGGGTACACAATTCTATCACACCATTGGATGTATCTCATGTCACGAAACATAGTTTTCATACCCCAAAAAATTCCTTGAGTAAGGCTATGTGTTAATCAAAACCCAACCATATCTCCAAGTTCCATCATTGTCATCATCCCAAGTCTCAGTAGAACATTCTCCACTTATTAGAGACGTTAATGAAATTATGATCCTTTTATCACATTTATAACATTATAAAAAATCCATATTCAATTCATTCCCCCACAATAAGTCATAGAAAATGAGAATAAACATGGCATGCAATGCATAGATCTCAGAGGCTATAGAGGCACACCATTAGAAAATTAAAAGAATACGAGGTCCTAAAATGGTTCTCATAGCTACATATGAACGTAAACACTTTAAAATCATAATAATAAACTATTTAAAAGTTCTTTATATAGTATATATTTCCCACCATAGGTGCATCAATTTCAATTTTCAATGATCAGCCCCAAAATCACACCTATAAACCAATGATACCCAATGATATCCACATCCAATTGTAGATTTATATATATTAAATAGAGATAGAGTGATCCCAAATAGATCAATATATAATAATCAATACAATAGGTATCAAACCCATAAGAAATAGTTGGAGAGTAAGTAGAGTCATAGGGTTCATCTATGATTGAGAAACAAATCTGAGAAAAGGGAACTCAAACCATCTTAATATGGAAGCAGTTTGTATGACATCACCATTTCATTTTGAACTCTCATTACACCATGGTGATTCCAATAAAAGGGATATACGTTTTCAATGAATTCAAACACATATGTCTTACACAATAATTACCCTCACATAACCACTACCAAATCGTCCACAATAGTGTGATTCAAGATGTCTAATAGTTTTAACAATGCCACACATATCACCATAGTGTAGTAAGAACTGATTGGATGGGTTCCATTGGAAGACTATAAGTGCTGACATTAAAATAAATGATCAATAAAATGTGAATATTTGTCTTCTAATTTCAAACTTCGGGACTTCAAGAGAAACACACATTACACAATAGGGTGTTATTTACTATAGTACATATAAAAAATCTAAATTCAACCCAAGGCCCCCAGAACCATACAAAAAACAAAAACACAAATTAAAATATCAAAAGGATAAAAATAACACACCTTTATGATTTTATATGTGGGATATGAATCACATTCATATAGACATGCCAATGTTAAACCATGATTGATTCCTCATTTTTAACTACCCTTAATTGTCCCTCCAAATAAATACATGTTTAATTATCCTATTGTTCCTTAATCCACATAGTAATGTAACTACCTTTGGAATGTATTTCTTAGTCCACTAATATTTTTAGTTGGCCCATGGATAGCTAAGGGGATGTTGAAGAGTAATTTTGTGTCTATGTTTATGATATATAAGTGTGTTTATTTAGGGTGTCCTTATTGTTACGAGTTAGGCATATAACGGTGAGCTCCACCTCAAGGATGTTCACTCCCTTGATAGATATGTTGTAACTCCACATATGAGTGTACATTGAAAACCACAAAACTGTATGGGTGTATTTGGGACATAGAATAATTATGCGCATCATAAGGACATAATAATATATTTATATAATGTTAATCTTCTTGTATTTCTAGTGAATCTCCCTTTTATCATATATGATAATTGATATAAGTTATTTTCATTATCTGATTAACTATTTCCAAACATCCTATATAGTAAAATTTATGTGAGAAGAGGATTTAATAGAATTAGTGGTGTTTGATGTGTGATTCATTTCATTACATTACAAAGTGAGTTACATGACATTAGTTTATGTAATATGTGGATTATGATATGAAAGGTAAATTAATATAAAATGAAAATGAAGAAACCTTGGATTCTACTAAATGAAGATATGGAATTAGATGAGTTTTTAACTCTGTTTTATCAACTATCAATGATTTTTTCAGGTTCCATCAAACAACAAGTTTTTCCATGGAATGTTCTCTCAACTAGCCTCACCCAACACCTTTGCCCAAACTCTTTTACATCAGTGAAATTTCCCCATGTAGCTCATTATACTATCCTAAATCACGAAATTAGGAGAAAAAAAGAAGGATCATCCATGTACCATGAATAAGATGACGGACTTCAGTAAAAAGATATTGAATAAAAATAGGATTCTCTCAGGTCATGAATAAGTACATGAAAATTTAATGGTTCCCCACTATTTATTGAGGAGAAACATCCCATGAAAAAATTATAAGTTCACATTTAGTACCATTGAACCAGAATTCTTTTGACAAATCATTCACGATAGAGTTACATTTATAGTGTAATTTTATACTCATTGTTTTTATTAAATCCAATTTTTATTGGAGAATTTATTAGATCTGTTTTTTTGGAAAAATTTGAAAACATTTATGTGGTGAATTTAATATTCTTAGGAAGGGGACTATCTCTTCTCCCACGTATTTAGGAATTAACCAATGTAAATTTTTATAGTTCATCCAGTGGTCCCATGTGACACCACATGGGTCACCTTTCATGAGTGCACCATTGGACACACATCTTTAATTTAAGTCAAATTCATGGGAGTATCAATTCACTATCCACTTCCAAAATCATTCAAAATAACCATTACAAACCCTCCTCCTATTCCCATCCACCATTCACAAAACTTATCATATTTTCCAACAAATAGGCTCCAAGTATCCTTAATTCGTGGAGGGAGACATGTGTTAGGTAAAAGACATGTTTTCCTAGCCTCCCTCACCATAGTATCCACACATACCTATAAGTGATTTCTTATGTCAAAACCCTAGAGAAATTATTCAAAATTCTAGGTAATTGAAATACGTGATTGTGTAATACATTAAAACCTTCATTAATATTAATTCTAACTTATCTCTCTAAAGAATGGGTGGTGGGTCCCATCCTTGATGATGTACATTAGATAACATTCCCTGAACCTTCCCCACCTGAGCATTCCATCACCGAGGATTACTAACATGAGCAGTCCATCACTTATTACATCAACTAATGTACCAATTTTCCTTATCCAAAAAGGGGGATCCACTTCATGCTATTTTCAATCTAGGTAGACTCTTTGATATTCCCTATACTTTGATGAACCCCTTCCATAATTCCTACGAGGGTGAACATTCATCTTATAACATAAATAGGGAGACACATCAACAATTTCTACTATTGGCATTTTATATTCCGTCAAGATTATAACTAGGGTGACACTTTCCACCATTTCTATATTAGGGTGTGCATTCTCCTTGATACACCACTAATATTCCAATTAAAACATTTAACATCCAAAATTTTCTATGTGATTAAAAAATGAATAATAAATTAAAAAATACATGTTATGAAATTTATTTTGTAAAACTATCTGGTTTTATTTAATCAACCTAATTTTTTATTTTGAATATAATGTTATAACACATTTGACGTTATTTTTTGAAATTATTATATATAAAAATATTGATTATATATATAAATATTTTATTAATCTGTTTAAAAATAATATTTTAATTTAATCATATTTTTTACATTATATTAAATAAAATATAATAAATAATTTTTGAATGTAAAATGTTCTTTAATGTTGATGAATATTTTTATTATATTATAGAATTATATTTTATTTTAATAAATAATCCAATGTGATATAAAGATAGACACATAAGATGATCTATGACAGGTGAAAAAGATATATTTATATAATCTAATAATTTGAAACAAAATTTCTTATAATTTAAATATAATTATGATTTTATAATAATTAATGATAATATTATAAAAAAATACCATTAATGGTATCATATTTATAATAATATATAGTAATTATGAATTATAAGATTTAAATATATATGTTAAATATAATTTGATATACATAAACAAATTACTAAAATGATTTAAATTTAAAATAATAGCTAAAATGAGATAATGATAAATAAATTACAATGTTAACGAAATAAAAAACAGTGGTTTGATTTTATAAGAGGGGAGATTATTGAGTCAATAAGGTTTCCTTATGACTTTTCAATTCCTTCATGTTTTGAAAATCACAAATACCCTATCTTATAGAAAATTTCTTTTCACCTTTATTTTATCATAATAAGGAAAATTTTCCATCCACAATACAAATTTATCCTTTCCATGTTTTCATTGTTCATATCATATTTTATCTAAACCTAAATCATTTTCAATCATTGTATAAAATTAGGTTTCATATCTAAATCCTCGGAATCATATAAATAAATAGATATAGAGTATTCTGTTTTCTAGATCCAGATTCAGGTTATGAATTCAATGAATTAAGACTCCGAACATTCTGAGATTATGTTCCAAGTTCTCTGAATTCAGATTCTGAACATTCGATGTTCAGGTTCTGAATTCTCTAAATTCAAAATCTGAAAATTCTGAGTTCAGGTTCGGAATTCTTTGAATTCAGACTCCTAACCTTATGAATTCAGACTCCAAATTCAAATGAATTCAGCCTCAGAATTCCCTTGAAATTCAGAATCTATAATTCTGTAGAATTATGTTTCCAAATTCATTGGAAAAAAGGATACGAATATTCATGTATTATAGACCTGAATAGTTTTTTGGTTAGACTCCAAAAAATTTTTTTCCTTACATTCTAAAAAATGGGTTTGGTTAAGCAACCATTTTTTACTACATTTTTTAGTTATAAAACATTTTTATGTATTCAGTTACTAACTAACTGTTGTTTGAGTGACACGTCTACAGGTCTGTCCAAAATTCAAGGAAAAAATGACTATTGGATGAGGGATTCGAGCGTTGAAGCATTTCCTATAAATAAGAGCTCATTTGAAAGAGATCATAATGTTAACTAACATTGATGACTATTCTAGAACTCTAGAGATTACATTTTGAAGTGATTTATAGAGAGAGTTTCTCATTCTTAGTGTGTATGAAACATCTTGTTCAGAACTGCTTCGTGTTACTCTGAATGATGCTGAGTACATTCAAGGGATTTCGGGGATAGGAAGACAGAGGTGCTGACTACCTTGACGTTTGATGGATTGCGGGGATAGCAAGACAGACATCGATCTTCATATCAAGGGCTTACCCTGGTGTGGGTAAGATAGAATTTCTTGAATTTTTAAATCAATGGACCTTTATCCAAGTTTTGTTGGATACCCTACTCTTTGGGTTAATTGATTTACTACTTGTTACTTGTAATTATTTCATGTTTTCCGCTGAATTTTGATTGTTAAGGAATGTATAACTATATTATACATACTTGTACTTGTATACTCTGATTAGTGAGATTATATACCCTTTAAGGTATAATCTTTTTCATGAAAAACATTTAGTACATTTAATTTCTGGAACCACATATTTGAAATAACCTTCTCGGAATCACATTTTTGAAATTAAGCAAGTTTGTAGAACTAAGAGGTCTTTTGAATTTACCTTGTTTAACTTTGTTAAACATTACCATATTTAAAAGTTACAAAGGAATTTTTTAAAATATAAAATTCACCCACTCTTGTATATTTAGCATGTACATCATTATTCTGATACTATAATCAGTATCATTTAGATCCTACAATTGTAATCATAGAAAATATCTAAAATACTTTTATTGCCATATAATTTTTCTTCCTCAAGTTTATCATTGTTCTATATTTTCCGTAGGATATTTTTACTATTGTTTACAAACTATTATTGCTATCAAGTTTGTGTGCAATGATTTTTTTCTTTAAGATGACAGGAATGAATGTTGGTTCAATTGAAAATCTTAATCCTACTAGACCACCTGTTTTTTTGGGAATGATTATGAATATTGGAGACATCGTATGAAGACTTTTGTTATCAATACTGGAGTAGGACACTTTGTTATGCTTAATAGAGATTACAAGATTCCTGATAAGGAAGTCAAAACTTATACTAATCAGGATAAGTCGGAATATCAACATAACTATAAGGTACGGAATACATTATTGTGTTTCATGACCAAGAATATATTTAGCTAGATTTCTTCTTATGAAGATTCAAATTGTATTTGGAAGAAGTTTGAAGTTACTCATTTTGGTACTTCCAAAGTTATTTAAACTATAAAAGATATTCTTAGAGCTGAGTATCATGGATTTATCTTTCCTTATGAAGAACCTATATATAATGTACTACAGAGATTTATGACTATTTTCAATAGCTTTCAATACATGGGTGAAAATGGTTTGGATGGTGAGGCACTTGTAGACAAGATTATAGACCTCATGCCTTATGAGTGGGAATCCAAGAGAACAACTATTGATGAAAATAGGAAAGTTTCACAGATCACTCTTGATGAGCTTTTTGGAAATGTTCTTTCAACATGAGACTAGAATTAAGGGAGATTCTGACAATATTATGAAAAATAATGGGAATGAAAGTGTTGCTGTTATAGCTACTTCAAATCATATAAAAGATAAGACTCCTAGGAGAGTTACAGGATCGAAGTCTAAGAAGGTTACTATTTTATCTAAATCACATGAAAGTTAACATTTTGAGAATGAACTAGCTAATCTTTCTCAAAGGATTAACAAGATATTTGGGAAGAAATACCTTCATTATAGATATGAGAATAAATAATGAAACGATAAGAATGACTCTGAAGTCACATGTTATGAATGAAAAAGTGCTGGACATATGAGGTCAGATTGTCTTATGCTTAAGAGAAAAGATAGAAAGGAAAATAATTTGGAGAGGAATAGAATGAATTACTTAAAAGATAAATCTAAGAATGTTTTGAAAGATAATGGCACATGTAGTGTCAGGGGTGGAGACTCTTCTGATGAATCACCAGATTACGAATCTTATGGACAGAAGAATCTTGGTTTACCTTCCTATTTACCTATTGAAAATCAATGTTTAATAGCAAATATACAAAATTCTGAATCCAAAAACAATGTATCCTTGAATGATAATTATAGTAATTGTAAATATTATGAATCCTCGGATGAAGAATATTTTTCTGATAAAGATAATACTTTACATAACTATGAAGTTGTTTCTAGGTTTTCCAAGCATTTTGAGACTTAAAATTCTAAAGTCATAAAAAATAATGATTAGGAAAATTCATGGATTTATATTCTTACTAATTAATTATCATATATTTCTAAATACCTTGAAAAGAATACCCATGATTTTGACCGTATTTCTAAAAATCATGGGGATGTAATTCTGAGAAGGATAAACACTCTAAGGATCTAGAAAAAGTAATTTCTATGAAATTTTTTCGATCCTAACTCTAGTGCTAAAGCTAATGTTTTGGAATATATAAACATAGTTATGAGACTAAAGTCAGAGATTTTTTCCTTGAGGAATTTTTTTTCAAACGTTACCTTATGTAAGGAAAACTTTGATATGATGTATTCTCAAATTCGACCTCTAAGGAATAATTCTGGATGTGGTTATACTAGTTCATAACTGATTTTTAGTAACAATTATTTTGTTCCTCAATGTGCTTCTTTCGGCACTAAGTGTCAATGTTGTGGGAATTGGGAAAAATATGTTCCTTAAACAAAAGTCAGTCTTTAGATTTTATAAATCTTATTTTTCTAAGAAAATGTGGATTCCTAAAAGTTTGCTTTATGATGTTTCCGGATCGAAGAAAGTTTGGATTCCAAAATTCTAACACTTTTATTTGTAGGAAAATAATTAAATTCCCAACAACAATACTTGGTAAATGGATTGTTCATGTTCCTGACATATGAATGGTAACAAAAACTTGTTTGAAAATATTATTGTAACAAAATGAGGAAGAGTATCTTTTGGAGATAATTCTAAGGGAAAAATTATTGGTATAGGTAACATTGTTATTCTTGGAAAAAATTGATTTAAAATCTATTATTTTTAAAGGGTCTTTAGAACAAACTCATTAGCATATTTCAATTATGTGTTTAAGGTTACCTTGTGAATTTTAGGAATGACAAGTTCTTAGTACACAATTCCAAGGAAGAGTTTATTTTTTCTACCTATAGGAAAAAGAATGTTTACACATTAAACATAGAAGAACATATGAGCCAAGACCTACCCTGTCATAGTGCAATGGAAGATCATTTTTGGTTTTGGCATAGAAGGTTAGGAAACTGTAACCATAGGCACCTGTGGAAACTCTCTAAGAAAAGACTATTTAAGAATCTACAAGAGCATAGATTTGTTTCTTCAAAAGTCTGAAATCCTTGTCAATATGGAAAGAAACATAAATTATGTTTTAAATCAGTTGGTGAAGTCTCAACCAATGATGTGTTACAGTTAGTGCATATGGATATTATTGGTCCAACACAAACTAAAAGCATTGGAAGAAAATATTATGTATTTTTTTAGTTGCTGATTACACAAGATTTATGTGGGTCTATTTTCTAGCAAAGAAATTAGAAGATTTGTCTTATTTCAAAATATTTAGAGCCCATGTTAAAAAAGAGAAAAACCTTAATTTGATAACTATTCATTGTTATCATGGAGGAGAATTTCAAAAATCCATTTTTTGAAACCTTTTGTATTAGAAAAGGAATTACTCATAACTCCTCAGCACCAATAAAACCTCAACAAAATTTTGTTGTGGAATGAAGAAATAAAATTATTCAAGATATAAAAAGAACCATGTTGAGTGAATATTTTTTAGCCAAGCATTTTTGGGTTGAAGATGTAAGAACATATTTTTATACTATAAATTATGTTTTTATTTGACCATTTCATAATAAAACTCCTTATGAGTTATGTAATGGTAGAAAACCTAGAATTTCTGACTTCAAGGTTTTTGGATGCAAGGTATTCAATCTGAATACTAGAGATAGTCTACAATAATTCTCATGAAAATATGATGTAGAAATTTTCTTAGGCTACTCTCCAAGTTCTATGTCTTATAAAGTTTTCAATAAAATTACATGTACTATTGAAGAATATGTACATTTAAAATTTTATGAAACTAATCCTTTTATTTTTAAATAACCCAAACCTATAAATTCGAATTTGTTTTTAAAAACTGATTGTAAACCCTTGTTAAAATATCAATCAGATAAGGAAAATTTTCAAGAAGATATTTATGAAACATTTACCCCAGAAGATTTCCTACCCTAACATTGATAAACTGGATTTACAAAACCCAAATTAGTTGTTTCTAAAAAATCATCCCAAGGATAGTATCATTGGTGATTTAAATCAACCTGTATGGACTAGAGGTTCCTTAGGAAATGAATTTGAACATCTAGAATTCCTTTCTCAGTAAGAACCAAAAAGCACTAATGAAGCTTTATGTGATGATGATTGGATAAAGGCTTTGCAATATAAGCTAAATGAATTCGAAAAGAATAATGTCTGGACCTTGGTTGAAAGACGTAAGGAAACTTCTGTTATTGGTGTAAATTGGGTCTTCATAAATAAATGTGATGAAAATGGAATCATAGTAAGAAATAAAGCTATATTGGTTATTAAAGGCTATAATCAACAAGAAGAAATAAACTATGAAGAAACCTATGCTCCAGTAGCTAGACTTGAATCTATTCATATTCTACTTACTTTTGCAGCATTATTCAATTTCAAACATTTTCAAATGAATGTTAAATGTACTTTCCTTAATGGTTTTGGTCAAGAGGATGTTTTTGTGGAACTAACTCCTGGATTTGAAGATTCAAAACATACCGAAAATGTTTCAATCTTACAAAATATTTTTATGGACTTAAGCAAGAACCTCGACCATGGTATGATAAACTTTTAGGATTTTTGCTTCAAAATAATTATGTTAAAGGAAATTTTAATCCAACCTTTTTTATAAAGATATATAAAAAACATATTTTTATTGATCAAATTTATGTTGATGACATTATATTTGGTTAAACTCAACAATCATTAACAAATTACTTTGAGGATCTAATGAAATCTGAGTTTGAAATGAGTATGATGGATGAGTTAACATTTTTCCATTGTTTTCAAATTTCTTAAAAACCAAATGGAATCTATATATCCAAAAATAATTATATTAAATATCTTCTTAAAACATATTGATATGACATCACTAAAAGTATAAGTACCCCCATTGGTACCTCAAATTAACTTGATCTTGATGAATCTAGGAAACCAGTAGATCAAACAGCTTTTAGAGGTATGATAGGAAGTCTACATTACATGAAACCTAGTTTTCCAGACCTAATATTTTAAGTATGATTATTTGGAAATATCAATCCAATCCAAAGGAATCTCATTTGAAGGTAGTGACAAGGATATTTCTCTACTTAAAGTGATCCATGGATCTAGGACACTCTTACACTTTTGGAAAAGATATTGTTTAAAAAGGTTTTTAGAATGCTGACTTTGGTGGATGTATAATGGATATAAAAATTACATCTGGAAATTTTCATTTATTACGGGATTCATAAGTTTAATATTTATGCAAAAAGAAACTCTCAGTAGCACTTTCCATTGCTGAGGCTGGATATGTAGTAGCTGAATTTTGTTTGTGCGAAAGTGTTATTAATGCAACACACACTCACAGACAATGGTATGAGTTTTATCAAAAATATGAATTTTGAGTTATAATACTACTGCTATTGCCTTATGTAATAATCTTTCAAATAACTCTATTTCAAAACACATAGATATTAGGCATCACTTTCTTAGGAATCACACACCAAAATGAGATAATGTTCTTTAATTTACTAGAAAAAAAGATCAACTTGCTGATATTTTCACAAAATCTATACCCTACGATAGATTTGAAGACATTAAAAAGATTTTAGGAATGATAACTATAAGCTAATATTCCGTATTATCTTCTTGTTGAAACCTATCTCATTATAGTAAGAAATTTTTTTCATAGGTGGAGTACATATTCTTGGTAGTTAGTTCAAAAAAATATCTTAATTAAAATTTTCGTAGTCAGATATTTTTATTTAAATTTTAGTAATGAAAATTTTCAAAGTCCACTTTTTTAAATTTTTTTCTAAAGAAAATTTTCATTCTCATATTTTTAAATATATTTCTTAATGGAAATTTTTGTCATCAGATATTTTAAATTGTTGGTAATGAAAATTTTCGTAGTCAGATTGCTAATTTTTTCATAATGAAATTTTTCATAGACTAATTTTTTTTCGTATTCAAAATTTTTGTAATGATGATTCTCGTTCGTAAAATTTTCATAACAGAATTTTCATACTAAAAAGATTCCTTATCTAAAATTTTGGAATCTAATGTTCTTAAAGAAAATTTTCCTCATTACGAATAATCTTCCTAGAAGTCCGAAAGGTATGTTTTCTTTCTTAAATTTTCATAATCATCTATTACTTGTTGGTATTTTCATCTATTTGTAAACTTTTGTATTAACTTATTCTTAAATCTGAATGTTTTTCTTAAAAAACCACAATGATCAGATTGAATCAAAATTTCCTTCTAGCAAGCATCTAAACCGTAAAATCTGATTAAATGTTTTTCCAACCGTTGGATTGCATATGGAAGTTGAACTGTCACCTCAAACATCTTTATAAAGGACCCCTTATGGTTGTCTAACATTGAAACTCAATCCTTCGTTTGACAAATCTCTGCCCTCAAACATATGCATGTTTCGAACTTCTCAGATCTTTCTTACATATGAATGTTTGTTGAAGTCTCCTCTCATAAAGATATGTCAAATGTCACACCTATCTCTAAATGGCAGATATACAGAGAAAGGATAGTTGATCCAATTTTTTTCACAAAGTATGATTCTATTATCTCGAAGAATATAAAGTTGAATGGGTGGGAAAATGTTTTCCTTTCAAAACAAAAATCTCAAGATTTAGTATATCTGGAATTGTTAATAGAATTCTAGGAGTCAGTAACTTTCTTCAAGGAAGGAGATAAGAGAATGATTTATTTCATGTGTTATTGAAATACATATTCACTTTCTTACACCAAGGCTGCAAGCACGACTGGTATTCTTTATAAAGGGGAAGCTGAGTTTTGTTCCCATAAGCTACCTGATTTTCAAGGAAGTTTTATTAATGAAAAATCCATGGATTTTCTTAGCCTTTCAGAGGTAAAGACTCGAAAGATTCTTCACCTGTCTACAAATTTTCAGATTCTGTAATTTTGAGTTCAAGGATTCATAAAACCGAGGAAAGGAGACAAGGATACATTGAAGAAAATTGATATGTACATTCTAGAAATCTTGGTAAACCAAAAAAATATTGTCATGGTTAAGAACATTTGGTGATGATTGAGAATATAAATAATGAAAATATAATGGCTCGGATTATTATGTATCCATCCATTCATTCAAAGATGATTGTTTGGTGTTTATAATCCTTCGAAATCCCTTGTAAGTGTATGTCAAGAAATTTTAAAGGAATGTTGTTGAGTTATGATAGTCTGATAAGGTTGAAAGTTGGATTTTCTAAAGAATCTGAAAAATTTATGATTTTCATGATGAGGCAGAATCCTTATAGAAAAAAATTAGTTGAGACATCTAAAAACGGTGGAAGGAAGACGAAACTGAAGGAAATAGAATAGAAGGAAAACCCCCCAATGGATAAGGAAACCCAATCCACACCACAGAATCCAAAGAAACAAAAATCCTATCCAGATTATGTTGTATCAATGTTAATAGAAGACAAGATAAATCAAAAATAAGGGGAGCCTAGGTTGGGATTGGAACCTACTAAAGAAAAAAAATTTAAACAAAAGGCAGCAGAAGAGCTTGAAAACAAATAGAAATAGAATAAACACTAGAAAATGATTTTCGAGGCTCGCATAGTAAAATAAATTCTGAATGTTGTTGAGAATGCTTCCAAGAATATTCCAGTACCAGAATCATTTTTGTTTGAACTATTACCTTAAACTCCAAGAAAGATGTTTTAAATTTAGGAAAAACAACAAGAAGAAGTTTTCCAACAAGAAGGAGTTTTTGAAGTAGAATAAGTAGAAGAATGGGAATAAGAATGCAGTGGTGATACCAAAGATTAGATAATGAAAGTTGAGTTGTTTTAGGAGAAGGAAATCCCTTCTGAAAATTATCATTACAAACCTCTGAAAATGAATCATCAAATCTTGCTACTCTTGGGAAGGATGAAGAAAAGGCTGAAGACGAAGTACATAAACCATTTGAAGAAGAAAGAATCAATAATGCTTTTATTCACCCCTAGATGATGAGGCATGAGCTGAAAATGATGAAAATGATGAAGACAAAATCCTTTAGCTGTTGGATAGTGAACACAAATCACCTGATCAAGAGGATGTCATTCTAAAGGATGATAAGGTAAAACAGGTAGTAGTTGATACACCAACCAAGGCTGTGGTAATGAAGAAAGATGTTGGTGGTTCTTAAATGTGGAAATATATTGAGTTAGAAAAAGAAACCTCACCATGAAAAATCCCTAATTTGGAATCGTCCTCCATTGGACATGATTTTGTAGTCTAGTATTTAATGAATATTGTTGGGACTATAAAAATATATCCCAATATAGATTCATGATGCCAAATGCTTCATCATTCCTTGAATCAGAAATAGGATTCAGTATCCATGGTGATGGATAAGTTTTTCAAACTCAAGGAAGACTTCAAGACTTATCTTAATAGCTACGAAGCTCATTAAAGATCATGTAAAAAGTTGAAAATCTGGTCTAGGAAGATAGTTGAAGAGATGAGAATTCATGATGAGTTCCAGGAACTGTCAAGGATTCATTTGACAACGAATATGTGAAGATCAAGGATCTGACAAATTGTTTTGAGAAAAAGCTAACTCTGGAACAGAAATCTCGAATGCAAGAAGTGAAATATCTGAATGGAATGTTCTATTCAGTTTCTTAGAGTTGGAAGAGTGAAAGAGATCATAGATTCGAACATGAGGAAAATTTTTCTAAGAATGAAGAATTTATAAAGGGGAATGTAGAATCTCTTAAGGCTCAGGAAAAAAAATTGAAGACTCAGTGAAGAAAACATAATATTAGGATCTACTTCTCAAATGAGCAAAAGAGGATCACAAGGAACTCAAGAAGTTCAAAAACATAGTGAAGAACTTGATGCAGAAAGAGAAGGAAGGATAATCATGTTCAATTCCAATCATTTGTTGTATTTATTACTTGTATAAATTTTTCCAATCCGAATAAAATTTTTGGTCACATGTCTTTTGGTTTTATAGTACTAATAATTTAGGTACCATATTTCTTTTTCCATTGACTTTAATCTTTTTTGAAAACAACAAAGGGGAAGAATGGAATTGTAAAAAAGAATACAAAGTAAAAAAATTAATTTCCAATGTAAGGGGAAGTTCGTCTAATGGGGAGTTCTTATCCAATAATATTTTTTTATGAAATAAAATTCTATGTCCCAATCCATAAATATAAAATTTGATCCTTAGTGTATCCAAAGCCAAAGGGGAGTAAGTCATATTCATCAATTCACATGTGTTAAGGGAGATATGTTTTATTTTCAATGTCCAGGAAAATATTCTCTAAGTCCTTATATTCTTCTTCATAATGAGTTTTGTGCATTCTAAAAGGGGGATATTATAGAGTCAATATGGTTTCCTTATAAATTTTCAATTCCTTCATGTTTTGAAAATCAGAGCACTCTATCTTAAGGAAAATTTATTTTCCCCATTGTTTTATCTTATTAACGAAAATTTTCCTTCCACAAGGAAAATTTATCCATAACATGCTTGGATTTTTCATATCATATTTTCTATAAACATAACTCAATTTATTTATATGTATATAATTAGGTTTCATATCTAAAACCTCAGAATCTTATAAATACTTAGATATGGAGTATTATGTTTTATGGATCCGGATTCATGTTCTCAATTCTCGTAATTCAGACTCTGAGAATTTTGAGTTCAGGTTCCGAGTTCTTTGAATTTAGATTCTGAACATTCTGTGTTCAGGTTCTAACTTCTCTAAATTAGAACTCTGAACATTTTGAGTTCCAGTACCGAATTCTCTGAATTCAGACTCCTAACATTCTATGTTCTGGTTCCGAATTCTCTAAATTCAGAATCCAAACATTCTGAGTTCAGGTTCCGAATTCTCTGAATTTAGACTCCGAACATTCTGAATTTATACTCCAAATTATTATGAATTCGATATCTGAATTCCCTTGAAATTAAGACTCCATAATTATATAGAATTGAGGTTGAAAATTCATTGGAAACTAGAATTTAAATATTCATATATTGTAGACTTGAATGGTTTTTTGGGTAGACTCTGAACATTTATTTTTACTTACATTCCAAAAAATGGTTTTGGATATGTTTCCATTTTTTATTAATCATGATTTAGATATAAAAGGATGTCGTGTATTTAGTTACTAACTAATCTTTGTTTCAGTGACACGAGTATAGTTCCCACCGAAATTAAAGGAAAAATATGACTGTTGGAGGAGGGAGCCGACCATTGAATCTGTACCTACAAATAGGAGCCCATTTGAAAGAGCTCATAACATTAAATAACATTTATGACTATTTGAGAAATCTAGAGATTACATGCTGAAGTGATTTCTAGGGAGAGACTCTCCTGCATAGTTCATACTGAACCTCTTGTTTAGAATTGCTTAGTGTGACTCCAAATGTTGCTGAGTACATTCGAGTGCTTCCGAGGATAGGAAGACATAGGTTCCGACTAACATTAGTTCGAGGGCTTGTGGGGGTAGCAAGATAGACTTCGATATTCATATTGAGGGCTTACCCTGGTGTGGGTAAGACATAATTTCTTGAATGTATAAATAAAGGGACCTTTATCGAAGGTAGTTGGATACCCTACTCTTTGGGTTAAATGATTTACTACTTGTTACTTGTAATTTTTTCATGTTTTCACTGCATTTTGATTGTTAAGGAATGTATAACTATATTATACTTACTTGTAAGTGTATACTATGATTAATGAGATTATATATGCTTTATGGAAGAATAGTTTTCATTTTAAACTTTTCTTATGTTTTATATTCATAATCACATTTCCTGAATTGCATTCTCAGAATCACATTTCCGGAATCGAGAATGTTTGTAGAACTAAGAGGTCTTGTGAATTTACCTTGTTTAATTTTGTTAAAAATTTCCATCATTAAAATTTCCAAAGGAGTTTTTTTAAAGTATACATTTCACCCCACCCCCTCTAGAATATTGAGTATCTACATCATTTTTCTGATACTGCAATCAGTATCATTTCGTTCCAAAGAGATGATTTGAGAGTTCATAGGTAGGTGAGCTGATGGATACCTTAACTGGTTCACCTGTGGAAGCCAAGAAATGGAGCTGATGATGAGGAGGCTGATTGCAGTGTTGTGGTTACGGTTTGAGAATGATCAGGAGACCTTGAAAAATATGAGTTGTTCAAGGATTGGTTAAAGGGGATCGAATGTTTACGAGTGTAATTGTAGAGATCAGATTCAAGTAATGATATCATGTGAAGGGGATTCGATTGGTCGAGCAACAAATGAATATATTACTGCTAAATTTGGATCCTTTTGTAGATCATTTCATTGTAGGTGTATATTATGTTTTGGAAATCCTATTCTCCTTCTAGGGTCACTGTTTTGGGCTTAAAAGTAAAATTTTTATTCGATATAGATTTTATATGTCTTTGTTTGACACTATTATGAAATTAATACTTTAATGAATTTAATGACGATTGTCTTAAAAAATTCTATCGTCATCAGTGGTCATTTCATTTATCTAGTTTGTTTAAAAAAATTAACTGTAGAATTTTTTTCATATCCATATTATGTTTTTCATATATCAAAATAAAAATTTCATTAATTGGGGTTATTTTCCTACTTCAAATTTTTCATCCTCTGTTATTCTCAACATTGACATTTGATGTCTCTCTACTCGTTTATTTCAATTACGGATCAATCAAAACCTTTCTTTCTTGACTTATAATCACATTTATCGATCAAATGTTTTAATAATTATAATTTAATTATCAATATATCATCTCTCTCTCTAAGAATTAAAAAGTATACGTACAATTTCCACAATGGATGTTTTGGTTATCTACTTATTATAACATCTCTATAATATTCAATCATTCCAATTGTTATTTTTCTGAGTTATATATATGTATATGTTCAGACATGATTGGGGGTATCTTTCCGTCAATATTTTTATTTAGTGTGTTCTTAGTGAGGACTTGAATGGTTGGAAAAGCGGTTAATCGAGGTACATAGAAGCTTTTTCATTAGATTAATTTTTTATTATTTCTAGATCCCTAGGGGTAAGAGTGAATTAGTTTTCAAATATTGAAGGAGAAGAAATATAGGTGTGGGATTTTAATTTCTTTTAAGAAATTTTTATTAAAAATATTATACCATGAAAATTATATTTCATATGAATTTCAATAATTATTTCAAATTAATTATTTATTGAAATTACTTTATAAAAGTGATTATTTATACACTATAAAATGATTTATATTTTTTAAAAAATTACCATAATATGTATATATATGTCGGAATTTCATTCTGTAAATGAAATTAATTTTCAAATCATTTTTTTATTTTTTTTATTTAAAAAATGAATATCTTTTTATTTTTAGATTTTAATATAATGAGTTTATATTTTGGTATGAGAAAAATTAATTTTTCAGAATATTTATTTCTAACTATGTTTTATCAAGCGATCAATTTTATTTTTTATTAAAATTATATAATTTTTATATCTTGTTTACATGTGAGGAAAAATCAAATTTCAAAAAATATGATTCTTTTATTACTATAAAGGAAATAATTATTTTTCATAAAAATATTATCATTTTAAGGATATTAGTTTTTTGAAATTGTTTTTTAATATTAGTTTATTTTTATATATATGGGTTTTATTTTGACTCTAATAACATTTATAAAAATAATTAATTAAATATATAAAATATTTATATTATTTTTATAATTTAAATTTTTAAAATTGGACTTATATCAAGAAGAAATCATTTCATGCATTTTCTCAAATTTAAATTCTAAAGGGTTATAATTTTTTAATAATATTATATAATTATTTTTCATATAAGAAAATTTATTATTTTATTCTATTAAAATAAATTATAGCTATTATGATATGAAAAAATTTATATTTATTATTTAGTGTAATTTTAAAATAATAAAAAACATTTATATTATGTGCATGTACATGCACATCATTGAATTTCAATCATATTATGAGACATGGCCACTATTTATAACTTGCGAAAAAATCCAGTATATACTATTTAATTTTGATGAAGTATTTGATTTATGTAAATATTCCAATAATAAATTATTCCTTTATAGGAAACTACTTTTCAAATGGATTATATGATTTTAAAGAATGAAATTAAATCACATCAGTGTTATCTATTCTTTCATTGGAAATATATAGATTTATGCAATATATAAAAGTGTTGATATATAGTTCATGTAATCAATAATTGTTATCAAAGGAAAGTATATATATATATATATATATTTACATATAAATGATTGAAATTATCCTTTCATGTGATTTTAATGTAAAAAATCTAATGTTTGTATTTAAGTATAAATATATATTTAAATATTAAAATGTTTTACTAAAATTATACACTGGAACATTATAACTATTATATGGAATTAGGGAGTAAACCCATCCATCAGAATTTGTGTTACCCCAATACAGCCTACATTGTTTTATGTGGCCCCAAATTTTTTTCAGAAGATTGCATCATATTTTTTGAAAAATATAGAGATATTTATCTTATATAAATTTGGGATCAAAAGTCATTTTAATGTGATGTATTATTTTCGAGGAATAGTTATCTTCAACAATATTTTCAAAATTTATTTCTAATAATATATTTTGAATTCATTATCAAAATAAGGTCCCCATGTATTTTATAATGTTATTTTAAAAGGATATTTCTTAAAATTTTGTTCTCTAAATTTAAAACCCCATACTAGGAAATTTTATACTAATAACTTGTTGAATTTTTTTATCATGTTATTGAGAAATTTTAAGGCAATTATCATTTCTTATGGTGTTAAATCATCTGAACTAATTGTTTTCATTTTATAAAACTCTGATAAATTGTAATATGTTTTCTAATTCTCCCTAAATTAGTTTGAAAAATATCCTCATTTTCATATATACACATTGTAATTTTTAGTTATTTTTCATGAAAAAAATTACACAATATTTTTTAGTATGAAATTCGAATGCATTAGTTAAGTTCTTCACATTTGGTTTTAGAAGAAAGATATTGAAAACATTAGAGATTAGATGTTGTATTTTATGGAAAAACAATTATATTCAGAATACTGAAGAGCATCAACTGTGAGATTTGTTCGAGGCTCATTTATTGATGATCTAGAGACCTCTACATCGATGATTAGTTTGAGGCTCATTTATTGATGATCAAATGCTGAAGAGCATCGACTGTGAGATTTGAGTCATAAAGGGGTATTGTGAGAAGGGGGTTTGACCTCTTAGGCTACAGATGAATATAATACTGCTGATGATGGGTTTTTTATATACCTCTTTATGTTAGGTCAAAGTTAACTATTAGGAATTTGATTCTCCTTTTAGGGTTTATCTTTTAGTCCTACTAGTAAATTTTTTGTTCAATTGATATGTGTTTTCCATTATTTGACACACAGGTGAAATTAATGCTTGAATTAATTTGATGACGATTGTTTTCAAAACCATTTCCTGATAACAGTGGTCCTATTATTGATATAGTTTGCTTAAATAATCCACCTGTTAATTGTTGTTTTCATATCCATATTTTTTCTTCCACATATTAGTAGACAATTTTTATTAGTTGAACTTCTTGGCATATAGATAAATTTTCTTTCACTTTGTTTTAAACATTGATAATTTGTATCTCTCTTCATATCTATATTGATTATATATCAATAGAGATATGTATTTTTTTATTTCATATCACATGCGTCTATCAACTATTAAATATTAATTCCTTAATTATTAGTATGTAATCTTTCTCTTCTTGTCGGACACCTGAGCCACAAATATTTTCTTCGGCTATTTTATCATCTATTTTCTACCAAAGGTCAATTAAACTGAATATAGAATCTAGTTTTTTTTCATAAATGTATATATGTATATATATATATATATATATATATATATATGAACGGAGAGGATGTGGGTGTATGTCCATCTATTTTTTTGAGTTTGTTCTTGGTGATGAGTAAAAATGTAGGAAAATAGAGTAATTTATGTAGGTAAAAACCCCTTTATTCCATTATTTATTAATTATTTCCATGGGGGAAAATTATAATTGTAGTTTGAATATAATTGGAGAGGAAAACCAAGTAAAGGATTTATTTTAATATAGACAATTGATATCCGGTGAATTTTATAATGAATATTCAATTTGATTTGAATTATAATAATTATTTGCGATTAATTAAATATTCAAATTACTTTATAACAAGTTATTATTTATGTACTATGAAAAGACATATATTTTTGAAAACCAACTAAAATAATAAGTATATATATGTTTGAATATAATTTTTGAAGAAAATTTATTTTTTAAAAAAAATTGTTATTTATTTCAAAATTGAACATAGTTTTTAGTCATCGATATTATTTTTACCTATTTATATTTGAGTAAGGGATAATTTTTTTAGAATATTTATTTTAATTTTTTTTCAATGGATAATTTTTATTTATAAATTATATTTATATAATTAATGTTTTATAATACCCTTCTATCAAAAATGATCTTTTCAAATATTTTATATTTTATTATCACATTTTATATATTTAGTTTTCAAAGAAATATATATCATTTAGATGATAATCAAATTGTAATATTATTTTTTAAAATTTATTTATACATATATTAATGGGTTTTATATATAACCTTATTTAATTAAAAGAAATTATTCATTCATTTTATAAAACCTTTTCTATTATTTTGTTAATTTATATTTCTAAAATAATACTTGTAATAATAAAAAATATTTTCATTTTACTGTTCAACTTTTATTTTAGAAGGGGATTTAATTTTAGAAAAATCTATATGTTTATATTTATAATAAGAAA
Organism: Viscum album; assembly: GCA_963277665.1. Taxonomy (NCBI): domain Eukaryota; kingdom Viridiplantae; phylum Streptophyta; class Magnoliopsida; order Santalales; family Viscaceae; genus Viscum; species Viscum album. The sequence continues at coordinate 120,413,134 of OY728128.1, forward strand.
AGATATTATTTTCTATCATTGGAATGAATATATGTTATTATGATATGATATGACGTTATTTTAATTATTTAATGTATGATTTAATCAATAAGAAACTATCATTTTATGTGTGGAAGTATATGCACAACCGTGAATGTCATTCATATTTTGAGATGTGAACACTGTATATAAAATGTGACACTTCATGCATGCCTAGATTAATATTAATGAAGTCTTTTTTTAATGTACATATACATTTAATAAATAATTCGTTTATTAGAAAATACTTTTGAATTCAATTTTTTGAGTTTAATGAATGATAATTTAATACCTGAATATTAAATAGAATTTTTTTTCATATTCTCTATATTTATGCAATATCAAAAAGTTATTAGATTCAGTTAGACCAATCGAGTAGAAGTAATCTTCCGAAAATGTATATATTTTTTATATTTCTATATATAAAATAGTTAGTAATTATGTTTTCTAGATTATTTTAATATTAAAAACTCTAATGTATGTATATATATATAAATCAATGATACAAATGTTTAATTATAATTAAGAACTTTAGTATTGGAAATATAGTAGAGAATTAAGGAGTGAACCCATCCCTTCGAATGTTGGTAGCCACAAGGCAGCATTCAACGTTTAAAGTGGCCCCAATGTATTTTTCAAAATCGTTCCTATTTTTTCCAAAAAATTAAAATTGTAATTTTTTTAAATAAATTTATACTCATAAGTATTTCGAATGAGTTATAGTGTCTTCATGGTCTAAATAATTTCAGAAAAATTTTCAATTTATTTCTAATTGTATTTTTTGAATGTATTATTAAAACAATGTCCCAATGTATATATTAGGACCTATTTTAAAAAATGATTTTGTAAAAGGATGTTCATTGATTTTAAAATCGCTTAATGGGATATTTTACGCACAACCCTTATTAAATATGTTTTAAAGGTTCTTTTGAAGATCATAAAAGGATATCTTTACTTATGGTGTTAGCACATGTGATGCAAATTGTTTTATTTTCCTATAAATCTCATTAATTGTATGTTTTTTTCCTAATTCTCCAAAACCAAGTAAAAAAATTTTCCTCATTTTTATAAATATCTGGTGTGATATTTTGTTTTCAAAAAAAAATTCACTGCAATTTTATTGTTGATCTTGAAAGCACATGTTTGAGAATTGAAAAAAAAACAACTCCTCATTCATTGGAAATCACTATTCATGTCTCTCCTACTAGCTCCATACACACATATTATATTTATATAATAACCAACATTATTGTGGTATCCTCATTGGGATTCTGCCTATTTAGTACTCTATTAAGACATCCAAATAATGCTTGACCATGCAATAGGAATTTGTATGAAACCCATTGATCATGTAATCTCTTTAGAAAAGGATTATATCATGAAATAACCATTAATTATTAGGGACCATATGATAATTTTGATTTTTTACTCCCTTTATTACAAGGGAACCTATCTTGAGGATACTAGTCAGACATCCAATAGAAAAATATGCCCATCCAGACTGTCAATTTTTTGTGTTTGTCGCCCTAGTCCACTCCATGATCCATTCATTACTTGGCCTCCACCAATGATGTAAACCATATACATGATCCCAATAAGTAGGCAATTCTAATGAATCTTTTCCTAGGATAGTTATTTGTTATTTGGACCACCTCCTCAATATAATCCCCAATAAGCTCACCTTAACAAAATGCCCTGATGGTGCCTACATCTTTGGGTAACATTGGTGTCGATTTATCTCAATCACATGATATAAAAAAAGATTCAAATTTCCCAGAAAAATTATCATGGGTATTTATAATCAGTATTTTCATTCATCTATCCTTTTACAAACATTTATTAGTAGGGATAGACACATATTTTGTCCTAACACTTTAGTGAAATCACCTATCAAACACTCATTAATGATAAAATCCCAATGTTTTGTTAATGTCCTGCAATCAAATGGGTAGATCACATATAAGACCCAACCCATATGGATAGATACATATTCCATAAAAAACCTTCCTCCATGGTATATATACACAAAGATCCATCATATCCTCAATGGGAAAAATTCATTGTGGGTTTTCCTCAAATAAAGGGAAATAGTCCTGATAGGTCCGTTATTTCCCTATATATTGTTTTCCCTAGGATTTGACTTTTCCATATCGCGTATATTTACCATAAAATAGAATGAAACTGAAAGGTATCATCAAGAATAAATCCCAAACCCACATCTAATATAATTTCATCAATAATTCCTAGATTCATGACCATAATCATTAGGGAATATATCCTTACAAAGAAATGTTAAAATAAATTAACCAGTCCAATCACATGACCTTAAACTGTTCAATCAGAACTACATGGGGTATTATTATTATTCATAAAATATACAAAGGAAAACAATTTTAAATTCATTGTAAACAAAAAATTTATCCTTATTTCATTACTATAAAATCCATTATAAAAAAATTAAATGTTACCAAACTATACTGGTTTTAATTTCCATTACAGGGAATGTAGGAATACAAAATCACAGGTCAAATCATAACACCAAAACACTAACCACTGACATGGAAGGAAATAAATTATGTAGAAGAATGTTGTGTTGTATTAAACCATAATTTAATCCCAATGTAAATGAAATATAGAGAACTTCTAATACATAGATATGGTATCCTTGATTTTTGGTCTCAAAAAAATTAGTTACACTTTGGTACAGGACCCACACTATGGTTAAGGATAGATTCTTAAACAAGGATTAAATCAATGAGAGTAAACTAGAGTGGGAATTAATTCCCTCTAAAATGGTGATATTGAAAAACACCATGGTTTTAAAAATAAATTGAAATGCATGAATATTTGTTTTATGTAGATATTTTTAACTATCCTTTGAACAAAATAGTTCTTCTTATACGTTTTGAATTTTAGAAAACTGTCATATACCATTGTGATCAGTATGTTATTTAGAGTATAATGAAACCAACATTATTATTTGTGTATATTGACACCCCCTTTTGATTAGTAATATTAATAGTAATATGACCCTAATTAATAGTAAATTGTATTATTATTGTATTTTCTTAAGGTTTAAGAAAATGTAAACTTGATTAATTTATAAAATTGTTAAAAAATTTGTTATATAATTAAAAATGTTATTTTTGAATAAATTATGATTTTATTAAAAAATTAAATTAATGGTTTTTAGAAATTATTTTTAATAAATGATATTCATTTTTGAATTCTTCATGTTGAAAAATGGTTAGGGTGATTTTTTTTGTATTTTTCTGGAATTCTTGAATTTTTTACGATCATTAAAATTCAATAAATTAAGATAAATACTCAATAATGTCCTAATGCAACATAGGTTATCCAATGATGATATAATCCCCCTTTTTTCGACCTCACATGAATATTTTACTATTTTTTCTATATGTATCATGACTATTCATAGTCTTCATAAAAAATATCAAAATAATGTTTTAAATAATTTAAAATCCCTCTTCTCCTCCTCTATAAATACAACCATCATTCCTATATTCCTATCACAACTCCAAAGCCATGATAATAGTATATGTTATTAATAATACCAACCCCATGGATATTCCCCATGTCCTAGAGATTCTAGTCTCACTAAAAGGCTAAAACCGAAGGCCTTAAATATGATCTAAAGGAGAAGAAATCAACATGTAGGAATCATCTTCCATTTTCACATGTTTTTTTTCCAATTAATTTATTTTCTAATACTATATTTCCCTCCACATACCACATATGTATGAAATATCAATAATCTTATATATTCTGTATGTTACCATGTTCCTGTAAAAGGTTCATCATATTCCTTCATACCATCTCCCTATTGTTATAAAATTAAAACACAATCTACGATGGGACGATTTACCAAAATCATGGATGATGTGTTTGAAATATCAATTACATCCATAAAATATGATCATTAGACCCTTTTAACGGTTTAAAACTAATTTTCAGTGTATTTTGTAACCAATTTTATGTTCTGGAATGAGCATCAATGCATGAAATTAAATTATATAATGAAACATGTTCTAGATTATCGAGGAACTGCCAAAAATGATATAAACAAAGACCATTAATGTTTTATAAAATGATCTATCATTATATATGATAAAAATTGAAATATGGAATCATTATATAATATGGAAACATATGAATACCATTCCATTACACTTCTGTAATTTCATTTCCATATGACAAGAAAATCAGATATAAACTGGCCATGGAATTCAAGTAAAGAACGCACCCTAAACATTAGATGGAACAAAATACTGGTAATTAATGGTTGAAATAATGATATTAAATGATTATATAAGGTGTTATAAACATGTATATGTTTCTATAAGATACTAATGAAACTATTTTAACCATTATACATGATTATTAAATGAGATTGAAGTAAGACAAACACGAGGTAAGGGAAATCATAAGCTGATTTCCATTCAATGTGTCAACGTTGTACCTCATTATTTATGTGGTATTAAAAAAAATTATAATGAATTTTTTTTATATTATGTTGTTTTATGTGTATATAGAGTGTATTCACATATTCCTTTTGTTCTGTTGATTCTCATATCAATTATATGTTATTTTTATGTGAAGTTTCATTTAAAATCATCTTTCAAAATTATATTCTACAAAATTCAAGACAATGTTTTATGAAATTATTCATGTTGTATGATAATTTTATGGTTCTTAGGAAATGATTATATTTATTTTTGGGACCTATATCTCCCTTCAATGTATTGTGTATGTTTATATTAGATTTCAGTTGTATGGTTTCTAAAAGTGTAACAGTGATGGTTACAAAAATTGTAAGGTAGGTGTAAGGGTTAAAAATTATATGGTATCTGAGAGGGTTACTAGATTATATATGTAATTATGAAAGATAAATTTATCGTTCTATTTACATTCATTATTTTTTACGTAATCTCTTTTGTACCTCTCGTACCCCTCGTGGTTTAATTTTCATGATCACAATCACTTTCTTATTTATCTAATCTTGTTTTAAGTGTTTTTATTGATAGGCAAAAGGTTGACAAGGAATTGGTCCAAGAAGGACTGAAAGTGGACTGATTTTTAGTCCACCGGCCAACCGGTGGATGACCACCGGCCAGCCGCTGGAGCCTGGGCAGAAGGCTTCCTTCTGTCCCGACCACCGGCCAACCGGTGTCCCACCACCGGCCAGCCGGTGGACCCAGACAGAATAGTGACACCTACTGCCTCAGCACCAGCCAACCGGTGTCCTCCTCACCGGCCAGCCAGTGGTGCCTGAGCCCGATCCCTCTCCCTTTTTCAAAGCACCGGCCAACCGGTGGCCAAGCACCGGTCAGCCGGTGGAGCCAGTCAAACTAGACGTTGGGCTTTGACCGGACTTGTCCACTTGCCTACCAATGGCTCCAAAGGCCTCTCCAACGGCTCCGAAGACCCCCAAAGGCCATTTGAGTGTTCCTCCTCTATAAATAAAGGACTAGGAAGTCTCGGAAATGTACGGATGCCCACGGGAACATTTTTGATCATTTGGCGAACCTCCGGCGCATTCCTCCAAGGAACCCCCAATTGCTCCAACACATTTCCACATCCAAGGAGCAGCACCATAGAAGCTTGTGAGCACTCTTCATCAACTCCAATCAATCCATTGGCGCCCAAGACTTCTCCTCTTACGGTTTTTCATTCTTTATCATTTTTTAGCATCAATTTGGCTTTGTGACTACAAACCCCTCTTTCTCTCATCCTCTTTTTGTTTGGGTTTTCACACCACCTTCAAGGTGTGAAGAGGTTAGTCAAGCCTTCCCTTTAAAAGGCTTGAGTCATAGGTGAGCTAGCCTTCACCTGTAAGAAGGCTAGTGGGTTCTTGCTCAACCATTGAAAGCAAGTGGGTTCTTGCATAACCATTAAAAGCAAGCTGTAATAGGTTCTAGACTAACCTTAAAGTCTAGTGGGTTTCTTTCTAAAACCATTAAAAAGCATGCGGTAGTAAATCTCTCAACGGTTGAGTTGGGAGCGGAGACATAGGCTTAGGTTTAAGCCGAACTCCGTTATCAAGTTGCGTGTCTTGCCTCTTTTATTTCCGCTGCACTTTTACTTTGATTTTAAATTGTTAATTATTTTTTAAAAGGCAATTCACCCCCCCCCCCTCTTGCTATCACTTCTCCACCCAAAAATTGGTATCATAGGAAAAATTTGAGTAATACCCTACCCGGTTTCAAATTCAAGATCCTTTTTTGATGGCTTCAACTTCTTTCACCCCCGAAGGCTATTCTTTGGGTCGTGCTCCATTTTTTGATGGAACCGACTATACCTATTAGAAAACCCGCATGACTACTTTTCTTAGAAGTATAGGTTATCCTATTTATAAAATTGTCATGCATGGTTATTCTCTTTCTTCTCCCGATGAATCCAAATGGACTCAAGCCGATATTAAAAATTTCGAGCTTGATGGCAAAGCAATGAATGCTCTACATTGCAGCCTAGATCGTAATGAATTCAATCGAGTTTCCACATGCACCTCATCACATGAAATCTGGAAACTTTTGGAGGTTACCCATGAGGGGACCAACAAAGTCAAGGATACTGGATTGGATATGTTCAGTCAAGATTTTGAGTCTTTTACCATGCATCCATCTTAAAATATTACTGAAATTTTTACACGTTTTACTTATGTTTGCAATGGGAGAAAGTCCCTTGGTGATGATGTTTCTGCAGAAACGATGGTCAAGAAGATCCTTGGGATCGTACCAAGCTCATGGGCACCGAAAGTCACGGCAATCCAAGAAGCAAAAGACATCAAGAACATGCCGGTCGAAGAGCTCATCGGATCCCTCATGACCTACGAGATCACCATGAGGAGGCAAGCTTAAAAGGAAGGCAAACCGATCAATGTTCCAAAGAACATCGCCTTCAAAGTTCAACAAGAAGAAAGCTCCTCCTCCTCATCGTTGTCCTCTTCAAGCGGCGATTCCGAAATGGAGAATCTTTCCCGCAAAATGCACAAATTCATGAAGAAGCACAAAAAGAAGAAATCCCGCAAGGCTCAACCCAACGAAAAATCCGAGCCCGAGGTAACATGTTACGGGTGTGGAAAAAAAGGCCATTACAAGCCCGATTGTCCACTCAACAAGAAAAGAGCCAAGCAAAAGGAAAAGAAGAAGGCTTTCAAGGCCACATGGAGTGATAGCTCCACATCCTCCTCCTCCTCCTCCTCAAGTAACAACGGTAAAAAATGGCTAATGGCATTTCATGTGGTAACCTCTTCCGACTCCTCATCCACTAGTTCTTCCAAATCTTTTAATCATTTATCTTATGAGGATCTCCAACATGCTAGAGATCAATTGGAGGAAGGTTTTCACGAACATTCTTCCAAATTTGTTGCTTTAAAAAAGAATTTTAAAAAACTTTCTTCCGAAAAGGAACAACTTCTCAAAGAAAAGGAAGAGTTGTCCCTCAATGTCCAAAACCTTCCCGATGTTGATTCTATGGAATCAACAATCAAGGATTTAAAGGAGTCTCTTGCCAAATTCACCCAAGGTGAACAAAATTTGACCACATTGCTAGGTTCCCAATGCGTATCTAGAACCACCCAAGGGCTTGGATATTCCAAGCAAGCTTCCTATTCCCATGCTCCTACTATTTTTGTAAGGGGGAGCTCCCAATATAAATTTTGCAACTATTGAAAAAAACCCTGTCACTTAATCTATGAGTGCAATTGCAAAAATGCCCGGTATGGAAGGCCCAAAACTATTTTCTTTAATGATGAATTTTATAGGAGAAGACCCGCCACTAGACAAGTATGGATTGAAAAATCCCATTTTAGCGAGTCTCACTGGACCAAAATTTGTCTCGGTTCTAAAATCCTCTCCCTGGTGATTTGTTGTTTTTATTTAGGGGGAGTTAGGATTGTTAAAGCCTTTTTGATTTCAATTTAAAAACATTCATTTCAAAATTTTCGATTCAAAACTTTCAAATCAAAATTCTCATTTCAAAATTTTCATTTCAAAACATTCAATTCAAATTTTAAAAATTTCAATTGGTTTAAAATCTCTATCTTGTTATTCAAACTTTTCCCTCAATCAAGTTTTATGCCCCGTGCTATTTTGATAATCACAAAGGGGGAGAAATTCTTGGTTGATTGGGGGAGAAATCTTTCTCTCATGCTTTACTTTACTTTGCTTTATCCTTTAAATCATGCCTTTCATTTCAGTCTTTTACATTGCTTGTTTTGGTGATTGTGATCATCAAAATAGGGGGAGATTGTTGTACCTCTCATACCCCTCGCGGTTTAATTTTCATGATCACAATCACTTTCTTATTTATCTAATCTTGTTTTAAGTGTTTTTATTGATAGGAAAAAGGTTGCCAAGGAATTGGGCCAAGAAGGACTGAAAGTGGACTGATTTTCAGTCCACCGACCAACTGGTGGATGACTACCGGCCAGCCGATGGAGCCTGGGCAGAAGGCTTCCTTCTGTCCAGACCACCGGCCAACCGGTGTCTCACCACCGGCCAGCCGGTGGACCCAGACAGAATAGTGACACCTACTGCCTCAGCACCGGCCAAACGGTTTCCTCCTCACCGGCCAGCCGGTGGTGCCTGAGCCCGAGCCCTCTCCCTTTTTCAAAGCACCGGCCAACCGGTGGCCAAGCACCGGTCAGCCGGTGGAGCCAGTCAAACTAGCCATTGGTCTTTGACCAGACTTTTCTACTTGCCTCCCAACGGCTCCGAAGGCCTCTCCAACAGCTCCGAAGACCCCCAAAGGCCATTTGAGGGTTCCCCCTCTATAAATAAAGGACTAGGAAGCCCCGGAAATGTACGGAAGCCCACGGGAACATTTTTGATCATTTGGCGAACCTCCGGCGCATTCCACCAAGGAACCCCCAATTGCTCCAACACATTTCGACATCCAAGGAGCACCACCATAGAAGCTTGTGAGCGCTCTTCATCAACTCCAATCAATCCATTGGCGCCCAAGACTTCTCCTCTTACGGTTTTTCATTATTTATCATTTTTGAGCATCAATTTGGGTTTGTGCCTACAAACCCCTATTTCTCTCATCCTCTTTTTGTTTGGGTTTTCTCACCACCTTCAAGGTGTGAAGAGGTTAGTCAAGCCTTCCCTTTAAAAGGCTTGAGTCATAGGTGAGCTAGCCTTCACCTGTAAGAAGGCTAGTGGGTTCTTGCTCAACCATTGAAAGCAAGTGGGTTCTTGCATAACCATTAAAAGCATGTTGTAATAGGTTCTAGACTATCCTTAAAGTCTAGTGGGTTTCTTGCTAAAACCATTAAAAAGAAAGCGGTAGTAAATCTCTCAACGGTTGAGTTGGGAGTGGAGATGTAGGCTTGGGTTTAAGCCGAACTCCGTTATCAAGTTGCGTGCTTACCTCTTTTATTTCCGCTGCACATTTACTTTGATTTTAAATTGTTAATTATTTTTTATAAGGCAATTCACCCCCCCCCCCCTCTTGCCATCACTTCTCCGCCCAACAATCTCTTGTTTAACAATGTCAATATAAATGTGTGACAAGTCAGTTTGTTTTAAAATTATTTCATGCATTTAAAAGTATTCATGGGATAACAATTTCTTTTGTTCTTTTAATATCCCTTACATAGTTTTTTGTGATAATACCTTGTTTTTAAATTATTTTAAATTGATATTTGTTTTTTAAGACAATAAAAGAATCCATGTTAATCGTTATTAATATTTTTCAAGGAATTCATGTTTTAATAGAAAATTATTAAATTTTGAAATAAATTGTTACTATTTATATGGTATCATATCTAAATGAATGTGTAATGTTATGTATGTATTATATAAAAATTCTCTAAAACTCCTTTCTTTAAAATATCCTCAATATTAATTTAAGTGAGTTGTTGACTAAAATTCATGATTATGTATTATAATAAGGCCATGTCTTTATAGTCGGTATCAGAGAGAGATTTAGATAACTTTAGGGGTTAGGATGATGTTAATTGAATACAAAATTGTTTTTTTTTTACTTTAGATATAATTTGAAATAATACATAATTTATAGATTATCATGTTGATATGACTAAGATATGTTTGTTGAAAAATGTTTTCCATAGAAAAACAATGATGTTGAAGAGGAGAGGCATCGATAGAATGATACACTTCCGAATTTAGAGCATGAAATTGTAAATAATGGAACTGAGTAGTTTGTGATAGTAATGTCTTAGAATACATAAAAAATAAATGGTGGTGGTATCCATGTAAGAGAATATCCTGAGGTACCACAATGGAACATGATGATAGTGGAAAATTTTATGAGACAACTCCATCCTACATTCAATGGATTTTCATACCCATTTTCGGCTGAATGATAGATTAAGGCCCTTGAAATGATATTCAATGTTATGGGTTTTTCATATAATCAAAAGGTATGTAATTCGATTTATCTTTTTGTAAAATTAGCTGATCATTTATTGTCCATGGTCAAAAATATCATTGATAGAATGAATACTTATGCTTTAGTGTGGGATGAATTTAAAATTCTATTCCTTGAAATATATTTTCCTAAGGTTATGCCACATAGGATGGAGAAGAAGATCCTTGAATTGAAGAAAAACAATGAATATTTATTGGCTGTCTGTGAAGGAAACATCCCCCACCTATCTAGGTTTTCTCTAAATCTTAATTTAGACCTTCATAGAAAAATAAACCACTTTTACTCAGGCATATATCCAAGGCATCAAAGTGCATTAGCATCCTGTGAATTCAAATGATATGTGAAACTTGTTAGATGTTATTGGAGAGTAGATATGGAGTTTTCTTATGATCACATGAACTTCGAAAATAAAGAGAATAAGAGGTCCAAATGGCAAGTGATGGGTAAGAATCATCCAAAAAAAATGATGCTATGATATTCATGTTTCCATTTTGTGAAAAGTGTGGAAGAAAGCGCACTCGATAATTCCTTACCCAAACTAGGAAGTGTTAATGTTGTGGTATGTTTGAAAATATGTCCAGATATTATAATGAAAATTATACCAAGACACATCATGATAAGAAAAGTATAATTTTTTTAAATGTGGAGAGATGGGTCATTTTGCAGATTTCTGCACAAAGAGAGATTTGAATGATGCAATGAAGCTAGAATATACGTAGAAAGGTGTGGTGATATACTTTGTGAATATGTTATAAGATTCTGGGCCATCCCATTAAATTTTATCAGGTACCATGTCTATTTACTCATAGTTTTCTAATGGTTTTTTGAATACAGGGCCTACCAATTCAATTATTTTTTGAGGAATTGTCTGGTAAATTAGAAATATCATCTCAAAAAAAAGACACTAGAACTTATTATTAAAACACAAGAGGAAGATATTATATAAAATATTTATTATATGATTATTTCTATTATTCTATGTGGAAAGACAATAGTTGAAAAACCTATTGTTTTTCACTTAGTTGAGTTTGATGACATTCTGGAAATGGATTGGATTTCTATTTGACATTCAAAGATTAAATGTTGAGCTAAATAAGTTGTTTTTCAAAAGGGGTTTCAATTTTTATATAAGAACTATCCCATTAAAATTGGCAACATGTCAGGATGCCTAGAAATTGTTGAAAGATGAAAATGAATGTTATCATTCTCATGTGATGAAAAAAAAGATCACTATTCCGATTAATGTTGTGACAATGGTAAATGAATACCTTGAGTTTTTTCCAGATGAGTCACTCGATTGCATACCAGTTTGGGAAGTCAAATTTAAAATTGACTTAGTTTCTCATGTTAATCCAATTTCAAAACCCCCATATCGAATGGCTGAAATGGAACTTCTTGAATAGAAAAATCATTTGAAGGTTTTTCTTGATAATGTCTTCATTTGTCATAGCACTTCACCCTAGTGTGCTTATATTATTTTCATTAAAAATAAATATGGTTCCATGAGGAATTTCATGAATTATAGAGTATTAAATAACATCACTATTAAAAAAATATCCATTCCCTCATCTCCATGACTTGTTTGGCCTACAACCGGGAGATCATTTTTTTGCCATGATTAACTTGAAATCCAGATACCATAAGCTAAAGGTTAAGGAGGTTAACATCCCAAAATAGCATTTTGTATAATATATAGACATTATGGGTTATTTGTTATGCCATTTGTGTTAAATAATTCACTTTTTGTAATCATAGATATTAAGAATATAATAACTCATGAGTTCTTGGTTATTTTTGTAGTTGGGTTCCTTAATGACATTATGGTATTTTCTAAGAGTAATTTGGATCATGAATAATACCGAGGGGATGTTTTTCAAAACTTAAATGAAATGAAATTGTATGGAAAATTCATCAAGTGTGATTTTTTGTAGAAACAGATTTCTTTTCATGGGAACATTGTAAATAAGGATAAATAATAGTTGATACTTCTAAAACAAAAGTTGTTGATTAATGGACAAGAACTAAAAATGATACACATATTCATTGTTTTATTGAATTATCCGGTAATTACCAAATTTTTTTTAAAAACATTTCATGGTTATCATTCTCTCAAACTACGTTAACGTGAAAAGGGGTTAAATTTATTTGGATAAAAGAATGAGATTTTTTTCAGGAACTAAAGAAGAGATTGGTGAATTCCCAAGTACTGTCCATGCCATCCTGAAATGGTTAGTTTATCATCAACAATGATTCTTCATTGAAGGGACATGGTTTTCTTCTGATGCAGAATGATCTGGTAATTGCTTATGCACCCAGTCAACTGAAACCTCAAGAGTTAAATTATCCCACACGTGATTTGGAATTTTCATATGTTGTTTTTTCATTAATAATTTAGATGCATCATCTATATTGAGACAAATGTAAAATATATACATTCTAGAAAATATTTAAATCTATATTCACATAGAATGAATTAAGCATGAGGAATGAAGATTCCTTATAAAGGTAAAGGATTATGATTGAATTCTCAATTACCATCTGGGAAAAGTAAAAAAAATGGAAGATGCCTTGAGTAAAAAAGATCACGTATCATAAACATTTTTATGTTTGGAACGTGATCCCTTGATTAATGATATAATGAATTTTGGATTAGAAGTTATTAGTGTAGGAAATACCTCTGTTTGGTTTCAGGTTTTATTGTAGTCATAACTATAATAAATAATTAACAAAGCATAGAAGGAAGACCATGATCTAAAGAAAAAGTAATAATTGGTTAAAATGGATATGTTTCCAAAATTTAATCATGCGGAAGATTGTGTTTTATGACTTGGTAAAAGGTTGCGTGTTTCTATTGATTCCTAGTTTTAGAAAACATTGTTTGGTTAACCTCATATTTCTCTATTTTATTTTCATCCTAGTGTACTAGGATGTACAGAGACCTTTGGAAGTATTACTGGTGGCAAGGAATGTAAAAGGATATTGAATAATTAACTATGAAATGTTTGACATGTCAATAGGTTAATGTAGAGTGGCGGTTAATGAAGGGGATGCTTCAACCTTTTCTAGTTTCATAGTGGAACTAGGATAATATATCCATGGACTTCATTATGGGACTACCAATGAATTTTTGAGGTAAAAATGTGATTTGGGTGGTTGTTGATCGGCTGAAAAAGTATGCACAAATTGTATCTATTCAAGATAAAATGCCTTTGGATTTTCTTCTGTGATTGTACCTCAAAGATATTTTCATGTTACATGGATTTACTATTTCAATTATATCTTACCAATATCCTAGTTTCACTTATAACTTCTGGAGGGGCCTTTAAAAGTCATTGTGAACATAATTAAATTTCAGTGCACCTTTTCATTCTCAATATGATGGTAAGTGAGAATGAATGTTTCCGAAATTGGAGGATATGATTTGAGATTCTTCATTGGACTTCTAGAGAAGTTGGGATCAATATATTTATTTATATGGGTTTTCTTATAATAATAGTTTTCATTCTAGTAAATTGATGGTGCCTTTTGAAGCATTGTTTTAGAAGTGGTGTAGAACTCCATCTTTTTTGGATGAGGTCAGGGAAAGGATGTTTATGTGACCATAATTTGTAGAGGAAGTGGTTACAAAACTGAGGATGATCTAGCAACACATGATGACAGCTCAGAGCAGACAAAATTGTTATACAGAGAACAGGAGGAAAGACATTTCTTTGGAGGTAGGTGATCATTTTTTTATATAATCTCACAATGAATAAATGTTATGCATTTTTGGTTAGAAACGAAAGCTAAGACCATGGTTCAATTGACCATATGTAATCATGGAGAATGTTGAACCAGTCACCTATCATGTTTCTTTTGACTCCACATTTTTATCAAGTACATAATGTTTTTCATTTTTCGATGTTGGGAAAGTATGTAACAGATTCGTCTCTTGATTTGATCCCAGAAGCAGTTCAGCAAGAAGAGAACTATTCTTATGAAGAGAAACATGTTCATATTATTGATGAAAGGGAATAGTAATTTTGGAATAGGGTATTCCAAATATCATTGTTTTTTTGGAGAAAACACATGGTTTAACAAGAAACATTGGAATCGAAAAATGTTAAGTGGTAAAGGTACCATCACATGTTTAATAAGTAAATAAAATTATGACGGCTCAATTTCCAAAAGGTGGGGATAATTTAACACTTAAGGTATTTTAATATGAATTTAAATGTATGAATAATTGTTTTATGCAGATATTATTAATTACTGTTTAAACAAAATTGTGAAGCTTATATATTTTTTATTTTGAAAAACAATCATCCATAATTAGGATGAGTATGTTTTTTGTAGTCTAATGGAACCATCATGATTAATAGTGAATAGTATCATACCTTTATGAATAGTAATATGAATAGTAATATCACTTTAATGAATAGTAAATTACATTATTATTTTATTTTCTTATGTTTTAATGATAATGACCACTTGATTAAATTTTTACAATGTTAAAAAATGATTTATATATTTAAAATTATTAATTATTATTAAATTAAGATTTATATAAAAAATAAATTAATAATATTTAGAAATATATTTTCAAAAATATGAGTTAATTTGTGAATTCTACACTTTGAAGAAAGGTTAGGATGGATTTTTAGTATCTTTCTATAAATCAAATATTTTTTATGAATAGTAAAATAAGATAAATTATGATAAATTCTAAAAACACATATTACTGCATCATAGGTGATGAAAGGATGATGTATGCCCACTTCTTTTGAAATCAAATTAAATTTTACCTATTTTGTGTCACATTAATCAAGACTATTCACAGTCTTAAGCAATAATTTTTAGTTAATGGTTAAAATAATTTAATATCATTCATATTCTCATATATAAATACCACCCTCACTCGCCTCTTTCGTTCACACCTCTCAAGCCTTGATAATATTCAATGTTCTACCAAATCCCCTCCCCAATCCTCTTCCCCAAAACCCAATGATGTTGGTCTCACCAAAATGCCAACAACAAAGGCCATATGGATGATCTCATGGAGAAGAGATCAACAGGTAAGAATGCTCTTCCTTTTTCATGTGTTTTCTTTCCAATTCATTTGTTTTTATATAATCTATTTACCTAAACATATCTATGAGTTATGAAATTTCTAGAATCTTATAAATTATTTATTTTACAATGTTCATGTAAATGATTTATCATATTTATTCCTCCCCTCTCCCTCTTGTTCTAAAAATAAAAACACCATCCACGATGTGCTGATTTAACGAAATCGCGGGCAATGTGCTTTCAATATACATTACATTCTTCAAATATGATCATAAAAACAATTTAATGGTTCAAAAAGAAATTAATTTGCATGTTTTAACATATTTTATATTATTTAATGGAATTAAATTCTTTTTTTTAAATTATATATTGAAACAAGTTCATGATTATCGAGGAACATCCAAAAATCATCTAAACAAACATCATTAATGTTTTATCTAATAATCAATCATCATATATGATAAAAAAAGATTTATGTAATTACAATATATTCTAGAATAATATTAATACCATTTAATTCCAGTTATGGATTTTCATTTCCATACGACAAGAAAATAAAATATAAACATGGCATGGAAATTATGTAAATATCACACCCAAAACAATGGATGGAACAAATTATAATTATTAAAGGGTGAAATGATGTATTTTAATGATCATATAAGGTGTTATAAACATGAATATTATTCTTTATGATATTAATAACACTATTTTAACCATTATACAGGATTTTTAAAAGAGTTTTATGTAAGGAAAACCTGAGGTAAGGGAATTCATAACCCGATTTCCATTCTTTGGGTTAACATTCTACCTCATTATTTATGTGTTATTAAAATCATTGGTATAATTAATTTTGGTTTATATTTTTTTAGTATGTTTATTTATAGTGGATATGCATATTAATTTTTGTCTACTGATTATCATATAAATTATATGCTATTTGTAAGTGAATTTTCTTTTAAAATCCTCTTTTAAAATTCTCTTTTACAAAATTCAAAAGAAATGTTTTTCTGAAATTATCCATGATATATGTTCTGGTTTTGGTTCCTGGAAATTGTGAATTATGAATGTTGGGACCAATATATACCTCCAATTCATTGTGTATTTTTACGTTGGAGGTTAGTTGTATGGTTACTCCATGTGTAACTACGATGGTTAAACAATTTGTAATGTAGCTGTGATGGTTAAAAATTATAAGCTAGCCGAGAGTGTTACATGATTAGGTATGTAATTAACCACGATATATTTATGGTTCTATTTATGTTCATAATGTTTTTTTGGAATCATTTGTTTCACAGATTAAGAATATGTGGGCGACATATATGGTTTTATAAAATGATTTCATACGTTTACATGTACTGATGGACTATTTTTTTGTTTTTATATCCCTTACTGAGATTTTTGTTCTCATCCCATGTTTTTTAATTATTTTCATATTTTTAAGGTTTTTTAAGACATATAAAGAATCCATGTTAATTGTTATGATGATTTTCCATGTAAATTGTGTTTTATTTGAAATGAATTATATTTTTGTAAAAATGGATACTGTTTATGGGGTATCTTTTCTATATGAATATTGAATGTCATGTATGTATTATACCCAAATTCACAAGAAATATAAACATGAAAATATCCTTATTATGGAATTAAATGAGTTCTTGACTAAAAATCGAGAGTATATAATTTAATAAGGTTGGGTCCTAATAGAGACGATCTTAAACTCCCATCCATTGGACTAATGAGAAACCCAAGCAATGTGGGTAATTTCACTATAGACACAATTGTTTAGAAAGAATGTATATATATAAATATATATATAAATGACACATTTTGTGTCTAAAATATAAATAATGAAAAGTAATTATTTTAAAATAAACTGATGCATGATATCAAGGTTATGTAATTATATTTCATAGATAATACCGCATGGAATACTATATTATGGGACATATACTATTGAAAAGAGTTTGGTTAAGATAATGAATAAATATATTTACCAAATTGACAAGAAGTTGAAATGGGAAATATTTCTATTTCAAAGGAAAAAATATATTTTCTATACTTGGTAGGTTCTAGATTAAATGTTAATATTGTAATTGTACCTTTAAAAGTAAATGATTTTTTTAAAAGTAAATTCCCAAATTATTCAAAGAGATTTGGATGAAATATTTGTTCTCAGAGATAGGTTTGATATTATTTTTTGTGATTTTTTCCATAAATGTACAAAAATGGTTCAATTAATTACAAATAAATGGAAAATAAAAATTCTATAATTATATCCTTGAAAAAGAAGTGAAAATTGAGTGTGTGGATGATATTTGATTCATGAATATGTGAAAAAAGTTATTTTTTTGAAGAAGATACATTAAAGAATCAATAAAACCCCAATATAATATTACTGTATTCTTAATAAGATCCCAAAATGGATTTTTTCATAGAATATATGAGTATCTCATAATATTAGTATCCAAAGAATGAATTATCATTGATTGATGGCTCTATTTAATATTGATAAAAAACTCATTAGAGTAATGATAAAATCATAATGTTAGGTGTTCACATAATTTATAAAGAGTGATTTCATGATTTCAATGATAAGAGAGACAAAAAATTTCATTTTTTATAGGTGACACATGAAATGAATATACTATTTATTTATTAATTAAAATCTTCCTATAAGGTTATGAGTTATCTCTGAATGATTTATTTGAATGTTGTTAAAAGCATTTTTTTCCATAATGTATTTATCAATGGGAGATGATAATAATGTATTTTGATTATTATATTGTATAGTAAAGTCATTAGATTCTAATTTCAATCAATTAAAATAAGAACATATAATGTGTTTCCAACATTTTAATCAATGTGCTACCAAATAATTTCAATTAAATTATAAATGAATGTAGAAAAAGTAGTACTACAATATATGAAGGAAAAATAATATTTTTATTTTGTTTCATCCTACAACATCACATTATGATTTATTGGTATATATATATTTTGACTGGTTTGGTGAAATAAATTTTATGATATCAGTATTGGATGGTTCATTCATACCATATTTATTTTTTCTATTTATTTGATGAGAAATAAAAAATATTACTTCTTCTTGTGATCAATTCAAAATTAATATGTTGTGAAAACTAAAGAATGAAAATATTTTATTTAAATGAAGAACAATATTATGTATATTAAAGAGTACGAGAAATAGAATATTTAAATTATGTGTGATAACAATAATGTTATTAATCCTTTCAATAACCATGTATATCATTAATGGAAAATTCATGTCGATATCAAAATTTACTTTATATATGAAAACTTACATTGCAGATTAGTTTGGTTAGCGTATGTATTTAAATAAATTTTTTTAATTTTGATGAAATAAATATAAATTTTTAGTGACTTGTTTTTGTTGAAAATCAAAGTCCAAAATTTTCTATATACTAGAATTTTTTTGGTCGTAGAATCATACTTCCATTAGAGAGTCATTTTTCAAAAATAGAATTTTATTTACCAATGAACAGTTATGGTTTTCAATAGGTGTTTTAAGGAAAGGTATGTGTTCCGATCATGGTTTGATTTCCAAAATTACTATATCTAATTTTTAAACATTGGGGGGTTTACTATTTGGGTTTGGTAAAAAAATAGGGATAAATGATAGCTATTATACACAGTGGGATTTTTTCTCCTTCCTATATTGTCATAGGAGGATCATGTTTTGGTGCAGATTTTTAAAAGGGTATTCTAAGACTATAAGAATTAGAGGTATTAAATAATTAAATTATATTTTATTTAGATAGTTTATTTGATAATCTAGAATATTCATAAATTCCGAATATTAAAAAATAATTATGTGGTTCATTGATAAAACATTTATTTTACTCTCATTTATCATAATGAGAAAAACTCACATTAGCATAAAGAGAATGATTATAATATTATTGGATATTATATATGAATATATAAATTTTAGTTATTTTATGTGAATATATATTATAATATTTTTTTTCAATAAACATAATGGTTTATATTATTAAAAAATTAAAAGGTGTCATATTTTGTGTTGTGTTTTTTGAAATCAAATAGTGGATATCCTCTAAAAGATTCATAATACTAGTGGAGGATAACCAAATTGATTGATGGAATTCGTTTATGAGGTTTTGGATTATGTTATTTGATGATTGGAAAGGAGAAAAATTTAAAACCTTGGTTCATCATTGACCAAATTGTACTTACCCTGAATGGTGTAACTGGATGGAATGGTTGAGGAACCCTCACTGTTATTATATGGGTTTTGAAAATTAGGGATCCATGAAATGTTATGGCATGGATGGTGTACTTTTGGTTAATATTTTTCATTTATATTATGGGTAAGGATTGAAAACTATTTTAAATGAGAATGGTGAGAATAGAATAATGGATGAAAAATACATTTTAAATCCTAATAGTTATATTAATGTGGTTTAACATACATGAATATATAAATTGGTGGCTAAAATTGGAATTATGTTCCCCATGGTGGGTTGATTCAATTACAGTATGAACAAAACTAGATTATAGTTAGTCATCGTGGTCTCTTTTAAGATGAAACAACATATATAATGTTTTCTACAGAATGGTATTACACTTGGAGTTCATTGATATTTTTTTAAGGTATTAAAAATATAAAATATACCATGTTTTAATATGTTATACATGGGTTTTCACTACGAAAATGATTATATATTGTCTAAGATCCTTCTCTTCCATGGTACAATTAAAATTATATAAATTTTAATCTTGAAATTTCGTTATTTATGGGGAATATGATATTTTACGGATAATTTTGTGGAGAATACAATTGAGTAGGAGGAGACCCTGATATGCTGAGTTATATTATCCTAAAATAACTATGTTAAAACAAATTCAAATGGATTGAGTTTTCCTTTATTTTAGATAAGACCAATGAATTACATTGAACTATAAATTTAAGGAAAATATAATTTTTTGAATTAGTTAAAACTGGAAAAACCAAAATTTATTTTAAATAATATCTCTATAAAATTAATACAAGAAAAGAGAAGAAGTAAAAGTGTGGATTTATATATCCATTTTTTTTAAAATAGATAATAATGATTCTCTCTAGAGTTCTATAACATATATTCTTGTTTTTCACCAATTTTATTATGGTATATTTAATTTCTAAACCAAAAAATAATCTTATTATTTTTATTTGTTCTTGAATGATGATGGTATTGATTAATTTACTTGGTTAGTAATTATATGTTAGGATATAAGTGAGTTATATTTTTATCTATGGGGTATAAACATAGAGGTCAATTGAAATTGTAGTGACTTTGTAACAAAAATGTAATGGGATTAGTGGATTTTCGTACGAAATCACATCAAAAAATCTATGATCCTTTGAACTATCATAGTGCAGGTGAACCATGTAAAGATATGTGTGTCACTCTTTTATGATTAATGTTTTAATATTTATTATCAGAAAGTGAAGTATATTTTAATTTATAGTGGTATATGATCATTGGGATGGTTCATTTAAAATTAAAATACTCTACTCCCCCACCCCTTCTTCATATATCATAATTTCATGTAGTTAAAAAATTGTATACGAGCATATTGTTTAATTTGAGATACCATTTTATCATTGGAATAAATGGTAGTTATTTTAAACCACAATAACAATCAGATTAATAAAAGGAAAACATTACAGTTGAAATTAAACAAATGAAACACTACTTTGGATCATTGAGAACATATTAATTAGAGTTAACAAAAAATATAGATTTATTGAATAAATAAAATATGGAATTTAATGTCAACACTAAATGAATGAATCTTAATTGTTGACCATTCTTTAATAAAATATATATTAATGTTATGTCATTTGATTTTTCACATTAAATATGGGAAAAGTCGATAAAAATATAAAAGGTTACATAAAGTGCGTTAAGAAAAATTAAGGATTATATCGAACAAGTAAATGGATATGATTATTACATTGAATAAAAATATTAATTAAATATTTTATTGGTTGATTTTAACTATTATGAATTTTCATATACATGGATAAAATATTAATTAAAGGCACACATTAAAAATAAAAAATTTAAAAAACTAGAAAACTAGAATGGGGTTTTTTATGCACAAACGAAATATTTATGAATAATCATAGATCATTCTTCACATGAAATATTGTATAATATATGATGTAAAATTGTTAAGGATATAAAAGGGGAAATCATTATCCTATATAAATAGGATAAAGATAATGATAGTTGCTTCACTCTAGGAATGTCATGAAGAAATTAGATTGTGTAAGATAAAGTGAAAACATAGGAGAAATATTGATATTCAAAGGATAAGGTAGATTGTTTTCTTTCACAATAAATTAATCCCCCAAAATATTTTTCTACTTGACAACATATTCATAAAAAAAAAACAAACCACAATTGTGGGTGTGATAGAAGCACTAACTCCAAAAAGAATGATTTATTTCATAGAAACATAAATGTTTATTGGATTAGATGTAATAAAATAAAAAATTTAAAAAAATGATCAAATTTTTTTTCACAATATGGGGAATATACCAAAATTTTTCCACATGTCAAAGCGATATATTAAATAATAATATATAAAAAGAGAAATTAGTATTAGTAAATTTTGATTGTAAGTTTTCTTGGAAAATTATTATTTTTTCAATGATAAGGACCCAAATAAATTTACATGTCATCAAAAATTCCAAAATCCTTCCTAATGGAGACTCAAAGGGGAATGTAAATTTAATATTAATAAAATACAACATCAATAATGTGAAAATTTAGAAATTAATTTATTACTTTGTAAGATAGGTTTAATTCATCAAATATGGATTATGAACATTCTTAATCACTACCAAACATTGTAAAGAAATTCATGGGAATAAAAAAATAGCAAATAATATGTTTGTACTGAAATGTACCTTGAATAGAATAGATTGAGTTAGTACATGGATTATTGGATTTCCACTCACTTTCCTTATGATAATAAATAAGTATCTCAATTCCTAAAACATGTTGGATAAGGAAGGTGTCATGATATTTTCAAATAGTTGAGGATAAAAAATCTAGGTCTTGGGAAATTTAAAATAAATGGAATACATTTTATAATGATGAATATATTTTTAGTTAATTCCCTTATTTATAACAATCTTTATGTTAGTCATTACTCTGACTCAATATATGAAATAAAATTCACAGAATAGATTTTATCATAAGAGTGAAATGATACAAAAATTGCGATGTAAGAAATGTCAAAAAGGGGAATCCTTATCACATTAGTGAAGAATAACTTAATTTATTTCTATAAAAGTAAGAACATAACAACATTATTTATAAATATATTTCCCAGTTAAATCATTTAGTGAATAGTAAATGAAATATGATGGATAACATGTTTCCCAATAATATAAATTTGATCTTACTCAAACATGTGACATTTTTTAAAAGTGAATAATTATTTATGATAGTTATGATATAATATAAAATAAGTTAATATGGTTACTAGATTTATTATATTTTTATGTTATTGCGATGTTATCGCTAAGATCCAATTATGAAATTAGTTATTATTTTTAATTAATTGATGATTATTGAAACATGGCATCTTTTTTTGCGATAAATCACTAGTCCATGGTGTTCTATTATATTGAACGATGTGAGATTATGGATGTGAAGTTTCCTATTATGATCATTCTAAAATTTTGGACTAATAATAATATAAGTGTTATAAATAGTTATGTGGTGGATTAACTCGAAATTAAGATAAACATATTCATATAATATTTTTATTGAATCTAAAATCATGTGACTAAAAAGAGGTACATAATCAATGTATACATGGATCAAACATTTCTTATTGATAATGACCTTCTGAAGAAGTTTCAGAGGGATGTTCTCATGAACTATATCTATATCCAAATAATTTATTCCTCAGTCTAGATAAAAATTTGATAGTATAATAGATGTGTAATGAGAAAAATATGTCACATAATTACTTTCAAATCATAGTTTTTTATGTTATTTATTTCCATCACAGAGAAAAATGATGTATATTACAACTGTTTTGCTGAAAAGGGAATATTTCAGGTATATTCATTTATTTTGATGTTGGAGTAAAAAAACAAATCTCTGACAATATATATTCTCTATAAAAAACTCAATGAAAAAAGAAGATATATGAAAAATAACAAATGTATATTTTGAAATTTCAATCAATAGATTGAAATATTTGATGTGCATGAGATATATTATTTCAATTATTGAGTGTAAATTTTTTCAAACACATGGTTATGGTGTTGAAAATGATGTTCATTGGTTTCTAGGAGGGCAGAAAATAAGTATTTTGTAATGAATTATTTGAATAAGGATTATACATAGAGTATCTATATTATTTTCATATTAATGAATATGTTATTAATGTGTTCTAGATAAATAATTAAGTTTATGTTATGAATAAATAACTAAGAGTAATGTATTCTAGAACTTATTAATTACTATGAACACTTAGTTTTTATCATGAAAGAGTTGTTAATATTCCCTATGATAAAAAATAAAATAGACAAAGGTTGATAGTGCACATTTTAATGATAATGAAATATTCAAAGGATCAAATAATTAATTAATACAACAAATTAATGGAATTCATAAGTGTGTTTGATATTTTATTTATTAGATAGAAAAATATTTTTACGTTTTTTAGTGATATAAAAAATTTATGGTGTATTAATCAATCAATATAAATATATCGAATAACGATTGATATGTTTTAAAATATAGGGACCCAATTTGGGGACAAATGATTCACATCTGGAATTATGTTTTCAATTTTTTATGATGAAAATGATATTTATGTTACATTATATAAAAAATGATTATCATGCTATTATACATTATAAATGATAATACTATATATTATGTTTTTCATTATTCAATATTCACAGTACCCATTGAGTCACAATAAAATCCCACTAAAATTATTGAAAATAATACTATGGTATATCAAAATAATGGTGAAATCATGTTTTTTTATAATATAGCATAGAACCAACATATAAGGGCTTACTCCAAAGTTGATTGGGGTGATTCAGTGGATGGATGGATGTTTGCATATTATGGTTCAATTTTTCATGTATATTTTTGTATTTGATAGTTTATAATGAAACGAAATTACATCTCATGGAGTAGTGATAAAATTATATTGATTTCTTAAATAGAATAATGCACACAAATTTCTTGGATTAAGTAATAGCTTAAAGATATTAGGTAAATTTAAAATCATGTATTTCAATCAATTTTGATAACATGAGTTAAATTATCCCTAAAAATAATATATTTTATCATTCACAGAAAAATAACATTTATATCAAATATCATTTTATCCTGAATATGGTCAGGATTGGTTTATTTATGTGAAAGAATGTGTCTAAAAAAAGTCATGTTAAGGTAATAATGAATAATTTATTTCCCAGAAACTAAAAATCAATATATTAGAAGTTGTATTTTAATGGGACTTATACAAAACCTCTATAAATTATTTTTCGAGGTAATTTAGTGGTGGTTATACAAAAATTTCTTCTAAAGTATTAATTTGTAGCTGTTTTTGGAAAATAGAAGCTAATAATAATATGAATTTATTAAAAAAATAAAAATGAATTGGGATGTTTCATAAATCATCGCTAACAGAATGATTAGTGGGGGATATAAACCACCAATAATTTTTTATCTTTTAGGGTTTTATAACCCCTATATGGGTTTTAAATTATTTTAAAAATAAATTATATATTTAAAGGAGGTTCTCCAAAAATGAAAACTAAAAATATTTAGCTGTCATTTTGGGAAAACCACCAGTAAATTTAAAATTATTTTATTATAAATACTAATAAATCACAATTGTGGTTATAAATCCTCATTAATCACATATATAAATGAGGGTTCATAATTAATTCTAATTTTATAATTTTTTTTATAATTAAATTTTAATAATGAAATATAAATAAATTATATATATATATATTACATTAAATTAAAAAAATTTGTTATTTATAAAAATTATAAAAATATATAAAAAATAAATACACTTTATAAATTTATTTTTTGTAATATAATATATATCATAAATAAAATTTCAAATTAAATTAATTAAATTTGAATTATTTCTATATGTGTGTGTGTTATATAGATATATAAATTTTTATTATATGAATATATTTTATAAGTTATTTCTAATTTTAGTGATTTGTGGTGGTTTTCACCTTCTCTAATTGTACTCATTTTTTATCGAATAATTAAAAGAATAATCGCGGACTCAAAACCAACAAAAATTTTCTAATTTTTCAACTTTATATATCCACCTCTATATAAATTTATTTAAATATATAATTGATTTAAATTATATTAATAAAGTGTATGATTAAAGTTAATTCTACATTAAATATATAGATTTTTTATATGTAAAGTAACATAAATGTGTTTGTTTCATTCAATATACATAATATATATATATTTGTAGAGATATATTTAATACTTATATATTTAATATAAGATAAATTTTTTTAATATTTAATATTATAATATTTAATATAATATATAAGTATATTATAAATTATAATTCAATTATATAAACAAACATATAATATGATTATATTTAATAATTATTTAGTATATATAAATGTCTAATATAAATTTATTCAACATATATTAAATGTGTAACATAACTATATTATATTAGAATATATATATATAGTTATTTTTAAATTATATATATATACTAACATAGAAGTTTCTGAAATCAATATTATATATACTATATATTATATAAATGAATATAAATGTCTTTATGAATATATATATATATATCTACAATATATTGTACAAATGTAAAAAAATTTAATTAGGAACTTTTTTAATATTTTCATAAATTAACTTATTTTATTTACATATTCCTGAAAATAAGATAATATATTAATATGATTAAATATATTAAATATATTTAAATGGAATATAAAATTCAATGCGTCCAAAATACATTATATAAATACATTTTATAAATAAAATTATATATAAAATATCTAAATATAAATATATTTATTTAAAAAAATCTCGGGGAGCATGTAAATATAAACATAAGTAAATAAAATCCCACTATTTTTTGTAATTAAAAAATATATTCGATAATAATTCTACATATATTTGTTTCAATTTTCTGAATATATATAGATATATATTAAAATAAATTATATAGTTCAATAAAATTTAATAATTTGTCAAATTTATAAAAATATGTAATTATAAAGTATACATTAGAAAAATGTATTGCAATTCATTTTATATGTATGTTATACAATTATAGTAATATAATATACATTATAAATAAATATAATCTTAAAATATAGATTATATATAAAATAACGTTTTTTAACATATAATTTATATAAACACAGTATATTGAAAATAATATATATAAATATATATTTTTGTGTGTGTGTTATATAAACATACATAATAATGATAATTAAATGATTAATTACATATATAAATTTAAATCTATATATTATATTATTTAATGTATAAATATTAGAATATTTGACTATTATAATACATAAAAATATGGTTTTGTAAAAAAACATATGTCTATATATATAAGAATAATTTCTAATGTATTCGATTTCGTATTTTTAGGTAGTGCCCCATCCTGTGTTCCTTAAAGTAGTGAGTTCATGATATTTATGGGGATAAATATATTTTTTCTGATGTGTGACCAAGATGGTGGGAATTTATGGAATGTTTCAATGATTTGACAGTCGAATGCATGTGAAAAAAAACAAAGTTATTTCCTGAGGAGCATCAGGAAAGCCTCTCCTATGAGGAAAAGGTCATGTGGGAGTTGGGGGATAACCCGGGCTGTTTTCATTTTTCATTGAGTGATGGGAAAATATGTATTATTTTTTTAAATATATTGGTGGTTTTCATTGTAAAATAGTAAGAAAATTTTAATATTTATTAAAGAAATAATTATAGTAGCAGTTTCTGTTAAAAATATTTTTGAAATGATTTATTTTTATAGGGGTTCCAATTGATGCTAAATTTTAAATATACTAATTCTTTGTCATAATAGATACTAATCAATGCTGGTGTGAAGTTTAGTAGAAGACATGTATATTAGAAAAAGTAGGTAAATTTGTGAGAGGTGGTGATAAAACCTCCCCACTGGGGAAAACGGCATGTGGGAATTGTGTACAAACTAGGAATATGTCTATATTTTTTGTTTTTGGGTAGGGGAACATATTATATTTTTTGGAAAAAATTGTGGTGTTCATTAAATTGTGGGATAAATTTTTCTATTATTTATTCAAATCAATGTAGTCAGAGTGTACGTTTAAATTATTTTCCCAAAGTTATATTTTTTAGAGGGGATTACTACCACCACTAAAATTTTAACATACCATCTATTTTTTGTAGATGTTATTATTCAATGTGTGTGTACAATTTTTTATTAATTACAAAAAACCAATAGTAGATCATTTTGAATGGTATATAACCAAAACTAAATTTAAAACTATCCTCTTGTAAAAATAATATATATTTCATGAAATATTATTTTGAGAATCATCAGTTTGTAATAAGAGTCTGACATTATCAATTCAATTAAATGATTCAGAGTAGGGACCCACACTCCCCTGAGGAGATTTTCAATTTTTAATATCACTGTACAATTAAAAAATGTGTCCATAAAGTTATCACTACCCCATTCAATGTGAATAATTTTATGACTACTCAATGCCCACCTCCAACAAGTTAGGGCCTAGTGACTTGTGCCGACTAGGTATATAACTAAATTGAAATGTCTTATCCAAATATATTAGTACCCAAACACACATCTCCATGCCCATAAATTTCAGAAATGTAAAACAATTGATAATCCATTGATGTATTCTATATGTTCTCACTATTAGGGTACCATAACCAGCACTAGATTGTAAAAATTAGAAAATACAAGACCAATATAAAGATTCGGGAAAAAATGTACAACCTGAACGTATATTAGATGGTAATTCATTCTTTAAATTCTAGAAAAGACTTAGATTATTCTATATTACTATGCTATGTCTGGTCCTAGTCTCTCTAGGAGTCCTTAAACTGTTTTACCATCTATTTAAGATATGTTACGTGGGGGAAAAGACCTTGTAGGTGTGAGTATAATGATACCCAATTTGACACCATGAAATAACTAACCATATAACAACAAGAACAACAATTATCTCACTCCATGCATATTTCTTCAAAACATATAACAAGAATATCTGGATATAATAAATAAGAACCCTTGGTCTCAATGTAATTTTACAACCATATTTCTACTCTAAAAATCATTCTCAAATGTTCGGTATTTCACTCATCATAGATAATACATTCCACAATTCAGAAAAAACCCAATATTGATCATTTGATATTCCATGTTTATCAGGTCTCTCCAAAAGAATCTTACTGTACAATTCTTAAGGGAATGATACCTATATAAGCATCCCACACAAGGAAATGTTTTATACCTGCAACATGATCTAGAATAACCAACTATGTATACGATTGATTCCATCATAGTGAAGTTCAAGACAATACCAGGAAACTCATCCTATATAAAATATGATCATATCAGATCTCACTCTCATGATCACATTAGGATTCTTAAAAACTCTATCTTTAATTCCTATTGATGGTATCACTAACATATTTTTAGGATATTATTCTATACTAAACCTATGGGAATGGATTAGGTAAACATCCCAAATGAAACTTTTGGATGTAGAAGACGACATAGACTTTAGTAATTTATTATAGATAAAAAATCATGTATTGGTAGAACACAATATTTTTCTTAGGTACTAGGTCCAACGAATGTATTTGGGCCAATTCCCATATCTATGTTTTTGGTAGAGTACACATCATCTTTGAGCCTTTGTATTCCATGTCATGTATGTGTATCTATCTTCATTAATATTCCCAAGTACGACTTGACATTCCCATGACCATGTATCATTCTATGTAAAAATTTATCATTCTGGGAAGGATCACATGCCATTTGACAAGGGTAACATTCCATGTTTTATTTATATTCATTGAAAAAGCCCATGTTCCATTTCCAATGCCCCACAAGTCCAATTATCATGTATTAAATTCCATGTTCATTGGAATTCTCCAAATCTTGTGGATCCTTCTTCCTCATTCAACACACCACAGTCGTTTCAGATTCCTCCTTTAATCACCTCAAGAAGCATGGATCTACTATGACTGAGCCTTACCATTATATCCAAAAAAAATATACAAATTCATGTGAATTGATCAATGTTCATCCCAGTCACCATCTCAATCCCTTCCGATACTAGTGATCTCTAATCCTTCTTAAATCTATAATCCGTACTCTATCATTTCATCGATCTAATCTCATCTCATTGATATCAATCTATTGTTCCAAGAAATTGTCTCTCACTGATTTATTTCCTTATATTTTGTTGATGCATAGGTCAAAATGAATATCATCGATGAAAACACGATGATGGGTGAGAAAAAACCAAGAAACATATAAAATGTGAAAAATACATATCCATGATTTGTTGGCAATGATATTTTAGATTTAGAATGATTAATGATGCTCCAATCCATAATAATCAAATATCCACAAAATTTCCACAAAAAATATGATTCTTTCAATACAAATGATCCATGAAACAATGAATTGGTCAATTGATTCATATTCATTATAGAAATTTTAAATAGGGAAATAATCCAAATAAAACATCTTCCTATAGAAATTTAGATGAATTGTTGGGTAATACTGATTTTTTTTCATTATCATTGGAATGGTCCCCAGGTTCAATTGAACATCGATAGATGATCCAAATTACAATCTTCATTACCTATTAGAAACACCTCCAATACCCTCCAATGGATCCTCTATATTTTCATTTTAATGATTCATACCAAAAAAATCATCCATAAAATAATATATATAGAACATTTATTATGTCAAGGAAATAAATTAAATTGAGTTATTTATTAAGTTAATTCATTTAAATTTTCATCCACAACTATGCCCAGCCCGAATGTCTAAGGTGTTCCATTGTTATATATCTCCTATGATAAACCCCACTACTTAACATCAATAGTAGCCTCATATTTCTAATCTGAGATAACGTTGGGATTTTATTTTACATTTTAAAGAAGAATTTGTTCTCATATATTTAATATGTATAATAAATTTCATGAATTATTTTTTCTAAAAAATCCCCATAATTTCATACCATCTTTGTTCATGGATACAAAAATAATCCATCATATATTCCAAAATAATACATAGAATAGTTAGAGTAACTGAATTATCCCATCCATGGGGAATTACATCATGGAAATTCAATGAAATGATGCACATGTACATGTGGGTATTGTGGACACATCTATGTCTCTCGCTCCCCTACTGAATATTCATATGATTTCATAAGAGAGGCACTTGGGGAATTGATCACCCTTATTGTATCCACGCATGTAGATTCATGGTCTCTATCATGTACTCAGAAAAGTTAGCATCATACTGGATGTCCACCTCACTCGATTCGATAACATGTGATGGATTGTGCACATACCTTCTCACCTACGACATGTGGAAGACATCATGTACCATGTCTAACTACGATAATAGACCCATGTAATATTCCACCTCCCAATATTTATGTTGTATTTGGAAAGGGATAATTAATCTCAATGACAGTTATACACCCTATTTAAATCATCATAAGCCACATCATGGTGAAGCACGTAAGAACACATAGTCTCCCTCCTCGAACACTGAAGGAAAATTTCAATAGTAAGAATAATACTTATGATGGATACTTGTAGTCCTCATTCACTCCAAGGTAATTTGAACTTTCTATGCAGTGGCTCCCACCAACCCTAGTCCCTTAAGTGCATACTCTCCAAATTTATTCCATCACAGGGTTGACCTGTAGATTCATCCATATATGGCCTTGAATGGTTCCATATTTTTGGTAGAATGGTATTAGTTGTTGTAAGAAAAAAACTAATTTTTTATTGATGCTCCCACCTATATCCAATGTCATACATGAAACCTTGAAGTATTCCCTCTAGAACCTAAAAGGATTTCTAAGTCTGGCCAACAGTCTATGTGTGAATAGTTCTGGACAAATTTTGTTGTGTCTCAAAGGCTTCATGAAATCCTTCCATATATTTTAATTGATCATAATAATATTAAATGATCATCATGTAATCTACATGGATTTAGAATGTTTCTTAATCATAATGGAATCACAATCTCTCTATTCAACACTACTCCAAAATAGTTAGGAAGTGGGATGAGTTTTTGAGTTAATCTATGATTATCTACATGAAATTGTGTCCCCATCATGTATGTGAAAACTCTATTAAGATGTAAATTTTCATTCCATCCCACATTCACTTTATTACCTCAAGGGGATGAGTAAAATTGATGGAAACCTGGTGGACCAACATCAAATAAAAAACTATTAAGGAATCAACAGAAAACCCAATAGAACCATTCATCGTCCATGTTCACCAAAATAGATATTATAGGTCTTCATACAACTTTTAAAGAAATCTATTTACCTAAAAATGATATGTATTGAAATCTCTCAAAAACATCATGTGAAATATAACTGATACAAAAATTATTCCTATGAAAGGAACAAATTGCTTTCCACCATCAGAAAAAAATACTAGGATTAGGTCTGGTGGATATCTATGTTTGTAGGTTTTTACAGTCAGTATCACCATGTTTTCCCTCCTTGAATCATCATACATGTATAAGGGTAACACCATAAATTGCAGATAATCTTTTCCATACTGATCCAAAATGGTACCTTCAATGAGGAAACATGTTCTGATGACTCGCTCATAAACTGGAAACATGATCTCTGACTTGGAGCAGGTGTCACCAAGTTCCCCCTCCCAAAAGTATATAAAATCTCTAATTCATAATCCCAGAGGAACTCAAGGCATCAAATATATATCTGGTTAATATATATCTATTTGAGGATATACTTCCGGCTATTTTGTTTAAAATAAATGATATTCCACACTCCTATTTGGTAGTATCCCAAACACATTCTTTTAAAAAACTATCTCTCCTAACTAAAGATCATGTGTTGTTTTTTTACCCATGTGGACTCAACTGAAGTTAACCATTTGAAATCACTACAATCATTTTCATTAGATAAAAACCCAAACATGGTACCTATTTTATTGCAGATCACTACGTACTCGACACCCAACTATAGAAATATAAAGATAAGATCACTCCCCAAAACTTTTTTCAACTCCTAGAATGCTTAATTGAACCCTTTGTCAAAACAGAATGATTCCCTTTTTATATTAAATCATTCAAGGGAGTTGATATATTGGAGAATTCAAGTATTAATCTCCGAAATTATCCTTCCAAACCAAGGAATCACTACACCACCATCACACTCTTGGGTGGACCAAAATCTATCATTATCTCACCCTTCACCTAGTTGACTACTACATCGTATGATGATATAACATTTCCCAAAATATGAACCACTTTAATCCAGAACTGGCACCTCGAGATCCCCCCATATAGTTGTTTCGCTAAGAGTTCATATAGAACCATCCAATACTGTCTCACATTATCCTCCATGTATTCCCTGTGTACTAAAATATTATTTGGGAAAGTGACCATGAGCTAGTTTAAGAATGACAGAATGATACAATTCATGAATCCCAAGAACACTAATAGGGGATTAATAATGAAAAATCACATAGACAAATACTCATAGTTATTTTAGTGACATTTCATTGTTGAATTCAATATATCCCCATCCCAAATTCACACCTGGTGATAGCCTGATTGGAGGTCAATCTTCCAGACCCAATTTTCCACTCTAAAATCATCAATGTGGTCATCGATCCAAAATAGTGTAAACATTTTCTTTTGTCCATCTAGTGTATGTGATGGTAGTCCACACATAAACTCATCATCTCGTCAGTCATATTGGTGAACAACAATGGGGATGCCTAGGTTGAAACACTATGTTTAACTATTCTCTTCTTATTAATGTACTAAAACTACAACGTCAACTAGTGAATCACTATGCAAGCTATTCAACATGTATTCATAGATATCAGGGTCATTTTGGGGGTATAGATCAATGTAGAAATCTATCTCCTGGTGGGGATGCAATAATATAATTTCTAAAGGAAAAGCATCCCCATACTCATAAACCAATATAGTGAACTGAAAAGTCATAACATCGACTATAAAAGGGGTAATTCTAGTCAACTAATAAGTAATCATCTTCACACTCATATACATGAGTCCATTCGGTGGTTCATAGGATTACATTTCAACCAAAATAACACATAGTCCCATTTATTAGACACACCATATCCATCATCTGAAATAACCTATATCTCTATGAAATCTAGATAACTAGTTCATATCTATTTTGAATTTGTAAGCCCTTATCACATCATTAAATAGTTCACAATAACAAATCATACCATAAGAGTTAGGTGACATTATCATTAGAATAATGTGATTTTGGAGAAAACTCCCATACGAGTCTCCAAGAATAATTGTATATCTAAAGGATCAACTAGAATATCTATGCCTCAAACTAGCAAATTGTAAATAATGTTATGAATAACAAATGTGTATATCAGTAATTCAATAAAGTTTGAAAAGGAAAAGAATATACCTCATATCATTCCTATTGCCTCTGGGTCATAAGACTCGACTGCCTAAATCTCCCCCCACCCCATTCCCATGACTCCCTAAGGATGTTGTGGATGGTTTCAGATGGTTTTGGAAGAATGTAAAAATATATACCACCTTTAGCTTAACTCCAATATCGCCTACCATATAATCCATCCTATGGATTTTCCTGCCCCTGCCACATACATTGCCTCGATGAACCATACACTTCCTCACTATCAGTCATCCATCAGGTCAGACAATCCCATGTAAGATATAAAATTTCATCACGAGAGTAAAATTACCTCAGTTTATGTAGACTAGACTGATTCTATGGTCACTAAAACACAAAACCTCTGACCTGGGATCACCTCTTAATATTTTATCACACATCCTGGTTCCTTATACTAGTGAGGACTCCCTACATTCAATGTTTTTACTATGTTCCCATTACCCATCAACAATTTTCTACTTCTACTCAACTAGGAAACTCTCAAACACCAAGGTAAACTCTAACACACCAGAATACATAGGAATTCATAGAGGTATAATAGTTGATGGGATGTCTCTATGCAGTTCTTTATCAATGTTATGAGATCAAAGGAACATATCACATAACATGTAAAAAGAGTACATAAATAGGATGGGCGACCACTATTAATACTCATCCACCACCACACCACACGCTAGAAGTTGTATAATCTAATAGATGTGCAAAAACCTCCATGTATTATAAGAGAACTACTCTATGAAATTGTTCTTGAACTATGACTAGGATAGGTTCACCTCACCATAAAACTATGGCACTAGACCCCACCATCATTATATATATCCAAAGAGAAGATTCACAATAAGGACAAGTATATGGACTTCCAATGTCCAAAAAAGATTAAAAACTCACATCACCTCTTCAATATGGTCATTAGACAGATGCTAGTTGGGCTTTCCTCAGAACTTATGGATCCACTATAACTAAAAACTAATGAAGTACTCCCAGCCTACACACCTCAACCTCAGGTACTATGGATTCCATCCCCTACATGATAGGTGGTGGTATAACAGGTTCACCTCCTAGTGGTAACACCTTGATAACATGTCCCTTTCTTGATTCATTATTACAGAGGGGTTCATCCTCATAATCATGATGATGAATACTAGTTTTCATATGTTCTGTAGGCTTCCTTAAATAGAAAATATGTAAAATTATCAATGATAATATCTAGAGAGAATAATAGAGATGGATCTGAAAAAGATGACTCATTCCTATATGATGAATGTAACATATTATCCCCTACAATATGTTTCTTCATATACCGAGTTGAGAGGATGGATATTAGAGTCCTGGTATATGGATACATCCTCCAGAACAACAATATTGATGCCTCTGGCCAAAAGGAAAAGCTCCAAATACATAACATTATTACCCATAAAAATATCATAGTCCCTAGTCCACATATTGAAATGACTTCTCAAATAAAACTCTTTCAAAAACCATCCCAATAAGGATATTGTCGAGACAACCCCATGGCAATATCTAATAGGCTAGGATCTTGTGAATAGCATGAAGTTATCAAATCACTATCATTTCAGGACTTATCCTAATGTACATTCACACATTAACACATTTCTAGGCACATACAGGGAATAAATGTAAAAAATTGATAACCTATGCATGGATACATCATGATCCCACGGTTAATGTACGACATAAATTACTGGACTGTAAAAATGTACTAAATAAAATACCCCCATAATGTGTGAAAAAGAACCTCAAAATAGAAAGTATAAAAGCAGATGAATATCAAGGTAACCAACATAACACACCTTGATCATTCTGCCTCACTAATCTCATTTAGGTCTAAGACCATCTATGATACAATCAAAATTTTGATCATCTATATATGAAATGACACATGTTGGAAAATCCCTTGTACGAGTGAGCATTAAAATTCCCACTAGGAATCATTGAAATCAATTTTAATATAAAAACAAGAACAATGTATAGGTCATTACATGTATATGTTTACAACCTATATTACAATAATTTATAGATATATGCAATAGGGACCTACAGTCTTAAGGAATTTTCCAGAACATAATTCCAATCTTGGGATACTTCTAAATGGTTCCAATTAGAACTCCTTTAGTAGAACATCCTCCATGATTAATATATCACTAATTATATTTGTGTGAGGTTCCTTTCACATCTGGTATCTCTATAAAAATTATATACTAGATGTTTGAAGAGAATGATGCATAGATGAGGGTAAAAACAAAAGCCTTTGGGTATAAAAACAACCAAATCGTGAATAACATACTAAGTAGGGTTGACACCAACATATTGTTTTTCACAATGAAATTAATAAAATACACATATAGAAAATAGGGTGATAGAGGATCTTACTATAGGTCTCATGAAAGGATTCCCAAAACTCTATCAAATAATTCTTTCTGAAGGCAACAATATACTATGTTCAGGATGTGATTCCATAAACATACATAATAAATATATTCCTTTTAAAAGAGTTACTAGGTCCCCCTCAAGGAATATATTAGGGGAAACATCATTATTGAAACATTTCTAATTTTGAGAGTTCAAGCGGTATAAGACTTCTCTAAAAGAGTACACATTTGGTATTTACTGTACAGAGTTTTTACTAGAATTAAATGGAATTTTTCTTCAACACCAAGTCATGCTCGTGTATCCAAGCCCATGCATGTGTTTTTTTCATTCCATGAGGTGATGTTGGGTGTAAGCCCTTGTACCCCTTACTATTAGGCCCCAGCCTTAAACCTTACGTAATATTGAATTAAATGAGTAATTCACATTGAGGATCTTTTCAGGTTTATAGTTTCAGAAAATTAGGACATAACTATTAAATCTCAAAAGATTACAAAGTAGTCGCTTCTACTAAATTTCCATAAAATAAAAACTCCAAAAAAGAAACATGTCTAGTCCAATTTTTTAGGTAGAATGACTTTCCCTTGATCCCATCCTTGACCCTATTCCACGCTAAGTCCTGTGAAAAAACATTTCAAAAACTTGGGATGAGCATAAAAAGCTCATTAAGGGATTCAAAAAGAAAGAAAACTGTTAGTTTTTCAAAACAACAAGTAAACCATGTATACTTTATCAAACTAATACTTTTCACCTTTTCGAAGTAGTAAAACATCTTCACTGAATAAAAGTTCATTACTTACCCTTATGTAACCAAAATATTACCATAAACCCCATATAAAGATCGCATAACATATAAAGGTAATTTGAGACATAAACATACTTCTATGGAATAACCATAAGGTCGACTTCCACACATATCACTTAATGGAATAGCCATTCGGCAAACTTCCATACATACTTAATGGAATAGCCATACGGACAACTTCCATACCCAATGCAATGGAGGTTATAATGTAAACACCCGTCCTGGTATTCACGGCACCACCCGTCATATGGTTTATCACGTAACCACCCGTAAAATGTCCAAGTACCATTATAAAATTAGAACACATAAAACCAACATAAAGGAATGATAACATTTCCTCATTTCAATCACAATATATCATTTAAATAGATTGACATAATAGAATCCTTTATGAAAAACATTTTCAACACCAAAATATAAAAAAATTATATGGTATTTATTTTATTTTAAAAAACATTACGGCTTGTTGAGGAAGCCAAAGACCAAATAATACTCGCGGAGGCAGAGAAGTCATTGTCGCCGCATACGTACAACAAAAACATTCCCTTTTGTGGTTTAGTAGAACGCTTCATATAAGAAGATTCCTTTTGAATAAATGTAAAAGTCAAAGGGGTTTATACACCGTATTAATGAAAGTGGTGTATAAAACAAAAATGTGCCTCAATGAAAGCAGATTGAGATGAAGTCCCTTACAAAGACGGTATCCTTGGTTTAAGGATAAATCAATTACATAATTATGTGTGACAAATGAATACACCCAATATAAGTAGATATTAAGTGTAAAACAATTAGAGTTTATTCACACATATTTGTAGAATGGCATATTCAAGGAGTACAAGATTATCCCAAAGAATCAAATTTGGGTTAAGAAGTTCCCTTGCAAAACTATGACGGCCTAACGACGTCACTACAAAATTCAGAAATTGGGTTAATGAGAGATAAAAGGGGTATCTCATCACTTGGACATAAAATTTAAATCAATAAGGACATAGAAGAACATATCCCAACATAATATTATGTGAATTAAAAGACATAACAAAAGAAGTCTTTTACAAAAAGAGGAGGGTGAAAGGTTCCCTTACCGACATGGGTATCGTTCGAGACATGCACCCTGTGAAAGAAGGACAATACAACATTGATTTAAATACTCATAAATGAAATTATATTAC
Source organism: Viscum album (assembly GCA_963277665.1). Classification (NCBI taxonomy): domain Eukaryota; kingdom Viridiplantae; phylum Streptophyta; class Magnoliopsida; order Santalales; family Viscaceae; genus Viscum; species Viscum album. The sequence goes on from OY728128.1 coordinate 120,451,772, forward strand.
ACAATGAGTAAAATAATGGGCATTTCATACACCACTAAAAGGAAATTGTGGCAAATGTAGCATAAATCTAACGGAAATAAAAGTGAGATGAAAAATCCTTTACGAAAACTCGGTAGCCTAACGGCGCCACATAAAACTTACAAAAATGGATTGATGAGATCAAATAGGGTCTCTCATCATATTAACATAAAGTCTAAAGAAACAGTAATATAAAATAACATCCCCCAACATAACAAAGAGGAGCTTAAAAGAATTTACATAAACAATAGTACTTTAAAAGAAAGTGAGGGGTTTGATCTCTTAGGAAAATTCGGCAGCCTAACGGCGCCACTCAAAACATCCAAAATGGATTGATGAGAGAGAATATGGTCTCTCATCATATGAACATAAAAATTACAGTAAGAGTAATATAAAATAACAACCCAATAACAAGAATGATGATATTTAGAAGGAATGACATAAACGAGTGTACTTAAAAAGAAAGAGAGGAGTAAGATCCCTTACCTCGGGTCCGACTTGACTCAATCGTTCTTTAACGTCCTGAATAATAAACTTGAGTTAATTTCTATTTGCTTAAGAACCGTTTTCAAGTTCATTATTCCTTTTATATCACTTATTGCCATGTTATAAACATTATGTAATCATTTAAGTTAATAATGTTTGTTTTATCTATATTTGGTTCTTAAGTCGAAAGTGGACTTCTTACAATTACATGTTGTTCGTGTGGTCAAAGGTTCTTTATATATAGAAAGAAATTCCTGATTTGGATATCATATATATCATATATATATAGAATATAAATGTATTTATGATATCACATAATCATTTAGAGGTATGAAATGAAATGCACCGTTCATGGAGACGGTAAGTCGTACGTACTCATGAACACTACTTTCATTTCTTTGTCATATTAATGGAATTAAAACATAATGATAGGTATGTATATTTTAATTCCAGAATTATATTCATCCTTTATATGTATCATTCATCATATATATCCATTATATACATGTACTTCTATTAGTACATTACATTTGGGGATAAGAAATGAAATGCACCGTTTATGGAGACGGTAAGCCATGCGTACGCATGAACGCTACGTTCATTTCTATCTCATACTTTAATGGAAATAAATAATAATTATATAGAGGTATATTATAATTCCAGTATAACATCATATATAATAACATTAAATCCATCCTTTATACGTCCCACGTATGGCATTAACGAATCACATCACTTTGAGGGGGTGGTAGTCCGCACTTCCTAAAATGAAGATATCGCGTATACCCATAATGGAAGCCATAAAGGTAAGCCACAAATGAAAAATACAGAAGATTAAGTAAAACATAAACATATATATATCATATATAAATATAGTTACATCTTAATGGCCACATTTTAAGGTGTTATATGAGTGTTGAACAATCATCGTTTCATGAGGCATAAATTCGCCATCCACGGAAAAAGTATGTTCCTTAACCATTATATGTAGGTGTGTGGAAGTGTAGCTCGAATCCTTCTTATAAAAACATACTAGTATATTTAAGATACTTTATTTGTTACAAAATAAATGAATAAAAAGATTTTAGGGGGTTGTAGAGGCAAAATAAAACAAAAGGACTCAAGTGAAGACATTACCTTAAAATCGGGTAACTCCCTTTGGTTTGAGCTCAAAGGCTTCCTTGGGAAGACTTATGCCCAAATTGAGGCTTCAAGGAGTAAGAGAGGGACTTGGAGAGACAAAATGGACTGGGTTTGGCTGAGCCAATGGCTTTGGGAGTGTGGGTAAGGAGGTAGAGGTGGAGGCCTTTTATAAGAGGAGAGGAGGGGCACTCTATGAAAGTAAAGAAAAGTCACTTTATTTTAAAATGATATTCCGATTTAAGAGGTCCCGCAATGATATAATTCGAGGATAAGGTGATAAGGGTTATAAATCCACTCATACAATAAGTTTTGGACATGTGTAGGTCTTAGATATTACATTATTTTTCCAATTTATTTGAATCGTTAAATAATGAGGTCATCGCTGCATCATCATGATGTAATAAATAATTTAATTTATTTAACGTATAAATATTCTAAAAAATACTATGATGTAGGAAATATTATTAGCATTCCAATGACTATTTATAGTCAAAAATATTACTTGTATAACCCCATGTAAAAATTGTTTTAGTAAAACATCTCATGTTTGTGTCATTTTTACTTTAACATTAAATAAAAAGGTATTTATGTCATTTTCCAACCAAAGTGGCTCCATGGGGTCCCCAAGTTGACCCATGGATTTTCGTGGTCGGCCATGACACATCCAATGAGGGTAGTACATGTGTATAGGTCATTTCATTTTATTAAAACATTATTCTTACCTTAAACTACACTAATTACTTCTAATCGCGATTAAGAACTTAAAAGTAAATATTCACCAAAAAATTATTTTAATCTCATTGAACCAAATTTTACTTCTTAATGAAAACCATGTATGTTGGATTTTTGAAATTAAAAACACAGAAGTGGTAAAATATCATTTAAACGAAAAATCAGTTTTTATAAGTACCACTTAGTGGTTTTCACTATTCATCAAAAATTGAAGTTTTTTAGAAAAATCCCAAAAATTCACCGTAAGCTATATTTGATATTCCGAATTCAAAAAATGAAGTCTATTTTACAAAATTAAAAAAATATAAGTCACATTAATTAATTTAATACTTAATTCCCGCGGTCAGAGCAAATAGCGTGTTTTTATGAAACAATATGTATCAAAAGATTGACACTAGTTTAAGTCTGATTTCAAAGTGAAATTAATTCCAATGACCACTATTGTATTTAATGGTAAAAATAAATTCTAATTTAACTTTAAAACCAATTCAAAATATAATCTATTCATATAAATAAATTAGATTAAAAAGAGGTTTTGAATTAAAATACAACATTTTACACTATTCATTAAAAAATGAACTTTATCGGAAAGATATCAAAAATTTACAAAAAGTAAACTTTGATGTCCCAATTCTAAAGAAGAGTTTTATTTGGTCCAATAGAATGTATAAGAGTGAACAAAACTATATTTTATGATGGTTCTCCATCAAAAGGCGATAAGTTAACCTTTAGTGAAAACTAGGGCATATACGCCTAAAATTGAATTCTTTCCGTATTTTAAGCATTTATCTTTTATTGGATAAATGTAAAAACATTTAAAAACATATATAATCAAATTTTAGATATTTATATCCATTCCCGCCAATACAACGACTACATGTTAACTACCATTTAAAATAATATTATTTTATTATTAGAGTGCAACATAAGATTCCCAAGAAACTCATTGTTGCGTGTTTGGTACGCCATCGAGCATAGCATCACCTTTAAAGTCATATTAATATTTTATTCACAAATATGGATAAATATGAAAATTTAATATTCTTTATTTACCTGGGGTGTTACATCCTTCCCCCCTTTCGGGAATTGCGTCCTCGCAATTTTTAAAATTGATCTTGAAACATCCTTGAAAGTCCCACATCAGAACAAGAGTTGGTAAAACAATCACTTTAAAATAAAGAAAGATAAGTACAAAGGTCACCCAAGTTAACCCATAATAGGATTCCATGTAGGAAAACATAGACATGGAAGAAAAAGAAAAGAGGCATGTTCTTGAGGGAGAGTGATAGTAAACATGTCTAGGAGAAAGTTAACCATAAGAAAATCACAAACTTGTGATGGGTTAAAAGGTATTTGATTCCCCAGTAGGAAAAGTTAATAGGAAACATTTTTGTTTTAAGTTACTTATTATTGAGGAATTTATTCATAAGGAAACATAATAACTTATCATGTTGACTTTCAAATTTTATTAGATTCCTTACACAAACTCATATTTTCTCCAAAAGATGAGTATTTAGGAAGACTTGTTCATATTAAGAGTACTATAATCAACTTCTAGAGAATCACCTAATAAACCAAAGAGAACAATATACTTCCCATTTCATTAGGCTTTAACCAAAACCAAAACCAAAAAGGTTAGTACAAGATCAGATAATCCAGAAAAGGATAACCCTTTAAAAAGAAAATCTATCCTTAATCTCCAAAATTTGTAAAACAAAACCCAAAGTTCAATGAGGACCATCCGATAAACAATTTGTCCATAAAAGTTTTCAATGTAAACCAAACTAAGATTGAAACCCAAATATTTGAAGGATTTAATCACATACTCTTCCAAGCAACAAATTAAATTTTATCACTAAATAACATCATTTGCTCTTAAATTCTCATATTGAAAAGTAATTAATCTAATCACATATCCTCCATGATAGGTTAATAATTTCCATGGATAACCCAAAATAAACTTACTCTTGATTCCTACAATCATCTAACTAAAAAGAATCAGTCAGAATAACTAGGGACTTCATGTAGTCCCGTGGTAGGCGATAAATACCAGTTTCACTTTGGTTGTGGGTTCGATTCCCGCAGCTTTGTCCGACGCGACGGGTTGTCACATGGTCTGCGTGTTGTCCTTTTTACAAAACTATATTACTCTTAAAATATTCCCCAAAATGAGATAAAATCTTCAAAAAAAATCATAACATATTTTAACCTCAAGTTTATCTCATGCCTTTCATTTTCCATCATATCATAGAGTAACCCATAATTACCTCAAAAGTAAGGATCATATAAACTCTAATGGTTACCATTATAATTATTACATGAACTTCCACATCGATTGGTCATCTCGTACATGATGCATTACAGAACATACCAAGGATCAAGTGGTTGATCATGACTCCTTGATAGTTGTTTTAGAACAACCACAAGTTTCCTCATTGAATCCTCCATTTTATCTAGTATCTTAATCAGAGAACCACCACAGTTTCCTTCAAACCTGTTGTCTCATTGGTGCCTGCTAGATCCATCAATTCACTAAAAACATAAATGTCAGTGTGAATATATCAACAGAACCATCATGTACTAATGAGGAAGATATACTTACTCATTCACTTTATCTAAAAACTATGACTCTTTCTGAAATCCTAACCATTATGGTAATGTCACTTATGCTTAAACAATACCCTAACCTCTAAAGTTATCTAAAGCGACCATTTATACCAACTATAAGGCCCCATCCTTAAACCTTACTTAATATTTAATTAAATGAGTAATTCACATTGAGGATCTTTTCAGGTTTAGAGTTATAGAGAATTAGGACATAACTATTAAATCTCAAAAGATTACAAAGTAGTCGCTTCTACTAAATTTCCATAAAATAAAAACTCTTAAAAAGAAACATGTCTAGTTCCATTTTTTATGTAACATGACTTTACCTTGATCCCATCCTTGACCCTATTCCACGTTAAGTCCTGTGAAAAAAATTTCAAAAACTTGGGATGAGCATAAAAAGCACAGTAAGGGATACACAAAGAATGAAAACTGTTTGTTTTTCAATACAACTATTAATCCTTGTATACTTTATCAAAGTAATACTTTTCACCTTTTTGAAGTAGTAAAAACTCTTCGCTGAATAAAAGTTCATTACTTACCCTTCTGTAACCAAAATATTACCATAAAACCCATATAAAGATCACATAACATATAAAGGTAACTTGGGACATCAACATAGTTAAGTGGAATAACCATAAGGTCGACTTCCACACATATCACTTAATGGAATAGCCATTCGTCCAACTTCCATACATACTTAATGAAATAGCCATATGGCCGACTTCCATACCCAATGAATTGGAGGTTATAACGTAACCACCCATCCTGGTATTCACGGCACCACCCGTCATATGGTTTATCACGTAACCACCCGTAAAATGTCCAAGTACCATTATAAAATTAAAATACATAAAACCAACATAAAGGAATGATAACATTTCCACATTTCAATCACAATATATCATTTAAATATATTAACATAATAGAATCCATTATAAAAACCATTTTCAATACCAAAATACAAAAAAGTATATGGTATTTATTTTATTTTAAAAAACATTACGGCTTGTTGAGGAAGCCAAAGACCAAATAATACTCGTGGTGGCAGAGAAGTCGTTGTCGCCGCATACATATGAAAAAAACCTTCCCTTTTGTCATTTAGTAAAACGATTCGTATAAAAAGGTTCCTTTTGAATAAAAGTAAAATTCAAAGGGTTTTATACACCGTATTAATGAAAGTGGTGTATAAAACAAAAATGTGCCTCAATGAATGGAGAATGAGATGAAGTCCCTTACAAAGACGGTATCCTTGGTTTAAGGATAAATCAATTACATAATTATGTGTGACAAACGAATACACCCAATATAAGTGGATATTAATTTTAAAACAATCAGAGGTTATTCACACATATTCATAGAATGACATATTCAATGAGTACAAGATTATCCCAAAGAATCAAATTTGGGTTAAGAAGTTCCCTTGCAAAACTTTGACGGCCTAACGGCGTCACAACAAAATTCAGAAAATGGGTTGATGAGAGATAAAAAGGAGTATCTCATAACTTGGACATAAAATTTAAATCAATAAGGATATAGAAGAACATATCCCAAAATAATATTTTGTGAATTAAAAGACATAACAAAATAAGTCTTTTACAAAAAGAGGAGGGTGAAAGGTTCCCTTACTGACATGGGTATCTTTCGAGACATGCACCCCATGAAAGAAGGACAATACAACATTGATGTAAATACTCATAAATGAAAGTATATTAAAAAATGATTAAAATAATGGGAAGTAGATACACCACTCAAAGGAAATTGTGGAAAATGTAGCATAAATCTCAAGGGAATAAAATTGAGATGAAAAATTCCTTACGAAAACTCGGCAGCCTAACAGCCCCACATAAAACATACAAAAATGGATTGATGAGATTAAATAGGGTCTCTAATAATATTAACATAAAGTCTAAAGAAATATGAATATAATAGAACATCCCACAATATAACAAAGAGGATCTTAAAAGAAGTGACATAAAGGAGAGTACTTTAAAAGAAAGCGAGGGGTTTGATCTCTTACAAAAATTCGGTAGCCTAACGGCACCACTCAAAACATCCAAAATGGATTGATGAGAGAGAATAGCGTCTCTCATCATATGAACATAAAAATTCTAGTATGAGTAATATAAAAGAACATCCCAGTATCAAGAATTATGAGCTTTATAAGGAATGACATAAAAAATGTACTTAAAAATAAAGAGAGGAGTAAGATGCCTTACCTCGGGTCCGACTTGACTCGATCGTTCTTCAATGTCCTGAATAATAAACTTGAGTTAATTTCTATTTTCTTAAGAACCTTTTTCAAGTTCATTATTCCTTTTATATCACTTATTTCCATGTTTTAAACATTATGTAATCATTTATGTTAATAATGTTTGTTTTGTCGATATTTGGTTCTTATGTCGAAAGTGGACTTCTTACAATTACATGTTGTTCGTGTGGTCAAAGGTTCTTTATATCCAGAATGACATTCCTGATTTGGATATCATATATTTCATATATATATATAATATACATGTATTTATAATATCACATAATCATTTAGAGGTAAGAAATGAAATGCACCGTTCATGGAGACAGTAAGCCGTACGTACGAATGAACGCTACTTTCATTTCTTTGTAATATTAATGGAATTACAACTAAATGAGAGGTATGTATATTTTAATTACAGAATTATATTCATCATTTAGATGTATAATTCATCATATATATCCATTATATACATGTACTTATATTATTACATTACATTTGGGGATAAGAAATGAAATGCACCGTTCATGGAGACGGTAAGCCGTACGTACGCATGAATGCTACTTTCATTTCTATCTCATACTTTAATGGAAAGAAATAATAATAATATATAGGTATATTATAATTACAGTATAAAATCATATATAATAACATTAAATCCATCCTTTATACGTCCCACGTATGGAATTAAAGAATCACATCACTTTGAGGGGGCGGTAGTCCGCATTTCCTAAAATGAAGATATCATGTATACCCATAATGGAAGCCATAAAAGTAAGCCACAAATTAAAAATAAATAAGATTAAGTAAAACATAAACATATCATATATCATATATAATTATAGTGACATCTTAATTGCCACCTATGAAGGTGTTATATGAGTGTTGAACAATCATCGTTTCGTGAGGCAGAAATTCACCATCCACGGAAACAGTATGTTCATTAACCATTAGATGTAGGTGTGTGCAAGTGTAGCTTGAATACTTCTTATAAAAACATACTAGTATATTTAATATACATTATTTATTACAAAATAAATTAATAAAAATATTTTAGGGGGTTGGAGAGGCAAAATAAAACAAAAGGACTCAAGTGATGACATTACCTTAAAATCGGGTAACTCCCTTTGGTTTGAGCTCAAATGCTTTATTGGGAAGACTTATTCCCAAATTGAGGCTTCAAGGAGTAATTTAGGGAAGTGGAGAGACAAAATTGGCAGGTTGTGGCCGAGACAAAGGCTTTGGAAGTGTGGGTAAGGGAGTAGTGGTGGGGGCCTTTTATAAGAGGAGAGGAGGGGCACTCTTGGAAAGTAAAGAAAAGTCACATTATTTTAAAATGATATTCGGATTTAAGAGGTTCCAAATTGATATAATTCTTTGATAAGGTGATAAGGGTTCGAAATCCACTCATCCAATATGTTTTGGACATGTTTAGGGCTTAGATATTACATTATCTTTCCATTTTATTTAAATCGTTAAATAATGAGGTCATCGTTGTATCCTCATGATGTCATAAATAATTTATTTATTTAACTAATAAAAATTATAAAAAAATAATATGATGTATGAAATCTTTTTACCTTTCTAATGACTATTTATAGTCAAAATTCTGACTTGTATAACCCCATGAAAAAATTGTTTTAGTAAAACATCTCATGTTTATGTCATTTTTACTTTAACATTAAATAAAAAGGTATTTATGTCATTTTCCCTCCAAAGTGGCTCCATGGGGACCCCAAGTTGACCCATGTATTTTCTTGGTCGGCCATGACATATCCAATGAGGGTATTACATGTTTCTAGGTCATTTCATTTTATTAAAACATTATTCTTACCTTAAACTACACTAATTACTTCTAATCACGATTAAGAACATAACAGTTACTATTCACCAAAAATTATTTTAATCTCATTGAACCACATTTTTCTTCTTAATGAAAACAATTTATGTCGGATTTTTGAAATTAAAAACACAGAAGTGGTAAAATTTCATTTAAATGAAAAATCAGTTTTTCTAAGTACCACTTAATGGTTTCACTATTCATCAAAAATTGATGTTTTTCAGAAAAATCCCAAAAATTCACCGTAAGCTATATTTGATATTCCGAATTCAAAAATGAAGTCTATTTTAGAAAATTAAAAACATATAAGTCACATTAGTTAATTTAATACTTAATTCCCGCGGTCAGAGCATATAGCGTGTTTTTATGAAACAATAAGTATCAAAAGATTGACACAAGTTTAAGTCTGATTTCAAAGTGAAATTAATTCCAACGACCACTATTGGATTTAATGGGAAAAATATATTCTTATTTCACTTTAAAACCAATTCAAAAGATAATCTAATCGTATAAATAAATTATACTAAAAAGAGGTTTTGAATTTGAATACAACATTTTACATTATTCATTAAAAAATGAACTTTATCGGAATGATACCAAAAATTTACGCAAAGTAAATTTTGATGTCCCGATTCTAAAGAAGAGTTTTATTTGGTACAATATAATGTATAAGAGTGAAAAAAACTATATTTAATGACGGTTCTCCATCAAAAGGCGATAAGTGAACCTTTAGTGAAAACTAGGGCATATACGCCTAAAATTGAATTCTTTCTGTATTTTAAGCCTTTATCTTTTATTGGATAAATGTAAAAACATTTAAAAAATATATAATCATATATTAGTTTTTTCTATCCATTACTGCTAATACAACGACTACATGTTAACTACCATTTATAATAATATTATTTTATTATTAGAGTGCAACGTAAGATTCCCAAGAAACTTGTTGTTGCGTGTTGGGTACGCCATCGAGCATAGCTTCCCCTTTAAAGTAATATTAATATTTTATTCCCAAATATGTATAAATATGAAAATTTCATATTCTCTATTTACCTGGGGTGTTACACTTACTGTGTCTGTGACCATTTTTGTCAAGTCATGTTATTGTATGACAAGGAATATTCATGAAAGTTAACCACACCAGGTACATTTTGGGATATTTGAGATGGGTCACACACCATGTGATAGAGAATACACACCATGTGATATTTTTATTTTTCATTGAAACCCCATAATTGTATTCAGGTCCCCAAACACCGTGTAATAATGGATTACATGTCATGTTCTATATAATTTTGAGAACCCATGGGTTCTTCCTTCTCATACCCTACACTGCCATTACCTATTATTCTTCCTCTAATCCCTTCAGGATTCATTAAACTACTCCTTAAAAGAATTTCTGTCATCGCTCGCTGTAATCAGGCCCCTAAATAGAATGAAAATAAACAGATGTTTTACACTATCTCCATTTCACACATAGATCAAATTGGGGATCTGTATTTCGTCCAAAATATTACATTGAAAATAATTCCCATAATCGATCCAATTCACGATCTATGATATCAATCCATTTTTCAATGAAAATGTGATTCAATGAGTGATTTTTTTGTATTCTTTTAAACATCAAAACAAATAATAGTGATGAATGAATGAGTAATAGTGGAAAAAACCCATGAAACATTTCTTAACTTCTTTAATAAATTCAACTGGGTGATTATTTCTACATTTATGATATAGAGGATCATTAATATTCTTTCTATCCTCTTATTTACCACCTTAAATTACATGTGACAATGTAAATATAATTTTTAGTATGTTATTGAACTAAAATAAGTTCACTTTATTAAACAAGATTTATGATATCAATTTTATAATAATCATTGTATTTACTACTCCAATTGTTATCAGATTAGATTTATTATTGGGAAAATATCAACATTTTCCATCAAATACAATGGTTACTTGGTTTCCTCAGGCTTTAGGTATTACTAATACAAAAAGGAATTAATTGTGACCCATTATTAATTTACCCCATTAGATAATTATTATATGATGATTTCATGATGAAAATTTATACTCAAAATGAGTTTCTTTTTAGTATTTGCATATTATGTTTTAGTTTTAAAAAATATATATCACATTTTAATGAAGGCTTATTTAAAATAGGTTCCATTATATTCCATAATATAATTCATTGAAAAGTCTATCATAATGGACTATAGATTGAATTTCATTAGCAAAATAATATCCCTTTGGAAAATCAATAATTGTGTGTAGTATGTTTCCAAATTATCAGTAATATAGTCAATGATCTACCATCCTTTTATAGGTGACTACCTCTCAGTTCATTATAGTCGTATCCAAATCAACATTACACTATAAACATATGAATTTAATTTAATGAAAACAATATACTAAAAAATTTACCAAAAAATTATCAGGGTATCATATATTTAGACTAACCCTATGAAATTATCATTAGGGTATAACTATTATTCTCCCTTTAATATTCCCCAAAAACAAAAAATATTCCAAATGAAAACCTAAAGGTTTAAATATAACATTGAAATTATTATAAATTAATTCCTATTGATCCATACATAGTAGTATATCTCATAATTTATCTTTTTTTTAATAAAATAAAAATCTATAAATTTATACAAAAAGTTCATTGATACCAATTGAGGTTCCCTAGGACTCCCAATATCAAATGTGGTGTTGATGAAATAAACATTAAATATCATCTTTGAAAAAAATCTGTAATTATAATATATTTCACACATACTGTAATAATTAAATTCCATATAACTTTTATAAATATAGTTTTATAGAGTTAGAAACACCATATGGCTACTAGAACCCATTTTATTTTTATCAAAATGAAATAATTTTCTCGTATATATGAAACAAATTAATCCATAATGATTCTTCAACATGTCCAAAATATTATCCAAATTGTATGATGTTCTATAAAAATGATATGTGTCGATATTCTTCACAATATAGGGAAATGAAAACATAAGAAATGATAGAGATTATATTCTCAGTTAATGTAAGCATAATTAACAACAATCTTATATGAGAAGTTAATATAATATGAAAACTTTTTTTTAATAGAGATAGAAAATAAAAATTATACCCAATAATGGATATATACCAATTATTGGAAAAAGATTGGCATAAATATGGAATGATTAAACCGAGTGAGTCATTAAAGATGACCCATGGTATAATAATATCATCGTGAAAATATAATTAAAATTGTGAAATATTTTAAACATGACACAAACATTATCATATCAAAAAATTAAATTCGTTAGTAAAACCATTAATTCTTGTGATTACAACCAATTAAAATGAAATCATTAATACTTTTCTATTGAATTATAAATCATTAAACTATGAATTTGATTGTGATATATGACGTCACTAGTAATTTCTCCAAACGTATATGCTAATATTGAAAAATAAATTATATATCACATCATAATGTACCCATGGAAATAAAATGGGTTTCATAAAACATTCAACTAAAAATAATTATATTTATGTGAAATAAATAACACATTAAAAGAAAATGATTTTGATATCCTTTTCTACTGGAATCACAGATGATATCATTCATAAATCCATCAATAATTATATGATTATAAACCCATGGATATAAATTGGAATAAAATTAAAAAATAATATTTCATGGTGTATACCATTCAATCAAGATACTAAAGAAAATTTAATTTAAGTCATTTTAATAAATGATATATAGTTAAGTTAAATTTTTTCATATTTAATAAATTTATAGAATATAGGTTATCACCCTTCAGTCAAATTAATAAAAATGGATAAACACATAGGAATGGAACTATAGAATATTTTTGGTTGTACATTGAAAATGTCTATGATAGAAAAATGGAGTGATGTTTCATTTCTATAAAAGATTAAGACACACAATTTTATATCTAGATAAAGTAGTTTTATGGTTAAATTTGAATAATATTTTAAAAAATGTATATGAAATTTCAAAGGATATGGAATTGTATTAAATTTAGTTTTTCGGGGTTTTAGAAAATTAAATTTGGAAATAATTAATTTCCTTGATCTTTTTAAATAATTTTAAATTATAATATTTTTAAATATAGGGTAAATATAATAGTTCTAAAATAAAATTATATACTCTAGGTAAATATTACTATAAAACAAAAAATTTGTTGGAATTAATTTTTCACACTTAAATGAAAAAATTATAATTTTTTCATATTTTAATGAAAACATACCACTCAAAAACTGTTAAAAAATTATTTAAATCATTTCAAATTGGATATGTAATAAAAAATGGTCTTAATAAGTTTTTCATACATATATAATAAATCTTTAAAAATAATTCTATGAATTAAGATATAGAAAATGTTTGGTTTTGGAATGATAAGGTGAGAAGGGTTGGTTTCATTTAAATTAAATTGTTTTTGTAAAATACAATTCAAAGGTAAGTAATATTTTTAGGGGGGATATGATACAACATGAATATATAAAAATAAAAAATGATATTTTTTATAATGAAAAACAAATCATAAGGGATATGATTAAAAACACATTAATTGAAAATAATATTGGCAATTAAAACCTTTGTGGTTTTCTATTATTTTAAACAAAAAAAACTTTTCATGTTAGTAATCATTTAAATTGAAATAAATATATATTATAAAGTGATTTGAATCATCAAACACTCATGATTATGTTAAAACAAACTCACTAGGAATCATGTACCCCACTCAAAATATAACATGGTGTGTAATATGAAATATGTCTCATGTGGTGGAAGTTTGTGACATGAAACCCTTACCTTGATTCCCCTCATAGTCGAATTCACTCTAAGATCCAATACAAAAAAAATAATATATTAATAAAAAAATTATAACCTCATCTATATATGTAATATTGCATGAATTTTTTATAATTATTCTCTATGTGTTTGTTTTTTAGTTATAATCCATTTTCGATAACTCATGTGAGTAATATTTCGTCTTTTAAACTAGTTTAAAGTATCTAATATGGTTCTTCATTAACCTGCTAAATTTAATAATTATAAAATAACAAAATGTACTAGAATTGTTTATTTATGATCATTTATAATGATATAATTTCATTCAATTTATTTATTTATTACCATTCATAAATATGGAAACAAAAAATCCATGTTTATATGATTTTTAATGATTGTACATTTGTATATTAATTGATGAGATTAATATTTATGTTTCCATTAATGAAAATTAGTACCATTATCTAAATTTTTATATCATATTTTATTGGATATTACAATATCAAAATTTTACAGGATATAAATTCATATCATTTTTCATGTAAGTGTTCAAGACAACCCAAACGAGAACATTAAATAATTGATGAATGATTATTATGTGGTTTAGATGTAATACATTTAATGAATAAGTATAATGATCTCATTATGTTGTTATTATTGTGATATATCTGAATTATAATGAATTATAATTATATTATATCCTATATGAAACTATAGCATAAAATGAGAAAATCATCTTTCTTCATAGTACTATATTTTTTTGTATGATTGAATTTAAAATGGTTTTAATACCCTATATTGTTAAGAGGTTTTATGATTTCACATACTAGAACCATAAAATTTTAATGATATTAATATTTATACCAATAACACATTTTTTATAACCACCAATTAACTTTGTTAATACAATACATAATATATTATTATATGGAGGAGGATGTCCACACGTTTCCATGTATCATGATTTTGTATTATATAGTGAATGAAGACTATCTAATAATGTTCATTAGTTGAGAACCTAATTTTTTATAAATATCATAATCATATGTTTAATTCAGCATTAGTACCATCCTTTAATGTTTTTGAATTAAAATGAATAATTTTTTGTGGTGGAGGTTATAGTCTACACCTATGCACGATTGGAATTGTCTCTTTTTGTAAGGGATGAGTGAAATTGTAGAAAATGTATGTCCCGTAAAAAATATTTATATAGTTAATATTTAAATTTTATTCAAAAAATTATAATCATATGTTTAATGTAAAAATAGATTGAATGATCAATATTAGAGAGTTATAAGTACATTAAAAATTTGAACATTCTCTAGAAGTATTCCATAGAAATGGATGACTTTTCCCAATATATAGTAACCAGAAGATTAAGGGATTGAAATATTATTATAGGGTAATTAAAATTCCTACTTTAATGAGGATACTGAATTCATTGTGTAGTCATAAATTTGTGGAGAGGGGCGCATTTAAAATAGATGGGAATGTGATTTTTCTATTTATAACAACTTAATATAATGGTGGAACGTGTTAATCATGTCATATGGCCCAAAAAATTTACAATAATAGATAAGGAATGAGATAAGGTTTAAGGTATCGTAAATAGTAAATTTCATTAAATAATTAACAACTTTCAAGATCATTCACAAAGTTATTTTTTATTTTTCCATTATAGATTTTACCATGGTAACTATTTTTAACCTATCTAATATATCTATTGTGCCTAAATGTAATGTCATTGTAAATAAATAATATATAAATTATAATTAAAAATATCAATACCTTTTATTTGATTCAATTTTATATATAGATTAAAAATAATATTATAATAGAAAATTCAAAGTGTATTGAAATTTTTTAGTAAGATAAAGAAAAATTCTAAAACATCATCTTTATGTTTGTAACTAAGGAAAGATTTTTTAAACACATAATGACACATAAAAAATAAATATATTCTATAGAACATGGTATCATAAGTCTCTAGGTCATACTTATATTATAGTAATATCATAAAGGTAAAGGTATTTGAAAAAACTATATTATGAACTATTCACATATAAATCAAATGTTTTAAAAAAATCCAAAATTTTACTACGATAAAATTTTCATAATTATGAAAAAAATTTATTCATTTTATAGCATTATTATTATTAAATATAAATATTTACTATTATATATAAAATAAAAAATATATGGAGAAGACCGACTTATTCGGAAAATACTGTTTTTATTCTTTTTCTGTTCCTAATATTATTTCATATTAATTTATTATATAAATAATTTTAATAAAATAATACTCTAAAATTGGTTAATTAATTATATTATGAATAAGTATTTAATACTTAATATTTAATTTATTTCAAAACAATATTACTTTTATACTAAATTTCCTTTAACAAATACTAATAAAATTATTTTTTTGTATTCCAAAATTTTATTTTAATAGTCTATTGATATTGGAATATTTATTTAGATTTCAAATATAAATCATATAATATTTTAAAAATAATTTTATCACTAATACTTATATGTAACTAATATATGTAGATTTATAATATTTTAATAACATACATTTATTTAATTGAAGGAAGTATTAAATAAATTTCCTGCTAAAATATAAAAGACTTAAATTTTACTATTAGATGTATATTTGATGATTTTATTATAAATGAAAATATTTCAAATGAAAATATTTATAATGTTCATATTTAATTCCAATAAATATAAAAATACTCAATCATTTTTTTCCTTCCAATGTTAACTTTCATGGCAAAATTCTTATCTCAATTTGTAAATTTTGCATAATTATTTCTCCTTTCATGGTTATCTTCCATGTTATATGATATTTTGGCTATTGGTGATCACCATTGTTGAATATAATCCATAGAATTTCCTAATCAGAAAGAATTTATTCTTTTCTATATATGAGACCCTACAAATTTATCTATTTATGATGGATTTATAAATCCTTGTCTTTTATGTGATTTTGTTTTTATGATACGTTTATAAATGGTTAAAATGTATGTAATTTAAATAATATCTAATATAAATTATTTCATAATAAATTAAAAATAGTTTAAACTAAGATAGTTTATAATTATTAATGTGTTCTTTATAAAAAATCAAGTGACTCTAAAAATCTAGGAAATTACACATGACTACCTAGTTAGTAATATTAAACCATTATATGGGTTATCATGAAGTTTTTTCTTCAATTAACATAATTAATTCACATTTATTCAATGAAAATTCTTTGATATTGGAATTACACCATGTATGTGTTTTATGGAATCATAACCTCCCAATATGGGGGAGGACCAATAATCTCCTAAATAAAAACACCAATATATTATTTATAAATTATAATATCCTCAATATTGATTTTATCCCCAACTATTTCAGCTAAATATCATCATAATTTTGTATTAAAACCAATACTGTATATGTACATTCTATCAGGAGCTCATATTCATCCTTTCACAAATATATTATCATTACTTAATTCTAGATATAAAATGTTACTAATCTGTTGTAGAATTTTGTATTTGATTTATATAGTGATAGAAAATCCAACCCTAAAATCCCATAAAACATAACTAAAGGGATAATAATAATAATTTTAGGGAAAAATTCATAAATAAACATATCAAATATTAGTTAATGATTTAGGAAGTAATAATCACACCACTCTTATTTTTCCTCATTAATTCAATATCTAATCATTAGGGTATGGATTTTATGACATTAGAATACATCTAGGATACAATGTAGTGGGTATATCTTGAAAAAAATAAGAAATAATTTTCTGGAGTTGCTTATTAGTATACCTATCACCGTGTCATTATTGTGAACAAATCTAATATGTATGATTCATTATGATTTCATTCTCACTGTAGCTTTTTGAGCTTCCGAACATCAATTGTCAGAAATAACCCTTAATGTTTTTATAATTGTTTCCAAATATCTATATTCATTACCCATGAAGAATTAGTGTGGGGGTGGATCATTATGTGGATCATTATTTCAATATTAATATCCCATTAAAATTCATCTTCTTGATTTAATTCCTAACTAAAAATAATTAATAGCCTAAATAAATTAAGTAAATTCCAACCATGAATATTCTTACATCTTCATCATGTATGGAAATAAATATTCAGTCCATCTTGTATTTTATCATTTAATATTCCAAAAAACTATTTTTCACTTCATGTTCCCATAGCAATGAGAATAATGATAGTCTCTAATTTCAACAAATGCCTTAAAAGATCATTAAAACATTTTTTCGTATATACCAAAATCCATCATAGCCAATTCCATTTGGATAATTGGTTTCATTAATTCATAATGATAGTTTACAGCTAGGAAAATTTAGATTCAAAATGATAAAATTGAAAATAGACCTTTTTTTCTCTTATCATCGAAAAACAAAAGACACCATTTATGTTGTGTTGATCCATTTATCAAAAATTATTATATTATAAGACATCCTAAAGCAGGGATATTCCTTCAACATGAAGTTATAAATGGATATTCCTTACATACTTGGTATATTGTGGAGTTAATAATGGTTCATATTATTATTCATTGATTATGAATATTGGTTGATAATTGTAAAAGAATATTATACTACAAGAAAAATCCTATTTTTTATTACTGGAAAAATCATTGAACTATCAATCAAACAAATTTTTTATTAAATTATTCCACGATCTATCCATTGAATAAAACCAAAAATGATAGTGTAACAACCCCAAATCTTGTAATTTGGAGTCAGTTCCAACATTAATCCATTGAAATATATTCATGAAGTAAAATCCAAAGGACTAACCATTTTAGAAGTATTAGAGAGTCATATAGATCCATGATATCAATTTAAAATTATGTCCAAAATTTAAATCAGTGTAATGGAAATCATTTGGAATCTATGAAATCATTCAATGAAATATTTTTTATATCATTGGGAATGAAAAAAATGGGTGAGCTAAATTTCCCTATAAGGTTTACATACAATGGAATCATTCATGAGTAAAAAGCGTAATCCATAAGTCAAGGTAAATAACTATAAACACATTCCATTTAATCATTAACATTAAAATCATAAATACATTAGGAAAAATCACTATGGAAAGGTAAATAATTGAACAAACACACATTCCCGATGATCAATAACACAAACACAAGATAAATTCATGTATTAAAAAAATCAATAATATCATTTCTATTAACAAAAAAATGATTATTTAATGAAATTATTAATATTGGATTTCATGATCAGAGACATCATGATATTTATATAATCAAACAATTATGCTAAGATAGATTAAAAGTATGGGTAGAAGCCCGCTGAATTTAGCCAATTTTTTTTCTCTCATGAGGCCTATCGATGTAATAATGGGAAATTTAATTCTTGGACACAAAAATCACTCCACTTCCAAAGAAAACATTATATATAAAAATTCAAATTTAAATAATGAACTATATTAATTATTAGTAAATATTTGTATTGACAGGAGAATAAAAAGTTTTCCATATTTATAAATTTAATCATATAAATTTAAATTAAAAAAACATATATAAATGATTTTATACATTTTAGTGAATTATCATATAAAAAATATAAATAATAAGGATAATAAAATTATTGGATCTTATGAAGGATAAATTAGAATATTCCATAACATAAAATATAGGAAATCATTAAAGAAAGGAAGATATTAAACTAGTTTCTTACAACTTTTATAACTTTTAAATTATGTCACCTTGAATGAATATAAGTGAATTGAAATTTTAATAATAATTAATAAATTGGTATTAATTTTTAATACAGTAAGGGTTCATTATATTCACTATAACAAAGTGAATTTGTGAATAACAACAAATATGTCTCAATAGAATGTAAATTAAGAAAAATCCCTTAAAATGATCATATAGTTGATGTAAAAATAAACCAATGAATTCATTATTTGTTTTAAATGTAAGGAAAAAAACATGTGTTAATTCAACATAAAATCCACAAAAACATTAGACACAAAACAAAATAAAATCCTAGATAATGAAGGAGTAATACAACCCAATAAAGAGAAACTGAGTTATAAAATAACTTACCCTTTGGTAATATTCATGTCTAATCACCATAGATAAAATAAATAAATTTACACATAAAATATAATTATGTTAAATGGATCTAGGATATTATATGTAAATGGGAGGTATATATACAATATAAAATAAATTGGTTAATATTATTAAAATATTCCTCAATGAAGGGAAATTAAGATGAAGTTCTTAACGTTACACTTCTCTTTAGTTATAAAACATTTAAAATCATATATAATGTTTTTAGATAATTATTAATTTATAAAAAAAATCATATTTATAATATATTATTTTAACTTCTTATAGTAAACCCCTAAGCATCCACGGTACGTTTCCCTTTGAATAATTCAATAGCTTGCATTGTATGCAACATCGAGATTCTAACACGCTGCAACCAATCAAACTAGCCATTATGTATAGTAATTCCCACTATTTAAAATTTTATAAATTTTATCATGAAAAAGGGACATCGTTTTTGTATTTGGTGTATCAAAATTATCATAGGATGAATTATTTGTATTTTTCTGAAAACTTTCAATATTTGATGAATTGTGAAAAACACTGAGTTATTGTTTAAAATAGAATTATTATTTAAATAATTATTAATTTTTTATAAATTTATTTTAGGTCAAAATAGATACATAATACCAATATATGTTCAATATAATTCATTGGAGTCATTTTATAATAAATTTATACATATAAATATTTTTTTAACTTTTTATTGTCTTTTACCCACCTCCTATGAGCATTTGAAAATATACATAAAACATAATTTTACCACATCTATGAGTTTAATTTCAAATATTTGAGAGACATGGTTGATATCAGTATATAAAATGTGTTTCGATAATGTGAAAATAATTTTCTGTTGAATTGTAACTTTTGACTTTTATTTACAACAGTTAAAAGTAAATAAGGAAATTAAAGATAAAAATGATATTATTATTACCCTAAAATGTGTGCTAATTCTATTGGATATTTGTAATTAGACGAAAAACAACCTTAGGAATAAAATATTATCCTTAAGGTCCACTTCGATTAGATTAGGACATTTATTATTATTTAATTCAAAGAAGGGTTAAAAGTGTTAAATTCAAAGTTTAATAACTAAACCATTTTTAATATAGGGATACACAGAATATAAATTATACTATAAATAATCATTATAATGATAAAATTATTTACTACATAATGGAAGTTTATTTATATTTTTTAAACATTAAATAATTTATTTTATTTCTAACACAATGATGAAGCAGTAATTACCTTATTAATGAAATATTAAAATAATTGATATTATGAATATCCAAATAAATGTAATTTGAGACTTTTTATTAATTCCACAAATTTTATAGGTTAATATGACCTGTTAGGGTAGTATAGATGATGTGTTTGAAAAGTTTTAATGCTGATATGATTTTTACAAAAAACAAAATAGAAAATTGTGTCAAAATTTGTACAAAATAGTTTTTAAAACAAATATTATATTATTAATTGATATTATTTTCCTAAAAATAAATGTTTTGGAAAAAGGTCTTAAATAATATTATATATGTCATTAATGAACCACTTGTGGTTTGATGGTAAGTTAATAGTATGTTTATTAACCATATAATATAAAAATAGAAAGAGACATGGTAAATGTCAAACAAATTAACTAAGAGTTAAATCTAAACTAAAAGGTTAATATAGTGACCCAAACCTGTATAAAACCAAATCTTTGAGTATTGTTCAACCCATCCCAACCATATCCTCAAAATAAATTATATTAGAGCCATTATAAATAGAATATTATTTTTTTATAAAATAATATTTCTAGCTTTTCCAATGGTGCCCCTCACCCCTCTTATAAAATGGCACTTCCCCTTCTCTCAAATTCACACATTCTAGGCTATTTGGCTCAGAAAACCCCTACCCAAATATCCCCCAACTATCCCCCTTTAATCCTAGATTCCATCCTTTAGTCATAAATCCATCCTATGTAGCCCTTTTGATCAAATCAAATAGAAGAACCCGAAGAAGAGATAAATATTTTATCACCTCATTCAAGTTCCTTTATTCTTCCACTTACTCCTTCATTGTTGTTTCCATTATAAAATAATAACTATGTAATATTATATATAATGTTATGTTATTATAAATATGTTATAACCATATTAAATTTTATATCCTTCCATTGAATGACATGTCATCATACTTGCGTATGTACGACTTACCGTCTCCACATCATGGTGTACTTGTTATTCAATAAATTATTATTTTGATGGGTATAATAATGATGTATAATTGATGTAAATAATAAATATAACATGATATTTATTTCATATATATGATATAACATCCAATTATATATTATTTTGAGATCAAAAAAATTATATTGTATCTCATGCGTACGTATGGATTACCGTCTCCACGAACACGATGAGATTCATTCCCCATCGTATCCATTGAACAATAATTTTCATTTTATGATTAAAAATAATGTTTAGAGACTTGATATCATTTTCAATATGAATAATATACATCATATCCACAACAAACATTACTTACGTAACAAATCATATAATTGAAAACGAATCAGTTAACAACCGAAACGATGGTACTACTGAAATATCATTAACAAAGCAATATTAGAAGATTATATATGATACCATATTAATGTATATGGTTCTTGTATAATGTAATAATAATGATTTCACCATTATATAAGAGGTTAACCTACCCTCTACTATGGAAAAGTACAAGGTAATGGTTAATTTCACAATCTCTCTGTTATCCGAGATTTTTTTTACGTAAGTATCTATTGGGTCCTCTTTATCATCCACATCCATGTTTCTTAAAAATTTCTTCCAAAAAATTTTAACTATATACTATACTATGGTTTAAAGTCATTTATACCCTTTTTTGAGTTTTTATAATATGGGTTTAAAGGAATCATTCCGTCATTTTCAAAACATCGTACCTTGTGACCTTTTCGACAAAATAAAGGTAAGAAATATTTTTAACTTAAACTATTGGTGCGGCTATTTTCTACTGTTATAACATCGTTGATGCTTCCATTACAAGATTATAAGAATATTTTCAAAATAAATGTTTTCTTTTATAATTATAAAATCGAAAGATGTATTTCTGTAAAAAAATTATTTCAACTATGCCAACATCCATTTCTGGATAATAAGATTGTTTAAAGTATATTTATTATGATATAAAACATCCATATTGTTTTGAAGGTTTTGTGATATATTTGTCTATGGATATGTTATTTTTATACCATTCATGGTTTATGGAAAAATTATTGACATTTCATATGATAGTTTTAATACGAATGTTTCTATTATGTTTAAACCTTTTCATATGACGAATGCATTGGACTTTTTAGGTGACGGGTGGAGCCCGCTATAGCTCATCAATGCATTAGTAGATCTCATGAGTCAAACTAGGGTCTTCTAACAAGGCCTTGACAAAATCATATTTTTAGTCATGGCACAAGGCCTTGACTATGTTGTTTTGATGTCTGGCATTATGCATTCCATCATAATGAAAGTGGCTGTTGATATTGAATTTGATTATTCTACTAGTAGAATATCCATGTGAATGAGTAAATGGAATTATTTCATTTTATCTTTTCCATGTTATGTTGAAGTTCATTTTTAAAAGACTTTTGTTCTAGTATTATACATTTCTTTAAATGTTTATAATTATTTAAGAATGTTTCCACTATATTGTTATCCTTACTAAGCACCTGAGCTCACCCCTTTGTATGTTTTATTTTTTCCAGGATATGAAGAAATATTTTATAACTGACCTATAGGGATAGTCTGAGGGGATATGAGTGGGACCTTTGGAAATTATTTTGTTTTAGTTTTTAATTTTATAATTTAATGTAAAACGTATGAATGTATCTATTATTTCCAAAGCTACTAAACTTATCGATATTTTAGGACATTATTTCCTTATATCATGCCAATGTTATGTAATAATGCACCGACTATGGGTACCTAGGGTCGGGGCATTACCGTTTGTATCAGAGGAAGTTAAGTACAAACTTTGGAATCTATATTCAGATTAACTCTGATTGGAGCACATTACCCTAAGATAGACATTGAGGAAAACAATAGAATAACATCATAAATTTTTGGTATTGTAGATATTTTGTGAATTTTCCAAACAATAAATCCCTGTCTGGATATGAGCAGGTAGATGTAGCTCTGGAACATATGTGCCTAGTGGTAAAACCTGAAAACATCGCTTTGATCTAGACTCGAACGGGACCTGGTGCACGACAATGGGCCTTGCTTCACTCTTGGTTATGACAATCTTGAGGTATATGCTTAGGATAATTATCA
Source organism: Viscum album (assembly GCA_963277665.1). Taxonomy (NCBI): domain Eukaryota; kingdom Viridiplantae; phylum Streptophyta; class Magnoliopsida; order Santalales; family Viscaceae; genus Viscum; species Viscum album. The sequence goes on from OY728128.1 coordinate 120,476,122, forward strand.
TTTTCTTTAAAAACAATTATGAAGGGTTTATGAGTATATACTTCGTTAATGAATTGTTTTTATGATTATGGATTATATCAATAAACTGTTCAGTTTATGTTATGTTTTTCAGAAGTATGGAATTATGTATTTTGATTCAAAAACTAATCTAGTTTATGCCATTGTTTAGAAATGTCTCTTAGTAGAAGCAATGGAAACCATATCAATGCACGTAATAAATGTAGAGATTTCCCTCAAACTCAGGGTAATTATAATGGAGCTAGTGAAGCAACTATTGCTGGTAATCTTATCACCATACCGGGACAACTCACTTAGGTTATGAATAATAACCTTACCCATATGGAGCACCTGGATCCACAAAGTGGAGGATAAATATTAGATCGCTTCATGAGGCAAAAACCACCACCATTAAATAGGAGTTAATATCCATTAGTAGCTGAGAAAAGGATAAATTACTTAGAGAAAATATTCCACGCCTTGGGGAGTAGTGAATGGGAGAAAGTTGTCATGACAGTTTACTGCCTCACTGTAGATGTTGATCAATGGTTGTCATTGATTAAAAACTAAAATTAAGATGATGAAGTATCAAATATGGAATGGTGGGTGTTTAAAGAGCTTTTATTAGAAAAATACTTTCCTCATGACAATCGAGCAGATATGGAAAGACAGTTTCTGAGTCTGAGGAAAAAGGAGGATGTGAACGTCGCGATGTATGAAGTTAATATAGCAAGGTTAGCGAGGCATGTTGTAGATTATATACGTAACACAAGAAGTAATATTTATCATTTCATTGATTGGTTAAAACCATTTCTCGGTCGAGCATTAGTCTCACAATCATTCTTGTCATACGAAGATATTTTCTCATGTGCTATCAAGAGAGAAATGGAATTCTCTGGGTCTTACATATTTAAAGCAAAGAAAGAGAAGAAGAGATCTGATGAACCCTCTAGAAATGAAAATAAGGGGAAGAAGGGAAAAGTTGAATATCCATACTATAGTAAATGCGGGAAGAAACACCCTATTACTTGTCTCGAGGGAATGAGAGTCTGTTACAAGTGTGGGAAAAAGTCCACCAAGTTCGTGATTGCAATGGAAGAAAGAGGATATTAATTTTGAATGCTATAATAGTAGAGAAATGGGAAATTATGTTAATGAATTTCCTATGTGCCAAGGGAACTTACCATAGAAAAGGCCAAGGGATCAAAGACAAGCTTATGTGATCACTACTGTTGAGGTTGAATCTCCGAAAGACGTGGTGGTAAGTAATTTAACGGTTTCCTCAATTTTATCCAATGCTTTAGTTGATTCTGAATCATCACATTGTTTCATATCTTCCATGTTTTCTATGAAAATTAGATATTTCCAATTTGTTTTAATAAGGGAGTTGTTAGTCAAAACTCCTAAGGGAAGTATCATTGCAACAAATTCTTGTGAATCAGTTCCCATTAAGGCATATAAACATTATTTATCTGATGATCTCATCGTCATACCCATATTTTAATTTGAGATAATCCCCAGCATTGGTTAGTTTTCGGACCATTAAGAGAAAATTTATTGTAAGAAAAAGGAGGTTACAATTTTTGATGATGATAAAGTGTACCTTAGATTTAGAGAAGAAAATTCACCACCTAATTCATATCTAGATCCACCCCCTATAGCGCAACTAAATTAAATTATTGGAGAGGAATAAAATGGAATAACTATGGGTGAGGAAGGAAATTTTCAAATAGAGGAATTACATATTGTGCAAGAAAATGTGGATGTGTTTCCAGAAGATTTAGCTAGGCATCCTCCAGAACAAGAAATTGAGTTTTCTATTGATTTAAATCATTTTTCAAGGCCCATATCAATGACCCCATATATAATTACCACTATGGAATTAGTGGAACTAAAGAAACAACCAGAGGAATTGAGTAATAAAGGATTTATTCATCCTAGTGTTTCTCTATGGGGATCCCATGTCCTTTTTGTTAAAAAGAAAGATAGATCTATGAGGTTTTTCATTGACTACATGGAGATCATGTTATAATAATTGAGAACAAGTATCACACACCTCGAATTGATGGTTTATTTGACCAACTTCATGGAGCTCAATATTTTTAAAATATTGACCTACGTTATGGATATCAGTAGTTGTTTGTGAAGAAGGAATACATTCCAAAAACAAAATTTCAGACGAGGTATGGGAATTACGAGTTTACAGTAATGCCTATTAGATTTACTAATGCACCCTCTATCATAATGGATCTAATGAATAGTGTTTTCAAGGAATATCTTGATGAATTTGTAGTGGTATTTACTGATGATATCATGTTATACTCCAAAAGCTACAAAGGTCATAAAAATCAATTGCATGTTATTCTAAATACTCTTAGAAGACAATAATTATATGGAATGTTTAACAAGTGTTAATTTTGGCTTCAGGAGATTTATTTTCTTGGCCATATTGTCTCTAAGGAAAGAATCTCTGTTGATCCTTCTAAGAAAACAAAAATCCATGAATGGCCAGGGCTGATTAGTATAACTGAGGTACATAGTTTTATTGGTATATCATGTTATAATCGGCATGACATCTAGAATTTTTCCCGATTGGCTAACCAATTAACCAAGCTCACATGTAAGGGGTTTAAATTTGTTTGGACAACTAATTGTCAAGATTGTATTGAAGAATTGAAGAGAAGAATAGTCAATGCTCATATATTGAATCTACCATCGAGGAATGATGGGTTTTTTATTTATAGTGATTCTTGAATGAAAGGACTCTATTGTGTCCTTTTGCAGAATGATAGGGTTATTGCCTATATATCACGAAAGAAAAAAAATCATGGGGAAAACTATCCTACTCATGATCTTCAGTTTGCAGCTATAATGTTTTCTCTTATGAAATGGAGACATTATCTCTATGGTGAAAAATGTGAGATATATATAGATCATAAGAGTTTGAAGTATATTTTCCCACATAAATAACTCAACATGAGGCAATGGAGATGGCTTGAACTACTCAAGGATTATAATTAAACTATACACTACGTCCGAGGATGGAAAATGAGGTGGCTGATTCTTTGAGTAGAAAATATCCTAGGGTTTTGAACAAGATGAGAGTTAAAAAGATCCTAAATACATGGATGTAGTAAAGATAGATATAAGGATAACAATTGAAGGTGAAAAATCAATACCTTTTCAAATGGTTCCCAAAACATCTTCACTAGAAAGGATAAAGAGTTCTCAGAACGATTATGAAGAGTTTCAAAAAAAATATTAAAGCTGTGATTGATGGGTGATTGAGTGAATTTGTGTATGAAGATGGAATTTTTAAATTTGGGAAGAGAATTTGTGTTCCCAATATACCTGATCTAAAAAGAGATTTGTTGGATGATGCTCAGAGATTAAATTTCTCTATACACCCTGGTAGCACTAAGATTTATAGGGACTTGAAGGAACATTTTTATGGGACAATATGACGAGGTAGATTGATGATTTTGTGTCAAGATGTATGGTTTGTCAACATGTTAAAGTAGGAAGGCAACTTCCTGGAGAGGTCCTGAAACCTATTCCCATACCTGATTGGAAATGGCATAATATTACGGTGGACTTTTTCATGGGACTACCAAAGGCTCCTAGAAGGAACAATTCAATATGGGACATTGTTTATCGTCTTACCAAGTCAGCACATTTTCTTGAAATAAGAGGATATTTACCACTTGAATTTCTAGAAAGAATATATATTAATGAAGTTGTGAGACTTCATGGAGTTCCCCTATCTATTGTTTCAGATCGTGATCCGTGTTTTACATTAAGATTCTAGAAATGTATTCAGAAATCGCTGGATACTGAACTTCATTGGAGCACACCCTACCACCCTCAAACTAATGGAAATATGAATGAAATATTCAATCCTTAGAATACATGTTGAGATCCTTTCCCCATGAATTTCAAGGTATATGGGATCAATATTTACCTCTGGTAGAATATTCCTATAAAAATATCTTCCATTCATGTATTCAGATGACACAATATAAAGCGATATACAGAAAGAGATGTCGTACACTAAATTGTTGGGATGATGTTGGTGAAATAAAATGCATAGGTCCAAAACATGTTGAATAAATAATGGAAAAGGTGCAGGAAATCCAAAACCACATCAATGTATCTCAAAGTAGGCGGAAGATATATACCGATAACCAAAGGAAGGATTTGGAATTTCAGGTAGGAGATCATGTTTTCATGAAGGTATATCCATGGAATGGTGTTATAGGTTTCTGTATGAAGGGTAAAATGAGTCATAGGAACATCAGACCTTTCGAAATCCTAGAATGAATTGGGGATGTATCTTACCGTTTGGAAATGCCGCCAAGTCTCTCCAAAGTTCACGATGTGTTCCATGTATCACTATTGAGAAAATACATGCTTGTCCCAATGAATGTACTCACCTATGAGTAATTAGAACTAAAACCTGATCTGTCTTATTGTGAAGAGCCTGTCATGATTTTTGATACAAGAGAACAAGTGCTGAGAAACTGGATGAGTCGTCTGGTAAATGTTTTATGGGAAAATCATATGATGGAAGAGGCAACGTGGGAACCAGAGGAAATTACGATGAAGATCCACCTTAATATTTTTGAGCGGTTGTATTATAGAAATTTATAAAAATAAATTATTTGATGGTGGGGATAATTTAACACCCCATACATCCATGGTACGTTTCCCTTTGAATAATGAAATAGCTTGCATTGTACACAACTTATATAATCTAACACACAACATCTAATCAAACTAGATGTTATGAAAAATAATAACAGCTTTTTGAAATTTTATAAATTTTATCCTTCAAAATGGAATTCAATTTTTTATTTTGTGTATCGAAATTTTCTTAGGGTGAATTTTTTGGTATATTTCTGAAAACATTCGATTTTTTATGTATAGTGAAAAACTCGGTGTTATTGTTTAAAAATGACGTATTATTTAAATAATTATTTATTATATTTAAATTCATTTTAGGTGAAAATATACACATAATTACTATATAGGTTCAATGTAATTCATTGTAGTCACTTTATAATAATTTTAGATATATAAAAAAGTTTATTGAACTTTTTACCATCATTTACCCACATCCTAGGAGCATTTGAAAATTTACATAAAACATAATTTTACCGCTTCAGTGGGTTGAATTTCAAAAATTCGAGAGACACAGTTGATATCTGTATGTAAAATTTTGTTCAATAAGATGAAAATATTTTTTGGTGAATTGTAACTTTTGACTTTTATTTACCATGGTTAAAAGTAAATAGGGTTATTAAAGGTAAAAATGATATTATTATTACTCTAACACATGTCCTAATTATACTGGATAAATTTAATTTGATCAAAAACAACCATATAAATAAAATATTATCCTTTATGTTAACTTGGATTAGATTAGGACTTTTATTATTATTTAATTCAATGAAGAGTCAAAACTGTTAAATTCAATATTTAATAACTAAAACATTTTTAATATAGGTTTAATCATAAGATAAATTATACAATAAATAATCATTATAAACCATAAACTATTTCATACATAATAGTATTTTATTTACATTTTTTAGACATTAAATTATTTAATTTATTTATGACACAATGATGGTGCAGTTATTACATTATTAATGAAATATCAAAATAATTGATATTATAAATATCCAAATAAATGCAATTTGAGTCCTTTTATGAATTCCACTAATTTTATATATTAATAATACATGTTATGGTTGATTAAAATAATTGTTTTATAAGTAATAATGATGTTATGAATTTTTCATAAACAAAATAGAAAATAGTGTCAAAATTGACATTAAAGTGTTTTTAAAATTAATATTTTATTATTAATTTATATTCAATTCCTAAAAATATATTATTTGGAAAAGTTCTTAAATAATAATATATATGTCATTAATGAACCACATTATGTTCTCTTATAAGTTTGTAGAAAGCTTATTAACCATATAATATGAAAATACAAAGAGCCTTGGTAAATGTCAAACTAATTAACTAATAGTTAAATATAAAATATAATGATAATATAGTGACCCAAACCAAAATAAAACATATTTTATGTGTTTTTTAGACCCATAACCACCTAAACATTGAAAAAAACATTTTCGAGACATTAGAAACAGAAAATTATTTCATTATATACTAATTTGTCTAGCTTTTCCTAAGGTGCCCCGCACCCCTCTTATAAAAGGGCACATCCCCTTCTCTCAAATTAACACCTTCAAATCCATTTTGGATTGGCCAAAAGCTACCCAAATATCCTCCCAAATTTCCTCCCTTAATCCTAGAGGCCTTCCTTTAGTTATAAATCCATCCTATGAATCCGTTTCGATCACATCAAAAGGAAGAATCCGTAAAAGAGGTAAATATTTCATCACCTCTTTCAAATTCCATTCTTCTTCAACATCCTCTAATTTTGTTGTTTCCATTCAAAAATAATAAATCCAGTAACTTCTATAAAATGTGATGTTATTATAAATATTGTACAACCATATTCATTATTCTATCAATCCTTTAAATGGAATGTCATGATAAGTTCGTGTGTACGACTTACCATCTCCAAGTCACGGGGTAGTTGTTATTCCATAAATTATTATTTTTATGGTTATAATAAATATGTATAGTTGATATCAGTAATAAATTAAACATGATAATGATTCTGAATAAATGATATACCATCTAGTTATATAATATTTTAATATCAAAAGAATGATATTATCGCTCCTGCGTTTGTACGGATTACCGTCTGCACAAATGCGATGAGTTCATTACCGTTTGTATCCATTAAAGACTTATTTTCATATTATGATTAAAAATAATTTTTAAATAATTGATATCATTCTGAATATGAATAAGATACATCACATCCCCAACAAACATTACTTAGGTAATAATGTATACAAAGGAAAACGAATCAGTTAACCCCCAAAACAATGATACTACTGATGTATCATTAACAACGAAATATTAGAAGATCATATATGATATAATATTATTGTATATGGTTCTTTTTTTAACACCCCGAGATTCCACAATATTCTTCTCTTTCAATAATGCAATAGCTTTTATTGTACCCAAGTTCGAGATTCTAACACACCGTGACCAATCAGAATAGCCATTATGAATAGTAATACCCACTTTTTGAAATTATATATATTTTATATTTCAAAATGGACTTCATTTTTGGATTTGGAATATCAAAATTATCCTATGTTGAATTTTTGGTATTTTTCTTAGAACTTTCAATTTTTTATGAATAGTGAAAAATACTTAAAAACAACTTTTTTATTCAAAATAATTTATAGTGATAAATTATAATATTGAGTGGTTTTAAAGGTTAATTAGAATATATTTTTACCATTTTATCCAATGGCGGTCATTAGAATTAATTTCACTTTGATATTGGACATAAACAATTGTCAATCTTTTGATATATATTGTTTCTTAAAAACACGCTATTTATTATGAAAACGGTAATTAATTATAAAATTAACTAATTCAACTTATATGTTTGGAATTTTTTAAAATATACATCATTTTTGAATTCGGAATATCAATTATATCTTAGGGTTAAATTTTGGCATTGTTCTGAAAAACTTCAATTTTTGATGAATAGTGAAACCACTAAGTGGTAGTTAAAAAACTGATTTTTCATTTAAATGAAACATTACCACTTATTTGCTTTTATTTTCAAAAATCCGACATACATGGTTGTCATTAGGAAGTAAAATGTTGTTCAATGGGATTAAAATAATATTTTGATGAATAGTAACTTTTAAGTTTAATTAATCACGATTAAAGGTAATTAGTGAAATTTAATGTAAAAATGGTATTATAAAAATATGAAAATACCCTTACACTTGTCCTACACCTATTGGATGAGTCATTCCTGACCGATAAAATCCATTGGTCATCTTGGGGACCCCATGGAGCCACTTTGGTAGGAAATTGACATTAAAAACGTTTTATTTAATGTTAAAATAAAAATGTCTCAAACATGAGTTGTTTTACTAAAATAGTTCTTAAATGGGTTTATACTAGTCATATTTTTGAATATAAATATTCATTATAAAGATAAAAAGATTTACTACATCGTGATATTTTTTTTATAATTTTTAGACATTAAATAAAGTAAATATTTAATGACACCGTAATGATGCAGTGATTACCTCCTTAATTAATGATTTAAATAAAATGAACAGATAATGTAAAATCTAAGAATTATACTTGTCAAAAACCTATTTGATGTGTATATTTGGAACCCTTATCACCTTATCCTCGAAATATATAAGTGTGGGACCTTTAAATTCCGAATCTCATTATATAATAAAGTAACATTTCATGACTTTCCAAGAGTGCCTCTCCTCTCCTCTTATAAAAGGCCCCCACAACTACCACTGTATTTACACCTTCAAATCAATTTGTCTTGGAAAAACTCTTCCCAAATACTCTTTAAACATCCCTCTCTTACTCCTATAATCCTCACTTTGGGCAGAATGCTTCCCAAGGAAGCCTTTTAGCTCAAATCAAAAAGAGTTACCTATTTTAAAGGGAGTGTTTTCTCTAGTGTTCTTATGTTTTATTTTGCTTCTCCAACCCCCTAAACTCTTTTTATTCATTTCATTTCTAAAAAAACCAGTATCATAAATATACTATGATGTTGTTATAAGAATTATTAGAGCTACACATACACACACCTACATCTAATGGTTAAAGAACATACTGTTTCTGTGGATGGTGAATTTCTGCCTCACGAAACGAGGATTGTTCAACACTCATATAACACCTTCAAAGGTCGCCATTAATATGTCACTATATTTATATATGATATATGATATGATTATGTTTTACTTAAGCTTCTGTATTTTTTATTTATGGCATACCTTTACAATTTCCATTATGGGTAAACCTTATAATTTCATTTTAGGAAGTGCAGACTACCACCCACTCAAAGTTATTTGAATCGTTAATGCCATATGTGGGATGTATAAAGGATTGAGTAAATGGTATTATACATTATATTATACTGGAATTATATTATACCTTTATATAATTATAACTCCATTCCATTAAATACGAAATAGAAATGAAAGTAGCGTTCATGCGTACGTACTGTTTACCATCTCTATGAACGGTGCATTTCATTTCTTACCTCTAAACATTATGTAATATTATAAATGCATGTATATACTGGATATATATGATATATATGATATATACATAATGAATATGATTCTGGATATAATGGATATTTCACCACATGAACAACTTGTATTTATAAGAAGTTTATTTTTGACTCAAGTACCAAAGATTGACAGAACAACCGTTATTAACTTAAATAATTAAATAATGTTCATAACATGGTAATAAGTGATATAAAAGGAATAATGAACAAGAAAAAGGTTCTTATAAAATTAGAAATTTACTCTAGTTTATTATTTAGGAGGTTAATGAATGGTCGAGTCAAGCCAGACACGAGGTAAGGGAACTTCTTAACCCAATTTCCATTCATTGGGTTAATATCCTACATTAAAATTATGTCATGATATTATAATGCCATATCTTGTATTTTTACTTTCATTATGTTTACTTATAGTGAATACACATAATAGATCTATTTTATTTAAAACAATGATTTTGTAAGGGAACTTCTTAACCCAATATCCATTATTTGGGTTAATATCCTACATTCCAAGTATGTCATGATATTATTATGTCATATCTTGTATTTTTAATTTACTTATGTGTACATATTGTGAATAAAAATAATTGATCTATTTTATTTAAAAAAATGATCTTTTTAAGGGATCTTCTTAACCCAATTTCCATTCTTTGGGTTAATCTCCTACTTTAATATTATGTCATGATATTATTATATCCTATCTTGTATTTATACTTTCTTTATGTGTACATATATTGAATACACATAATAGATCTATTTTATTTAAAAAATGATATTTGTAAGGGAATTCGTCTCAATCTCCATTCATTGAGCAATATTTTTTTTATAGAAAAATTTCTTTTATACGGTGTATAAACCCCTTTGACTTTTACTTTTACTCAAAAGGAGTCTTTTTATATGAAGAGTTTTACTAAACGACAAAAGGAATGTTTTTTCTTATACGGAGACAAATACTTCTCCTCCGCTGTGACCATTATTTGAGTTTCATCTTCCTCTACAAGACATAATTTTTTTTGAATGAAAAACAAATACCATGTTTTACTTTTCTTTTATTGTGGATTTTAAAATGGTATATATCAAAAGTTGTTGATGAGTCTTAATATATGAAAACCCCGTGCAAATGTATATGTATTCAACTCATGATTAAAAATGTTTTTAGAAAACCCGACTCTAGAGTGTGGTATATAGGATGGGATTGGGCGTGGACCCATCATGGCCTCTAATTAGTCGAGTAGTCTCAGAATTAGTTATTTTGTTTTTAGAAGATTGCATAATGTTTTCAGAAAAACACTGGAGTATATTTGAGCAATTTTAAACGAAAGTATCTTATAAAAAAATTGCATCGACCGGTCTCATGAGACAAACACGTGTCTTGTCATGAGCCCTTGACAGAATATTATTTGTAGTCTTGGCACGAGGCCTTGGCTACGTGGTTATGATAGTCTGGCATTATGCATTCAATCATTATGAAAGTGGTTATTGATATTTCATGTGGTTATTCGACCAGTAGAATATCCATGTGAATAAGAAAATTTCATTATCTCATTTTACATTTGCCATATTATGTTGATGTTCAAGTATAAAAGGATTTTGTTTTAGTTATACATTATCATAAATGTTTATGTTTATTTATGAAAGATTCTTCTATATTGTTATCATTACTGAGAATCTCAGCTCTCCCCTTTCAATGTTTTAATATTTTCAAGGATGTGAATAAGTAGATTATGAATGACCTACAGGGATAGTTAGAAGAGGATATTAGTGTAGACTATGGAGACTTTGTTAGTGTAGTTTTTCACTTTATGCTGTAATGTAATATTTATGAATGTATCTAGTGTTTCCAAGGATACTAAACTAATCGGTCTTTCAAGACATGATATTTAGTTATCATGCCAATGTTACGCAATAATGCACAGACTCTAGGTAATTGGGGTCGGGGCATTACAGTTGGTATCAGAGGTAGTTTAGTACTAACCTTGGAAGCTAGATTTTGATAAACTCTGATTAGAGCACATATCCCAAAGATATATTTTGAGGATGAGTATAGAAGAACTTCCTAGAATTTTGTTATTATAGAGATTTTGTGAGTTTTCTGAGAAATACATCCCTGTCTGAATACGAGCTGGTAGAGGCGGCTCTGGCACAGATGTACCTAGGGGTAAAACCTAAAAACACCTCTTTGAGCTAGACTCAAATGGGAACTGGTGCATGACAACGGGCCTTGCTGCACTCTTGGTTACGACACTCCCGGGGGATATGCTTAGGATAATTCTCATTTTTTACAAACCATTACGAAGGGTTTATGAGTATATACTTCCTCAAAGAATTTTTTTTATGATTTTGGATTATATGCATAAATATTTCTATTTATGTTAAGTGTTTTACAAGTATGGAATTATGTATTTTAATTCATAAACTAATCTAGTATATGCCATTGTTTAGAAATGTCACCTAGTGGGGGGAATAGAAACTGTATCAATGCACGAACTCCATGTAGGAATATCCCTCCTGCTCAAGATTATTATTGTGGAGTAGGAGATACAACTAGTGCTGATCAACTTATTACCATACTGGGTAAACTCACTCAGGTTATGAATAATAACCTTACTCGTATGAAGCACCCTGATCCGCAACGTGGAGGATCAATGTTAGACCGCATCAGGAGGTAACAACTTCCAATAATTAATGGGGGTACAAATCCATTAGTAGCTGAGAAATGGATAAACTCCATAGAGAAAATATTCCACTCCTTGGGGAGTTGCAAAAGGGAGAAGGTTGTCATGGTAGTTTACCGCCTCACTGGAGATGCCGATCAATGGTGGTCGTTGATTCAAAACACAAAGGAAGATGAAGTAGTATCAATTAAGGTATGTAGAGAGTTCAAAGCGATTTTTATAGAAAAATACTATCCTCGTGACCATCGAGAGGATATGGAATGGAAATTTCTATGTCTGAGACAAAAGGAGGATGAGAATGTCGCAAAGTATGAGGCTAACTTTTCAAGGTTAGCCAGGAATTCAACAGATTATATTCATAACCCAAGAAGTAAGATTGATTGTTTCATTGATGGGTTAAAACCATTTCTCCATCGAGCTTTTGTATCACAATCTTTCTCAACATACGAAGATATAGTCTCATGTTCCATCAAGATAGAAAAGGAATTCACTAAGTCTTATGAAAAAAAGTAAAGGAAGAGAATAAGAGAACGGTAGAACAAGAGACAGATAAAGTGAAAAAGGGAATGAAGGATTTTCCATTATTCGATAATTGTGGGAAGAATCACCCCAGTACATGCCTAAAAGGAATGGGAGTTTTTTATAATTGTGGAGAAAAATGTCACCAGGCTCGTGATTACAAGGGAAAGAAAGAGGCTGTCAATGTTGAATGCTAAAATTGTAGGGAAATGTGGCATTATTCAAATGAATGTCCTAAGCTTCAGGGAACCTTACCTCTGAAAAGTACAAGGGATCAAGGAAAATCTTATGTTGTTACTATAGTTCCAGTGGAATAATTAATGTATTGGTGATTTTGGAAGCAAGGATTATATTATGGTTATAAGAATAATGTGATATATATAAGGATTGTACTTCAATACTTGTTGTTTTCATTAAGGATTTAATATGATGAAGGTAATCATATTTTTATTATGTGACAATAAGAGAAACTTTACTTTGTTTTAGTAATCTAATGTTACAATTGATTTTGGAATTTAAGGACCTTTTAGAGAAAGTCTGGACTGAGGTATTATGGATAACTATAAAGGTTGGAATGGATTAAGTTTAACTTTGGATAGTATTGATTAAGGTTAAAACATTTATTAAGATTATTTTTAGAATATTATAATACTATAGTTTTGGAAAAGGACAACATGCAGGTCGAGGGATAACCCGTCGCGTCGGACAAAGTTGTAGGAATCGAACCCACAACAAGAGTGTGACAGGCCTTTATTACCTACCACTAGCCAACAGGAAGTCCCTGGTTATTACAAAAAAGTTTTCCTAATTTAAATGGTATGTGTTAATATTTGGAACCTTATACAATTATGATAAATAGAATATTTTTTAGTTCTGTTACCTTTTACAGTGAAAGATGGGTGTGTGGTAAAAATTTATTAAAGAATTAATGTCTACATGACAAGTATGTATATTCCCTTACGTTCATAGTAAATCTCCTAAATAAATTCCACAACTTTATAAAAGGTAACTTAAAAAAAACGTTGTAGGTTAACTTTTCCAACTGGGGATTCAATGACCGTTTAACCAATCACACGTTTGTGATTTTATTGTGGTTAACATTCTCCTAATCCTGTTTCTTACAACTCTCCATCATATCAATATTTTCATAGAATCCTAGTATGGGCTATATCGGGTGACCTTTGTACTTATCTTTCTTTCTTTTAAAGTTATATTTTTATTAACCTTGTTTCGGATTTGGTTTTCCACAAAGGTATTTTCTATTTTCAACCTTTTATTTTCAAATAAAAATTTCAAATTGCGTGGATGCAATTTATTGAAGGAGGGGAGAATGTAACACCCTGAGCTTCCACGATACGCTTCTCTTTCAATAATGCAATAGCCTGCATTGTACGCATGTTCGAGATTCTAACACACCGCGACCAATAAAAATAGCCATTATGAATAGTATTACCCACTTTTTAAAATTATATATATATTATATTTCAATATGGTCTTCATTTTTTTATTCGGAATATCGAAATTAGCCTATATTGAATTTTTGATATTTTTCTAAGATCTTACAATTTTTTTATGAATAGTGAAAAATACTTATTAACAACTTATTTAAGAAAACTAATTTATAGTGATAAATTATACTATTTAGTGGTTTTATAGTTTAATTAGAATATATTTTTACCATTTTATCCAATGGTGGTCATTATAAATAATTTCACATTGAAATTGGTCATAAACAATTGTCATTCATTTGATATATATTGTTTCTTAAAAACACGCTATTTGTTGTGACAACGGGAATTAATTATAAAATTAACTAATGCAATGTATTTTTTTGGAATTTTTTAAAATAGACATCACTTTTGAATTCGGAATTTCAATTATATCTTAGGTGAAATTTTGGCATTGTTCTGAAAAACTTCAATTTTTGATAAATAGTGAAACCACTAAGTAGTAGTTAAAAACGGATTTTTCTTTTAAAGGAAACATTACCACTTCTGGGTTTTGATTTTAAAAAATCTGACAAACATGGTTGTCCTTAGGAAGTAAAACATGGTTCAATGGGATTAAAATAATTTTTTTGTTGAATAGTAACTTTTAAGTTTAATTAATCCTTATTAAAGATAATTAGTGAAATTTATGGTAAAAATGGTATTATAAAAATATGAAAATACCGTTACACTTGTCCTACCCCTATTGGATGTGTCATGGCGGACCAAGACAATCCATGTGTCAACTTTGGGACCCCATGGAGACACTTTGGTATGAAATTGACCTTAAAAACATTTTATTTAATGTTTAAATAAAAATGTCACAAACATGGGTTGTTTTACTAAAACAATTTTTAAATGGGGTTATACAAGTCATATTTTTTACTATAAATATTAATTATAAAGATAAAAATATTTCCTAAATCACGATATCTTTTTTATAATTTTTAGACATTAAATAAATTAAATATTTTATGACACCATGATGATGCAGTGATTACCTCATTAATTAACGATTTAAATAAGATGAAAAGTTAATGTAAAATATAAGACATACACTTGTAAAAAACCTATTTTATGTGTATATTTAGAACTCTTATCACCTTATCCTTTACATATGTAATTTTGGGACCTTTAAAATCTGAAACTTGTTATATAATAATGTAACATGTCATGACTTTCCATGAGTGCCCCTCCTCTACTCTTATAAAAGGCCCTCACAACTACCACCTTATTTACACATTCCAAGCCATTTGGCTCGGCCAACATCTTCCCAAATACTCTCTAAAATTACCTCTATTTCTCCTATAATCCTCACATGGGCATAATTCTTCCCAAGGAAGCCTTTGAGCTCAAATCAAAAAGAGTTACCCGTTTTAAAGGTAGTGTTTTCTCTTGTGTTCTTATGTTTTATTTTGCTTCTCCAACCCCCTAAACTATTTTTTTTAATTTATTTTCTAACAACACCAGTATCCTCAATATACTATGATGTTTTTATAAGAAGTAATCGAGCTACACTTACACACACCTACATCTAATGGTTAAAGAACATAATATTTCTGTGGATGGAGAATTTCTGCCTCACGAAACGATGATTGTTCAACACTCATATAACACCTTAAAATGTGGCCATTAAGATGTAACTATATTTATATATGATATATAATATGTTTATGTTTTACTTAGGCTTCTGTATTATTCATTTATGTCATACCTTTACGATTTCCATTACGGGTAAACGCGATAATTTTATTTTAGGAAGTGCGGACTACCGCCCCCTCAAAGTGATTTGAATCGTTAATGCCATACGTGGGATGCATAAAGGATGGAGTAAATGGTATTATACATTATATTATACTTGAATTATATTATTCCTTTATATAATTATAACTTCATTCCATTAAATATGAAATATAAATGAAAGTAGCGTTCACGCGTACGTACGGCTTACCGTCTCCATGAACGGTGCATTTAATTTCTTTCCTCTAAACGTTATGTTATATTATAAATTCATGTATATACTGGATATATATGATATATATGTTATCTAGATAATAAATATGATTCTGGATATAATGGATATTTCACCACACGAAGAACTTGTAATTATAAGAAGTTTATTTTTGACTCAAGTACCAAAGATCGACAAAACGACCGTTATTAACTTAAATAATTACATAATGTTAATAAAATTGAAATAAGTGATATAAAAGGAATAATGAACATGAAAATGTTCTTAAGAAAGTAGAAATTAACTCTAGTTTATTATTCAAGAGGGTAAATAATGGTTGAGTCACGTCAGACACAAGGTAAGGGAACTTCTTAACCCAATTTCCATTCATTGGGTTAATCTCCTACTTTAAAATTAAGTCATAATATTATTATGTACAATCTTGTATTTTTACTTTCTTTATGTGTACTTATAGTGAATACACATAATAAATCTATTTTAAAAAAATGATCTTTGTAAGGGAACTTCTTAACCCAATTTCTGTTCATTGGGTTAATATCCTACATTCAAATTATCTCATGATATTATTATGTCATATCTTGTATTTTTAATTTACTTATGTGTACATATAGTGAATACACATAATAGATCTATTTTATTTAAAAATGATAATTGTAAGGGAACTTCTTAACCCAATTTCCATTCTTTGGGTTAATCTCCTACATTAAAATTATGTCATGATATTATTATGTCCTATCTTGTATTTATACGTTCTTTATGTGTAAATATATTGAATACACATAATAGATCTATTTTATTTAAAAAATGATATTTGTAAGGGAATTCATCTCAATCTCCATTCATTGAGGAATATTTTTTTTATACACAAATTTCTTTTATACGGTGTGTAAACCCCTTTGACTTTGACTTTTACTCAAAAGGAATCTTTTTATACAAAGCATTTTACTAAATGACAAAAGGAATTTTTTTTCCTATGCGGCGACAAAGACTTATCCTCCACTGTGACCATTATTTGAGTTTTGGCTTCCTCTATATGCCATAATTTTTTTTTGAATGAAAAAAATACCACGTTTTACTTTTCTTTAATTGTGGTTTTTAAAATGGTATATATCAAAAGTTGTTTACGAGACTTAATATATGAAAACCCCATGAAAATGTATATGTATTTAACGCAAGCTTAAAAATGTTTTCAGAAAACCCGACTCTCTAGTGTGGTAGCCAGGAAGGGATTGGGAGTGGACCCATCATGGCCTGTAATTAGTCGAGCAGTCTCAGAAATAGTTATTTTGTTTTCAGAAGCTTGCATAATGTTTTCAGAAAAACACTGGAGTTTATTTGAGCAATTTTAAATGTAATTATCTTCTAAAAAAATTTCATCGGCAGGTCTCACGAGACAAACAAGTGTCTTGGCATGATCCCTTGACAAAATATTATTTGTAGTCTAGGCACAAGGGCTTGAATACATGGTTATGATAGTTTGGCATTATGCATTCCATCGTTATGAAAGTGGTTATTGATATTTCATGTGGTTATTCGACCAGTATAATATTCATGGGAATAAGTAAATGGAATTATCTCATTTTACATTTTCCATATTATATTGAAGTTCAAGTTTAAAAGGCTTTTGTTTTAGTTATACATTATCTTAAATGTATATGTTTATTTATGAAAGATTCCACTATATTGTTATCCTTATTGAGCATCTGAGCTCACCCCTTTCAAGGTTTTAATATTTTCTAGGATGTGAAGAAGTGTTTTATGAATGACTTGTAGGGATAGTCAGAAGGGGATATGAGTGTAGACTATGGAGACATTGTTATTGTAGTTTTTCACTTTATGATGTAATGCAACATTTATGACTGTATCTAGTGTTTCCAAGATTACTAAACTAATCGGTCTTTCAAGACTTGATCTTTCGGGATCATGAAAATGTTACGCAATAATGCACCGACTCTGTGTAACTGGGTTCGGGGCGTTACACTTTTATAATTTAATAACAATGATTTCACCATTATACAAGAGGTTAAACTACCCTCGACCAAGGAAAAGTACAAGGTATGAGAAAATTTCAAAATTGCTTTATTATCCATGATTGTTTTTACGTAACTATTTACTAGGACCTCTTTATCATCCACATCCATGTTTCTTAAAAAAGTATTCCAAAAAATCTTAACAATTTACTAGACTATGGTTTATATTCATTTATACCTTTTTTTTACTTTTTATAATATGTTTTGAAAGGAATCATCTGTCATTTTCAAAACAAGGTACCTTATGACCTTTTTGACAAAATTAAGGTAAGAATGTTTTTTAACTTATTCGGTGGTTGCTGCTATTTTATGTAGTTATTACGTAATCAAATCTTCCTTTAAAATATTATATGAATATTTTCAAAATAAATGTTTTCTTTTATAATTAAAAAATAGAAAGAGATATTTCTCTAAAAAATTTGATTTCATCTTTGTCAACATCCTTTGCTGGATTTTATGCTTGTTTTATGTTGATTTATTGTAATAAAAAACATCCATATTGTATTGAAGGTTTTTTTATATGTTTGACTATGGGTGTGTTATATTTATACCATTAATGGTTTATTGATAAATTATTTAAATTTCATATGTATGTTTTAATAAAAATGTTTATGTTATGTTTAAACCTTCTCATATGAGGAATGAATTGGACTTAGTGAGTGACAGGTGGAGCCCTCTATAGCTCCTATATGCATTGGTATATCTCATTAGAAAAACTAGTGTCTTGGCACAAGGCCTTGACAAATCTTAATTGTAGTTGTGGCACAAGGCCTTGACTATGTGGTTAAGAAGTCTGGAATTATGAATTATATCATTATGAAAGTGGCTATTGATCTTGCATGTGATTATTCGACTAGTAGAATATCCATGTAAATAAGTAAATGTCGTTATTTGATTTTATCTTTTCCATCTTATGATGAAATTCAATTTTAAAAGCCTTTTTATTCTTATACATTGACATAAACGTTTATGATTATTTATGAAAGTTTCAACTTTATTGTTATCCTTACAGAGCATCTGAGCTCACCACTTTCTATGTTTTATTTTTCTCTAGATTCGAAGAAGTATTTTATGACTGACCTGGGTGGAATGGTTTAGGGGATATGATTGTGATCTATGGAAATAATGTTGTTGTAGTTTTTCATTTTATAATGTAATGTAAAACATATTAATATTGATAGTATTTCCAAGACTACTAAACTAATCGGTCTTTTGGGACATTATTTCCTTGTATCATGCCAATGTTATGTAATAATGCAGAGACTCTAGGAAATTGGGTTCAGGGTGTTACATTTATGACATCTTATCACCCATTCATAGATAATATTTAAGTTTTACCCTTAAGTCGGATGTTAATTGCCTTTTTCTGCAAGCATGTTTTGTAACGAAATTTACAGTTCATATATGTAGGATATATTTACATCATCTCCATAAATATATTAATTTTATATATTTAATATTTTATCATTATATATGTTTTTATAAATTTTCATAAAATTCATATATGGAATAATAAGTGCATCACTTCGTGGAGATGGTAGGTCGTAGTTATGAATTAGCCATGATATCATTTCAAAAATGGGTGAGTGGGTGAGGATATTGATGTAATATTAATTTTTTAAAATAAATATAATATGATATGTATGATATATATTATTTATATTTATCATTACAACTATACATGGAAGTTGATGATGGGAATTTGATTACTTCATTTTTAAAAGAGACAATCCTCCATACACATGAGTGATGGATTTATTTCTCATTTGATAGAGAAGGAGATGGAAAAATATAATTACATAACAAAAATAAAATCACAGTATATGGAGATACTGGGGGTTATTGTATTGGGGGTTTTAGTATATAATATATATTTTCAATTGAATCAAGAAGATGTATGATCTTTATTTCGATGATATCATTTTCTTAGAGATTCCTCTTTTAGATCTCTTATTAATGACCTTGGGATAGGTCTTTTGGGAAGAATATTAACTCAATAATGTGTATATGTATTTTCTGGAAATACTTTTCTATGGATTTTTTAATCTAGATGGATATATATGGGTGAATATGTTAGTTGAGGAGTTCCCTTTTATATCTGTGAGAAGGGGATCATCTTGGAAATCAATTATAAATATCCCAAAATTAAACAGAATGATAAAGTCATTCCTAATAATAGTTCTCCAAGTGTCCATATATTAGACGGTGGGATAGATAAGGTGTATATATTTCCATCCTATAATATTTTTGATAGTTTCATGGATAAACATAACCTTATCATATGGGTTAAAGAAACCCCCCCCCCCACTAAACCTATTTTATCATTTACCGGGGTCATTATTTTTTATATATTATACTATTAATTATGTCCAACAATTGGTTTACACTGTCACATTAAATTAATTATGATGTTTAAAATTATTAAATATATTTTAACAAATAAAAATTAATTAAGTGGATATATTTAATTTTGAAATTCACTGCAAAACATGCTGAAAAAATAATTTTTTAACAAATTAATTTTTCATTCATAAGATGATATTGTAAAATCTATATTAAAAGATATAATAAATATTTGGATTTAAATTAATATATTTAAAAATATTTTTTATAAAAATATTTTAAATAAATAATCATTTATTGTTATTTTAATTAATTTATATGGATATACATTATGACTATTTAAAACAAATTAGTAAAAAAAAAATTCTAAAAAATAACATCTTTTCATCCAACTATAATTTTATTTATTTCAATATGTAAGATATTCATTCAGTTTTTAATTGAAAATATTTCAACCCTTTATTAAATAATAACATTAATAGCTAAATAATACTTATTTCCATTCTTAAAAACTCGTATTGAAGGAAAAAATTTCAAAACATCATTCATGATTAATTTTTAAAAAATTTCGTAAAAATAAATATTCAACCAATAAAATTATAATTCTAATTCAATTAAATATTTAAATTTTTATTTTATAATATTTATATTAAAATATTTTTTCCACTTATGATAACAGAGGGTCGGGTGTTCAATACATCCCTCCTATGAAGATTTCTTCCATGTATATTTAATGTATATCACATTCTAAAGAGGCGATGATGGTTCTTATTCAAAACATCCTCTAGTTCCAACATAGATTACTATATTTTATGATTTCTATAAATTGCCTTTAAAATAAAAGTCATCATATTTCTCAATTCATTCTCTATTATATGATGAATCTGTATGGGCTCCTCACAATTAGATAAAGTAGTTTTAAAACAATTTATTTAGAGGAGACCACATTCATTAGATCACCTGTGTACTTTGATAACAATTTTATATGGATCACATCATTTAATATAGTAAGGTTAAATTTAATTTCAAATTGGAACTCCACATATCAAATTATTTTTATATTTTCAAGTTTTTGATATACTAGGGGCTCAGTTTATCCTTTTTATTGAACAATATAACACCATTCATTGGAAATACTTTTAAAAAAACCTGATCTTTCACTCAAAATTCCATGTCATTACTCCAGCTAAATATATAACTCCTTCTCAACCGATGATCTTATTTAAAAAGATAAAAAAATAGTCCATTATGTATTCATTGTCTCGCCAAAACATTCTAGACATACGAGTTTCCATAACCAAACATCATCCCCACAAGTTGGAGTATAACATCATATTCCATATAATTCTTCATATTTAACCATTTTAATACATGAGTGGAAACTTTTTATAATGAAAAAACATACCCAAGGTAAATACTAATACAACATACCTTCAATATTAGGTGATAGTTGCCTAAATATTTATTTTAATGATTAAATATTCATTCTGAACTGTCTATCAGTTTGAGGTTTTAGGTGGTGCTGAATTGATGTTTTGTATCAATATCCTTCCTTAGAGTCATTTAATTTTTTAATTTAAAATAGTGATCACTACTAGACCATGTTAAAATAAGTGATCCATGTGGTCTTACAACATCATTAATATAAATCATTGTGAGTTTCAAAAGTGGTTTCTATTCTCTTATAGTGAGAAAGTGATCATAGTTGGTAAAGAGATCAACAATAAACCAAATTGTCTCATTATTACATGAGTCATAGTTAGTAAAATGAAACATTAAATAGTAATTTCATCCCATTTCAAAATTGGAATAAGAATAGGTTTCAAGAATCCTATAAATTGTTTCTCATTTCCTTAAATAATGAAAAACCAAACAATTGGACACATAATCACCAATTTTTCACATCATGTTATCCTACCAAAAATGTTCTCCAAATACCTATAATACATTGTTATACTATGGTGAATGTAAAAATTAATTATATGACTATAATCCTAAAATTTAATTTTATCTCAATTATATATAGAACATAGTGTTTATTTTGATATTTAATAATCCTTTGTTTATGAAAAAAATAGTCTATCAATTTTTGATCATTCACAGAATTAGCTTCCATCTGAAAATTACCATAATCAGATTGAGATCTTTTTATCATTTCCAATAAATATTTATACATAATCATTTAAAAATTTGGTGATCTATCATTTTCCTAAATAATTCCATTATCCATCTATACTAGATTCATGACCATAGGGTCCCTCTAATTCCCCATTTGGGTTATATGATTATTACTTATTCCACTAATTGAATCTTATTCATTATTTACCATCCAAAGGTGGTATTTTGTCGATAAATCCTTATCCATGAGTATACTGATCCATTTTAATTCCCTCATGTATAAATTATTTTTCAAAAATATGTATTATTGGATCTCAGGATGTATATCTCACATATTTTACCACTGAGATAATGTCTCTATATCATCAAAGAAATGATCACAACTGAAAACTCATGATAAGTGTTTTATGGTTTTATTCATGATTCTTTAAATAGATTCATTCATAGGAAATAAAATTTTAATTTTTTCTATGTACATGACTAATTACACTCTTCACATAAACATTATAGATAGAAAAACAATCATTTATTGATGGTATAGAAAGAATTGGATCATTGAACAATCTTCTATTCTATTATTAAATATATTATTCACAATACATGGTCTATATTAACATAACCTCTTAACATATATTATTGGTTATTGGATAATCAAATAATAAAATATTTTTGTTGAATCATGGATAGTAACCTAACAAGCCCATAAAACTACATAAATTAGTTATGTTTGTTAGTTGATGAAATTCTATTATTGTCCTTACCATCAATAGATAAGCATAGATTCTATCCATGGAGATAATATGGCCATAAATATAAACTTCCTGAATCCATAATTCAATTATTCAAATTTACGATATAACTATTTTCTTATAAATTCATAATAATGATACACATATGAATCTCAGGGTTCTTATAACTCTTCGAATACATTGATATACCATCAATGAATACCACCAAGAAATTTTCATGATATTCATTAAATAATAAATTCATTAGATTTATAAATATATAATTATTTAGGAATTCCATATTTCATTACTGTAAACTCATAATATCCATAGATCAATCAGAATGTATTCTTCGGAATATGTTCCTTCTTTAATCCCAATTGATGATACCCATGATGAAGGAATGTATTTGAAAAATATTGATCTTTGTGAAGTTGATAGAATAATTCATTAATGAATGGAATATTATACATTTAGAACTTATTTCCTAATAATTAGTGAAAATCCTCAGGGATCCACCTTTTTTAATAACATATAGAACATGGTCTCCCAAAGGTTTAATGCTACGATTTTATAAATCCAATATTGCACAACTCTGAAAGTTTGTTTATTAACACCACTAATTCTAATATACATCAACATATTTCTATGATATATTTAGTCATAAAATTAAATATTACAATTTCCACACATATATTATATATTCATTTCATATCCAATACTATCATTCAAAAGATATTCTAGATGTGGATCTATAAAAGTCTTAGATGTTGATGTATCCCCTCTAGAGATAATACATTTCTCACATTCATGTGGAATTTTATTTTCATTCTACTTGAAATAATTTATTTAAAAATATTTTTAAATACACTCCATACAATAGATCGTATTTAATTCAACCAATGTTATGATAATAATTTCAACAAATAGAGTGTGCTTATGTTTCATAATGAGAACTATTCGAACCATCCTTAATTTAGTAATAACTTCAATAGGTTTCTTGACAAACAATTCCATTCTTAAGGTTCTTAGGAAATATATATTTTTTCTAGAAAATTGAAGGATATAAAAGTGTGAGAATATCCAAAAGAAAATAAATACTTAGTTCAATTTGAGATAATAGTTACAAGACCATCACCATATCATTAAGAATTCCCAACTCAATTACAGTGATCACAAAAGTCTAGTCGTCTCCCATTGTCCTCTTATTGAGTATATTCCCATAAAAACTTAGACACTTTTTTAATAATGTTAAATTTTGGTATAATTGAAGAACAATTTAGTAGTGGTCTATTTTGTTCCCTTAGATTGATGAGCCAGAAGACACTTATCTCTACACTTATAACACACTCCCATTCCATTCATGAATTTTCCTAGATATTTCTACCCATAATTTCACATTATGGAAATTGAATAATTTTCTTATTCTTTCTTATTATGATACATTTTTCATGTTTTTTACTTGAAACTATATTCTTTTGATTCACCATGAACACATTAGATCTAGAGAATTCATTCACAATTTCGATCTGGATAAAAACAATTTAGAGATATGATGAAAAAGACTGAAAAATCAGTCCCCATCAGAGACATGGTTTAATTACATTAAAGATGCGGTCAATCAAAAATAATATGTTATGTAATTAATTCATTGAATACCAATATAATCTTGTAAATTTAGACTCATAGTTTATAACACATTATTCCACCTTTTTTAATGTTTTTTAATTTTTCATCATTACAATATGTTACCCATGGGGGAAATATTTTTAAAAAAACATTTCCTTAAAATCCCTCACTTTCATGTGTTTTATTTCATTTTTCCTTGATATTATTACCAATAAACAAACATGATTGATCATTATCACATTTAAGATTATATATTTTCCGTATTTTCTTTTCCTTTTCATGACTTACCAATGATTTAAATATATTTTCGAGGGATTTAATTCATTTCCCCACTAACCTTGGATTTGAGGTCCTAAATTTTTTTGGGGGTCTCGGTCACATGATGTGATCTAAGATAGAATAATAACATTGAATAACTATAGGTTTCCCTAATTCATAATAGTTATTAATCAAAATTGAATTTTCAATCCCTTATATAGACATGATCTTATTTACTCTAACTATAGAAATAATTTATTTCTTAATACGAAAACATTACATAGGCTATTAGTATTAAAACCCTTTATTCATCCCATAATAATTTATACATAATTTTATATAATATATTTTCTAATAAAGCAATGAATTTTAAATCATAACGCATAATTTTATATCATACATAATAAACAACATAAATTTGAAATTTATGCATTGTTAATATATGAATTTTAAAGATGGATCCTTTTGGGTTAACATTTTCTCAAAATAATATTTTCAAATATATTATTATATTTTAAATGAAATTATGAAATATCACCTGAAAACCCTTTGATAGTGTAAAACTAGGATCACGAACATACTTGTAGTAGTGGACCATGTGATGATCGAGTCAAATCCCAATACACCCTTTCAAGATTTTTAACCCCTAGGTGAAACTATTATTGATGAATGCCAACTTTTAGTATCTAGAAAGAGACATATCGGAACATCCCAATATCATTATTCCTAGATTTAGGGATGGATACCATTACATTGTAATATGATACAACAAAATCACATCGTATGGGCAAAATAGTGCAGTAGTCTTGGAATGACAGATATACATATGAGCCATGTATTATAATCGAATATATAAATTTAAAAAAATTATTTTTTTCTTTCTTGTGAATAATATATTTAAATAGAGATTATACATGGATATCATTCATAGTAAACTTAATCAAATAAAGTAGTAATAAAAAATTTAATGTGAGATCAAATGCTCAGAAAGGGTTAAGAACAACTGATGCTATAATGAATCAATAAGAATATTTAACATGGATTGGAAAATTACTTAACACACATTCCCTTTATATAACTTGTATATAAGAAAATATATGGAATAATTATTATGGAAATGTAAATAACTAAAAAAATCATGCCATTTATAAATTAAAATTGAATTAATTGAATAAACAAATAATTTCCTATTGAGAATTTCGTAGATAGTAATGACTAAATAATTAATAAAGGAAATGCTTAATTATCACACTTCAAGTTTCATAGAAAAATGATTCCTTTACCGTTATTATATATCCTCCACACTATTTATAATATATTATTTAAAAACCATCATATCTGAGTCTTACGAATATATTTTCCCTATGACACTATTTATTCATTGATTGTATTTAATTATCCATTCACCAATCCTTGTAATTCATGTTCAATGTGTTCCTCGTATATCAAATAATCGATTTAATATATAATCAATTTTCCCTATCAAATATCAGT
The DNA here is from genome assembly GCA_963277665.1 of Viscum album. Lineage (NCBI taxonomy): Eukaryota > Viridiplantae > Streptophyta > Magnoliopsida > Santalales > Viscaceae > Viscum > Viscum album. Next base: position 120,502,592 of record OY728128.1, read on the forward strand.
ATTATGTTAATAATATAGATTTATAAATATTTCCCTAAATAATAAAAAATGATGAAAACAAACACCATATAGAAAAATTGTCTATGGTTTAGGAAATAATATTACTCAATATTAATTTAATAGATATTTAGTGGAAATTAAATAATTAATTATCCCATGAAAATAAATAACTCATGAGGAAGTTAATAACTAAAAATTGATTTGAGAAAGTGAAGACAAATAATATCCTTGGAAAAAAATATTCCATATTTTTGTAAAGTAAGTATTATATCAATATTATGTATACCCATCAGAGTAAGAATATTGGTTGTTTTCATTTATTAAATACAATTATATTTACAAAACATTATCCATTAAAATATAATTTTCATTTTGAATGTTAAATCTTAAAACATAAAATTTTTCTAAAATCATTTTCTTTTAAAATGATATTTTAGGGGAAAAAATATTAAAATATACATATATTCATGAAAATTAATCTTCAATTTAATGTTGTCACATAATTTTTTAAAATCCCAACAATATGAAAATAAAATTACATTTTCATTGTACAAATTTAAAAAAATCATTATATAGAACATGACAAGAATATTTCATTACATACATTTGATTATAAAATGGGTTAAAATTTCATCAATGAATAATTGAAAAGGTTAAAAATTTATTTAATTTTTTTAGAAAACATTGTTTTTGAAAAAAAAACTGATCAAAGGTGGAAATGAAGTCGGGCTTCCTTAAAAATCATTTCTAAAACATTTTATCTTTTAAAGAGTGGAAAAATGGTACTATAAGTCACTAAAGATCATATATAAAAAATTTAGCATGAAAAAGGATGTTTTTTTTAAAAAAATTACCATTTAATTTACTTTCATCTAAATTCAAGTGTAAATAATCCCAAATAAAATGAGATCGTGATGTAAACGCTCGCAAATATTATAACATTACTGTTAGAATAAATACATTATATATTATGTTTATAAATTATAAATCCAAATAAAATTTTTTTAATACAAATATATGTGGTCCAAATTCATTACACATATAAAATCAAAATATTAATGACATTATGTACGTAATATAATAAAATATAAGGAATTTGAGTTATGAAATTATTTAACAAATGGTAACTCAAAATTCAAATCCCCATACATGAAATAATTCAAATTTAATGGTCTAATTCCCTTAATAACTAATTATTCATCTTTATACATGATAATGAGTATTATATACACCATGTAAAAGAAAATTAGAACAATCATTACAATATTCCCAATGAAATGAAATTGAGACGAAATCTCTTAGGTCACCCATTTCTTTTGGTAATAATTGTTTTCACATCATGTAAAGTGGTTTTAAAATTTTTATTAACTTATAAGAAAAATATATTAACCTTTATGATATCATATATTATTCATTTATAACATCTTCTCGCCTTTCTATTTGAAATATTTCTTTATTTTCATTGTTCAGGTGATAATTGCTATGTTTTTCATGTATATTTTGACTTGTTATTCTATCCACTTACATATATCATGATATAATCATCATAAAAAATTAAACGATGATTTAAATATCTTATATATTTATTATATATCTGTATATATTAATCCATAAAATTTATTGAGTGGAAATAGAATACAATATCCCTAAAGATGGAAGATGGGTTAGTGGAATGTGAAGATACGAACATAAAAAAACCATAAATAATTATAAAATTTTATTGAGGTCATTGATTACTATAAAGATAGTGATCAATGGATTGTTAAGAGAATCAAAACCATAAATCTTCAATGATCTAAATTCCCATTTTATTCTTCATATATTAATGTAATCAGAAAACATTTTTTTGAGATTGTTTTCCTAACATTTATTATTAATATCAATATTTAAGAATATAAAGAAATATTCATACTTGATATAATTATAAATAATAAAAAAGTAATCCATTTGGTAGTGATTCAATAAATATAAAAAATTTAAACATTCTCCAAGAAATTGATACCCAAAATGAGTTTTTAATTTCTCACGAACTAAAATTTACTTTTAATGGACTATAAGATCCTTAAAACAATTTTTTATGTTTTTCTAAAACTATTTTACAATACTAATATAGTTATGATAAAAATCACTAAAACTAAAAATTATTACCATTGGTTCATGAATAATATTTATTTTCCAAATATTATTCCTAAAATCTATGATAAATAATCCAGGACATCGTGTTGACTAGTGGTAGGTGTTGATACCTTATCATCTTTGATCATGGTTTCAAGCCCCGCGATCATGACAGACATAATGGGTTTTCACCCAAAATATCGGTTGTCCTATTTCAAAACTAAATTAATTTAATTATTTAATATTTCATAAAAACTAATAGACATCATTGATACTAAATAATCATTAAATTACTATTTTACTACTGTTATCAATGCAAACCATTTTTAAAAATTCTAATAATATTATTTTACTATTTTAATAATTTCATTAATAATTATATAGACATTAATTTTTGTCTATAACATTATGATTATGCATATAAAATTTTAATTAATTGATACTAAAATAAATTTTCCATAAAAACAAATACATGAAAATTGTCTATATTTATGTAAACTTCTCCCAAAATATCATTATTCCTGGTAGTATCCCATCACATAAAAACATAAAAACATGTGATTGATAATTTTAAATTATAATGAAACATAAACTCAGAAACCGTGATGGTATACATAACTAATACGTTAATGATTACCAAATTGATTCTTAAATTTTAAAAAATTTGTAGTTTATTAATATTTCATATAAAAAATACCATTGGTAAAACTACTTATAGTAGTTATTTTAGAATCTAAAAACCTAATTACTTCATAAATTTTTACTTCAACATAGATCCTTCCTTGTTCTATGGTTTAATAATTGTCTAAAATTGTAATAATCTATTCAAATCCTTAAAAATAACATTTAATGAAAATTTAAATAATTCTACAAATATTCCTTGGAGTGTCAAACTTGGTGTGCAATAATGCCAATTTTCAGGTACCAAGTTATGCTCAATTAAATCCCATCACAATCTTTTTAGAGATACTGCACCCAAGTACATCAATTCAAAAACCATATAAACTTTTTGTATTTAAGCAGGAATGAATTGCAAGGAAAAACCACACAATATTTACCTTACCAATAATTAGTTTTCCCTTCTCTACTTATCCTCAAATTAAATCATAGGTTTATGTTTAACAATCTATGTTTTCTTAAATATAGTTTTTACAGTTTCTATTAAATTTTCCTCAGACCAACTATATAGACCTATCACTAGTAGTACAGAATCTGGTTCCCACTAACAACACATTAGCATAATATACAAGGAAATCAGATCCCAATGAACAAATTTTTTTAGCATTCTTGGAAAATAATAAACAGATATGATTTTTATAATAATATAATTCAAAATTTAAAATATAAAATTTTTCATTTATTTTTTTATAATAAACTTATTCTATCTACTATATACCTATATATCCATCATAAAAACCATCATGGAATCCTAGGGAAAAGAAAAGAATAAGTGTGATCCCAAATACCCAGTAATGTCTAAGTAAGATAGAATCAATCATTAATCAATTATAGTAATCCACATGGAATTTTAAAAAACATTCCATTTAAATAACTTGACTTCATGAACAGATAAATCATATATCTATATTTGGATTGTTAGATAACTAAAAACTCTTCCCATTTAATCAAATAATAATTATTAAATGTATCCATAGATAATGTTAGAGTGAAAATATATTGGATAGTAATAAGAAAATACAGAATGACAGAAATTTGTAATTATCAGAAATGATGTTTCCATGGAACATGATACCTTTAAATTCATGATCTAACATCAATAAAGATTAAAATATACTTGCTAAAAACCTATATATCTTAAGAAACCCAAAAGATTCAGCCCTTGATACCTCCTATGAATCGAAGAGATTCTATTAACCTTTCCAAAATGGTTTTGTTGAATGCCCAAATCATTCCTTATATATTGAATAATTGACTAAATTCATAAATACTGTTCCATATCAAATAACAATATTTGGTAAAAAAATCATATTTGTCACTATTTCAATAGATAATAAAATAAAATCAAACGTAATTCCCATTAAAAAAGGATTATATATTCAGAAATAATCCATTCTATGATGAATCATACATATATTTACAGGGAATTTATTGTTTAATGATCATAGGAAAGTGAATAAGTCAAGGGGAAGTTCATGAATACTAATATGATTGAATGATCTGAAGTCCAGTACAATCCTTGGTCAAAATTTTCATAATACATCAAGATGGGAAATATGGACAGAATCAATACATCTTTTATCCTTCTCAGTAAGGATATTGATTATTTTAATTGACGAAATAAAAATATCATTAGAAATAATTCTTGAGGAAAATATCCTTTTAATTTTTTAAATTACAATATAAAACAAATAACAATTTCAATATTCATTTCATTCAAATTCACATATAAAAAGATTTTCCATTATAATATTTGCAGAAATATGAAAAGTATGATTTAATGAAATGAGGGGTTTTAATTACATACAGGATGTACAATGAAATATGCATATTATTTTTTCATTGTAATAAGGTTATGAAATTTCTTTGTCCACCAAATGAGAGGATCATTTATTTTGAGAAATTTTGTAAAAATTAAAAATTTTAAAGTCACATATTTAGAAAAATATTTTTTAATATATTAAAATATTATTTAACTTTTTTTTAGAAAAATTTGTTTTATAAGAAGAACAATTTTGTGACTGAAGTGTGAAATGAATTTGGGTTTTTCTAAAAAAAATATTCAAAAACAATTTATGTACCAAAGAGTAGGAAAATGGTAATATCAATAAAAACAGATCACAAATAACACCATGATAATTTAATTTAATGGTTTTTATATAATAATCATACAATATCCATTATATTAAATTTAATTGTAATGAATCTCGCATAAAATGAGATTTTTGAGTAAACCCTTACAATGATTGTAATGACAAAGTGAGAATCAACCAATGAATAGATTATGTGTATCAACTATAAATCCACATTATAAAATTTATATACACAAATATATATTCAAAATTCAGTACAAACATAATCTATTATTATTAATTATAGTGATAAAATTATATAAACCAATGAAAATAGATTAAGTTATGAAATTTATTACCATTTGGTTACTCATAATTCAAATACCCATATAAAAAATATTTCAAATTGAAAAATAAAAATCCAAAAATAATTAGTCATTCAAGGTATTACATTTCAATATGTAGTATATAATCCATATGAAAAGTTTTAAGTGCATAACATTATAATATACCTCATTGAAATGAAATTTATACGAAATCCCTTACCTCACACATTAATTATCGGCGTAAATGATTAATACTATTTTTGAGTGGTTATAAAAAGTAATTAACTTATAATTGAACTATATTAATATTTACTATATCATATATGATTATTTTATTATATATTATCACACATTTGTAAATAATATTTCTTTATATTCATTGTTCTAGGTGTTAAGTTCTTTTCTTAATGAGTTTGTTTTGACTTTATTTAGATCTTATTACTTATATCATGATTAAATCATTAAAAAAATTTAAACCATATTGTAACTATAATATTTATTCATAACATATTTTTTATAGAGTACCATAAAATTTTGTGATATGAAAAGGAATTATAGTTTCTGTAGATGGTAAGTCTTACGTTATCATTAACATTGTTTCAATTTTTGTATAGTATGGAAAGAAGGAAAATTAAATGATATATATATATATTATCATTGTAGTGTGATTAATACTTTATATATATCACATATTTTAGGTAAAACCATACATAATACGCCACATGTAATAAACGAACGAATCACATCACCTCGTCAGGTGGTAGTTCGTCGTAAAAATGAGAAACATTATCGTGTTCCCACAAAGTGGATAAAACAAAGGTATGAGTGAAATATAAATTATATAAGTTTAATAATATAATAAATATATGAAATAAATTTTATTTCCATCAATATTCTTGTCTTGGAAAGGTTGTGATGGAAAAATAAATGACATCATTTCAAATGGTAGTAGTTTGTTGTATTCATGAATGAGGATTTCATAAAAAATTCAATGGAAGTGTGTGAAGATGTAGTTATTACCATTAATATAAAAAAATTTGCATATATGTGAGAAAATATTGTTATTATATAATCAACGTAAAATGATAATTGAATGAGTTAGAGGAAGAAATAAATTAAAATTTCTTTTATAATAACATTACCTTTAATTCCGGTATCCTTTGTAGATATGAAATAATTCATTGTAATGTGGAATTTAATCCCAATATAAGGATTATATTTCTTATGGATGTATTTTTTGTAGTCATTTTGGTACATATTCGACAAAAAATTTGTTATTATGGTTTCAAGAGAGGAGGATACTGGGTGACCTTTTATAAGTGAGGTGAGTGAAATGTCGCAATTTCAATTAAGGTGTTAATTCTATGTACATTTTTATCATGTAAGATGGAAAAAATATTGAAAAAAATTAGGAAGATATAATAATAAAGGTATAAGTATTTCCAATATTTTTTTTGAGAATTTTCTAGGTCATTTTTTCCATTATGTTTTATGTTTAGTCCTTCGATAAACATACTTTTCACTTAATCGCTCGAATTCATTCTAACGGTTTTCACTAATCACTTGGTTAGAAAAGATAATTTTACCATCATATAAATTATGAAATGTTATAAATAAAAATATTTAATCCATTTTTTGAAATCAATTTCACTATATTTCTAAATGTTAATTTAAAATTAATCTCACTGACGGGATGATAAAATTGTATTTTAAAGTGAACATGTTCAAAATTTTACAAGGTTTTTATATCCAATTTCAATATGTAATTTACTCCCATGAAATAAATTGGATTAAATAATATATCATTAAACAAATTACAGTTTTAGAAAATATAATTTAGTATTATCATTTATTTAGATGAAAATACAGTTTTTAATTAAAATTTATTATTTTCTTGTGTTCTTTAAAAATGAAAATTCTCATAAAAAGAGAAAAAAATAATTCTTAGATAAATTAAACATGTAAATATATAAATAATTTATTTTTTTGGAAAATTTAATTTTTTAAAACTATAAAAAATTATTTTAATACCAGTTCTCCATTTAAAGGTAGAAAAACTACATATAAAAAATTACATATTTTTATGCATAAAAATGGATTTTTTCTCATCATGTTTCTATAAAATACATTTTATTAATGTAAAAATATTTCTTCGAATATATTATGATAATAAATTAATACTAAAAAATTTAATTTAATTTGATAAAATTCCTTTGGGTGCATAAAATTGTTTATTTAGAAACTTTTTTTATATTAAATTTGTTTTTATTTACATTAATAACTAGTAGATGACCAATGATTTAATTTTATATTTTTGTAAACCAAGTATTTTCATAATTTACTTAATCTTATTAATACACCAAAAAATATGTGATAGTATATAGTTTTTATTTTATGTAATTATATTAATATTATTTGGTATAACTCAGTCCTTTGTGTAACACCAGATATCGATGAAAGTCAATATAGCATGTAGTGTAATGTAATTAATTATTGAATTCCTTGGAAGATATATCATAGGTTGAGTTTTCTTAAATTATAATTTAAATTTTAAAGCCTTAGGGTATTATATTCTCTTATATATATAATGTGGCATGTCATACATTCTATGAAATATGATATTCAATCTGTTTTAAAATATTCAGGTGTAACATGTTTTACAAAGGGAAAAACAAATAATCTTTACCTTACAGAAAATTTATTATGCGTATAAAAAATTTTAATAATAATAAATTTTTAATATGGTTATGTAACTTAATATAATTTTTCCATATCTATTTCCAATGGTTTATAATAATCTTCCTCTGATACCAATTGTAACAATCATTATTCTAGTAACCCCGAGTCGGTGTCTATTTTATTAAATTGGAGTAGATAAATATGGAAAATCCGAATGATTTATTGTTTTAGTAGTCTTGGATAGCTAGATACAAACATTGTAAAACCCCAAGCTTCCACGGTATGTTTCCCTTTGAATAATACATTAGCTTGTGTTGTATGAAACTTCGAGTTCATACACACCACAACCAATAAAAATAGCTATTATGAATAGTAATGACCAATTTTTAAAATTTTATAAATTTTATCTTTCAAAATGGACATTATTTTTAGATTTTGAATATCAAAATGTGCTTATGGAGAATTTTTGGTATTTTTCGGAAAACATTCAATTTTTTATGAATAGTGAAAACTATAAGTTATTGTTTAAAACATATTTGTTTTTAAATAATTTTTTATTATATTAAAATTTAATTTATGTCAAAATATTTACATAATACTAATATAAGATCAATATAATTCATTGGAGTAATTTTATAATAAGTTTAGATATATAGAATTTTTATTCAACTTTTATAGTCTTTTACCCACCTCAAAGGTGCATTTTCAAAATTTACATAAAAAATATTTTTATCACTTCTGTGAATTGAATTTCAAAAAACCGAGAGACATGGTAGATATCTGTAACTAAAATGTGGTTCATTAAGATAAAAATAATGTTTGGTGAATAGTAACTTTTGACTTCTATTTACAATGGTTAAAATTACTTAAGGTAATTAAAGGTAAAAATGATATTATTATTACCTTAACACATGTCCTAATTCAATTGGAATAATTTAATTTGACCAAAAACAACCTTTGGAAGAAAATATGATCATTTAGGTCCACTTGTATTAGATTATGTCATTTATTATTATTTAATTCAAAGAAGAGTTAAAAGTGTTAACTTCAAAGTTTAATAGATAAACCATTTTTAATATAGAGATAAACATAAGATAAATTCAAATATAAATATTAATTAGAAATCTAAAAATATTTCCAAAATAATAGTATTTTATTTATAATTTTTATACATTAAATAATTTTATTTATTTATGACACAATGATGAAGCAGTAATTACCTTATTAATGAAATATTAACATAATTGATATTATAATACCCAAATAAATGTAATTTGAGACTTTTAATGAATTTTCCCAATTTTATAGGTTAATATAACATGTTAGGGTTTATTTAATTATTTTTTTGTGAAATAATAATGCTATTATGAATTTATAAAAAACAAACTACCAAATAGTGTCGAAATTGGCATTAAACTGTTTTTAAAACAAATATAATATTATTAATTGAAATAATATTTCTAAAAATATATGGTTCAGGAAAGTGACATAGATAAAGTTATATATATTAATAATGAACCACTTGGGGTTCTCTTGGAATTTTATAGAATGTTTATTAACCTTATAATATAAAAATAAAAAGAGACATGGTAAATGTCAAACTAATTAACTATGAGTTAAATCTAGAAGATAAAGTCAATATAGTGACAAAAACAGCTATAAATCTTATTGGTTGACTGTTTTTAGACCCATACCCAACTTATCTTCGAAATTAATCATTTTTGAGCCATTATAAACTGAAAATTATTTTATTATAAAATAATATTTCAATCTTTTCCTAAGGTGCCCCTCACCCCTCTTATAAAAGGGCACATCCCCTTCTCTCATATTCAATCCTTCAAAGCCATTGTTCTTTTCCAAAACCTACACAAATATCCCTTTAGCTTTCCTACCATCATCCTAGAGGCCTTCCATGAGTCATAAATAAAACCTATGGAGCCCTTCTGATAAAATCAAAAGGAAGAACCTGAAGAAGAGGTAAATATTTTATCACTTCTTTCCAGTTCTTTTCTTCTACTTCATCCTCATTATTTTTTGTATCCATTCTAAAATAATAAATCCAATATCTTATATATAATGTGATTTTATTATAAAAATTTTACAACCTTATTCATTATTCTATCCATCCTATAAATGAAAAGGTCACCATATGTTTGTACGTACAGATTACCATCTCCATGTCGTGGTGTAGTTTTTTATTCAAACACTACATCATTTGGATGTGTATAATAATGAGAATAAATGATGTAAATAATTAATATAACATGATAATGATTCTTTATATATGATATACCATCCAATTATATATTATTTTAATATCAAAAGAATGGTATTGTTTCCTGTGTGTACGTACAGATTACCGTCTCCACGAATGAGATGAGATTCATTCACCATCGTATTCATTCAAGAATAATTTTCATTTTGTGATTAAAAAGAATTTTTATGAACATAATATAATTCTTTATATGAATAAAATACATCCTATTCCTAACAAACATTACTTACGTAACAAATCATATAAAGGAAAACAAATCAGTTAACACCCGAAATGATGATACTACTGAAATATCATTAAAAAAGAAATATTAGAGGATCATATATGCTATCATATAAATGTATATGGTTATTTTATAATTTAATAATAATTATTTCACCATTATACTAGATTTTAACCTACCCTCAACCATGGAAAAGTACAATGTAAGGGTTAATTTCACAATCCCTTCACTATCCGATGTTGTTTTAACGTAAGTATCTACTGAGACCTCTTTATCATTCACATAGATGAATCTTAAAAATTTATTCCAAAACATTTTTAATATTTACAATACTACAGTGGAAATCATTTATAACCTTGTTTGAATTTTTATAAATGGTTTTAAAGGAATATTTCAGTCACTTTCCGAACAAGGTACTTTAGGTCCTTTTTGAAAAAATTAAGTTAAGAATGTTTAATTAACTTATACAGTGGGTGCGGTTATTCTCTGCTGTTATAACATCATCGAATCTTACCTTACAATCTTATAATAATATTTTCCAAAAAAAATTCTTTTATAATTACATGACTTTTAAATGAGTTCAAAATATAAATATATATTGATATTAAATAATTTTCCATTCATCTATGTCAACATCATTGGATGGATTTCATACTACTTTGAAGTTGATCTTTAATCAAAAAAATCAGCCATATTGTATTGAAGGTTTGGTTATATGATTGACTGTGGATGTTTTATTTTTATACCATTCATGGATTACGGTTAATGTATTGAAATTTTGTATTCTAGTTTTAATAAGAATGTTTATTTTATATTTCAACCCTTTCATATGAGGAATGTATTGGACTTAGTAAGTAATGGGTGGAGCTCAATATAGATCCTTGGTGCATCGGTAGGTCACATGAGACAAATAGAAATTTATTTGTCCAAGGAATTAGGAATTTGATATATATGGTTTTGGCTGAGGCCTAAATAATTTTTAAACGTCTTAGTCAAGGCATTGACAAAATGTTTCATAATTTCAGGAATTATACATTCCATCATTATAAAAATAATATTGATTGTTCATGTGGTCATTTGACTTGTAGAATACCCATGTTTATGTTTTATGATGGTATTATTTATTCATCTCAAATTCATGCCATAAAAGTGTTCATGTTTATTATTTACAAAGGCATGTGTTTATAATTATTCACCATGCTTAATATTTATGTTATCTTCTGCTGTATTGCTTACCCTTATTGAGCATTTGAGCTCACTCCTTTCCTATGTTTCATTTTCCCAGGATATGATGGAGTTAGTTATGAGTGACTTGTAGGAATAATCTCGGAGGGTTGGATGTTTCTAATTGAATACATTAGTGGTTTATTTCTTTTCTAGTTGTGATATTGATATTATTTAAGAATATTTTTTCCAATAATACTAACTGATCAGTCTTTTAGGACATTATTTTCATGGAATCATGCCAATGTTATGTAATCAGGCACCGAATCTTGGTAATTGGGTTCCAGGTGTTACATTTGGTGTCATAGTAATTTTATTACAAACCTTTGAAACATGATTCAGATAAACTCTGATTAGAGAAAATTATCCTAATATAGACTCTGAGGATTAGTAAAGAAGAACTTCCTAGAATTTTGGTAATGTAGTGATTTTGCAATTTGTTCAAGCAATACATCCACATACAGATATGAGCAGGTAGAGGAATCTCTGAAAAAAGATGTACCTAGGTGTAAAACCTGAAAACACCACTTTGAGCTAGTATTGAATATGAACTGGTGCACGAAAACGGGTCTTGATGTACTCTTGGTTACGACACTCCTGGGGGATATGCTTTGGATAATTCTCATTTCTTTACAAACAATTATGAAGGGTTTATGAGTATATAATTCTCAAAGAAAACATTTTCCTGATTATGGATTATATCCATAAACTATTCAATTTATGTTATGTGTTTTATAAGTAGGGAATTATGTATTTCAATTCATAAACTATTATTTTTTATGCCAATGTTTAGAAATGGCACCTAGTAGAAGGAATGAAAACCATATCAATGCAGGTAATCCATGTAGGGATTTCCCTCCTACTCAAGATAATTATAGTGGAGCTGGTGATGCAACTGGTGATAATCATCTTATCACCATATAGGGACAACTCACATAGGTTATGAAAAATAACCTTACCCGTATGGAACACCCTGATCCAAAATGCGGAGGATCAATGTTAGACCTCTTCATGAGGAAAAACCCACCAAAATTAAATGGGTCTACAAATCCATTTGTAGGATGAGTAATGGATAAGTTCCCTAGAGAAAATATTTCTGGCTTTGGGGATTATAGAAAGGGAAAAAGTTGTCATGGAAATTTATCGCCTCACAGGAGATGCAGATCAATGGTGGTCATTGATTCAAAATACAAACGAATATGAAGAAGTATCAAACATGGAATTGATGGAGATTAAGGAGATTTTCTTAGAAAAACACTTTCCTCGTGACCATCGAACAGATATGGAACGTCAATTTCTGAGTCTAACGCAAAAAGAGGATAAGAATGTCACCAAGTATGAATCTAAAATTACAATGTTAGCATGGAATTATACAGATTATATACATAAACCAATAAGTATGATTGAATATTTCATTTATGGGTTAAAACCATTTCTCCATTGAGCATTAGTATCACAATCCTTATCATCATACGAATATATTGTCTCATGTGCTATCAAGACAGAATAGTAATTCTATAGGTATTACGACATTAAATCAATGCAAGAGATGAATAGATCTATTGAACACTCTGTTAAAGGAAATAAGGAAACATAGAAGAAAGGAAGAGTTGAATTTTCACCCTGTTATTATTGTGGAAGGAAGCACCCTAGTGCCTGTCTAAAATGAAAAGGAGTATGCTACAAATGTGGATAGAATGGTTATCTTGATGGTGATTGTAAGGGAAAGAAAGAAGCTACCATTTTTCAATGCTAAAATTTCAGGGAGATTGGATATTATGAAAATGAGTTTCCTAAGCGTTAGGGAAACTTACCTCAAGAAAACTACATGGTATCAAGACCAAGCTTATGCGATCACTACTGCTGAGGTTGATGCTTCGAAAGACATGGTGGAAGGTAATTTAATTGTTTCCTGAAGTTTAGACAATGCTTTCTTTGATTCTGGATCATTGCATTGATTCATATCTTATCAATTATTTATGAAAGATAAATACTTTTAAATTGACTAATGAAGGTAGAAGTCTGCCAAAACTCCTAAGGGAAATATCATTCCAACAATGTTTTGTGAATCAGTCCCCATTCGGGTATATAAATGTTCTTTATCTAATGATCTCATCATCATACACATGATTGAATTTGATATAACCATCAGTTTGGATTGGCCTTCGGACCTTGAGGAAAAAATTTATTTTACGAAGAAGGAGGTTACAATTCTTGATTATGATAAAGTGTACCTAATCTTTTGAGTAGAAATGTAACCACCTGATTCTTATCTAGATCCACCCCCGTAGATCAACTAAATTCAATTATTGGGGAGGAAGATAATGAAATAACTGTGGGTAAGGAAAAGAATTTTCAAATAGAGGATGTACCTATTGTGCAATAACATGTTGAAGTGTTTCCAGATGATTTACCTAGACATCCTTAAGAATAAGAAATTGATTTTTCCATTGATTTAATTCATGGTTCAAGGCCCATATTGAAGACCCCTATAGAATGTAAAATGTAAAATTAGTGGAACTAAAGAAACAACTAGATTAATTGAGTAATAAAGGATTTATTCACTCTAGTATTTCTACATGGGTAGCCCCAGTGCTTTTTGATAAGAAGAATAATGGATCTATGAGGTTGTGCATTGAATACACGGAGATCAATGCTATAATGGTAAAGAACAAGTATCCCCTATCTCACATTGATGATTTATTCGACCAACTTCATGGAGCTCAATATTTTTCAAATATTGACTTTCGATCTGGATACCATCAGTTGTGTGTGAATAAGGAATACATTCCAAAAACCAAATTTCGAACCAATTATGGGCATTATGAGCTTACAGTAATGCCATTTGGGATGACTAATTCACCCTCTATATTTATGGATCTATGAATAGTGTTTTCAAGGAATATCATGAGGAATTTGTAGTGGTATTTATTGATGATATACTTGAATACTCCAAAATCAAGGAAGATCATTAAAATCACTTGCGCCCCATTCAAAAAACCCTCATATGAAATGAATTATACAGGAAGTTTATCAAGTCTGAATTATAGATTCCTGAGTTTTTTTTTCTTGGCCATATTGTCTCTAAGGATAGAATATCCGTTGAACCTTATAAGATAAGTGAAATCTATGAATGGCCAGCATTGATCAGTATAACTGAGGTATGCAGATTTATTGGTTTACCAAGTTATAATCGGTGTTTTGTCCAAAATTTTTCCTGATTGGCTAACCCATTAACCAATATCACATGTAAAGGGGTAAAATATGTTTGAAAAAAATAGTGTGAAGAATGTTTTGAAGAATTGAACAAAATATTAGTCAATGATTCTATCTTGACACTACTGTCAGGGAATGATGGGTTTTTAATTTATAGTGATGCATCAAATAAAGTACTTGGTATTTTACTTGTGAACAATTATAGGGTTATTGCCTATGCATCACGACAGGTAAAAATTGACGATAAAAACAATCCTACTAATGATCATGAGTTAGCAGGTGTAATCCTTGCTTTGAAGATATGGAGACATTATCTCTATGGTGAAAAATATGAGATATATACCAATCAAAAGAGTTTGAAGTATATTTTTTCATAGAAATAGCTCAACTTGAGGAAATGGAGATGGCATTAACTACTCAAGGATTATGATTTCACTATACACTACCACATGGGGAAGGAAAATAAGGTGTCATATGCTTTGAGCAGAATGGTTCATGGAATTTCCAACAAGATGAGAGTTAAAAGGGATCTTATTTTCACGGATTTAGTGAAAATGGATATGGAAAGAATCATGGAAGGTGAAATGCCAATTGTTTATTAAATTTTTGCAAAACCATATTTACTAGAAAAGAAAAAAAGTTCTCAGGCTGATGATGAGGAGTTAAAAAATAAAATCAATGTTGTGAACGATGGGAGATTGATCATCTTTATATATGAATATGGGATTTTGAAATTTCAGAAGAGACATTGTGTTCTCGATATACCTGATATGAAAAGTGAATTATTAGATGATTCTGATAGCTCCAATTTCTCTATACACCCTAGTAGCACTAAGATGTATAGATATTTGAAGGAACATTTTTGGTGGGACAACATGAAGAGGGATATTGCTGATTTTGTGTGAAGATGTATGTTTTTTCAACAAGTGAATTCTGGAAGGAAACATCCTAGAGGAGACATGAAACCATTTCCATACCTAAGTGGAAATGGGATAATGTAATGATGTAATTTTTAATGGTACTACCAAAGACCTCTTGAAGGAATGACGTAATATCGGTCATTTTTTACGGTCTTATGAAGTCAACACAATTTTATTCTATAAGAGAAGATTTACGTCCAGATTGTTTTGCTATACTGTATATTAATGAAGTTTTAAGACATCATGGAGTACCCCGATCAATTCTTTCTAGTTGTGATCTTCATTTTACATCATGATTCTGGAAAATCCTTCAGAAAGCCCTTGATACTGAACTTCATCTTAGCACTGCCTACCACCCTCAAACTGATGGGAAATCAAAACGGAATATTCAAACCATATAAGTAATGTTGAGATCCAGCTCACATAAATTTTGCGGTACGTGGGATCAATATTTACCTCTAGTAGAATTTTATTATAAAAATAGCTTCCATTCAGGTATTCAGATGGCATCATATGAAGCGTTATACGGAAAGAGAATTCACACACCAACCTGTTGGGATGAAGTTGGTGAAAGAAAACTCATAGGCCTAGAACATGTTGAGGAAATTATGGAAAAGGTGATGGTAATAAAAAACGACATCAAAGCATCTCAATGTAGGAAGAATAGCAATGGCAATAACAGAAGGAAGGATTTTGAATTTCAGGTAGGAGATCATGTTTTTTTGAAGGTATCTCCATGGAAAGGAATTATAAGATTCAGTATGTTGGGAAAATTGAGTCCCATGTACATCAGACCTTTCAAAATTCTAGAATGAATTGGGGTTCTAGCTTATTGTTTGGTAATGCTGCCATGTCTCTCCAAAGTTCATGATGCGTTCCACATATCACTGTTAAGAAAATAAATGCCTGATCCAACCCATGTACTCACCTATGAGGAAATAGAACTAGAACCCAATTTTCCTTATTGTGAAGAGCCTATCAAGATTCTTGATACAAGAATCAAGAGTTGAGAAACTCGATGACTCATATGGTAAAAGTTCTATAGAGAAAGCATAATATAGAAGAGGCAATGTGGGAACTCAAGGATCTTATGATGGATAACCACCCAAATATTTTTATGCACTAGTATTCTAGAAATTTCAGGATGACATTATTAGATGGAGGGGATAATGTAACACCCAAATCGTCCCCGGTACATTTCCCTTTGAAAAATAAAGTATCTTGTGTTGTATTCAATTTCGAGTTCAATCACATCACAACCAATCAAACTAGCCATTATCAATAGTAATACCGAATTTTTGAAATTTTTTAAATTTTATCTTTCAAAATGGACTTCATTTTTGTATTTGGAATATCAAAATTAGATTGGTGGTAATTTTATGTATTTTTAAGAAAACTTTAAATTTTTGATTTATAGTGAAAAACATTGAGTTATTATTTAAAACCGACTTTTTATTTATATAATTATTTAATTTATTTAAATTTATTTTGTGTAAAAATAGATACATAATACCTATATAATTTCAATGTAATTAATTAGAGTCATTTTATAATACGTTTTGATATATCAAAATTTTATTGAACTTTTACCGTCTTTTACCCACCTCCAAAGAGAATTTGCAAATTTGCATGAAACTAAATTTTACAGATTTTGTGAATAAAATTTCGAAAATTTGAAAGACATGGTTGATATCAGTAAGTAATATTTGTTTCAATAAGATAAAAATAATTTTTGGTGAATAGTAACTTTTGACTTTTATTTACCACAGTTTAAAGTAAATAGGGTAATTAAAGGTAAAAATGATATTATTATTATCCTAACACATTTCCTAATTCTATTGGATAAGTGTTATTCGACCAAAACCAACTATAGGAAAAAAATTATGATACTTTAGGTCCACTTTTACTAGATTAGGACATTAATTATTATTTAATTAAAAGAAGAGTTAAAAGTGTTAAATTCAATGTTTAATAACTAAATAATTTTATATATTGGGTAACACTTAAGATAAATTTGACTATAAATATTCATTATATGGATAAAAAATATTTCATAAATAATGGTATTTTATTTACAATTTTTAGAAATTAAATAATTTAAATTATTTATGACACAATGATGATGTAATAATTACCTTGTTAATGAAATAATAAATTATTTGATATTATAAACACCCAAATAAATTTAATTTGAGACAGGTTATGAATTAAACTAATTTTATTGCTTAATATGAAATTTTAGGGTTGATTAAATTAATTTTTTTCTATGTAATAATGCTGTTATTAATTTAGAAATAACAAAATACCACAGAATGTCAAAATTGACACAAAAGAGTTCTTAAAACAAAAATTATATTATTAATTGATATAATATTCATTAAAATCTAAGGTTATGTAAAATGAATTAGATAAGGTTATATATATTAATAATTAACCACTTGTGGTTCTCTTGGATTTTTATAGTAAGATTATTAGCAATATAATATAAAAATACAAAAAGACATGGTAAATGTCAAACTAATTAAATAAGTTTTAAATATATATGATAAGGTTAATATAGTGACCCAAACAAGTATAAAACCTATTGGTTGAGTGGATTCCGATCTATCCCAACCTTATCCTCGAAATAAATCATTTTGGATCCATTTGAAAATGAAAATTATTTTATTATAAAATAATATTTCAATCTTTTTCTAAGGTGCCCCTCACCACTCTTATGAAATGGAACTTCCCCTTCACTCATATTCACATCTCCAAAGCCATTTAGCTCGGCCAATCCCTTCCCAAATATCCTCTAATCTTCCCTCCCTTCATCCTAGAGGTCTTCCTTTAGTCAGAAATAAAACCTAAGGAGCCTTTTTGATCAAATCAAAAGGAATAACCCGAAAAAGAGGTAAATATTTCATCACCTCTTTCATGTTATTTTCATCTTCTACGTTCAATTTCATTGTTTTTTCCATTCCAAAATAATAACTACAGTATCATATGTATGCTGTGATGTCATTATAAAAATGTTACTACCCTATTCATTATTCTATCCATCCTATAAATGAAATTGTCACCATACATACGTATGTAAGGATTACCGTCTCCCTGTCGTGGTGTAGTTTGTTATTCAAGCACTTCATCATTTGGATGGGTATAATAATGAGTACAAATGTTGTAAATAATAAATATAACATTATAATTATTCTGTATTTATGATATCCCATCTAATTATATATGGTTTTAATATCAAAATAATTATATTGTTTCTTGTGGGTACGTATGAATTACCATCTCCACGAACGCGATGAGATTCATTCCCCATCGTATTAATTCAAGTATAATTTTCATTTTATGATTAAAAATAATGTTTATGAACATTAAATAATTTTAATATGAATCCAATACATCCTATCAATAAAAAACATTTCTTACGTAATAAATCATATAAATTCAAACGAATCAATTATCACATGAAACGATGATACTACTGAAATATCATTAAAAACAGAATTTTAAAAGATCATATATGATATCATATTAATGTATATGGTGATTTTATAATTTAATAATATTGATTAAAAAATTATACCAGAGGTTAACCTACCCTTGAGCAAATAAAAGTACAAGGTATGTGTTAATTTCACATACTCTTTATTATCTGAGGTTGTTTTTACGTAAGTATCTATCGGGACATCTTTATCATTCACATCCATGTTTCTTATAATGTATTCCAAAACATTTTTAATATTTACTAGACTATGGGATAACGTATTTTATATCCATGTTTGACTTTTTATAAATTTTTTTAAAGGAATCTTTCTACCGTTTTCCCAATAAGGTACTTTATGACCTTTTAGACAAAACTATGTTAAAAATGTTTTTTAACTTATACGGCGGGTGCGGGAATTATCCGTCGTTACAACATCATCGAACATTCCCTTACAATCTTATAAGAATATTTTCAAAATAATTGTTTTCTTTTATAATTACATAAATTTCAAATGATTTCAAAATAGAAATATATATATTCAAATTAAATAATTTCCTTTAATTTATGTCAACATTTTTTATGGATTTAGACTATTTTTAAGTTGATCTATTAAGATACAAATATTCAATATTGTATTGACGTTTTTGTGATAATTTTGACTGTGTATGTGATATTTTTATACCATTCATGGTTTATGTTTAATGTATTGACAATTTGTATTGTAGTTTTAATATGAATGTTTATGTTATATTTCAACCCTTTTATATGAGAAATGTGTAGGACTTATTAAGTGATTGGTGGAGCCCACTATAGCTCCTCAGTGCATCTGTATGTCTCATGAGACAACTAGATGTGGAGTTGGGTGAGGCTTTTTCTAATTTGATATATATGGATTTGGGTGAGGACTAAATCATTTTGAGACGTCTTGGTCATGGCCTGGACAAAATGTTTTAGAATGTATGACATTATACATTCCCTCGTTATGAAAAAAATATTGATGGTTCATGTGGTCATTCACCATACTTAATATATTTGTTATCATCTATTGTATTGCATACCCTTATTGAGCATTTGAGCTCACCCCTTTCTTATGATTCGTTTTCCCAGGATATGAAGGAGTTAGTTATGAGTTACTTGCAGGAATAATCTAGGACACTAGGATGTTTATAATGGAATAAATTAGTGTTTTATTTCATTTAAAGTTGTAAAGTTGAACATATGTAGGAATCTTGTTTCTAATAATACTAAACTGATCTGTCATTCGGGACGTGATTTCCTTGTGATAATGCCAATGTTATGTAATAATGCACCGACTACAGGCAATTGGAGTTAGAGTGTTACACGCATGATACTCAGTTTATATTTTTTTTTTAAAATATGAATTAATATAATGGAAAATATTGGTCATACATGAACACATTCAATGAATTCATAATTATATCATGGGGAAACAAAACAAAATAAGGATGTTCTCAAATTCCAAATAATAATTACTTAATGAAAACTATATCAAGGGTAAATAATTATTATAAAATATGGAAATTTAAATAACTATAAACACATGAAATTTAATCAATAATGTGACTGTAATGATTAGATAAGGCATAATAAATATGGAAGGAATAGTGATTTAACCCAGTTTCCATTTTATCAATATCATGAGAAAAAGTTTCATCCATGATTAACGTCAATTCAATAACCACTTTAATGATAATAACTAAATTCTCAATTAAGTATATTAATAATTTTTACCTTAATGATCACAAATATCCTGATATTTATAACATTATGAACATACACCAAGATAGTTTGAAACTATTAGTAAAAACTAATTTAATTTTCCCATATTATTTGTCTCATGAGACCTATTAATGTATTGAGGATAAGTATAATTTTGTAACTCATGCTTCATTGCATTTGAAAAGAAATCCTAATATTTCTTTTATTTATTTAACTCATAATCAATTAGTCTTATCACTAAATATATATGATTTTCACATAATATAGATGTCTAAATATTTCCATATTTTATCAAATAAACCTAAAAGTAAAAAACCACATGTAAAAACCATATATGGAATAGTAAATAATGATACTCTTGATAGAAAATGGTTGTTGGATCCATACCATGAATCCCCCCACTATTGTAGGTGTGATATCATCAATCCCCCTAATGGTTCCATATGTTGCATCCTACATAAGTTCAATACCATGACATCCACCATCAATATGATTTAATTATGGAAACAAGGGACGATATCAATGTATATGCCAATTATTAATTAATGCATCTTAAATAAATATTTTTCCTTTTCTCAAGACAATAAGGCATAGAGAGAGATCCCTACACATTCCCATTAGGTGTTTATCATGATTCTTCAACAGGCCTTATAATTAACAGTTTTTCATCTCATTTAATATCCACCAGTGAGTTCTCTATACTATTAGATTCTTTTTATGGTTTTGTTCCCACTGATAGAGATATTTTGGATATAACTAGCATGATCTATTATATTTTATTAATTTATTCCTCCATTTTAATCCAATATGTAAAAACCATAGGTCAATACTAGAAGGGTGTTATTCCATGGGCTTAATGTAGGTATTTTATACCTTTTCCATCAGGGTCTGGTTTTTTAAACCCTATTCTCATTATTCCATACACAAGAACATTTAAGTGATTATTCCAAAATTAATGAACCCCCAAATCACATTTTTTATTCATGTTTAAGACATTCTATAACACCCATTTATCATAGTGGAGACTTCTGACCAAAACCCAAACCACTCATATCTTGTGTTATTTCCCTTGTGTATGGAAAAGTCGCTATTTGGGGTGAGTGACCTAACTATTTTTATAGGTAATTGAATAAGAAAATAAATATGTTCTTTAATATTTATAATAACCTCATATGCCATTTCATTTTTATATTAATGTAATTAAATATATAATCACTCACCATGAATATTTTTATTAATTTCATAATGAAAAGGTTGTGATGTTTTAAATTTTAAGGGCTATAGACATTGATAGGGTTTCTTGTTTCCTAATGTAAATCTTGTAAATGAAGGGGGAATGGTATGACATTGATATAGGAGACATTCTATGGAAGTGACGTGGGGATTCTGAAAATGGTACAGATGGGGGTGGGATTCCATGTATGGAACCTACTACCCATCTTCATGTCTTGGTATTTTCTTGACCATGGATACATATTTCTCGGACAACCATAGCCACGATCACTATGATCCACCCAATCCATTACATAGTTCTCTATGATTCTGCTCTATGGACTCTAAGAGGATTCTCTGGTCATTACCCTTCGATCCTAGACCCTATACGTATGATACATTATTACTCAACATATTTCATTAATGATTCTATACCATGATTGACATTTATCCCTTATTTATGGTTTCCATATCAAAGTGAGTTTTGATAAACCATAAATATAACATTTCATTTTATCACATTTATTTATATTATAATTGAATATTTATTAATCTTATATTCATATTCTAGGCTTATTATAGACATCATTGGTTGTGTCCTTCTGAGTTTTATGTCACACCATTTTTGGGATATCGATCGGTGCCCAGACAAGCTTAATGGATGCATGTAGGGATAGGGGAAAGGGCAATATTGATGGTTCTTGGCTGATTATTATATATTAGTTGGTTATCAAAATATAATTCTTAGATCATGATGCAATGTAGAGATAGTTTTTTTGGACTTTTGAGCTTGTGACACATGTTTGATACATGATGCATGTATCCATGTATTTCTTGTCTTTTATATAACTTTATGAAATTCTCATAATTATGTATATAACATTTCCATTTATATTATTATTACTAGTACATTTGATTGATTTATAAACTATTTCATTCTAATATTATGCTTCCACAATTAATTTATCAATGATACTACTTTGTTACTCTGATAGTGATGGTATAGTCTCACCTCCAATCTATCATAGATAATCGTTGCTTTTCAGTAACATCTAGTATATAGGGAGTTTGATTGAGGATATTGACCCATCTAATTTATGATCCATTTAGTGGCTTCGAATTCTGTAAATTATAGTATATTTAAAATATTCTATCATTTAAATGTTAAAAAATATTACTTCATTGAAAATATAATCAATTGGAAAAGAAAGTGATATTGAAAAATAGAGTCTTGCCACTTTGGAAACATTTAAATTGATCCCCCATGATATAATATACTTAAAATAATAATAATCATTATAATGAAATATTTATTCATATAAAATTCCTTAAATTTGATGTATATGAACTATTTAAATGTTAATTGGATCATAATAACAAATATACATCAATGGGAAGTAAATTGATATGAACTCTATCACAAAGATCATAACATTGAAGTGAGAATTAACCAATGAATTAAATACTTGTAACAAATGAAACATCACATGAAAAATTAGAAATAAATTATAAAATCATCAAATTACATTACACACATGACCTTATGTTATCAAAGAAAATGAAGACGTATTATAAATTAATGAAAATAAATTGAGTTTGGGAATTCGTTACCACTTGGTAACGATCACGTCAAATAAACAAGGATTAAATAATTAAAATTTAATTATAAAATGCCATGAAATATGTTGTATCCATGATGTTAAATGTTGAAGGAAATTATATAAACCATATTAAATAAATTAGTGAATAATATTAAAAATTCTCTGTCAATGACGGAAAATTGGAATGAAACTCCTTACCTCACATATCGATTGAGATTTAAATTATTAGAACTATTGTATAATTTTTTCAAACATGTGATTAATTTTTAAAAAAAACTCGTATTAAGAATATCATATATTATTCTCTTATAAAATCATTTCATCTATTCGTTAACAGTATTTCATTTAAACCATTGTTCCATCAATCCAAATTATCCTTCTTATCAACACTTTTAAAAGGAAAGTGAGAACCCTCCTAGATAAAGAGGATCAATCATTAAAGTATACAATAGAAATTTTAAACCCAAGTCTATGGCGATTCGAATCTCCTCCCTAAATAGTTTCTAGGGAAAGGAACTAACCTGGATGTTTGGATCGGCCTCCAGGATTTATTCATAATGTAGTTCTAGATAATCCCAAGCATTCATATACTCTTCTTTGCTAATCTTGTTCTCGTTAAATCCACTAACCAGAATGTGGTCTCTCTTGTCAATCTAGTCGGCTTCTCCATGATAATTTCCACTTGAATTAACCTTACCATCATTTGATCAATATATTCCCTTGAATCATTGATCTCTATAGATGACTCCTTCATTTCTTCACCAGAATTCATGAGTAATTACATCTACATATCTACCTCCATATCCTTCAGTCCCTGTAATCCGCTAGGCACCCCTAACTCACACCTCTGTCCAAGGGGAATTG
Organism: Viscum album; assembly: GCA_963277665.1. Classification (NCBI taxonomy): domain Eukaryota; kingdom Viridiplantae; phylum Streptophyta; class Magnoliopsida; order Santalales; family Viscaceae; genus Viscum; species Viscum album. The sequence continues at coordinate 120,527,215 of OY728128.1, forward strand.
TATACTCCACAACTAGCATTACCTCTATAGATTTCTAGTTCGACTCCTCATGTTATTCATCTGACTTTGATGTTCCTTCATCCTGCTATTGGTCTTGGGCCAGGATTACATTGCCTTACTGACCTTCCTCTCCTTCCACAGACAATATCACAAGCTCTTTGAGTTTCCCCTCTTTTTTGACCGACTGGGTCTCTACTGGTCTCAGGATGTAGGGTTAATCTTTACTCCCCTTTGGTTTCAGCTTCCTAGATACAGTGAATCTCCCCGAGTCTATATTTTCTTTATTCCCTTTCATCATCCATTGATTGTTCATGCCTTTTCTGGACCATTCCAATATATTAACATCTGAGAATAATCCAACGTCAATAGACTTGATCTCAGAGGGACAATTGAGATTTAATTCAAACTCACTCTCATTAATGAAACATTCAAACTGGTAGTTTATGTTTAGACATGAGAAGATACTCCTCAAGTTGGGTTCATGATTGGAATTAAATTTCCTTCCTTTACTATATGAAGTTTTCTCCCACTCATGTCCCTCTTTATCAATACAGTTTCCAATAGACTATAAACCCTTTATTGGGTAGCTTCTACCACCAGCATTCACTTCCATAGCCTAGGTACAATGATTTAGACCCACATCACCCAAAGAAATTTGACCAACAACCCCAAATGAGTCCCAAAGAACTAATGTCTTGGCACCTGAACCTTTTGCTGTCGAAGTATCCACCTCCCACAAAGACCCCTTCGAATCATTCTAGCTTCACAGAATACAAACTATCATAGGTGATAAATCATTCTTCATCTCATTTTAAACATCGGGGTCCTTTTTAAGGCACCTGAAGATGTCTGCAAACAATGGGTTGCCCCCCTCCTTAATTCCTCGTAGAGGGTGTTCATAATAGCATTGATCATCAAGTGTGAATTAGAGGGAGGAATGACATCCTTTGTTAAGGCTACAAGGTTCTGCTCTTTGGAGGTTCTCAACTGTGTCGTACCAACTTTAGAACCACAACCTTCTAGGGATGTGATTGGATGAAACCACACCCACGCCGGAATATTTTATGCCATGTAGCCAAGAAGACCAAAAATACCACAATAATCAGTATTCGTTTTATAGAATACGTTCTAGTACCATAGGATATCACCTTCAATATAGATGATAATGTTGTATATAGGGCCCTTCAACGCATCAACTTTAAAACATATCATCAGAGAGGATGCATGGAAAATATAATTGATATGATAATCAGAGTAGAGGTAGCACCCCACCATGTTTCCCATCAACCGAAGAATCACCTGATTCTAGAGGGGTAAAGAGAGTCCAGGAAGATAAATCCAGATTTCAAAAAATGGAGAATCTTGCATCAGGTGGAAGTCTAAGGACAACCAAAAGAGGGAAAAATGGGAGCCCTCCATATATCGTGGAGCAGAAGCCAACGAAAAAACCAAGTCATCTTAAACCATGAAATAGATTTGAATATGATTCACATCTAGAAGACCAACAATCACACGGTCCTGAAAATTTTATGAAGAGTGCACAAACATATTATAAGAATCCACAGATAGATGTTGCTTATGAAATTGAGCCACCAGAGTGAGCTTCAAGAGAACTAAATCATCAGAAAAATCCAATGAGGAAATCAAGACCAGGATAAATACATCCATGAAAGATTGGACCTCAGGAATAACATCGATTAAAGGAAACCGAGGTTGGGAAGACAGGTTAGTGAAGGGGGAGTAGCTGGGGTTACGGGAATGAACCGAAGATTACTATCATCCTTCTTTTTGTAGTTAATTTCCTTTTTTTCTCCTACATGTTCTATCATGGATGTTGGAGTTCCTATGTATATGATAAAGTTACACAATATGGAAATTTATATTAATTTTATAAAAATTATATTTAATCCATATATTAATTTTTATAATCATTCATCAATGTCAGACATAGAATATGAATCACATCGCTTTTTGGACATGGTTGTTCATGTGTACACATGAGTGATGATAACATTTCATTAATGGATTCATGGTAAGGAAGTTGATGAAATAATTATTTTAGAAAATAAATATCATATCATATGTATCATATATATTCATTTTTTCAATATTATTACAATATATCTTATTTGGTAATGGAAACATTTACCTCACTTCGTGAGGATGTTTTCCACTTCACACACAAGAGATAACATTGTTTCCCATTTGATGAAGAAACAGATGAAAAAATAGTATTTCATCAACATAATAACATATAATTATATAAGAGACAATTTTGTTTTTATATTGTTTGTTTTATGAAAAATGTGAAGGTTTTAAATGATTAATTTGATTTAAAGATCGCCATAAAGATGATTACCTTGTCATAGAGAAACCTCCAACATATCTCTTATTAATGACTAAAGGATTCTCATTATAGAATTATTAGAGCCAATTAAATTAAAAAAAGGACATTGGGGTAGATTTTTTATTTTTTCTCTCTTTTTATACGTTTTTTTTGTTTTTTGAATATGTTTTTTGAGTAGATCCCTTTTTAATATTAGGTAACTTGACCTTCATGGAAACCACATTGATATTTCCCAAAAAAATTAATAATGATAAAGTCATTCCAAACAAAAAATGATTAAATATAAAATTATATTTCAATTTTAATTTTAAAATTTCTATATATGTTCAAAAAATTATATTTTCAGTGACTTATTTGTAAAACATAGCCTTATATTTTTTTAACCCCATGGTAAACATGTTTTAGTCTTAACCAGGGTAATTAATTTTTACTGGTTCGAAACTTTATTATAAAAAAATTATAATGATCAATCTATAAAATATTATTTAGTATAATAAAAAAAATTAAAATAAATTTTCATTAATCATCTCATATAATTAGTAAATTTTACTTGAAAAATAATATCACAAAACATATAAAAATATTTTTCCAACATACGAATTTTTAAGCATTCAATGATATTATGATTACTATATGATAATTAATCATATTTATACAGATTTAAATTCATATAGTTATATATATATATATAATATAAATTTAATTTAAATAATCCATAATTAAATATAATTTAAATTAATTATAATGGAATGTCATTATGCGTTTTTTAACAAAAACGATTTTTTGAATAATTTTTTTTGTAAAATATCCCCTTTAACTCTAATTGTTCTTATCATTATTTATAAAAAGTTGTTAATCATTATGTTTTTAATTTAAGATTTTATAACATATTATTATTTATAAAACTATTAATTATTATATAGATTATTTTCTTTTACTATGAAAATATTATTTCTAAGGGAACGTTTCAGTAAGACTTTCAAAGAGTATTTTGGATTTAATTTTCAAAATAAATATTTATCGTATCAAATTATAATTTTTTTCATGAAATAAATATTTTCCAAAGTATTATAAATTAATTAAATTATAATTTTCACATACATTATATTATTATTTAGTGTTACATTTAGTTTTTGTATCAAAAAACAATAAATAGGTTGACGTATTGATAAACAATGACAAGTAAAAATGTGGATTCATTATTTATTCACTTAACCATTACCCCAATTCTAACTTAGTTATAAGAGATTTTTTGGGATTTAACCTACTTATTTTACTTATATTATCATCAATACATCTATTTATTTCGTTATAAACAAATCAGACTATTCGATATAGTGGTTTGGGGATTTAATCATCGAGGATTAAATTTTTGAAATAAATCATATGTATTTTTATAATTTTAGAGTCTTCAAATATTGTAATTTAGTCAAAGCTTTTTTGGTTGCATATATGTGAAAAAATTAATTCAATTATTATTATCTTCTTTGGTAAATTTCAACAATAGTGTATAGTTTTCATCATGGGATTTACTATTTTTGTGGGACATGAAGAGGGTAATTATTCCTAATTCACATGTTATATACACTCAAATAGTTATATTTATGAATTTATAATTAGAGGTTGGATTTAATGGTCACACATGATTTCATATAAGATCTTGTAGGGGTTCTTGTAGACTTATATGTCACATGAATACATAGATAAAACAGAAATTCTTGTCAAATAATTGTCAAATATATCAAAATATGAGTCAAACCACAATAGAGATTCATATCTATTGCCTTTCTTACTTCATCAAAATATATTGTACAAGAAGATAATATTATAGTATTTAAAATTAAATCATTTTAATGAAAAAATGCATTTCAATAAATCCATGTCATAATTTTCTGCTTTTCTAAAAGTATTTTCCAATCTTAGTGAAATATAAAAACCAATAAAAATTTTATTTTAACAAATCATTCCCACATTGAATTCTGAATTTACTTATTTTTTATAAAATGATAGAATGTAATTAAATTTTAATGAAATAACCAATATATATATACATTATCATGATCTTAATATAAAAATTCCTTATAAAAATTAAATTGTATTCAATTCAATATATTGTTTTATTTTTGGGAATAAAATGATAATTGATTATACAAGAATATTAGATCCTATTTAGTATATATAAATCCATAGAATGTTTATATAATAACCATGTCCTTTGTTACACACTTAAACATGATTTATTACATAAAATATCACTTAGTAAAACCTAGTATATCGAGAGATTCAGAGTCATCCAGTATTAGGAACATTACAAGAAAGAATAATACAGAAAATACAACACATTTGTTGAAAAACCTTTTTCATGACCACATCAATCCTTCATACCTATAATTGCATGGGATATCCTGAGAACATACATATGAAAAGGGTGATCTATAAAGACAAGTAAGGGAGTAAAAAGGAATAACATAAATAATACAAAACATATTAGTTAATTGATATATCTATGTAGAATAAGAAAAACATGAACATACTTTCATGATATAGCCTGACCATCAAAAGAAGGAAATATTGCAACATCTAAAAACACTCAATAATTAATATAATAAAATTAGGTAAACCCATGTCCCAAAATGATTTTAAATTATTATAAATGAATTTGGTAAACCTCTATCCCACATTACGTATCATGATACTTGAGATTTCTCAATGCAATATATTCCTATTAAGGAGCACCGTTAGTAAACATTTGAATCAAATGCTTAGTTCTGCCACATAGATCATATAACATGGATAAATTCAAAATCCTAATTTCTCAATGATAAAGGAATGTTGAATAAATATAGGAATCTCTTTAATAAATTAGTATATGTATAAAAATCTGAATAACCATTATAGAAAATGGGAAATGGAATTCAATACACAATGATTTTTTCATGGAAAATCCTAGTGCAATTTCATTAGCATAACATCATCACATGGGGATTCATAAAATGTGGTGATGAGAGAGAAAGGGGTATCTCAAAATTTAGAAAATCATGGTTATGTAATGGGATCATGGGGAATAATATCCAATCATATGAAATGGAATTTGAGATGCATAATATTTGAGAAATTCTTGAATCCAAATTAGGACACAGAAATCTCGTACAGAAAGTTGTCTTGGAACATATCTAAATGGGAGGGATTAATGAGTGTGAAAGTGGTTTCTAAACATTGAAACATACTATGAAATTTATGGGGAGGTTCAAAAACATACAACATAATTTTATAATGAAAAATAAAATGTTAAAAAAATATCAGAAAACATGGGCCAAAATTAGAAAGGAAAGAGAGTGAGGATCCCCTACTCAGATGTGTGATCCCAAAGTCTTGAGAGTGGATCATTAGATATTTGGAGTAACTTGGGAGGAATATTTGGTGTTACGAGAATATTGAAGATGATATTAAATGTGTTATAGTGATGATTAAATGGTTCTTTGGTGGGTTTATATAGGAAATGAGATGAAATTATTTATTATATAGCTTTTGGACACTACACAGTAAAATATTCAAAACCAAATACATTCCAATGGATTTATCAAAATATTATTTTCCAAGTGGAGTGGAAATTTTTTTTTAAGGAAATTGGCCAAGGATATTAAAATATATCCCATGAATATGTGGATATGATACACACTCTTAAGGAAATCAATGCAAAATCATAAAATATATTATACGTTTTGGAGGATTCCCTAAGGCTTTCTAAGATAAGTTACATAAATCAATAATCACATTATTTTAAATATTATACATTTATTTGATCTAAGATCCATTTTAAGGTATTAATTACATTACTATTAGGTCATTATGATGTCATAAAAGACACTATAAATTTATATATTATTAAAATTTTACCCAAAAATTCCACTTTCTAATAAAATTTTGAAAAAATCACTTTTGGATAATTTAAATGTCTCGACTCCAAAAATAAAATTTATTTTATCTAAATAATTTTCTAAATAGGGGAAATTTCACTTATAAAATTATAATCGACATTTATTGAATATTGAAAGTTTTTTACCAAAGTAGTTTTTAAACTGTAATTTAAATTACATTTGACTTCATAAAAATTATGTATTTATTTATTATTAATAAAAATAATTGGATAATAATATTTTTTTAAAATATTAAATATTTAAAAATTATCTTATTTCTATAAGAAAAATTATTTAAATTATACTTTCTATTTTATCATATAAAAATATAAACCTTACCAAACTGATTACACAATCATTTACCGATAAGGAACTGATATAATCATCGATTAAATTATTTTTTTTAATATTATTAATTACAAAATAGTTTAATATAATAATGTATATATTTCTAAAAGTACCCATTATACCCAAATTTTTTTATCCAATTCATCATATTTTTATGAAATACTATTTTTATTAATGAATTATTGGAATACAATTTTTTTTAAAAGTGATTATATAATAAGTAACTAATACATTTTTACATAACCCATTATAACAACCTCATAAGAACTGAGGGTAAGGTGAGTGATGGTGATAGACTCTTGGGGCGACACAAATAACATATCCAAAGTAGTAATCTATATTAACTTGAACTTCTACAATATGCGATTTTGTTCAAGCATAACATGTTGATGTTCAGCATGTGGTTGGAAAATTATAAATCCTAGTAACACAAACTCCTTTCTGAGATCCGAAAAATTATATTTTTTTGGATTGAATCTACTGGATGGGGCCATCCTCTCTTTTGTAAATGTCAGAAGGATTTTTTTAAAACCTTTTATTTATATAAATTATGTGATAGGTGTTCAAAAGATATATTATCATCTGTAATGATACTTAATGGTCATATAAACCCAATAATAAAAAGGTACATGTGTTTTATATATCAATAAGTCATTTGAATAAAGTGAATTTTATTCATAAATGATTGGTTATTTACAACCTTACCCCCTTTGGAAATTTCTCCTTCTAAATTACCTTTTCCTACACTAAAATAGATGAGGGTAAATATGAATCATCACTTCCCCTAATTCCCACATTTCATCATCAAACTTGTGGTTTATCTATGTAACTTTGACGAGGGGAATTGTCCTATTTTGTTGAAATTTTTAACATGATCTATGATATTCTATAGCTTCACATCCTAGGATAGGTCATTCTCCAATGGTACCACGTCTAGATTGAGTACATGTGATAGATAAAGTATGTAGTTCCCCAAGAGTAGTATATGGAATACATCATGTAATTAAGACAGGTCTGGAGGGAGTGTAAATAGATAGGCCACTTCTCTGATGTGATCATGGATCTCAAAAGAATATTTGTACCTTGGGATAAGATTTCCCTTCTTACTAAATGTAAATGACCACTTACATAGTGACATACATAGGAAATTCATATCTATAAAATCAAATTCTAGGTCTCACCAATGATTTTTAATTTAGCTCATTTGTCAACTCTGAGAAGATTTTATGTTATTTTGGATTGTCTTAACCTTCTCCACCATTTCACCGACCATTTGTAGATCAAAAAGTTTTCATTCCCAATCATCATCCCAATATGCAGGTGTTCTACACCTCTTCCCATAAAGGGATTCATAAGGATCCATTGAGTTGATTGAGTGGAAACTTTTGTTATAAGAGAACTAAAACAAAGGAAGATGTTGACCCCATCCTCCTTTTAAATCAAGTTATCATGTTATCAAAATTTTCTCATGGGTGGGATAGTCTGCTCAGATTGGCCATTAGTTATTGAATAATAATAATACTAATGTTTAGCTTAGTATTCAGAGAATTTTGGGGACTCTTCCAAAACTTCTAGGTGAATCATGGATCTCGATCAGTTACAATCGATTTTGGTACACTATGTAGTCTTACCACTTCACTGATGTATATCAATTCTAGTTGATCTGATTAGAAATCCTCCCGAATTTCAATGAAGTGTCCATACTTTTTAGACGATCCAAAATAACCTAGATAGCATTGTTTTCATTGGATATCATCAGAAGTCCAGTGACAATGTCCATGGTGATGTATTCCCATTTCAATGTTGGTATGGGTCATGGTTTCATCAACCAATTCAATTTATACCTATCAACCTTCAATTTCTCAAATACCCTGAACATTGATGTATACGTAATGATATCATACTTCAGGTTATCCCACCAATAATTCTCTAGAAGGTTTCTATACATCTTTCTGTTTCCTAGGTGAATGGAGAAATTAGAACTATCTAAATCATTCAAAATTCTAGTCATTAAATGAAACTTTTATGGGAAATATATCCTACAACAAAATATCACATTTCCTTTTTCATTAACATTGAACTCTGATGATTTAAATTTTTAAATTGTTTCCACTTTCTTTTTTATTCTAATATCATCGTTTGGAGCATCCATTAACCTTTCCAAAATAGGTGGTTGAGAAATCATTTGTGAAAGGATTTGTGATTTTCCCTTCTTTGTGATTAATATTACCATATTAATAAAATCTATGTAGATTAGATATTTTTAAATTTTCTTCAATGATACAATATCTAGGTCTTTTCCACTTAGATCATCTTCCACATTGTTCACATTACTAGGGTGGTAATGGATTTATCAGTAAAAATCCTTTATAAGCTCTAACGATATTTGTTGGTGCATGATCATCTCTTTATACGTGAATATATATTTAATTCTATTTTGTTATATATATATTTCATACATTTCCCAAAAGAGACAATGTCTCCATATTTTCAATGAAAATATCTTAGCTACCAACTCCAGATCAAGCATGTGATAGTTATGATCGTGAAATTTTAACTACCTTAAGGCAAAGGCAATGAAGTTTTCATTATGAATCAACACACAACATGGTACCTTCATTAATTCATTGATAATGATTATAAAATGCTCCATACTTGTGGGAACTGTCAGAACATGGGTTGTGATAAGACTCTTCTCCCACTCCCTAAAGAATTATTCAAATTCATCATTCTACGAGAACCTGAATTCCTTCTGAGTTATTTTGCTGTGATGGTTTGGAAATCGTGAGAAAATTCTCACAAATAGATGATAATATCAACCTATCCATAGGATACTACAAGTATCTGAAATAAATTTCGACCTCGAACATCCCTCAATTGATTTTGTTTTGGAAGGATCCCAAGATATACCATTGCAAGTGATGATATGCCACAAGAATGATACATCCTCTAACCAGAACTCATAGTTGCTACACTTTTCATAGAGATTCTCCTTTTTCTAGGTCTCTAGTACAATACTTTGATGGTCCTGAGGCTCCTCCTTAGTTTTGGTGTATATTAAAATATCTTCTATAAATAATAACAATAATTTGTCAAGGTAATCTATAATGACTCTATTCATAAAATCCATGAAGATTTCTGGTGCATTAGTGAGTCCAAAAGGAAATAATATGAATTCACAGTTCCCATACCTTGTACGAAATGCAGTCTTGGGGATATATTCCTTCTTTACCCTTATATGGTAGGATCCCTACTTTAGATCTACCTGGGATAAGTATTTTTCTCCATGTAGCTTATTAAAAACGTCAAAAATTTGTGGAAAAGGATAAATGTTCATTATCGTGATTTTTTTGAGCTCACCATAATAAATTCATAGCCGCATTGACCTATCCTTCTTCTTGATTAAGTAGACGGGTTCACCCCATGGTGAAGAACATTGGCATTTAATCATTTTATCAAGATTCTTCGATACTTATTTCTTTAGCTCCTAATTCTCTACAGAGGAAATTCTATATGGTGTCTGGATATTAGAAATGCCCTAGGTATATGATCAATCAAGAATTAGACATCTCTTCTTAGAGGAAGACCATGATGTTACTCTAGAAACAGATTAGAAAGTTCAATCATAGTACATAGGTCTTCAAGGATGGATATTTCTTTTGATTAATTCATCAGAGAATGGTACACAAGCGCATAGTGAAGTAATATCCATTCTTGAGATGGCGGTGCTAAAGAAGATTCAACATCATCCATGCACTTGTATATAATCAAGCAGTATTTCCCAATATGGATAGTGATTTCCATCTCACAAAAATCTATGTTGGATATATATAGGGAAGACAATCCATTCCAGAAATACATAAAATTACACCATTGTATATATAATGAGGTTTTTTGGGATGTTCAATGTACAAACTGGGACATACGAGGAGTTATATTAATTGAATGAAATAATTTCCCCATTTTAAATTTACACAGACTTCTATTCTTTTATTATTTGTGGTTGTGTTGGGATTGTTCTACTAAACAATTGGGATATAAAAGAATTCATAAATCCAGAATAAAAAATTATATTTTCGATTATTGAATGAATAACAAGTGTACCTGTCAAAACTTAATTTCCATGATTCACTACTGTAGTAGGGATGAAAAAATATATCTATTTCTATCTCGGAGGTTGTTGTTTGCCTCCGAAAAAACATTTCTTAAGGAACTAGTTCCAAAAGAGCCATTGTTAATTGTAGTTGTATCAATGAACAATGATTTGAAAATATAATGGAGTGTTCCATTCCTCTATCACAGTAGTAGATTTATCAATTCATTAATCGATGGCTTGGTTCCATTCCTTCCCACACCTAATTAATTTCTCATCCCCATCAAGCAATTTCTAGGGTGCTTATTTCTAGACCTTTGGAAAGTGGGATGTTGTAATTTTCTTGCACCATTGGATTTTTCCATCAAAACTCCAGAATTAAATACCTATTACCACTTCTTATACCCATGATACTCCTGAGATTCACTAATCTATATCTTCACTTTTAGGGTAGATCAGACAATTTCCACATATCTGTCAATGTCTTAGATCGCTTGGGCTTTTAATAGGATAGGTTTTATTCCACCAAATAATAGGTCACCCTTTCATTCATGGGTAAAACAATCCTAGAGATGTATTTTGAACTTTTGGTGAATTTTTCCCCATATGACCCAACAGATTCATTGTCCTTTTGCGTGAGTGTAAGTAAATCTTTTTCCATATTAAGACAGATGGTGTGGGGAAATATTTATCAAATTTTTTTTCAGGAAATACTTCCATACCATCACCACAATCTCTTCACCATGAATTATATTTTAGAACAATTACACCCTTTATCATATTCACACTTTATATGATAAGAATCTATAAGAAACCTCTCTTGTTCAAAACATTGAAGGAAGAAGAAGATCTTCTCAAAGGTTTTCATCCACTGTTCGACGATTGAGGGATCAGATGATCCATTGAATGTAAGATTCCTTTGTCCAATGAAGCTCTAAATTGTGAATTGTTCATTACTAGGGGATTGGCTATTACTCTTGACCCATGATTAAATTAAAAACATTAGTTAATTGAAAGAGTATCATGACAATGTTTTCAATGCCTTCTCCCATCATATTGGGAATCTCATTAGAATAGTGATCACATTGTTCTTCTCATCAATTATTAGACTGAGTCATCATATTACTATCTATTTGATTGAATAAAAGGAAAAATATAGGTATTTATTTTAAAATGTTATACACATAAATTGGAAATCCAATGAAAAAAATGAGATAATAGATATATAACATTTATTTACATTAGTTAAGAAATTAGAGGCCTAAATATATGTGATCTATGATATATTTCCTAACATATATTCTTATGTAATTTTTTTTCTCCCATAATAATGGTTCAGAGTAGGATTACGATTTTACCAATGAATATCCACTGGGAGTGTCTAACCCAGAGTACTGAAAGGCCCATTTTCATGCTCCAATTACTGTTTGAGTCTTTCTTAAAGAGGTGTTTTCATGATTTACCCCTAGATACACATGCTCTAGAGCCACCTATACTAGTTCATATCCATACATGGGTGTATATTCTCGGTATACCACTTAATTTATAGCCACCAATATTTATGGATGTTTTTTATAAACACAATATTATCAATAATTCTTTAACTATTCTTTTCTAATCCTAATCCCAAAAATAACTAAACCTATACATTTATACTATTTATAACAACCACGATATTTATCACACAGATAAAAATGATTTCTAACATAAAAATGAACATAATAATCCCCATTAGATCACGAATTCGAGTGTATTTGGGGCTTAAGAACATTACATTACAACTTATGACATAAAATATAAATATTTAGTGAAAGAATATTTTACATTACAAAAACATTCTTTCTTACATAGAATTTGATGGGATATCCTGAGGACATACATAAGAAAAAGGTGAGAAATACATCCTAATAAGGTAATAAGAATTTCATTAAATGAATAATAAAATAGATTTTAGGAAATATAAAAATAAATGGAGCATAAGAAAATCATGAACATAATGGCATGATGTAGAATGATCATCACAACATGAAAATGTTTTAACATCGTAAAACACTACATCATTATCATATAGGAATCTGGTAAACCCATTTACAAACAGGATGAAAAAATTTCCTAAAAGGGAATCCAGCAAAACCATATCCCAACTTGAGGTATCATGACAGTAAACATTCCCAATGCCTTGGAGTTCTATCAGGGTTCACCCTTTATGAACATTTTAATATCATTCTTGAGTGTGCCACATAGAACATATAACATGGATTCATTCAACGAAATAATTTATTTCACGATAAAGGATTGTGGAATAAATGTATAAAAGTATATAATAAATAAGTATATGTGCATTATGCAGAAATCCCTTTATAGTGAAATGGGAATGGTATTAACTGAACGATGATTTTACCATGGAAAATTGCAGTGCAAATTCGGCAGCATAACAACATCACATGGGGACTCATAAAATTTTTTGATTAGAGATAAATGGGTATCTCATAATTATGAAATTAAATTGGAATTAACTATGTCATGTATCATAATATGCCAACATTTGAAATGGAATTTGAGATGCATAATATAAGATAAATAATTGAATGGAAAGGAGGAGAGTGAAATCTCATTGGGAGTTTCAGTATAGTTACAAGTATACATGGGAGGGATTAATGACACTAAAAGGGGTCTCTAATAAATCAAACAAAAATAAGGGAACTATGTGTGAGGTTCAAAAACATTCCCCAACATTTTTAATTTAATAATAAAGATGTATAACAATATAAAAAAACTTGGACAAAAATTAAAATGAAGGAAAGTGAGGGTCCCTTACGTGGATGTGTGATCCGAAAGACATGGGAAACGATTCGGGGGAGTTTGGGAGAATTTTTTGAGGACTCTAGTAAGTGGTGAGACGAGTGAGGATGAGATTCCTAGAGTTTGTGTGAATTATAATGGCTGATGTGTGGTTTTATATTATAATGGAGGGGGAATTATTTATTTTTTAGGTTTCGGAAACTACACACAATAATATATAAAACCAAAAACATTGTCATGGTTTTCGCACACGATTTTTCCAATGTGGAATGGAAAAAATTATTTTTTTTAGGAAATTGGAAAAATATAATAAAATATATCAATTTCATATATTGAGGTGAGTCACACTCTCAAGGAAATAAAATAAAAATCATAAAATATATTATACATTTTGGAGGATACACTAAGGCATTATAAAATAAGTTAAATAAATCAAATATCGAATTATTTTAAATTAAATACATATAATTTTTATGATAAATTTTATGATATTAATAACATCACTATTGGGTGATTATGATGCCAAAAAACACACTATATAATTATATATTATTTAATTTTTAGCCAAAAATTTGACTGTCTCGAAATTTTTTGAAAAAATCATTATTGGATAACTTCGATGTAGGGATGAATTTTTTTTTCATTTTTTCTAAATAATTTTCTAAATATGTAAATTTCTTATTTTAAAATGATAACTGACATTTATTGAAATTTTACTGCTTTTGACAAAAATAGTTTTCAAACCTTAATTAAAATAACATTTGACACCAAAAAAATTATATAATCATTTGTTATTAATAAAATTAATTTGATAATAATATTTTATTAAAATATTAATTATTCAAAAAGTTTATTGTTTCTTTACAATAAATTATTTAAGATTACACATTATGTTTTTTCATATACAAATATAAATCTTATCAATCTAATTACCTAATCATTTACCGATAAGGAACTGATATAATCATCATTTAAAAGAATTTTTTTATAATATTTTTAATAAAAACTATAGGTTAATATAATAATGTATTAATTTCATAAAAGTAACACTTTTAACTAAAATATCAATTTATCAAATTCATCATTTTTTTAAGAAATAGTATTCCAACAAAAGAATTTATGGAATACTATATTTATTTATACAATGGGATTACATAATAAGTAACTAATACCTTACTACATAACCCTTTAGAAAACCCTCATATGAACTAAGGCTAAGCTGTTCTATGGTGATAGACTCTTTGAGGGCTTGGATAACATCACCCGTGTGTTATTCTCACTTAACAAGAACTTCTCCCATTGGTGATTCTATTAAATCATAACGTACTAAAGCTTAGATTGGTGTTGGTCAAAAGGGAAGCCCAGTAACGCAAAATCATTTCTGAGATGTGACAAGTGAGCTTTGTATGGCCCGAGTCCACAGGATGTGGACACCCACTGTATTATATGCCTCAAAATGATTATTATAAACCTTATATTTATTTCAGTTGTGTGATCACTGTTCAACAACTATATATTCAATGTAAAAGATACATAATGTTCATTTGAACCCTATAATAATAATAATAAGTGCATGTGTTTTATATATCTATAATACATTAAATAAAATGGAATTTTATTGATAAATTGTTTGGACTTTACAGTTTAAATTAATAATTAAGGATGTTAAAATATTCAGAAAATGGAGGTTATAAAACATAAATTTCTATTGAAAAAATAAACATTTAGAAAATTGATTTTTACAACCATTTTATGGATTGAGATATTTAGATGTGTTGTGAAGGAATATAAAATTAATATTTTGTTATGAAATTATATTCTAACTATTCCCAATTATTTATTATGAAATCTCAGAAAAATTTTATTCCTATTCTAGATAATATTTCAATTTTTCAAACATAATTTTAAATACCCAATTTTTACTTACCACCAGAAAGCCAGTAAGATTATTCAACAATTACATAACAATATATTAATCAAATTAATTAACTTCCTTTTATATTTTCAACATTTATCATTCATCACATGTATAATAATATTTTTTTGCTTATAATTAATATATAAATGAAATGTGTAAAAATGTATTTACAAATAACTTTTAGTTCACATTGCTCAATATAAATGACTAATGAAATTATTTGGATGATGTCCCCAATAAAATCTAATGATTCAAGTTAAAAGAATATGTGTTACTCTCCCTCCATAATAATAGTTTTTTCTTTTCCTACAATATATTTTGGAAGTACAATATAATAAAATTTATTTCGGAATGGGATTTTGAAATATCTTTATATTTATTTCGATGAACTATGATTTTAGAAACTATTTTCTAAAAGGGAAGGAATTATGATATTTTATACATAATATTTAATAAATGATGTGATTCATTTTTTTTAAATAACCATTATTCCATACTAGTGGTTGAGTAACATATTAAAATAACCCCCTCATATTTTGGATTAAAATTTTCTATATTAAATATGGTATTAAAAATTAATACATTAAATAAACAAAACCCAATGTAATAAAACCCTGTATTCCTTAGGTTCTAGATATTCTATTGTTTTTTATTTAAAATTTTGCATACTAAAAAATGTTCATAATGATTTAATATATAACACAAATATTTTCAATTATATTTAATTATGTGGATTTTGGATTTGGTCTATTTAAAAAATTATAATAACATGGGGATTTGATTAAAATATGATTCTTTTTTTTGATTCATTATTCATATTATATTATTATGGTGGTTAATTGTTTATATTAGTGGAATTAATTTGTGATCAATTATTTGATGATATTTTCATATGACATAATGAATTTTATTATTGGGTTTAGACAATAAATTATGGGGAATTAATATATAGACATTTTTATTCTAATAAGTTATGAAAATTTATTGGTTTTAATAGTAATCACATAAAAAATTGGAATCTATAATGGTGGAATTGGTGGAATTTCAAAATTAAGAACATTAGATGGATTTGATGATTTTCATGTCCTGGAATGTCTATAAAAGCAAAGTGGTGTTTTCAATAACATAGAGTAGAGAGAGATATATGTTGAGTCAATAAGGATTCCTTGTGAATTGTCCATTCCTTTATTTTTTGGAAATCACAAAAACTATATCTCAAAGAAAAATTATTTTCCCATAAGAATTATCTTAATATGGAAAATTTACCTTCATTATGGAAAATTTATCCTTACTATTATTTTCATTGTTCATGTTATAATTTTTCTTATTCAACTCTTTTTATTTATAATGTGTAAAAATATGTTTCATATCTAAAACCTTGTAATCCTATAAACACTTAGATATAGAATATGCTATTTTCAGGTTCTGAAATTCAGATTCCAAATTATCTAAAATTTAGATTCTGAATTCTTTGAAATTCAACCATTGAATTCATTAAATTCTAGTTCGGAATTTATCTAAAATTTAGACACCGAATTCTCGGAAATTCAGATTTGGAATTAACTAAAACTCAGAGTCTGGATTCTTCAAAATTCAGACTCTGAATTATCTGAAATTCAGATTCCAAATTCTCTGAAATTCAGACTCCGAATTCTCTGAAATTCAGACTCTGAATTCTCTATAATTCAGACTCTGAATTCTCTAAAAGTGATACTTTTAATTACTTATAATTCAGACTCTGAATTACTTATAAATAATACTCTGAATTCCTTAGAATTATGGTTCTAAATTCCATAGAATTCAGACTTTGAATTCCTCAAAATTTTGGTTCCAAATCCAATTGAATTCAGACTCCGAAGTCTATAGAAATATGATTATGAATTTTAGGAGAAACAGATGCGGAAAATTCATGTAATATAAACTAAGAATTATTTTCTACTAGTATCTGAATTATACTTTTCTATATAATCTAAAAAATATAATTGGATGAGAAAATATATTTTACATACCTTTATTATAGTTATGAAATCATGTTGTGCATTATCTTTCTAACTAACCATTGTTTGAGTGACACGTGTACATGTCCCTCATAAATTCAATGAAAAATATTATTGTTGGGAGATGGAGTCGACCATTAGAGAAATGATTATAAATTAGATCTCATTTGAATGATCTCATTACTATTCTAGAACTCTAGAGATTACATGATGCGGGGGTGATTTCTCTAGAGGCACACTTTCATGCATTATGTGTACTAAACCTCTTGTTCAGCTTTCTTGGGGCGACTCTGATTGTTGTTGTGTACAATCACGTGCTTCCGGGGATATGAAGAAAGAGGTTCTGTCTACCTTAATGTTTGAGGGCATCCTTGATTAAGAATACATAAGTGCCAACTACCTTGATGTTTGATGGCTTGTGGGGATAGCAAGGCAGACTCTGATATTCCAATCGAGGGATTACCCTAGTGTGGGTAAGACAGATATTATTGAATGTATAAATCATGGAACTTTATCCAAGGTCATCGGATACCCTACTCTTTGGGTTAAAATATTTCATACTTGTTACTTATATTGTATCAGGTTTTCTTTCCGCTGCATTTTAATTATTATGGAATGTATAACTATGTTATACATTCTTACACATGAATACTCTGATTAGTAAGATTCTATATACTTTAAGGTGGCATATTGGTCCATGAAAACTTCTCTTATGTTTCATTTGAGAAACCATATTTCTTGAATCTAGCATGTTTTTAGAACTAAGAGGTCTATTGAATTTACCTTGTTTATACATGTTAAACATAATTTTCCCTAAGGTTAAAAACGAAAGTTTTATAACCAACATTAAAGGTTAAAAAATAATTTTTAAAGTGTACAATTCACCAACCCTCTTGTATATTGAGCATCTACATCATTATTTCGATCCTACAATTTGTATCATAGGTGGACTTTGAAATAATTATATTCACATATCAGTGTTCTTGCTTAGTTTTCATTTTTCATTATTTTCCTTACTTATGATTTTTATCCTTTTTTACAATCGTTTATCACTAACAAGTTTCTGTGGAAAGATATTTTCTTTTAGATGAATGGAATGAATGTTGGATCGATTGAAAATATAAATCCTACTAGAACACCAATATTTTATGGGAATGATTATGAATATTGGAGAGATCATACAAAGTCTGTTAACATTAATACTGGAGCGGACAACTTTTTTAAGATTACTGGAGATTATATGAATCTTGATAAGGAAGTCAGAACTTTTACTAATAAATAAATGTTAGAGTATCAACTAAACTACATGGTACGCAATACAGTGTTGTGTCCCATGACCAAGAATATATATATCCAGATTTATTATTGTGAAGATGCAAATTGTACTTGGAAGAAACTAGAGGATACTCATTTTGGTACTTCCAATGTTATAGAAACATGAAGAGCTATTCTTAGAGCAGAATATCATGGATTTATATTTCCTTATGGAGGAACGGTGTACAAGGTACAATAGAAGTTGATAAATATTTTTAATATTTTACAATCCATGGGTAAAAATGGTTTAGATGATGAGGAACTTATGAACAAGATTATAGATATCATTTGTAATGAATGGGAATCAAATAGAAAAAGTATTTATAAGAATAAGAAAGTCTCTCAGATTACTCTTGATGAGATTTTTGGAACACTTATTAAACATGGGACATGAATGAAAGAAGATGCTAATATAAATAAAAAGATGAATGCAAATGGATGTTTAGACTTTACATCTATAAAATCCAAGACTCTTGAAAGTCTAACTAGATGGTAGTCCAAGAAGGATACTATTTTATCTAAATAAAGTCAAAGTGAACATTATAAGAATGAACTAGGTAATATTCCTCAAAGTATGAACAAGGTAGTTGGGAAGAAATACTTTTAGTATTGATATAAGAAAAAAGAATGAAAGGAAAAGAAAGACTCCGAAGTTACTTGTTATGAATGCAAAAGGGAATGGAATATAAGGCTAGATTGTCCAATCTTTCAAAAAAGATATAAAGGAAAAGGATTTTGAGACTAATAGAAAGAAGTAATACAAAGATAAAGATAAGCATGTTTCGAAAGCTAATGACACCTGTGGTGCTAGTGGTGGAGCCTCCTCTAATGACCCCTCAGAGTATGATTCTTCTGGTCACAAGTCTCTTGGTTTACATTCCATGCTACCTATTGAATATCATTGTTTAATTGACAATGTACACAATGCTGAATTGATAACCAATGTATCATTGATTGCTAATCTTGGTGATTGTAAATATTATGAATCCTCATATGAAGAATCATTTTATAATGAAGATAATACTATACGTACTCATGAATAAATTTCTTGGTTTTCTATTCTCCATGCGAATTAAAACTCCAAATTCAAGAAAAATATTGATAAGGAATATTCTTGAATTTCTATTCATACTAAAGAAGTATCAGATCTCTCAAAAGATCTTGATAAGAAAATTTATGATTTTGAAAATATTTCAAAAACCATTGGGGATATTAATTATAACAAGGATAAACATTATAAGGTTCTAGAAAAAGTTATTGTGAAGAAAAATAATTTAGAAACTAACTCTAGTGCTAAAAATAATGTTTTTGAGTATAAAAACATATTTTTTAGACTGAGGTTAGAAATAATTTTCCTTGAGGATGTGTCTATCAAAATTTACCTTAGGTAAGAAAAAAATTGAAAAGATGTATTCCCAAATTCAACATCTATGGAATAATTATAGATTTGGTTATACTCATTCAAAAACAATTTTTAATAATAATTATTTTGTTCCTCAAAGTGCTCTATTCTTCACATAGTTTCAGTGTTGTGGGCTTTGGAAAAAAAATTTCTTAAATCCAAAATTAGTCTTTAGGTTTTCATAAAGATTATTTTTCAATGAAAATATGGATTCCTAAAATTTATCTTTTAGAAGTTTCATGATCCAAGAATGTTTGGATTCCAAAAGTCTAACACTCTTATTTTTAGGAAAGTAAATATAATACCAACAACAATACATGGTACATGGATAGTGGATGTTCCAGACACATAAATAGCAACAGAAACTTCTTTGAAATTATTTTCAAGATGAAGGGAGGAAATGTAATGTAACACCTGAGACTTTTATGAGAATAATTTTGTTTTTTATGTTATATAAATCATCAAAGGAATCTTTCACTACACACAACACTAGCTTTGCTTGCTTTACACGCAACCGCGGCCTTCCTCGATAGCATGGGTCGTATGCAATACCGAGTTTCACTAAATTATGATATGCTTCTAAAATATTATTAAAACTAGCCGTTATGAATAGCAATAACCACTTTTTGAAAATTTTTTAATTTAACTTTTTAAAATGGACTTTATTTTTGGATTCGAAATATCGAAATTAGCCTAGGGTGAATTTTTGGTATATTTCTGAAAACTTTCAATTTTTGATTAATAGTAAAAACACTATGTTACTATTTAAAAACCGACTTTTTATTTAAATAATTATTTATTTTATTTAAATTTATTTTAGGTCAAAATTGATACATAATACCTATATAAGTTCAATGCAACTCATTGGAGTCATTTTATAATAATTTTAGATATATAATAATTTTAATGAACTTTTCACCTTCTTTTACCCACCTCCTAGGAGAATTTCCAAATTCACATAAAACCTAATTTTACCGCTTCTGTGAGTGGAATTTCAAAAATCCGACTGCCACGGTTAATATCAAGGACTAAAATTTGGTTCAATGAGATGAAAATAATTTTTGGTGAATAGTAACTTTTTACTTTTTTTTATAATGGTTAAAAGTAAATAGGGTGATTAAGGGTAAAAATGTTATTATTATTACCTTAACACATGTCCTAATTCTATTAGATAAGTGTAATTCGACCAAAAATAACTTTAGGAATAATATATGACCATTTATGCCCACATGTCATTATATTAGGACATTTATTATTAATTTATTTAAAGAAGGGTTAAAATAGTTAAAATCAATGTTTAATAAATAAATATTTTTTAATTTAGGTTTATACATACGATAAATTCGACTATAAATATTCATTAGAAAGATAAAACGATTTCCTACATAATTGTATTTTATTTGTAATTTTTAGACTTATAATAATTTAATTTATTTATGACACAATGATGATGCAGTAATTATCTTATTAATGAAATATTGACATAATTGATGTTATAAATACCCAAATAAATGTAATTTGACACTTTTTAAGAATTACAATAATTTTCTATGTTACTATGAAATGTTAGTGTTGAGTTAATTAAATTTTTTCTAACTAATCATTCTATTATGATTTTCACACAAATCAATTACCAAATAGTGTCAAACTTGACATAAAATAGTTTTTAAAAAGAATATTATATTATTAATTGTTATATTATTCCTAAAAATCTATTTTTTGGCCGAATGACTTAGATAAGGTTATATATATTAATAATAAACAACTTGGAGTTAGTTTGTCTTGTTATAGTATGTTTATTAACCTTATAGTGTAAGAAAACAAAAAGACGCGGTAATGTAAAATTATCAAATTTAATTTTAAATCTAAATGATAAGGATAAAATAGTAATCTGATTTTGTCCAAATCCTATTGGATGAGATTCTTTCGACCCATACCCACCTTGGGATCGAAATAAATAAATTTGGAGCTATTTAAAACCGAATGTGACTTTATAATATAATAATATTTTTAGTTTTTTCAAAGGTCCCCCTCTCCTCCCTTATAAAAGGGCACCTCCTCCCTCTCTTCCTCACACCACTTTGAGCCTTCATGCTTTGCCAACCCCTGAAATATTATCTTCTCCACTTCCCTAGAAACGTCCTAGAGGTCCTGGTCTTCTTAAAAGACCAATTTTAGTGCCCTAAAAAGAGGTATCAAAGAGGCGCTTTAAAGAAGAGGTAATGTCCGTTACCGAATCTTTCAACTTTATTTATTCTTCCACTTCTTCTTATTTAGTTGTTTCATTATGAAGTAATAATATCAGTATCACTAATATATGGATATGTTATTATAATTATGAAACAACCATATTTCACCATCTATCAATCCTACGGAAAGTGAAATCACCGCGCGTGCGTACGTACGGAATACCGTCTCCACGCCGTGGTGTAATCTATTTTCCACTACCACCTTACTTGGATGGGTATAATGGTGAAAATAAATAACTATATATGATTATGGTAAAGTTTTATTGATTCTGAAAGAGTATACATACACTCCAATACAATTCCACGATCATGGGAACGATATCATCCCTCGTGCGTACGTACGGAATACCGTCTCCACAATGTGATGCGACTCGTTCTACATGATCTTCATTAAATAATGATTACATAAATTAATTGAATGAATAAATATGATATATAGTACACTTATACCATTATTTAAATGATTTATCTATAACATAAAAATAATAATAAGAATTTATTCGACAAAACACGAATAAGAATGAAAAGTAATAAACACCCGAATAACAAGTAGTAATGAAATATTACTAATATGAAGCTAAGAATATGACCATATATGATATCATAAAAATAAGTATTATTCTGGAATAAGTCAATAACATTATGTAATTCTTTATACAGGAGGTTCGGACACTTACGAAGCAAATCAGACCTAAGGTAAGGGAAAATATCACAATCTCATTTTTATCCGAAATTGTTTATACATTGGTATTTACTGGGGTGTATTTTATCATCCAAATCCATGTTTCCTCAATATGTAATATTATTTCCATCCACCAAAAGTTTTTTAAATCAAATTTTACCCTTCAGTGAGTTTTTAGTAAAAGATATGAAAGGAATCTTTTGTCGTTTTTCGTATGAGGTACTTTTTGACTTTTCCGAAAAAAGTACGAGAAGAATGTCTTTTTATGAACATTTACAGCATGAATGGATTTTTAGAACATTATTTCCATGAATAATCCTTTACAAGTTTTCAAGATTATTTTTAATCGACTTCTTTTAGTTCAAAATTATATGACATGTTTAGAAAGGAAATGTTTTTTAAGTAGAAAGGATATTTTCCTCAAGAATGGAGTTCAAGTGTTTTATCAAAATTATTTTCCATATAAGATAATATAGGGTTCTGTTTCTATCCCTATTATTACATTGAATTTATTATGTTGTGATGGAATTATTTTTAGGAATTCCTCTATCTTATATAAATTGTTTCATGATGTCATGATGTTTAAGAATTCCATTTTTATTACACGGGTTATGCAATGATGTATGATTTATGATTTTGTGTCACACATAAGAATGATATCATTTTTAGAATGGTGGGACCCATATATTCCTCTAATGCATTGGGTAATGATTTTATATCTCATGAGATAGACATGACTGGAATGGCAAGTTAAACCGGTTCAGTGAAACAGGACAGAAACGAGGAATGAACTCGGTTCAGAAATGGACTTTGTCCACTAAGATAGTCTTGGAAATGAGTCTTGACTAAGATGAAATGATTCTCTATGATTATGTGTGTATTCCACAAAGCTTCATTTTTTATGTTATGATTATTGTGATTACATTTCACTACCATGATTTATCCCATGTTATAAAATATTGATCTCTTTCACAGGGTAAGATTTCAAAAATGGTATGTTCTTATGAATATAATGTGATTGATATTTCTTTTGTTTACCCTTACTGAGCATTTGAGCTCACCCCACTGTATGTTCTCTTTCCCCGGGTCAGGAAGAATTTTATTAAGTAAGATATGAAAAAAGGGACTATATATATGATGAAATAAATGGGTGGTAGTGTAGACGCTTTATGAACCAGTTGTTTATGTCTCCCAGTTTCTAAGGACACTATACTTATACGGTCCTTTCTTGGTTTTGTTATATGCTGTAATAAGTGTACTTAAATTTTGAAGTATCAACCGTGTATTTATAGTATGGGTCGTTATAGTTGGTATCAGAGCAAAGGTACAGTCAACCTTTGGAAACTAGGATGTGAAAGCCTTAGTAAGAACCCTGAGGATAAGTCGAAGCATAGAACACAATCATAGTGTTCTAGAAATGGCCATGAATAACCTATGATAAGACCTTATGTGTGAAATTTTATTCATTATTATGTGGTTTTCCTATTATAATTAGTGTTTCTCACACTGTTATTCTTGGTTTTAGTCAATGGCTAGAACATGAAAGAACCGTGTTAATGCGGAATGCGACGGGAAATGCAATGATTGTTCCCCTGAGCAACCAAACGTCATGGGAGCTGGAATGGAAAATCATGTAGTCGTGCTCAAACTACTTTCTTATGCTATGAAACATGTATAACATTCAAACGCGCAAAGGAATGAGAAAAATTCTATTGAATCCTTTATGAGGCTGCGCCCACCTTCATTCAGTGGGTCTACTGATCCATTAGTTTCTGAACAATGGATTAGTACTACTGAAAAGATATTTTCAGTTCATTAATGTTCTGAACACGATAAAGTCATCTTAGCAGTGTATCGTTTGGAAGGAGATGCTGATCAATAGTGGAATCTTATTAAGAATACACGGCAAAGGGATGAAATTGAGTCCATGGAATGGGACGAGTTCAAGAACTTATTTTTCAATAAGTAATTTCCTCATATTCTCCGAAAAAAGATGGAGAAAGAGTTTCTTAAACTGAAGAAAAAGTATGATGAATCTGTTGGTCCCTACGAAGAAAATTTTACAAGACATGCACGGTACGCTTCTGGTATTATTATCCAACTTGAGAGTGAGATCGATTGATTCTTTAGTGGCTTAAAACCAAGTCTTTTAAGGGCCTTAGCCATAAGGGAATTCAATAGATACGAGGAAATCATTTGATGTTCTCTCAAAGTTGGGATAGATATTGGAGTAACCCATTAGTCATATGTGTTTGATAAGAAGAGGAAAATGGAATTCAAAGGAAAATCTAAAGAGCACACTGAAAAGAAGATGAGCTTTCCCTTATGCTCAAAGTGTGGAAAGAAACATAGAGGGAGTTGCCTTAAAGGGACAAGTAAATGATTCAAATGTGGAAAGGAAGGTCATCGGGCATTTGAATGACGAAATGATGGGAATAAGATGTATAGTGATGCAAACAAAGGAAGGTATACACAGAATGAACCTACTACACTTCAATGTTTCAAGTTAAAGGAGATGGGGAATTATGCCAATCAATTACCAAATCCAAGGGTTGATGATGATGGTCGACATCAATAAACTCTTAAGGCTAAAGACAAAGGAAAGTCACATGCAATTTCTATCAGCGATGTTGAGTACGATAACGATGCGGTAAAAGGTACACTTACCATCCACTCTAAAGTAGAAAATGTTTTATTTGATTATAGATCCACCCACTATTTTATTTCTGAAGAATTTTCTAAGGGTACCAAGGTATTACCTCAAAAATTAGATGTTGAGTTAGCTATGACAACCCCTAAGGGCACAACAGCCACATCAAAAGTTTATAATTCTTCTCTGATTGAAGTTTGTGGGAATGTGCTTCCTTCAAATCTTGTGATCCTTCCTATAGTGGAATTTGATGTGATTCTTAGTATGGATTGGCTTTCTCTATATGGAGCTCATATCAATTGCCAATGAAAGGAAGTCACATTTCATATTCCAGATCAATCTATGAACGTCTATCGATTCAAGGATGAACATAACCTTCCAGTGGAAATTTCTTCCATCTTATGGGCCTTGATTCCACTAAATGAGGGTGATTTATCTCAAATGGTTGGTGAGAAACTCACGATTAATATTATTCCCATTGTACGGGAGTTTGAAGATGTCTTTCCAGAGGAATTGCCGGGTATTCCACCAAATCGTGAAGTTGAGTTTTCAATAGAACTCATACCGAGTGCTTTGCCTATTTCAAGGACACCTTATATAATGGCCCCAATTGAATTGCAATAATTGAAGAAGAAACTCCAAGAAAATCTTGATAAGGGATTCATATGCCATAGTGTGTCACCTTGGGGAGCACATGTTCTGTTTGTTAAGAAGAACGATGGATCAATGAGACTCTGCATTGATTATAGAGAACTTAACAAGATCACTATCAAGAAAAAATATCCTCTCACGTGCATTGATGACTTATTTGACCAACTACGCGAAGCTCAATAATTTTCCAAGATTGATCTTTATTCAGGGTATCATCAATTAAGGGTCAAAAGGGAGGATATACCAAAGACGGCTTTCCGTACAAGGTATGGACACTATGAATTTATAGTGATTCCATTTGGTCTTACTAATGCCCATGCTATCTTCATGGATCTGATGAATAGAGTCTTTAGAGACTATCTTGATCAGTTTTTGGTAGTCTTTATAGATGATATTCTTGTCTATTAAAAGATCAAGGAAGAACATGAAGATCACTTGAGAATTGTATTTAAGACCCTACTAAAGAAAATGATTTATGCCAAATTTACCATGTGTGAATTTTGGCTTCAAATAGTTGCATTTTTTGTTCACATAA
Organism: Viscum album; assembly: GCA_963277665.1. Lineage (NCBI taxonomy): Eukaryota > Viridiplantae > Streptophyta > Magnoliopsida > Santalales > Viscaceae > Viscum > Viscum album. Next base: position 120,554,120 of record OY728128.1, read on the forward strand.
TCTCAAAAGAGGGGATTTCTGTGGATCCAGCAAAAACAGAGGTTATCGAAAGATGGTCCAGACCAACAACAGTAACTGAGATCTGAAGTTTTCTTGGTTTGGCTGGATATTATCGATGTTTTGTGAAAGATTTTTCACGATTATCTAATCCACTCACCAAGTTGACTCGGAAAGGAGTTAAGTTTGTTTGGACAAAGGAATGTGAAGAGAATTTCAGAGAGTTTAAAAGAAGGTTATCCAGTACACCTGTACTCACACTGCCTTGTAGTGGAGAAAGGTTTGTGATCTATTGTGATGCATCCAAGAAGGGGTTGGGGTGTGTTCTTATACAAAATGATAAGGTGATAGCTTATGCCTCACGAAAGTTGAAAATCCATGAGAAAAATTACCCAACTCCTGATTTGGAGTTGTCTACAGTAATCAATGCATTAAAGATTTGGAGGCATTATCTTTATTGAGAAAGGTGTGATATTTATACTGATCATAAAATTTTAAAGTATATTTTCACACAAATAGAGCTGAATATGCACCAAAGAAGATGGTTGGAGCTTATTAAGGATTACGACTGCTCAATTCATTACCACCTTGGGAAAAGAAAACAAGGTGGCAGATGCATTAAGTCGACAAGACCATGCAAGTTTATCCATGATGAGGATCACAAAAGATCCAATATTTATGGATTTACAAAGGATAGATCTTGGAATTATAATGGAAGGGGAAAAACGTATCTTTATCAAATGAATTTTCTACCATATATACATGTGATGATTAAAGAGGCACAGAAAGAAGAGTAGAGTTACAAAATAATGTGAGAAAGGTTCCTGAATTCAACCTTGATTGTGGTGGGATAATAAAGTTAAGGAATCGTGTTTATGTACCTCCCATCCCATAATTAAAGAAGGAGCTGCTGGATGAGGCTCATAGTTCTTCATTTTCTATTCATCCTGGAAGCACGAAGATGTATAGGGACCTGAAAGAGTACTTCTGGTGGGTTGGCATGAAATGAAATGTTGCTGAATATGTCTCACAATGCTTGGTTTGTCAGGAAGTTAAAGCTGAGAGACAGATGTCTAAGGGGATCTTACAACCATTACCCATACCTGAATTCAAATGGGAAAACATCACTATGGACTTTGTCACCGGACTTCCTAAAACATCAAAAGGCAATATTGCTATCTGGGTTATAGTTGATCATCTTACAAAGTCGGCACAATTCATTGCTATTAGAGAGGATTTCTATCTTGATCAACTTTCCAGGATATATGTGAAGGAAGTGGTAAGATTGAATGGAGTACCACATTCTATTATATCTGATCAGGATCTGAGATTTACCTCGAAGTTCTGGTGAAGTCTTCAGCATACTCTGGATACAGAGTTGAGTTTCAGCACTGCTTATCATCCTCATACAGACGGTCAGTCTGAGAGAACAATTCAAACTCTAGACGATATGTTAAGAGCTTGCTCTATGGATTTCAAAGGTTGTTGGGATCAACACCTATCTATGGTGAAATTTTCTTATAATAATTTCTTTCACTCTAGTATTCAGATGGCTCCTTATGAAGCTCTATATGGAAGGAAATACAGGACTCCAACTTGTTGGGACGATGTTGGGGAAAGAAAGCTATTAGGACCTGATCTTGTTGATGAGATGGGAGAAAAGGTCAAATCTATTCAACAACACATAAGATTAGCTCAGAGTCGACAGGAAATTTATGCTGACAACCAAAGAAAAGACCTAGAGTTTGAAGTTGGGGATAAAGTGTTCTTACAAATATCTCCCTGGAAGAGGGTCATGAGATTTGGAAAAAAGGGGAAGTTGAGCCCTAGATATATCGGTCCTTTCGAAATACTGGATCTTGTTGGAAAGGTAACTTACCGATCAGCTTTTCCACAGAATCTATCTCATGTTCAAGATGTGTTCCATGTATCTCTCTTGAGAAAGTACATACTTGATCCTTCACATGTACTCATCTCAGAAGTTGTACCACTAGAGCAAGATCATTCTTATGAAGAACAGCCGATAGAGATTCTGGATTGTAGAGAAAAAGTCCTATTGAACAAGAACACTCGCTTGGTGAATGTTTTATGGATGAACCACCCATTAGAAGAAGCTACATGCGAGCTTGAGGATTTGATGAGTGAGAGGTATCCTCATCTTTTTGTTACAATGTGACGAATTTTGAGGGTGAAATTCATTTTAAGGGGGGTAGAATGTAACACCCGAGGATTTTATGAGAAATATTTTGTTTTTTATGTAATATAAATCATCAAAGTAATCTTTCACTACACACAACACTAGCTTGTCTTGTTTTACACGCAATTGTGGCCTTCCTCGATAGCTTGCGTCGTACGCAATACCGAATTTCACTAAAAAATGATATTCTATTAAAATATTATTAAAACTAACCGTTATGAATAGTAATAACCACGTTTTGAAATTTTCTAAAATTTAGTTTTTAAAATAGACTTCATTTTTTCATTCGGAATATCGAAATTAGCCTAGGGTAAAATTTTGGTATTTCTCTGAAAACTTTCAATTTTTGATGAATAGTGAAAACACTGGGTTACTATTTAAAAACCGACTTTTTATTTAAATAATTATTTATTTTATTTAAATTTATTTTAGATAAAAATTGATACTTAATACGAATATAATTTCAATGCAATTCGTTGGAGTCATTTTATAATAATTTTAGATATATAAAATCTTTATTGAACTTTTCACCGTCTTTTACCCACCTCCTAGGAGAATTTCCAAATTCACATAAAACCTAACGTTACAGCTTCTATGAGTGGAATTTCGAAAATCCGAGAGACACGGTTAATATCAAGGACTAAAATGTGGTTCAATGAGATGAATATAATTTTTGGTGAATAGTAACTTTTTACTTTTTTTTACCACGGTTAAAATTAAATAGGATAATTAAGGGTAAAAGTGTTATTATTATTACCCTAACACATGTCCTAATTCTATTGAATAAGTGTAATTCTACCTAAAATAACCTTAGTACTAATATATTACCATTTAGGCCCACTTGGATTAGATTAGGACATTTATTATTAATTTATTTAAAGAAGGGTTAAAATAGTTAAAATCAATGTTTAATAACTAAATCATTTTTAATTTTGAGTAATACATAAGATAAATTCGTCTATAAATATTAATTATAAGGAATAAAAATATTTCCTACATAATGGTATTTTATTTGTAATTTTTAGACTTAATATAATATAATTTATTTATGACACAATGATGATGCAGTAATTATCTTATTAATGAAATATTGATTTAATTGATGTTATAAATACCTAAATAAATGTAATTTGAGACTTTTTATGAATTAAAATAATTTTCTATGTTACTATGACATGTTAGTGTATATTTAATTATCTTTTTTCGAACTAATAATTCTGTTATGATTTTCAAAAAAATCAATTACCATATAGTGTCAAAATTGACATAAAATAGTTTTTAAAACAAATATTATATTATTAATTTTTATTTTAATCCTAAAAATCTAATGTTTGGCCAAATGACTTAGATAAGGTTATATATATTAATAATAAAAAACTTGGGGTTCGTTTGGCTTGTTATAGTTAGTTTATTAACCTTATAGTGCAAGAAAACAAAAAGACACGGTAAAAGTAAAATTATCAAATTTAATGTTAAATCTAAATGATAAGGTTAAAATTGTAACCTAAACTTGTCCAAATTATATTGTATGAGATTATATAGACCCATACCCACCTTATCTTCTAAATAAATGAATTTTGAGCTATTTAAAACCGAATGAGACATTATAATAAAATAATATTTTTAGTTTTTCCAAAGGTGCCCTTCTCCTCCCTTATAAAAGGGAACCTCCTCCCTCTCTTCCTCACACAACATTGAGCATTCAAGCTCGCAAAAACCCTGAAATATTTTCTTCTCCACTTCCCTATAAACATCCTAGAGGTCCTAGTATTCTTCAAAGACCAATTTTAGGGCCCTAAAAAGAGGTCTCAAAGAGACGCTTTAAAGAACAGGTAATGTCTGTTACCGATTCTTTCAACATTATTTCTTCTTCCACTTCTTCATCATTAGTTGTTTCATTATGAAGTAATAACATAAGTATCACTCATATACCAATATGTTATTATAAGTATGAAACAACCCTATTTCACCATCTATCCGTCCTACGGAAAATGAAATCACCGCGCGTGCGTACGTACGGAATACCGTCTCGACGTCGTGGTGTAATCTATTTTCCACAACCACCCTACTTGGATGTGTATAATGGTGCAAATAAATAACTATATATGATTATTTTAAAGTGGCATTTATTCTGAAATAGTATACATACACTCCAATACAATTCCACGATCATGGGAATGATATCATCGTTCGTGCGTACGTAAGGAATATCGTCTCCATGATGTGATGTGACTCGTTCTACATGATCTTCATTGAATAATGATTATATAAATGAATTGAATGAATAAATATGATATATATTACACTTATAACATTATTTAAATGAGGTATCTATAACCTAAAAAGAATAATAAAAATTTATTCGACAAAACACACATTAGAACAAAAAGTAATAAACACCCGAATAACAAGTAGTAATGAAATATTACTAATAAGAAGCTAAGAATATGACCATTTATGATATAATAAAAATAATTATGATTATGTAACAAGTAAATAACAATATTTAAATCAATATACAGGAGGTTCAGACAATTACGAAGCAAATCAGACCTATGGTAAGGGAAAATATCAAAATCTCATTTTTATCCGAGATTGTTTATACTTTGGTATTTATTAGGGTGTATTTTATAATCCACATCCATGTTTCCTCAATATGAAATATTATTTCCATCTACCTACAATTGTGTAAATCGAATTTTACCCTTCAGGGAGTTTTTAGTAAAAGATATGAATGGAAGCTTTTGTCATTTTTCATATGAGGTACTTTTTGAATTTTCCGACAAAAGTACGAGAAGAATGTCTTTTTTTAACTTATACGACATGAATGGATTTTTAGAACATTATTTCCATGAATATTCCTTAAAAAGTTTTAATTTTTATTTTTAATCAACTTCTTTTAGTTCAAAATTATATGACATGTTATGAAAGGAAATGTTTTTGAAGTCGAAAGGATATTTTCCTCAAAAATGGAGTTCAAGTGTGTTATGAAAAAAAAATTCCATCTAAAATAATATAGGGTTCTATTTCTATCCCTATTATTACATTGAATTGATTATGTTGTGATGGAATTATTTTTATGAATTCCTTTATCTTATATGAATTGTTTCATGATGTCATGATGTTTATGAATTCCATTTTTATGACATGGGTTATGCAATGATGTTTGATTTATGATTTTGTGAAACACATAAGAATGGTATCATTATGAGATGGGTGGGACCTATATCTCCCTCCAATGAATTGGTTATAGATTTTATATCTAATGAGATAGACATGGCTGGAGCGGCAGGTTATACAGGTTCAGTGAAACAGGACTGAAACGAGGAATGAACTCAGTTTAGAAATGGACTTTGTCCACTAAGATAGTCTTGGAAATGAGTCTTTTCTAATAAGAAATGATTCTATATGATTATGTGTGTATGCCACAAAGAATCATGTTTTATGTAATGATTATTGTGATTACATTAAACTACCATGATTTATCCCATGTTATGAAATTTGGATCTCATCTGCAGGGTAAGATTTCCCAAATGTTATGTTCTTATGAATATGATGTGATTGATATTTATTTTGTTTACCCTTACTGAGCATTTGAGCTCACCCCTCTGTATGTTTTCTTTCCCCAGGTTAAGAAGAAGGATATTAAGTAATATATGCCTAAAGGGACTATAGATATGATAAAATAAATGGGAGGCAGTGTAGACGCTTTATTAACCAGTTGTTTATGTTTCCATGTTTGTAAAGACACAATAACTATACGGTCCTTTCATGGTTATTTATATGTTGTAATAATTGTACTTCAATTTTGAAGTATAGACCATGTATGTAAAGAATGGGTCATTATATGTAACTTTCTAACAAAATTCTTAGAGAGAAATTATCGGTATAGGTAATATTATTCTTCTTGGAATAACATTGATTTAAAATGTTTTTTCCGTTAATGGTCTTATGCACAACATTATTAGAAAATTTCAATTATGTGATAAAGGATAACTTGTGAATTTTAGGGAGGAAATGTGTTTGGTACACAATTACAAGGAAGAGTTTATTCTTTCTTCCCATAGTTAAGATCATTTTTACACTCTAAACTGAGATAACCATGGGAGCCAGTATCTTCCTTGTCTAAGTAAAATGGATGATCATTCTTGGTTATGGAATTGAATGTCAAGACACTGTATCATTAAAAATTTATTAAAACTCTATATGAAAAGACTATTTATGGATCTATCAGAGCATAGATTTGATTCTTAAAATGTTTTTGATCCTTTTATATATGGAAGGAAACATAAATCATGTTTTAAATCAGTCATTGAATTCTCAACCGTTGATTCCTTACAGTTTTTATATATTGATCATTTTATTACAACACAAACTAGAATAATTGGAGGAAAATATTATATATTTTTCTTAGTTAATGATTACATTATATTTACCTGGGGCTATTTTCTAGCAATGAAATATGATGCTTATTCTTACTTCAAAATTTCTAGAGCCCAAGATTAAAATGAGAAAATCCTCCCATTGATAACTATTCATATTGATCATGGAGGAGAATTTGCAAATTCTTATTTTGAAACCTTATTAGTATAAAAGGAATTAGTCACAACTACTCATCACCAAGAACTCCTCAACAAAATGGTGTTTTTGAAAGATGAAACAGAATTCTTCATGACAAAACAAGAACCATGTTTAGTGAATATTCGACAGCCAAACATTTTTGGGCTAAAACTATATGTATTTATTTTTTTTCAAATGGAATTCCCCGGTGTGGCCTTTTCGAACCCCCCCACGCAATGGAACCCCCTCCCCATGAAGGGGTCACTCTAGAGAGAGCCCCAGCCGGGAAGGAGCCATTTCCAACCGAGATGGAAGAGCGTCCCAGAGGGTGATGGCCCGACAGCGATGGTCCATCCAGCGATCCATCAGTGATTGGGCCGCGCCTCATTTTACCCGCCCAGAAGAGACCGGGCGACCCGACAAGGTGGGTGGAAAACTCCTTATGAGTTGTGGAATGGTAGAAAACATTGACTTTCCTACTTCATGGTTTTTGGTTGCAGGGTATTCATTCTGAATACTAAAGATAGGCTAAAAAATTTCACAACAAAATATAATAATGAAATTTTCTTAGGAAACTCTATAACTTTTATGGCGTAAATAATTTAAATAAAAATACTTGTACAGTTGACGAAATAGTACATGTTAAATTTCATGAAACCAATCCTTTTGTTTTTAAAAAACCTTAACCTACATCATTGAATTTCTTTTCAAAAACTAATTATCAACCCTTGATAGAAGGTCCTTCTGATAAGGAAAATGTCCCATAAAATGTTTCTCATTAATTTTCCCCAGGAGATTTCCTACCATATGTTGATGAATAGGTTTTAAAATATCCAAATCAGTTGTTTCTTAAGAATCATCCCAGTGATAGAATCATTGGGGATGTAAATCAACCATGTAAGGACTAGAAGATCTGTAATAAATGATGTAGAACATCTTGAATTACTTTCACAATTAGAACAAAAAATAACTGATTAAGCTTTAAGTAATGATTCTTGTCTCACATCTATGCATAATAATCTAAATGAATTCAAAGGGAATAAATTCTGGTCCTTGGTTGAAAGACCTATGAAAACATATGTTATTTTAGTAAAATGGGTCTTTGGAAATAAATGTGATGTAAATGGAATCATAGTAAGAAATAACGATATATTGGTTGTTAGTGGCTATAATCAACAAGACGGAATAGACTATGAATAATCCTATGCTCTAGAATCTATACTTGAATCTATTCATATTCTAGTTGCCTTTGTCAGATTAATTAACTTCAAACTTTTTCAATTAGATGTTAAATGTGCTTTCATTAATGGTTATGTTCAAGAGGAAGTTTTTGTTGAACAACCGCCTGATTTTGAAGAATCAAAACATCCTGAACATTTTTTCAAACTTACCAATGATTTATATGAAATTAAACAAGCCCCAAGATCCATGTATGATAGACTTACATGATTTTTTCTTCAAAACTATTATGTTAAGGGAAATGATGATCCGAACCTTTTTATAAATAAAGTTAATAAAAAGTTTTTATTTTTCATATTTATGTTTATGACATTATATTTGGATCATCTTAGTAATATTTAACCAATTCAATTGTTGATCTATTGAAATTTGTGTTTGAAATGTGTATGATGGGTGAGTTAACATTTTTTTGTGGTTTTCAAATTTCTCAAAAAGTAAAAGGAATCTATATATCCTAACATAATTATATAAAATATCATCTTAAAAAGTAAGGATTTGACAACACTAAGAGTATAATTACTCCCATTGGTACCTCAAATTCACATGATCTTGATGAAGGTGGGAAACAAGAAGATCCAAAATCTTTTAGAGGAATGGTAGGAAGTATACTTTACTTCAAAACTAGTCATGCAGTCATAATTTTTTAGTATGATTATGTACAAGATATCAATCCAATCCTAAGGAATCTCATTTAAAGGAACAGAAAAGGACATTTCGCTACTTCATGGGAACCATGGATCTTTAACTCTTTAATACTTCTGGAAGTGATTTTGTTTTAAACTTTTTTCAGATGATGACTTTGGTGGGTGTATAATGGATAGGAAAAGTAAATCTAGATATTTTCATTTCTTATGAGATTAATTAGTTTATTGTTCACACAACAACGAATACTAAGTAGCACTTTCTGCCGCAGAATCTAAATATGTAGCAGTTGGAAGTTGTTGTGATCAAGTGTTGTGGATGTAAAACACAGTCGTAGTCTATGGTATGAGTTTTACCAAAACATAAATATTGTGTGCTAATACTAGTTCCATTGCCTTAATTAAACACCCTACACATTACTCTCATGGAAAACACATATATATTAGGAATCACTTTATCAAGGATCATACAGAAAGAGAAGTTATAATTTTTCAATTTATCGGCACACAAGATCAACTTGCTGATATTTTAAAAAAATCCTTTCCCTCTGATAGATTTGAATACATTAAACAGAAGTTTGAAATGAAAAATATAAGATAATCTTATTTATTAACATCTTGATGAAACCAATCTCCTTACTGTACGAAACATCTTTTTATAGGGGGAGTACATTTTCATGGTTGTCAAAAAAATTTCTAATCTAAAATTTTTCATAATCTAAAATTTTTTGTGGTCAAAATTTTTCTTAGTTATATTTTTCAAATTCTACAATTTTTTTAATCTAATAATTTTCATATTCTAAAATTTTTCGTTGTTAAACTATTCTTAGTTAAATTTTTCGTATTCTATAATATTTTGTAATCTATAATTTTATGTGGTCAAAATTATTGTATTCAAAATTTTTCATAATATAAAAATTTTCACAGTCAAAAGTTTTTCATAGTCAAAATTTTTCATAGTTTAAATTTATCATTGTCTAAATTGTTCGTAGTCTATATTTTGGTGGTCTAAAATTTTTGTAATAAAATTTTATGAATATGATGGGATTAAAAATAATTATTCGTCATTAGGAATAATCTTCCTAGCATTCTGAAAGATATGTTTTCTTTTCTAAATTTTCATAATCATCTTTTACTTGTTGGAATTTTCTTTTTGATTTATATTTTTGGATTCTTTTTTCCTTATGTCCAATGTTTTTTCTTATGAAACTCAAATGATCAGAACGTATCAAAATCCTTCTCTGGTAATCTTCTCAACCGTCTGATTTGATCAGATTTTTTTCAACCATTGGATCAACCATGTAAGTTGAACCATCACCCAAATCTCCTATATAAAGCCCCCCGATGGTTGTCGCAAAACAGTATATTTTAATGTATTTTTTGGTTTTGATGCTCTCCCGCTGTATTTTATGTCCATTCTGAATCTCCAAAGATTCCTCAGTTCCGGATGTCTGATAAAGCTTCTCCTCAGAAAGAATTTTTATCTATTAAGGAAATATCAGAGTGGTCGATATACAGAGAAACATTGGTTGAGCCAATGTTTTAAGATAAGTATTGTTCTATCATCTCAATGAATATTTTGTTAAATGGATGGGAGATCCTTTGCATTTCGAAACCGAATGCACATGATCTAGCGAGTCCGGAGTTGATGGTAGAGTTTTATGAGACAATTCTCCTTTTCAATGATGGTGGGAAGGATATGTTTTATTTAAAGTATTATAGAATGACCTACTGTATTTCATACCACAAGCCATCCATTCATATTTTTATTCCATATGAAGGGGATGAAGAGGTTTCTACTCACAAATTACTGGATGATTCAGGATATTTTGATAAGGAGAAGGCAATACAATGTCTTGGCTTGAAAGAAGTGAAGACTCTGAAGATAATTCATCTCTCTAAGATTTTTCGGATTCTAGAATTGTTGGTTCAAGGAATTATAATTCAAATGAAAGGGGATAAACATACACTGAAGAAGTGTGATATATATATATTGGATTTTGTGGTGATCCTCAGAAATATAAACTTTGTAAAATAAATCTTGGTTATAACTCAGAATATCAAGAATAGAAATATGAAGTCTTAGATCATAAAGTATCCAACAATTCATTCAGTGGTCATGTTTTTTTGCCTTTAGTCTTTCAAAATTTCATGCACTGCCATGCCAAGAAATTACAACGTGATGTTATTGAGTGATGATACCCTAAGGAGAATCAAAATTGGTTTTCCCTGTAAATCTAGAGTATTTTTTGATCATTTTGAAAAAGAATTAAAAGCTTTGTCAAAGAAGCCAGAAGTGGAAAAAACCTCTATGAGAGGTGGAATAAAGAGGAAGGATAAAGAGTCCGAAGAGAAAACAAAAAACACATGTGGCCATGAAAACATAGTTAGTACATCCAAATACACTGAAAAAATGGATATCCTGATGATGTAGTGGGAAAGTGGAGAAAACATAAGAAAAATTTGGAAAGAAGGGGAGCTTATGTTTGGCCTGGACCCTGATGAGGAAAAATCATCCAAGGAAAAGGCTACCAAAAATTATGAAAATGAAGAAAAAGGGAAGAATCAAATGAAGAAGTTATCTGAAGATGATATTGTTCAATCAGTTCACCAATATTCTGAGAAAGAATCTGAGAAAATTCTGCTACCAGATCATTTTTTGATAGAACCATTTCCAGAGACTCCCGGAAAGAAAATGGTGATTACAGAATTACTTCATGGAAATGAAATACTTGAAGAAGTTGAAGAAGTGGAAGAGTAAATAGATGTATAAGAATAAGAATAAGAAGAAAATGAAACTGATGATATCATAACACATGTGGAAGAATACCATGAGATGGAAATTCTATCTGTGAAATTGTAAATCTGGACGTCCCAAACCGAATACTCAGAAATTGCTAAAAAAGGAAAAGATGAGAAGGGTGAACAAAATGTGAATAACGTGACATATGATGAAATCAGTAATCAATCTTTCAATCATCCGAAATATCTAGTGGCTGATGAAGAAAAAGAAGATGTTGAAGAATATAAGATTGCTCAACTATCTGTTAGTGAACACAAATCTCCCAAAGAAAAATTCATCATTTCGAGAGGCGATAAGGGAATGAAAGTGGTAGTAGATACACCTAGTAAATATGTTTTAAAGAATAATGATAAAAGTGAACCATAAATGTGTAAATTTGAGGATATAGAAAAATAATCCTCACCAACAAAATATTCAGAGTCAGAATCATCTTCCCTTGGACACAATTTTGACATTCAGTCATTAAAAAAGCTGGTCAGTACGGTTCCTCTATTCCCAATCATAGATTCAAGATTCCAGATGCTTTATCATACGATAAATTAGATGCCAGATTCAGTTTCCATGGTGATGGAAAAATGTGTCTCACTAGGGGCAGACATCAAGAATTTCTTCATTGGTTATGAGGCTCATAAGAGAGCTTTCAACAAGATGACAGGATGGAAAAATAAGCCAATTGAAGAAATGATGATCTTTGATGAATTTAATGATAATTTCATGGATGAATTTCACACTGAAGATGTGATGAACAAGGATCTTACAAATAGTTTTTAGGAATAGTGAACCCCAGAACAAACAACTCGGAAGCCAGAAGTTAAGGATCTGAATGAGAAGCTTAACTCTATGGCCATAAATAGGATGAGGGAAAGAGATCTTATAATGGAGATTAAAGAGAATCCTGTTAAGAAATAAGATCCATTGAATGCTCTGGAAGACATTTTTAAGGCCCAAGAAGAAAAAATTAAAACCTTAGAAAAGAAAATTGAAGACTTGATCAGTTGATAAAGAATGCCAAATAAGATCACAATGTTCTCAACAAGAAAAACACTATTGTGAAGAAGATGATTCCAAAGATAAATAATGAAATTTTAATTATATTTAGATCTTTTGTCGTATTTTTTAATGTACAAATTCATTCAACATTAATGAAATTCCAGTTTTTCATTATATAATTCGTTATTTAGTACCAATGTTTCAGGTACCAATTTTTCCATTCCCTCTATTTATTTATGAAAATTGCAAAGGGGGAGAAAGGAATTTTGAAAATAATTTAATGTAAATAATATATTTCTTTATGTAAGGGGGAGGCCAACTAGATGAATGTTATTATCAATGAATATTTTTGTATGCAAGAAAATGAAAAACCTCATTCATGAAATCTAGAATATGATCCTTAGTGATTCCTATTCCAAAGGGGGAGTTATTCATCTTAACTATGATCCCTAAGTAAAGGGAGATTTGTTTTTATTTTCATGTCCATAAAATTTCCATGTCCTTAGATTCTTTTAAGCATAGTTGTTTGTGCCCTAAAAAAAGTGTGATATTGTTGAGTCAATGAGGCTTTCTTATGAATTTTCCATGTCTTTATTTTTTCAAAATCACAAAAAATATATCTCAAGGAAAAATTAATTTCCCATAATATGTATCCTGACAAGGAAAATTTTCCTTCCTCAATGAAATTTTATCTTTACCTTTGTTTTCATTTTTCATGTTATTCTTTTTCTTTTTCTAACTCTTTTTCATTATAAAGTGTAAAAATTGGTTTCATATCTAAACCCTCTAAATCTAATAAATACATAGATATAGAGTATTCTATATTCATGTTATAAAATTCAGATTATTAATTCTTTGAAATTCTGATTCTGAATTCTTTGAAATTTAGACTCTGAATTCATTGAATTGAAGTGCCATATTTCTCTAAAATTTTGACTCCATATTCTCTAAAATTTAGATTCCGAATTCTCTGAAATTAGGACTCAAAATTCTTTGAAATTCAGACTCTGAATTCTCTGAAATTTTAAATCCGAATTCATTGAAATTCAGACTCCGGATTCTCTAAAATTCATACATCGAATTCTATGAAATTCGGACTCCTAAATCACTAAAATTCAGACTCCGAATTTATTATAATTCAGACTCCGAATTCTTTATAATTCAGACTCATGATTCCTTAGAATTCCAGTCCCGAATTCCTCTGAATTAAATCTATGAATTCCTTATAATTCAGTTTCTGAATCCCATTGAATTCAGACTCCGAATCCTATATCATTCATATTCTGAATTTCATAAAAAATACAATCCAAATATTCATGTAATATAGACTCCGAATGATTTTTTCTTAGACTCTGAATCTTATTTTTATTTAGACTCTAGAAAATATAATTGCTTGATGAACCATATTTTACTTACCCTTGTTATAGTTATGATATTATTTCATACATTCTCTTTCTAACTAACCGTTGTTTAAGTGAAATGTGTATTGGTCCCTAAAAATTCAAGGAAAAATATGACTGTTGGAGGAAAGGTCCAACCATTGTAGAGATGACTTTAAATAAGATCTCATTTGAATGACCTCATTACTAGTCTACCACTTAAATTATTACATGATGTTGAAGTTATTTCTAGTGATAGATACTCTCATGCTTTGTGTGTACTAAACATCTTGTTCAGCTTGATTTGTGCAACCGTGATTTATGTTGTGTACAATCAAGGGCTTATGGGGATAAGAAGATTGATGTTTTGACTACCATATTGTTCAAGGAATTCCTTGATATGTAAGATAGAGGTTCTGACTAACGTGATGTTTGATGGCTCGTGGGGATATCAAGACAGACTCTGATATTTCTATCAAGGGCTGACCCTAGTGTGGGTAATTCAGAATTTTTCGAAAGTATAAATCAAGGGACCTTTATCCAATGATATTGGATACCCAACTCTTTGGGATAAAATATTTCATACTTATTACATATATTTTCTAATGTTTTTATCCAATGTATTTTAATTAATATGGAAGGTATAACTATCTTTAAATTTATTATAAATGTATACTCTGATTAGTAAAATTCTATACGCTTTATGGTGGAATCTTTGTTCTTGCAATCTTCTCTTATGTATCATTTCGGAAACCATATTTCCTAAATCTATCAAGTTTTTATAACTAATATGTCATGTGAATTTACCTTGTTTAATCTTGTTAAACATAGTTTCCCATAAGGTTAAAAAGGAATGTTTTATAAACAATTTTAAAGGTTCAAAATGAATTTTTAAAATATACAATTCACCCCCTCTTGTATATTGAGAATCTACATCATTATTTCGATCCAAAAATATAGGTATTAAAAGAAGAAAATATAAACTAATCTACTTTATGGTACAATTCACATGTACATTATATGGAATTTAATCAGTGATTAATTAATTAATTAAATGGTGTCTTCATGGAAAATTAATGGGACATCACGTGAGGTGTTTTATTAATTTATAAGGATGGGAACTTTTTCTCTTCTTATTATATATCTATCATGTTCATGTAATTGAAGTGGAATTTGGACGGAATGGTATAAAAATTTTAATCAATAATTTATTTTTTTCCTATATATATGAGATTTAAAAATGTTTTTATTTCATTATAAATAGAATCTTTGAAACAAAATGGTAAAGGGGTTATTTTGATAATTTTTTAATATATTTTAATGTATATTATTTAGTGTGGTTTCATATATTAAAATAATGTTTTTGTCATTTTTTCGTAACCTATATGATTCTACCAAGGCAAATTTTGAATGATAGGGTGCATGGGATCAGGAAAGTAATGTACATAAGGTGAAAAATCACCCATGTTTGTGTGAAAATTAGAGGCCTTAGGTTAAATAAATAAATTGATGATGACATGGTTCAACTATTAGAATGAAACAAAGTGATTTATAGAAATGATTATATTATTATCATTTATAACTTAACACCAATTATTATTTAATAATGAAAATTATATTTTAGGTGATTTTAAACAAACATGTGTTTCTAGTGTTTTCAAGAAATATGGAATCTATAGTGTTTTTGGAAAAGGAATAAAATTTTAAAAGTTGTTTTTTAGTAAGAAAATATGATTTATGAATAAATTATAAATGACGAAAAGTTTGGTATTTTGGGAAAAAAAAATTGTGTCAATTAGTTTGGATATCATGGTATTCGATATCTTTCTTTGGGAAATAGTTTCAGAAAATCAATTTTTTTGACAAAAAAAATTGATTAGAATTCTACTTACCAAAAAATGTAAGGGTTTTTAATAAGAATGACATTTTGTTTCTGCCTTAGTGAAGTCCCACTAATGAAATACTCAATCACTATATGTATATTTGTGTTGGAATATTGACAAGATTGGTTTTGATTTAGTTAAATACAATATAGAATTATTTTTTAAGTAGATAATATTAGTACTTAGGTTATTAAAAGATTAGTAGAGATAGATTCTATATATATGGTATTATTTAAATTTATTTATTAGAGTTAGAATGTGTTGTTATGCATTGGTTTTGGATGCTTTAAACCTGACATCGTTCATAATGTATTGTTCAAAAAATTTAAATAATCATTTTTTATATACCACTTCCATAATCATCAGTTTTATATTTTTTTACTATGCGACATAATCACAAAATAGTTTATTTAATCCCTCAACATGATTTTATAACATCTAGTGATCATTGAAACTTGATTGAGTCAATATAAATATCCACATTGGTTCTTGGGATTTTGACCTCAAGTACGACGGTTAAAAAATTAATTAGAACATTGTTTTAATATAATCATTCGAAGATTAGTTGTAATTGATAATAATATCTATGGAAAGATAAATAAAACCATAAAAAGTTCTCCCTAAATTTTTAATGGTGGTCCTTGAGTTATGAAGGTCTTCGGGTAAAATATTGATAATGATGTCAATGTAAGATATTAATATTTGTGAAAACATAACCTACTTTCTGTCAAAAACAGAATGATTCAATGAACTATGATAGGTATGGTGAGTTGATATATAACAAAATACATGGATTGAATGTAAAATGGTTTTTATTTCAGGAATAATGAATTTCCAATTACTCAAAGGGTTATTGACTTTCAAAAATGGATTAAAAATAAAAAATCTGATTAAATTTTGTAATTTGTTTTGAATGAAATTGAAAAATTTATTTCAAAAAGGAAAGGGATAGGAAACCGCATTTTCATACTACGGAATAGAAGTATTGTAATGATAATAATTTCTAGAGTTTTTTTATTAATAATTATATGTATAATAAAATTAGGATACAGAAAGGGGTTTTTTAGACAAAAGAAGTTATTGAGAGATAATTCTATTATGAATATATATTTAGTGTACATGACTGTTCATGTTATCCAAAGAATTGGTAAGAAAGATAAATAGGATAGGAAATGAGAGACATGTCAACATTTAGAGTGATAAAAGAAACACCTACATTAAATATTATGATATTTTTGAATATAATATATTGAGGAGTGGTTGATAAATATTAATTTCATGTGCTACATGGATATTCTACGATGTTGTGGGAATTAGTTGGGGTAGTTTTGAAAGATAAGGAAATAATGGTAATTGATCCTAGAATATATTCAACGATCAATATAGATAAACTTAATTGATATTGGAAAGAGATTATGTGACATTATATTTTAATAATGGAAATTATTCCTTTATAATGTATGCATTGAAATTTACTATGACTATGATGTAAGTTCTGTTGTTGTTATTGAATGAGAAACAAAACTTTTAGAGGTTTTAGATGAATTATAGATTAGTGACATGATAAAGATTTAATTTTTAAATCAATATAATTATGTGAATGTTTTTATTATAATTTCATCAAATCGGTACATATTAAAGATACTCAAAATGATATGGTTCATTTTTTTATGGGGGATGACATTCCAACAATATAAATGAAAGTAACATGAATAAATTTTAATGGAATCCCATAGAGTCTTTTTATAATTTATTCTATTGGATGATCCCACTTGCGTGTTTCTATTAATGTTGTGTCATACATAACATGTAAAAGGGTCAATTTTCACCACATTCATTCATTAAATATGTGAATATAGGAAATATAAAGATATATTGTTAGATATTCCTAGAGTAGAGTATTGTCATAGAATCAAACCATGGGTAAGAATCAAATATACTTTTCGTAAAATTAATGTAAACTAGTTCAACTACACATGTATAAATAGGAATAACATTCCTGGTGAATGGGAAGTTCCGTATAATTTTAAGGGTAAAATATATTTTTTTGAGAAATCATTAGAGGAAAATAAGATCAATATAGGAACATCAATGGATTGAGGTTACATTTTAGTTAAATCTATGACTATTTTTTTCATTTTTGGATATAGGTGAGTAAAATTTATTTATCTCTATATATTTTGTTGATTAATTGGGATTACAGGTGGATTTGAGGATGTATTAAACGATGATGTAAACCGTACAACATAAAATGTTCATCAATAGTATTATTTTTAATCAGACATGATCCTGATAGGAAACATGTAATACTCTTAGTAATTTCATTAATTTTGGATGGAAACATAATAATTTATTATAAAAATGGAATATGTGATTATATTCTATGAAAAAATTTATTGGTATCGTTTAAAAATTATTTTTCTCCTTAAAAGAGGTACACCCAAAAAATTTATGGGAAAGTAGGTTATTCAAACTATTAGAGGAATTAATATTCTATAAGTTGTTAGATCAATGTCATTATGATTAATGGGATTAGTACATAGATCAGTTTTAGGTAAGAATAAATCATCACTTCAAGTGGTATTGTATAAATATCATGATATATATCTTTAGAATTTTTCAAGAGTATGTCCAATAAAGGGTGTAGAAATTTACATTGACCTAGTTGCATGAATTAATAATATTTAAATATGTTCAAATTAAATGGACCCAAAAGTGTTAAATTAATTAAATTTGAATAATCATGAGCTGTAGATACAGGTATTACTTCATCAAAAAGATTCTAATTATGAAAAACGTTTTATTTTCCATGATAGTTGATAGTTGTATTAGTTTATTCATTTACTATCAAATTCCAAACTAGTTTCTAGTAAAAAAATAATCCATTTAAAAAAAATGATGATAATGTTTTCCAAAATGTGGGAGCTCAGTAATTTTTTAATAATGAACTAATTGATGATATCATCAGTTGAGGGTAAAGGATCAATTTATTGTGAGGGAACCATTTTGTTGTTGATAATTCAATTATGTGTTTTTGCTCATTAAATATTTATTTCTGAAGCACATATTATATTTTAGGAAGTAACGAATTTGGTCATGAATAAATTTTTTGTGTACCATTTTAGTTGTATATATTGATGATATATTGATATATTAATTGATGTAAATAAACTTTCAAGTGAAATAAATATTGTTTTAGAATCCATAGGTCACCAAAATATTTATTACATGTTCTTAAGATGTCACTTCTAGATTCAATAATTGCAATTAACTAGTCACCCTATTTTATAGGAAGGGATTATGTTATAAATATAGATAATTAAAATATTTATTTTATAGATTTTATCATAATGATTTCCTGGAAAATATATTCCATCGTTTCAGCTATATATTTTTAAATATTTATTTAATACTTTTTTTAGATATGTTAGCCCTTTTTCAATATCTACATAGAAAGTATTTATTTTTTATGGAAATGTTATATTTCAAGATTATTTTGATATTGTAAAAAAGATATTTATATCAAATATAGTTTCATTTATTCTTGGAAAAAAATATTATAATGTGTGTTGTGATTCATTTGGATTGAGTTTTTGATCTGTTTTGTCATTATGAGGAAATGTTGTAGCTTGTGGGTTTAGAAAACTATGACCACTAAAAAAGAAATATAATGGTCATTATTAACATACAATTATTATTTTTTAATCTCTGATGACCTATATAATATTCCATAATTAAAAATTTTATTTTATATTAAATTTATAGTAGTTAAAAATATATTTTATCATGTCATAACCTCATTTTCTAACCGGTTAATAGGATACAGTATCTTCAAAAAAAAATTAAACTTATGTATATACTAAGTAAATGTAATTTATTATTAGATAAATTGAGTGGGATTATTATTACCAAAAAAATAAATTAATTTAGATATAATTGAAAGATAATTGGGTTTTAGCCCACATTAACATAGACATAAGGAAAATATTTAATGTGTTTTTCTCTATAATATTGATATGGGTTCAATTATACATGATAAATTTAATGTAATGTAGTTGTTGTATAGTGACCTATATTTTTCTCATTATGTACTCTAAAATATTTTTAAAAATATATTTATTATGTAATATTGTAGATGGATATGTAGGGTAATATGTAAACTGTGATGTTTTTATAAAGAATTTTTTAATGTGAATTGTGATTGGGATATCACATTTACACTAGGGTTTTGTGGGTTTTATTATTCACATAATTGTTTGGTGGATTGGGATTTTAATTATTATTACTAAATTATGTCATCCCTCATAGTAATAGAATTTTTTAAAAATTATATATGATTCACTGATATAGTTCTGGCGATGTTGATATGGATCTATTATTAGGATATTACATATATAGATATATTAATATAGATAACATGGAATTTAAAAGGAATTAATTTTTTGCTTCATGAGGAGGTTGATGAATAATTTATTGGGAGAGAGAGTTGAGGCTAGTTTGGATAATTACTGTTGGAAATTATGGAATATAAATTTGACGGGTAATTTATATGTCATGTTATGGGTAATTAATATTACCACCAAGAACATTTTTATTTTTCTCTCAACTATTACATTCTCTCCATTCTATAATGTAAGAGATATTTTATTTTATTTTTTTATTTAATTCTGGTCGATGATTGAAAAAAATGATAAAAAATAACCAAAGGAAATGAGAAATATTATTTGATTATCAACGAAAATTGAGGCTTATGTTCATTATTACATTTAATTAAGGGGGTTTTAGGATTTTTGAAATGTTTTTTTATCTCAAAATTTAATATATTGTCTTTAATTTTATTTATCCCATTAACTTTTGTTGACATATATATATATATATAAATGTATATATTCATTGTTATTTTAATATTTTTCATGAATGGTGAACAATATTGGGTTAGTAAATCACACTTGCTGACCCCTATCCCCTCTTTGGTCTCATGAGGCTCTTTGTCTTGATTTTTACAATTGTATTTTTCAAAATGTAACTCAAAGGTGTGTATTCACATCTAGTCATAATAAACTACACCTAACTCTATATTTATCACTCTTCTGACAATATAATTATCAATTTTATAAATCAATGAGGGGATTTCCACCTATGATGAAACGCATGAAGTGAAAAATGAAGGAGATTACGGTATCCCAAGTTGAAGAAGTGCGACGTGGTGTTATGGAATGATTGATATGATGGGTTTTGTGGTGGTTGATGGTCTAATAAATAAATATATCAAATATGATTCCATTAAATGGGATAAAATACTATACTTTTACAAAAAATTAGATTATCTTGGTATTGATAAATCATTTGTCTTTGCATCATGATGGATGAGGACAATCTAGTGGGCCATGACCCACCGAGGGGTTGTCCTTACTTTCTCCAACTTTGTCTAGGTGGTGTAGGATTTCCACTCAGAATAACCCAATTCTCTAGTCATTCCTTGACCCAGGGATATGATACAAAATCATTCCAAAACCAATTAGTGATCAATACATGATGCTGAGATGCCAACTGGGTCAATCTCACCCACCTGACCTTACTATAAGAGTCCTCGGTCTAGATAATCTGTTGGCCTCCCATTGGAATCCTAAGAGGTTTGTGGTCCAAAAATCCAACTAGTTATCCTCTACCACTGGGTAAACCATCAGGGCCCCAACACATGATTTCATTGACTCAACACATCCCAGAGGCTTGGGTCCCATTATGCTAAGCCCCAATATCAACCAAATCCACCTGTGAAGGGGATATAAACCCTTGGAGTGTGCTATTTGAAATATCACAGAACTTTTTTTCCTTCCTTGAGGGTCTAAAAAGGTCATGGAACATTCCTTTTAGTTTCATTCAAGCCTTTTTTCCCAGGTCACATACTTTATAATGTAAATAACCTATATATATATATTTAAAATAATGTCATTGTGTGATCATTTATTCAATTAAATAGAATTTATAATGTTTTTGGGATACGTTGAGATTGTTATCTACAAAAGTATAGAGATTAGTTTTGAGCGAGATGGTCAGAGTGAACATGAGGTTTGGTAATCACCTAGAAACATACTACACATGGGATGTGCTCCCCAACAAACATTTTGGTGTTCTGTGATCCCATATAAATTCATGTTCTGATTCATACAATTTAACCATGGGTTAGGTTCTCCCATTTTCCCAACTAGGAAAGGTCCCATATATTACTGAGGGACTAAGGGACTGCCTAAGAAATGAGGCATGATTCCCAAATCTATAGAGTAGGTAATCTTTAAATTTATATTCTTAGATCTAATAGTTATGATTCTTCTTCCCTTAATAGATATTAATACTTCATTAAGTGAGTATCTAACACTAAAAATTCCAAGATGTGGTTTGGGTTTTGTGAATCATTCTAGTTTAAATATTTGGGTTTCTTATGGAGAGTGATCGTCATAGAGAATACTTGTGATGTTAGGTTTATAATATATTCAAGCATAATAGTCCCTAAAATTAAATAAAATATTTATTCATCTTGTTTTTAACATATTATAGTAATCATGTTCACTTATATTTCACAACTAAAATTTGGTTTTTGGGTTTCTTACATCTTAGGTTTATACTCAACCTTGTACGGTAATTCCAACAACATTTAATGTGACATATGTTGATAAGGGATATTTATCGATTATCATTAAATATGTGGTTTTCATGTAGTTAGATATTAGTGGTTTCATTGGTGATGGGTGTTGAAGATATTTGTGTTAGGAGATAGTGTGATATGATGTGTTTATTTCTATCTTTTTTAGTTCCATATTAACATGAGATATTGGAGACATGTTTTTCTTATTTCTAGAGTAACATTTATTATATTGTTATCATGTTTTTCCATGTTTCTTGTATAACATATAAGATATGTTAACTATTTTTTTCCTTCATTATTTCCAAATAGTTATATATATATATATATATGGCTATGAAAAACTTTATTTGTCTAATACATCTCATATGTATGCTATTTCTTCTTGGAGATAGTCACCCACTCATAGTGTAACATATCTTATTTCCTAGGAATAGACATAGTGGATTAGGGTATATAAGAGTGGTACCAATGTCGGTTTATCTTATGCATGGATTTATAATTAATGAGTTCTATGAGATTGGTATAGTAATTTTTTGATAAAGGTGTTAAGGTGTATTATTGTTTGTTTAAACTATAGGGAACATTATATTGTTATAGGTATCCAATGTACCCAATTTTATGGTACTTTGATTATCTATCAATAAATTAATCACTATAAGGAACCGTATACAGAGTAAAAACATGACATAACATGCATTATATAATATTTCTCCGATCATTTTATACATGTCCTGATTGAGTCTTCTCTACAATATATGATTTTTAGATCACTTTTTTATCTTTTTTAATATAATACCATTACCCATAGATTGTAACCTTGGATTTGTCAGAAGGACCTTGATGTTCCCATTGTAATACTTGGGCCTCTAGTCAGCAATAATCTAATAGAATATATGTTGACTTAGGTACATGATCATGTGGTATCTCTACCTTATAAGGTGTAGGAATATCATCTACTACTTATGAAAATATAAGATTGTCCATTAATCAATTAGATAGTATTTTCAATGAGGTAGGGTGAGAATACCATTATATTAATAATCATTCAAGTGTTCTAACATTAGAGGCCGCTTAAATATTGAGGAAAATCTAATCCATTTATGATAAAGGGTCGGATAGAGTATGTGACTTGAATTGTCTATCTGGTTTGAACATATTCGAAAAATATTATAATAATTTCTCCAAGCATCAATCATATATATGAAATATTTTTTTTATTTGGTAATGTAGACATATGATAAGTCTAAAATATTTTAGACATAGTTTGGGAACCATTTCATAGAGTAACACTATCTGGTGACACTATAGATGGCAATTTCGTAGGATTTTGGGGATATTCAAAAATGTAGAATGAAAAAGACTAATCATGAATTAACGTTCATCGGGATCATACGGTTCTACTAGAACATTGTTTTCAATGAATTTATATGATATTGGAATTTTAAGTGAACTATTTATAGAAAGATTAATTTTATATTTTTACCTCTTGTATCTGTAACGTTTCTAGAGTCTTAAAGTGAGTTTTAGTTAACAAAAAATTCAAACATAAGATATTTTCATTATCTATAGTTGGTTTGGGTTTACTTGGGGTAGTGTCACCTGAAATAACAATTTGAAAACACATAATAGGATCATATCATTTATGGATAGATAATTTTCATCCCTTAACTTGTTGATTAATGAAAAAAAGGTTTTTTGGAACATAGTACCAATTAGGAGACAATATTTTCTATTCTTATAAAAGTATAGGTCACATCACTCAAACATTCTGTTCTAGGTAAACAGAAATGGGAATCCACTGTAGTTTTATAGATGTAACACAATGGTAGTGGAATATTAGATATCTCGGTCTATCCTGTGGTGGATAGGGTGTCCCCTAAGAATACAGATTTTAAAAAGATATGGTTGTGCATTGGGAGGCATTATAGGTGAATTAAACATTGATAAAATTACATCTAATGCACCACTATGTATCCCAATCTAGAAATATAGTACTTTTTAATGGTGATTAAACTGATACATTATATGAAAGGAACTAATAAAAATGAACTAGATATGATCTATGGTATGATTAGTGTTTTTTTGTCACTAGTTGGATTAATTATTGGCTATAATGAAATCCATTTATTTATGGCTTAATAATTAGACCAAAATTTATAGATTCTATTATATCATGTAGTTTTTTCTATGTGGTTGGAGACTCTTATTGGTGGAAACCACATGCTCATCCAAATAATTATATATTGTGAGAATATAGATAATGTGGATAGATTTTTGTGGGACTGATTCTATCTCCGATGAATACCTCTGATATTAAAGTAGGAATGTACTCATGACGATATCTTTCCTTTGTTATTGGGATTTTCAATCATAAAGAGTGGTACTTACACATAGGATGTTCAGGTTCATCTCCAACCCATTGTGAAATCAGATTTATTTTTGGAAACTGCTTCAATGAAATATCATCCAACAGTTTGTAAGTACTGAATGGATTTTATTAAAAAAATATTTTACATTCCTCCTCAAAAATAGATATAGTTTTTATTTATTTTCACCTCCGGACCACACTGATATAATTAGTAACATAGTATATATCCTTACTGGAGTTCATATTTCTAGAGATGAAGCTAGAGAACAATTTGGAGAATGGATTTATGTGGACTATTGTACTCCCATATCCATATCCAATTTTTGGATAACATAAAATGATATCCAATGGTTTTATTTTAACTATTGATTCTTGATCAAAGTGGCATTTCATAATATATATAATCAACCAAGGAATGATGATATAATTAAATAAATAAATTGATTTAGGTGGTTTCCAAATATATTATTCTTGAAATGATATCACCAACTTTAGATTATGATAATAAGATCCTAAATATAGTGTTTATGTGTCATTATATTTATTATGAGTCCCTAGTAAAACTTTTTTTTATATGTCAATTCCCCTACTATGTTCATGTTAATCGTGAATTAGATATTCCTATCATTTTTTTATTTATTTATAGTGTTCTTAAATGATAAAATACTCACATATTCTTATTCGGGAGTCAGTAATGTGAAGAATATAATGATCTCCCTATAATCAATTCTAGTGAAAAAGGTTGTCTGATAAAATGTAAATTTGATAATAATATATTGATAAAATCCTTTTCACTGGGTATTTTATATTTAAGGGTAGATTAGATTTTAACCATGTGTGGATTGATGTTGTTTATTATTGAGAGCTTCTTATGAATGTGTATAATGTATTTATCAGAATTATAGTGTTTGGTTACATAATAAGAACTCTCTAGCACATTTAGTGATAGAGGGACCATCTTTACTCTATGTAGATAGTGTTAGCCACGTAGGAAGAGACTAAATTCCATATTTCAAAAGTGGTGTCCCACATAGTTATTTACCTATTGAGGGATTCCCATCCTAGAGATGTGGATTACAATTTATTTTGAGACCTGATATAATTGGTAGATTTATTAAAGTTTGAGAGAGTTTCATTTAGAACCCCAGAATTTATTTTATTTATTTACTTATCTCTTGTATTATTACTTCACTATAGGTCATTTAATTTTAATATTTTATAATTTTTAAGTTATAATTTATTACAGATCATTTTCATACACATTTAGTATTAACAATGAAACACCTAAGAAAATTACATGTATTTTTCAATAAAAAACATCAAATATTATTTCCAATTTCATTCAAAATCTTTAAACCATGTTATGCGATTCTAGGTGTGTATATTGATGGGAACACGGGAGGAACAAATTTTATCAAATAGTGTGGTCAAACTATGGGAGTTTCATAGATCATAAAATAAGGAATTATAAAATTAAAACTAAAATTAAAAACATAATCACACTTCTCACTTCCCTTCACCATAGGATCATAACGAAATATAATATAAAGTTATCCCTCACATATTCTTCTTACCCCGTTTAATCGTCTCTAATAATCAATGAATATCATCAAATTCATCGTGGTGTTGTTTTTTATCACTATTCCCCTCCTCCATCTCGATCTTCATGTTATTTCGTCTCTCCATCAGTCTAAGGGCTTCTTAGATAAAACATAATATGTATGGGGTGATTTTTATTTTTTTAGTTTTGGATCGTATGTCCGAAAAGTCCCTTTGTGAGAATTGTTCTAGTATTATTCATCCAAAAAATATGACCTTCAAGCATAGATGAATTGATTATGATATTTTGAAGTTGTTTGACACATCTATTTTTCTTTAAATTTATGAAATATGATTGAAGCTGGTTTAAAATAGTATTTGGAATGACTAATGGTAGTTATAAATATTCATAATTGATATTTAAAGGTAAATTCAAGGTTCACAAAGTTTTTAATTCAATGTAAAGGGTTTTTCTCAAACCTGAAGGATGATATATATATTTTTTAAGTAATTTCAAACATTTATTATTTGATTATTTTCCCTAACCATATAAATTAATAAGTTTATAATTATTAAATTTTATTCATTTTTCAAAGAATGTTTAATATATTCTCTTTATAATATCATGGAATTTTTTGTAATAAATGAAATTTAAATTGTAGATGACATGATTTTTCTAAAACTAGTCTTGAATATAATTTAAGGGTAGTGAATAATTTTTTATTCTTTTATGGTTATGACTGTAAATATTTGTTTGAATATATATGGATTTGTGTGTCTATAAATTATCATGGGGGTTGTGAATTTGAGAAAATTAATCATATATGTAAATATTTATATTTGTGTGTATGTGTATATATCTATGTGAATGTAAATTTGAATAATGATAATGGGATACATTGGAATTTAATTTGATGCTAAAATGTTGTATTAAAGTGTGTTTTATGTGTCTTCATAAAATTTAATTATTATTCCTTTTTTTAAACTATTAAGGTAGTTAATTTTATGATTTCAGATGGATTAATTATTTAAATCTTATATATCCAATTTTAAAATAATGTTTAATATTTTTTTACAGGTAAATTATTGTTTCCAGGATATAAAATATGTCATTAGGTTATTGAATTTATTTTTCCCATTAAGATGTAATATTATATAGATCATTTCCCTTAGTATAAAATGGGTAAAATATGTAATTATATTATTGAAGGGTAATTATACTTAGGAACCATAAATATATTGGTTTGAAGACAATATCATGTTCACTAGAAAAGGTACATCCTCCTTATTAGTGGCAAAAAAGCTAAATAAATTACTAAAAAACATGTTGATGATAGGGAGTTGTAACCAGTATGTCATTAACTTCGACCTTCTCAATAGTTAATGTATGCAAATAATTATGTGTGGATCAATAATCAATATTATGTGGATCATATAATATGGTGTAACATTTGTGAAATAGATCAATCAATGGTTTTTGAAATTATTATTTACATATTATACAAAAAATTTATGTTAGATAAATTATTAATTTCATATTATGTTAAATTATTCTTGAAAACCAATGTGTCATTCTGTTTCATTTTTGAAATGAATATTATGAGGAAAAATAATTTCCATTGGTGTTTTCAAATTATATTTTCATCTAAAATTAATTAAAATCATCATTTGGTGTTTTAATAAAATCATCAATTGAACGAACATTTATAATAGTATTTCAAAATTTAATTAAATGGATAACAAAATTAATGATTATTAATGGGGTGTAGCTTAAATGGAATTATTAAATAGTTTTCATGATCAATGCTATCTAACATATAGGAATCCCTTTTTCTTCATTTTTCTCATAGTCCATGTCTAGTTTTGGTTGAATGTTAAATTTAAAATTCACGTAGAGGTATAGTGTTTGTTTTATTCTATTAATGTTTTTAGTATTGGATTTTTCATATATGCCTTCATGATAAATTCTATTGTTATGGGTGTAGTGATATTATAGTGTATGGGGATTAGAAACTTCATCTAGTCAATTATATAGGGTTGAGTGTTTGGGCTGAGTGGAGGGTTTTATTGGTTACATATTTTACTTATTTTATATTTTATTATTTTATAATATTTTCCTTTGACTATTTTATTTTACATGGTTGTCCATCTTATTGACGAGTCATACTGAATTTTTTTTTTATTTTTCATTTCAATTTTTATTATTACTTATTGGGTGAAAGCATTCCAATCTGGTTCACTTTGATGCCCAATGTTATTTTTCCCCCATGGGGATTAGGAATTCTTCTTAATCATAATCACGAACCACTTCAAGCATCCATTGGAAGGATGTGTTGGGTTGTATTGGAAAACATCATCATATTCCATTGGTTCATAGTATTTCTAAATATGTTTTATGGGGAAGTGATTGGGTATTCTCACACATCGCATATGATGGTCCATATATTTCACGAGAAGATGTAACAGGATCAACGAATTTAGTTTTAGAAGCTAGATATAGATGACTATTCATGTTCCTGAGGACATGTTGTGGGATTATGTGGTTGATATTGAGATTATTTGAATGACAACATATTATTATTGTTTTTTTATATGGAAAATGTTTCCAATCCAATATCAATATGGATTCTTTTGATACCCTATATGGGATACCGTATTGGTCTCCACTTTTTTGGTTGAATATTGGTGAGAAATCTCACATGGGTCATGATCTTGTTCCATTAATGATGGGTTATGTGAATGTGAAGTGGAAGAGGAAAGGCTAAGGGTTATCGTATTTCCATTAGAGACTGAAGACATAGTACATAGAAGATCGATCTAATGGATTCATTTTACCTAAAAGGGTTACTATATATCATGTTTTACAGATTTTTCATGGTGGAATGATATACTAATGGTTCGCAAGGTCATTCAAAATTTAGTTCAAGATTAGAAAAGATTGTTTTTTTCTAGAAAATACATTCAAAATTAAATTTGGTGGACAATTTTTTCTATGTATCACAACTAAGAAGCTATAGTAACAGCCCGCCCCCAGTTACCTATTGTCGGTTCATTATTACATCACATTGGAATGATACATGGAATCATGTCCTGAAAGACCGATTAGTTTTGTATCCATGGAAGTACTAGATACTTGCATAATATCTACATTACATCATGAAATAAAAATATCCACAAAATTTTTTTCCCGTTGAATACACTTATATCCTTAGCCTATCCCTGTAGGTCAACTATAAAATACTTCTTCACATACTATGAAAAATAAAACATAGAAAGGGGTGATCTCATATCATTATTAAGGATAACAATATACTAGAAACATTCATAAATAAGTATAAACATTTAATGAAATCTATAAAACTAAAACAAAATCATTGTAAACATAAACATCAGCATAATATAGAAAAGATAAAATCAAATAATGTCATGTACGTATTCATATGGATATTGTACTAGGTGAATAATCACATGAAATATCAATATCCACTTTTATAATGATGGAATGCATAATGCCAGACTTCATAACCACATAGTCAAGGCCATGTGCCAAGAGTAAAAATATGTTTTTGTGAGGGCCTTGTTCCAAGACACAAGTTTGTCTCATGACACCGATCGATGCATCGAGGAGGTATAGTAGGCTCCACCCGTCACTTACAAAGTAAAATTTCCGTATTTGAAATGGTTTAAACATAACCTTAACATTCATATTAAAACTATCATACAAAATTTTAATACATTATACATAAATAATGAATGCTATTAAAATAATACATACATAGTCATTCATATCACAAAACCTTCAATACAATATGGAAGATTTTTATCATAATAAATCAACTTCAAACAAGTGTAAAATCAATCATATGATGTTGACATAGATGAAATGAACACTATTTTAAATAAATAGATATTTCTATTTTAAAATCATTTAAATGTCACATAATTATAAAAGAAAAAATTTATTATTATAATATTATTATATGTTTTTATGGGATGATTTGAAGATGATATAACAACGCAAAATAGCCTCACACATCATATATGTTAAAAAACATTCTTGCCTTAATTTTGTAGAAAATGTCATAAAGTAAAATATTTGGAAATTGAAGGAATGATTCCATTAAAAACATATATGGTAAAATAAGGGTATAAATGACTTTTACCCATAGTATAGTAAATATAAAAAATGTCTTGAATTACATTTTTAAGAAAACACAGATGTGGATGATAAAGAGGTCATAGTAGACGCGAAAAGCAACCTCTGATAATAAAGAGATTGTAAGGTTAACCCCTACCTTGTACTTTTCTATGGACGAGGGTACATTAACCTATAGTATAATTGAATGATCATTGTTATTAAATTATACAATAACTATATAAATAAATATGATATCATATATGATCCTCTAAAATTGATTTATTAATAATATTTTAGTATTATGGTCGTTTAGAGTGTCAAATGATTCGTTTTCCTTTATATGATTGGTAACGTAACCCATGTTTGTTATGTTTAGGATGTATTTGATTCATTTCCAGAATAATATTAAGATATTAAACATTATTTTTAATCATAAAATGAAAATTATTCTTGAATGATAACGATGGAAAATGAATCTCTTCATGTTCATGGAGGCCGTAATCTGTACGTACGCACGAGCGACAATATGGTTATGTTGATGGTAAAATAGAATGTAATTGAATGGTATATCATATATAAAGAATTATTAACATGTTATATTTATTATTTACATCATTTTTACTCATTATTATTCCCATCTAATTAATGAAGTGTTTGAATAACAAACTACACCACGATGTGGAGACGGTAAGCCGTACGTACGCACGTATGGTGACTTCTTCATTTATAGGATGGATAGAATAATGAATATGGTTGTACCATATTTATAATAAGATCAAAACATGTAGGAGGTACTGGAGTTTTTATTTTGGTATGGAAACAACATTGAATGAGGAAGTGGAAGAGGAAGAGAACTAGAAAGAGGGTGGTGAAATTATTTTCTCTTCCTCTGGTTTTTAATTTTGAGTTGATCAAAAGGGCTCGATAGGTTAGTTTTATGATCAAAGTAAGGACTCTAGGATGAATTGAGGTAAGTTCGGAGGATATTTGTCTGGCGGTTGGCCACAGAAAATGAATTTAGAGGTGTGAAATTATGAGAAGGTGAATTACCATTTTTTAAGAGAGGTAAGGGTCACTTTAGGATAATCATGAAATATTATTTTATAATAAAATAATTTTTGGTTTATAATGGCTCCAGAATAATTTATTTCGTGTATAATGTCCATATGGGTAAAAATAAACTCAACCAATAGGTTTTAGACAGGTATAGTTCACCATATTAACATTATCCTTTAGATTTAACTATTAGTTAAATTATTGGACATTTACCATGTCTCTTTGTATTTTGTTATTATATAGTTAATAAACATAGTAGAACAATACAAGTGAACCCCATGTGGTTAATTATTAATATATATAACCTAATCTAAGTCATATGTCCAATCCATAGATTTTTAGGAATATTTTATCAATTAATAATATAGTATTTGTTTTAAAACTCAATTATGTCAATTTTGACACTAGTTGGTATTTGGTGTTTGTTAAAATCATAACAACATGATTACCTAGAAAATTTTTTTTAATCAACCCTAACATGTCACATTAAAATATAAAATTATTGTAATTCATAAAAAGTCTAAAATTACATTTGTATAGATATTAATAATATCAAGTATTTTAATCCTTCATTAGTAAGGTAATTATTTCATCATCATTGTGTCATAAATAAATTTAATTACTCAATGTCTAAAAATTATAAATAATTTTAAATTATGTATTAAATATTTTTATATTTCTAATGAATATTTTTTGTTGAAAATTTAACTTATATAACCCCATGTAAAATTTGTTTTACTAAAAGATATATGTTTTGGTAATTTTTGTCTTTACGTTAAATTAATTAATATAAAGTGTCATTATCACTCTAATGTGGCTCCATGTGGTCCCAAAATCAACCCAATGATGAACATGGTCGGAGATGTATCAAAAAACTGAAATAAGACACATGTTAGGATAATTTAATATTATTATAATGTTATTTTTTTACCCCAATTTAAAGGATTTACACCTTTAACCGCGATAAATAAAATATTTACTAAATTAAATATTCATAATGTCTAAAAATAAAAGATTCCTATTTAGAAAATTTGGACCTACTGATTCCAAATATATAATATATTTTTCCAAAATCAAAACACAGATGTCAGAGAAATTAATTTAAAATTAATTACCATTGTCAAAACCAAAAGCATGTTTTAAAACAAATTATAACTATGAAAAGTTTGAAACTTGTTTACCTTCAGTTTAAACGTGATATTAATTCAAATCACCTAAATTATATTAAATGATAAAATTATAATCTAATTATACATAAAACCATTTAAATATATAAATTAACAGTATAAATTATTTTGATTAAAAAAGTTGTTTTTAATTAAAATTTAGTAGTTTTCACTATTCATTAAAAATTTACTATTTTCAGAAATGTACAAAAATTCTCCCTAAGCCAATTTTGATATTCCAAATCCAAAAATGATGTACATTTTGAAGAATAAAATTTATTAAATTTCAAAAAAAATTTGTAATATTATTCATAACGTCTAGTTTTATTGGTCGTGGTGTATTAGAATCTCAAAGTTGCATACACATAATCTACTACATTATCTAAAGGGAAATTTACCATAGAAACCTTTGGTGTTACATTCTCCCCGTTTTAAAATAATTTCATCCTAGAAATTTATAGAATATTACTTTTTAGAATGATATGGATGGTTCTTCATCATAAGTTCCTTGGGTTTTAATGTTGAATCATCCATCTTATGGTTTCTCCATAAAACATTTACCAATAGTGTCATCTGTTATCTGAACACTTGTTCTCTGGTATCAAGAATTATGATATAATCGTTACAATACGACAGATCATGTTCCAGTTCTATTTCTTCTTAGGTGAGTACATGTGTTGGGTCAGGCATGTATTTTCTCAACAGTGATATGTGGAACACATCATGAACATTGTAGAGACGTGGAGGAATTGCCAAATGATAAGCTACAACTCCGATTCGTTCTAGAATTTTAAAAGGTCTGATATATCTTGGAATCAATTTACCCTTATTACTGAAATGTATAACTCCCTTCCATGGATATACCTAGGAAAACATGGTCTCCTATTTGAAATTCAAAATCCTTCCTTCGGTTATTGATATAGCACTTTTGCCTCTTTCGAGCTGCTTTTATGTGGTTTGGATAATCATCACTTTTTCTATTGTTTCCTAAACAAGTTATTGGCCTACAAGTTTTATTTCACCAAAATAATTCCAACAAGTTGGTGTACGACATCTCTTTCAACATAACGCTTCAAATGGTTCCATCTGAATACTTGAATAGAAGATATTTTTATAGGAAAATTCTACTAGAGGTAAATATTGACCTGACATACCTTGAATGTCATGTGAGAATGATCTAAACATGTCTTCTATGGTTTGAATAGTTCATTCTGATTTTCTGTTTGTTTGAGGGTGGAAGGAAGTGCTCAAGTGAAGTTTAGATTCTAGGGCCTTCTGAAGACTTTTCTTGAATATTGATGTAAAATGGGGATCACAATCAGAAACAATCTATAGAGGTACACCATGAAGTCTTATAACTTCTTTAATATATATTGTTGATAGATATTTTAGTGGTCAATCTTCTCTTATAGAAATAAAATGTGATAACATGGTAAGATGATCAACAATGAACCATAAGGTATCATTCCTTCAATTAGTCATTGGTATCCCATAACAATGTCAATTGTAATATCATCCCATTTCCAATCAGGTATGGGAAGAGGTTTCATGACTCCTCTTGGATGTTTTATTCCCGCTTTCACTTGTTGACAAACCATACATATTGACACATAATCAACAATCTCTCTCTTTATGTTGTCCCTCTAAAAATGTTATTTAAAATATCAATACATCTTAGTGCTACCGTGGTGTATAGAGGAATTGAAGTTACGAGCATCACCCAACTATTCCCTTTTTAGATTAGGTATGTGAGAAACACAATGCCTCTTATCAAATTTAAAAATTCCATCTTCACATATGAAGTCAATCAATCTCCCATCATTCAAAGCATTAATAATCTTTTGAAAAACCTCATCATATCTCTGATAACTCTATATCCTTTCTATTAAATATTATTTGGCAACCAATTTAAAAATAATTGATGTCTCACCTACCATGGTTATTCCCATATCCATCTTTACTATATCCATGAAAATAGGATCCATTTCAACTCTCACCTTGTTTAAAACTCCATGGTCCTTTCTACTCAAAGCATTTTCCACCTTATTTACCTTCCTCTGGTGGTAGTGTATAGTGAAATCACAATCCTTGAAAAGTTTAAGCCATCGACTTTTCCTCATGTGAAGTTCTTTTTGTGAGAAAATATACTTCAATAGTTGAGATCTTTATATATCACAAATTTTTATCCATATAGATAGTTTATCTAAATCTTCAATGAAAATATTACAGCTACTAACTCAAGATAATGAGTGGGATAGTTTTGTTCATGAATTTTTAGTTGTTGTGATGCATAGGAATTAAATCTATCATCTTTTATAAGGACACAATCAAGTCATTTCTTTGTATAATCACTATAAATAAAAAACCCATCATTCACTGATGGTAGAGTCAAGATAGGAGAATTGACTAATCTTCACAACAGTTCTTCAAAACATCATTCACACTCTTATGTCCAAACAAATTTAACCACTTTACATGTTATCCTAGTTAATGGGTTGGCCAAAATGGAAAAATTCAAGATGAAATGTTGATAATAACTTGTTAAACCAATAAAATAGCATACCGCAGTTATACTCATCGGTGCTGGATATTCTGGGATTTCTGTGGCCTTTGATGGATCATCATAGATTCCATCCTTATAGAAAATATGACCAAGAAAATAAATCTCCAAAAGCTAGAACTCACACTTTCTAAACATCCCATATAATTCATTTCTTCAATGGGTTTTTAGAAGAGCCCACAAGTTATTTTCATGATCTTCTTCTCTTTTTGAGTATTCCACGATATCATCAATAAATACCATTGTGAATTCATCAATATATTTCTTGAAAACACTATTAATTTTATCCATGAAGACAGAGGGTTCATTAGTTAATCCAAAAGGCATTACTGTAAACTTGAAATTCTCATTCAATGTTTGAAATGTTGTTTTTGGAATGTCTCCTTTTTCACAGACATGTAATGATATCTAGATCGAAGGAAAATCTTTGAAAATTATAGAGCTCCGTGAAGTTGGTCGAATAAATCATTAATGTGAGGTAGGTAATACTTTTTATTTATTTTTTATAGCATTGATCTCTCTATAGTCAATGCACAGCCTCATAGATCTATCTCTATTATTAAAAAAAGGGGTAGGGGATATTCATGGAGAAACACTAGGGTGAATAAATACATTATTACACAATTCCTCTAGTTGTTTATTTAATTCCACTAATTCCACAGTGTCCATTCTATAGTCGGTCTTTGATATGGGCCTTGAACCATGAATTAAATCAATAGAAAACTGAATTTCTCATTTTGGAGGATATCTAGGTAAATCCTATGGAAACACATCAACATATTCTTACACAATAGGTGCGTCCTCTATTCGAACATTTTTTACTCACCCATAGTTATTTAGTTTTCCTACTCCCCAAAAATTTAATTTTGTAGAGCTATTTGGGGTAGGTCTAGATAAGAATCAGGTGGTGATGTTTCTTCTCTTAAGATAAGGTACTCCTTATCATCTTCGAAAATTTTAACCCCATTCTTCTTAAAATAAATTTTTGCATCATGGTCTAAAAGCCAATCCATTAAGATGATTATATCATATTCAATCATGGGTATGACCATGAGATCATGAGATAAAGAAAATTAATTTCCAGAAATGGGAACTGATCGAAATACTATTTTTGTGATGATACTTCCCTTAGGTGTTTTGACTGACAACTCCTTTGTTAAGTCAAATTGAAAATATCTGATTTTCATAGAAAACTAGGATGATTTGAAACAATCCGATGATCCAGAATCAAATAAGGCATTGTCTAAACATGAGGAAACCATTAAATTACCTTCCACCACCTCTTTTGGTTCTTCAAACTCCGTAGTAGTGACCACATATTCTTGGCCTTTCTCCCTTGACATTTTCTGAGGTTTGATTCCCTGTCTCTTAGGAAATTAAATTGTATAATGAACATTTTCTCTATAATTTTATAATTCAATATTGAAATCACATTTTTTCCCCTAGTAATCATGAGCTTGGTGGCCTTTTTCACCACACTTGTAACCGACTCTCATTCCCTTCAGGAAAGTACCAGTGTGTTTCTTTCCACATATACCACAGAATGGATATTAAAAATTTCCCTTCTTCCCCTTATTTCCTTTTCCAGTGTGTTTAGAATATCTCTTCTTCTCTAGTTTTTCTCTGAACTTATATGACATAGAGAATTCATTTTCTGTCTTGATATCACATGAGACAATATCATGGAACAATGAGAAGGATTGTGAGACTAATACATGATGGATAAATGTTTTTAACCCATCAATGAATCGATCAATCTTACTCCTTGGGTTACGTATATAATATGGTGCATGCCTTTCCAACCTTGTAATTTTCGCCTCAAACTTTGTGACATTCTCATCCTCCTTTTTCATCAGACTCAGAAATTTCCCTTCCATATCTGCTCGATGGTCACAATGAATGTGTTTTTCTAATATAATATGTTTAAACTCCCTTCATTCCTTGTTTGAAACTTATTCATCTTCCTTTGTGTTTTGGATTAATGACCACCATTGATCTGCATTTCCTTTGATGTGATAAACTTCCATGACCAGTTTTTACCTTTCACTACTTCCCGAAGCATGAAATGTTATCTCTATGGAAATTATCCATTTCTTCGCTAATAATGGATTATTGCTCACATTTAATGTATGTGTTTGTTACCTCATGAAGCGTTCTAACATTGATCCTTCACATTGTGGATCAGGGTGCTCCATACATGTATGTTTATTATTCATAACCTGAGTGAGTTGTCCTAGTATGGTGATAAGCTGATCAGCACCAGTTGCATCACTAGCACCACTATAATTATCTTGAGTAGGAGGGAAATACCTATATTTATTTCATGGGTTGATAAAGTTTACATTCCTTACACTATTATCCATTTCTAAACAGTGGTATACACTAGATTAGTTTATGAAATGGAATACATAATTCCAAACTTGTAAAATAGTTAGCATAAATTGAATAGTTTATGTATATAATCCATAATCATAAAAATGTTCTCATTGAGAAAATATATACTCATAAACCCTTTATAATGGTTTATAATGAATACGAGAATTATCCTAATCATATCCCCCAGGAGTGTCGTAACTAGGTGTGCTGTAAGGCCCATTGTCATGAACTATTTCCCATTTGAGTCTATATAAATGAATTGTTTTCTGTTTTTACCCCTAGGTACATCTATTCCAGAGCCGACTCTACCTACTCATATCCATACAGGGATGTATTGAATGGAAAACTCAAAAAAATCCCTATAGTAAAAAATTTCTAAGAAGTTCATCTATACTAATCCTCAAAGTAAATCTTAGGGTAGTGTTCACTAAACTGAGTTTTTCTAATTTTAGTTTCCTAGGATTGTAATAAACATCCAATTATACAAACTGTAATTCATCGACCCAAGTTACCTAGATTCGGTGCATTATTACAAAACATTTGCAAGATACAATGAATCATGTCCCGACATACAGATCAGTTTAGTTTCCTTGGAAGTACTAGATCATTTATAGGCATTACATTACATTAGGAAATAAAAACATCCACAACATTGTGTTCCCTTTGAACACACATACATCCATATCTTATCCCTACAGGTCAACCATAAAATACATCTTCACATTGTGGGAAAACAAAATATAGAAAGGGGAGATGTCAGATGATCAGTAAGGATAACAACAAGGCATAAATATTCATAAATAAGGTCAAACATTTAAGGCAATGTATAAGACTAAAACAAAATCCTTTTAAACATAAACATCAGCCTAATTGGTAAAAGACAAAACCAAATATTTCCATTTACTTATTCACATTGATAGTCTACTAGTCTAATAATCACATGCAATATCAATAACAACATTCATATTGGTAGAATTCGTAATGCCAAACTTAATAACCACATAGTCAAGGCATTGTGCCAAGACTACAAATAAGATTTTTTCTAGGACTTGTGCCAAGACAACAGTTTATCTCACGAGACATACTAATGCATCATAGAGTTATAGCGGGATCCACCCGTCACTTACTAAGTCCAATGCATTTCTCATATGAAAAGGTTTAAACATAACATAAACATTCATATTAAAACTAGCATACAAAATGTCAATACATTATCCAAAAAATATAAACGGTGTAAAAACAACACATCAACAGTCAAACATATCACAAAACCTTCAATCAAATATTCATGATTTTTATCATAATAAATCAACTTCAAAAATGTTTAAAATCCATCAATGGATGTTAACATAGATCAAATGAAATTTATTTTAAAGAAATACCTCTTTCTATTTTGAAATAATTTAAAAGTCACATAATTATAAAAGAAAACATTTATTTTGAAAATATTATTATAAGCATGTATGGGATCTTCGGTGATGATATAATGGCAGAAAATACCCTCACCCACTGTATAAGTTAAAAAAACATTCTTACCTTAATTTTGTCGAAAAGGTTATAAAGTACCTTGTTTAGAAAACGACATAATTATTCCTTTCAAAACATATATAGTAAAATAATGGAATAAATGAAATTAAACCATAGTATATGTAACACCCTGGGATTTTATGAAAAATATTCCTTTTAATTTCATTAATGTATTTTTTTGTACGCTACACCAAATGGATCTTTCACAACACACATCCTTGACTTGCCTTGTATTACACGCAATCGCGACCTTCCTCGATAGCATGTGTAGTACGCAATACTGAGTTTAACTAAACAATGATATTCTATTAAAATATTATTAAAACTAGCTGTAATGAATAGTAATAACCACTTTTTTAAATTTTATAAATTTTATTTTTCAAAATGGACTTCATTTTTGGATTCGGAATATTGAAAATAGGTTAGGGTGAAATTTTGGTACTTTTCGGATAACTATCATTTTCTGATGAATAGTGAAAATTACTAAATTTTAATTAAAAACAATGTTTTTAATCGAAATAATTAATAGTGATATATTATTAATTTTAGTGGTTTTAAAGTATATTTAGAAAATATTTTTACAATTTAATACAATTTTGGTCCTTGGATTAATTTCACATTTAAACTAGACATAAACAAGTGTCAATCTTTTGATAGTTATTATCTCTTAAGAACACGCTATTTGTTTTCACGACGGGAATTAATTTTTAAATTAATTAAAGAAACTGATATGTTTTTAATTTGTTAAAATAGACATCATTTTTGAGTTCATAATATCAAATTCAGCTTAGGCCTAATTTTTGGTATTTTTCTGGAAACATTCTTTCTTTGATGAATAGTGAAACCACTAAGTGGTAGTTAAAAAAATGAATTTTTCATAAAACATAATTTTACTGCTTATGTGAGTAGAATTTAAAAAAACCGAGAGACACGGTTGATGTCGTAATTAAAATTTGGTTCAATGAGATGAAAATAATTTTTGGTGAATAGTAACTATTTACTATTTTTTTACCAAGGTAAAAAGTAAATAGGGAAATTAAGGGTAAAAATGATATTATTATTACCCTAACACATGTACTAATTCTATTGGATAAGTTTAATTCGACCAAAAACAACCTTAGGAATAAAATATGATCATTTAGGCCCACTTGGATTAGATTAGGACATTTATTATTATTTAATTTAAAGAAGAGTTAAAAGAGTTAAAATCAATGTTTATTTACTAAAACATTTTTAATATAGGGTTATACATAAGATAAATTATATTGTAAATATTCATTAGAAAGATAATAAGATTTTATACATAATGATATTTTATTTATAATTTTTAGACATTAAATATACTAATTTACTTATGACACAATGATGATGCAGTAATTACCATAATATTGAAAAATTAGAATAATTGATATTTTAAATACACAAATAAATTTAATTTGACACTTTTTATGAATTACACTAATTTTATAGGTTAATATGGAATGTTAGGATTGATTTAATTAAATTTGGTAGAAGTAATCATTCCGTTATGAGTTTCACAAAAATCAACTATTGAATAGTGTCAAAATTGACATAAAATAATTGTTAATACAAATATTATATTATTGATTATTATTTTATTCCTAAAAATATAAGGTTCATCCACGATAGTTATATCATGATAGGTGTCCCTTTAATGGACCACTTGTGGGTCTCTTGGATGTATATGGTACGTTTATTAACTATATAATATAAAAATTCAAAGTGACATGTTAAATGTCAATCTAATTAACTAAGAGTTAAAACTAAACGATAAGGTTAATATAATGACATAAACTTGTCTAAATTCTATTGGATGAGAGGATTTAGACCCATACCCACCTTAGCTTCGAAATAACTCAATTTGGAGCTATTTAAAACCGAATTTGGCTTTATAATAAAATAATATTTTTAGTTATTCCAAAGGTGCCCTCTCCTCCCTTTTAAAAGGGCAGCTCCTCCCCCTCTTCCTCACACCACTTTGAGCCTTCATGCTCGGCCAAACCCTGCCAAATTATCTTCTCCACTTCCCTAGAAACACCCTAGTGGTCTTGTTGTTCTTCAAAGACCAATTTTAGTGCCCTAAGAGGAGGACTCAAAGAGGCGCTTCAAAGAAGATGTAATGTTCGTTATCGATTCTTTCAACTTTATTTCTTCTTCCACTTCTTCTTATTTAGTTGTTTCATTATGAAGTAATAAAATCAGTATCACTAATATACTTATATTTTCTTATAAGTATGAAAAAACCATATTTCACCATCTATCCATCCTATGGAAAATGAAATCACCACGCGTGCATATGTACGGAATACGGTCTCCACGCCGTGGTGTAATCTATTTTCCACCACCACCTTACTTGGATGGGTATAATGGTGTACATAATAACACTAAATGATTATTTTAAAGTGATATTTGTTCTGAAATAGTGTACATACACTCCAATACAATTCCATGATCATGAGAACGATATCATCGCTCGTGCGTACGTATGGACTACGGTCTCCACGACGCGATGAAATTCATTCTCCACGTTAACCATTCATGAATGATTATAAAGTATATATAATAAGTAATCATGAAATATATTACATAATAATGATACTTTATTTATGTGTATATATATTTATGTCATCTACTTAATTCCATTCAACTCAATAAAGAAACGAAAACAATGTTCATGCGTACGTATGGCCTACCGTCTCAATGAATAGTGTATTTCTTTCCATTTACTGGTCTATTATATATATTTATATTCTGAATATATATTATATACAAATCATGTTTTGTATTCTGGAATTATGTAATCGTGATCTAAGTAATCATATGAATAATTACAAGTCAAAACACAGACGACAAATGAAACGATTTTAACCAAAACGCTCTTTAACATGTAATTTACAAAAG
The DNA here is from genome assembly GCA_963277665.1 of Viscum album. NCBI lineage: Eukaryota > Viridiplantae > Streptophyta > Magnoliopsida > Santalales > Viscaceae > Viscum > Viscum album. Next base: position 120,596,104 of record OY728128.1, read on the forward strand.
AATGGGTAATATAAAGTCATAAGTGAACCATATATGATATCATAACAATATGTATGATTCTTGAATAAGTCAATGACATTATTTAAATCATTATACTGGAGGTTCGGACACTTATAAAGCAAATCAGACCTAAGGTAAGGGAAAATATCACAATCTCATTTTTATCCGAGATTGTTTATACGTTGAAATTTACTAGGGTGTATTTTATCATCCACATCCATGTTTCCTGAATATGTAATATTATTTCCAACCACATAAAATGGTTTAAATCCAATTTTACCCTTCGGTGAGTTTTTAGTAAAAGTATTGAAAGGAATCCTTTGTCATTTTTTTGTACGAGGTACTTTTTGACTTTTCTGACAAAAGTACGAGAAGAATGTTTTTTTAACTTATACGGCATGAATGTATTTTAAAACAATATTTCCAAGAATTTTCCTTTAAATGTTTTCAAGTTTATTTTTAATCAACTTCTTTTAGTTTAAAATTTTATGACATGTTAAGAAAGGAAAAATGTTTTTGAAGTAGAAATGATATGTTTCTCAAGAATGGACTTCAAGAGTTTTATCAAAATTATTTTCCATCTAAGATAATATAGGGTTCTGTTTTTATCCCTATTATTAGATGGATTTGATTATGTTGTGATGGAAATATTTTTATGAATTCCTTTATCTTATATGAATATTTTTATAATGTCATGATGTTTAAGATTCCCATTTTTATTACATGGGTTATGCTATGATGTATGGTTTATGATTTTGTGGCACACATAAGAATGGTATAATTATGATATGTGTGGGACCTATATCTCCCTCCAATTAATTGGGTAAAGATTTTATATCTCATGAGATAGACATGGCTGGAACGGCAGGTTAAACCGGTTTAGTGAAACAGGACTAAATCGAGGAGTGAACATGGTTCAGAAATGGACTTTGTCCACTAAGATAGTCTTGGAAATGAGATTTGACTAATAAGAAAAGATTCTCTATGATTATGTGTGCATTCCACAAAGTCTCATTTTTTATGTTATTATTATTGGGATTACATTTCACTATTATGATTTATCCCATGTTATGATATTATGATCTCTTTTGCAGGTTAAGATTTCCAAAATGTTATGTCCTTATGAATATGATGTGATTGATATTTCTTTTGTTTACCCTTAATGAGCATTTGATCTCACCATTTTATGTTTTCTTTTCCCCATGATATAAAGAATGGTTGTAGGTAAAAAAGGTAGTTCTTTATGGGAGATGTTGAAGATCCTTCACCACGATTAGAAGATTACGTTCCAAGTTTCCAAAGACACTAAACTATTACGGTCCTTGTGTGTCTGTTTTTGTTATGTATTAAGTATTCCGCTAAAGTAATTTAATGTCCATCTATGTCAGGCTTTGGGTCTCTATAGTTGGTATTAGAGGAATGGTTTGGTCAACCTTTGGAAACATGGATGCGAGAACTTTAGTGAGATCCCTAGAGATATTTCTAAGGTATGTCTAGGGATGTCCCTAAGGTTAACTATAAGTATAGGTTATAGTCCTAGAATTATGGTAACGATATTAAATTAAACCTAAGATGTTAGATATTGAAGTTACTCCCCTTTATTATGATTTTTTCCTCTCACACTATTCTTTTTGGGTTTTAGAAAATGGCTGGAAACAAGATGATTCACGATAATGGAGGATATGATGGACAATGGAATGATATTCTTCATGAGAAACCAAATGAAATGGAATTTGGAAGTCCAAACATCATTATTATGTCGAATCAGCAATCTCATAATATGATCAATAAAGTAAAATTTGGTAAGATTTCTGACTCGGCTAATAAGAGAAAGATGGAGTTTCATAATGATCATAGAGGAAAGAAAGTTCAATTTCCCCTATATAAATCATGTGGGAAGAGGAATCAAGGAGAATGTTTCAAAAGAACTGGATGATGATTTGGGTGTGGAAAAGAAGGACACAAAGCCAGTAAGTGCCAAGGAAAAGGTTCAGTTAACACCAGGGATGAGGATAATGGTATTGCTATGACATAAATAATGGTTAAATGTTTTAAATGTGGAATGTACATGCATTATGCAAACCAATTCCCTAAGGGAAAGTCTCATGAAGAGAATCAGTATGGTCGTATGGGTAGTATTAATGTTGATGATGATGAAGAGACTATAAATGATATATGAGTTGAAATAATTTTTGAAGCTCGATCAATGGTTTAAGAAGGTAGTGGAATGATTACATGTTTATCAAGTGTATTGTTGTATAAGTAATCTCATGGTACTATGGAATAAAGAGACATCTAAGGATTGTTACACTGTTGTCTTTCCTTTGATTTTTCAAAGTGTATGATTAATTGTACCAGTATCCATTAAATGTTATTCAAATATTATTGGAATGTAGATGATATGCGCATAATGTAGGTATAAGAAGAAAATTAAATGTTTGATAGTATTCATGAGCTCATGACTGATATAAGGAGAAGGTTATATCATGGTTTGAGTATATAGAATTTTTGGATTTTGGTATGTGGAAAGAGTTAACTTTTGACAGCATTCATGTTTTCACTGAGGTTCAATGGGTATTAATTCTTCAAGAGAATACATGATTAAGGTATTCACATGTTTGTAATTTCACCAACAAGATATATCTTATGATATATGGGGGATATATGATGGCATTCACATGATTGTTATGTGACATTTCAAGTAATCATTTTCTTTATACTATGAGCTTGGACCGAAGTATTTTAGATTAGCCTAAATATTGGAATCGATTATGTTGGAAATAAGTTAGGATAGAACTTTTTTCGATATTATTGATGGGATGTTATAGTAATATAGCTTTAGAAAAAGGACAACCTGCAGGACGGGCGACAGCCCATCGCGTCGGAGAAGGCTGTGGGAATCAAACCCACAACCGAAGTGCGACTGGCCTTTATCGCCTACCACTGGACTACAGGAAGTCCCTATTTAGTATAAACTAGTTTTTTTATATTAAGCAGTATGATATATGAATTATATGTCCATTTTAGGAACCATATATGATTAATCTCACTATAGATGGACTAATGTAAGTTTTGATAACTTTTTTAACCTTTTGTTTGAGACAGATGGAATAACCCATCATTCCATCACATGATTTTCTAACACATCAAAAATGACAAATTCAACTACATTTCATTACGATATAAAGTGGAAATTGTCCAAAGAACGACCAATGGTGAGACTATACCAAAATCATGAAAGTATTTCTTCTAATTCCAATTTCATCAACTTTAGGGAAATGATCTTGAAAACCAAAAAAGTTGTCCTAGTGCTCTTATATCCGACTAATCAGATGGTACCTTAGATCGTCACAAATTTATGGCTTTGTGATTGCTGGCTTTTCCATAGCCATGTTCTCTACCACTCTCCATCAGAACATGATGGTTAGATTTCTCTTCCATATCCATATTTTCACCTATGTGGAAACCGAGTGATTAGTTTATTTGGATAACCATTACGTTTCATACTTTTGTTTTTAAAGATTGCTTTTGGTATTCCTTTTTACGATGTAGGTTTCTATTAATGAACAATTCGAGTAGTAAACCATTTATAACCCCGACGAATTTCGAGGGCGAAATTCATTTTAAGGGTGTAGAATGTAAGACCCTGAGATTTTATGAAAAATATTCTTTTTAATTTCATTAATGTTCTGTGTTGTTCGCTACACCAAAAAGAACTTTCAAAACACGCATCATTGACCTGCCTTGTAATACATGAAATCATGACCTTTTTCGATAGCGTTTGTAGTACACAATACCGAGTTTCACTAAACAACGATATGCTATTAAAATATTATTAAAACTAGCTTTTATGAATAGTAATAACAACTTTTTGAAATTTTATAAATTTTATTTTTCAAAATGGACTTCATTTTTGGATTCAGAATATCGAAATTAGCTTAGGGTGAATTTTTTGTACTTTTCGGATAACTTTCATTTTATGATGAATAGTGAATATTATTAAATTTTAATTAAAAACAACCTTTTTAATCGAAATAATTAATAGTGATAAATTATTAATTTTAGTGGTTTTAAAGTATATTTAGAATATATTTTTAAAATTTAATACAATGTTGGTCGTTGGATGTAATTTCACATTTAAACCAGACATAAACAAGTGTCAATCTTTTGATAGTTATTATCTCTTAAGAACACGCTATTTGTTTTGACGACGGGAATTAATCTTTAAATTAATTAAAGCAACTGATATGTTTTGAATTTGTTAAAATAGACATCATTTTTGAGTTCATATTATCAAATACAGCTTAGGCCTAATTTTTGGTATTTTTCTGGAAACTTTCTTTTTTTGATGAATAGTGAAACCACTAAGTGGTAGTTAAAAAAATGAATTTTTCATAAAACATAATTTTACCGCTTATGTGAGTGGAATTTCAAAAATCCGAGAGACACGATTGATGTCATAAGTAAAATTTGGTTCAATGATATGAAATTTATTTTGGTGAATAGTAACTTTTTACTTTTTTTACCACGGTTAAAAGTAAATAGGGTAATTAAGGGTAAAAATGATATTATTATTACCCTAACAGATGTCCTAATTCTATTGGATATGTGTAATTCGACCAAAAACAAACTTAGGAATAAAATATGAACATTTAGGCCCACTTGGATTAGATTAGCACTTTTATTATTATTTAATTCAAAGAAGAGTTAAAAGTGTTAAAATCAAAGTTTATTTACTAAAACATTTTAATATAGGGTTATACATAAGATAAATTCTATTTTAAATATTCATTAGAAAGCTAATAAGATTTACTACATAATTATATTTAATATTTAATTTTTAGACATTAAATAAAGTAATTTATTTATGACACAATGATGATGAAGTAATTGCCATAATAGTGAAAATTAGAATAATTGATATTATAAATACCCAAATAAAACTAATTTGAGACATTTTATGAATTAAACTAATTTTATAGGTTAATATTGCATGTTAGGATTGATTTAAGTATCTTTTGTCGAAGTAATAATTCTGTTATGAGTTTCAAAGAAATCAACTATTGAATACTGTCAAAATTGACATAAAATAATTTTTAAACAAAATATTATATTATTGATTGTTATTTTATTCCTAAAAATATATGGTTCGGCCATGATACTTATATCATGATAGGTGTATCATTAATTCACCACTTGGGGGTCTCTTGGATGTATATGGTAAGTTTATTAACTATATAATATAAAAATACAAAGTGACATGGTAAATGTCAATCTAATTAACTAAGAGTTAAAACTAAACGATAAGGATAATATAATGACCTAAACTTGTCTAAATTCTATTGGATGAGAGGATTTAGACCCATAACCACCTTATCTTCGAAATAACTAAATTTGGAGCTATTTAAAACCTAATTCAGTTTTATAATAAAATAATATTTTTAGTTATTCCAAAGGTGAACTCTCCTCCCTTATAAAAGGGCACCTCCTCTCCCTCTTCCTCACACCACTTTGAGCCTTCATGCTTGGCCAACCCCGGAAAAATTCTCTTATAAACTTCCCTAGAAACATCCTAGAGGTCCTGTAATTCTTCAATGACCAATTTTAGTGCCCAAATAGTAGGACTCAAAGAGGCGCTTCAAAGAAGAGGTAATGTCCATTACCGATTCTTTTAAATTTATTTCTTCTTCCACTTCTTCATCTTTAGTTATTTCATTATGAAGTAATAACATCAGTATCACTCATATACGGATATGTTATTATAAGTATGAAACAACCCTATTTCACCATCTATCCATCATACGGAAAAAGAAATCACCGTGCGTGCGTACATACAGAATACTATCTCCACGCTGTGGTGTAATCTATTTTCCACCACCACCTTACGTGGATGGGTATAATGGTGTACATAATAAATATATATGATTGTTTTAAAGTGATATTGATTATGAAATATTATACATACACTCCAATACAATTCCATGATCATGAGAATGATATCATCGCTCGTGCGTACGTACGGACTACCGTCTCCACGACAAGATGAGATTCATTCTCCACGTTAACCATTCCTGAATGATTATAAAGTATATATAATAAGTAATCATGAAATATATGACATAATAATGATACTGGATTTATGTGTATATATATTTATGGCATCTACTTAATTCCATTCAACTCAATAAGGAAACGAAAACAGCATTCATGCGTACGTACGACCTACCGTCTCCATGAACGGTGTATTTCATTCCATTTACTGATCTATTATATATATATGTATATTATGAATATATATTATATATATAAATCATGTTTTATATTCTGGAATTATGTATTCATGATCTAAGTAATCATATGAATAATTACAAGTCAAAACATGGACGACCAATGAAACAATTTTACCCAAAATGCTCTTTAACAAGGAATTTACAAAAGAATGGGTAATATAAATTCATAAGTGAACCATATATGATATCATAACAATGAGTATGATTCTAGAATAAGTCAATGACATTAGTTAAATCATTATACAGGAGTTTCGGACACTTACGAAGCAAATCAGACCTAAGGTAAGGGAAAATATCACATCTCATTTTTATCCGAGATTGTTTATACTTTGAAATTTACTACGGTGTATTATGTCATCCACATCCATATTTCCTCAATATTTAATATTATTCTCATCCACCTACAATTGTTTAAATCCAATTTTACCCTTCGGTGAGTTTTTAGTAAAATATATGAAAGGAATCTTTTGTCATTTTTTTGTACGAGGTACTTTTTGACGTTTCCGACAAAAGTACGAGAAGAATGTTTTTTTAACTTATAAAACATGAATGGATTTTAAAACAACATTTCCAAGAATATTTCATTACATGTTTTCAAGTTTATGTTTAATCAGCTTCTTTTAGTTTAAAATTGTATGACATGTTAAGAAAGGAAAATTGTTTTTGAAGTATAAAGGATATTTTCCTCAAGAATGGAGTTCAAGAGTTTTATCAAAATTATTTTCCATCTAAGATTATATAGTGTTCTGTTATTATTCCTATTGTTACATGGATTTGATTATGTTGTGATGGAAATATTTTTATGAATTCCTTTATCTTATATGAATTGTTTTATGATGTCACGATGTTTAAGATTCCCATTTTTATTACATGGGTTATGCTATGATGCCTGGTTTATGATTTTGTGGCACACATAAGAATGGTATAATTATGAGATGGGTGGGACCTATATCTCCCTCCAATGCACTGGGTAATGATTTTATATCTCATGAGATATACATCACAGGAACGGCAGGTTAAACCGGTTCAGTGAAACTGGACTGGAACGAGGAGTGAACTCGGTTCAGAAATGGACTTTGTCCACTAAGATAGTCTTGGAAATGAGTCTTGACTAATAAGAAATGATTCTCTATGATTATGTGTGTATGAAAAAAAGTTCCATGTTTTAAGTTATAATTATTGTGATTACATTTCACTACTATGATTTATCCCATGTTATGATGTTGTGATCTCTTTTATAGGTTATGATTTCCAAAATGTTATGTCCTTATGAATATGATGTTATTGATATTTCTTTTGTTTACATTTACTGAGCATTTGAGCTCACCCTTTTATGTTTTCTTTTCCCCAGGATATAAACAATGGTTTTATGTAAAAAAAGAAAGATCTTTATGGGAGATGTCGAAGATCTTTCACCACGATTAGGAGATTATGTTCCATGTTTCCAAAGACACTAAAATATTACGGTCCTTGTGTATCTGTTTTTGTTATGTATTAAGTATTCCGCTAATGTAATGTAATGTCCATGTACGTCAGGCTTCGGTTCTCTAGAGTATAGTAAATTGTAACAATTTTGTGAATTTCATTTTTATGAAAACACAGATGTGGATGATAAATATATCCCAGTAGACACGTAAAAACAACCTCGAATAATAAAGAGATTGTGAAATTAACACATAACGTGTACCTTTCCTTAGTCGAGGGTATGTTAAAATGTTTTATAATAGTTAAATATTTGTTATTAAATTATAAAAGAACTATATAATTAAAATGATATCATAAACGATCTTCTAATATTGTGTTGTTAGTAATATTTAAGTATTATCGTCATTTCGGGTGTAAACTTATTCTTTTTTCCTTTATATTCTTGGTTAAGTGAGCCATGATTGTTATCGATAGGCTGTATTTTATTCATTTCCAGAATGATATTAAGTTCTTAAACATTACTTTTAATCATAAATTTAAAATTATTCTTGAATGATTACAATGGGGAATGAATCTCATTGCGTTTGTGGAGACGGTAATCCGTATGTATGCACGAGCGACAATATCATTATATTTATTGTGAAATCTTATGTAATTGGATGGTATACCATATATAAGGATTCATTAAATTATTATATTTATTATTTTCATCATTTATAATCATTATTATACCCATCTAAATAATAAAGTGTTTGAATAACAAACTACACCACAACGTGGAGACTGTAAGCTATGCGTACGCACGTATGGTGAATTTTTAATTTATATGATAGGTAAAATAATTAAAATGGTTGAACCATAATTATAATAACATTATAGTATTTAGGAGGTACAATATTTAATATTTTGGTATGGAAACATCAATGAAATTGTAAGTGGAAGAAGAAAATTACATGAAATAGTTTGGTGAACTTATAACCTCTTCTTCAGGTGTTTCCTTTTGAGTTGATAAAAAAGGCTCCATAGGTTGGCATATGATCAAATTAATAACTCTAGGATTATGTGAGGGATGTTTTAGGGAAATTTGTGACGTTTTTGGCCGAGATAATGGCTTTTATGGTGTGAAATTAAGAGAAGGGGATGATCCCTTTTATAAGAGAGGTGAGGGTCACTTTAGGGAAATCATGAAATATTATTTTATAATATAATAATTTTCTATTTATAATGGATCCAAAATAATTTATATCGAGGATAAGGAGGGTATGGTTCTAAATCCACTCAACCAATAGGTTTTAGACAAGTTTAGGTCAAAATATTTACCCTATCTTTTAGATTCAACTCTTAGTTAAAAAGTTTGTCATTTACCATGTCTCTTTGTATTTTTTTATTATATGATTAATAAACATACTATAAAAAGTAAAGAAAACCCCAATTGGTTCACTATTAATATATATCCTTATCTAAGTCCTTTTTCAAATCCTTATATTTTTAGGCATATTATATTAATTAACAATATAATATTGGTTTTTAAAACTCAATTTTGTCATCTTTGACACTATTTTGTATTAGGTTTTTGTGAAACTTATAAAAACATGATAACTTAGATAAATAATTATTTAATAATTCCTAACATTTAATATTATCTAATAAAATTAGTTTAATTCAAAAAAATTATCATATTAAATTTATTTGAATATTTATAATATCAATTATTTTAATCATTCAGTAATATGGTAATTACTACACCATCATTGTGACATAAATAAATTAAATTATATTATGTCTAAAAATTATAATTAAAATAAAATTATATAGGAAATTATTTTATCTTTGCAATGAATATTTTTAGATTAAGTGATAACTTATATAACACCATCTAAAAATTGTTTTACTTAAAGATATATGTTTTTGTCATTTTTGTTTTTACTATAGGTTAATTAATATACAATGTCGTTATCACTATCAAGTGGCTCCATGGGGTCCAAAAAATCAAACCAAGGATGAACATGGTTGGGAATATATCAACCAATAGAAATATGACACATGTTAGTGTAATTTAATATTATTATAATGTTATTTTTACCCTTATTTACCGTATTTACCCCTTTAACCACGATAAATAAAACATTTACTGAAGTAATATTCATAATGTATAAAAATAAAAGTTACCTATATAAAAATTTGGACCTCTTGATTCAAAATATGGAATTTATTTTTCCAAATTCAAAACACATAAGTGGCAGAAATTTATTTAATATTATTTCCCGTTGTCAAAACAAAAAAAGCATGTTTTTAAGAAATAATAACTATCAAAATATTAGCACTTTTTTATATCTAGTTTAAATGTAAAATTATGTACAATGACCTAAATTATTTTAAATGATAATAATATAATCTAATTATACTTAAAACCCATTTCAATTTATTATTTAACTCTATAAATTATTTTTATTACCAAAATTGTTATTAGTTAAAATTTAGTATTATTCACTATTCATTAAAAATTATATGAATTTAGAAAAGTAAAAAAATCACCCTAAGAACATTTTGATAATCAAAATCCAAAAATGCAGTCCATTTTAAAGAAGGAAAATTATAAAATTTCAAAAAGTGGGTATTACTATTAATAATGGCTAGTTTGATTGGTTGTGCTGTGTTAGAATCTCGAAGTTGCATACAATGCAAACTACAACATTATCCAAAGGGAAACGTTTCATTGAAGCATGTGGTGTTACATGTATTTTCATGATATATAACACATTATGAACATGGATGAGTAAATATTTTGGATTAAACAAATTTTTTTGACGAACTAGTGGTGAACAAGTATCGATAGTAGAAGAATCATCGAGGTACCTGATTCCACTAGTTCAAATATTATTTCAAAATAGGAACCTTCCAGAGAACTCATGGGATAGCTAGAATCATATGAAATCTTCACACCCTCACTTCTTGGTGTATGTTATTCTTTTATAAATGAAAATACTCGGTGGCTATGAAAGTGTAGTGAACATGATTTTTTAATTACTTAATCTAATTATTTTGACAATATTTTTATTAAGTGGTTCGCATATAGAGTATAAGGATTTAATGGTAATAATATAAATCTCAAAATGTAATTTCGAATACATAATTGGATTTAGGATATGATATTTATCATTAAGTTGAAATTTTTCAATTTCTGAGCCAATTGTTTGTTTCATATATATTGGTAGTTTATTGAATTTAATTATTATCATTATATTTTTATGTAAATCATTTAATGTAAATTATATTCTTAAAAAATATTTATTTTCTGTTGATATATTTTAAATTAAATAATGTGGATATGTTATAGGATATTATAAGGCTATATATTTTTATATGGAATACTTGGAATGTTTCAGACATTAATAGTGGGTTTACTGATGAGTAAAAATATTAATTTATAGTTATACAGAGGAGTGAATTTAAGGGAAACATAATTATGTAAATTATGACCAGGATGTATTAGGGGAATTTACATAGTTGGTTATGGTGGAATTACATTCCCTCGACTAATATATTACATATTCTATCCATTTTAAAATTCTATCTAATATATAAAGTATGATTGATTTTCTAGAAATTGAATGATTCGGGGTGGTCATTGATCAAAATAGTGGACATTAAAACTAGGATTAAATGTGTAATCAATGTTGATCATCAAGGAAAACAATTTATTTTGTTCATCATGGAGTTGTAATAGGTTTATTATATTATTTTTCAATGATTCATTATTTATATCTGTAAATATAATTTAGAATATTTGATTATTTTCATGGACATGAATAACCTTGATTAATTATTATCATAGAAACTGTATTTTTTCTGGAAATATAAGATTCAGTTTTCAATCAAACAAGGACTCATAACCATTTACCTCATTCACGTAACGTTCCTTATAGTGTGGGGTAGTGTGAATGGCATGGTGGGAGTGAATTCAAAGGGGGGTTATATCCTCCAACTTTTGTAACCTCCCACCCTCTCTCCCACTCTCTTATTTATCCCATTATCGTTATGATTAAATAGTGAACGTTTATCAACCATTTTGATGTTTTATAACATTGGATTGGGTGAAAAAAATGGTAAAATACTTAGATGGTGCAAGGTGGAGGATCCAAGATATACACTGGCGATGGTTGTAGTGAGAGTTGGTGTGAATTAGTTGAATTAATAGTGCTATTTTGCGTATAATATATGGTTACAATAATGATGAGTATTCTAATAATGAACTATTGTAGAAATTGTTTTTTAAATAGAAGATAAAATTGTGTTGTTTCTCAATCGTTAGGTTAGTCAAGAATAAATTGAAAATATACAACCTTATTTTAATTGAAAGGTGAAAATATAGTGAGTCTAACCCCACTATATGGCCCTCCAATCTGACCATATATAGTTGTTATTCATTGTCCCATGGATTGGAATTAAGGGATTTCTCTTTACTGTGCTTGACATATTACTGAATCTGGGTGTCCCAGCTGGCATATCTCAATGACCAGACCTAACCCAAACCTAAGGGTGATTGGTCCAACTAACCATCTATCCACTCTATTGAAAACTATGGATCATGATCATAGACTCTGATGGTCCATCCTCTCAATTAGAGTGAGGTAGTGGGCCTGAGATAGGCACTCATATAACCAAATTGTCCCCCTTCATGGGGGGGGGGTATATGTTGTGTGATATTTAATATTCATATCCTCTAATGAATATATAAAATCCAAAACCTAATGGAACACTATTAACCATATCCAAACATTGTATGGGGCACTATGGGTGTCCCATATTGATTGATATTACATTCCTAGTAAATTTTCACACTTATTTACCATGTATCAAAATGATGCATGTACATAACTTATCCTATGAATTTTTTATATAACACGATGGAACTATCCTTTTTCCCTATGAATCAATTTATAAATTATTTTTATGGTTTGAGTATTTTACCTCATGGATTATTGTTATAGGGATTGGGAAAGATGACTTTAGTGGACATGGAATTTTGTAAAACTCCCATGTTGTGTTGACAATAGGGTGTAGATCCTTCTAAATCCACATATACTTTACCACTCCCCTATAAAAGTATTATCGATGTAACACAATTCATTAATGGTGTGGATACTCCCATTTTCATAAAAATTAATTTCTCCACATTTGTGTTACTATAGTTAGAAACAATCATTTTATCAGGGTGTGGGTTCTCTATCTATGGATTCAGTACTACCTCATTTGATTTCATTACTCAATGAGGTGTAGGTCCCCAAATGTGTTTGGTAATTAAACACTCACTAATGACATTAATTACAATGAGGTATCATGTTTCTAATTAATATATACACATCCACTATAGTAAAATTGTATTTGTATAAAAAATTATAAGGTTTTAACCACAATTGACAAGGATCCACAACATGAAAACTAAAATTAAATAATATAACTAATTATTCAAAAATTGAGAATAAAATTTTTTGAAGTTTTACACTATGAATGATGTCATAGAACCAATAAATTTAATATTTAGGATAATAATATATTAAACAAAAAAATGTTCTGATACATAGATATTACATTATTATAATTGAACATAAGAAAACTCATGGTCGCGTATTCACTCTCTAATCAATAGAATTCCTATTACATATGTTTTACTACATTAGTGTTTTTAGAAATTAGACTATCTAATACTATATATAATGCAATAGCATAACTCAATAAATGATATATAAGAAATATAAGAACTATATAATGAATTTATAAATAAATACCTCAATTAATGAAATTGTGATAATTATCAAAGATAGAATAAAATATATATAAAAATTATTGAATGAAAAACCTAATAAAAAACCATAATATTTAAGAATAATAATCCTTAAATTAATTATGGATCCATTTTAATAGTACAATCCCCTATTTGTAGTCAGAAAACTCTTCCATATATCTCCACATATCTGTATATATATTTACATTTATACAAAAAAATAATAATCAATGAAAACATCTATATAACCGAATCTGAATATATTATATATCTCCTTGAAAATATATTTCACTAACAATAAAAAAATATATGATGAGTGGTTTTCATATATATCATAGACACAAACATCATTATGTGATTTTATCTTAATAGGAAAATTAGATATACATATATATTTTCCTTTTTCTAGTTATTTCATGATCACAAAATATGAAAATACCGCACGCCACAACCATCATCCCATGACACTACTATATCATCTTCAATATTAAAACACTGCACATAAATTCATCCATGTAACTAAAACACCTATAATGGTGTTCTTATAATTTATAATACAAAATTTATTTATTATGTATCACCTTCCTCTTTACTATTTTAAACCCATAGTGCATCACAACACTTCAAAATCAACTAGATTGATCGACAAATATTTTCACTACAACGTGTTATATAATATGTCACATTAACTTCTTATTTTTCATTCATAGATAAAACAAGTTAATCTCACTGACATTAATTATTTTATGTTTAAAGTTATATTTGATAAAACTATTCTAAAATGGTATTCATAAATCCCAATTATATCTTATTATTTTAATTTTCCACCATCTTATTTAATTGTTCTAGTTTATTCTCTATTTTAGTTTACTTTTTTTGTGATCTTCGTCTACCATGTTATTCTGATGCAACACCAATTTATTCATATGATGTCCCATGAAAACCAATTAATTTTATCTTACCTATAGAGGAATTAATTAAAGTTTATGTTCACATATATAATCTCTTATGAGATTTAATCTTACATGACTTTTCATTTCAATAATATTTTATATTAATTTTCATCCAAAATTTTATTGACATTACCTAAATAAAAATATAATATTACTCCAAATGGTATAGACATAAAATAAAAAATAGTAATAATTTCCCTAAATTATAATGAGTAAATACTATTTCATTGATATTTCGGGCTATCAAATCCCCCATACATAAATACTATTTTTTATTTATAATATCATTCTCCAATCTTGAGTTATGAAACTCTATATTGTTTTTGTTAACCATAGTAATAATCTACATTATAATAATTTTTGGATAATCATGGGTGGTAGCAGTAAATCAAGGGCCAACAGTCAAGAACCTATACTATACAATGTTACATCTCTCCTGCCGGCTAGCTAGTAGGAAAATAAGTAACCCTAAAAGCCTAATGGGCTCACCGCGTTGGAGGTGAGCCTAGGCAGGCTAACCGGTGAGGTGCTTGATACTTTTTTAAAAGGGTGTTGTTTTTAAATTTTACCACAATTTCTCTTTATACAACTTAATCAATTTTAGACCATATTTACAGACCATCCCCACCTATTTGATCCTACACCCATCATCTCCCATTTCATTATTTAAATCCTTCAATATATACTTTTCTCATTTCTATTTTAGTTGTATTAAAATATTTTTATATGTTAATACTCCAATTGCATCAATTATTTAATAATATTGGTATTAAGTAGTATCACATCCTGTTTATCTAATAAAACCTAATTTCAAGGACTTTTGTTTGGTTTTTGGGATTTATTCTATTAATTATCATTTTTAGTCAAAAATATGAAATTAGACCCATTTATACCTTATTTATGGGGTCTATATGTTTATCCCATTGATGAAATTATCATTCAATAATTTTTTTGTAGATAGAATAAGGAAATTCCATGTGGGAAATCGAATAGTAATTCTAATCCTAACACATTATCTTTAAATGTTTTCTAATCCATCCAAATTAGTCAATATAAAGTGATAAGTTAATTCCATGTGAATTTCATAATTAATCTATTGTAATTATTAAATTATTTTAGAAAAAATAAGGGGTTTTGTATAGTTGGACATGGTTACCTTTGAAACGAGAATTGTTGGTTTTTGTTGAAATAACAGTATACCCATTTGGGTTGGTCTATTATAACATATAAACAACCATTTTTTATTGTCCATGATAACTATGAATGAACCAATTATTGTGTTTTGAGATAACTAAAAACATCCATGTTGTGTGGTCTACAACAACGAAAATACTCATTTTTGAGTTGTTTCTTAGTAACTAAGAAATAATCCATTTTTTGGTAGTCTATTCATAGTAAGATAAATCTTATTTTATGGTAGTCCATGATAAGTGATAAAAAACACATTTTTTGTAGTCCATAGTAACTAACATAACATCCATTTTTAGTTAGTTTGTTATGACCAATGAAAATAAAATCTTATTTTTGTTTTTTAAACTCCCTAGGAAAATGGGTGAGAACATTCATGTTGACCTATTTAGACACATAAGTAAATTGATAATGTATCTAGGTACAACTATTGGTGTGACTTTGTAAATTGGGGTTATGGTTATATAGTTATCCCTTTTTTTAGTTTTTTATATTGTTTAATTACATCACTCTCCAGGATGTCATCTTTGGGCAGGGACTTATTTTTGAACATCATTGTTATTTTCATGTTGACTTGTATTCACATCGTCCTATATATTTTTTCATTGTAACCGATAAGACATCTTGTTATCTATTTTGCTAAAGGTAACATTAACTACAATAGATTCACAATTTCTTGGTTCGGATAGAGCTTCGACATGGGAGTCGGGCTAGATATCATACCCTCATTTTGTTGAGTCATGTAGATTTTCTCCATTATCCTTTTGAATAATTTGATAACTATTTTTTTTATTGTGGACATGTATATATGAAACCATATATGTTTTTATATAATCATATATTATTTAATATCTATGATTCTATGTTTAGAATATACTATGATATTGATATGTGATTTGATTTGATATATGATATTTCCACTATATTCAATTTTTTAACTCTAACAATATGGTATAGTATCCCCATGGTATTATCATACTCCCTCACTATTGAGTTGTATACTTTTTCATATTGGCTATTGTTCCTAAGGAAACATGGTTCCACTGGTATGTTGAAGTATTTGTGTGTCCTTTTGTACAAACCATTACAACGTGTTATTATAGGTATCTCAATATTTTGATTTATTATTTTGGAATGTTATAGATGCGAATATAATATTCCTAGACATAATAAGGATCTTGTTCCTAGGAGAATCTAACACATTTATCAAAAAATACAATTCAAATATAATGTGATATAATTTTTTGTTTGTTTTCATGGTATAATTACATTACATAACCATTAGTGACACACTTGATTTTTTAATGATTTTTTATTTCACCTCTTGGATAGGAATAAAAATGGAGTTCACTTGAGTTTACAAATCATTATATCCATATAGTATTCACATGTCATATGTATATTAACTGTGATTGATTGATCTATATATATATATATATATAAATATTCATATAGACTAAAGGGTGGTGTATAATTTAATGGGTCATTGGAAATCTAGTTGGAGTTATCTTATATAATACTATTGATAAATATTATATAACAAACATATTAAGTAACTTCTCATGGAACTCGTGGAAATAAATAAATTATTATATGAAAATATTTATTAAATAATCTTTCAATAAGAGGAGTATAATTTTTTTCTAGTATATATTATGAATAAATGTTAATATAGCAAAATTTTGGAAATAAAATGTTTTCATAATATAAAGATATTTTAGTTTAATTATTTTGAAATAGAAAAACATATAGAAAAATTAGACGAATTTATTGTTCAATCCAATTGAAATTGATGAAATATAATATTGAGTAGTAGATATGTTTCAAGTGTGAAATTGGTTTTATGAAATCACATGGTGTTAAAAATGAGGGTTTGGGGGGATATTATGTTTTTCTTTCCTTGTTGATTCTTTTATAGTCCCTATGTTTTGTTTCTCTCAGATATTAATTTTGGTTGTGTAGTGATATACCACCTCAAGTTCCATGGCCCCACGCCAGGAGGGAAAGGAAGAGCATGCCTCACTGATATGTGGAATAGAAACACCAATAATATAGAGTCCCTTTATAGATATAAAAATTCAAAAGATTCTATTATGTGCGAATCATTTCATAGAGAAGAGTCATACATAGACCAATCCATCTATGTTAGATCTTACCAATTGTAATTAATGATATAACATATTGATATTCATATTTGAGGGTGGTCTATTGGCCATTGAGAAATATTTGAAATCAATTCACAATATCCATGGTCAACTAGAGACCCCTAGTGATAATAGGGTGATGATCACTTGGTACTTGTTTCGAGGAGAAGTTGGAATATGATGGGATGTTTTTTTTCAAGGATTAAAACATATTTTTTATTATTGAGGGATATCTAGTTCCACTTTTTTGTTTCCTCACTAATAATCCCAAGTTATTGAATAGGGATAGTGAGTTTATAAGACTCAAGAAATTATTTATGTTAGTTTGTTACTTTTCCTTTTGATTCACCAAGTATCAGTGGTTTTCTCCAACAATAGCTGTGGATGAGAATACCACAAATAATAATTTTTAGGAGGTAATGTGATACAATATCATTTTGTTGGTAAATATATTCATCAAAGACTCTTTTTTGATATTATAACCCAAGACCTATTCATTCAGAGGGAACATTGATTAGGTTCACTATACTCTATATTTTTTTTACTGTGTGTGATAGTGGAAGAAATTCATCATGTATCAAAAATGTCGAGTGGATGAATCATTACAGAATGTGGTAGTTAAATAAATTTTATGGATAATACTCTCCTACCTACTTGTGGATCTAGTGAGGAATATTGTTATCAATGTTTTATTTTGGGATGTAAGAAGATTTTATGTAATATTATTTACCGTGAGTACAATATATATGGGATAGGGGACACCTATTATAGTTTTATATTGAGGGATAATAGGTGACCAACAATAATGGTTTTTTTAATCAAATTATGTTTCTAGGAATGGGATCATTGTCCCTCAAAAAATGAGATTATAGACTACCAATGGTTATTCATTTTTTGGTGGTGGAACAATATATTAGAGTATGGGGTATTATATTCCACAGGGGAATTTTACATGGGGTAGTAAATTTGGGACCAAAGATCAGAGTTGAGGAATGTATTATTTTTTTCAAGCCTACCCTGGTTGATCAGGATGTGGATCCATATACTATTTGATGTATGATCTCAGTAGATTATAATATATCACATTATATGTTTCAATAGGGTTTTCACATAACTTATTTTTTATAAGGGTTTATTGGATTATTGATCCTAACAATGGGGTAAATATATTGAGTGTTTTTGATTGATACACACCTAGGAATGAAATCAGGTGGGATCTTCAATTATGTTAATTCTTCATTAGTTTTTGAATTCTTAAAATTTCTCTAGTATTTTATAATGTTTGAAATAGTAGTTTTTCAAGGTATTATGGAGATAGATTTTGTTTTATGCTATTGGAATCTAAGATATTTCTATCAATGATGGGTTCTGTTCTCTTTTTTCTAAGAGAAAAACGAGTCAATATGTTGGTGAATGGTATTTATAATTAGTTCATCTCAGAAATGAGGATCAATGACCAGTGAGAATCACAAACCAGGTTTCTAGTCATGTCTTTGATGATGGAGGGATTCAATAGGTTGTATTTTCAACTATCTCCAATCAGTTTAATGATGTGACTCATGAAGAATTTACATATTAATTTCAGATCATGGGATCAAATTTACTTTTGAGCTTATTTAGGGAATAAGGACTATATTTATTTCATTTTACAAGATTACAATTACCAAGATTTAGGGGGTTAAATTCAATCTAGATATGTTTTTAGTAAAGGGGTTTATCTTTCCCAACACATCCCACATTAACAGCCCAACCCAAATGACTATGTTTCATGTAGTGTTCAACATGGCCTCATGTGAAACTCCCAATATGAATGAAATTTCATGAAAGAAAAATTCATATTATTTTTATTAGTTGGGATAAAATACCCTTAGTATAAAAAATAGTGTTTAAATAATAAAATAGAAAAATAAATAAATAATGCTTCAATAAATTTAATGGAAAGTATCTCAATTCATACATAATTGTGAACTAATGACATCCAATGTGACAATTCGAAAAATAGTGAGGGTATGACTAATAAGTAAATGAAACACTGTGGAATCACATTGAAGTATGTTAGGTAAAACTTTTGATCACCATTGTTGGTATCCTAGATCAATGTAATTAGGATCATCCCCTTTCTTGTGTCCCTAATCAAGTGTTCAACACATTAATTGAGATTGTCATGTAGGGTGTGAGTATAAACCCAGTAGGACATTTCCAATGTTTCATTGATCAACTATTCCTAAACAAAATTGTAGTTCAAGATAAGAAATAAATCGATAAGTAATAATATGAAATCATAATCTATTTTTTCATGTGCTAACCAATCCACAAAACCCCCCAACATAAATTTCATCAGATCCATGATGGAATCATAATCATAAAAAAAGTGGTTAACTAGAGTAAAACAGAATGTTTTTACTTGAAAACTATAAAAAATACATGGAAAACAACTCTTAGTTCTGGATGTTAGGGCCCGTATCTCTCACAGGTCAGTCTATATGCTAATCATATTCTAATAAAACCTTCGGTTAGGCCTCAGGGTCACTATATCCCAAATCTTTTTATCAGGTCAGATAATTAATGACTATAATGCCCCACTATTTTATTTTGGGTCAGATCACATGATAACATCATACCCCCCATTTTAGGCCACATGATTCCATTAATCCACCATTAACTATTATGGAATCTTCATCATGTTAAAAGATGCATCTAAACACACTACCCTATAGGGATATCGAACTATGATGGGTCTACATTCACATTGTAACCATTCATAAAAGAACATATATTATACTAAGTAAAACTCATGGAAGAATGTAAGAACATATAATGGCATATAATAGGATATCTAGAGTGAGGGATTGTATCCAAACAGACAAACATGTGATTAAACTAAAACAAGCATCTCACATGATATAAAACCAAAAAAAATGATCTAACTCTATAATTGAATATATTATTTTAGTTTATAGTTATATATCATGATAACAATCATAGTAGTGTCCCTTATAAGGTAATGAACTTAATACATTTGGCCTGTTGACATCACAATCAAGGATCTAAAAGAGTTTCATCACCCATACCATGTTCACTCTCCAACTGCCTTCTGATTTCATGCCAAAAACTAATAGAATATATTTCAATACAATGATAAATGGATCTATACTTATGTTTAAGTGTAATCTAGATAATGTTTAGATCTATCACTAACATAACTTTTGATGCCATTGAAGTAAGAATTCATGTACAGTTGAGAAATGTGAAATATACCCCCCAATGAAGTGATATAGAATGAGAATATGTGGGGATTTTATTATTCTAATATAGTGGGAACAATTTTTATATTTAATTGTTAAATTCTTCTAGAAAAAACGATCAAGAGGGGTTGAAAAGAATTAATATCCCATATACATATCTTAAAAAAGGATGTTTATGTAAAGAATTTCTCCAAATTCACTTAAACATATCTAGAATTCATCTAGTTAAAAGGAACTATATATGAGAGGGTCCACTTGGATAAATAATTTATACACCACTATGTAGTTTTGTCTATGATGAACAAAAAACCCTCTAAATCCTATTTTAGGCTTCTAAAGGACATTAACACATTCTTGACCCATGTTATAATCATCAAAAGGATTAGAAAAATACATTTTGGCATTTAATAACTTATACTGACCAAAACAAAAAAAATAAAGTTAAAAATAATTGCCCCATTAATTGAATTCTCATTAATGAGAAGCATTTATAGCATTGATTATTGAACAAATCGAGCCATTAATCTCATTCATAATAATCTTTATCCCAAGTTTTTTATGTGTCTGACAATGCTTCTATATGACAAAAAAAAATTATTCCCCTTCACCAATGAAATCCTTTAACTCTATTCTATGATCCACTGTGGGATCTCCGGAAAAAATACATTTGGTTCCAACTCAATGTTATCACAGTCCATAATATGCACTAGATCATGCATTTACAACCGACGCTAAGAAACATGTAACACATTATCAATACCTCGATATCATAATGTAAGGTACACTCGGTTTTTCACTCATAAAATATGTTCAATAATATAATATTGTATAACACACCATGGTGAAAACATCCCCTATATCCTTAAATGATAATGCCCCATCCTAAGTGATACAAAAAAGAAAACATAGTTGCTATGAGAAAAATCTAATGATCATCTCCGTCTGTCGAGATGTGATAGGTGCATGCTCTCTCTAGTTACGAACCAATTCATAATCAACTACACTCTCTCAGATATCTCCATCACCATACTCGACCCTACATCATTTTCCTCACTTTTCTCATTCCAACATAATAGTAGGCAGTATTACCATCCAAAGAGATCCTCAAACAGTTCAATCTAAATCAAAACCTATATGATATTGTTATAATAAAACTATACCTTGTATAGGTTATAATACCATTCTACATCAAGGTCTATGATTCATGATTAAAACAAATCCTCAAGGTTCATAATTATCCTATCCAACCATCCATCAGTCTGTTAATGATATGTTTTACTGAACATCAAATGACTCCCCAAATCCTTCAACAATACAATCCAAAAATATGATGTAAAATTCGCATCTCAATATGATATGATGATGGAGGAAACCCCATATAGTTAAAAAATCTCAATTATATACAATTTTTATATAAAATATATAGAGTCTATAACATGGAAGGATAGGATATGTGCTACATTAGTCAAAAAAAATCAACTATCACACAACCAACATCACGACATCTCAAGGCCTTGGGTAACCCCATTAAGAATCACATAATTACATCATCCCAGTTATATAATATCACATGAAGTGTCTAAACCAAACAACAAAGATACTAATACCAGACCTTTATCCAATGTAAGGTAATGAATCATGAGGCAAAACAGTATATATCTCTCATCAAAATGATCCAAAATAAATGACATTATATATCATGATACATCATCATCGAACCTGGATAACTACCAAATTTGAATCATGATATTATCTCTTCATTTCATCCCTCATGTAAGATATAACTAAAAACCTATCATAATTGAAAATAATATCATCATTATCAAAAGAAACACCCAAAATATAGTCTTCCACCACCAAGAATTACAACATCATTATGAACTCCATGACCGACTCATTGATTTATTTGATATAGTAATCCAATGAAAATGTGACAGAAAATATTATAAATGTCATAAAAACATGATCTTATAATGCATCGATTATCTAACCGTATATGAAACATATCAAGATCCATTCCCCAAAGATAATCCAATCTCCAAGAACCAATGTCTATAAAATTTCCATGCTAAAAGAATGTAAACTGACCATACCATTCCTTATAATATAATGTCTATACATTCTCTACCCAACACATCTTTCAAAACATTAGATCCCACTAAGTGAATATATATTGAAGGTTCTTGTGGTCTTTGTTAAAAAAACCTGTCATTTATGAAATAATGTAAACAATAATTAAGAGTTTGGACCACATGTTATAACTATAAGTATTGAATTAGGAAGTTCCTCTCATACTATTGTAGTCGATGTGACCTATAATATACTTGAAAACTGTGTATTATAAAATATCCTACACTAATAATTGAGGTCTTGTCATAAACTGCATATCCTATTATAGGATCTAGAAATGTTATAGTCAAATATGTTGTAAATCGCCTCTTCATCTCTAAGATGGCCCCTTAAATGTGATATGTCCATTATGAATTGACTCCCTTATTTATAATCCCTATCATATATTCTTATAAAATTGATAATTCATGTATGAACCACCAATAGTACCCAGATATAAAAATGTATCACTTGATTTCAATCACCCTACCAAGGTTGTCCCAAGACATCACTACTTCTACCTACATGGGTCAACAGAAATTCCTTCCTCAGATATGAAATGGCCAAAAAACATACATATTGGATCCAAATATGATACTTTGAGATATTTCTGTAATCTCAATGTGCTTGAAGGGTACTCATTACAATATCCAATATTATTTTAATAATTTATGATTTCAATGAGTATATGATGATATCATCAACATAAAACATAATTAGGAATTCAATATATGGATATAAGATCATTTTCACGAGATATATGAACACCAATGGCACATTTGTTAATGTAAAAGGTTGGAAAAGATACTCATACATTAGATATATACATTCAATTTTTTCATTGGAATATCTTCAACTATTACCCAAAGTTAGTGGTAAAATGATCATAAATAAATCCTAGAGAACCCCTAGACAACCTACCACTAGTAAAATGATCCTAATAAATGGGTTTTGAATCTTCATATTTACATTGATTAGTATGTATTAGTCTGTACACAACATTATTCTACTATCTTCCTTCTTTGTGATCAATACTTATGCTCACAAGAGATTTGTTTTTCTTCTGATAAAATGATGAACCAAAAAACCTAAACGTATACCATGATTTATATCAACTCAACCTATTTTATATGATATAAGGGCTTCGATATAGTTTTCACACCTATGATGAGTTCAATCCCAAATTTTGTTTCCCTCTTACGTGGGGTCATGAAAAGTCTTCTAGAAAGAGATCCTAATAATGGTAAACCAATAGAGTAAAATTGTATATTGTTAATACTTCCACCATCAAAACAACCATTCTTGTCATATATATTGTAATATATCCAACTGATTCTAGTTAAGCATACTCTCCATGCCATGTCATCCTATTCACTGGTAAAACAACCTGCTTACCCTTAGGAATGGATAATAATTTACATCTTTAATATCAATAAAAATTTTCCTAATCAGTAGTCAAAAATCCCAATCCCAATATCACATCAAATATAATAATGTAATGGATAATGAAATACACACTATTAATCATTCCAATAACTACTTAGTGACATCCTAGAAAACACTAAATATGAATCATTGTATTCCTAATAGTTGTATCAAGATAAATTTTATTGAAAAATGAAACATTAGTAAGTCAATCCCAGAAATAATTTGATTGATTATAAATGAATGGGATGCACCATTATCAAATATCATGGAATAATGAGTAGTGGTGATACATACCATACATATAAAAGATGATTAACTCTCCCAATATTTATTTAGAACCTTGTACATTCCATATATTCATCCTTCCAAAACTCCCAGACAATGTCCTTGGTATTCATGACATGCCTAGGTAATTTTCATCTAATGGGTTTGAACCAGCTATTAAGGACCCCAGATTATCCCATGGATTGAATATTGCATCTTATTTAAACCATTGTGAGAAATCATTTCAACTAGTTTCAAGATGAAACTCAATAGATTCCCTACCATGCTACACTGTTGACACTCAATGTGTGGCCTTGAGAAATTTTTGGATATTAACTTCTCTATCCACTATAACATATTATATATTGGAATAAAATTACAACACTAAATTGATATTAATTTTTCATTTTATGGATGGTCTAAATGTTAAAATAATATTTCTAATGAAATTCTAAGAGATTGATCTCTAAAAGGTTGTTTCTATTAGATAGTGTTGATGTCCAAGAGATGCCTTGGGTTCTCGATGAGTTTGTAGAGTGTTTGGGTTTGTAAAATCAGACTTAGGAAACATATATTTGGATAAAAAATTGGTGTATGATTAGTACTAACTATGAGTCACAATCGTGTCAACTATTTTGTGAGGGATCATAGTTTTGTAGAACTATTTGGTGGATCTAGGGAAATGTATGAGATATTGTCTCATTGAGTTGGAAGTCTCATTGATGGATAATGGTTACTAGAACAATATATTGAAACCATAAGAGGAATGGGGGTCGGAGAAATTTCCAAATGAGTCGCTTGTGAATTTTTTCTCTAACTATGCACTTGGTCTATGCAGGGTGTGGTTTCATGCAAGATAGGACTGAATAGTTGGAAAACTATTTGGAAAACCACGCAGGAAAACTATGTACACATTTTAAAAGGGTGAGTTCTTGATTTACCCTTATTTTTTTAAACCATTATACCCAAATATATTATATATTTTAAAAAATAATCATCTCTCATGCATGGAGATCCCCATATTCCCTCAATATATTATTTGAACTATATTCTTCTTCGATCTCGGAATAGATAACAATTAGTCGTATTGTATCTCCCTAGATTAGTCACAAAATCCACATGTTTATTTTCTCTCGTTATATTTCTTTATTGGATTTTATTTCCATGAAAGAACAATTACAATATTTTTAATTAAGACATTATATCATTGATTTATCTCATTATTTAAAAAATAAAATCCCATAAAAGGAAGAGTGATGCCACCTTGGTATAAGGTAGGTGGAAAAAAAATCATTCCCAAAAAGATTAATTTCTTATAAAATAAATAACTTTTCTATATTCTAATGTTCCCATTAATTTCTTCTAAATTATGAAGTACCTTAAAATAAATTCTTAGTCCACAACCTTAATTTGAATTAACCCCATTAGACATGGTGTGAGGTTTGTGACCTAATATTATGATACAATTTGGAGAGTTTCCAATTTGTTTCTATCATTTTCCAGTGTCCCTTAATGAAATAAATCCATCCTTCTATGTGTTCATGTTTACTACTGAAATGGTGTTTGGTTATGTGATGATAAATGAAATATTTGAATTCCAATTGGGGATTCATACTTAGACCATGTTGAACAATGAAGTATCCACTTTCATAAATGTTGTTTTGAATTAAACGCGATTATTAAATTAATCGATTTCATGGACCATAACTATGAGTTACTTGATGTTTACAATGGTTGAGGACCCTAGTTTGAACCACCCTTAGAGTGTGTAGTATTAAATTTTATATATGTTCATTCTTTTTCAGTGTAATCAAATACCCATATATGCTTCGCTGGATTAACATGAATGAATGGATGTCTAATTAGAATTAATTGTGTAGTGAAAATGGAAATAGAATCATACATTCCCCTTGATTATTCTCACCTTTGGATTAGATTTTCCATATATACAAAGGAAAGGTGAAATTAAATGCATAAATGATTGACTAGTGTACTTATAAAAAATTATTAAGGTATTTTGTTAATTAAATAATATATATGAGGGATTCTTATTCATTTAATTATAAATGACAGACTTGATGGTCCTAATTATTTATTATAATTTTTGGAATGGATTTTATATATCATTTATTTATAATTATTTTCCAATATATTTTATATATTGTATTTAATATTTTTGGACATCATATTCCTTAACATTATATAAATTTTTGGATCTATATATCATTTAATTATTTTTATTGCCTAAGATGATGTTCCATTTCCATAATCAACAACTAAATTGTTTTACATTATATTCCATGTCATTATTAGATCCTTTTAATTATTGTCCATGAATTTCTACATGACATATTGGATAGAATTTTACATGATGATCAAAGACACCTTAAATAAATTCCATGGTTGATTCCGTTATTTAAAATATGATGAAATTATATTTAATAAGATTCCATATATTCTTATCAATATACATAGAGGCCATTGGACAAGGCCTTATGCCCTTACCGAAACTCATGTATATTTATCTAAGTTTGTTTATGTGTGATTGTGTGCATATAAGTACATATATAAACATTTGTCTCTGTTTTTGTCTATTTGATGGTACATAGTCAAACCTTCAAGATTAGGTCAAATCAGGCAGAGTCCATAAGGTATCTCATGAGGACCCTCAGCACAATGAGATTTGTTTTTACATTACATTATTACTTATGTTATAATTGAACATTTTTACATTTTTTATTAATCGGTAGGATATTAATTAGACACCATTGGTGGTGGAATACTTTTTTTAGTAACACAATTTTGGGTCACTAATTGGTACTCAGATAGATCGAATGGTTGTAGGAAATGGTTTTTGGTTTTTCATCTTCTAATTTATTTTGATGTAGTAGGACATGATATAGAGATGGGGATCATTATTATACTCTAGATGACTATAAGAGTTGTGTATTTATTTATTTTTTATGCTATTATTCATATCTCATTGTATGTATTACATGCTGGGTGGTTATTGCCTTCAGTTTTTTTGGGTATATCTTGTTAATGCATGATCAAGTTATTTGGGTTGTACTCGTTTATTATTACATCATAGTTGTTATTATCTTATATTATAGTCAATTATTTCACATTATTATATATTTATTACTGATCCAAAGGATATATTCTCTCCACTATAAAATATTTCCACCCTTGATATTAGACATCATCCTTTTGCATATTTGGAGAAACGCTTGAGGCTATGTAGCCATCCAGTCCCATTAATAATTATGTCACAGACCATGTTCGGATGATAAAAAGTGGTATCATAGCTTATTTGTTCATTATATTATTATTTTGGGTATATTATATATGAGGGAATGATTGTGTATCCCCCTGGTGAATCGCTCATTTATGGTAATCTCCAAACAATGATGGGGGAAGATCATGTTTCATAGGATGTAACTATTCTTCATGATGTTCATTTTTACTATTAATAATTTCCTCACATTATGTTATTGATG
The DNA here is from genome assembly GCA_963277665.1 of Viscum album. NCBI lineage: Eukaryota > Viridiplantae > Streptophyta > Magnoliopsida > Santalales > Viscaceae > Viscum > Viscum album. The sequence goes on from OY728128.1 coordinate 120,624,435, forward strand.
TAATTCTCCACAAATTATAGATTTGTGTGATTTACCACATGATATTCTACAACAAAATAATAGGTTTCATCCATTATTCATTCTAGGAAAATATGATTAACATTTCAATAGAATGTTTATCAGTATATTATACATGTGTGATTATTTTTCATGAAGTGTGATTATTTAGTATGATTACATGCACACCATGATTAGGTGGTTATTGTAATAATTACTAATAGTATGTAATGTTGTGATAGCCTTACGTATTATAATTATGATGTCATTTTCATTAAATAAAGTGTCTATATAAATATAAATGATGTATTTCCACATAGATTCATGATTTCACTCTATGTAACTAATCTATGATCAATTAATGAAATGACTGATTTGATATTTAATCTAGGAAGTATAAAGGAATTGGTTTTTTAACAAATTAATGTCATTAATGATTTATTTCAATTTAATGGTGTCTAAATTTTAACAAATAAAGGCAAGAACCATTATAATTCTAGAATTATGACCCATATAACCTAATCCTCTTATGCTTGAATCAACCCTCATAGGTGAATATAGGCGTCTTATTCTTATGGGATAACCATACTAATGGTGTGATGAATTTATGATAAATTTTATGTTGATTAGTTATAGATTAATGGGAATCCAATTATTATTTATAGATAATTGAACATATAAATTTGGAATGGCTTCCCATGTAATTGAATCTGGGTTGGTATGACAGTACCCCCATAGGTTTCATTTATTTCATTATTGATTTTAGTACATAACCTCGTGGGGGAATAAATATGATAAAAAGGGTGGTAATTTAATGTTTATGTAGCCACTTATAAGGAATTAAATATAAGTGTATGGTGGAATCCTACTATACCAATCCCCGTTAGATGAAAATACTTTTTTTATTTTTTTAAACAATACTTATATGAGATGTTTGTTAATTAATATCTATATTACACATTAAATGGTGTTTTAATCTATATCTTAGAACTATAATTTTATTTTGAAAATCATGTTTAATTAACTTATGGATATCGAAATTGTGTTTTAAAAGGAAATTAAGGGATAATTTTCTTAATGCTTAATGGTATTATAAAGTAAAGTGCTAAATATAGTAGAGAAACATTTTCTAATATAAATGAAAAATGATATATACTATGTGTGTGAAAATTAATGTTTAAATAAATATTATTTTCTGAAATATATTAAATAAAACCTTTGGTGATTCTGATATTTGTGGCCCTCATGTAAGGGATATTGTTAAATTTTTCTAGAAAATTTCTCATGAATGGAAATGGGGACATTTCCCATAGTTTTTCAGTGGAATTTTCAATTGTGCTAGTTCAAATGGTGGTAGGTAGTTCATAGTGTCCATTTAGGAATGAATATTGTTTCAATTTAAATTCATTATTCTAAATTGAAATGTTATCGAGTACACCTATCACCCTTGAAAATCCGAAAAATGTATACATTTGAGAAATTTTTCTATTCAAGATTATTTTAGTCTTGTTCACTGGATTAGTTGGATACAAATCATATATAATGAAAATAACCACATGTTATGTAGGTGGATGGATGGTATTTTTAACCTCAAGGGGGTATTACTGTATGTGGATACTCAATGAATGTCAGATCCTTATATGTTTACTTTTCTGTCATGAAATTCCTTGGATCAATTCATTTTGAGGATACAAAAAGAGGATCATGGACTTGAATCATTATTCTTTGAAGGTAATTTCATTTAAATTATGTTTACTAGTATGACCCTACTATGTCTATGTTATTTTCACCTTCTATATTTTATTACTAATCATAGATAGATTATAGGTGCATTAGAAATAATGTATTAAAGACCATTATTTTTGTTTTGGTTCCGATGTGATAGACATCTTAGTCCCTGTGTACGAACCTAGAAGTCCTTAGATTTTACATGGTCCCTAATTATACATCATCATGTGTTAAATATAGGGAAACATATGATAGAGGTTGTCCTAGTCTTCACAATTTCCCTAATAGTATCATTCTTCATATAATGCACGTTTTGAGACTTATTCATTATAGGTGCTCATGATTCGAAATATAATATTGATGATTCCATTGATTTTCTAATTACGAAACTAGGGTGATTGGGTAATGAAAATGGAATTGTTGGGAATGAATATTTGGGTAACTATCTCTATTGACCCAAGGTGTTTTGTTTTATTATTTAATTAAGAAAACTTTTTCATGATGTGTGTGGTAGTTAATTATATCATGGCACATGTGTGCCACAAAATTGTGAAGAGGATTTCTTAAATGACATATGGTATAATGAGACTAGAAAGATGAGTAACATCGATATGTTTTCCTTATTAGTGGAAATATTACTAAAACATTGGTCATGTTCTTAAATGTGTGGTTCAATATAGTAAAAAACATGGGTAATAAATGATTAGTACACACCGATAGCACATGGGCACTATTTGTTAGGGAACATCTGTGAGCGACCAATCCCAGAATGAGGATCAAAAGTTGAAAATTTAATGATTTTTTTTATTGATACCTAGATCTATTGGGTAAATTAGAAAAATTTACCATGTGGTAAGTCTACCATGGATATAAACATGGATCAATGAGAAAGATTCCCCATTAGTGGACCTTCACACACACTATTAGAAGATGTGGTTTTAGTAGTTGTTAAAATGAAAATGTAACCTCATTTGATTCGAAAATATACTAAATATGGTGATAATTTCTTATAATTGGAATCATACTATACACTTAGTTAGTGGTAAAAATTACCCATATCATACTAATATCCTATGTATGTTGAGAGGGCATCACTTACACACTGAGCTATGAAAATATAGTTGTTTTTTGTTTAATAAATGGACTCACTAAGAGTTGTAATCCAAGAACAATATAAGATAATACATAACATATGTACTATTACAGTTTCTATTGAGTTTAGTGAACCTAATTTTTTTAATGGTGGATATCCCCAAGGAAATCATTCTTCCTAACAGTGAATGGGTATTGGATGTGTAACACCCAGAGATTTTATGAGAAAAATTATTATTTTAAATTTCTTTTATGTCTTGTGTTGTACTCTATACAAAAATTGGTTTGTACTATATGCAACACCGTTTTAGCTTTCAGTATATGCAACACTATTCTTAGCTTCTGTTACACAAAATATCATGTTCGTTTTTTGGAAATTATTCTATGAAAAATTATGTATAGATTTTTTTATAGTATAAATGAAATAAGTTTTGATTATTTTATATGCAATAGTAAACAGAGCTTTCACTACACGCAGCCCTGATATGGCTTTCATTACACGCAATCAAGACCTTCCTCGATAGCGTGTGTAGTGCGCAATACCAAGTTTTACTAAACGAGATATAATTATAATATTATTAAGAAATAGCAATTATGAATATTAATACCCACATTTTGAAATTTTATAAATTTTATATTTCAAAATGGGCTTCATTTTTGGATTCGGAATATCGAAATTATCCTAGGGTGAATTATTGGTATTTTTCTGAAGAATTTCAATGTTAGATGAATAGTGAAAACACTAGGTTACTATTTAAAAACCAACTTTTTATTTAAATAATTATTTTTTTATTTAAATTTATTTTATGTAAAATTTGATACATAATACCTATATAAGTTCAATGTAATTCATTGGAGTCATTTTATTATAATTTTATATATATAAAAATTTATTGATCTTTTCACCGTCTTTCATCCACTTACATGGAGAATTTGAAAATTTACATAAAACATAATTTTAATGCTTCTGTGTGTGGAAAACCGAAAATACGAGAGACACGGTTAATATCAAGGTGTAAAATTTTATTCAATAAGATAAAAATATTTTTTGGTGAATAGTAACTTTTTACTTTTATTTACCACGATTAAATGTAAATAGGGTAATTTGGGGTAAAAATGATATTATTATTACACTAACACATGTCCTAATTCTATTTGATAAGTGTAATTCGACCAAAAACAACCTTAGAAATAACATATTATCATTTAGGTCAACTTGGATTAGATTAGGACATTTATTATTATTTTATTTAAAGAAGAGTTAAAATAGTTAAAATCATTGTTTAATAACTAAAATATTTTTAATATAGAGTTATACAAAAGATAAATTCGACTATAAATATTCATTAAAATAATAATAATATTTCTTATATAATGGTATTTTATTTATGATTTTTATATATAAAATAATTTAATTTATTTATGACACAATGATGATGCAGTAATTACATTATTAATGAAATATTAATATAATTGATGTTATAAATACCCAAATAAATGTAATTTTAGACTTTTTATAAATTCCACTAATTTTTTAGGTTCATATGACACGTAATTATTGATTCAATTAACTTTTTTCTGACTATTCATGTTTTTTATGATTTTCACAAAAAGAAATTACCAAATAGTGTCAAAATTGACATAAAATACTTTTTAAAACTAATATTATATTATTAATTTTTATTCTATTCCTAAAAATAAATGGATTTGCCAGATGACTTATATAATGTTATATATATTAATAATGAACCACTTGGGGTTCGTTTGGCTGTTTATAGTAAGTTTATTGACCATATAGTCTAAGAAAACAAGAAGACATGGTAAAAGTTAAATTATTAACCTAAACTTGTCTAAGACTTATTGGTTGAGAGGATTTCGACCCATCCCCACTTTATCGTCAAAATAAATAAATTTGGAGCTATTATAAACTGAATATGACTTTATTATAAAATTATATTTTATGTTTTTCCTAAGGTGCCACTCTCCTCCCTTATAAAAGGGAACCTCCTCCCTCTTCTCTTTACACAATTTTTTGACTTCAAGTTCGGCCAAACCTTTCCCATTTACCTTCTCAACATCCCTAGAAACATTCTAGAGGTTCTGGTCTCCTCAAAATTACAACTCTAGTTCCTTATTAAGAGGTTAAGAAGATGGGCATCTGAGAAGAGGTAATATCCTTCACCGATTCTTTCCAATTTAGTTCTTCTTCTACTTCTTCTTCTTTATGTGTTTCATCATTAATATATAACATTAGTATCACTAATATATTGATATGTTATTATAAATATGAAACAACCCTATTTCATCTTCTATCCATCCTACAGAAAATGAAATCACTGCGCATGCGTATGTATGGAATACCGTCTCCACGCCGTGGTGTAATCTGTTTTTCCACAACCACCTTACTTCGATGGGTGTAATGGTGTAATGAATAACAATATATAGTTATTATAAAATCATACTTATTCAAAGATATTATATCATCCACACCAATTCAATTCATTTATTATGGGAATGATATCATTGCTCGTGTGTACGTACAGATTACTGTCTCCACGACGCGATGAGATTCATTCTCCATGATAACCACTAAAGAAAGATTATAAAGTATATATACTGAATAATAATAAAATACATGACATGATAAAGCTACTGGATATATATATATATATGTCATATACTTACTTCCATTCATGTCAATAAGGAAACGAAAACAACATTCATGCGTACATACAACCTACCATCTCCACGAACGGTTTATTTCATTTCATTTATCTATATATTATATATATATATTGAATATTTATGATATATAGATCATGATTTAAATTCTGGAAGTAATTAAATCATGATATAAGAAATAAAAATTTCAATAACAACATGTCCAAACACGTACGATAAATAAAACGATTTTACCCAAAACGCTGCTTTAACATAGAATTTACAAAAGAACGGGTAATATAAAGTCATAAATAAACCATATATGATATCATAACAATGAATATGATTCTTTAATAAGTCAATGAAATTATTTAAATCATTATACAGGAGTTTTGGACATGTATGAAGCATATCAGACCTAAGTTAATGGATAACTTTTCCAATCTCGTTTTTATCAGAGATTGTTTATGCGTATGTTACCGGGGTTATTGTTATCATCCATTCCCATGTTGTCTAAAAATGTTTTAATGTACTTTTAAAGTAATTTTTACCCTATTTTTAAATTTACAAAATGTTATGAAAGGAATCTTACTTTTTTTTACCACACAAGTAACTTTTAGACTTTTTCGACAAAAGTACGAGAAGAATGTTTTTTATCTTATACGACAAGAACAAATTTTTACAGTTTCACAAAGCATTTTCTAAATGAGGATTACTCTACAATATTTCACGAATATATTGAACAAAATCCTTTTCTATTAAAATTTCTTGGCATTTTTTTGAAAAGAAAATAATTTTGAAGAAGAAAGGATATTTTCCTCAAGAATTCATTTCAAGTGTTTTATCAAAACTATTTTCCATATAAGATGACATTATTCAGTTTGTTAATGTTTCAAGTATAATGTCTCTATTATTTACATGGTTTTATTTTTATTATAATGAAATTATATCCATTTGTTTTATATGGATTATGTTATGATGGGATGATGTTTATTAAACTATTTAATTCTTTGGGTTATGATGAATGATTTATGTTTATGTTGTGGCACAAGTAAGAATGATTTCATTATGAGATGGGTGGGACCTATATCTCCCTCCAATGCATTGGGTAAAAATTTATATCTCATGAGATATAAATGGCTGGAACGATATGTAAATTTGGTTCAGTAATACAGGGCTGGAACAACAAGTAAACCCGATTCAGTAAGGGACATTGTCCAATAAGATGGTCTTGGCAGCAATGCCTTGGCTACTATGGAAATCATATCAACTGAATAATGGTTTTCCACAATTACATGATGTATTCCCATGATATTTTATCATGATTTATGATCCATTATGATCTATGCCTTACATACATCCATGTTTTATGTCATTGCACAAGATTTTGATATTTCAAAATTATGTTCATGTTTTGATGTTCAAATGTACATGGTCGGTTTTATTTTCTCCATGATTACCCATACTGAGCATTTGAGCTCACCCTCTATATATTTTCTTTTCCCCAGTATAAAAAGAAAGGTTTCAGGTAAGAAGAAAATGATGATCTTTATAAGAGATTTTAAAGATCTTTCACCAAGATTAGAATATTATATTCCAAGTTTCCAAAGACACTAAACTATTACAGTCCTTTGGCGTCTATTTTTTAAATATTAGATATTCTAAAAATGTAATGTAATGTCTATTTACGTCATGCTTTGGGTCTCTATAGTTGGTATCAGAGGAAAGGTTTAGTTAATCTTTGGAAACTAGGATGCGAAAACTTTTGTGAGATCCCTAGAGATATTTCTAAGGTACGTCTAGTTATTTCCCTAAGGTTAAGTGTAAGTATTGGTAATAGTCCTAGAATTATGGTAACAGTCTTAGAATTGACCCTAAGATGGTATATATTGAAGGTAATCCCCCTTTTATTATATTGTTTTCCCTATCATGATTTTTTCCTCTCACACTATTTTTCTTGGGTTTTTGACGATGGCTAGAACCCGAAAAAAACGTGTTGATCAATATAATGGACAATGCAATGATTATCCTCCTGAACAAAAAAATGTTATGGGAGAAGGAGTGAAAAATATTATTGCTATACTTACACAAGCTATGAATCATTCTGGATTTAAAATGAGGAGAGAAGGGAATAATATTCTATTGAGTACTTTATGAGGCAACGTCCACCTTCTTTCAATGGGTATTCTGATCCACTTGTTTCAGAACAATGGATCAGTACCATTGAAAAGATATTTTCAATACTTCACTGTTTAGAACATTAAAAAATCTTTTTAGCTGTTTACCGTTTACAAGGTGAAGCAGACCAGTGGTGGACTCTAATTAAGAATGCAAGGCCCCAAGATGAAATTGATTCCATGGAATGGAACGAGCTCAAGAACATGTTTTTCAATAAGTACTTCACTCGTATTATTCAGAAAAATATGGAAAAGTATTTCCATGAGCATAAATAATCGGATGATGAATCTATTGGTATATAGGAAGTGAATTTTACAAGGCTTTCAAGGTATTCATCTGGCTTTATCATTCATCCTGAAAGTAAAGTTGATCGATTCTTCAGTGGCATAAAACCAAGTCTTCGAAAGGCATTAGCTATAAGAGACATCGGTACCTATGTAGAAATTGTGTGTTGTGCTATCAATGTAGAACTATAAATTGGTTTTACATATCAATCTCATGGTTTTGAAAAAAAAGATGGAGTTCAAGGAAAAATCTCAAAACAATGGTGAAAAGAAGGTGAATGTTTCTTTATTATCAACGTGTGGAAAGAAGCATGGTGGAGATTGTCTAAAAGGTATTAGAAAATGTTTCATGTGTAGAAAATAAGGTCATCAAGTAGTTGAGTTCTGATGCAATGGGAAAAAGGTTTCTAATGACGTGAATAGAGAAATGACTATAGAGAACGCTCCACCAACACTTCAATGCTTCAGGTGCAAGGAAATGGGGCATTATGTTAATCAATGCCCTAGTCCAAGGGATAATGATGGTCGACATGAGAATCCACTTAAAGAAAAGGACTATGGAATGTCAAATGCGATCACTATTGGTGATGTTGAATATGAAAATGATGTAGTGGAATGATTAAGTGTTTATGTAATGGGATTCGAAAATAATGTTGTATATAGTATCGTAGAATATTGGAATATTTATGTATTAGTCTATTGTGGTTTTCAAATATTTTATGGCACTGGTAACCATGGAAAGTGATTGATATAGTATTGGAAGGAAAATGATATGCACATGATGAACGGATAAGGAGAAAATAATATGTTTGATGGTATTCATGAGCTCATGACTGATATTAGGACAAAATGATATCATGGTTTGAGTATATAGAAATTTTGGGATTTTGGTATGTGGAAATGGTTAACTTTTGACAGCATTCATGTTTTCACTATGGTTCAATGGGTATTCAGTTTTCAGGAGAATACATGAGTAAGGTATTAACATGTTTTTAATTTGACCAACAAGATATATCATTTGATATATACGGGATAAATGGTGGTCTTCACATTCTCGGCAGATGAAATTTCTAGTAATTGTTTTCTTTATACTATGAGCTTGGACAGATGTATTTTGGATAAGCCTAATGATTGAAATGGATTATGTTGGACATAAGTTAGTATTGTTTAAGGCTAGAAATTTTTTTCGATATTATTGATAGAATGTTATAATAATGTAGTTTTAGAAAAAGGGACAACATGCATGATAGGCGACAACCCATCGCATCGGACAAGGATGTGGGAATCGAACCCACAACCGAAGTGTGACAGGCCTTTATCGCCTACCACTAGCCAAGAGGAAGTCCCTGGTTAGTAGAATTAGTTTTAATTTATTATGTTTTATGATATATGAAGTATAAGTCCATTTTAGGAACCATATACTATTATTCTCACCATAGATGGACTTATGTATATTTAAAAAATTGTGCTAAAATTTTCCGATAGAAACAGATGGAATGACATATCGTTCTATCTCATGAGCCGATAACACTTCACGGAAGACGAATTCATCTTCATTTCTTTATGAGATGAAGTGGAAATTGTTCAAGGCATGAAAAATAGTGATATTGTACAAAAAACAAGTATGTATTTATTTTAATTCAAAAATTATTCAGCATTAGGGAAATGATCATGAAAACCAAAAATGTTGTCCTAGTGCTCCTATATCTGATGAATCAGATGGTACCTTAAATCATCACAAATTTATGGCTTCTTGATTGTTGTATTTTTCATACCCATGTTCTCTGCCACTCTCCATCAAAACCTGACGGTTAGTTTTCTCTTCTATATCCATATTTTCAGATATGTTGTCATATGTGGAATCCTAGTGTAATGCCCCGACCCTAGTTACCCAGAGTCGGTGCATTATTACATAAAATTGGCATGATCACAAGAAAGATAAAATCTCGAAAGACCGATTGGTTTAGTAGCCTTGGAAACACTAGATATATTCATAAGTTTTACATTACACCATAAAATGAAAAACTACTACAACAACATAATGTCTCCATAATCCACACTCATATCCCCACATAATATCCCTAAAGTTCATTCATAATTTACTTCTTCACTTCCTGGTAAAAATAAAACATAGAAAAGGGGTGAGCTCAAATGCCCAGTAAGGATATCAATATAGCGGAAACTTTCATAAATAATAATAAACATTTAAGGCAATGTATAACTAAAACAAAAGCCTTTCAAACATGAACTTTCAACATGGTATGGCATAAATAAAATGAAATAATGCCATTTACTTATTCACATGGATATTCTACTAATCGAATAATCACATGCAAAAATCAATAACCACTTTCATAATGTTGGAATGCATAATGCTAAACGTTAATTTCTTTGTCTAGGCCTCATCCCAAGACCTAGGGGTTACTTCTAACCGGAACCCAACCCGGAGTGCCTCTAATAACCGGACACCAACCCGGAGTGCCTCTAATTACCGGACACCAACCCGGAGTGCCTCTAATAACCGGACACCAACCCGGAGGGCATACTTTTACCAGTCCCTAACCTGGAGGGCTTAATTTAACCAGTCCCCAACCTGGAGGGCTTACTTTTACCAGTCCCCAACCTGGAGGGCTTACTTTTACCGGTCCCCAACCCGGAACATACTTGTTTAGCACATTCATCTGAAGAAAAGTTTGAAATATAACATAAACATTCGGATTAAAACTAGCATACGAAATGTCAATAGTTTCACCATAAACTATGAATGGTATAAAAATAGAACATCCACAGTCAAACATATCACAAAACGTTCAATACAATATAGAAGTTTTGTATCATAATAAATCAACTTCAAATAATCTTAAAATCCATCAAAGGACGTTGACATAGATGAAATCAAAATTCTTTTTAAAGAAGTATCTCCTTTTATTTTGAAATCATTTAAGATCCATATAAAATAAAACATTTTCTTTGAAAATATTCTTATAAGCTTGTATGGAAAGCTTCGACGATTTTATAACGGCGGAAAATAACCGCACCCGCCGTATAAGTTAAAAAAACATTCTTACCTCAATTCAGTCGAAAAGGTTAAAAAGGACGTTGTTTTGAAAACGACGGAAAGATTCCTTTATAAAAATCTTATAAAAAGTCAAACAAGGGTATAAATGACTTCAACCCATATTCTTGTAAATAGTAAAAATGTTTTGAAATACATTTCATTGAAACATGGATGTGGATGATAAAGAGATCCCAGTAGATTATTACGTATAATACAACCTCGGATAATGAAGAGATTGTGAAATAACCCTTACCTTGTACTTTTCCTTGGTTGGGGTAGGTTAACCTCCTGTATAATGGTGAAATAGTTGTTATTAAATTATACAAGAATCATATATATTAATATGATATCATATATGATCTTTTAACATTGATTTGTTAATAATATCTTAGTATTATCGTTGTTTCGGGTGTTAACTTACTTGTTTTCTTTCATATGTTTTGTTACGTAAGACATGTTTGTAAAGGATAGGTTTTATATTATTCATATCCAGAATGATATAAAGTCCTTAAACATCATTTTTAAATCATCAAATGATAATTATACTTTAATGGTTATGATGGAGAATGAATCTCATCGCGTTCGTGGAGACGGTAGTCCGTACGTACGCACGAACGCTACTTCCATTTAATTTTTATTTTAAAAGAATCGAATCCAAATGATACATAGGTATATTACTATTCCAGTATAATATAATATTTTATATATGTTACTTAAGTTCATTAACACCATCCTTTATACGTTCCATGTGTGGTATGAACGAGTCATATCATTTTAAGGGGGCGGTAGTCCGCACTTCCTCAAATGAAATTATCGTATGTATATACAACATGAAACGAATAATGGTATGAAATAAAATGGAATTAGAGAAGCTTTTATATAAAATATATATCATTAATATCATAGTTAATTATAGTTCCATCATAATGTCCACCATGAGAGGCGGTAAGATGTATTTGAACAATCATCGTTTCGTGAGGCGTTAGTTTGCCATCCACAGAAACATTATGTTCATCATCCATTAGATGGAGTTGTGTGTATGTGTAATTTGAATCCTTCTTATAACAACATCCTAGTATATTGAGGATACTGGTGTTTTTACAAAAGAAAGGAAATAAAAAGAGTTTGGGGGTTGGAGAAGCAAAATAAATGAAAATAATTTAAGAGAAATCGTTACCTTTAATTTAGGTAACTCACTTTGGTTGGAACCAAAGGACTTCTTGACATGATTTATGCCTAAGGGGAAGTTTCAAGGAGGAGGAGAGGGATGTGGGGAGCTTAGTTGGTCAGAGTTAGGACGAGCCAAGTGGCTTGAGAGGTGTGAAGAAATGAGAAGGAGGAGTGCCCTTTTATAAGAGGGGTGAGGGGCACCTTTGGAAAAGCTAGAAATATTAATTTATAATAAATTCATATTCGGTTTCCAATGTCTCCAAAGTTGACTATTCAAAGGTTGAGGTGGGGATGGGTCGAAAACAACTCATCCAATAGAATTTAGACAGGTTTTGGTACTTATATTAACCTTATCTTTAAGTATTAACTCTAAGTTAATTAGTTTCACTTTTACAATGTCTCTTTGTATTTTTATATAATATGGTTAATAAACTTACTATATACATCCAAGAGACCCCCAAGTGGTCCATTAATGATTAACCTATCATTATATAAGCCTATTGGACGAACCTTAGATTTTTAGGAATTTAATACCAAGTAATAATATAATATTTTTTTTAAGAACTCTTTTATGTCAATTTTGAAACTATTCATTAGTTGATTTTTGTGAAACTCATAACAGATTTATTACTTCGAAAAAAGTAAATTAAATCAATCCTAATATATCATATTATGCTATAAAATTAGTTTAATTCATTAAAAGTTTCATATTATATTTATTTGGGTATTTATAATATCACTTATTTTAATTTTTCACTATTATAGTAATTACTGCATCATCATTGTGTCATAAATAAAATAAATTATTTAATGTCTAAAAATTATAAATAAAATATCATTATGTAGGAAATCTTTTTATCTTTCTAATGAATATTTATAATCGAAAATCCAACATGTATAACCCTATGTAAAAATTGTTCTTCTAAAAGATGTAAGCTTATGCCATTTTTATTTTTATTTTAACTTTATTAATATAATGTGTCATTATCACTTACAAGTGGATCCATGGGGTCCCAAAATAGACCCAAAGATTCCCATGGTCGACCATGTATCAACCAATAGGGTTAAGACACGTTTTAGGGTAATTTTGTATTATTATAATATTATTTTTTAACCCTTATTTACCGGATTTACCCTTAACCATGGTAAATAAAATATTTACCGCAGTAATTATTCAAAATGTCTAAAAATAAAAGTTACCTATTTACACAATTTGAACATCCTGATTCCAAATATGGAATCCATTTTCCTAAATTCAAAACACAGAAGTGGCAGAAATTAATTTAAAATTAATTCCCGCTGTCAAAACAAATAGCGTGTTTTTAAGAGATAATAACTACCAAAAGATTGACACTTGTTTATGTTCGGTATAATTGTAAAATTATGTCCAATGACCAAAATTATATTAAATGGTAAAAATATATTCAAAATATACTTTAAAACCACTCAAATTCACAATTTATCACTATTAATTATTTTGATTAAAAAAGTTGTTTTTAATTAAAATTTAGTAATTTTCACTATTCATCAAAATATGAAAGTTATCCGAAAAGTACCAAAATTTCACCTTAGGCTAAATTCGATATTCCGAATCCAAAAATGGAGTCCATTTTGAAATATAAAATATATATAATTTCAAAAATTAGGTATTACTATTCATAACGGCTAGTTTGATCGGTTGTGGTGTGTGTTAAAACTCGAAGTTGCGTACAACACACGCTACTGTTTTATTCAAAGGAAAGCATACTGTGTAAGCTTGGGATGTTTCATTTTAAATTTTTGATGTCCCCATTTAGTCAAAAAGTTTAAAATATTGTATTTAAAAAGCTTTCACTATTAAAAGTTGATAAAAGTGTAATACTGAAAATGAATCTGTTCTTGCATTATGACAAAGAAACTCATAATATGGATTCTAAAATTATAAGGATTATATAAAGTTTAAAATGTAGTTAATTATATTCATGACCTCTTTTAATGGCTTTTTTAATTGTAAGTCATGGTGTGATTGAACTCGGTGTTGCGTGTAATGCAAGTTATTGAATTATTTTGAAGAAATAACATACTATGAAATCTGGGGGTGTTACATTCTCCCCTCCTTCAATAAATTGCGTCCTCGCAATTTGAAATTGTTCTTCGAAAATAGAAAATATATTTGTGGGAAAACCCGAATAGGAAATTGGTTTACTAAGATTTAGTCTTAATATGAGGAAAAGAGAAATGAAAGGGTCACCACCAAATTATGATCTCGATTAGGAGAACATTGGTGGCAATTAGAGACATATAATTGCAGGAAAAACGTAAATATTTATAGGTAGTGATTGAGGTCATCAATCACAAACAAGTATAAAATTGAGGTTCTTAAACTCATCAATCTATGATGATTTGAAATACCATCGGTTCAACAAAACATAGGGTATTGGGATAACACATTTTTGACGTTTCAAAATATCTTAGTTGAAATCCCACATCGAAAAATGAATTAATGAGGCCTCTATTTTAAACAAAGAGTGGAAAGTATGAAGATTACCGAACATAACACATACTAGGGTTCCATGTAGGAAAATATGGATATGGAGGAGAAATCTAACCATCAATTATCTAATGGAGAGTGGTAGAGAACATGGCTATGAAAAGGCCAAAAATCCCAAAGCCATAAATTAGTGATGATTTAAGGTACCATCTAGGACAACATTTTTGTTCTAAGTTCCTTTTATTAATGTTGAGGAATTTATTTATGAGATTGGCTAAGATAATAAGGAGATATACTTACTTTATAATTAGAGTTTTATCCATTAATAAATTCCTACCACAAACTCATCTTTCACTCTAAAAGATAATAGAATGTAATATTTTTTTTCTATTTATACTATTCGTACAGGGTTCCAAAATAAATGAATTTATAATTCATTTGCAATGTCTTTTAATAAAAACTACATTATTTAATCCAGGACATCTCGTGGGCCAGTGGTAGGTGATACACCATTGTCGCCCTTCGGTTGCGGGTTCAAGTCTCACAGCCTTGCCAGACGCGACGGGTTGCCGCCCGACCTCCGGGTTGTCCTTTTATGGCAATCCAAAATAATCCAAACTAGAACTATCCAAAATACTTCTGTCCAAACTCACAGTCCAACATTTATAAGGAAGGTAAACATAATGTAGATCCTTTTTACCCTGTAATAGAATATCAATACCTTCATCATGTATTCTTTTAAAACACTGAAACATCCTGATTTACCATAATCCTTATTGATTACATTCATGATCCCTTATTCCATATAGAATGCTGGATATACTTCATCAATCCAAAAATGTTTTATACAAATCATTAATCAGTTCGAAGGTAGTCAAGAATATCCAATATAATTTATCCAAAGCAATCATGTATTATTTCAAAATCACTATTTCGGTATCAGAACTATATTATGGTTTATCATTCTCTCAACCATATATTTTCCAAAAATTTATCCTGCTATTGAGTCACTTTTCTTTGTTCCACATAATCTCAAGTCCTTAATGAAATAGCACTGTAGTACAATACTTATATACTCCATAATTATTATAACAAGTACATTGTTGATACAACACTCAATTGACATAATCAACATAAGAACCCTAATCATTCCTCTTCATCTGTGGTAGTATCATAACTTGATTATTATCCAATAGCATCATTTGCGGCATAGTATGATGACTGGGACATAGGTTCGCGTAGTGTCCAAACTCCTTGCAAATGAAGCATTGTACATTTGAAACCATTTTCTTACCCTTGCATTCACGTACTTTGTGCCCTTTTCCTCCACACTTATAACAAACTCCCATTCCTTTCAGGCAAGTTCCAGGGTGTTTCTTTCCACAGTTACCACATATGGGAAAATTATTCTTTTCCCTCTTCCCTTTATCCATCTTTCTCTCTTCCATCCTTTTCTTCTCTTGCTTCCCTTCAAAGCCATAGGACTCAGTAAACTCTTTACTTATCTTATTAACACATGATATTATTTCTTCATATGATGATAATAAATGGGAGACTATTTCTCTTATAAATTCTGGCTTAAGACCATGAAAGATATGATCCTTCTTTCTCTTTGGATCATGTGCATTGCTGGAGTTCTCATTCCTTCTACTAGGCGCCATTTCTAAACAATTGCATAAACTAGATCAGTTTATGAATCGAAATACATAATACCATACTTATAAAACACTTAACATAAATTGAACTATTTATGGATATAATCCATAATCATAAAAAAAAATTTCTTTGAGGAAGTATATACTCATAAACCCTTCATAATGATTTGTAAAGAAAATGAGAGTTATCCTAAGCATATCCCCCGAGAGTGTCATAACCAAGAGTGCAACAAGGCCCGTTGTCGTGCACCAGTTCCCGTTCGAGTCTAGCTCAAAGCGGTGTTTTAGGGTTTTACCCCTAGGTACATCTGTGCCAGAGCCGCCTCTACCTGCTCGTATCCAGACAGGGATGTATTGCTCGGAAAACTCACAAAATCTCTACAATACCAAAATTCTATGAAGTTCTTCTATACTAATCCTCAAAGTTCATATTAGGTCTACGTGCTCTAATCAGAGTTTATCTAAATCTAGCTTCCAAGGTTTGTACTAAACTTCCTCTGATACCAACTGTAATGCCCCGACCCTAGTTACCCAGAGTCGGTGCATTATTACATAAAATTGGAATGATCACAAGAAAGATCAAATCTCGAAAGACCGATTGGTTTAGTAGCCTTGGAAACACTAGATATATTCATAAGTTTTACATTACACCATAAAATGAAAAACTACTACAACAACATAATGTCTCCATAATCCACACTCATATCCCCACATAATATCCCTGAAGGCCATTCATAATTTACTTCTTCACTTCCTGGTAAAAATAAAACATAGAAAAGGGGTGAGCTCAAATGCCCAGTAAGGATATCAATATAGCGGAAACTTTCATAAATAAGAATAAACATTTAAGGCAATGTATAACTAAAACAAAAGCCTTTCAAACATGAACTTTCAACATGGTATGGCATAAATAAAATGAAATAATGCCATTTACTTATTCACATGGATATTCTACTAATCGAATAATCACATGC
Source organism: Viscum album (assembly GCA_963277665.1). Classification (NCBI taxonomy): domain Eukaryota; kingdom Viridiplantae; phylum Streptophyta; class Magnoliopsida; order Santalales; family Viscaceae; genus Viscum; species Viscum album. The sequence continues at coordinate 120,641,702 of OY728128.1, forward strand.
AAAAATCAATAACCACTTTCATAATGTTGGAATACATAATGCTAAACGTTAATTTCTTTGTCTAGGCCTCATCCCAAGACCTAGGGGTTACTTCTAACCGGAACCCAACCCGGAGTGCCTCTAATAACCAGACACCAACCCGGAGTGCCTCTAATAACCTGACACCAACCCGGAGTGCCTCTAATAACCGGAAACAAACCCGGAGGGCATACTTTTACCAGTCCCTAACCTGGAGGGCTTAATTTAACCAGTCCCCAACCTGGAGGGCTTACTTTTACCAGTCCCCAACCTGGAGGGCTTACTTTTACCGGTCCCCAACCCAGAACATACTTGTTTAGCACATTCATCTGAAGAAAAGTTTGAAATATAACATAAACATTCGGATTAAAACTAGCATACGAAATGTCAATAGTTTCACCATAAACTATGAATGGTATAAAAATAGCACATCCACAGTTAGACATATCACAAAACCTTCAATACAATATAGAAGTTTTGTATCATAATAAATCAACTTCAAATAATCTTAAAATCCATCAAAGGACGTTGACATAGATGAAATCAAAATTCTTTTTAAAGAAGTATCTCCTTTTATTTTGAAATCATTTAAGATCCATATAAAATAAAACATTTTTTTTGAAAATATTCTTATAAGCTTGTATGGAAAGCTTCGACGATTTTATAACGGCGGAATATAACCGCACCCGCCGTATAAGTTAAAAAAAACATTCTTACCTCAATTCAGTTGAAAAGGTTAAAAAAGACCTTGTTTTGAAAACGACGGAAAGATTACTTTATAAACCTCTTATAAAAAGTCAAACAAGGGTATAAATGACTTTAACCCATATTCTTGTAAATAGTAAAAATGTTTTGAAATACATTTCAAAGAAACATGGATGTGGATGATAAAGAGATCCCAGTAGATTATTACCTATAATACAACCTCGGATAATGAAGAGATTGTGAAATAACCCTTACCTTGTACTTTTCCTTGGTTGGGGTAGGTTAACCTCCTGTATAATGGTGAAATAGTTGTTATTAAATTATACAAGAATCATATATATTAATATGATATCATATATGATCTTTTAACATTGATTTTTTAATAATATCTTAGTATTATCGTTGTTTCGGGTGTTAACTTACTTGTTTTCTTTCATATGTTTTGTTACGTAAGACATGTTTGTAAAGGATAGGTTGTATATTATTCATATCCAGAATGATATAAAGTCCTTAAACATCATTTTTAAATCATAAAATGATAATTATACTTTAATGGTTACGATGGAGAATGAATCTCATTGCGTTCGTGGAGACGGTAGTCCGTACGTACGCACGAACGCTACTTCCATTTAATTTTTATTTTAAAAGAATCGAATCCAAATGATACATAGGTATATTACTATTCCAGTATAATATAATATTTTGTATATGTTACTTAAGTTCATTAACACCATCCTTTATACGTTCAATGTGTGGTATGAACGAGTCATATCATTTTAAGGGGGCGGTAGTCCGCACTTCCTCAAATAAAATTATCGTATGTATATACAACATGAAACGAATAATGGTATGAAATAAAATGGAATTACAGAAGCTTTTATATAAAATTTATATCATTAATATCATATTTAATTACAGTTCCATCATAATGGCCACCATGAGAGGCGGTAAGATGTGTTTGAACAATCATCGTTTCGTGAGGCGTTAGTTTGCCATCCACAGAAACATTATGTTCATCATACATTAGATGGAGTTGTGTGTATGTGTAGTTTGAATCCATCTTATAACAACATCCTAGTATATTGAGGATACTGGTGTTGTTACAAAAGAACGGAAATAAAGAGAGTTTGGGGGTTGGAGAAGCAAAATAAAGGAAAATAATTTAAGAGAAATCGTTACCTTTAATTTAGGTAACTCACTTTGGTTGGAACCAAAGGACTTCTTGAAATGATTTCTGCCTAAGGGGAAGCTTCAAGGAGGAGGAGAGGGATGTGGGGAGCTTAGTTGGGCAGAGTTTGGACGAGCCAAGTGGCTTGAGAGGTGTGAAGAAATGAGAAGGAGGAGTGCCCTTTTATAAGAGGGGTGAGGGGCACCTTTGGAAAAGATAGAAATATTAATTTATAATAAATTCATATTCGGTTTCCAATAGCTCCAAAGTTGACTATTCCAAGGTTGATGTGGGGATGGGTCGAAAACAACTCATCCAATAGAATTTAGACAGGTTTGGGTACTTATATTAACCTTATCTTTAAGTATTAACTCTAAGTTAATTAGTTTCACTTTTACAATGTCTCTTTGTATTTTTATATAATATGGTTAATAAACTTACTATATACATCCAAGAGACCCCCACGTTGTCCATTAATGATTAACCTATCATTATATAAGCCTCTTGGCCGAACCTTAGATTTTTAGGAATTTAATACCAATTAATAATATAATATGTTTTTTAAGAACTCTTTTATGTCAATTTTGACACTATTCATTAGTTGATTTTTGTGAAACTCATAACAGATTGATTACTTCGAAAAAAGTCAATTAAATCAATCCTAATATATCATATTATCCTATAAAAGTAGTTTAATTCATTAAAAGTTTCATATTATATTTATTTGGGTATTTATAATATCACTTATTTTAATTATTCACTATTATAGTAATTACTGCATCATCATTGTGTCATAAATAAAATAAATTATTTAATGTCTAAAAATTATAAATAAAATATCATTATGTATGAAATCTTTTTAGCTTTCTAATGAATATTTATAATCGAAAATCCAACATGTATAACCCTATGTAAAAATTGTTCTTCTAAAAGATGTAAGCTTATGCCATTTTTATTTTTATTTTAACTTTATTAATATAATGTGTCATTATCACTTACAAGTGGATCCATGGGGTCCCAAAATAGACCCAAAGATTCCCATGGTCGACCATGTATCAACCAATAGAGTTAAGACACGTTTTAGGGTAATTTTTTATTATTATAATATTATTTTTTAACCCTTATTTACCGGATTTACCCTTAACCATGGTAAATAAAATATTTACCGCAGTAATTATTCAAAATGTCTAAAAATAAAAGTTACCTATTTACACAATTTGAACATCCTGATTCCAAATATGGAATCCATTTTCCTAAATTCAAAACACAGAAGTGGCAGAAATTAATTTAAAATTAATTCCCGCTGTCAAAACAAATAGCGTGTTTTTAAGAGATAATAACTACCAAAAGATTGACACTTGTTTATGTTCGGTTTAATTGTAAAATTATGTCCAATGACCAACATTATATTAAATGGTAAAAATATATTCTAAATATACTTTAAAACCACTCAAATTCACAATTTATCACTATTAATTATTTTGATTAAAAAAGTTGTTTTTAATTAAAATTTAGTAATTTTCACTATTCATCAAAATATGAAAGTTATCCGAAAAGTACCAAAATTTCACCTTAGGCTAAATTCGATATTCCGAATCCAAAAATGAAGTCCATTTTGAAATATAAAATATATATAATTTCAAAAATTAGGTATTACTATTCATAACGGCTAGTTTGATCGGTTGTGGTGTGTGTTAAAACTCGAAGTTGCGTACAACACACGCTACTGTTTTATTCAAAGGAAAGCATACCGTGTAAGCTTGGGATGTTTCATTTTAAATTTTTGATGTCCCCATTTAGTCAAAAAGTTTAAAATATTGTATTTAAAAAGGTTTCACTATTAAAAGTTGATAAAAGTGTAATACTGAAAATGAATCTGTTCTTGCATTATGACTAAGAAACTCATAATATGGATTCTAAAATTATAAGGATTATATAAAGTTTAAAATGTAGTTAATTCTATTCATGACCTCTTTTAATGGATTTTTTATTTGTAAGTCATGGTGTGATTGAACTCGGTGTTGCGTGTAATGCAAGTTATTGAATTATTTTGAAGAAATAACATACTATGAAATCTTGGGGTGTTACACCTAGTCATGAGTTAATTTCGGTAACCGTTATGTTTCTTTCATTACATTTTAAAACTATGTTTTTGAATTCCTTTTTACGATGTGGGTTTCTATGAAAGAAAATTTCTAGTAGAAAACCATTTATAACACCGATGAATTTTAAGGGTGAAATTCATTTTAAGGGGGGTAGAATGTAACACCCCGAGATTTAATGAGAAAAATTACGATTTTTTAATTTCCTTGATGTATTGTGTTTTATGCTACACCAAGATTAGCATGTACTATAATCAACACAATATTAGCATGCAGTATACACAACACTATTCTTGGCTCGTGTTACACACAATTTGAAGTTTGTTTTGTGGAAATTATTCTACGCAAAATTAAGTATATATTTTTTTAATGTATAAATGAAATGAGTTTTGATTATGTTATACGCAACACCAAACAGAGATTTCACTAAACGCAGCCCTGACTTGCCTTTCATTACAGACAATAAAGAACTTCCTTGATAGCGTGTGTAGTATGCAATACCGAGTTTCACTAAATGTGATATTATTATAATATTATTAAAAACTAGCTGTGATGAATAGTAATACCCACCTTTTGAATTTTTATAAATTTTATCATTCAAAATGGACTTCATTTTTTGATTTGGAATATTGAAATTATCCTAGGGTGAATTTTTGGTATTTTCTGAAAACATTAAATTTTTGATTAATAGTGAAATCACTATGTTACTATTTAAAAACAATCTTTTTATTTAAATAAATATTTATTCTATTTAAAATTATTTTATGGAAAAATTGATACAAAATACCTATATAATTTCAATGTATTTCATTGGAGTCATTTTATAATAATTTTAGATATATAAAAATTTATTGAAATTTTCACCGTCTTTTACTGACCGCCTAGGAGAATTTGAAAATTTATAGAAAACATAATTTTACCGCTTCTATGAGTGGAATTTTGAAAATCCCAGAGACACATTTAATATCAAGGAGTAAACTATTGTTCAATAAGATAAAAATAATTTTTTGGTGAATAGTAACATTTTACTTTTATTTACCACGGTTAAAAGTAAATAGGGTAATTAAGGGTAAAAATGATATTATTATTACCCTAACACATGCCCTATAAATATTGGATAACTGTAATTCGACAAAAAACAACCTTATAAATAAAAAATTTGTATTTAAGTCCACTTGGATTAGATTATGATATTTATTGTTATTATTTTTAAAGAAGATTGAAAATAGTTAAAATCAATGTTTAATAACTAAAACATTTTTAATATAGGGTTATAAATAAGATAAATTCTACTATAAATATTAATTAGAAAGATAAAAATATTTCCTACATAATTGTATTTTATTTATAATTTGTAGACATTAAATAAGTTAATATATTTATGACACAATGATGATGCTGTAATTACATTATTAAGGAAATATTAACATAATCGATGTTATAAATAACTAAATAAATTGAATTTTAGAATTTTTATAAATTCCACTAATTTTTAGGTCAATATGACATGTTATTATTGATTCAATTAACTTTTTTCGAACTAATCATACCTTTATGATTTTCAAAAAAATCAATTACAAAATAGTGTCAATATTGACATGAAATAGTTTTTAAAATAAATATTATATTATTAATTGATATTCTATTACTAAAAATATAAGGTTTGTCCAATTGACTTAGATAAGTTTATATATACTAATAATTAACCACTTGGGGTTCATTTGGCATTTATAGAATGTACATTAACCATATAGTGTAAGAAAACAAAAAGACATGGTAAAAGTTAAATTATTAACCTAAACATGTCTAAAACCTATTGGTTGAGAGGAGTTCAACCCATATCCACTTTAGCTTATAAATAAATCAATTTGGAGCTATTATAAACCGAATATGACTTTATTGTAAAATAATATTTTATGTTTTTCCTAAGGTTACCCTCTCCTCCCTTATAAAAGGGAACCTCCTTTCTCTTTTCTTTACACAATTTTGAGCCTTCAAGATCCGCCAAACCCTGCCCATTTACCTTCTCAACTTCCCTAGAAACATTATAGAGGTTCTGGTCTCCTCAAATGACCAACTCTAGTGCCTTAATATGAGGTTAAGAAGAGGCGCGCCAAAGAAGAGGTAATATCCTTTACCAATTGTTTCCAATTTATTCCTTCTTATACTTATTATTATTTATATGTATCATCATAAATAAATAACATTAGTATCACTAATATACTGATATGTTATTATAAATATGAAACAACCCTATTTTATCTTCTATCCATCCTACGGAAAATGAAATCATCGCGTGTACGTACGTACGGAATACCGTCTCCACGCCGTGGTGTAATCTATTTTTCAACCACCTCCTTAAATGGATGGGTATAATGGTGTAATGAATAACTATATATAGTTATTATAACGTCATACTTATTCGGAGATGTTATATCATCTGCTCCAATTAAATTAAATTATTATGGGAACAATATCATCGCTCGTGCGTACGTACAGATTACAGTCTCCACGACGTGATGATATTCATTCTCCATGTTAACCGATAATGAATGATTATAAATTATATATGATGAATAATAATGAAATATATGACATGATAAAGCTACTGGATTTATGTATATATATATATTTCATCTACTTACTTCCATACAAGTAAATATGGAATAGAAAACAGCGATCATGTGTACGTACGACCTACCGTCTCCATGAACGGTGTATTTCATTTCATTTATCTATGTATTATATATATATATACCAAATATATATGATATATAAATCATTATTTACATTGTTTAAGTAATTAAATCATGAAATATGTAATAATAATATCAAGAACAACAAGTCCAAAAACGTATGATAAATAAAATGATTTTACCCAAAATGCTGGATTAACATGGAATTTACAAAAGAACGGGTAATATAATGTCCTAATTGTACCATATATGATATCATAAAAATTAATATGATTCTGTAATAAGTCAATGACATTATTTAAATCATTATACATGAGTTTCGGACAAGTACGAAGCATATCAGACCTAAGGTAAGGGATAACTTTCCCAATAATGTTTTTATCTGAGATTGTTTATGCGTATGTTATTGGGGTTATTGTTATCATCCAGGCCCATGTTTTATAAAAATGTATTAATGTATGTTTAAAGTCATTTTTACCCAATTTCTAAATTTACAACATGTTATGAAAGGAATCTTACTTTTTTACCACATGAGGAACTTTTTGACTTTTCCGACAATAGTACAAGGAGAATGTTTTTTTAACTTATACGGCATGAACGGATTTTTACAGTTTCATAATGCCTTTTCTTAATGAAGCTTAATCTACAATATTTCATGACTATTTTCAACAAAATACGTTTCTTTTAATATTTCATGGAATTTTGTGTAAAGAAAATGATTTTGAAGAAGAAAGGATATTTTCCTTAAGAATTCATTTCAAGTGTTTTATCAAAACTAGTTTCCATCTAAGATCACATTATTCAGTATGTTCATGTTTCAAGTATAATGTCACTATTATTTACATGGTTTTATTTTTATTATGATGAAATTATATCCATTTGTTTTATATGGATTATGTTATGATGGGATGATGTTTATGAAACCCATTTTATTCTTTGGGTTATGATGAATGATTTCTGTTTATGTTGTGGAACATGTATGAATGATTTAATTATTATATGGGTGGGACCTATATATCCATCCAATGCATTGGGTAGAGATTTATATCTCATGAGATAGATATGGCTGGAATGGAAATTAAATCTGGTTCAGTAATATAGGGTTGGAACGGAAAGTAAACCCGGTTCTGTAAGGGACATTGTCCTCTAAGAAGGTCTTGGCAGCAATACCTTGGCTACTATGGAAATCATATCAAGTGCATAATGGTTTGAGAGAATTGCATGTTTTATTCCCATGCTATTTTATCACGATTGATGATCCATTGTGATCTGTGACTTCAGAACTGCCATGTTTTATGTCATTGCTCAAGATGTTGATGTTTAAATATTATGTTCATGTTTTGAAATTCAAATGTATATGGTTTGTTTTCTTTTCTCCATGCTTACCATTACTGAGAATTTTAGCTCACCATTTATATGTTTTCTTTTCCTTAGGATATAAAGAAAGGTTTTTGGTAAGAAAAAAAGGAATATCTTTATGGGAGATGTTGAAGATCTTTCACCATGCATAGAAGATTATATTACGAGTTTCCAAAGACACTAAACTATTACGGACCTTTGGTGTCTGTTTTTCGTTAGGTATTAGATATTCTAAAAAAGTAATGTAATGCCTATGTACGTCAAGCTTTGGGTCTCTAAATTTGGTATTAGGGGAAAGGATTAGTTAACCTTTGGAAACTAGGATTCGAAAACATTTGTGAGATACCTGGAGATATTTATATGGTATGTCTAGGGATGTCCCTAAGGTTAAGTGTAAGTATAGGTAATAGTCCTAGAATTATGGTAAAAATCATATATTTAACCCAAATATGTTATATATTGAAGGTACTCCCCCTTTTATTATGTTGTTTTCCCTAGCATTGTTTTTGCCTCTCACACAATTCTTTTTCGGTTTTTGACGATAGGTGGAACCTTAAGGAACTGTGTTGATCAATGTAATGGAAAAAGTAATGATTGTCCTCCTGAACAAACCAATGTTATGGGAGATAGAGTGAAAAATCGTATTTCTATTCTTACACAAGCTATTAATAATTGTGGACTTCCAAATGAGCAGAGAAGGGAACAATATTCTATTGAGTCTTTTATGAGGAAACATCCACCATCATTCAATGGTACTTCTGATCCACATGTTGCTGAACAATGGATCAGTACCACTGAATAGATATCTTCCATACTTCGCTGTTTAGAACATGAAAACGTCATTTTAGCTGTTTACCGTTTAGAAGGTGAAGCAGACTAGTGGTGGACTCTAATTAAGAATACAAGGCCCCTAGATGAAATTGAATACATGGAATGGAACGAGTTGAAGAACATTTTTTTCAATAAGTATTTCCCTCGTATTCTTCAAACAAATATGGAAAAGGATTTACATGATCTTAACCATAAGATGATGAATCTGGTGGTATATACAAGGTGAATTTTACAAGGCTTGCAAGGTATGCATCTAGCTTTATCATCCAAACTGAAAGTAAAGATGATCGATTCATCAGTGGCTTAAAACCAAGTCATTGAAGGGCATTAGATATAAGAGACATCAGTACCTATGAAGAAAATGTGTGTTTTTCTATCAAAGGTAAAACATGAAATTGGTGTTATATATCTATCTCATGGTTTTGACAAAAAACGAAAGATGGAGTTCAAGGAAAAATCTCAGAACAATGGTAAAAAGAATGTGAATGTTTCTTTGTGCTCAATGTGTGGAAAGAAGCATGGTGGATATTTCCTAAAAGGTACTAGAAAATGTTTAAGGTGTGGAAAAGAAGGTCATCGAGCAGTTGAGTGCTGAAGTAGTGGGAAAAAGGTTTCTAATGACGTGAATAGAGAAAAGACTGCAGAGAACGCTCCACCAACACGTCAATGCTTCAAGTGCAAGGAAATGGGGAATTATGCTAATCAATTCCCTAATACAAGGGATACTTATGATAGACATGAGAAACCACTTAAGGAAAAGGACAATGGATAGTCATATGTGATCACTATTGTCTATGTTGAATATGACAACGATGTGGAGGAATGATTAAGTGTTTATGTAATGCGATTCCAAAATAATGTTGTATATAGTATCGTGGAATATTGGAATATATATGTATTAGTCTATTGTGGTTTTTAAAAAAATTATGGTCTTTGTAACCATGGAAAGTGATTGATATAATTTTGAAGGAAGATGATATGCGCATAATTAAGGGATAATGAGAAAATAATATGTTTGATGGTATTCATGAGCTCATGATTGATATAAGGAAAAAGTGATATCATGGTTTGAGTATATAGAAATTTTAGGATTTTGGTATGTGGAAAGGGTTAAATTTTGACACCATTCATGTTTTCACTATGGTTCAATGGGTATTCAGTTTTCAAGGGAATACATGATTAAGGTATTGAAATGTTTTTAATTTGACCAACAAGATACATTGTTTGATATATCGGGGATAAATGATGGTATGCACATGCTCAGCAGATCAAATTTCTAGTAATTATTTTCTTTATACTATGAGCTTGGACCGAAGTATTTTGGATAAGACTAATGATTGAAATGGATTATTTTGGACATAAGTTAGTATTTTTTAAGGCTAGAACTATTTTTTAGGTATTATTGACATAATGTTATAATAATGTAGTTTTAGAACAAGGGACAACCTGTAGAACGGGTGACAACCCATTGCATCAAACAAGGCTGTGGGAATCGAACCCACAACTGAAGTGTGACAGGCCTTTATCACCTACGACTAGCCAACATGAAGTCCTTGGTTAGTATAAATTAGTTTTAATTTATTATGTGGTTTGATATATGAATAATAAGTCTATTTTAGGAACCATATATGAATAATCTCAGCATATATGGACTTATGTATATTTAATAAATTGTGCTAATCTTTTTGCGATAGAAACAAATGGAATGACCTATCATTCAATCGCATCATCCATTAACAGTTCACAGAAGACAAATTTAACTTCATTTCGTTATGAGTTGAACTGTAAATTGTTCAATGTGTGAATGACAGTGAGATTGTACCAAAATCAAGTATGAATTTCTTTTAATTCAAAAATTATTCAGCATTAGGGAAATGATCTTGAAAAACAAAAATGTTTTCATAGTGCTCTTATATCTGATGAATCAGATGGTACCATAAATAATCACAAATTTATGGCTACGTGATTATTGGATTTTTCATAGCCATGTTCTCTACCACTCTCCATCAGAACATGATGATTAAATTTCTCTTCTATATCCATATTTTCCATTATGTTCTCCTATGTGGAAACCCAATGATGAGTTAATTTGGGTAACCATAATGTTTCTTACATTAATTTTTAAAATTAAGTTTCAGTATTCATTTTTACGAAGTGGGTTTCTATGAAAGAAAATTTCAAGTAGAAAACCTTTTATAACCCCAATGAATTTCAAGGGTGAAATTCATTTTAATGTGGGTAGAATGAAACACCCCGAGATTTTAGGAGAAAAATTATTATTATTTAATTTCTATGATGTCTTGTTTTGTATGCTACACCAAGATTAGCTTGTACTATACGCAACACTGTATTAGCTTACAGTATACACAACACTATTATTGGCTCGTTTTACACACAATTTCACATTCATTTTGTGGAAATAATTATATGAAAAATTAATTATAAATTTTGTTTAAAGTATAAATGAAATAATTTTTGATAATGTTATATGCAAAACCAAAAAGAGCTTTCAATACACGCATCCCTGACTTCTCTTGCATTACATGCAATCAAGACCTTCCTCGATAGCGTGTGTACTACGCAATACCATCTCCACATCGTGGTGTGATCTATTTTTCCACCACCACCATACATGGATGGATATAATGGTGTAATGAATAACTATATATAGTTATTATAACATCATATTGATTCTGATATATTATATCATCCACTCCAATTCAATTCAATTATTATGTGAATGATATCATCGCTCGTGTGTACGTACGGATTACCGTCTCCACGATGCGATGAGATTCATTCTACATGTTTACCAATCAAGAATGATTATAAAGTATATATAATGAATAATAATGAAATATATGACATGATAAATCTAATGGATTTGTGTATATATATATATATATATATTTCATCTACTTACTTCCATTCATGTCAATAAGGAAAAGAAAACAGCGTTCATGCGTACGTACGGCCTACCGTCTCCATGAATGATGTATTTCATTTCATTTATCTATATATAATATATATATTTATACTGAATATATATCATATATAAATCATGATTTACATTTTGGAAGTAATTAAATAATGATATTTGTAATAATAAAATCAAGAACAACAAGTCCAAACATGTACGATAAATAAAACGGTTTTACCCAAATCACTACATTAACATGGAATTTACAAAATAACGGATAATATAAAGTTATAAGTGAACCATATATGATCTAATAACAATGAATATGATTTTTTAATACGTCAATGACATTATTTAAATCATTATACAGGAGGTTCGGACACGTACGAAGAATATCAGACATAAGGTAAGGGATAACTTTTCCAATCTCGTTTTTATCCAAGATTGTTTTTTGGTAAGTTACTGGGGTTATTGTTATCATCCATGAAAATGTTTTATAAAAATGTTTTAATATATTTTTAAAGCTATTTTTACCTAATTTTGAAATTTACCTCATGTTATGAATGGAATCTTACTTTTTTTACCACACGAGTAACTTTTTAACTTTTCTGACAAAAGAATGAGGAGAATATTTTTTTAACTTATACATCATGAATGGATTTTTACGGTTTAACAATTCCTTTTATTAATGAAGCTTACTATAAAATATTTCATGAATATTTTCAATCGAATAATTTTCTTTTAAAATTACTTTTCAATTTATGAACAGAAAATGATTTTGAAGTAGAAAAGGGAATATTTCTCAAGAATTCATTTCAAGTGTTTTATCAAAACTATTTTCCATCTAAGGTGACATTTGTTAGTATGTTAATGTTTCAAGTATAATGTCTTCATTATTTTCATGGTTTGATTTTTATTATGAAGAAATGATATCCATTTGTTTTTTATGGATTAAGTTATGATGGGATGATGTTTATGAAACCCATTTTATTCTTTGGGTTATGAAGAATGATTTATTTTTATGTTGTGGAAAAAATAAGAATGATTTAATTATGAGATAGTTGGGGCCTATATCTCCTTCCAATACATTGGGTAAATATTTATATCTCATTAGATAGACATGGCTGGAATGGAAAGTTAATCTGGTTCAGTAATACAGTTCTAGAACGACAAGTAAACCCAGTTCAGTAAGGTACTTTTCCAATAAGATGGTCTGGGAAGCAATGCCTTGGATACTATGGAAATCATATCAAGTGATTAATGGTTTTCCAAAATTACATGTTTTATTCCCATGCTATTTTATCATGATTGATGATTCATTATGATCTATGCCTTATGTACTTCCATGTTTTCTGTCATTTCACAAGATTTTGATGTTTAAATATTATGTTCATGTATTCAAGTTCAAATACATATAGATTGTTTTATTTTTTCCATACATACCCTTACTGAGAATTTGAGATCATCCTTTATATGTTTTCTTTTCCCCGGGATATAACGAAAGGTTTTAGGTAAGAAAAAAAAGTAAGATCTTTATGGGAGAGGTTAAAGAACTTTCACCAAGATTAGAAAATTATATTCAGAGTTTCCAAAGACACTAAACTATTACTGTACTTTGGTGTCTATTTTTGTTATGTGTTAGATATTCCGTATAAGTAATTTAATGTCTATGTACGTCATTCTTTTGGTCTCTGCAGGATGGTTGTTATGTTAGCTATCAGGGATGATCAGTTTATTAAAAATTTTAATCCATTATGACTAAGGATGAATGGAAAATATTTTATAGTAACATGGGTTTCATTTAATTGGTCTTGATACCATGGAAGAGAGTTAGACACTGATCATTGAAGGTTGACAATTATAAGAGATATGTCATAGGACCATGAGACTGGTCGTTGGATGTTTTTTGGAAACCGTGTTGTGTTAGTCATATAAGTTAATGTACTTATAAATTTTAATGGTTAATTATTGGTATAGGTTAAATTAAAACATGGGGAATCTTGAGAATGGGCATTAAGTCCATGGTAACTTATATTTACCAATGGTTTCCTTGTCGGTAATGAATTGATGATCATGATGTGGTAGAATACCTAAAATGAAAAAATTTTCTAGATGTATCACTAGAAGCTAGTGATGGGATTATATGTACAATATCAAAGTGATCTTTAATTTTTTTAGATTAAAGGCATCAGTATTGGTGTTTGGATGCATTGGTTTTTAATTTTGAACATTATTAAAAAAACTAACTAGAAGTGGTTTTACTTCTGTTCTCTTATTTTTTTTTAATGTGGTTAGGGAGGAACCATGTCCAGCACACCATTCTGTGTAGCCTGTGTATATTAAATTTAGTTTAGGTATTTTATTGAAATTTTGTGAATCCTAGAGAAATTCAGCCTATTAGTGATTAACCATTTAGAATAAATTATTATGTATGTCTAGAGTATGTATAATATGCTAAAAAGTGTATTCTATTGAAAATTATGATTGTGGGAGTACCATGGAATGTAATTTCCCCTTAAAATCATGAACCCATGGTGGTAAGAACAATATGCTGGTTATTTGAAAAAAATGATATGATAATGTCAGGAGTAATACGATCTAGTGTATGAACTATCATGGTGTGTAATTAATGGCTATGAACAATGGATCCATTTATAATTAGATAAGTACTGAATACTAAAATTAGTTCTTCGATGTGCATTTGTGGTTAAAAATGAAATGTGGCCATTTGGGCTGGAATTCCCAAAATATATTTGTTGAGTTATATTTTGTGGCTCCCAAAGGATTATCTGGGAAGAGATGTTAGATTGGGAAGAGGATTAAATTTATTGTAGTTTGGAATGGGTTGAAAATTATAATTGAATTATAAATTTTTTTAAAGGTAAAATGGTAAAAAAAGAATTGTAATGAAATTCCAAGAGCTGTAATACTTGAAAAGTGTTCATAGTTAGGGCTTAATGCCCAAGATATGCCATGGGATCCAGGATGATTTTTTAGTGTTGGTAATTTAATGATCTATCTCATAAGCGATGTCACTGAGCATAAAATTAGTACATGATTAGTACTAAACATGCTTCAAAACTATCCATCATGCTTTGTGAAGGACACACAATTTTATCAAATAATGTTTTGTAAATACGGAACTGTTAGAGATGGTGAGACAAAAATTCATATTCAATACTATTGGTGGGTAATTTTTCTATCAATTGGATAAAACCAAATGATGTATGGTGGATTTAGCCAGTGCTAAAGGTACATTATGGGAATGGTTTATTTGGCCTTGTTCATGGTCCATGAATGGTGTGTCTCTTATGTATAATGAGGCACACGATTGGTTATCTATTTGGAATACCATGCGGCCAAACATTTCTCATCTTCGAATGGGATTAATTTTCAACATTCCCTTAATTTCATTTAAAAAATTATGCCTCTTTTTGTACCATTTTCAAATCATCTCATCCTATATGTGTAGAGATCTTTATTCCTTCAAACAAGCATATCATGTAACTTCTTTATTCATGTTGATAATTGACTGTCATGGGTCATGTTGGATTGTCCTCATTATGTCCCCCAATCTCCTTGCTTCCTTTCTCGGGGTATCTTATCATATCATATGCTATTTCCATGAGAGACCATATGCCCTATTTCTATGGCAATTGAGGATTTCAAAGATTTCTCAAATTTCATATCACGTTAAACACAATTATTGGATGTGGGATGCTTTCTTGGTATATGGGTTTTGATCATATTTTTTTTACATAATTTTTTTAATTTATAAAATGTTCGATTTTTTTGGTATGAGGGAGTTCTCATGCGTTGTGTAAAACATAAGAAATATCATAAATTAAACTCTTATCCAACAAAATCGAAGTTCGTTAGTCCCTTTTAACATGGACTGAGGTTGATGACCTCATCATGGTCCCCTCTTTTTGAAATTTCCTTCTGTTTTTCCGAAAGGACATTGTTCATAAGAAAACCAAAAACATCATTATATGTATTTAAGTTGACTAATATTAATGATATTGTTTAAATAATAATAAGTGAAATGTTTTAATAATAATATTCAATCTATACTTACTTTTACCATGTTAAATTATGAATAATCTCATAAGAGAAAATGCTAATAGAATTAGATAAGGGACTTCACTGTTTTCATTTATTAGAAATTGGAATTAATTCCCTTGTTGGAAATTTATATTCAAAACCCTAGTTTATACCATCCCATAGGGTGTGTGATATTAAATATCTTATTTGGTCAGTATATTCCTTTGTTACCAATCATTCGTCATAGGTGTGTCGGATTATCACTAATGATTGATTGACTAAATGGAGTTTATTAAGTGGTAAAAATTGAATCAGAATCTTACATTAACATTTATCATTATCACATTAGTCTTGGAAGTTTTCATTATATATAATGGAAATAAGAAACTATGTTGACTGATTTATTTCTTCATAATTTATAAACAAATGATTTTGATATTTCATGAATTCATGATTATGGAAACGGTATTCCTCATCCTTTAAATATAACCATTGGACATGATATTCCTCATTGTTTATTATAATTGTTGGAAAATATGATTGATAATATATTTATAATTATTAGAAACAATGTTCCATATCAATAATTTATAACTTTTGGAAATCACATTCCTTATAATTATTTAAAATATTGGTCATGAAGTTCATTGTTAATATTTAAATCATTAGGCACAATGGTCCATTTCCATCGTCCTCATTTATATAGTTATACATGTCAATACATGTCATTATTAGTTTTTTATGGTTTTTATACATTACATTCCACATTACATATTGCATTGGGGTGGACATAACTTTCGACATTCCATTTGTTAGATGTTATGGTTTATTCACTTATTTGTGCCATTATGTCATTATTTGTAATATGATTCCTCATATGATTTTCAGTATACATGGATTCATTTGTCCATACACCTTGGGGCCTCACCTTACCTAATATATATATGTGTGTGTGTGTGTGCATTTTTATTAGTACATATTTTTATGTATATATATATATATATATTATGTCACATCTGTTAGGATGTGACAAGTAATTGAAGAAGGTATCGAGGTGGTGAATGTACTTGATTAAAAAATAAAATCAATAAAATTGATTAATTAAATTAATTATCAATGTTATTTATAATGGATTAGTAGTAGTGGAAGAAATTAAATATCTTAAGGATGTTTTTTATTGTAGTTGAGTATGATGTGGGCCTACTATATGATTCAACCTCTCTACTCGGTGATAGCCACATATGAACTGAAAATTATTTTTATGGGGTAATAATAACATAATTACAAAATCCTTTTCTAGTGGATGTGTCACGAACCATCCACGGGGCCCGTGCTGTGACTACCCCAAGCCTGCATTCCATAGGCCAGGGGCTGGCGACTAGCACCAAAGTCATAAATCCCGATAATTGGGAAGGCATTGCCTTTATAAAGTTAAAAAAACACCAGAGAGTACAAGAGGAAGTAAAACAAAAAGTACAAAGAGAAGTGTTGAAAAGTAAATGGGCCAGAATACAAACCCAACTGAAAGTACAACTATAACTGAACAAAAGTACAACAGAAAAGGACAACAGCTGGAAGAACGGAAGTGGATCCTGGGACGTCCTCCTCAGATCCTACCTGAAGGGTAGGTATATATGGCTCCACTCCTGGATCATCCACCACGGATCCTACCTGAAGGGTAGGTACATATAGCCTCCACAACACTCTCACCCATCAACCTCCTCCAAGTGTCGTCTCACCAGGAATTCCACCACCGGTTACTGACTCGTCGTGTAGTCCACCTCCGGATACTAACTCATCGTGTAGTCCACCTCCGGGTACCGTCCAGTCCTCGAACACTCAGCCTCCGTCATCACTAGTCGTCGTCTGCAACCACCACAACGAGGTACGGGCATAGCCCGTGTAGGGGTGAGTATAACAATACTCAGTAGGAACCCCGAGACCCTCAAGTTCTCACTAAAACCAACAAGGATAACCACAAAGAAGAGCTCAATAGATAACCTCTACTTAGGTATATGCCCATACATATACCTAAGTTATCATGTAACCCTTCTCAATCATGAGGAAACACAAAGATTATGAAATCAACGGATAACCACTACCCAGGTATATGCCCATACATATACCTAAGTTATCAAGTGACCCATCTCAATCATGAGGCAAACACAAGGTCATAGACTCAGCTCAAACCAGTATTTTCATTATCGAAACTGTAACTGCTAAAGAGCCCCATCTCTGGAGTGTATAGTGGTCCTGTCATGACTATGAGGTACTTCTCCCTAATCCAAGTCTCTGAGGTACTCCTCCTTTCGAGTACCGCGGGTCTGCTGCCAAATACTGGGCGCTCCGTCCGCTATGGGTCTGCCGCCAAATACCCGGCGCTCCCCCTAATAGCCTACAGAGGTACTCCTCTGGTCGAGTACCGCGGGTCTGCTGCCAACTACCAGGCGCTCCGTCTGCCATGGGTATACTGCCAAATATCGGGCGCTCCGTCCACTGGGCTAGTCGATTCACTCAAAGTCGAGTCGGTCAAGCCGTCTTCAGTTCTCAGTCATCTACACGGTCTCCGTACTCCACACGCTCATCTCTGGGAGGGTCCGCTCCATGAGCTACAGGTCAATACTTCAAGTATATCAATGTCCCACGAAGAAGTATCTCAAAGGACCGCCTCGTCATAGGGGTCTCAACGCAACAGACGACGCGTCAATCAGACGCCCGATCTGTGAGTTATTAGCTTTTTCATCCCAGGGGCCCGGTTTGTTTCGTGAGCGAACAAACCCGGCCGTACCTCAACGGTACCTTGAACTCTCATAGGGTATACTCATAGGGACCGTTTGTCAACGTGATCACCAACGCCGCTGACAGTTCGTCAAACAGACGACTGGTCTGAAAGATATCAGCTTTTCCGTTCCAGGGGCCCGGTGGGATTTCGGGTACGATCCAACCCAGCCACTATCCAACAGTAACCAAAACTCAGGTGAAATATGCCAAAAGTTCCGTCTCATTAAAAGGAATTCAACGAGATAGACGGCGCGTCAATCGGACGCCCGGTCTGTGAGTTATTGGCTTTTTCGTTCCAGGGGCCCGGTTGGTTTCATGAGCGAACCAACCCGACCGCACTCCGATGACATCCAAACCTTGAGCAGAGTAAGCCAAAAGTTCCTTCTCACTTAGAGGAATCCAGAAAAGTCAACGACATGTCATTCAGACGTCCGGAGCTCAAGATATAAGTGTTTCCACTCCGAGGGCCCGGTTGGATTTCGGGTACGATCAAACTCGGCCGAACCAAAATTATTTTGAATCCATGAGTGCGATATACAGAAACGACAACCTCGATCCAAGGATCGCATCTTCGCTGACGGTGTGTCGATCGGAGGTCTACAGCTCAAGATATGAGCGAAAGACCGTGAGGGGTCCGAAAACGGGGGTTTCGGGCCCGGACCGACCTGAGTGTGGGTCCGACCCTGCCGGCGCGGCCCAGCCCTGCTGGGTGCGGACCGGCTTGGTCTGCCCAAGCCAGACCGGCTCGGCTGGGGGTTCGTCCAAACCGTGCGAGGGGGGGGGGGTGCCCCCGCGTGAAGAGTCGCGACCCCTCGTCGGGCCGCCCGTGCCAGCGGACGCGGCAGCCGACCGCGTCCCGCCGCTCCCCTCCGGTCCCGCGCGGTTGAGGGACTGCGCTCCGCCGCCGTGGCTTCAGCCGCGACGGATTCTTCCGGCGGCGCTCCGGGCGCCGCCGCGCCCGACCGCCGGCTCCACCGCACCGGTGTGGCGCGCCGGCAGGAGCTTCCGCGGACCACCGGACGCACTCCGGTGGTCCGATTCACCTTCGGTCTTCGCTAGTCATCATCCCGGGACCCGACCTTCGCTGAAAAATCCCACAACGCTCGTGCGGCTTCATTTTTTGTTTTCCGGCGCAGCGCGGCGGCGCTGTGTCTTGTTCAACATCATCGGCGCAGCGCGACGGCGCCGCGCTTCTTTTCCCTTCCTCATAAATTCCGCGCGGTGCAACGGCACCAAGCCGCCTTTCATGTGCCGCAACAAATTCAAAAAAACAAGGGGGGAGGAGGTTCGGCCATGTTCGTGCGGTCCAACCTCCTCCCTTTATAATGATAGCAAGCGGCCATCTAATAGAAGTTGACGTACGGAAAGAAATAATTCATGGAAAAAAACAACAATCCTCAACATCAATCCGCATGAACGAACGATCCGCTGATCAACCTGGAATTGGTTGGTCCGTGCGCATCGTTCTTTTCTCAAAAGGTAAGATAACACCAAAAATAAATTCCCCTACCTCGTGTGAGATTGAACGGAGGTTCTTCAAATGAGGATTCGTCACGGGTAGATATGTCGCTGAAGGAGACGTCGCGGAAGAACCGTCGCGGTACACGATGTCGCGTATTAGGTTTCTGAGAACTCGGTGTTCTTTGTTGGAGACCGATGTGTTCTTCGCGTTCTTCATCGAAGATGAAAAAGTTCCTCAATCCGTAGACTTTTTCTCCCCAAGTCTCCACCACAAGAACTAACCCAAAATAAATTAAGCTCTCACTTAATTTATAAACTAGACATTAGTTTTAATTTCAAACCCACACACACATTAAACTCACCTCATTAATAACATAAGTTATAAATTCTTAAGTTATCAAATTTAAACAAGAGTTGATGGAGTTAAGGAATGTGAAGGGGTGGGGTTCGTGTGGGCCCCACCACCCTCATAACCCCCCATGGGAATTTGGGCAGTTACCCAACTTCCACCCAAAGCCTTAAACCACTAAAAGAAAACAAAAATTATAGTTAATTTATAAATTAAACTTCCACAATTTTTATCATCTTCTCTCGTGAAAACTCAACTCCGAAAATGGTGTTCCTAAGAAATTACCAGTGCTACAGTTCCATCGATTCCATCAGAATTTGATTCTGAGCACCAGTTCAAAAGATATGGATTCCTTCTCGTTCGTTCACTGAACGTACCCGAGCCAAATTAACTTCGGAAAATGATTCCGGGCACACCAGGCCTCAGAATCAGGCGCTGTCAGAAACGATGTTCTTTTAAAATTCCAAATAATATTAAGAAAAAATTTTCCTTGAAATTTTCGGGTCTTTACATTACTCCCACCTCAGGTCTTTATGTCCCCGTGAAGCTTCAACACAATCTAGGGATACAAAAACGGTAATGAGCACACATCTGGGCCTTCCGCTCTCATGTGCTCACCTGGAGGTTCCCGTACATCCAGTGAAAGTGCACCCGAGCAATCATCCATCCTCATAGGATCCGCTCCTGTCGATCCTCGATTCCCACTAGAACCTCCATGAAAGTCACCCCATCGCCAAAGTCCAGCTCACCATGGTCGATGATATGTGAAGGGTCGAGCACGTATATACTCAGGTGAGATACGTGGAATTCGTCATGCACCTAGTGCAACTGAGGTGGATGCGTCAAGAAGTAAACCACTTCGCCTACCCAGCTGAGGACCTAAGAAGGTCCAATGAACCACCGGTATAACTTGCCGCATTGGCCACATCTCCATAAACCTCGTCGAGGTGAAACTCGTATAAGGACGTGATCGTCATCCCCGAACTCTAGAGGCCTCCATGTCCTGCCAGCATAAGGGTTCTGTTGGCCCTATGCTGTCCTCGTCCACACTTTGATGACCTAGACCTTCTCTAGTCTCACAAGAGCTACTATGATTTCTTCTTTTCCGATAAGAGCAATCTGGTCTCATCCCCTGGATAAACCACATTCATTGCCTAATACAGTCAATCCTGACATGAATGATGCATTCATGCCATGGATGAAGTCATAAGGCCTCGACGTAACTACCAAGAGATCCAACTGCCACTCTCACCTCCAAGGGTCGAGTCACACTGTCGGCATCAATGTGAGGTCACTAGGTCTCCTCCAGTAGAAATATCGAAATTGAGGGTCAAGTCAACAGTTTCAACCGGGACCACTCAGTATCAACCAAACAAAAGGACAGGAAAGAAAACATCACAATGATAAGTGTATTTTTATTATTGCAGCTCATAGTACAAAGACACGATGCATCTACAAACAAACATCAACAAAACTAGAATCAACATGATCAATAGCCTCCAGGTCTGGAGCTAGTCCCGCTCCTGTCCATCTGCTTCCGGAGCTCCATGACCATTGGCCTCAGCTGCCTGAAGGTGAGCTCTCCCATGTCCTCCTGTCCCATGCGGTCGGGTTGTGCCTCCTGGTGGTGGTGGTGGAAACACCCCGATGCGTCGTCCACCTCTAACTGCACGGACAACTCCTCTTCCATGGCCGCCTGCTCCTTGCGGTCTGCCCTAATCGAACCTCTTCCTCTGGCTGGGAGGTTCTTCATTAAACTACTGGCCATCTACATGGCGGGTCAGACAGTCATGTGCCATCTGACCAATTCCACCGTAGGAGTAACACTGTCCACTCTCGGCATGAATGGCTCTGAATCCACCCCGGTTCCCCCACACAACTGAACCTGAGTCGTGCAGTCAGCCATCGGTAGGTTTGGTCCTCTTGGACCTCTACGTCATCTGTCTACTGCCTGCTGCAGAAGACTCTGCCGCAAGCCGGCTTGTGGTGTGTCCTGCTGCTGGAGACTACTCAGCAAGGAAACTCTCTACTAAGAGGGATCTCTCCCACACCCCTTTCTGCGTCGGAATGCCGTGAGAAACAACAGATGCTCTAATCTCTCGCCTGAGCCCCTTCTCGAAGGTTCAGGCCCTGAAGTACGGGTCTCGTACCATATCTGTGGAGTAGTGCGAGAGGTCTGTGAACCTCGCTAAATACTACGCCACTGTCATGCTGCCTTTCCGCAGCTGAAGTAGCTCCTGTATAAGCACCGCTCGAAGAGTGGCTGGTACAAACTCTACCCGAAACAGGCTCTCGAAGTCTTCCCAAAGAAGTGTCACCTCGTCATGCATCTGGAGCATCAGGCTCCACCATCTGCATGCTGCTGCCTGAAGAAGGATGGAAGCAAGGATCACCATGAAGTCTGCTGGCATCCCCACTAGCCTGAAGACTCTCACCACAGCCTCAAGCCAATCCTCAGACGCCTGCGGGTCCGTCTCTCCCCTGAACCTGGGTGGCCTCGGGCGCTGGAACTTGTGTAGTGCGCTCAAGCGACGTGCACCCTCTGCTGCTGGGGCTGGTGGCATCGGTGGCCCAACGGGTATTATTACCGCTAGTGCCTCAACTGGAATAGAGCCATGTACTGAGGCCACGTCGCTCGGTGGGCTGTCAGTACGAACAACTCTCAGGGCTCTAGCTGGTCGTCCGCAGGGAGGCATCCTGAAAGAAACAAACATGACACGGTCAAAAGAGTATACCTGTTGAGCTAACCTAGTTTGAGCTGACATTTAAAAACATCTAGAAACACACAGGCAATCAGTGTTTTCTTGCACAATGTCGGAAATCAGTTGTCAGGGTCCTAGTGTATGGATACGTCGGTCGCCCGCACCAACACTTAACTCCCTGAACTGAAAACCCCACTCGGTACTCTTAACACTATTGCTTCATAGAAAGAAAATATCAGAGTTATAAGTTATGCGGTAGAAGCGACTCCTCTAATACTAATTTGTCACAACCCATCCATGGGGCCCGTGTTGTGACTACCCCAAGCCCGCCTTCCGTAGGCCAGGGGCTGGCGACTAGCACCAAAGGCGTAAATCCCGATAACTGGGAAGGCATTTCCTTTATAAAGTAAACAAAACACCACAGAGTACAGGCGAAAGTAAACACTAAGTACAAAGTGAAGTGTTGAAAAGTAAATGGGCTAGAATACAAACCCAACTGAAAGTACAACTACAACTGAACAAATGTACAACAGAAAAAGAAAATACCTGGAAGAACGGAAGCAGCTCCTGGGATGTCCTCCTCGGATCCTACCTAAAGGGTAGGTACAAATGGCACAGCTCCTGGATCGTCCACCACGGATCCTACCTGAAGGGTAGGTACAGATAGCCTCCACAACGCTCTCGCCCGTCAACCTCCTCCAAGTGCCGTCTCACCGTGAAGTCCACCTCCGGATATTGACTCGCTCTATAGTCCACCTCCGGGTACCGTCCATTCCATGAACACTCGGCCTCCGTCAGCACATTAGTCACGACCCGTCCACAGGGCCCGTGTTGTGACTACCCCAAGCCCGCCATCAATAGGACAGGGGCTGGCGACTAGCACCAAAGTTGTAAATCACGATAACTGGGAAGGAATTGCCTTTATAAAGTAAACAAAACACCAAAGAGTACAAGTGGAAGTAAAACACTAAGTACAATGAGAAATGCTGAAAAGTAAATGGGCCAGAATACACACCCAACTGAAAGTACAACTACAACTGAACAAAAGTACAACAGAAAAAGACAAAATCTGGAGAACGAAAGCGGCTCCTGGGACGCCCTCCTTGGATCCTACCTGAAGGGTAGGTACAGATGGTGCAGCTCCTAGATCGTCCACCACGGATCCTACCTGAAGGGTAGGTACAGATAGCCGTCACAACGCTCTCGCCCATCAACCTCCTCCAAGTGTCATCTCACCATGAAGTCCACCTCCGGATACAAACTCGTCATGTAGTCCACCTCCGGGTACTGTCCAGTCCTCGAACACTCGGCCTCTATCAGCACTGCCCGTCATCTACAACCAACACAACGAGGTGCGGGCATAGCCCGTGCAGGGGTGAGTATAACGATACTCAGTAGGGACCCCGAGACCCTCAAGGTCTCACTAAAACCAACAAGGATAACCACAAATAAGATCTCAACAGATAACCTCTACTTAGGTATATGCCCATACATATACCTATGTTATCAAATAACCCATATCAATCATGAGGAAACACAAAGATTATGAAATCAAAGGATAACCACTACCCAGGTATATGCCCATAAATATACCTAAGTTATCAAGTGACCCATCTCAATCATGATGAAAACACAAGGTCATAGACTTAGCTCAAACCAAGATTTTCATTATCGAAACCATAACTACGGAAGAGCCTCGTCTCTGGAGTGTACAGTGGTCCTATCACGACTCTGAGGTACTGCTAACTAATCCAAGTCTCTGAGGTACTCCTCCTGTCGAGTACCGCGGGTCTGCTGCCAAATACTGGGCGCTCCGTCCGTTGTGGGTCTGCTGCCAAATACCGGGCGCTCCCCCTAATAGCCTACAGAGGTACTCCTCCGGTCGAGTATCGCGGGTTTGTTGCCAACTACCAGGGGCTACGTCCGCCATGGGTCTGCCGCCAAATACTGGACGCTCTATCCACTAGGCTAGTCGACTCACTCCAAGTCGAGTCGGTCAAACAGTCGTCAGGTCTCAGTCGTCTACACGGTCTCCGTACTCCGTATGCTCGTCTCTGGGATGGTTCGCTCCACGAGCTACAGGTCGATACTACAAGTATCTCAAAGTCCCACGAATATGTATCTCAAAGGACCGCCTCGTCATAGGGGTCTCAACGCAATAGACAGCGCGTCAATCGGACGCCCGGTCTGTGAGTTATTAGCCTTTTTGTCCCAGGGGCCATGTTGGTTTCGTGAGCGAACCAACCGGGACATATCACAACTGTACCCCGAACTCTCGTAGGGTATACTCATAGGGACCGTTTCTCAACGTGATCACCAACGCCGCTGACGGTTCGTCAAATGGACGTCAGGTCTGAAAGATATCAGTTTTTCCGTTCCAGGGGCCCGGTTGGATTTCCAGTACGATCCAACCCGACCACTATCCAACAGCAACCAAAACATAGGAGAATTATTCCAAAAGTTCCGTCTCATCATGAGAAAATCAACGAGACAGACGGCGCGTCAATCGGACGCCCGGTCTGTGAGTTATTTGCTTTTTCGTTCCAGGGGCCCGGTTGGTTTCGTGAGCGAACCAACCCGACCGCACTCCAACGGCATCCAAAACTCGAGCGTAGTAAGACAAAAGATCCGTCTCACTTAGAGGAATCCATCAAAGTCGATGGCACGTCAATCGGACGTCTGGAGCTCAAGATATAAGTGTTTCCGCTCCGAGGGCCCGGTTGGATTTCGGGTACGATCCAACCCAGCCGAACCCAAAGTATTCCGAAAACTTGAGTGCGATATACCAAAACGACCGTCTCGATCCAAGGATCACATCTCCGCTGACGGTGCGTCGATCGGAGGTCTATATCTCATGATATGAGCGAAAGACCGTGGGGGTCCGAAAACGGGGGTTTCGAGCCCGGACCGACCCGGCCCGAATCGGGTCGCACGACCCGGGTGCGGGTCCGACCCGGCAGGCGCGGCGCGGCCAGGCTTGGCGTGGCCCGACCCGGTATACCGAAGCCATCCCGGCTCGGCCGGGGGTTCGGCCGAATGGCCGAACCGTGCGGGGGGGGGGGGGTGGCTGCCCCCGCGTGAAGAGCCGCGACCCCGCGTGGGGCCGCACGTGCCAGCAGACGCGGCCGCTGGCCGCGTCCCGCCTCTCCACTCCGGTCCCGCGTGGTCGCGGGACCGCGCTCCGCCGCTGGAGCTTCAGCCGCGGCGGATTCTTCCGGCGGCGCTCCGAGCACCGCCGCCCCCGACCGCCGGCACCGCCGCACCTGCGTGGCGCACCGGCTGGGGCTTCCGCGGACCACCGGACACGCTCCGGTGGTCCGATTCGCCTGCGGTCTTTGCCAGTCATCATCCCGGGACCCGACCTTCACTGCAAGGATCCCAAAACGCCCGTGCGGCTTCATTTGTCGTTTTCCGACAGAGCGCGACGACGCAGTGGCTTGGTCAACTTCATCGACACGGCGCGACGGCGCCGCGCTTCTTAGCCCTTCCTCATAATTTCCACGCGGTGCAACTACACCGCCCCGCCTTTCACATGCCGCAATAAATTCAAAAAAAACAAGGGGGGAGGAGGGTTGGTCGTGTTCGTGCGGTCCATCCTCCTCCCGTTATAATGATAGCAAGCGACCATCTAATAGAAGTTGACGTACGGCAAGAAATAATTCATGGACAAAAAACAATAATCCCCAACATCAATCCGCATAAACGAACGATCTGCGGATCAACCTAGAATTGGTTGGTCCGCACACATAGTTCTTTTCTCAAAAGATAAGATAACACCAAAAATAAATCCCCCTACGTCGTGAGAGATTGAACGGAGGTTTGTCGAACGATGATTCATCGCGGGTAGAGATGTCGCGGAAGGTGACATCGCGGAAGAACTGTCGCGGTACACGGTGTCACGTATTCGGTTTCCGAGAACTCGGCGTTCTTCATCGGAGACCGATGTGTTCTTCGCGTTCTTCGTCGAAGATGAAGAAGTTCCTCAATCCTTAGCCTTTTTCTCCCCAAGCCTCCACCACAAGAACTAACCCAAAATAAATTAAGCTCTCACTTAATTTATTAACTAGACATGAGTTTGAATTTCAAACCCACACACAAATTAAACTCACCTCATTAATAACATAAGTTATAAATTATTAAGTTATCAAATTTAAACAAGAGTTAAGGGAGTTAAGGAATGTGAAGGGGTGGGGTTCGTGTGGGCCCCACCACCCTCATAACCCCCTTGGGAAGTTGGGTATTTACAAAACATCCACCCAAATCCTTAAACAACTAAAAGAAAATAAAAATTGTAGTTAATTTATAAATTAAACTTCCACAATTTTTATCATCTTCTATCGTTAAAACGCAACTCCGGAAATGGCGTTCCTAAGCAATTATTGATGCTATGGTTCCATCGGTGCCCTCAGAATTCGATTACGAGCAACGGGTCAAAAGATAGGAATTTCCACTCATTCGTTTACTGAACGTACCGGAGCCAAACTACAGAAAATGATTCCGGGCACACCGGGCCTCGGAATCAGGCGCCGTCAGAAACTGCATTCTTGTAAAATTCCAATGAAAATTAAGAAAAAAATTTCCTTGAAATTTCTGAGCCTTTACAGGATGGTTAATGATGAATTTTAATTTTAGAAGGGGAGCCCAAAACCTTACAAACTGACTTTAGACACTTGGAGTCACTACCCATGATGTCCTAACTTTAAATATATGGAATCGTAACCCTTGTACCTTGTCTATATAATCTAGGAGTCACAACACTAGAAATAGAATAATTTTTTTATTTTCTTTGAAGAATAATAAATAGAAAAATAGAGTGTGTGTGAGAGATTTTAAAAGTGTTACAGACTCAGAACTAGACAATAGAATAGATAAAAAATTAAAGCATGTGCATTTTTTGTTAAGAATTAGATTGTCTCTCCTATTCATGGAAATTATAGTTAATGTAGATGTAATTCATACATTGAGATATAATGTAGTTGATGATGTAGAGTGTCACAGAACATTTCAAAAACATAGTAATTCAAGGTTCAGAGCACCTTCTTGGTGGAAAACAGAGTAAAAAAATGATAGCCCATGTATTTTTTATTTCTATTGTATTGTGAGTTGATAACCTAAAAAGGTAATGATATATATAGAGAGTACAAATATTATGGATTTAAACTATATATTATTCAATTATAAATTAAAAATAAATTGATCCAATAGAGTTCATGAATAACAACATTAAAAAATTTACATTCTTTCCTCCTTAATCATGTACAATAAATCCTGAAAAGAATATAAAATAATTTGAATAACTCTTCCAAAAATATCTCTAGAAATATAGAAATGTTGAATGATTTAAAACAATGATTTAAATCTATTGAAACATATTTATATTAAGACAAAACTGTTCATGAAAAATTTCAACACAATCTTTAACTAAATACAAAAGATTGAATTTAATAAATTTTGAAACATCCAAATTTATTGGAAAAAGGCGTTGAAAAATTATTAATTTCCTCTTTAATTATTCCTCAAAAAATATTTAAATCTCTTCAATTATAAACCTTGTATTTAATGAGTTTATTATTAGAATTTTTTTAAAAAATAATCGTTATATAAGAAGAAAATAAATTAAAAAAATGCAAGGAATGTACAATTTTATCAGAAATGAACAGAAATGTAGGGTATATTAATAACACTTGGCACTATTTATTAATAATAACATATTGTATGTATGACGAACAATAAAATATGTATGATGAACCATAGTCTCACCTATTTATGAATAGTAATGTACTATATGGATGATGAACAATAATGTAGGGTTGATGAACCAAACAATTCACTATTAATGAAAAACTGGATAACATACAGTAAGAAACATCAATGAATTTTTAAGGGATATAAAAAAATGATTCGAACTTTGGATAAGAATTATTATTTATAGAAAACCATACTACCTTTCCCATTAATATAGATCAATTAAAACTAACTTCTATAAATCCTAAAATAATTGTAAATATAACAAAAAACCATTCTAGAAAAACAAAAATTGTGAAATATAATTTCATAACAGTAGATAATTTAAATAAAAATAAAACAAAAATTTTAGACATAGATGTGAACTAATGGAATGAAGATAAAAATATTTTATTTATACAAAATTAGGTTTCATGAAAATATTATATTTGTAGATGTTTTAGTAAAATAAATACATAAATAATTAAAAATGGAAAACTATAGAGTTTTTAAAACAGAAACAGTGAATTAAATAAATTTGTATAGTAATATAGAAGAATTTTCATACTTCCTCATAAAATAATTATATAAATATCATAGAAATAAAACTAGATAAGAATAATAGGAATAAAAACAATGTATTTTAATAAATCATCAAAATACAGAATGTTTCCTAAAAGATAATCACATGTAATCAAACAATATGAAACATATACATGAGAAAAGAATCTCACAAAGTAATCAAAGAAAATAATTAACATGAACAAACTAGATATTCCTAGATAAAACATAGGTTGATGTTAGTGTAGTATACTAGGTATCCCTTGAGGAACTTGATCTCGATGTTAGTTTTTTTTCACATTATAAATTTAAATATAATATCCCTAATCAAATATTGAAATTTATATTCATGATCTAGATATGATTTATAAACTATTTATGTTGTCCTACTGAAGTTTACAGACACCTTTTTTGGTTTCTGATTTGTAAATGGATAGATCTCATGGCTACTTGTCAATGTTTACAATCACGCTTCTTACTGTTCGTCTATATGGAAAATGACATTAGACAAACATGTTGACTAGGAATTTACATAGGGTACATACAGGGGTCAGGACATTATTTATTTATTATTTTAAAAATCATTTCCTTATATATTTATCATTGGATCTATGATCACAACCTACTATATTTTTAGCATAGAATTTCGTCCATGAAAATATTATTTGGCTTTGTCCAGTTTGTTACTACTTCATTGAAAATATTATCCTTTACTACCCTGAATTATTTTTCCATATCCTTTAATTAGTAATGATCCTTAGTGTATAGTCCCCCAATATTAATACATTTACACCCTCACTACTAGTTAACATACTCCAGCATATTGGGAGTTATGGTTGAGGAATTGTTTCCAATCAGTCCGATTACTATTTATAACGCCACTACCAAAAAATAGGAAAAGGGAAGCACTGCCCTTTATTAGAACTAAATAGAAAGCATTGATAAAGGGGTATGCCATTAGCAGTGTTATCTAAAATCATTGATAAAGGCATCTCTTTATCAGCTCTAAAAAAGGGCTTATAAATGAATGTTTTGTCAGCGCTTTTATTTTAGCGCTGATAAAACATACCTTTATCAATGATTTTAACGAGAAATGATAAAGGTTCTGTTTGTTTTTATTTAATAACCCTTACAGGACATCCACACTTGCATGTGGTCATGCATTCGCAGAAGCTGAAGGAGGCCCCTCGCCGTCATGACCTCGTCCTCCTCCTCCTCGTCCTCCTTGTCCTTCTCCTCCTCATCCTTCCTCCTCCTTGTCCTCGTCCTCCTCCGCCGCCGCTGCCACCTTCGCCCCCACCCCCACTGCCGTGACCGCCATGGCCTCTGCCGCCTCCACCCTTTCTTCCACGACTGCCGCAGCCTCTTCCGCCCCCGCTGCCTCCGCCTCTGGTGCTGCCTCCGCTGCCGCCGCTACCATTATTGATACTCATTTTCCGGTAATTTTTTTTTTCTACCGCTTGAATTGAACATGTGAAATAATGATTTAAGGTGTTATTTCAAGAGTCAAAGGATGATCTAGTTGATAATGGTTTTGGATTCATGTTTCCTTACATATTATACAATTACGGAGGAGCACTAGAGACCTGTGTGGTTGTTTTAGCCATTAAACATTTTGGTATAGAAAGAGATGGTGTGGTTGATCTGGAAGAATTTAATCATTACATATAGTCATAATAAATTCAATATGAACCATTGGAATCAACTTCTGGTGTTTTATGTTAGTGATTAGGTCTTTATCGTAGTTTCACATCACTTGGGACATTAGCGGCTAGGTTATCAATGTCTGTTTTCACCGAGTATTTGGATAAACATAATGATTTCTTGTGTCCTAGGAGTATTTCTTATTGGTTTTAGTTACCATCTGGTTTGATAAATATCCATGATGTGTATAATATTTTCCATTTCAATAGGTATATATGAGATCATTTACATTTGATTAGATGGGGGATGTTGATCATGATCCCGATAATACTTTGGTTCCCCAGCCAATTCAGATTATGAATCTGGAGTATAAGGTACTGCATGATTAAACGACCCCGAGTATAGTTAATGTGGTACTTCAGACAATATATCCATGATACATGGGGGAATAACTCATTGACGAGGTATTAGTGTCCTTCTTCCTTAGAGGATACATGATCTTATGGGATTTATGGGTGGAAATTCATTTATGGTGGGGAGATTATATAGTCTCATTACATTTTATGTGAGGTATGTTTTAACAAATTGTTTGGATTTTTTCTGGTTGAGGAATGTTGAAAAATGATTTGGAGAACACATGTATTGGTAAATTTAGTGATCTTTAAAGAATTATTAGAAACAAAACAACATTTTTTTACTATATTCTGAGAAATTACATGATGTGTAAATGCAGTACATGACATGTAATGACCTCCAAAAATGACATATTAATTGGATGCACAATGTGACAATTTTAAAAAACTTTGTAATGGTTACATATCATTTAAATAACAAATATAATGTATTAAATAAAAAGTGGCTTGTTTTTTAGTCAAGAGGATTACACGACATGTAAATGTATTACATGTAGTGTCAATGTCACATAAAAGGTTTTTTGGGATCCATAGAGTTCTTGAGGCTTCTTTTTTTTTTTACAAAATTATCCTCTTGGATAGATCATTATCCCGATGATATTTTGGGTCACTCCCTCCAATATAGTTCACATTGTTCTATGTTTGATCACTATTATGGTTGGATTTCTTTTCTTGAGGTATGTGATCCTTCTGATTCATATTTGGATTTTTTGCACCTATGGTTTGGATAAAAATTCATGATCAGATATTGATTTCTATCAATAAATTTAAATTTATTTGCATGCATTGTCTTTTGAGGTTTTTGGGATGTGGTAAATGGGGTACTTGGTTTTAGATTATTTTATTCTCATGGGTTTCCACTATTTTATGTTTTCTTTTCAGTTGGTAATCTCCTCTGTTGTGCGCCTCTCCTCTACCACGAACGCACCTCTGTAGTGTGCTTAACAACACCTTCGCGGTGAGTTTTCTCCTGTTACTCATTGGTTTCTTCTTGTTCTGTTGTTATTATTGTTTGATATTGATGGTTATAATGTGAAATTTATGGGCTAAATGCCCCACTGATAATCGTGGGCATTGGTGGTCCTTGTTTGCGCACTAATTTAATTCAATGTTGGTTGGTTCTTGTTGAACATTGGAATATATAAATTGGTAATTTACGTATACATGACTTATGAATGAACACCACAGGATGATAAAACTTCTATGATAACCCCTGAATTAACAAACACAATTGAATAAAGGATGCTTTGTAAAATCAATAATTTTGATTGTTAGGTTTGTATGGTGTTGTGATTGTCATCACGATTTTGTTTATTTATTTTGTTGCAGTTGTTGGCAAGATTGATATTCCATTTTTTTCCATGTTTTAGTTCTTCCACCATTAAATATCAATCCAAATTTTACCCATTTTAATGGAACCACCACATTTTTACTAGTTAAATTCCAATGAATCATAGAATACCACTTCTAGAGGACTCTATGAGACACTTTAAAATACATGGAACATGCTTCACCATACATGGATTTCATATAGATTTTAATGCCACACAACATTTATCTCCAAAATTTACAGCACATGACTAATATTCAGACTCAAACTTGGATTGAGTTTCATTTTAAATGTTACATGTCATGTGAACCTTGGTCACATACAATGTATGTACAAGAAATGTACATCAGCATGAAACCATGTACATTCCATGAAATAATGGTAGAACCATATGACATGGGTTTTACATCACTCACACCATGTATAGATGCCATAAGGACTTGATGTGTATAGACAATACATCCCTTGTGGTCATGTAAGGACTACACACCGTGTATTCCACCAAAACATGATGCATAACTTGTGAGGTGACTCAATATGTATCTAAAGTACACTCATTTAGCTCATGTTGATCTAAATGTAATGTATTTTCAAAGGCATCATTCAGTATTTGTAAGACTAACTTCGAATAAATTTGATATATGTCAGATTAAATTAGGTATCTTATACATACTTTATGTTCACCCTACTGGACACACCATGTATATGGATTTCACAATTTCCAAAAGGAATTTGTACCATGATTTGTTTTTATAAATCCCATACAATGCTACCTGATTAATTAAAACATAATATTAGTCATGTTCGAGATCGAACCCATAAATACAATGAATATGAATAAAGAATGGATGAATGAAAATCGGTTGACAAAAGAGTATGAAGATGGCATGAAAGATTTTATCAAGTGTGAAGAAGATCATGCATGTGATCCTTCTCAAATCAATTTTCCGTTTTTACGCTATGGTTATTCAAGAAAAATTAGTCCAGAGGAGTTTGAATAACACCTGATCTGTCACGGAATAGATCAAAGTTATACATGTTGGAATAAACATGGGGAAAAACGAATGTAGGTAGTGACTCAGAGTACATGACATTTTATACATCATCTGATATGATTAGAAGCGTGAATAGTGAAGACGATCGTATGGATGGTGTGATTACAGATGTGAATGATGATGAAGATCGTATTGAGGAAATGGCATGGACAGTTGAAGAAGAACATCGTTATTGCCCAAAATTTTTTAAGAAGTTAATGTGTTGTGAAAAAATGTCATTGTATGCTGGTTGCACTAAATATACATCATTGTCGGCCGTATTGAAGCTATATAATTTAAAATCACGCAATTGGTGGAGTGACGTCAGTTTTACGGAACAACTTACTCTCCTAAATGACATGCTCCCATAAGATAATGAACTCCCAAGCCGAACATATGATTCCAAACGAATCATACGATCGATCGTTATGATCACTAAAAGAATACATGCTTTCCCGGATGACTATATATTGTTTCTCAAGGACCACAAATCACTTAAAGTATGTGCAAAGTGTGGTGCTTCCCGATACAAGAAAGATGATTCTTGTCCTAAGAAAGTTTTATGGAACATTCCTATCATTCTTAGGTTTAGACACCTATATGGAAGTGAGGATACTACAGGACAATTAACATGGAATGAAGATACAAGAATTAAAGATTGGAAACTAAATCACCTGACAGACTCTCCTCAGTGGAAGATAATTGATCGCGAGTATCCTGAATTTGGGAACGAGCCGAGAAACCTTCGTCTGGCGTTATCTACAGATGGGGTGAATCGTTTTGGTTTTTAAAAAAGATGTCAAAGTAAATGGACGGTTATGTTAGTATACTATAACTTACCACCATGGTTATGCATGAAATGAAATTACATCATTTTATCTATTCTTATATCAGGACCAAAACAACTGGGTAATGATATTGATGCTTATTTTTCCCCATTGATCGAGGATTTGAAAATATGGTACCATTCAGGTGTTACGCTGTATGATGTTTAAAAAAATGAACATTTCATTTTGAAAGCCATGTTGTACAAGACGATAAATGACTTTCCTGATTATGGAAATTTTTCAGAATATAGCATTAAAGGAACTCAATGGTGTCCCATGTTCGAAGAAGGTACACTATCAATTAGGCTGAAAAATTCATCGAAAACTGTGTTTCTAGGACATCGCACACTTCTATCCTGACGATATAAGTACTGATCTTGGACGAAATCATTTGATGGAAGTTCAGAAGAATTTACAACACCGTCTCCACTAACAGGTGATCAATTTATTTAGAATGTAAACTATTTGGACACTACTTTTGGTAAACCGTTTTCGAAAAACCTTACGAAAACTGGTTGGAAAAAGAGATCAGTTTTTTTTTTTGAATTACCATACTAAAACTGTCAGTATGTCAGACATTTTCTTTATGTTATAAAATTTGATAAAAATTTTATGTGATAGTTTCATCGTCACGTTGCTAAATTCACTCTGCAAAACAAAGTATGGAATTAAGGCTAGATTGGACATGGTTGAGATGGGAATACGAGAAGAGTTGGCACTAGTGAAGGGTGAAAAATGAACATTTCTTCCTCCTGCTTACACTCTTTCCAGGCATGAGAGATATCAGTTTTTCAACATCTTGAATGACGTGAAGGTTTCCTAGGGGTATTCATCAAATATCAAGAACATCATGTCAATGGGCTATTTAAAATTAAAGGGTCTTAAATCACATGACTGCCATGTTTGGATGTATGATCTAATTCATATAGATTTATATTGCATTTTCCCCAGTAATGACTACTATACATTAACGAAACTCTGTTTCTTCTTCAATGATATATATAGCAAAGTTATAGACCTGGAAAAATTGCCAACTATGGAAAGAGAAATTTCCGTCATATTATGTGAATTGGAAATTTTCTTCCCGCCAAAATTTTTCAATATGATGGTTCATTTGGTGAGAGAGATTCGACTATGTGGTCCTGAACATTATAGATGGATGTACCCCATTGAACGGTATATGAAGATTTTGATAGGGTATGTCAAAAACCAAAGTTGGCTGGAGGGTTGTATTAAAGAGAAATATATTGTTGAGGAAGCTATTTAATTTTGTACTAAATACCTGTCAGGTGTGGAAATTGTAAGCCTACCGAAATCTCTTCACACTGAGCGGCTTGAGGGTGAAGGAATTTATGGAAGAGAGTTTTTCACAATCAATATTACAGATCGGGAGCAGGCCCACCATTACGTTTTTCATAAAAGTTTCAATGTTGACCCGTATGTTCAAACCCACAATGAAATTCTTAGGCGTTTGAATCCTTCTAGGGATGAAAAATGGATATCAGATACACATATTCGACAGTTTATTGGATTGTTTCGTGACCATATTTTTAAGCTGTTAGATGAAAATCCAGACTCAATTTCAGAACGACTTCGATGGCTAGTTGGAGGAGCAAGTGTGTACGTATTATCTTACAATGCTTATGCAGTTAATGGTTATACATTATATGATATTGAACATGATGAAGATAGTACCATGTAGAATAGTGGGGTTACACTTGTGGCTGAGGCGATGCATGTTTTTGGTGCTAAGGACTAAAATCCAATTTATGCGAATATTTCATTCTTTGGAATCATCAAACGAATATGGGAGTTGGATTATACAAAATTCAAAGTGAATTTTTTCAGTGAATGTTGGTTGATACAATAGTGCTGTTAAAATAGATGAATTAGGATTCGTGAAAGTTTATTTCAGCAAGGAAGGGGAGAAAGACGAACCACATATAAAGGCATCACAGGCAGTACAAGTATTTTATGTTCCAGACCCCGCAACCAAAATTGGTCCATTGTTTTGTTACAAACCAAAACAACTGAAGGGTCAGATGAATTTTCAACAGAGGTTGACCCTTTTAGAGGGCCTTCACAATCATTTCGTAGCGATCCCAATGTAGATGGCGTTCTTTATTTCAGATGAGACCACAATGAAGGGATTTACATAGTTGATAGAGAATTCAAATATCTCCACCATTTAAAGAAAAAAAAATAGAGTAAAATAATCAGGTTATTTGTTTATTGTAACATAAATTGTGTTAAGTTATGTTATTATTTATTCAATGATGTTTTTATGTAATCTAAATTAAATATTAATCCACTTCTGCAGATAATGAATTTTGCACCTGCTGATGTGCCCAATCTCAAGGCACAAAAGATCTCTCATCCCACAGCAGGTGGTCCCACTGCAAAGCAACAAAAGGTTTCTCAACCAGATTCTGGTGGTCCCAATGTAGAGGAACAACCGGTTTCTCAACCATTTGTTGCTAGTCCCAGTGCTGAGGTACAACAGGTTTCTCAACCTGTTGCTACTGGTCCCATTGCCGATGCTAGTGCTCCTAGTGAAGATATTGATGCTACTTCTAAGGAAATTGTAGGAAATGAAACCCTGAAAGTGAAAAAAAACAATTGTGTCATAGTTTGACAGTGTTAGCCAAAATCCTTAAGGGAAAAGAAAAAGGCATCAAATTTTAGGTGGGATGGAATAAGCGAGGACAACATGTTAACCCAAACAGAGATATCTTTTGTAGTTACATCGGAATTGTCACTTGGCAACGTGTGCCGATTGATGTACAGTCATGGTACCATGTTGTTATTGGGCTGAAGTCACTAATGTGGGAAGAGATTATGGTAACATTATGATATTATTATTTTAATTTATTAATGTATAATAAAATACCAAAACATGGGCTTACTCTTCATCATCCATTGTAGAGTGCATTTATAGTATATGTCTCGCACATGGAATATGTATTAAGAGTTTCAGGACGGATTCATATAGGTTTTTGCACAATTTTAACGAAATATCTTCTTAAAGATGTAGAAGGGAAAATCAAGTCACACCCACCTCCTCTTTACTCACACTTGATATCCCAAGGAGCATGGGAGGAATTTAGCAACCGTCATGGGGAGCAGACTTTTCAGGTACATTGTGTGGGGTAATACGTTGTTTGACGTTTTCTTGTATTCACCACTCAGATTGACAGTTTTTTATTTATGAAACATCTACTGAGTGCTGAAAATAAAAAACGTTCAATAGATCTAGCGTATCCTTATCGTAAAGCCATGATGGGTTATGCTGAACATGAGAAAAAATTTGTACATCTTTTAAATCTACCCTACTACTATTATGTGACATAAAAAAATAACATAACCATGTTTCTCTATTTATATGCAGATTGATGAATCGAAATTGAAATCTATATCCATCCCATGCCATGTGCTATGGAAGGAGGCATGTGTAAATAAAGAGGGGATACTGATAGATGAAAAGACACAAAAAGTGTGGGAAAAATTTGTAAGTATTAAATAATATAAATTTTATTTTCTTTAAATCACTATTACCTTAAAATAAGTAGTTATATTTATATATTTTCTATCTGACATAGTCACTAGAATCAACAACAACTGCACCGGATGCATGTATACTTTTAGCAGCCTTGAAGCAGCCAGAACAGTATGGCCGCGTCAGAGGTGCGTGTTTTGGGGTGACACCCCGAACATATTTTCAAAAACAAAAACAAGCATATGATCAAAATGAAAAAATGAAAAATATATAAGAACAATTATATATTTTCCAATAAGAATTAAAATACCAGAGAGAGATGATAGAAAAATTGATGGGGGAGAGGAAAAGAGAAGAAACAATTCAACAACAACCTGTGCGTGACGATCCCGCCCCACCCCCCACTAGCATTGAGGCGAGCCATTCCCCTAAAAACCAGACTTATATAAGGTAATAAATGTTTTAATAATTGTTTTTGTGAAATGTGATTTACATAGACACAGATACCTTTCCTTTACTAATATTCTACAGGCTGAAAATAAATGTGATTTATATTTTTCAACTCCCACCAATCGCCTTGTAGCGAGGGCTACGGTGTTCAATATGAAAAACACCATTCTACACAATAGACTGCTTCAAAAAGATAATCATAGAGTGTCAATTAACGTAGCTAATGAGCTGAGTTCTGAGCTACCTATTCCAAATGAGGATGATGACATTCATACGGTTGAACAAGCTGTTGGAACATTCATTGCATTGACGACAGTTCTTGTAAAAAACTTGTCGACAAAAAGGTATCCATTTCCAATTTAATTTTCAATATGGAACTTTAACATTTATTGAAAAATAGTCTGAACCAATGAATGTTATTACAGAATGACAAGGACTGTGGAGTGAAACGAAATGTCAGCTCAAAAATATCTCATGGATCAACTAACTGATTGAAATGGTCTTCTTAGAGCACCTTCCACCCTCCCATTCTATATCCACAGTTAATATCATTTCAGTCTCATGTGGTTACAAAGTTGAAAGACGAAAATACTTACACAGTTGATTTCAAAAAAGATATGTATGGAGAGGAAACATCAGATTTCATTAGTTCTGAAAATTTAAATGCCCTCCTCAAGTATGAATAGCTAGGAGCGTCAGTTGTAAATGTATACATGACTTATGTTTTCATGATTTGATTTTACAAAAGCTGATATACTCTGATAATTATGACTAAATACATTTTATATTTGTCACAGACATATATATGAAAAACAATTGAAGGGATTTCCCCATGAACAAAAATTTGGATTGTTAGTCCTCACACCACCTCTTCAAAAGACGAAATAGATTCTGATAAAGAGGCTGCAATAATATCATCCCTACTCAAATTGTTTGAAAAAAAAATTACAGATGACAAAACCTTTTTAATACCAACGATGCAGGGGTAAAACTATAATATTTAATCATATTAGCTATATTTTAATTTCATTCTTTAATTATTCCTTTTTGTATTTTTAGGGATCATTGGATGTTGATTGCAGTCAATTTGGATACTCCGAAGATTTATTTTCTGGATTCAACACATGGATGTCCAACAAACCGACCACACATGATGGAATTTGTTAATTTGTAATACACTAGATCAAACATTTTAAAACTGAACATCAATTTATATAATTTATGTTATCTTTTAATGAGTATTCTCTTCTGATAGGGAGGTGCATCAATATCTTCTAATGCATGGAATGAATCCAGGGAATAAGGATGATCAAGCCTACAAGATCTACAACTTGAAAATTATCTGGGTATATATAATAACATTTCACTATCCAAACACATATCAAAACATATTACTTATTGATTTCAATGTTTCTACAATGTCCAAAACCAACAAACGGAAAGGACAGTGGTTATTATGTTTGTAATGTTTTGAAAGAGATCATATTTCATCAACAAACAGGCATCTCTAATGAGGTATTTTCAAAATTAATTTTGAGTTCATTTAAAATATTTATTAATCCTTTGTGTATTTATATCTTTTCTGTACTACCATTACTGTCGCAAAAACTCATATTCAGAAGATGATATACATGTGTCTGGAAAATAATGGGCAACATACCTGATGGAATATTATACACGAATAGGATAAAGGTGAATTCCTATTACTTATGTTATCTAGATATGATCATTGATTATCCTCCAATCTTCTTTGGTGAATTGAGAATGCACCGATGTATTGAAATCTTAATTTATTACTCAATTTTTTCTATCCCTGGATTCATATTATTGATCTTTGAACATATCAATATTGAAGTAAGGAATGATGTTGTGCAGTGCGTATGGGGTGAACGACGAAACCACCGAGGATCAACAAAATCCATTTCCCAACAAAAAATGGATGGAAACAACAAATATGGTCTATATCCACCATTTTCAGTTATATGTAGGGCCTAAATATAAATATTGCTGAAATTAAAGTAGAGGGATTAGATTTAACATGCAGAGATAGTATTTGAGAACATGTGTACCGCTTGGTTCATTTTTAATAAATTTCAATGTTCTGTATCATGTTTTTTTGAACTTGAATTTGAGCACATGTATTGTTGTTTGACTTTCACAATTATTTCTAGGTAGTTTCATGAGATAATTGGTATCATTGAGGGATTTTATGGGATATACCACACTTGGGTCAGACCTAATCTGGCGTTTTGATCCATCTATCAGGTAAACACTCTAGGTGATCCCTCCTAGAGATGTACTTACATGATCCACCTTTATAAGTGTTCTGATCCACCCATTATATCACTATAAGACATTAGATCATGACCCTCTATCCTAGTGGGAAGTTAAACTCATGGAATACCACATGTTAAACATGGGTTTCCATTTCGTTGAGAATCCCTTTGACGACGTTGAATACATGTGACCAATGTTCTTGTGTACATACATTCCAATGTTTCCCAATGTGAATACATTCCTAACCAAAGTATTATGCCATGGAATGAACCTTTGGAATGTCCTGATATAATCATTATAATTAACCATATTCCATAAAGAGATGGAACTAGGAATAAGTTTCATGAACAACATCTTATTCTATAAGGGAGACTCATACTAGGTAATGAATTTTGAGGAGGAATCCATGGACGGAATGAACGACATCCCATCACCCTGTTTCAATCAAGGAGAATACATCTCTTTATAAGTGATGAATGTTACTCACCTTTGTAATGGAAGAATGTGTGGTACAATGCACTGCCACTGAACGTCAACATGCTCCAGGAAACGTGCCCCTGCAGAAAGTTTCAGAAACATATGTCATGCTCAATCATACATGGCATCCCATTTACTCATAGGGACCTCTCCAAAAACAAGATGTAAAATGAGGTTCCCCATAATAGACTATAGTAGAATTAAATCCATGTAAAAATATAATCTCTATTAAAAATTTAATTTTGATTTTATTATAATTTTGATCATATAAAATCTATACAAATTGAGATTATTTGGTCATCCAATTGATCAAACCCCATATTTAATTCTTCCATCGAGGGGTACATGAAAACCTATCCTAATATCCCACAGAAATTTGGTCCCACATCCATGTCAGAACTGGATGTTTTTGAAGAAAACCTGAAGGTCTTTAATGATCGGTTTTGATGTGTCGGTATGTATAATAATGAGATAAATTTTAATTGATATCTCATCTAATACATGGACACATGAATCTTCATGGTATATCATATAACATCTGATTAGTACATTGGTACACTTCCAATGGGGAATTATGGAATTCTATAGTAACAAAAAAAAATCATCAAAAAAGGTAAAATATACCAATTCTAATAGGTGTTTCAGACATGTATTGGGGCTAGAGGGATTTTAATGGGTTTTAGGAGGACATAAAGGATGATTTGGGTAGTCATTCTATTGAAATGTAGTATCTTTAATATACTAATAGTGTGAAAGGCTAATTCACAACATGAATGCATTTAATAGGGTGATAATGGTCATGAATGGGGAAAATGGGTCAAGTAAGGGTTTGGACCTGAAATACAGTGATGTCACCACTTGGTTCATTTCATGTAACATGATTTAAAATTTATTTTTATGTGGGTGATGGGCTTATAAATTACAAACCTCCTCAGGTTTCTTCGTTTGGGCACCAAGTTCTTAGGTGGTGGCCAAACCCCATTCCCCTCCATCCTTCCCCTTAGACCTAAGTGGATTATCGGTTGTCCGTCATTTCGAATCAATGTGGTATCTTATCCCACATCTTCTTTGCTTCTCTAACTTCTTGCTAAAATATTTTCATTCAATTTTTAGTGTTTTAGGTGTAATTATTATACAATAGTATAGATAAATCATTGTTCTTCATTGGACTTTTATATATGACTCGTAGAGCATGTATCAAAATTTCATAAACTAGCAATCAATCATTATTTGATGCACATTATATTTTGTGGAAGATTTATTTATGATTTTCAAAAATTTAGGCTTAATTTGTCATAAATTTAGTAATATAGATTGGGGATTTAGTGTTTTCTAGGATTATGGGTGCGTCAGGAGTGGATCACACCTAGTTTCTCAGCATTCGGGCTTTGTTGGATTACACAATGATTTTGGCGCCTATTATACCATGCATGATTTTTGGTTAAAATTTACTAATTATGAAATTTAATGTTTTTGGACATTAATAAATGTGATCATGGACTCTGTTGTGGTTGGTATTAACGGAAGATAGTTTATTGGACTTCTGGTTGAGGTAAGGGCATTGGCCTAATTTTGTCTCTTGGTTAATTGGTTATTTTATGTTTTGTGCCTCAATAGTATAATTCCATTTAGAAACCCCATTCTTTATTTCATTATTGTATTACTACCATAATATTTTTTTCGTATTTAGGGGAAATATTTTTCCTCAGTTCGAATGCTTTTTTTTAGAAACAGCCGCTATGGATGACAATTTTTTAGAGCGGATGGATGCAAAAAGGATGGAACATAATTGTTTTCAACTGTGTTGGATAATTGTAATTGTAACCAAATTACACATTTCTTGAAATCTATATAGAATTTTGTTGTTTTGTATTCATGATTTCAAGTAAATGTATGTATCATTTTTGTTATTTTGTGCTTTGTGTGTGGGTGTTGTTTATGTTGTGTGCAGGTGTTGTTTGTGCTGTGTGTAGGTGCTATAATTTGTCCAGTTTATGTGTAGGTTTTGATTTTTCATAGGATATTTGGCCTTTATCAATGCTAGTTAAGCGCTGTTAAATGGATAATATATCAGCGATATTTTGAGTGCTCATAAAGGTAG
Organism: Viscum album; assembly: GCA_963277665.1. NCBI lineage: Eukaryota > Viridiplantae > Streptophyta > Magnoliopsida > Santalales > Viscaceae > Viscum > Viscum album. The sequence continues at coordinate 120,685,172 of OY728128.1, forward strand.
TTTTTATGAGGGATCAAGATAGCACTGATAAAGGTAGTGTTTATTAGTGATATTTTTAGTGCCTATATATTATACATTTATCAGCGCTAAAAATAGCACTGATAATGGAGCACCTTTATCAGTGATTTTTTAAGCGCTGATAATGGTGACCCTGTATCAGCGCTAGTTTTAGTGATGAAAAAGGGGACCCACCTTTATCTTCATCGAGATTAACAATGCTTTTTTAGCACTGTTAATGGAAGTTTTATCACTACTATAAGCCATATTTATAGTAGTGAGTGAAATAGTTTAGGATGATACCTCAATATTTCAATCCCTAAACACCACCTTCTCCCACATACATTTCTTCTAAACCCATGGTTTTCTATGGTCGATTGCCTCTACACTTGGATGAATCCTATAACTTCTTTTTTCTATCACTATAAGTATTGCTTGGATGTTTACTGAAGGCTAAGAGAAAACCCTTAACTATATCCTCATTTAGAAACTTCTCAATTTTCTGGGACATATGAAGAACCAGTGAATATATCTACATGTTTATGATCGTGATATGACACCACATCTCTATTTGGATGGAAATATCTAAATTTTTGGCCTTCTATACCTCAATACATTCCATGAGAGGAGTTAAGGGTAGAAATTTTTGAAACATGCAGAGTAAGTAGACACGTTCATGGATCCACACTGATGCTCCCAGAACACCTAAAACAATTCCAAATTATATGTACTCAAACATATCCCATTGATTAAATATCGTTAATGGTAATCTATTACATACATTAAAATATCATTTCTTGGTATAGAAAAACCCACTGCATCCCAGTGTGTCCATATTGCATTATAGAATCTTACCATACTCATAAGTTAATATGGGGTATTTTCATGTCCATAGAAACCCTCAATGATGTTAATATAGTGCTCGATTTCCCCTGGGAATCCAATGACATGGATGTATGGAGGGTACTATAGCTAAAATTTTCTAACATAGTTGACCATATTATGGGAAAATACAAATCCATGAATAGTCACTATGTGGAAAATTCTTGGATAATGTGTCCCTTTCATAAGAACCTGTATAGAAGTTGTGATTCTATGATGTATTCTCTTGTATAACTTGTTATAGAACTAGAACATCATCCCTTATAGGACCATCCTGTACAACATCATTATGATATACCATTATATGTTGTTTAGGATGAATTTTTAAAAATTACAATGTATTTTTAGAACACTTATAATATATTACTTATATTAAAACCAATGACGTTCATAGGAACACGCAAGGTATTATAAAAAAATTATCATTGTAGGCTATAGATAATAAAAAAACAAACCATCTAGTATAACTCTAGGCTCAAGACCAGTTCCCTATTCATTCAAATTAGTCTTCGTCATATATATATATATATACACAATCTTCTTCAAATATAGAAAAATTATATCAACACAAAATATATCAAAAAATTGGGAAACTGCATATATCAAAAAAAAAAGAATGAACATATCAAATAATATAATTAATAACTACCATACATCACTCAATTGGTATGTATATATATATATATGTCATTCGATCCTAAGAACCTATCTATGTTGCATAAACACACTGATATTCAAAAAACCCCAATATAAATCCTATCATCTATAACATGGAGGTCTATTGCATATTAGTGGGGTAGTCACATAGAAAATGTCATTCCAGACTTAAATGGTACATAATTCTTATATACCCTACCCCAAAATCAATTTATGAAGAAATTAATTAAAAAATATACCTCCATTGATACCAATTTTAAATTCCTTATCCAAAAACACTGGTTTCAAGCAAGAGTACCACATGACCTTGTGTGTACCTCAACATACACAAGTGGTCGTTGACTATGGGAAGGGGTCTAAATACCATCAAAGTGGAGACTACACTCTCATTATCAATAATGACACATATAAACAATATCATATTGGTATAAATAAATATTTCTTTGAAAACATTTATGGAAATTATCTCATGTTATTCAAAATAATACACAAATCCCCCCAAAATTATTAATTCAATAAATAATGGGATAATGACAATCAATTAAAGGAAATAATCAGAATCTCTCTAGATTCCATCCCAATACCACCTTATGTGACCATGCTATGTCTCTATCTCACTTCAATTGGGACCTTTCCCTTCCCCATATACCTAATCATGTAGACTTCACATGAATTGATTTTTCCAAGAAAGTTATGAGTGTAAATATTGTAATAAATCTCAAATGTGCTATTAAAATTATCTCAAATGAATAATATTATATTTCCTAATAATTGGTAAATGTACAATAAAAAAAATTCAACCATGTACTGAGTGGAAATGCATTGACCAAGCCACCAAAACGCCCATATGTACTTTATTTCGAACCATACAAAAATAATAGTCATAAAAAAAATTGAACTAGATTCCAACATAGGGTAACCACATGTATCCCATATTATAAAAATAGTAATGAGTATTGAGATGGGACACTTTCCTATTAAGAACCATCTCTCTCATGGTTTAGGATAGAAAGTCAATAGATTCCAACACTACCTAATGTCAGGCCACAAGATCATCGCATCCTAACACTATGTCTTAGGATAGGTATTTGATGAATATAACACCCCACTCTCACCATTTATGTTGAATCACATTAGATCATATCATACCTAGTTCAGTAAAGAAGATGTTATCAAGCCCTATCATCTAATGTTTTCCTATCATCTCGTTGAATAAAACATCTGAACAAACAACATATTTGTATACTGAACCATGATGTGTCCACCTATCACATTGTTATTATGAAAGGAAATAATAATGTATCATACTAAAAATATATCACATGATAATATAAAATAACACAAAGAGTAATAACATAGAATATCATAAGTGAAAAATTATATCAACACACACACATATGATCAAACTCAATCTTGGGTCTCATAGTCTATGCATGCACACATGCAATAATCTCAAACAGGATATAGAGAATATAATAATACAAGATAATATCGTGATTGTAACAGATTATATAGCCTCGACATGTTAATTATGTTCTAAGATTTATCTTTTTGATTTCAACATATAGGTTTTTCAATAGAAACATAACCCAAACTATGTTATCACTTCAACCAGTACAAGGTTGCATAAAAAAACCTAGAAATGATTAAAATTAAACATCACATGTATCTATAGATAGGAAAAACTATAAACAAGTGAAGTGTGATATCCAACACATACCCAATTATTAAAAACATCAACAAAAGAATTCGAGTCTGGTTGAGAAAGGATTTATATTTCACTCATGGGATGATGAACATTTGATAACAAGGTACGCTCCCATGGTTTTAATTTTACAAGAATATTTTCATTATTCCATGGTTGTATTCTTCTAGATGTAATTATCAAAGATTATTAAGATGAATTAATTTTCTATGGTCATAGATTTATAAAGGATTTACATCTAATCCCTTTCCATTATATCACCCAACAAAATTAAGGAATTAATCTTATTTAATGGAAAAACTAATGAGAGTGATGGGGTTCAATAAATATAGGATAAAATGAAATTAAAATCTCATTCAATACTACTCAATTACTATCTATGTAATTTCAATTTCCAAAATAGTATATATATGAAAAATATTAGATATTTTAGCTATTTAAAAAAAATTTGGTTTTCACTATAACCTACTCTAAAATGTGGTGTCTTTAATCACACCATCTCAACACAACAAACATTTATGACATGTTTTCAAAAAAAAATTCCTTTTCTCAGAAAATCCCACACCATGGGTGTGGTTATGTCTATTTTTTCATGAAATATATGTGATACCCCAGTTCTCCACATATATGGACATGTTTTCACCTTTTATTTCCTAAAATGTTATACACATAGCATTACCTGGGGTCTACATGAATATCTCAATGGAATAATGGTGGCTATATTGACCAAAAATCCTCCAAAAAAATTATGATTTCAATAAATCAATCACTTTATGTATCATATTTTTAACTATAACAATTTTAAAAAACATCACATAATAAATATCATAATATAAATTAATATACCCAATAAAAATAATGGTGTTAATCCAGGGGATGAAAAAGTCTTATTCTACAAGACAGTGGATGGTTCCACGATGTTTTGCGGAGTGTATTGGATGATCAATCATATGATGGTAGAAAATTTAATCTTCTTCTTCGTATCATGTATTTATTTGATAAACTTATGGGATCTTTTGTTTTATCATATAATTATTGGTTCACTATATACCACTAGTTGGGGGTCCTTCCTTAACCATGTAACATACACAAATAATGATAATGTACAACCATTATGAGTACCATGTTGGGTAATTTTGGTTAATGAAAAAACATTTATTTTTCAAAAAATAATAATTAATAGGTTCTTTTACTATTACTTGGACTCCTTCAATTTTTTCGTACATCTACATCTTCTTTGCATACTCCTTGTTGGGGGAAGAACATACTCATAATTTGAAAATAGTTCTGAGTACACTAATAGAGTGTAGCAATATGATAAGCTCATGAAGTGTTAGTTCTTATGTGATATAGTCTAGTTCATTGGCCATGTTTTATTTGTGGTAGATATGGTAGTGGATCCTAATAGGTTGGATGTTTTATTTTCATGGCAGAGAACCATGAACCACTATGAGGATGGTAGATTCTTGGTGTTGTTCGATAATTTTATTGGATTTATCTAGAACTTATCCAACATGGAAGCACTATTGATATGTCTAAAAAATAAAGGAGTGAAGATTTAATGGACTAAGTATTAAGCTAAATTATAACTATACTTTATTAAGATATTCCATGTATATTCATACCATATCTAAGAAAGATAAGGATTACACTCTGAAGAGTGATTCTTGGGAATCTGAATGGGTTCATGGTTGATGTTTTATGGGTGGGTTGTTATTTATTGTTCAAGGATGTCAAGGCCACACAAGCATAGGTACCAGACTCATTATTTTATGGTGAATGTAGTAGTTCATAACTTGATTTATTTGTAACTCTGCCATCAGCGAGGGAGGTTCATGGTTTACACTTATCATAATATAAAAAAATACTTCTTTTCTCAGTGTGATTTGAAACTTAATATAATGATATGGGTTTATTATCTACATTCCTTATGTTTTTAGTTTTAATACACCCTCTTGAAGTACAGTTACATAGAAAATTCATTTATCATAAATAGACATAATTAGTTAGTTCAATGGTTAATTAGTGAGTGAGGACTGGTTAGGCTATTCATTGAATTATTTATGGATATGTAGGAGTACCATGGTAGATATACCATGGCTTACATGTATATCACTTAATCACTTATTTATAATATATTATTGAGTTAACATTTATATTCATACTTAATACTGATAATAAATACTATATATAATGGGAATCCACCATATAATTCATCTTTAGATACGAAAGGGATTCTTTATGTCCAATGATGACTAGAAGTTCTTATAATCATACATGTAGAGTTGATGAGGTACTTCCATTCATTATTTTGGAGGTTCATATTGGTATTACAAATATGTATAGAGACATGAAAATACCGTATTGGTGGTTAGTAATTAAGAAATATGTAGCATTTTTCTCCATCCAATGCTCCACCTTTCAGTAGGGGGATGTTGAACATTAGTAAATAATTGACCATCTCTAAAAATTACCCATTATATAGTGAAAATGGGATAATGTGACTATTTCTATTATTATATTATTTTATAGGATACATTTTGGTGTAACGTTTTTTGGGTCATCACAGATCTATTGATTAAATATGCTAATTTCTCAACTACCAAGGATGATTCTTCAGTTGATGAGCTTAGAAAATCATATGTTCATGAGGTGGTATTATTTCATGGTGTTCCACATATAACAATATATAATTGTGATAACTAGTTCACAAAGATATTTTTTTGGGAATTTCAAATATTGATGGACACATAGGTGCACCTTCGCCCAAATTATCACCCACAAATGGAATGGTAAGGTGATCATACTATTAAATAACAAGAAGAAATTATGTTTTCATGTGTCCCAAATTTTGGAAGCTCTAAGGGGAGTTATATCACCTTGGTTTATTATTCATATAATAAAAGATACCACGAGTCTAGCTAGATATATACATTTGGATCCTTCTATGGGAGGTCATGTTGATCACCATTATTCATAATCGAAGCTCGAGAGTTACCTTTTCATAGGCCAAGAAATGTATAACTGGCCACCGAATATGATTATTTGATAAAAAAGTCAGTGATAATTACTAATTATTTTTATATATCATATACTATAAAGATACTTCAGACAATGTAATTTGAGGTACAAAACATGGTTTTCTAACTCATAATTCCCAGATGTGGAAGGCGACATATTTTAGGTATGTGAAAGTTTGCATAAATATTTCATGGGTAATATTTAGTGATTGAGAAATTCAGTATTGTGGAATATCTATGGGATTATTCAATGAGATATGTAACTATGCAGGATTTATTCCATATATCTCATCATTTATGGAATCATGTAGAACAATCTTATGTTATCGATATTCAAGATGTCAAGATGGAGTATGATTCTTAATTTCATGTACATTTTACTCATTTCATGTACCATTGTATGAATGATCAATATGTGAATATTTCGCCTATATAATTAGTTTCATGGATGTATGTGTGAAAAAAAGGGATACATTATAATGAGAATCTAACATTTGAGCCCAGTGGTCTATGTTTTTCTTCAATGAAGCTTAGTAACACTCAGGAGTTCATCTCGAGTGTGATATAATATATTTTTGGGAAGTTATAAGATCAAATACCTCTTATGAAAGGATTTCATATATAATTGTTTTGTTAACATAGTCAATACCATCATTTAGAAATGTTCAGAAAGTATGAATGGTGGTAATAGTGAACTTGTTACCCATGGTTAGGAACTGAGACTATAACATGTTACTACAACCAAATCGCCTCACAAAAATTGGTCCTCCAGCTAGCCAATACACTGACCAATTCCTTAATATGGATACTTGGTTCATTGAAAATAGTGGGATATGGTCGGCAAGAAAATACCTGACCAGCTCATGGTTGGAAGGAATTGACTCCCTTGGGGAGAGATGGATGGGTTTTTAACATGGTTTTTGTTCATTCAACCCCCCACCCCCTCCATATATATCTTACCTAATTTTGGACCTCATTTTGTTAGAAACCCCACTTTTGAAGCCTTATAATATATACACATATTTAATCATGTAACTATATCAATACCAATCCATTTTTGATTTCATTTAGTTTGTTCAAGACATTGATGAAATTGAATGACTCCACATCCCTATATTCATTCATTCTCTCAAGGTCAAGCAATGTCCAACCATGTATATCTAATACACAATATTTTTATGGATTTTATATACCTCATAGAGTTATCATGTTCTACCTTGACATAATCAAAAAAATTAGGTGTCTGGAGTCGTCCATTGTTTAGGTAGGTGGTCCATCCCATAGTCACACATATAATTATTTAATGCTTTAATAGTGTTTCATGCCAGCATTTGGTGTATGATAAAAAAATTAATCATATTCAGAACACAAGATATTTACATGATTTTAACTCCAAATATTTTTTAAATTCTATGAGATATGGTGATTCCTTGAAAATTCCTTGATTATGATACTGTCCTTATGAAATTAATCTAGAATACAAAAACCAATGTTGTTGAGTATTATTTGATGTGGCAACGTCTGAAATGGGAATATTTTTCTATTGTATTGAAATAAAAAACCCTCATTTTGGGTGGTCAATTATAACAAAAGAAACACCCATTTTATGGCCCATGATATCAATTAAAAAATTATTTTTGGTGGTCTATGAAATTTATGAAAATACTCATTTTTTGGGTTTTGTGATACCTGAGAAAACACCCCTTATGGGAGGTCTATAATAATTAACAGAATACCCATTTTTAGGTTTGTGATAACTAATAAAATACCAATATTTTTTGGCTTCGGAAAACTAATTAGATACTTCTTTTTTCTTGTCCATGATGAATATAAAAAACTTTTTGGCGGTTGTTTGTGATGTTTAAATGAGTCACACTTATGTGTGGTTATGATTCTCGATTGAACTTGGTTTTCTATGATTATAAAAACATACATAGAGACAATCACCCATAACTAAATCTAATACACATGAAATTTTCTATTACCATGGAGCATGAGATTTTTTATTTTTATTACCATGTTTTAAGTGTTTTTTAATTTTAAAATTTCAAAACTACATATGCCCTTATCCATCAAACATTATGAATTTTGGAAATTTCATGTGGTGGAAAATTGAATTCTATTAAAAACCACGTTAGCCCATTTTTTGGCATTCAAATAGGCATTATGGTTTCATATCATAAAAATTTGTGGTTCCATATGAAAGATACTTGACTGGTTGTAAAGGATGGAACTAAAAGATGGTAACCGTGTTAGTGAATAGTTTTTTTCTTTTTGCTGAGTCATGTTATTATTTTTATTTTACCCCTTTTTTCCATACCTATCCATCATGATGGTAATGTGTATATGACACTTGACTATTATTTGAGACAAAAAAATTTTCGTGGTTTATTATTCAATGTATCTATCATTCTTGACTGTTGATATATGATGTCTGGTGATATATGGTATGTCCCCAAATTTTTTTTGATTTTACACTCTTACAATATGGTATATTATCAATGGGAAATTCAAATAGCCCCTCACTTCTTGTTGACATAAATTAGAATATTGGGTGGTGTGTCTTTGGTTACATGGTTCCAAACGTCATAGGCACCGTATGATTGGCCTCCTAGCTAGAAATTTACATCCTCATGAATGATTATAAACATGACCGAAATAGAAATCCATTATAAACATGGTTTAAAAAACATTACAAAAAATAAAATAAAAATGAAAAACAAATCAATGTTAAAACACCATTTTTAAAAAAATTAATCAAATCGACAATCATTATGAAAACTAATAGAACAAGAATTTTATTTTTCCTCTCGAATAATGATATGTTTCTCAAAATTCGTTCATTTCATTCAACATAATATTAATATTAATTCCCATTAGATATCTACATTAGAAAAAATCCATCAAGAATGGAATATATAACTAGTGATTTTTCAATTCCATAACTAGATGAACATTGGCCATAGGAATCTAGATTCTCTATATATCCTCCCCATAAATAAAATATAGTATTAATCATGGGGGAATCAAATAGAGGTTAAAATTAATTTGAGTCTAGGTGTAAGTAAGTAATTATATGAAAAAATCATTGGGATACTAGAGGAGGATAAACTATATATTAAATTACATGATATATATAATTATTATCAATAAGAAACGCCTCCTACAATAATACACTTCCAAGTGATATTACCCAATAATTCCAATTCCTATTCTCAATATTTGAAAATCATGAAATTAATTCCAATGATATATTCACCCTCTTTTCAATAGAATATTTTTCTTATTTTTTTTATTTTCATTAATGCATTTTATTTCATTATTCGTTATTATATTTTAGTTATTTTACAATAATGTACAATTTAAGGAATTATATGACTAATTCCTTAAAATCTAACGAAAACACATCACATTCACTTTTCCAATGAATAAAAATTTATTTCCATCATTAAAAAACATTTTCCCCCATAAGTTTTCCATTATTGATATTGAAAGAATAACTTGAGTATGTTTGGAATGTTAAATAGTCTTGTAATGTGGCTCTAATATTAAGGACATTCATAGATTTCTATGATTAAAAGAAATATAATATGAAAACGTTATTCTCAAATATATTATGTGTTATAATTAGAAATTAACCAAACATAGTAATGTGAAATTTTTACATTATATATTTAGTAATGTAACCTCATGTTACATTTTCAGTTACTTTTTGATGTTTCTATGTACCTCTGATTTGGAGTAGTGACTTGGGGGGTGTGTTTGGGTGAACTTATTAGTAAAACAAAAGGGAAATGACTTGTGTACGGTTTTTGCATGGTTTGACAAACTGTGCGACCAAACTGTACCAACCAAGAAGCACTGGATAGAGAGGTATGCACGGTGTGTGCATAGTTTGAAAAACCATGTTCCCAAACCATACAGACCGAGCATCTCTAGACAGTGAGGGCCGCACGATGAGCGCAGGTTTTGAAAAATCGTGCGCCTCTGCCGAGGAAACCATGAGTGCAGTTTTTAATTCCTAAAATTCTTTTTAAAACCACCCAAACTCCCGGGACTCCCATACGTTCATCCTTGGCTCGGGCTTGACTCATTTTATGCCTTTGCAAAGCGTCCTAGAGAGATTCCAAGGAGATCCGAACATATTGCATCGAGATTGAAGGCTTGGAATGAAGATCTGCTCTCCTCCCAGTAAGTGGATTTCATCCCATTGCGTTTATCATTTATTACTCTATATTTCCTCAATCTTTTCATGGGAGATTTCCTTTGTTTCGATGGATCTGTATCTATGAGTTGAGGTATAGATCTAGGATTGTGAATCTAGATCTAGTTTTTCATGATCTTGATTTCCTTGATCTTAATTTTGGTTTTACGGATTTAGATCTAGTTTTTGATCGACATCATTGTGCTGCTCAGTTTTTGGGGTTTCTCGTTGGGCTAACTCCTGTTAATAAATCGATGTAGGTGGTTCCATCCCGTCATGAAAAATTTATTATCCATGTATTTATTGGTTTATTTCAATGGTTTATTTAAATTAAATTTCTCAAGTTTATTTCTATTAAATTGATCAAAACTATATTCCGTTGAATCAAGATATTTGAAATGGTTTTGGCATGAATATTTAAAAAAACCCAATTCCATTGAATAGGGTGTGTTTATGTAAACTGGCCAAATTAAATTGTTTAATTTAATTTGTGGATTTGATGGAAATGATTTCAATTAATTTGTCGAATTTAGTTGTGGAAATTAATTTCTAAATTGATGGAATTGGTTTTGAATGGATTTTAAAACCTACTAAATGGCATAAAATGATTTGATAGAAACCCATTTGTTTTATATTATAAAAAATTCATGTTTTGAATAAAACCTTTTTTGGTTTTAAATGAAATGAGATTTCTACTTTTGAAATGGTGATGACTGGGAAACATGATGGGTCATAGTGGAAAGACATTAGGGTTCTTTTCAATAACCAGTTTTATCCAGAATCAATGGTGTTGGCCAAGGCTGTGGAGTTTTTCAAGCTTGAGCAGGCCAATAAAACAGTGAATGAGTACCCAAATCGTTTTTCTGAGTTGGTACAGTTTTCTCCTGAGATTGCATCTAATGAGAGGATGAAGGCTCGACAGTTCGAGTTAGGACATCGATCATATATCTGTTCTCAGGTTTTCTTACTGAAGCTACCCACTTTTTCGGATGTGATGGATAGGCCAATGATGGTTGAGATGGACTTTGCAGGAAAGTTAGGGTCGGAGGAGGTTCTTTTCCCTCTAAGGGGAAGTGTGTGTTCCTTTAAAGGAAAACAGATGTGTGACTATTCTCATGGTGGTTCTAGACAGCAGAGTCATTCCAGACCTCTGGTAGCACCAGGAAGGGATTCCTTGATTTTCTATCTGTGTGGAATGCCAGGAAATTATAAGAGGGTTTGCACTGAGGCACCCAAGAACTGTAGATCTTGTGGACGTTTATGGAACTTGCGGAGATTCTGCCATCACTTCTCTACTCCACGTGGTGGAATGGGATCATCCACACCTCCCGAAACTATGGGGAAATCAAATGCTTCACGTACAAAACGGTATCAGCCACAAGTATCTAGAACGAAGATTCTTCACGCAGGGGAAGAGTCGCCAGAGGTAGCTGATGCAGGTCCTGCAACTGTGAGAGATACCATTACGATAGCTTCATCTTTAGTGACAACTCTTCTTGATACTGGTGCATCTCACTATTTTATTTCAACCCATATTGCTAATCTGCTTAATCTACCTAGGGAGATTTTATCTTGTTCAATGGATATTACCACACCTCTTGGTACAATAAGAGAGAAGGGTCTTCGTAGTGCTGCTTTTGTCTTCTCTCTATCAGATGTTGATCATGCTTGGAGTTTCTTGGTTCTCGACATGAAATCTTTTGACTTCATATTTGGGATGGATTGGATCAATGCCAATAAATCCAAGATCGATTGTTATCTTTGACGGGTCTACCTTACTACACCCATCGTTCTGCATCTTTTTTTTAATAGGGAATGGGACCCAATATCAAGCAGATCCAGACACTCTTATCTAGAGTTGGGGAATGTTATATCAGTTTTTTCCTTTGATCTGGAGAGAGATTCAATGTGTGGTGATCTTTCTCTAGTGGGAGAGGTTGATTTCTCTATTGACATAATACATGTTACTCAAACAGTTTCTATTTCCACTTATCGAATGGCTCTAGCAGAACTAAAATAACTGAAGTCTCAGTTAGATGATCTTCTTCAGAATGGTTTTATACTCCCGAGTGTGTCACCATGGGAAGCACATGTTCTCTTCACCATGAATTCAAATGTTTCTCTTCTCTTATGTATTGATTATTGAAAGCTCAATCGAGTTATGATAAATAACAAATATCTGTTACCATGAATTGATGATTTTTATGATCAATTTAAACGGGGAAGCGGTTTTCAAAAATAGATCATCATTCTAGTTACCATCAGTTGAGGATAAAAGAATATTACATTCATAAGACCACATTTCGGAGTAGGTATGGCCATTATGAGTACCTTGTTATGCCCTTTGGACTAATGAATGCTCCTGTAGTTTTCATGGTTTTGATGAACAAGGTTTTCGGTGAGCATCTAGATAATTTTGCGGTAGTCTTTGTGGCTAGCATTCTTTTCTACTCCAAGTCTGAGGAGGATCATTTGCATCATCTGAGAACAGATGTAAGTCTTTTAAGGAATTACCGACTTTATGCCAAGCTTTAAAAGTGTTATTTCTTGATTAGAGATGTGAAATTCATAGGGCATGTCGTATTAGAACATGGAATATCAGGTGATCCTGAGAAGGTGAAGTCTGTTATGACTCAGAAGCAACCACGAAATGTTTTCATGATTCACAGCTTCTTAGTGTTAGTAAGATATTATCGTTGTTTTATTATTGAATTTGCAAATTAAGCTTCTCCAATGACTGCTCTAAATCGAACGGGAGTGATGTTTTCTTGGAATGATTGATTTTAGAATTCTTTTGCGGAGCATAAGCATCTCTTAACTACTGCATCAGTGTTAACTCTTCCTATGGCTGGGATAGGTTATGTGGTCTTCTGTGTTGCATCGGGTTCAGGTTTTAGATATGTACTCAGGAAGGGTAATCAGGTTGTTTCCTATGGGTATCGTCAGCTTAAGCCTCATGAGAATAACTATCCTACCCATGACCTGGAACTTGCATCTGTAATGCACGCACTTAAGTCCAGGAGACATTACCTTTATGGAGAATGGTTTACTGTGTATTCAGACTACAAGAGCTTGAGATATATCTTCTCTCAAAAATATTTGAACCTCCACCAAAGGCAATGGGTGGAGTACCTGCAATCATTCGACTATGAAATTTCCTATACCCCGAGAAAAGGGAATGTGGTCGCAGATCCATTTCCCTAATGTCTTTAGGGCTCTTTTCACTAACCAGTTCTATCCAGAATAAATGGTGTTGGCCAAGGATGTGGAGTTTTTCAAGCTTGAGCAGGCCAATAAAACTGTGACTGAGTACCCAAATCGTTTTTATGAGTTGGTACAGTTTTCTCCTGCGATTGCATCTAATGAGAGGATGAAGGCTCGACAGTTCGAGTTAGGACATCGATCAGATATCCGTTCTCAGGTTTTCTTACTTAAGCTACCCACTTTTTCCGATGTGATGGATATGCCAATGATGGTTGAGATGGACTTGGTAGGAAAGTCAGGGTTGGAGGAGGTTCTTTTCCCTCCAAGGGGTTGTGTGTGTTCCTTTAAAGGAAAACGGATGCGTGACTATTCTCATGGTGGTTCTCGACAGCAGAGTCATTCCAGACCTCTGGTAGCACGAGGAGGGGATTCATTGATTTTCTATCTGTGTGCAATGCCAGGAAATTATAAGAGGGTTTGCACTGAGGCGCCGATGAACTGTAGCTCTTGTGGACGTTTATGGAACTTGCGGAGATTCTGTCATCACTTCTCTACTCCACGTGGTGGACTGGGATCATCCACACCTCCCGAAACTGCGGGGAAATAAAATGCTTCACGTACAAAACGGTTTCAGCCACAGGTATCTGGAACGAAGATTCTTCACGCAGTGGAAGAGTTGCCAGAGGTAGCTGATGCATGTCCTACAACTGTGAGAGATACCATTACGATAGCTTCATCTTTAGTGACAAATCTTTTTGATACTAGTGCATCTCACTCTTTTATTTCAACCCATATTGCTAATCTGATTAATCTACCTAGGGATATTTTATCTTGTTCAATGGATATTACTACACCTCTTGGTACAATAAGAGAGAAGGGTCTTCGTAGTGCTGCTTTTGTCTTCTCTCTATCAGATGTTGATCATTCTTGGAGTTTCTTGGTTCTCGACATGAAATATTTTGACGTCATATTTGGGATGGATTGGCTCAATGCCAATAAATCCCGGATCGATTGTTATCTTTGACGGGTCTACCTTACTACACCCAGCGTTGTGCATCTTTTTTTCATAGGGAATGGGACCCAATATCAAGCAGAGCCAGACCCTCTTATCCAGAGTTGGGGAATGTTATATCAGTTTTTTCCTTTGATCTGGAGAGAGATTCAATGTGTGGTGATATTCCTCCAGTGGGAGAGGTTGATTTCTCTATTGACTTAATACCGGTTACTCAAACGGTTTCTATTCCCTCTTACCGAATGGCTCTAGCAGAACTAAAATAACTGAAGTCTCAGTTAGACGATCTTCTTCCAAAAGGTTTTATACTCCCGAGTGTGTCACCATGGGAAGTACATGTTCTCTTCAACAAGAATGAAAATGTTTCTCTTCGCTTATGTTTTTATTATCGAAAGCTCAATTGAGTTATGATAATGAAAAAATATCTGTTACCATGAATTGGTGATTTTTAGGATCAATTTAAAGGGGGAAGCGGTTTTCAAAAATAGATCATCAATCTGGTTACCATCAGTTGAGGATAAAAGAATTTTACATTCATAAGACCACATTTCGGAGTAGGTATGCCCATTATGAGTACCTTGTTATGCCCTTTGGACTAAGGAATTCTCCTGCAGTTTTCATGGTTTTGATGAAGAAGGTTTTCTGTGAGCATCTAGCTAATTTTGTGGTAGTCTTTGTCGCTGACATACTTTTCTACTCCAAGTCTGAGGAGGATCATTTGCATCATCTGAGAATAGTTGTAAGTATTTTAAGTTATTACCGACTTTATGCCAAGCTTTAAAAGGGTGATTTCTTTATTGGAGATGTGAAATTCATAGGGAATGTCGTATTAGAACATGGAATATCAGTTGATCCTGAGAAGGTGATGTCTGTTATGACTCGGAAGAAACCAAGAAATGTTTTCAAGATTCACAGCTTCTTGGTGTTAGTAAGATATTATCATTTTTTTATTAATGACTTTGAAAAGTTAGCTTCTCCAATGACTGCTCTAACTCGAATGGGAGTGATGTTTTCTTGGAATGATAGATTTCAGAATTCTTTTGTTGAGCTTAAGCATCTCTTAACTACTGCATCGGGGTTAACTCTTCCTATGTCTGGGATAGGTTATGTGGTCTTCTTTGTTGCATCGGGTTCAGGTTTTAGATATGTACTCATGAAGGGTAATCATGTTGTTTCATATGGGTATCATCAGTTTAAGCCTCATGAGAATAACTATCCTACCCATGACCTGGAACATGCATCTGTAATGCATGCACTTAAGTGCAGGAGACATTACCTTTATAGAGAATGGTTTACTTTGTATTCAGACTACAAGAGCGTGAGATATATCTTCTCTCAAAAATATTTGAACATCCACCAAAGGCATTGGGTGGAGTACCTGAAATATTTCGACTTTGAAATTTCCTATACCCTGAGAAAAGGGAATGTGGTTGTAGATGCATTAAGCATGAAACTTCCATCATAGGCTATGAAATAATTTTTAGAAGAGTGGAGTTTGATGGATCTTTTTTCTTAGTTTCATATTGGAGTTCAGTGGAAGGGGAATGAAGTTTCATTATCCAGTGTTCATTGGAATTCTACTCTTCTCAAGTTAATTCATCAGGAAAAATAACTAGATGATGAATTACATAGAACTAGTGACTCTCATTATGGTGGGGAGACCGAAACACGGTGGTCGTTCTCCAAAGAGGGTGTTCTATGTTATCTAAACCATTACATTGTTCCATTAGAGTCAAGGAAGGATGTGATAGGTGGTTGACATAACTCTCAGAGTGCGGTACACCCAGGAACCACGAATATGTTCAATGACATGTGGTAGCAGTTCTGGTGGATATGTATGAGACAAGGCATTGCTGAGTTTGTATCTCGTTGCTATACATGCCAGCACGTGAATGTCGATCACCCGAAACCTTTGAGTACATCAACCACTTCCAGTACCTACATTGAAGTGGGATGAAATCACTATGTACATTTTGGTTGGGTTACCTAAAACCCAGAGGAATAAGAATGTGATATGGGTTGTGATCGCCAGGCTGACTAAGTCGGCCCACTTTATACCTATTTGAGATACAGCCAATGTTGATGAGTTTGGAAATATCTATGTGAAAGAAATTGTTCATTTTCACGGAGTTCCATCTTCTATAGTCTCTGATATGGATCCTCGGTTTACTTCTCTCTTTTGGAGAGGCCTTTAGGAGGCACTGGGATCTCAGGTCCGTTTGCGAACTTCCGACAATCCACAGTCAGATGGCTAGACAAAGAGAGCTATTTAGATCATTGAGGATATGCTCCGCGATTGTATTCTTGAATTTTGTGGGTCATGGGATGATATTCTGGGGCTAGTTGAGATTTCATATAACAGTAGTTATCAATATTCCATCCAAATGGATCCTATTGAGGATTTTTATGGCCATCCTTTTAAATCTCCTTTGTGTTGGTTGAAGATGGGTGAATGCTCTTCGGTAAGATAGAGTTTTCTCAAAGAGACAATAGCTAAGATCCTGTTGATCCATCATAGAATGTTGACAGCACAGAGTCGGTACAAGACTTTTGCTTATCATCACTATAGAACATTAAGATTTTCAATTGGTGACCAGGTGTTATTGAATGTTTCACCCCAATTAGGTCATCGACGGTTTTGGTGGAAAGGGAAGCTTGCTCCTCGTTTTGTGGGGCCTTTTGAGGTTATTAGTCTTGTGGGGAATGTTTCCTACCGTCTATCTCTACCACCAAATCTGATGGTGATACATAACGTGTTCCATGTATCGCAGCTTCTAATGTATCTCTCTAATCCATCCCATGTTGGGAGCTGCAGTGATCTTGAAATTGAACCAGATTTTTCTGTGACTGAATGACTAGTCAAGGTTGTTGATTCTGAGACCAAGGTACTTCGTGGGAAAACGATACCTCTGGTCCGTATACTTTGGCAGCATGGTTCGGATTCTCATGAGATGTGGGAATGGGCGGCACTAATGAGAGAGTAGTGGCCTCATCTTTTTGACGTGGAGGATATTTTATAGGCTTTCAAGGGAAATATAGGTCTTATGTTGGGGAGGATGTAACATCATGTTACGTTTTCAGGAACATTTTGATGTTTCTTAGTACCTCTGATTTGGAGTAGCGACTTGGGGGGTGTGTTTGGGTGAAATTTTTTATAAAACAAAAGGGAAATGGCTTGTGAATCATTTGCACATGGTTTGAAAAACCACTCGACAAAACCGTGCCAACCAAGCAGCACTGGACAGAGAGGTAAGCATGGTTTGAAAAACCGTGTGATCAAACTGTGCAGACCGAGTATCTCCAGATAGCGAGGGATGCACGATGTGCGAACCGTTTGACAAACTGTGCACCTCTGCCAAGGTAAACCGTACGCGCGGTTTTTATTTTCTAATTTTTTTTTTCAAAACCACTCGAACCCCCGGGACTCCTATATGTTTGACCTTGGCTCGGGCATGACTCATTTTTGGACTTTCCAAAGCTTCCTAGAGATATTCCAAGGCGATCCAAACATCAAGATTTGAGATTGAAGGCTCGAATTGAATATCCACTCTCCTCCTAGTAAGTGGATTTCTTCCCGCTACATTTCTCATTTATTCCTCTATCATTCCTTGATCGTTTCATGGGAGATTTCCTTTGTTTCCCTGGATCTATACCTATGAGTTGATGTATAGATCTAGGATTGTGAATCTAGATCTAGTTTTTTAAGATCATGATTCCTTTGATCATAATTTTGGTTTTAATGATTTAGATCCAGTTTTTGATCGACATCGTTGTGCCGCTCAGTTTTGGGGGCTTCTTATTGGGCTAGCTCTCGTCAATAAATCGAGGTAGGTTGTTCCATCCCATCTTTCCAAATTGATTATCCATGTATTGATTGGTTTATTTCAATGGTTGATTTAAATTCAATTGCTCAAGTTTCTTTCTATTAAATTGATCAATACTCGATTCCATTGAATCGAGATATTTGAAATGGTTTTGGCATGAATATTTCGAAAACACCAATTCCATTGAATTGGGTGTGTTTATGGAAATTTGATGATTTAAATTGTTGAACATAATTGGTGTATTTGATTGAAATGATTTCAAATAAATTGTTGAATTTAATTGTGGAAATGAATTTTTGAAATGATGGAATTGTTTTTTAATGGATTTTCAAACTCGTGAAATGGCTTAAAATGATTTGATAGAAACGCATTATTTTTATCTTCTGAAAAAGGCATGTTTTGAATAAAACCTTTTTTGGATTTAAATGGAATGATATTGACACTTTTGCATTGGAAGAATGGGAATGATCATCTTTTAAGCATTCCTAAAATAGTTCACCCATCATGTAAGAGTTCATGCAAGCCTTAGGTAGCTAGTGAGTTATTTGAATACAATCTATGCTACGAAAACGTTCTAAAACATACTTGCAGCGGGTCACATCCCTTATGGGTTGGTGACAAGTCTCATTTTTCCAGTATCATAGGGACGTGTATATACACTTTTTTCTGAGTTCACATAGAGAGTAAGGAATCCTATATCAGGTTAATACAACCATAATTTTTGGAAGATGACCATGTTGCCCGCTTGTTTATTTATACATG
The DNA here is from genome assembly GCA_963277665.1 of Viscum album. Classification (NCBI taxonomy): domain Eukaryota; kingdom Viridiplantae; phylum Streptophyta; class Magnoliopsida; order Santalales; family Viscaceae; genus Viscum; species Viscum album. The sequence continues at coordinate 120,704,439 of OY728128.1, forward strand.
AGATATAAATGTATGCCAATGCATCTGAACTGCTTACATGCCTGATGAATTTACATAAACTGTTTTATGTAAATGTTTTTATTTAAGCCATTTTTTTAGAAATATTCCCTCATTTTAAATCCTTTCAAGATAAATTTTCCTTCATGTGAAAATGTATAGCATGATTTTTTAAGATATGATTTTGAATTTCCAAACCTATTAATTTGAAAATTGAATGTTTTTCATTTGATAATTCATATTTGGCATCTGTTATGGAATCTTTGGTGTTATACTAATGGGATTAGGCTCAAACCCTACTTTTACCTATGGTTTTTTGTAGACTTTCTCCTTCCAGGTTCAAGAAAAGGGAAAGGATCTCTTGGAGGTGGATCCAGTTGTTGATCTTTGGACTTGGTGAGTTGTGTCCTTAAGGACCTTGGGGATGGTTTCCCAGTTTTAGTACATGGGTTGTAGTAATTTGTCATTTTATGCCTCTTTGTAATCTGGTACACTACTCCATGTGGAGTTTCTTTTGTTATTCATACTGTTTGTTCTACTCTTGCTTCCACATTCATATGATAGAATCATCCCCACGTGTATGTTGTATGATGACAGGTGCCATTCGCCGACCTGTGGGGATCGGGAACGCCCTTCGGGCTATGTCAGGGCCAGCTTGATTATCTCGTTACCAGGGTACCCGGTCTGGTTTTTGACAGTTAATATATCAATATATTTTCTAGTAGCCTATAGGTCTAATGTATCTCCCAAAAAATTTGTTCTTTTAATGAACTGAAAAAATTGATTTAGAAATCACTCCATTATTTTGAACATAATATTTGAAAATCGCTCGTGGAATTAAAAATATTAAAAAATCAATCAACATGATCATTATAAAATCAAATTATCTGTTTTTTAACTGTAATCTAAATAGACAAATAAATTTTACCAAATCATAATTCATTAAATCATAATTCTCATGTATGTCAATACCCATCAATAAAATATCTTAATCATTCAATCTCGTTAAAAATATTAATAGAAAAATTGAATGATGGTATTTATTAGAAAATCATTTCATCATAGATTAAATATATACCGATAAATCTATGTGTTTTGTGTAAATTCTATAAAAAGGATGTTGAAAATAGGGAGAATTTAAAAGGTATAAAAATGTTTTAAAAATATTTCCCAATTAATTGATTCTAATTATTTTAAATTTCATATATATTTTTCCTTAATCCCCCATCATCATAAACCTATAAAACTAAATGAATCATGTGAGAGTATAAAATCAATAAGGAACTAACCATAAAACATTACATAATATTTTTTTTATATATAGAATAAATTTTCATATATTTCAAGGAACCATGTGGATTATAGTTCTAGTGAATTAATCAAAACCCATTATAAAATTAATACATATATTATAACGTGAAAACCTCCACTATGTACCATTATTTCCATACTACATTAATTCTTCAGTATAAAATTCTATATCTTCATGAAAATCCATCATTATGTTAAACATTACTTCATCATTGTTCATATTAATCCATAGTATATATGAAGATATTTTGGAAACATTGGATGAGAACTAAAATATTAGTATGGTTTATAAAAAAAACGTAGAGACTTGATAGTATATTTCCAAATAAATAGACTGTATAAGAGAGTTTTAATTTAAAATTATAATCTCTGAGATCGAATAATCATATAATTACACATGAAATTAAATTTATTATTCACACTTTTTCATAAAAATAATATTAGAAAGTAGAAGTCAAAAATCATATTCATTAGTGTTTCTTATATGACATTAGGATCTTGGAAATACATTTCCGTAATGGGAATAATAATAACAATAAAAAATATCATTATCATACCTTATGAAATCAGATGATTTCCTTGGAAATTTGTTAGAAAAAATGGATAGTCATGTTGGTTACATGGGATTCCATAATTAAAGAACCATAACTATGACACTAATAAGAACCCTTACAAATGGAATAACCTCCTCGCTTAAATCCAATATTGTTTTCCAATTGTAATAATTATTAATTGATGCATTAGAGAGTAATATCATATTCACCGATAATCATAAATATTATAAAATGATGGTACCATATATAAAACACACATTATCAATCATTTATGACATAAAATCATAAATAAATATGCTTGAACACATAACAAAATCCTTTTCAGATATTGATATGTCTATTTTAAATAAAACACAATTTTCAGAAAAGGAATACCCTAATGAATGGGAATGAGGGTTTTTATTGGAAGAGAAAATTGGAAGATTATAAAGTTGGGAGAACTTTAAATTATATGTGTGATAGTATAAAAAATCTTTGATTTCTTATATATTAAAATAGAACATTCATTTTGATATTTGGTAATAAATTTAGAAATGTATCTTAAAAAATCCCTAAAAATCATTTAAAAAAATATCAAAATGATACATAAAATGTAATTTATAATGTATTAATTTTTATATAATTATATCCATAAAATTATTTTTTTTTATTTACATCAATAAAAATTATTTCGAAATTAAATCATTAAAACATTAAAAATGATGTTTGATGGTAAAATATCCCATTCCACTATTCTAACATGTCACGTACATTCCTTATCTTCTAAAATAATAATCTTATTCTAATTATTTTCTTATTTAATTCAAATTTAAATTTTTTAATATTCCTTGTATTTCAGTTATATCTATGTTATACATAATATCTCAATCTATAAACATCACGTTTGAGGTTTTTAGAACATATGTCCTAAAAGTCATAAAATAATTAGGATGGTTTACTACGGTCAATTGATCCTTTATTCAATCATCTATGAAATGTTAAAAATTAAATTATTTAAATTTTAACACCTTAAATACTGTTTTATAACCATCCCTAAATGGGGTACATAAAAAATTACATTTCTTCGTGGAGGTGGTAGTCCATACGTACACACAAAACTATTATAAATTTTCAATGGATATAATTATCATATTATAGATGATATATTATTGATAAATAATGATTAACAGTTTGTAAATGTCAAAAATAGTAATTAAATTTTAATAATAACCATAATTCTGTGGTATTATTGAAAAATGAAACAAATCACTTCATGGTTGTGGAAATCAACACATAAGCATGAATGGAGGATGTAGAAGAGTAAATAATCATGAAATAGGTCCGTTGTGACATAAATAATTTCATCACATAACCACATAAAATTAAATATCGAGAATACATGGATTGGACTTTTGGTGATGTCATGTCCTCTAGGACGTGCAGATGGATGTTGGTTATATATTTGTACAAGTCTTTTCCGAATTATAGTGCTAATAATTGTGAGTAAAGGAGGTCATGAGGTTCCATTTTATAAGATAAGGGAGAGACCCCCATCATAATATATAATCATTTGAATTAATACTAATTTATTTTCAGGTTAAATTGGAACTAAATTGATATATTTATAATATTTGATGAGGATGATCCAAGGCCCACTCATCAAATAAAATTTTGACAAGTTTAGTTGATGTTTTCCCACTAATATCCTTTTCCTAATCCACCCCCATTAACCCTTTTCATGATTCCTACGAAATCATTTTTTAATCAATAGAAAACAATATTGTATCTATAACAAAAAAGTAATATATAAGTAGAAAATTATTTATTTTAAATTCCATGGCCAATTGACTTGTCCGAATAGAATATTTTTTTCTGTTTTAAATAATTGTGTAAGATATAATTTAACATAATATACCACTAAATTAAATTTATCAGTAATTAAAATCAGTCTAATTATATAATATAAAGATAGTAATGGAATTAGAATATAATATTTTTTCATTGAAGATATTTTTTATATTTATCTATATAATTTATGGAACATAATAATTCATCAATGTTTTATTACATATAATATTTTATCAAAACATTAACATGTTTTTATAATTTTTGAGACCCATAGTCCCATAAAATATTCCCCATTTCATGTTTTCCATATGGCCTCAGTAGTATATCCCAAAATTCCATAGGCTTCCTAATAGTAGTGAGGGCCTAACTATTTCTGTATGGAGGCTGCTCCCACATCACCATAATGTAGAACAACAGAATGTTAAGAATATAATAGAAACATAAGAAGTAAATCATATATAAAATAGAAAAAAAGTAGTAATAGATAATGATATAAAAAATAATATCATATACAATAATGATGAGTCGTCTTAAATGTCCCAAAAAATCATCCAAAATGCGTATACATTCCAAAAGTAAAATACATGTAACATAATAATAAAGAGGGAAAAATATCTTCTACCATCACGAGAGTCAGCTCAGTATTTTTCTCATCAATTCCTAAGAAACAATCAAGAACCCATCTTATAGATCTTTACCTTATACATACCTACAATCATATAGCTAGTTAAGGTACACAAGGAATCCTGAATAGGGAGTGATATATAAACCTAGATGGAAACCCCCAAAGGCCAGGTTACATGAATTCAGACAATTTATATAACAAGAACACAATGAAGGCCGTAATAAAATAATCAAGGAAGTACTAAAAGTAAACATTATATAAATTCCATGTTCTCATATTATATCATTTTCATTCCATATGTTTCATTTAGAGAGTATATATATAAATTTTACTACCATGCCTATGTCATTTATAATCATAGTTATTTAATTATTTAGATTCATTTAATTAATTGGTATCAGTTCATATCACATACCCCTGCATCCCTCATACCATATATAATAAAATGATACATAAATAGGACATCTACAATGCGTAATACATGAAAAACTCCATGTTTATTCATTTTCTTGTCTATCACGTTGTATAAAACATTCCACACAATATTCATTAATGAAACTGATCCATTCATTATAATTCTTAATTTCGAATCTAGGTATCTATCTACATAAGATAAAAAACAAATTATAGGCCATCCCATGGATATTATCTCAAGAACCTAGGTATCGCTCTATGTGTGATATAATATCTCTTATATTTGATTCTAAAATTTGATGTCCACTAATGGAGCCTATGTATCACCCATGGTATAAATGATTAAATTCCATTGGATTTCGTCATTGTCAATGCATATGGAGTGAAAATATCACTGGGTATATAATAACAAAACTCTATGAGTGATTCCTTGGAATTCAAAGTATCACTTGCGAATATAACAAAAATATCCCATGATTATATGATCAGAAGAACAAGAAGGAGTCCATGTGTCACTTGGGTACAATAAAGGTGGAATCCAATTGAGTATGTCCATGAAATTTGTCACCAAATCAATGGGTCACCAAATTCATATTCATAATAATTAAATATCATTAAATCGACATCATTTAATAATTCCCATTTCATCAATGTAATGAAAAAAACCAAGAACATTCCATGTAAATCATACCTTATATGCTGATATAATTCATTGGGTTGTGCTTAGAAGTCTTGCCTCTAAATAATCATGTGGAGACTTCATTAAAAAAATCAACACCATCTTAAAAAATCCATTATATTGAATGGTCCAAGGGTCATGTTAATCCATCAATTCCCATTAACCAACTAAATTATAATTGATATCACAATTCAACTCACATATAAATTGAAAATTCATTTTATGAATTAAATTCATAATTTACATCACATGGAAAAATTTATAAGGAACACCCTAAGGTATCCAATTATAGAGCCTCCCTTGGAGGTCAAATTCATTATTAACACACCTAATAAGTGGTTCTAAATTAAGGTCTTTTACCTATAAACATTAGTTAATAGTCCCATTAATTACATATTATATGATTATCAATTAACATGAAGGATTTAATTTCATTGCAATGAGTCACTCTGGGAATTGGGCATGTAGTGCAATCAAATTTATAAAAACAAAAATTTAAACAAAATTCATGATTCCACATACCATAGGTCTATAATTGATAGATAATTTATTATTAGCTACAGATTCAACTTAGATTAGTAGAAAATTGAAAAACATATGAATAACCTATAAAAATTGAATATTTATATTTCACTTACAAAGTATAAATTATACCAATCCAATCAAGGAATGAAAAAAAATTAGTTATGGTATTACCGAGATGAATCTAATGAGGTTGAGAGTTTATGAATTTGAGATTATATAGAGGAGATATCTCAATTCTAAGAATAGTCGTTGAGGAATCCGTCTCAATGTATCAAGCTATCTATTGGAAGAAAAGAGAAGAAATTAAAATAAAATATAACAAATTAGCAGAAAATATTTAAATTCACTGAAAATATAGGGTTTAATTATTTGGATGCATGGTTGGACAATCCTTGGACCAATTGTGTGCCTCCTTCTATGTTAAGTGGGGAACCAAATAGTTTGCATGCACAGTTTGACTAACTATGTGAAAAGTATGCAAAAATGAACATTCAAAAAATGAATATATATTCACACTACCTTGTTCCCCATATCACAAGGTTTATCTATTTATGTAGCATGTAGGATTTTATTTTCTACCTTATAATGATTTTTAATAATTATATATCTTACCCCACAATATTTCTAATAATTTTACACTAATCCATTTTCACCGAAAAAATAGGTTTTGGTCTCCGAACTAGATTGAATTACCCACTTCACCACCATGATCTCAACATACATTAACATTATGTTATAATTGAAAATTTAAATAGCAAATTTGTTGAATTTAGAGAAATTATATTTCAAAGAAGAACCCGGTTCTTACAAGTATATTCATTTAAAGAGATTTATCCTTGAATTGCCATATCAAGGGAGGTTATGAATGTTTGAGAATAACAACATCCATTTTGATCGTACATCGACCTACCACTCCAAGGTCACGTATTATACATTACCATGATGTCGTATAACCTAAACTAATGGATCTAAATAGCCTCCAAGAACCTCTTTTCTACAACCCACAATTTTTATTGGATTCTCCAAAAAGGATTCATCTACCTATAACTCAAACTCATTAGGTTGAAAGGAATGAGATGAGTCCAAATGATAGTAGTGTAACTGAGATACAAGGAATTTTTCTATCCTGTCCCAATAGCTATAAGGGAACCACAACCGATAGGCTATCATTCTGTCACTCCCTGTAATCTCGAATGGCCCAACATATCATTGTGAAAGATTAGACTATCTCATGATCCTCCTATGTCTCATCCTTGGCGAATCACATAAAAATACATGATCACCAAACATGAACTCTAAATTTCATCTTTGGTGATATGAATAATATTTCATTATATAATTTATATTATAAATCCGCATTAAAATATAATTAACCTTATCTGTGGTCTCCTGATCAAAACAATGTCAAAGCATAGATGCCAATCATACCTCTAACCAACTCATTGGTGATTTTCAGGGCCTACCATAAAAATCTTCATATGGATAAATCTCAACAGTATCATGCAATCATTTTTATAGAAAAATTTAACCAAGGGTACTCACCTCTCCCTGAAGCCCCCAAAATGTTGTACTAATGCTTTCATAATGTCCTCAATCACGTGAATTGTGTGCTCTGACTGAATATTTATCTATGTGGGGTATGTAGTGCTTATAAGCACCTATGTACCAAATACCCTCTACATAATTGGAATGAATTATGAAATGAACTGGGTGTCCCTATATAAAAGAATAGTACTCTGTACACCATGATCTTGACTATATCATATATATACTGCCTCCCAATCACATCAAAAAATGATGTTTTCCTTGATTAGTAGGAAATATGAAACCTTCTTGAGCATATACACCACAAACCATATAGCATCATTACATTGAGGATAGCCCAATAAACCTTTCACAAAATCCATTGTAAAATAAACCCACTTTCACTTAAGGATGTGTAAATTCTGTAAATGTCTAGTTAGTTGCTAGTGTTCCACTCTCACCTTCTGAAAGATGGAACACCTGATGAAAAAACCAGCTACATCTCTTTGTGTACCTCACCAATAGTATTAGTGATGTAAATCATGAGAAATTTGATGGTGGTGGTGCTCACTCAGCAATATGAATCATTAATTTCTCACATAATCTCCTCACACATGTCTAATGAATCCGATACATGACCATGTACATATATAATATCATCCATGACTATAGTCCAACTAGGATGAGGGTCTCCACCTGACACACTCCCTCGTAGGACAAGGAATATAATATCCACAGACTACCTCATCCATAGATCCTTTATCTATAAAGGTATAGTTAACAACTAAGAATGATAGATAATTCTAACCATAACTATCTTACAACTCCATGTTTATCTATGAGTTCAAATACATGAGTTGAAACTTGCTACTTGAATAGATAACATCATTTATTTGGGTCCTCATGCTCATTCCATCTGCCACTGCATTACTTTCACCAATCATGTAAGAAATATCCAAATCAAATGAATATAGGTATTAAACCCACCTCGTCTACCTTGTATTCAGATAAATATATATAAAAATATACATGAGTTTTATTTGATCATTTTACACCATAAAATGATCACCATGTTGGTAGTGTCTGAAAATGTTCAATTCATGAACATCCACATCTTACTCGAGATCATGAATCGGGTAATTCCTCTCTTGTGGCCTCAACCTCCATGACAAGGATTTCATGACCCTATCCGCATACATGAGAACATATCATATCCTAATACATAATACATTGGAGTAAAAATTGTAACTCCTACCTGGTTTTGGGAAAATCTATATAAGTTCTTATGTCAATCTCCCTTTCTACTCATGGAAGGCTATCTCACTAGAAATTTCCCATCCAAACTTCACACCCATATTAGTCAATCCCATAAGTGTTAATTTCACACTATCGAAGACCTATATAAATTTTTTGTAGTAACCAACTAGCCAAAATAAACTCCATACATCAATGAAGTTCTTGGGTTGCTAATTGAGAACTATAGGTCTCAATCTCTTCAGGTCCACTGATACTCCTATATGTGAGATAATATTTACCAAGATGTGATGTTTCTCCATCCAGATGTGGAATTTTATGATCTTAGGATATAATTTGTTCTCTCTTAGAGTATCAAATATGTTCTCAAGATGTTTTTCTTGGTCATATAGATTTTAAGAATGCTCCAAGTTATTATCTATGAATTCCACAACAATAAACCATATAAGGATATAAAATTCTTTAATCAGTTCTATGAAGGTTGTTGGATCTTAGGACAGACTGAATAAAATAAAAAATATACTAAGATGGACCGCACCAACAATGAAAATAGTTATAGGTTTTTATTATGGACTAACACACACCTAATGAGACATGGATCTCAAATCCATTTTTGAGAAAACCTCTGATCCTCAGAACTAAAACCTCTTGTTACCTCCTGAGCTCTTGAATCTCAGTAGTAGCCATCCCTTACGTAAGAATGGATACTAATGTATCTCCTAGAAGTAGCTTTATAGATAACCCTACCTCTCTCACATGATGTAATCCTAAATATTCATCCATGAAAAATTTCCTGAAACGATTAACCACTAGAGGGTAATATTATTGATTTGTTCCACAATCATCCTGATAATATCTTTTAATCTAGGTTGTCATTCTATTCATCACATGAGGCTCAATTCCATCTCGATTCACCTATACATGCCATTCAATATTATAATTTTACTCTCCTCTATATGGTGTGTGATGGTCACCATTCAGTGATAGAAATTAATGAAATAATAAGGTGATACCAACCATTCCATCCCGATAATGATGTAAAATCCTATAATATTAAGGAAAAAGAGTTCTTGCATGATCTGTCACCATCCAATATCAAGGTGGAACACCATGTACTAGCATACATCCTCTTTTTTAATCCCCAATTGAGTCTCAAGCATCATAACACCATCAATAAAATACACACAGAGTCCTAGGATCTCCACAACATTACCATATATAAATACATGAGAACCTCCATTATCACAGAAGTGATGAAGATAATATAGATGATATAGTAATAGTACCTATAATAGTAGAAGGTTTATGAAACTACACTTCAAGGTGTTGTTTCACTATGTATGTCTAGCTTGAACTGTGGCCATGTGATACTGCATGGCTATCCTAATAAGTTCTAAATTATTATTTGTGGGAAACGAGGGCATGACTACCTTGGACACAATCACCATGTCAACTTGATTGGCTAGATATAATCTAGATGAATTCCCAATGAGAAGATAGTGACCTCACTCCAGAACATAGAGCCAGAATAGACCCTCTCTCACTATATGAGAGAGGAAATGTTCTATAGAATCATTGTAGATGGTGTATCTTAAAGCTCCATAATCACTTGACAATGTCCCCTATACAATGATGACATTTATTTCCATGTCTACCACATTGGGATTGTAGCCTCCCATGTTATTAAAAATGATGAAGAACTAATGGAAATCGAATTTTAACATTTTATGGACTGTCTATTTCTTAAACTAATATTCAGAAATGAATTATGAGAGTTGTAACACATGAATTTGATTCTATTAAATGTGGATGAAAGACCAAGGGGTCTCTATAGTTATTTTTTGAGTTTTAGGGGTTTTGAACCTCCAAAACCTCAAAATTGGAGGCAACTATTAGGGGTGCATGACTTTTCATAAATAGTGTGGCCCCATGGGATACCAATGAGTCCTGATCTAGTTATTCAAGAAGTGAGACATGGTTTGGTCAAGCCCTAACGGGGGTAAGTATGACCATGAATCCAACTATTTTATTTTTATAATGAATTTTTTCATGGTTCATTCTTGGTATTATAAATCATTCCCCTTAACCATGTAGGGATGTCCTTGGGTGGTGACTTGGAATACAATTTGATCATGATTCTGCCAACCATTTTTCTGAACCATGTGCCATGTTCTATATAATATAAATAATGATTCTACCATCAATTTTGTTAAATTTGAAGCCCTAATAATCCCCATCGTTTTCCATTGGGCACCTCCTCCTTCCACATGTGGATCTCTCCTCCATTTAGACATCAATATAAAGACATCAGATCTATCATACTCTCTAATCACATTAATGATTCTTCGATCCAATGTTTTGGTAATTTGGCGGGACCCCTTTTCCCACATTTTCAAGGAATTGGATGGTTTGTTCTATATCCTTCAATCAATTAAAAAATTAATCTTCAATATCCAGTTTTTCAATAATCCTTGGTATATGGTTGGTTGTCTATAGATGTTCGCACAAATTTTCATTTATTTATAAATTTTTTCATTATATATCATGTTGTATCTTGTTATATGTTGATATAAAATTGTTTTATTCATCCTAAATTTATATAAACGTCATTATATACTTATAAATATCAATTTACAGAAATTTTATGATGTTGAACTTGATTATGGACACATCTTATGTGTGCCAATATGATTTTTTCCTTTATAATTGCATTTTAAAACACATAGAACACCTCATATGTATTCCGATTTCATTGTAAATGGTGTTTCACTCTTTTATTCCAATGTTTATTAAACCTTGGGCACCTATTATATTCTTGTGCCAACCGATATACTGTTCTTTACTTTTAGGTATTTGACTTATTTATCATGATTCAATTTTTATGTGCCCCATATAACCATGAAATTATATTTCTATGATTGAGAGATTTCAAAAAAATTGGAGGATTGAGTTATACAACATGAATGTGATTTTTTAGCAAAATGAACTGCTTGTTTAAAAATATCACATTTTATACTCAAACCCCTCAATGAGTTGTGATGTTTTCAATTATAAAATGATATGTGTGATAAACCTTGTCAGACATGATGACCATCATATTTAATTTCATTGAGATGTGATGTGATCAATTTCACTATTTTATTTCTATTTACAGTGGGGGTTATGAATCCATGACAGGATAGGTACACATTGTGTTCTTTTTTACTTCATTATGACTGATACTGGTTCCCTATGGTAGATACTCTAAACAAGCTCATTAGTGAGATGCATGTACCAGGACACGAGTGAGACTTGGTCCCCCCTCTAAGCTAAAAATTAAGGGTAAATAGGATGTCTTCTCACACTGGAAAATGATTGATAATTTTGAGTCCTTTTAGGTATCCATTTGGATGGCCTTTTATGGAAGTGAGCTCACAGTGCTCTTATTTTGTTATATGGGATTCTTGTTAGTGTTCTCATTAGATGGACCAAGTATACTACTGATGACAACCTAGCTCATCATTTTAAATTTAAAATTTGTTTATTACATAAAATTTCACTTAATAATCCTCATAAGATAGATTTTTCTAGTTTCTTTGGGTCTTAGTAACATTACATAACAACATAAAACTTGAAATACACATCTTTATTGAAAACATCATTTCAATGACAGGAACATTACTTCGTAGCTAGCATTTCATGGGATAACCTGAGGACATAAACAAGAAAGTGGGGATCTATAAAGCCCAGTTAGGGAAGAATCATGGAATAAAATTAGGAATAAAATAATGTTTACAAAATAGGCACATCATTGGATCATAAGAGAAACATTAACATAAATACATGATATAACATGGTTATCATAACATGGAAATGTGACAAAAAAACTAAAAACACTGCATCATTAACATAAAGGAATTAGGTGATCCACTGTCCCAAAACGGTGAAAAAGCCCTATAATAGAATCAGGAAAACCAATATCCCAACATGACTTTTCATGATATTAAACATTACCCAATGCATTTTTTCACTATCAGGGCGCACAATTCATAATCATTTCAATATCACGCTTAAGTGTTCCACATAGATCATATAACATGGATTCATTCAAAATTTTCATTTTTTCCACAATCAACGAATTTATAATTCATACATGTAGGTCACCATTAAATATGTATATGTACATAAAAGTGGATAGCCTTGATATTGGAATTGGTATGGTATTCATGACATGATGAATTTTGCATGGAAAATCGGAGTGAAGTTTTGCCAACACAACGACATCATATTGAATTTGATAAATTATGTTAATGAGAGAGAATGGGTCCTCTCAACATTTACACATGAATTTGACAGTAATGAGATTAGGGAACATAACTTCCTAACATATTAAATGGAATTTTAGATACATAATATAAAATAAGTTCTTGAATTGAAATGAGAAGTGAGAAATCCCTTATGGAATTTCAGTTTTGTAATGTGTGGGATTAAATGATCATAGATATATTTATAGTAGTGAAAGGAAGAAACCATAATTATACATAATATGGAAATAATGGAGGTATATAATAACATATCCCAAATAATGAAAATGGAAATTAAAAGGCATGGCATAAAAGAGGTGCTTGAAGAAAAATGAGACTGGGAGGTCCCTTACATGGATGTGTGACTCCAAAAGATTAGGAGAGGCATATTTGGATATTAGTAGTGGCTTCGTAGGGATCTGTAGATTATAGGGCATAGGATGTTCAAGCATCAATGATTTGGAGTGAAGTGAAATGGGGGCTCATGTTGGATTATATAGGAATAGAGGAGATTTTTTTATTTATTTTGGTTTTGGACACTACACAATAAAATATTCCAAACAAAAAACCACCCCATGCATTGTTTTTAATATTTCTAGTTATGTTGATTATTATAAATTTTCTTAATGGCTAAGGTTTTTAGATATTAAAATATTTCCTCTTCTTATGTGGAGGTGAGTCATACTTTAAAGGAAATGATTAGAAAACTTATAAAATATATTATATGTCTTGGAGTATTCACTAAGGCTATATTAAATAAACAAAATAAACATAAAATTAAATATTTTAATGTAAAAAAATATATTTGGCATAATAATGTCTTTATAGTATTTATATCATCATTATTGTACAATTATGATGTCACAAAACACATTATATATTTATACGATATTTAATTTTTTCCCAAAAATTTGATAGTCTCAAAAAATTAAGTAAAATTTACCATTGGATAATTATTAATTTGGATTAAAAAATAATTTAATCTAAATAATTTTATAAATATGTGAATTTTCAATCTTAAATAAAAAACTATCATTTATTGAAAACTAACAGGTTTGAAAAAAAAACGGATTTGAAACATTATAAAAATTACACTTGACATTATAAAAGTTATATGATCATTTATACTTAATAAATGTTATTTAAATATAATAATTGATGAAAATATTATTTATCTCATAAATCCGTTAATTTCTCAAAATATATTTCTTAATTTAATTTTAATATTAACCAAAAATAATATTTGTGTTCCAAAAATCCTTAACAAGATAACGTTAATAAAATAAATGTTTATACATTATTATATGAATAATAATAATAATCATATGGTGTTGATACATATCTCAATATATCACCAGCATATTTTCTAAGAGTATGGTGTGTGACGGTGGAGCTTTCATGGGGTCATTCAGTAAACATGATTTGGGTCATGATCTCAATGACCCTGAATATCCCATGTAAATGTTTTTATCATGCTTTAGTGACTTGATATCATCTTGGACATTGTCTAAGAAAAATCCTATAAATTTAATCTCCCTCGAAAATTATGATAAATGGGTTTCATAGGGTTTGACCCTATTGGTTGAGGCCATTAACTCCTTTTTCTCTGCTAAAAGGATTTTTTAGAACTATATATGTTTACTAATCATGTGATAATTATTCAACATCTATATTATCCACAATAAGGATAATTAACAGTCATTTATATCCAATTGGATACAATAAAAAATGTGCATGTATCTTCAATATCAACAAGATATTTAGTTAAGTCAAAATAATGGGAATTTTATTCATAAATGTTCTGGTGGTTACAACAATCCCACCTTAAGAAAAATTACCCATGAAATTTATTTTCCCATAATAAAATAGTTAATGGTAACTTTGCTTCATCACCTCCTCTGGTTCGTGTGTTTCTTCTTCAAACATGTTCTTTTACAATAACACCTTGACAAGGGGGATTATCTTATTTCATAAAAAATTTTCACTTTGATCTAAAAACATCATTGGATTCTCTTCAAAAGAGAGTTAATTATTAAATTATACTATCTCTAGAATGATTAAGTGTTACGGGTTAGTAATTTACTTCTTCAAGTGTGATAATTTAAATACATCATATACTTGAGAGAGGTTCATTGGGAGTGCTAGTCTATAATCCACAACTTCGATGTGATCAAGGATCTAAAAATGGACGATGAGCCGTGGAAAATTCATCCCATTCCTCCCAAATAACTTTACAATACTCTAAGGAGATATGTGGATGAATACCATGTCTCTTATAACCACATCTACGACTCATCAAAGATTGTCAAAATAGCACTATTTTCGACTATAAGCAGCTTTAGTGTGCTACTGGATGGTCTAAACCTTCCCCAAACTTTAATTTTACATTTAAGAACCTATAAATTTTCATTTCCCAACTAAATCCTATCATGCTGGTGTTTTTCACCTATTCCCATAAAGGGTTTCATAAGGATCCATTTTTATGCTTGAATAACAACTGTTGTTATAAGAAATCTCACCAAAATGAAGATGTTGGTACCATCCACATTTGATTTCCATTTCGAATGATCTCAACCTATCATTGGGTTTCTAGTTAGTCTACTATAATTAGACATCATTTTGATGGTGATATGCCATGGTGAACATCAGCTCTGTGGTTAGAGCATGCTGGAGACTTTTCGAAAACATAAAGGCGAATCTTGAATCATGAAAAAACACAATCCATAGTAGTACTCCAAAAAACATTGAATATTCTCTAATGTATATATGTTCCAGTTGATATAGTGAGAAATCATATCAAATCCTAATTAAGTGGGTATTATCTCTATGATTATCCACAAAAACCCAGATAAAATAATTTACTTTAGATGTATTTGGAAGTCCAGTGACAATGTACATGGTAATTATATCTTATTTCCATGTTGGTATGGGTAATGGTTCCATCATCCCATTAGATTTCTACCTCTTATCCTTTAGTTTATGACATAACTAGGACATTGAGTGATATTTAGAAATCTCATTCATCATGTTATCCCATCAATAATTCTCTTTGAGACATCAATATATCTTCTTGTTTCCTGGTTGAATGGAGAAATTCGAACAAAGGGATCCATCCAAAAGTTCATTCATTATCTCTGGATTTGATAGAATTCGTATCTTGACCCAAATATCACAATTTCTTCTTCATTAACATTGAACTGTAAATATTTCTATTTTTTTATAGTTTCCACTTTATTCTAAATTCCCACATCATCTTTTTGAGAATCCTTTAACCTTTCTAAAAGAGACAGGTGAGCTATAATTTGTCAAAGGATTGATGATGTACCTGTATTTATGATTCTTATGTCCATCTTCATAAAATCTATAATGACTGTATCCTTTTCAATTCTCATAAATTATTGAATTACTTAGTCTTTTCTACATAGAGCATCCTCCACCTCGATCACTTTCCCATGGTGGTAATAGATTAGGAATTTATAATCCTTTATGATCTTGAACAATCTTCATTGGTGAATATTCATCACATTCTGTGTGAATATATATATATATATATGCGTGTGTGTGTGTATATATTTATGCTTTATGTGATTTATTTATATTTCACACTTCTTCCCAAGGAGATAACGCCGCCATATTTTCAATTAAAAGATCTTAGATGCCAACTCTAGATCATGTTTGGGATATTATTTCTCATTATTTTTCATATTCCATAAGCTATTCAAAATCAATTTGTCATTCTACATCCACAAACAACTTAATAACTTATTCGATGCATCATGAAGATTACCAAAATCTCCCCACTTGTAGGTAATGTGATAAAAAGGTTGTGATACGCCACTTCTTCAACTCCATGAATAATTCTTCACATTAAACATTCCATGAAAACATGGCTCCTTTATAAGATATCATGATAAGAGGGTTTGATAATCAGGATAAATATCACACAAATTGGTGATAATGTCCATCTAACCCTTGAAATTTATGGATATCTATCACATATTTTAGCCTTTTCGATACCTCAATTTCTATTGTCTTTGACAGATCCATAGATATTTGATTTATTATGATGATATGACCCTATAATGAGGCTTCCATAAAACATAACACACAATCATTGTACTTTTAATATAGCTTTTTCCTATACATGGGTTTATCACAATTTTTAGATTCTCTTCATTCTCCTCCACGTTTTGGAGTATATTAGATTATCCTTCATAAAGTCTACCAAAAAATAGTCGATGTAATCACTAAAGACCCCATTCATCAAGTAAATGGAGATTTCTAGAGGTTTAGTGAGCTTGAATGGAATATCTACGAACTCATAATACTCTTACCTCATACAAAATGTAGTCATGGGGATATCCTCCCTCTTCATCCTATCTTGGTAATATCCCGACTATAGGTCCAATGTGGGGAATTATTGGGAATCATTAATATAATTTCACATGATATCAATTCGTGGAAAAGGATACTTTTTCATTATCGTGACTTTTATGATCTCATGACAATCAATGAAAATTCTCATTGACACATCCTTCATCTTAGCGAAGAGGACTGGTTCATCCCATGGTGAAGCACTTTAGCATATAATTTTTTTTCCAAAATCTCCGGAAGTTGTTTCATTAGATCTTTAAGATCCATAAAAGACATTTTCTATGGATTCATAGATATTGGAAATTCCCCAGGTATTAGATAAATCAAAAATTCAACATCACTTAATGTTGGATGTTTATACAATTCCCCCAGAAACACATTAGGGAAATCCCTAATAATATGCTTGTTTTCAAAGATAATTCTTTCTTTAGAATCAAACATTTGAAAAATATATACATTCTTATAGGGCAATAATTTCCATTCATGAGATGATGTTCCAAAACAATATTCATCATCCTAGTTTCTCTTGTATAGAATCGTCGTTCGATTTACCATAGGGAGAGTGATTTACCACTCTTGGGAAATTATGTTGGCTCTCTATAGGGAAAGATAATCCATGCCACATATTGCATCAAATTCAACCGAAGGGGGTATGGTGAGTTTATTTTGTTATGTTCAATCCCAAAATAGTGATTGGG
This sequence comes from Viscum album, assembly GCA_963277665.1. Classification (NCBI taxonomy): domain Eukaryota; kingdom Viridiplantae; phylum Streptophyta; class Magnoliopsida; order Santalales; family Viscaceae; genus Viscum; species Viscum album. The sequence continues at coordinate 120,722,504 of OY728128.1, forward strand.
AAAGATTTATATAGATAGGATGAAATAATTACCCCAATTTTCATTTACACTGTCATCTCTACTTCAATAATTTGTGGTGGTGTTTGGATTGTACTACTAATCTTTTGGGTTGTAAAAAAATTTGTAGAACTATTGAAGATAAAGTTACCTTTTATCTTTTTTATGATGGTTAAAAATTATCCAATATAGGAATAGGGATGAGTGTCCTAAACTAATAAAAAATAATGAGTAACCCAATGACATTAAAGGGATAACTTGTAAATTGAATTTTTATCCTTAACTTATTAATTTCAATGCTTTGATTTATGTTATCCATGATCTACTTCCTAAAGTATATTCTTAAGGAATTTTTTACTACCTTAATAATGGTTTATACTACACTTATGAATTTACCAAATCATATCACCTAAGAGTGTCTAATAAAGAGTACAGCAAGGCCTGATGTTGTGGACAATATCCAATTTGAGTCTAGCTCAAAGCGGTGTTTTTTTTACCACTGGATATATCTATTCCAAAGCCACATAGACTTTGTGATATCTATATAGGGTATTATTTTAATTATAAACCACTTCAAATATAGTGACCAAAATTTAGGTATTCTTTTTATATACATAGTATTATCCATAAGTCTTTTACTAGAGTTTCCAAATCCTAATTCGAAAAATAACTAATCATATCTTCTATTTCCAACTGTTAAAACCATGTTATTTATTTCAAATTTAAGGATGATTTATTACATAAAAATGCACTTAATATAATTTATATGATTTAGTGGTCAGGTGTATTTGGGTCTTATGGACATTACATAATAACATAAAACATGAAATATACATTTTTATTGAAAAAATCTATTACATGGCCAAAATATTCCTTCATACATAGCATTGCATGGGATAACCTGAGGACATAAAAATGATAGATGTGAGATAAAAATAATAGAAAGGGTATAACCCTGTCATAACATGTTGATTAAAATACATTTTAGACAACAAGAATATCAAATGATCATATGAGAAACATTAACATAAAGGCGTGATATAGCTTGATTATCATAACATGGAAATATGACAACAACTTAAAACACTACTTCATTAACATAAAATAATTAGGTTAACCCCTATCCCATAATTGTGAAAATTGTTCTATAAATGAACCAGGAAAATCTATATCCAAACAAGATGTATCATGATAATAAAAATTACCCACTTTATTTTTGCGCTATTAGGGTGAACCCTTCATAATCATTTCAATATCATTCTTTTGTGTGCTAAATAGATCATATAACATTGATTCATTCAACATGATAATTTATTCCACAATCCAGGAAATGTGGAATTCATACATGTAATTTAGAATTCGATAACTATAAGAGAATAACGTTGAACACCCTTGATAGTGGAATTTTTGTGGTATTCAATACATGATGATTTTGACCTGGAAAATCGTGGTGCAATTTTTGAAGCATAGTTGGGTCTTATGGACATTCATTAATTCGGTTGATTATAGATAAATGGGTCTCTAATAATTTATATATGATATTTCAAGTTTTAAGATCATGAAAAATAATATTCTAACATATGAAATGGAATTTTAGATGCATAATATAAAAGAAATGCTTTAATGAAATAGGAAGAGAAAAATCCCTCTGGGAATTCATGCATAGTAACTGTTGTTATTAAAAGATAAAAAGGGGATTGATGGGTGTTTAAGAAATATAAAATAATTAACTCATGAAATGGATATTAAGGAGGTATGAAAGAGCATATCCAAAATCCTGAAAATGGAAATTAAAATGATTAATATAAAATAGGCGTTTGATGAAAAAAGAGAGAGGGAGATCTCTTATTTAGTTATGCGGCTCCAATGTCTAGGGAGAGGATTCTTGGCTGTATAGGGGAACATTGGGGGGGGGATATAGGGATAAGGGGGATGAAGGTGATTTGGATTCAAAGAGTTTCAGTGAAGAAAAATGGGATCAAGGGTGGGTTTATATAGGAAATGGGGGATTTCTTTATTATTTTGGGATTGGACACTACACAATAAAATATTCAAAACCACAAAAAATCCCATAGTTTGATCCCATGGTTTTGAGAAATTTGGATTGGTATATATTATTTTATATGTTAAGGGCATGATATATTAACATATTTTCCTTATTTATGTAGAGTTGAGTAATACTTTTAAGTAAATGATTTTAAAAATATTAAAATACTGTATATTCCATAGATGATTCACTAAGGAAATTTAAAATTAACAAAATAAAAAAAATTAATTTTTTTAGGATGAAAATATATTTGGGCGAAGAATACTTTTACTGTATTTATTAGATCATTATTGTTCCATTATGATGTCATAAAACACATTAAATTTTTACAGAATAATGTTTTCCCCAAAAAATGGACAGTCTCAGAAAAATTTGAAATAATAACCATTGGATAATTTAGAAATAATGATTACATAAATAATATTCATTTTATATAATTAATTTCATAAATTTGTGAGTTTTCACTTTTAAAATAAAGAGGTTAGTTATTCAAAATTGATAATTTTTTACAACAATAGTCTTCAAACCTTAAAAACATACATTTAACTTCATAAAAAATATACGATCATTTAAATTTAATAAATGTAATTTTATAATTATATTTTATTAAATCATTATATATTTAACATATATATTAATTCATAAAAATGGATTTCTTAATTTAATGTTAATATTTACCAAAAATACTATTTTTGTGAAAAAAATAATATATAAGGTATCATTTACAGAATGAGAGTTTATTAATTATTCTATAAAAAATAATACTAATTAGTTCAGGATACTTACACATTTATTACACTAATATATACCCTATGTGTATGGTGTATGATTGTGATTCTTTTATTGGGTCATTCGGTGAACATGGATAGGGTCGTGATCTTGATGATCATCAACTTCTCCTGTAAAAAATTTCCCTCATGATTATATTATTAGATATCAGCTTGGGATTGGTCTATAAAAAATCACAAAAATTTTATCTCCCTCGGAAACTCTGATTAATGGGATTCATATAGTGTGATCCTACTGGTTAAGGCCATCACTTCCTTTTTCTTGTGCGAACAAGATTTTTTAAAACCCTATATTTATACTATTCTAGTGTTCACTATTCAACAACTATATTATCAATGATAATGACACACAATGTTCATCTATATCCAAATGGATATAATAATAAAAATATGTGCATGTGTCTTATTTATCCATAATTTATTTAGATATGTAAATAAAAAGAGAATTTTATTCATAAATGTTTGTGTCGTTACACTGCTTATTTAAAATTGATAGTTACTTTTATATAAATGGATAATGGTTCATAATTGATATACATTAGAGGTAATAGCCAATAAAAATAACATGATTAGGTTAGATCCATCTCTTTAAAACTATTTTTGAATGCTTCCACTAATAGTTTACCATATCTCTTGGTTATGTTTTATCTTGGTTCATAAATTTATAGATTTATTTGAAGCTGTTATGGTCGTCCAGGTGTCCTCGAGGAATCTGAGCCAACATTGTTATTTATTTCTTCCATAGTGATGCCTTATGATTATATACATGTACACTTCTTATTTTATATGCATGAACTGAATTATTATTAGACTCATTTTATTGTATCCTTATGAGTATATCTCACACACATCTCATACTGCCATTTCACTAAGATACCCAAACAAATATCATCAATAGTGGTATTAGGATGTTCAAATTATTACTTCTATTTTGAACATTATATCGAAGTATGGATCATAAGAATGAGCTAGTAATCTGGAAGTATGCGGTGACATCACACAATTCATTCTTTTACAATTCAATTATTTTTGAATATTTTAATGTACAACATGATGTGTGTTACTTGTTTTAGTTATGGATCATCCTATGGACATGCATAAATTCTTGTATATCGGTGAAATCCATCTTCACTCAGTTATTATCTTCATCATAAACATCCTTAAAATTTATTTTTTCATCCACTTTTTTTATGAATTTTACACTATTATACCATTGTGTGTCTCCAAACATGAAGGTATAGTCTCCACACCATACCACCATTAAACCTTCGATTGAAGTCATTATCCTATGGCATACGGGGAGGCGTGTTTGAGGCCATGTGGCAGCCGAACCGGCAATTTTTTATTGCTAAGTCATGTATGGACATTACAAAGTGGATTAGAGAATATTTTTTCCTTCATGTTACTATTTTGGGTTAGAAATCAAGAGACTAAGAATGTTTTTGTGATTTGTAAATAGTTTTTCATGGAAATGATCAACCCATGTATTGGGAAAAGTCCACATGTATGCCGATGGGACTATTCTTCATTCAATTTTATATTACAATTTCTTCTAATTTATCATTGAGTGATTGGTGTACTTCCACTTCATACTGATTTAAGTGATATATAGTATTTACCCTTATCCTAGTATATAATGGATAATGCAATATATGTATCTTTATAGGAACTGGTGGAATTCACTTAACATGCATATTCTATTCCATGTACGTTGGATTAGTAGGTTGTATGAAACTATTTATCTGCCTTTCATGTTATTTTCATACCATTATATATTCCATGCTATAAATTTCAATAACCTATTTGGAATTATGTATAATTGGGTATTATATTATCAATCTCCAGTAATCTAGTTTTAATTACATACTTTTATTCCATGATGGAGTGTTTCCTTGCTTTTACTACAATTGTTTCCATATATACGTAATTAAATATGGGGATTTGTTTCCAATTTCCATCATCATATGCTTGTTTATCATGTGTTTGAACATGATAGTTGTGGTAAAATGGGAGTTAATATTTCCAATTCAAAATGTGTATGGGAACATTATGAATTGTATTAGGTTGACTGATATAATCAAACCATTGTTGATGCACATTATAAATACTTAAAGGCGTTCTTATAGAAAGTAAAGACGTTTAAATTTCTTTTATCAAAGATAAAATGGTTGTGGAAAGACGTAACTACCAACAAAATATAATGTGTATGGGATATTTCTGGTTTAAGAGGTGGTGTCCCATAAAATAGAATCACCAGATGTAATCCTTCTATTTAGGAACTACTGAAAATGTAAATTTCATTAAATTTTGATCATAAATGATGGATAATTTTTACCTTAAATATTTTGGTTTTCTTATTAAGGAATGTAACCTTTTTCATGCTCTTAAATATTAATTTGGATAAAATTCATAGGGAAAAATTGGAACCATATGGGTCAGTTGGGGAATGTTGTTCATAATATGACACTGATGACAGTGTTTTAAAAAATGAATTTTTTTTTATTTTTAATTGTTTTTTTAATGAAATCACAATGTCATAACATATCCATATTAGGCCACCCTAATTTTCAAATAGAATCATTCATAACCCCAAAGGGATATTTTATTCAATAAAAGGTGTTTATTTAAAGTTTGAACTATTATTCACCTTCATTCAAGACTTATACCCCCAATAATTAATACATGCCCATTTAACCTTCATGATCAATTTTTTGTGAGGTCTTATACAAAAATTATTGGTGTTAAAATTGGATTATGTGATAAATTGGCTTTATTATAATTGTTTGATAATAAATAATAATTCATAAAACATTATTTTAAAATATCTTCCCTATTATTACACTTGGTTAGAGTTTTATTCATTAAAACTAGTCATTGATATGTTAAAAGACATAATTTTTTTTTGAATTAATTCCTAAAAAGAAACCATAAGATGTGTTTTATGTTGGACCACATGTAAGGGTTGTTTAAATATTTTCAATTTGTTTCTGGTGTATCCCCCTTGAAATGGAAACATGACACCATTTCATAGGATTCTTCCATATTATGTTTGAATTAATATGATAGCTTCATCAGACTAGTGACCTTTCATAGGTGTGTCCTCATTTTAGGTCAATTATTTACATTTCGTTTAGGGGATATCTCATTTTAGGTAGCACCCTCGAATTGTAGAACAATATATAGTTACATTTCAGATGTTTCAATTTTGAGGCATAATTTAGGTGTTATTCTATCTAGGACCTTTAGTTTCTAACTTGACACCCTTTGATTAATAGTGGTCATGTGTTGTTTGACATTTTCATTTAGTGTGAGTGTTATAAACTACTCATTTCTAAAATTTTAGAAATGCTTAGGGAATCTTCAGCCACTGAGTAGGTCATGTGATCCTTCCTCCTCATCCTTTCAGTGTTGTATGAGTCAGGAGGTTACAATTATGTTCTTATGATGTACAAAGTGATGTGATTTTGGGTTATTTATGTTGTACGAGGAATATGAGAATATAATATATAGGTATGATAATACAATGAATGGTATTTTGGGAGGTATTTATCTCTCATAATATCATATAAGTATGTGTTGAAATATGTGGTACCTTTCATTCTATTAAATTGTATAACTAATTGGTTTAGTTTTGTGGCATAATTGACTATTCAGTTATTACCCTTTTATTATCGGTCAGCTCCAGGGTAGAGTGACTTGGGAAATAGAAAATAAAAAAGAATCGTGTAAATGTTTGAGATGCTTTCATGAACAAGAAATGTGTTTTAGTACACTTGTTTGTTTTTTGTCATTATGCCTAATGACATGAAAGATGGATGAATGAATTTTGAAGCATCACGCATACGCCTAGTATAGACCTGAACCAATGGAGCTTATAAGTATCTAGTTTCATTATCTTCATTTTCACCCATGCATAAAATTGTTTTTCATGACCTAGTAACTATAGTAGTGGTTGACTATTGTGGGATGAGTTCATTTCTCATCAAGTCCAATGATAATGAATCTCTTATGATGGGGAGAATCATGTCAATTATGATTAAATTATTCCTTCTGAGTTGTTGGAACAAAAACTAGAAGGACCTTCTTGAGTGCACAAAGCATCTCTCAATCTTCCGTGAGGATATTAATCAGGTATCATGTTAGAATACCAAATAAACACAATGATGAATGGTTTGTTAAGTACGAATGTTTATAAACAGTTTTTGTTAGGACGGGACATATGTGGTTTGGTTTAATCATGATAGGATGCCTTGTGTAGTAAGGGAATTATGATAAGTAGATGGTGATGCATCTGTGAATGTATAAGAGAACATCTACGGAATACGACCAGTAATGTTTTGATAGGTCCCTCAATTTTTCTTCCAGAATGTTTGTTTTGAAAATTTATTGATCATAATTCCATTTGTGGAGCATTGGTCTTAGATTTTATTTATATATAATCAAAATCATCTTATTGTACATGTTGGACTAAGGACAACCATGTACCCTATATTGGTATCATTGGGGTACACTGAGAGTGTGTTTCTCTTAAACCACACTAATGTTTCAGAAGTTGTGGGTATTGGTTGGTTGGTTTCATTGAGAGTATGATTGGGATGAGTGTTCTCATAGAGGTATGGTTATACTATTGTGATTCTTCAGTTCTTAATTAGGAATTACCTAGATGGACTCATAACACCATATATTAATTTTGACCTCATTTCCTTTGATGAATTAGCATTGGGGTCAGTTCATGTCCTTGAAATGCGGATGTTTGGAATTTCATCAATACCTCTCATAAAATATAAGTGGTATAGTTTCCCTTGGATGAGTTCCTTGAACTCCTTTTATTATCGAGAAGTATCCCAAACCACATATTTGGTTAGAATGGATTTTTAAAAAGGGTCATGTTCCAAGTTAAATGAATTTGGATTACAGCTATGTTCATGATGAGACATGAAAAACTAGAGTTGTGTTTTTGATTGAAATTTCAATGGAATCTAGTTATGATATTTAGTTATTTATATCAAAGAAAAACCTGATTAACCATCATTTAAATTCATCAAGTTCACTTTTTTCATATGATGTCCATAAAATCATATGATTTCATGAATGGTTTACCATTAGTGGTATAGATTTTCTTTCTCTAGCTTTGTTACATGCGGTTGGTTTGGAATTGACCCTTTGATCACATCGTGTCTCATTCCATGAGTATCATTGGAATTCAATGGATGTTTTTTTATTAAAAAATATAATATTAGGGACACCATGATTCAAACTGGGTCCATAAATTCCATAAACATGGGAGGAATCACCATATGAAAGATGGGAATAGAGAAATCATGGGGATCATGTATCTAGTTAGATGGGATTTGATAAGATCTGTACCAAAGTTATCGTTTGAATAATTAGTGTTGTCTTGACTTTGTAAGCCCATTGTACTGTATGATGAGATTACACAAAATTGTGTGTTAGGAAATTGGAAATTTAACACATTCATTTGAGAAAGACTCCATGATCGGAGTAGGTTATGTGATGATATTTTAATTTCATTATGGTATCTTGGGGTTTAGAAGTTATAGTGTGGGGTGATTTTATCATCCCATATTTTCTGACTAAATGAATTTCCATGGGAATTGATTTTTTGTCATTTAGTGGATGGTCCATTTTGTAAACAGAGATTCAAAATGAAATTCTATGTTTCGGAACACTTCAATGTGATTCTGTTTGAAGTGGCTTATTTACTGAGGGATCCTCTGGTGATTTATTGTGTTTGGATATATTGGGGCCCAAAAAAATCAAAATTGGAGTGAACTGTCAGGGGTGCATGGTTTGTCAAAAAACTATATGACCCTTAGAGACAACCTTGTGACTTGATCAAGTGGACAGTGAAGTACTAGACATTTTTTCATGTTATAAGGAATGGTCTATAAAACCATGTGATCTATTATAGTTTCTTGATGGTGGTGTTTTCCATGTCCTGAGCGTGGTTTGAAAATTTAGTACCTTAACTGTGTGGTGATATCCTTGGGTAGTGACTTAGGGAATGATTGGTGTGTGTTTTGGCTAACCACACAACCAAACCATGAGACCTATTTAGACATGGTGAAATGAAAATTCAATTCTTCATGTTCTTAAATTTCAAACCCTCTTTCTCCTCCTTATATCTTATAGTGGTCTCCTCCTATATCGACATGTGGAGCTGTCCTGCCTTTCGTCCTAGAGATGAGGAGATCTCACCCATTTCTCCAACAGTAGCCTCTATGTTAGAAGTAATAAAATTATATCAATGAGATATATCAGTGAGATACGTCATCTTCTCTTATCTCATTAATGTTTTCTATCCTCTGTTGCACTATTTTGGTGAAACCCCATTTTCTATATTTTCATGGTGATAGATTTTTTTTTTCGATTTCATTTGAATCATAACCAAATTAATTATCGTTGTTAGGCATCAGGGTGATCCATGTTATAATGTCGATGGTCTACTTAATTTCCCTCAATTTTTTATAACATTATAAAATTATTCCATTATGTCTCATACCATCCCTTTTCGTACACCAGCTTAAAAAGTTTTTATTTATATAAATTGTTATTCACACCTTTCTATGATTTTAAATATTTATGTATAGTAATTATAAAACATTTACCATGATCATAGACACCCCATTGGTTTACTGATTGGATTTACCCTTTATATTTGAATGATAAAATATTCATAACACCACCTAAGTATTCATCTTGGTCATATACGTTCTACCCATATTATAAATAGATGTTGAATGAACCCACTAGAACATACTAAGTTCTTCTGCTAACATATAAATATTTCTTCCTTTGTTTAAATTCCCTCTTTTATCATGTAATTTTTTTTAAGTACCTCATTGAACCCTGAATTTTTCCTTCTTTGTTTGATTTCTTCCTCGTGTAATTAATTTAGATAAATTTAGTTGTGCCTCTTGAATATGATGTTTGTATTAGGTAAATGAATTGATTATTAAGCAATATAATATTTCCTAATAAAACCCCTCGATGAGGTGCACTGTATTCAACTGAAAAATGATATGTGTTACTGGTCTTGTTTTCCTTGATGACCTTCATATAAAATTTCTCTGAGATTAAATTTTCCCATTTTTCTATAGAAAAATTAATAGAAAATGTGAATGATACTTTTTAATGTGTAATTGATTTATACTAAGACATACATAAATGAATGACCCATGTATTATTAATTTAATTAATTAAATTATTTATGAATGTTGTGAGTGACACGTGGGTTTATTTCCCATGAATCACAAGGACATGATCATTGTAATTTAGATCATCTTTCTTTTTGATTTTTGTATATGATTGGGATGATAATGTTATTCTTGGATAGGATCACTAGTTGTTCTCATTACCCCATTATGAGTGATACTAGTGGCCAAGAGAGACACTTAGAGAATATGGTTAGTGAGATGGTTATAGGAGGATATGGGTGAGACTGGGTCCCCTACATGAGATATTAGTAATTGGATAAGAGGTTGTCTTCTCATAATCTGTATGGAGGGATTTGTGTGGGGAATTTCACATGGCTCATTGGATGGACTCCAGTGATTGTGATCCCCATGGAGCTCCTCTTGCGATACATAGGATCCTTGTTAGGGATCACCTTGGATGGGCTTAGGATTCCACTTATTAAAAATTTGTAGTTACATTTATAGAAGATTCCAATGGTTTATATTTGATATCTATGGGAGGTGACCACCAAGGAAAATCACAAGCATCAGTTTGGCCCATCTCATTATACCTGTTTTATAATGGATCCAAAATTATTTTCCCTTATCAATTGGTACAAGTACCTCATCGATTAGAAAATTATTGTTTAGGATGATGAAGGTATAGTTTTCTAGGTATCCTTTAAGAACCTGAGATATCTTTATTATTTATTTATATTGCATTGGTACATTATTTTCATATAAATTCTCATTATTTATTTTATATTCATGAATTGGAATCTTCTTATACAACATTGGTTGTGGCCTATGGAATATATCACATGCCCCTTTTAGGCCACAATTGCACTAGGTTACCTAAAAATATCTCCTTAGTTATAGGATTCAGTTCCTTGGTTTAGTTCTTATTAATTTAATTGTACCTAGGATTTAGTATCAATTCACTGAGATAGTACTTAGGATTATCATAGAGAACACCAATGGGGTTTTGTTATTCTTTTCATTTATTATTTTTGAATTACACTATAATAACTATTGTGTGATAAATTTTTTTTGTTATGTATCAACATCTAAAAAAGAATTCAATATAGTATATTTGAGTCGACCATATATAATCGGTTAAATACTCATATTCTATTACATTTTGATTTGTTATGTCTTCATCTTTTGTTCAGGGATTATCACATTTTATACTTTTTTTATTGAATATTTCCATGAGGTTATAGTATCACCACCATACCACAATTACACCCCTGATAATATTAAAATGACTTTTGAATATAGGGAGGCATGATAGATCTATGTGGTGACCATTCTAACTATAAGTTTAGTGGTTCTTTGTGTTGGGAAATTATAAATAATACCTCACTACATACTTATGTGTGTTCTCTAACTTCTAAGTTCACCAATGGGAAACTCTGGAATATTATTTCTAATACTGGATGATATGAAAAGAGATCAGGATATCAATCATGCCAATATTGATCCCCCTCGTCCCCTCATTAGTAAAACACAGTGATAAGAGATTGATTTATTATTCAATAACAAATTATCATTCAACAAAATCAACTATTATCAGATGTCATACCTCAGACCATCATAGAATTACCTATTATTAGATAAATCATCACCCATCAGAATAGGTGTAATGTGTTTGGGTTTAGTGAAATGTGAAAAATATTTGATAACAGATAATGTGACTTTCTCCAGGTGCATGAACTCTTGACCTCTATCAGATATTAACATCTCGGGATAGAAGTTGTCATATAATGTCAAAAGAAAATCCCCAAACGAAAACTCCCTATGATACTCCATATAAGAAATGTAATACCACCCTCTCTTGGATTAATCACATAGAATATACATAGCATGCTTTACCCTCCACTTAGGAGGTCTCTTTAGATGGTCGAAGATAGATAACATGGCCTTTAGCCATGACTTTGTAGCCTATAGTCCACCATCCCCTAAAAATTTGGTAGGATGTTGTTGTTGAAAATCATGCATGATCTCTTCAATAGTTAGGGATGGTTGTGGTGCTCCACTAATGTCCTGCATATACTTCATAAAAAATTCATAGAAATCTCCCTCCGCACTTCTTTAGGGTATATTTACTGGTTCTTCAGCTATAACTACTGGAGGGTCTACAAGTATCCAATGCCCCAACACCTTTGGAATGTGGCCGTCACCCCCCACGTTGAGAATGACTGGAGGATTTCATGGTGACATGCCTCTATCCAGGCCAAGATCATGCCTCATATCAATTTTCATTATCAAATTTGATATCTAAAAAGAACATATACTAAAATAGGATAGGTACAAACCTTAAAATATAATAACACACCCCTTTTATAGTTCCTAAATCTAGGTTTGGGTGATGTAAAAATCATATATACGAAATAGAAAATACCTACTACCAAATACTAGGTTCGTTTCTTGGAAATGTTCTATACCATAATCAATCTTAGTTTACATTTCATTTTCATACTCATTTTCCAATCAATATATTTCACATTTAACATAATTTACACTAATAGTATGAACAATGGATAAAAAATTCCCGATCCATGAGGAATAATTTTATTCAAGAACCATTGTAGCACATCCAGTAGATTCACATTATATGGTACTCTAGAAAATTTATCCCAAAAGAAGAAATCACTATAATGACCCATTTGGAAACATCAATCAATAAGTAATGCATCTGAAATGGTATTTCATAATGTATTGTATGTGATTCCTATAAAGTTCTTATCATGTTGAATGAGGTGGAATACACTAATATCTTCAATTTTAAACAATATAGAACAAACAATAATATCATGTATAACCTCAAAATTAATATGAGTCACCTAATAGTGGAATCAAATCAACTATAATAATATTATTCAAAAAAAATTAATTCAAGTAAATTTGAGATTTTGCCTAAATGCAGGTTAGCTACGCCCAGTAACAACTCATTACCAAATATCATTTACTTTTTATCCATTTATATTAGTTCCAAATGGTAATAAAATCAAAAAAAATTCTCTGATACCAATTTTTATTTTCCCATAACAGGATTCCACTAAAAGGTGCCCCAAGCCCATTTTACCACATGGTGTTAAGAACATCTCCCTGAATTCCATACGAGGCCAATGAGAATTTACGGCCTATGTATGTCTGTGGGGAGAATATAACCTAATCACCAGAGGGTAGAACATTAGAATTTAAATAACATACATGTATCTGAAGAAGTAAATCATAAAGACAATAGACGATCAATAGGAATATATAATTATATAAAAAGAAATATCATATACATCATTGATCACATCTGTATGATGTCTCTAAAGAATAGCTAAAACATGTATACATGGTATAAGTATGATACATGTAAGAACAACACAAAAAGGAATAAAACTATCCATCAGCATCACAAGCCTCTTCTCATTAATGTGCTCCCCTTCACTAAATCTACTATCAATAAACTATAGTAGGGAGCTTTTTCTTATCCATGCAGCCTAAATAAGGTGTGAGACTAAATCCTAGTATGCAACCAGCCATGGTCTAGGTAATTCTAGTCAATAAATATATATAACCACTAAATTTCACACAATATAGTTGAATAATATAGGAATTACTTAATTTAAACACACTATAATTTCTAGGTTCTTATTTTATGTCCAGTTAATTTAATAAATATCTTTTATATTGAAAATCAATTAATTTATTAGTTAGGTCTCTGTCATATTTAAAAAATATCTATTATTTATTCATTCTTATTTAATAAATATGTATTAGGACTTGGGGCATATCCCAACATCCCCAATTGTATATATAATCTGGGGATTCAGAAAAAAAAATCCATAAAGTGCAAGAAAATACAAACTCCATGTTTTTCTTTAGATTGGGAATTGCATCATATATGTCATTCCATCTTTGATTCATTTATGAAATTTAACACATACATGTAATTAAAAATTTAGAATCTAGTTATCACTCCTTGTAAAATATAACCCAAATCTATATAAGACCATCCATGTAGATCTCCACATGAAGACTATTATCACTCTAGGTGAGTTATAACATCTCGTCCATTTGATACTGTCAGTGGAGGTCCACTAATGGAGCCCACGTACCACCCATGGAATAAATGATCAAATTGCCTCTGAATCATGTTTTCGTAATACATATGTAGTCATGTATCATTAGGCATATAATAGTCATCCCATATGATTCCCACATATGATATCCTAGTATCACAAAAGAATATAACAATAATCCCCCATGATTGCATCCCTCGCAGTCCATTACGGGGTCCAAGTGTCACTCGCGCATAGGAATGGTTGAAGACAATTGAGTCTATCCATGGTATTCGTCATTGAGTCATTGGGCTACCCAAGGCATATTCATAAACATTCAATAAAATTTAGTCAAAATAATCTAATAAATTTAATTTAATCATTGTCTAGTTCAAAACTAGGAACATTCCATTTAAAACTCTCCTTTTAAGCAGAACCAATTCATGGGATAATCTTAGAAGGTTAATGTCCAAATTACTCACAGGGGTCTTACATTACAACATTTATCACTTACCTAAAAACCCATTATAAGTGAAGGTCCACGGTTCAGCATTATCAATCCCTTACCATCAATCATCTTAATTAAAATTGGTATAACAATTCAACTCACATCGAAATTCACAATTCAATTCATGGATTCAATTGGCATTTAACATTTAATTTAAAATGTTAAATGATTAACCCAATGGTAACTAATTAAATATCCACCAATGGCGGTCCAATTCATTATCAACTCACTCATGGGGTGGTACTAAATCATGGTTCATAATCTATAATCTTTAATTGATGGCCTCTTTAATTACATTGGTCAAGCCTATCAATAATATTAAAAAATTTAAATTCATTTCAAGAAGAAGATTATTTATTTTTGTGTTTATAAAAAAGGCATATATAAACACTTGAAATTAATCTAAGAGTATGTTACCACCTAAAATATTCCTATAGTAGACTCCTCATCTAGTATTAACTCCTGATTTGACTGAGATTGGGGGATAATGAAGAACAATCCAACAAACTATAAATAAGGAATATAACTAGGAACCTAATAATTACCTTTAATACTAATCCAAACAAACAACAACGGAAAATGAAATAAGATTTTACCAATAAAAATTTGATGAGATAGATGATTTTTGATTCCAAGATCATACACATTAGATTTATCAATTCCAATAATATTCACTGAAGAAACCCTATTGAAGTGTTAAGATGTATGTTGGATGAAATGGAATGAAATTGGGTTAGAAATATATTTAATTTGTGTAAAATTGACAAAGTCTCCGAAAAAACAAGGTTGCATGGATTGGACACAAAGTTGACCAAACTGTGCACCTCTTACTGTGTGAAGGGTCACACAACATTTTATTCATACAAAATTTGACTAACGAAGCGGAAATTGGGAGAAACTCCACTATGAAAGAAATATGAATTTTTTGGACGGTTGTGTTCCCCATATCACATGACTTATCAAACCATTCCTCATGTAGCCTCTCACTATCCCTCGTAGCACGGTTTTTACCAACTGTCTGACCTACACCGCAATGTTTCTACTAATTGTACACCGTTAAATTTTCACCCAGAATCAATCATCCAAGATCTGAACCATACCATAACACCCTTGTCACGACCATGACATACAACTACCTTCACATTTGGCTATATAATACATTAAAACTGAAAATTGATTGTGGTAAATTTATTTTTACCTCAAAGATGAACTGGGATATTAGAATTTTCAAATAAATGACCATACACTATGTTAGCATTACATAAGAATTTATGTTTATAATTCTATAATAGAATTGTAGTTAAAACTTTACATGATAAATAATAATTATTCATTAACATTTCCATTTATAACCAAATATAACCTTGATTAATCTCTCTAAAATAATATTAGACATATTAAAATAGGGAGACTAGCATTTTTTATTATTAAAAAAAATCATATTAAAATTATTATCAAATTCAAGTGGAAATAAATTTCCCATGTGTAAAAAAAATAATTTTTAGGATGAGTAAAACATTAAAATATAATAATTACATGTAAAATAAATATATTTATTCCTTACCTCATAGTATTAACCCTCTTATAATTGTTTTTCTAATTCATAGGTAACAAATATTTACTATGGTTATTATTTATCATGAAAAAAAATTAAATGTTTAGATTTAGTAAATTCCATCATCCTAAATCCAAATATGTAATAAAAGATTCTATATTTAGTTTTCAAACGCAAAATAAATAAATTTTAATATAAATATAAAAAATTCATTGAGAATGTAATTTAAAAAAAGTATTTTTCTACCCGAAAATAACTCATGCCAAGATCTAGAATAATGATAATTATTATGTAATTAACTAGATTATATATAATAAAAGAAAATGTTTTTTATTCATAAACAAATTATTAAAAAAATTACCATTAGATTACATTATTTAGTGAAAATAAATTAATGTTCTATAAATATCAGTATCTTTCAATATTCAATTATAAATAAATCTTTTTAGAATACTCCAAAATAATTACTCTATAAAATTTTGACTTGATGATATAAAAAGGAAGTTCTTCTTGTAAAATTAATATTCTGAAAATGAGAAATTGATCTTCCCAATAAAACCATATAATGTAAGAAAATCAATTTAGATCCAATAAAACTATTTTCTTTTTTTGATGGCAAATTAACTAATATTCTTAGTGTTGATATACCTTATGAAATATAATTCTTTAATATTTATGTGAAATGAAATTCATCTATTATTAAAATTACTTACGTTGTTACATTCTTCCTCTTCTTCAAATTAAGACTTCACAATATTATTTTTTAATTAAATAATTTGGGATATTTTTCCTCAATAATATTTTATGATTACCATATTTTTTCATCAATAAATAAATTTATAGAAAAAATCATAGCCTATTGAATCACTTTATTCAACAACACCTACTTTATTATTTAAGAATTTAAACTGTTTTTCCCTCTTATGAAATTTTATATTACAACTAATCTAATTCAAGATTCAAAATATGAGATAAATCTAGAAAATACTTCCTTAATACTGAAACATTATATATATTATATACCTAACAAAAAATAGAAGGTAAGGATGCTTGGTATGTAAATTAACCGACCATAAGTAGGATTTCACATGGTCCAATAAACAATGGAAATAACATTATATTTCTCCAAAGTTCATAACAATTATACCTCATGTTATATTAATAAAATCAATATCTTCTATCTCGAAAGAAGTATATTTCAAAAGGCTATCATACAAATTTTTCCACCTACTCTAAGACTTCCTAATATGTTTCTTAAACATCTTCTCCTTCCAATATAATTTTTCAATTCATTTTTATCCCATCAACTACCTTTATAATGTTTAATACCAATAGTATTTATCACGAATCCTCCTTCCATATAATTCAAACAATGGTGAAATTTGTTTATAGGAATAAAAACTAATATTTTATGAAAATTAAAATGATGGTAAATATTGATCTGAACATACCTAGTAATCTATATTATAAGGTTTAATGATGACTTCCAATGAATAAATATTTATCTTAATTTTTCCATCTATATTACTTTGAAAATATATACTGAAATTCAATCTAGATCCAAATAACTTCTAAAATAATTTCAAAAAATGTGAGTTAAAACATAGATTATTTAAAGATACAATAAATTGTGGTACCATATTCAATATGATGAAATCATTAACAAAAATTAATGGGATTTATTTCATTTTACAGCCATGAAATATATGGATAAATTATGAAATGCTATTTTTCTAAATTGTGATTTATGAAGCATCTCTTTTGGTAATTTTCACTATGCAGTAACTTGTTGGAAATTTAGTCATTTAATTATAATGATTGAAATAACACTTTTCATTAAATCCTAAAAGAAATGTTCTCTATTAATTCAAACCATCAATGTTTTACAAAGGTGAATTGATGATTGATAACACGAGCATCACTCAAAAATTCATTCATAATATGGATAACACATGAATCACATATTCTATTTGTAAATTAGAAAATACATTTAATATTCATGTCAAATTAATGAAACATATATCTCCTAAAAATAATTTTTTTTATAAAACAAAATCCTCCCTATGAGAATTCTTAATTCATCATTATAATGATGATGGCAATAAAGCCTAAAACCAAAAAATGTAAGATCAAGGATTTATAATCATTATAATAATACCCATGAAATCATTTACAGAAGGATCATTTTCTAGTCATACCAAATTTAACGATTTGTTATCTTATTTATTTAAATAATAATACTTCATTTTTTACATCAATAATATTGTAATGAATCATGCTGTCATAATCCTTATTCAATTTCATCCATAATCTCAACATCATGTTCAATTCCATGTGAGTGATTATATACATCAATATTTTATTAAATATAGATATATATATTACACACATTATACCATATAAATGATTATAAATATTTTTGACATATAATATATAGTATCTAGTTTTAGGTCTTCTGTAAAATGATTTATCTCATGAGGTTTCAAATGACTAAAATCATAAGCAGTTACATGATCATTTTTCATCAAAACACTACAAAATCAATTCAAAGAAAAATAATTTTTGATAAAAGAAAAATCACCATTTATGGATGGTAGGGCCAAAACATGATCATTAACTATTATTATTTTAAATTAGTAAATTTTTTGATTATGTTTTTTCATGCATATTAGATTTAAATATATTTTTTTAAATTTATTATTAGGTCATATACCTGATAAATTATTCATCAAACCATTTGTAGTGACTTAAATATAAATGAAAACTATAATCCATTAAGACATTTTTAGTTCAGGGATACCCTTTATCATATTTATTTTTAACTAGATTAATGATAATTCGATACTTACATATAATATATCTAAGGAATGATATCTATTAAACATTTATTTTAATTTACTAAATTTTCCTTATAACTTCATTTCATTAATGGTTTGAATAAAAACCCTCAAATGTGTATCAATATCATCATAGATTTTAGAATATATCCAAACTTTATTAACATATAAACCCACAACTTTTTTAGGAACTAATGGTCAAATCTACGTATAGGGTACATAAATTCATATAATTAGTTTATTATCCCAAATGGAACAACCATAAACTCATATTTCTCATACATACTGTAAAAAACCAAATTTATAAAGTCAATATGATCCACCTCTATCTGATGGTGTGTATTTGTTAGATGAACCTTTGAAAAATAACAAACTTCTTTAGATCTGATCGACCAATCCATTAATACAAGGAAATGAATAATTAGCCTTAATATTGATGTCATTCAGTGATCTATAATAAATATAAATCCTGGTGGAACCATATTTATTTTTAACTATCAAAATAGAACCATACCATGGGGATGTGCTCAGATGAGGGAACCCCTTATGAAAAAACTCATGTTACAATGTATTCAATAACAAATGTTTCACTTGATTCATTATATTTGGAGGAGTTAATATTTTCTAAGCATCAATAAATATGATAAAATTAATTCAAAACCTTTGATCAAATATAATAAAATGAAATTTGTTAGTAAATACTTCTTTGTAGTCATTTTTAATAGAAATATCAGAAATTTGAACAGTTTTCTTCTTCACAAAATTATGTCAAAGAAATATTTCATTTTAATAAGTAATCAATTTATTGGAATCTTGATATAATATCAATGTTATGAAATAATTATTTTAAAAAATATATAAATATTTCCAAAATAAATAAATAATTATATATTTTTATTTTATCTTGATAAACCAAAATCAAATTCACATCCAGAATAACATTGAACACTATAATGTACAAGATGATAATTTTTTATGTAAATTTATTCAAAAAAGTATCCAAGGAATATTATTATAATTCACTAAACTTATATATTTTTAGCCAAAAAATGGATTCATATCATAAGATGAAATCTAAATATAATGAGGAAATTTCATTGGAATGATTGAATATGTTGACCCATAATCATTCAAGATAATGTCTTAATTAGAATAAAGAAGTAATGAACCTGGCATCATATCATTAGATAGTCCAACATCTTCTGAAGTTGATTCAATATATTTTGATATTCCTTTATATTGATAATCTTGAGGACTATTATCCTTATTTCTTATATTAAATTAAGTACTCTCGTAATGAACAATATCAATATTGTTATGTAATTTGTCTATTGGATTTTCATTATTTTTCAAAGAAATTTATTTTCTGTTACAAGACACAATTCTAAACATTCAACATTACCACACAACCAAGATTTTAGAAGACACTTTTGGTGTTTTTTACACACCTATCACTAGATAGATACTTAATTTTCACACATTCTGATATTAGTGATGGATTCTTACCCTTTTTTCCACCTGAACTTATTTTTCTTCTAATTATCATAGAATTCATGATAATCCAAAAAATACATTTTTACCTTCTTATAAAATAAAAATAATATCTATTTTATGTTGTAAATTTTTTGGAAAATACATCTCACAGAATATATAATTACTTTCCTCCCATTACAAGGAATCAATATATTCAGTTTCCCTAATATACTTAATCATTGACCACCACTGATCGACTTAACCTTCAAAATGATAAGTATTTAGAGTTATATTTTTATTTTCTGATCAACCAATGACATAAAATTTATCTTCCAAGGTATTAACCCATCAACTAGTTATCACAAGGTTAGATGATCTATTGAATTATCTAGGGTCATATTTCATCATATTTTCTACAACAAACATATTACTCTAGGGTGAATATTTTTGTTTACTAATATAGATACAACCATTTTTTACACTTTTTTAATTGATTCATCAAAAAAATATAACTAATATATTCGGATTCCAACCATTCCATGTTGCTGATTTTTTGGGATATTGTCTTGTTGATGCCTTTTTACACAAGATTCTCAATTTCCTCAATGTAAATACACTATATACACTAATTTTTTAAATTAATTATCATGGTAAATTTCAAATTCAATATCATTTTGACATTGACATAAATTGGAAAATCATAAGGTTATTTGATTAATATTATCTTAACATATAATGTTATGTAACCCTATACTTTGATTACATGTACATGGGCCAAACCATTAAACCTTACATATTAATTATTTTTCAATTAGGATTACATTTGAATACATTTAAATGATGCATATTGTTTAGAGTTATTGATAATTAGTCCATATCCCTTACATAATAGTCCAAACATTAATATTGGAAACCTCTAATCAAAATCCATTTTTTCAGAATACAGTAATTTTATAAACAAGAACATTTCCATTCCTATAAAACACTTCATGATATTCATCTTGAATTAATAATTTTCTCTTGCTCATCCTATAATCCAATAAAATCATTTTAAAACATGGTATGAGAACAAAATGTTCATTAATGAGCATTTAATAAAAATAAATACACACTTTAATCAATTTCAAAACCAAGAGATCATATATGAGAGATTTATATAACATAATAAAACATTAACTCATATAATTATTTTCATATACAAGAAATTAACTACACTACAAAATATATTTTTTTAAATTTTTTTATTAAAAGTATAATGTCAACATCATGATTAGGAGGATTTCTTATAAAACATTATATTACAAGAATTAAATTTTCATTACAATTTTACATTTTACAAATAATGTCTATAATGATTAATTTTACCACAATAACATTATATAACGAAATTAAATAAAAATATTTTAATTATAAGTCAACATCAAGAATATACAAGTCATGTAGTTGACTTGGGACATTATCATCATAAAACCAATATGAATGGAATAACATACTCAGTTAATTGCAATATATGTTTCCAGAGAAAATAATCATTACACAATACAATTTGGAATCATTTAGCTGATTTTTTCACCACTACCTACTTCTTTTAACACCCCTCACATAACCATTTTCACTATTTTAATGATATTAAAAAAATTACACAATATGATTCAACAATGTTTATATTAAAGTAAAAGTGAACCAAAATTAAACAATAGTTTATATTCCTGACCATAACCAATTTACATGGTCTATGATAAGATTTTTATGAAATTAAAATCATTAAAAAAAATATTATTCAACATAATTTTCCACTATCTTCTTTTTTTGGTCTATTCCCATAGTTTTAATTTAACGACATAAAAATAATACTTGAATTCAAATATTAACATTTAACACATCAATAATATGTAATATGGATTTAAAAAATCAATAAACATAATAATTTTTCAAATTTCTATACTTTTAATTTTTTTTAAAAAATATAATTGATATTTCCATTACTAGAATAAGAATTGTGTCGTTGTTGCATAAAAATTTATGCTGATTATTCATTCACTAGAAATTAAAAATAAATTACAATGTAAAAATAAAAACATTCTTATTTTAAATAACCATTTTTAACTGAAGATGAAATATTTTTTTCCAACGAAGGAATAATAGATCTATTACAATAAATAGATTGACAATTTTTTGATTAATTACATAAAAATCAGAATATGGTCATTATGAAAGGAACATGGTAGGGTATTTCCACATGTTTTATCAATGAATGGTTATGGTAAAAAAATATATAATAAAATAAATACATGTTTTATGGATATTTTTAAGCCTTATATCAAATGTTTTAGCTTGTTTTACTCATTTTACCCTTATCGAGATGAGAAATATTTAATATGGATTCTATTTAGAATGAAAAAAGTAACCCATTTAGAAAATATAAAACTCATGATTCAAATTATGGAATCCATTATTCAATTTTTAATTTCTTGAAATATTTGAAAACCATTATAATATAGTTTAACAAATTGTAAGGGAATATGTTCTTAGAAAAATATATTTTTAAGCTAAAAAATTATATTCTACCAGAATCATGTATATGGTTGATTCTTATGTAATTAGTTGTATTATTTATATTTAATGGAAGATTATTTTAATTTAATATATAATTAAGGGAAAATTTAATTTCATATTTTGTTATATAATGTAAATATTGTAATTTTTTCAAAAAATATGTATCATTCAATGTTTACATGAAAAATCAATTTCAAAAAAAACCAAAAAAATAAATAAAGATATTTTTAATATTATTATATTGAAAATAATTTTAATTTTATCATATTTGAATTATATTATTGAGAAATTAAAATTTTAAATAAAACTATATAATGAATCAAACTTAATTTTGGTCGGCTAATAAAATCTTATATTTGATTGGAAAATTACATAATATTTTCATAGTGAATATAACTCTATAAAATAAAATTCATGAATATTTGTAAGGAATATATATTATTTTTTAACAAAATTTCTTGTTTTGTGACATGATCTATTCCATGAAATCTCAATAATGTATTGATGATTTAATCCTACTAGTAAAAAAATTTATATAAATGAAATAAGAAACACATGTTTCCTATTGTGAGAGATTTTATTAAGGTCATCTATTATAAATTACCTGAACATATCACTAACATAATAAGAAATTAAAATAATATTTCAAATCAATATTAAAAAATGAATGAAATTTATACTCATCCAGATATATGTTTTTTTCTTTTAAATTCATATATTATTGGAATCCCCTAATGTGGGGAGAAAATATCGAATTTTATTATTGATTGATAATTTCATTTGTGGCCATCAATACCCAGCAATAATCTTCTTATACCACTTATTTATATTGTTCATACTCAAAATATTTTATTTATTTCTTTTTTTAGTGTTCATTACCACATATTTTATTTTTTATGTCAACCCCATATATATAATGATCTCTTGAATAGAAATCCCCAATTCTGAAGATAATTTTTATTATTCAGAAATTGAAAATAATTCTAATCTATGAAAGAATGTACTAAAAATCATACGACCATTGCAATTATTCTAAAATCTTGTATCATGTGATATTAGATTATTATAATTTAGGATGGATAGTCATGTCGTTTTTTGGAATTTAGCTTATGTAAACCCATGGTAAGGTATTCACATTAAAATCACTAAAAACCAATTTTCTATGAGTTAAATACTTATGTTAATATTCATATATGGGGTTATAATTACTTATATAAACATAAATCATAAATAATTCTATTATTAAATTGGTAATAGATTTTTTACCATATTTAAAAATAAATACACCAACATATGAGAAAATGGGAATATACAATGACAGAAGAAAATATTATTATACTAAGGAACTAGTTAAATGTACACTTTGAAATAAGAACACTGCCATATTCAACCCAAATTCATTAAAATATATGATTCCCTTAAATTACTATTTATATTTTAATAATTAAATAGTTGATGAAATACTCTCTAAAATAACAAGATCCCCCAACCATCTTTCCTCCAACTGAATACTCTAATAGTGATCCCCCTATTAAATAAAAATCCAAATGTGGGTTTTTAGCGCTAATTTAAAGAAATAAAAAAAATAATTATATCTTAATTTAACTTTCAATATTTATTCACAAACCAATCACCTTGAAAACATACATAATAACCAATCCATGAACCTCTCATATCATCGCCAAAATATATCTACAAATCATTATAGTGATAAGAGATTATAGGAAGGATTATATAGTAACAATAGAAATATAATAGTGTAATGTAATATTTCTAGAATAATAATATATACCATTAATTGTTTATATTATTAGCATAAGATCATAGAACATTAAATACTACACAATGTATCTATCATCAACCAGATTATCAAAAAATCCACAATACCCATCCATGATATAATCAGTCATCCATGTCACTACAAAACCTATCATGACACAACATTATCATAATGATTAATATATGTTATTCTATCTAGAATACATTATATTGATTATGAAACAAAATAAGTTCAACATGAAGTGACATCCTCATGAGAATTGATTTACTAAAATAATTATTTCATAGGTTATAGATCATAGTATAAAAAATGAAAATCCTATCTCAATCTGCATCATTGTTTTTTAATGAACATAATCTCTGTTCTAGGTTTCTAAAATCATTATTTATATGATTTTAGGACTATAATGGTTCCATTATTAAGTATATATTATATTTCCAGTCTCTTATATTCGATTACATCATTCCTAATAAGTCCATTCATAGAAAGGTATTATTAAGATGTTAACACTACATGAAAAAAACCATAACCACACCATGGTAAATAATGGCTTGGCGTATTGGTGGAACAATACACTAAAATGAGAATAGGTAGTTGACTATTATTTTTTTATTTGAAATTTTGAATTCTAAAACATCTAATGAATTTCAAAATATTTATGCCGCGAGCTATAACAATTGGATTGAAATAATTTAATAATTAAACATTTCATTAATTATGATCTTTAGTGACTTCATTACACTCTGGTAATTTCTAATAATTTTCTAATGTTTATAATGGATATAAATAGTTTCATCTTGTATATGGATCTGAATTATTAAAATAATAAAATTTTGAAACACACTTTGATAGAATCTATTATTAATCCTTATTCATCAAAATCTCTTCTATCAAAGTGACATTATACCTTTCCAAATAAATATTATCTCTTCCATGTCTCTATCCCCTAATCAATTTTTGTCACCATCTTCTATGAGTTGATATTTTTTGAAGTTGTAATTTTTTTATCGAAAAACATCATCACCTATCAAACCAATTTCTATATTTTCTTATCGGTATTAAATTATATCATTATAAATTTGGTTCCTGGATTTCCATAAAAACTAATGGGTGTATGGTCCTTGGTATTCATTTGAAATAGAGGGAGGTATACTTCTTGTATTTTTTTCAAAAATAGAAAATATTTGGATCATTGTTTCCTATAAATTAAAAGATAATTTTTGAATCTTTCCTATCTATTTATTCTATGTGCAGTTGGTTCATATGAGTCCATTAAACTTAAGTGACTTTCTAAATTAAGCATATCTCTCTAATTGAGGTGTGGATATATAGGATAACCATATCTTCTATTTCAGAACACCTTTTTAATTGTGTTTGTATTCACTCTTCTTTTTTAACATTAAAAAAATTCTAATATCAATATATAATATTGCATAAATTCAATATGATCATTTCAGCACAAAATCTTTTTTGGTATTAACAATTTAACACATATCACCTTTATCAATTGTTTCTTAATCGATTTCATTTCTTTATTCAATTTATAAAAATCATTTTTTTAAATTTTAATTTAACTTATACATTAATATTTTAATGGATCCTAACCCCAAATCAATCCACATACACTTCGACAAACAATATCTTTCAAATGATGAATTTTTATATATTTAAAAAATGTTTTTTTAAAAAAACTCAAAATACTAAATTATTTAAAATCATAATTTCTTTTAAAATATAATATTAATTTTAAAATAATCCTGATAGAATTTCTTTGGTTCATTTTACGATAATTAATCGTACAAATTATTGTTTCTGAAAAAATTACATTTCAAACTTTCTTATTAGAAATTGATATTCTATTTCTAAATGATCATGCATGGTAATACTGAATCTATGGAATCTGAAGATAAATGTAATCCTTTGATATTGCTAATTTTAAATATTACTAAAAATAAAAGAATGATATCCATTTTAGGATTGAAAAAATAATAATTCAACTGAATATATTTCTTAAAAAGGAACATGAAATTTGGAAACTCATAGAAGTCCCATAATGATGAATGAATAAATTAATAGGAACTACAATGGATTTGATTAGAAAATACATTAAGAGTTTTTACATAATTTAAAATGTATATATTTATACAATTTTCATAATATTTATAATTTGTTTCAATGGTAGAAATTATCCTACAGATGAATTATCTACATAAACGAATATGAAGAGGATCATTTTTGATTTACATATCTATTGCTATCCTCTATTCATTAACATAGTTGAATTATAAGAAATATATAATATTACACTATAAAAACTCATCAGATCCATTATTATATTCAAAATAATTATGATGATATATGTTAATAAATATGCGATAAAATACAATGAATCTAAAAGAATTATTTCTTTTAAGCAATCAAAAGTCAGTGGTTCATCCAAATTTAACCATAATAATAATTATGATTTGATGGCTTTGTGAGAATATTAAACAAGATAAGAAAATAAAAAAATAATTTTTATGAGACAAATATATATAAATTTACAACAACTTAATTTATATTTCATTAGTTACAAAAAAATCATTGCATCAATCCAGATTTTCACTTGACCAAAAATTCTAAAGTCAAAAGAAATGTATAACATATCTAAAATATTCTGTAGGGATTTATAGAGAGGACACTGTTTAATCAAATGAATCAAATGAATCAACTATGAAATTCCTCTTGAATCATGTTATCATAGGATAAGTGTTTATTTTTCACTTTCTTTCTCATTTATCATCCCCTCCCATTCATCATCTTCTTATTTTTATTCTTATTCATTAACTTAAATAGGAAATTATTTTAAATAACATTTTTTGAATATATGAAATTATTTACTACAAATATGAACAAGTTTTAATTGATAAAAATCAATATCAAATGAAAATGATCTTTTTTAAGGAAAATTATTATATGGAATTATAATTAAAAACAACAAAAGTTTAGAGTTCTAGAAATATATATCAAGGATTCAAAAATAACTAATTATAAAATTTCCCAATGAGAATTAAATATTAAAATGATCCTTGGTTATCAGTGTGTTAAAAATAAAATCATGGTTCTGGTTATAAAATTATTTTTATCTCTTCTAATAATACTATTTTTATAAAAGGTAATTATCAAAATAATTTTTTCTATTATTTTCAAAACATTGGGCATTTAATTTTTGAATAATATATTAATAATTATAGATATATAAGACCAATTTTACTTCATATTTCATCAATTATTTTTCAAAATTAAATTAAATTTCGGTTCCAAAACTGAAAATTTCCAATATTAGAGGACTTATAATTGTTTCACCCCATGTTTTGTTACCCAGTATTTTCAAAACATAAAGGGTTCCAAAGGGAATATGATTTTATTCTATTTTAGAACATAACCCATGAACCTCACTATTTTATCAATATGTGGATTCAAAATAAAACAAGTTGTTTTACCGTTTAAATTAATTATTAAACTCTTTCCATCATGGGATATTTTTGTAATACTCCAATTTATGGGATCCAAGATTTTTCATTTATGAGGAATATTTTGTTATCAAACACGATATACCTAGTAAAAGGGTCTTTATTCTACTTTGTTTTATTACACTCTTGAAATTAATTTCATGATACCCTCTTTATCCCTCTCTTAGGTCAATGTTTTCTTATTACTAATTGGAGAGAATGAAAATTTTAATTTTAAATTTTTATTAATTTTTCAAATTTATTATCATTATATTACCTTAACATTTAAAGAAATTACTTTCTTTATATAAATCATTTCCTTTAAATATTTATAAATTCATGCTATTATTCATATTTACTCTTATATATTTAATGCATTTTCATTTTATGGTGATGTGAATTCTAAATGTAATATAATTTATTTTAAATAAATTGAGGGGGTTATTTTAATGATATATTATTCTTCAAAAAATTATCTATGATTGTTATTAATGGTTTATATATTTATTAGTGTGCATTATCATAAAAATATATTATTATAACAATGTTTTAAATATCTATGTCCTGGAATTACATCATAATATATTCTATTCCCATCTTTATTTTATATGTTGATAATCACAATGGGGTAGAAGTTTGTAGTTGTTTATTTTTCAAATATGAAATGTTTTTTGAAAATAGTTTCTTTTCAAATTAGATGATATGTTTTATTTCAAATTAAAATATGTATTTGATTTCGAGAATGTTTTCATATAATCCATTGATAATATGTAATATATGTTTCTTATAATATATTTATCAAGAATAATGTCTTTATATTATAAAATATTAAGTATGTTTAATATGATTATTTCTAAAATATTTAATTTCTTTAACATATCATTATTACGAGATTTACAATTAATTTATCATTTCCTGTTAAGTTTTTACGATAAAAAAATTGATTGATTTTTGTATCTCTATCTATCTATCATATTGTTTTTGTGATCACAAACACTCACCCATGTTTATGAAACTTTTATTTACATTATGAAAGAAACATGAATGTTCCATGGTGAAGGATTCATAGTGTTATTGAACGCTTTGAATGAAGTTTCCATATCGGTAGATGGGAATTCATAAGTGTAGGATCCATTTATATAATTTTCATGATAGATGGACAAATTAATGCCATGGTAAGTGATGATGTGGCCAATATGTGGAGAAAAAGTTAAAATGGGAATCATAAGGTCCCCATAACAATGGAGTTGGGAATTTGGAATGAATACTATACATTTTTATAAGGGTGTAGTGAAAGTCATGTGAACAGGATTCACTACATAAAATATAGGTAATCCTTTTTAATTATAGGTTTCAAGGATTTCATTACATCCTGCTAATATAGGGATGTTTTAAAAATGTTTTGAATGTTTTAATAGTTTCCATGAGTGCATGGATATCAAAAATTGAAAAATAATATTTTTAAACACTCCCTGATCAAATTGGAATTGAAATGCTACGATTATAAATTAATCCAAAAAATTATGCATTCTCAATTTCAAAATCTCAGTGGATATCACCCTTGTCTGTATTTCTCACTCTATTTTTATACACATCCTTAATGAGATATAAATAGATAATGCTGTAATGGGGTTTTATCAAAAAAATAATATCATCTCAGTGTCATTAATTTTCTAATAAGACCACGAGATATTTGGTTATTATTTTTTTATGATGACAATGAAAAGGTTGGTTATTATATTATAGTTTAAAGAAAGAGTTTTTTAGTTATTGGTTTCCCATTAAAACGAATTTGTGTTTAGTTCTTCTTTTCTATTAAAACCAAAGGATATTTGGGTTCTGGTTCTCCATTAACACTAAGGGAAATTGGTTCTTACGTTTCCTTTGGATCCAATAGATTGTATTTACAAGGAACATCTCTGTAATTGGTTGTTGGATTCTTGGAGTCACATTTTGTTTTTTTTGAACAAGATAATGTCGAAGTCCAATTTATTTAAAATAAAATATATAATCACTTTAGAGAATGTTGAAAAAAATAAACCCATTACATGGAATGATGAATGATTTCCTAAAAGAATCACATACAGATAGTCATAAATTGGTGTTGTGTTTTTAAAATAAAGGAAACATCAATATAATAACTATAAAAAGATTATACCCATTAACTAAACAATAAATAGTGATATTAGTCAATGATTATACATCCCACATTCCATGAATATGGGTCATACTGGTTCAAAAAAATGTTTAAGAGCACCCCTATAACACAAACTCGTAAGTGGTAAGAGGACTAGATTATATATTCCAGGACACCAATCTATCTTTCATGTTGTCTACCAGATTATTATTTTGAGAAACACACTACAAAATTGACCAAATGGAATTCAAAAATACATTAAAACACTATTAAAAAGGTAAATGGAATGTTTTATTTCCATCCATCATGAATCAAGGATATATGGTTGAATAATGGGTTTCATGACACCCATCCTTCCTTTTAGGATTCCCAAAAAGTAAAATCTCAAAGATGTTGCATTGCTAGACAAATTAAACATGATAATTACTAGTTCCTACAAATATATCAATAACCCATCAAAAAAATAGTCCCAAAAATAAATTCATATTCATACTGAACCACATATGAACCCATTGATAGCTAACTTCAATAAGATCATTTCCACCTCTTACTACCAAAATCGAATATTCTCTAGAGATAAGTACTCGTAAAAACAACTCATATAAACCATCCATATCTCACCAAATCAGTTATGACTAGGAAAACCTCCACACCTTTGTATCTAAATAGTCCACCCTACAACATTCTCCCTAAAACAATCACTAGTGACAGAGGTGATGATTTTTTACCAAAATACATTGAAAGTGGATTAAAATCATGAAAACCCCCAAATGATGAACTCCTTGTCAATTGTGTTTATCATCTCTTTTCTTATAAAAATTGTATTATTACGATATAATTATTCATAATTTAATATTTTCAATATGAAAATTTCTATACATAATCTATATTGACATAAACTATATTATATGTATATGATTTATCTATTATCAAGTATTATATTTCATAACATTATTTCATTTTTCTATCTAAATTATTGTTTTTAATTTTTTTTACCTTACACTTTAAATTTTGAAAGGAATTTTCCCATCTTCTATTTCCTCCCTCACCAATAGTGTGTTGATATATTATTGTAAAGATTAATTTGGATAATATCTTAATGAATAATGGTTTTATAGTTGACTCTTACATTGGTTCAAATTAATATAACATAAACAATGCAACTTTTCTTTTAATCTTATTCCTACAATACTCAGCAATTTGAAATAAATATTATTGATCATTTTCATTAGTAATTTACACTTAAAATTCTCTTAATACATTGAATTATTCTTATAAAACCTCAACTTATTCCTATGTCTACCCATGTACTAGTATTCCTTTTGTTATTAAATAGCCTCAAATCCAATGAAATTTACACTCTAATAGAAACGAATCTATGAGAGTTATCATTTTAAATATTTTATTTCATATATAATTTATTTTAATTTAAAAAAATTTCTATTTAAATTATCTAATATCATATATAATGTTATCCCCCTCCATAAAACTATAGACCACTAAAAAATATGCAAAACATGATTTTTCTTACTAAAATTTGTTTAATTAAAATTATTTATTTTTCAAGATACAAATACTCTATAGGATCATAAAACATTCCATAAAGAGGAAATGAAATTCAACTGAGGAATTTGAGAGGTTTTTTATGTTTTATTAAATTTGGTAGTTACGATTATTTATATTTTTTATGCTCCTCAATATTTTTGGAGTTGATTTGTGATGGTAATGATATCATATTTACTAAATTTATTATATTTCAAAAACATATTATATTAAAGGTTATTATTATTATATATCTATTTATTTATATTTAGTTTTATAGATATGCATTTTATATCATTTATATCAGTAAAATACATCCCATGGCTGTTTTTGAATTCTTGGTTCTCTTCATGAGCCCCTAACCAATTATATGTCGGCTTTGGATGGAACAGCCTACCAAATAGTCAGACATGGTGGTTTCAATGTTGGTTGATTAATTTAATTTGGGATTAAGATTTTAAGGGGATATTTCATTCAAAAAATGGACATAATAACATTGATTAATTAGGTATAAAACAAACATAAGTCATATATTATACTAGAAAGATGGTAGTTCAAGTGAAACCAAGGAAGGTATTTTTAAAAAATCATTATTTCGGTATGGTAGTCTATATTGGATATAAAAATATACATCATGAAATTAGTCACTAGATTTTATATTTGGGAATATGTTGAGAGGTTATATAACCTATTTTTCTATGTAAAAATTATCAGTGAATAATTGTGGAGAATAAAAAATAGGTTGTGGTGTTGCATCCTTTACCCATTATAACATAGAAATAGGAATAATTTTCTATTTATTTTTTTATAGGATTACCTAGACCACCATTGAAAAATTATGGTGATTAGTTATTTGTGGATCTAATATGTTAATTAGTATATTTAGTTCATATTTATGAAACATTTGCATATAACAGTGTTTGAATGATAATGAGAATGAAGCCGTTCGACTTCCATAAGGACCACACACAATTATCAACAATTGGGATTCATTGTTTGCTTCTAGATTGTATAAGAAACTCCATCATGATGTGATAATATTTTTTAAGATAACTACATAATATCACCCTTAGTTATATGGATATATGGAGTGAATATTTCAAATCACAACGGGTATGGTTTGAGAATCTTTACTAAACCAGGAATGATCAAATGAAGGTTGTTCATCTAATTTGGAGATTTTTAAAATAATACATATCATTAAATAATATGTTTATATTATTTTGAATAAATATATAATACTTTACATTATTCAACATTATGGTGGGTTAGGATAAGTGAAAAACACTGGTAAAACTATTTTCATTGTAATAAATGTAGATTTTGATAAAGTAATATGTGTAATAATTTATCCAAGAGATAATAAAAGTCTCAAATAAAATATTTATGATTATCATTGAAGATTTATTGTTTAAATCATGTATTGTTTTAAATTATTTAGAAGTATATTTCATATAAACCTTGAAGGGGCATAACATTATATGATACCACTTGAGTTTATATACAGAATTAATGAACTGGTTTTCTTGTTTTAATTATTGTAACAATATAAAATAATTTGTGAAATTTTACACATATGTTAATTGAGGAACAATTTTTTTTGAATCCCATATCATGGATTAGAATGGTTAATCAAAAAATTTATATGTAATTTTTAGAGAGACTATTTTATTTGTAAATTCAATAAAAAAACATTCATAGAAGCATTATACTCCCTTGGTGAGTGTTTGGTTTCATAATGGATTGATATTTGAGAATATTTTCAAGATAAAATACCACAATTACAAATTTGTGGTAGAGATTTTAGTGACTGGTCTTAGGTAGTTATTTTTTTCGGGAGAAATCCTCTATTATAGTGAAATATCAAACACCGATTTATCAATACATTCAACTAATTATATCTTCTATTTATTTTATTTATTAAATTATATTGATTAAAGTATATAGATAACTTTTATATAGTTTATTAATAAATAATTGATGATATTATGTGATTATATAAGACATATAATGTTTTTGATCAGTAGAATAATCATTTTTTAATTAATTTGATGAATATTGAATATGTAAGTTGATTTTTTTTGTTATTGTATAATTTCTTTGGGGGAAATATTTTCTAAAGTAGTATTCTGAAATTTCATCACATGTTTTTAGGTTTATCTATATTTATATGGATTTTTTTCATTTATGATAGTTAAATTGATAGAATTATTTAATTGTTATATTTTTTAGGAAATACTAAATTTCTGGTCTTTGAAGATCAATATTGAAAAATCAGTATATGTAATACATTATTTTATTGGGATATGAAAAGATTGAATAAATTTGGGAAATATATGTTATTGTAATTTATAAATTAGTTTTCACAGAATATTATAATAATTTTATTGGTATTAAAATTATATAATTAAATTGATTCATTTTAGAGTATTTATTAGAGGTCAAATGACAATGTACATAAATTTAGATGAATTATAATTCTATTCCCTTTTTTGAGATACCTCTTGTGAATATATGGTGGAGTTGGAATTTTTAATTCGTGGAAAATGGATGGTTATCAGAGGTCTATGGTTTTCTATTATAATTTTCATATTTATAAGGATATTATGTATATATGTGCTAAAATTAATCATTGGTTCAATAGATTTTATAGTTCCATAACATCCAAAATATCATTGTTTCTTTGATGAAGACGTTAAGAATTTTTTTAATAAAATTTCCCACTACATGTTCCAAACCATTAGGGGCTCCATATGTGCACTATATATTTTTCCTTCGACTCTCATTCTTAGACAATTCACAATGAGAGATATACAATGGGTTATGTAGTGTTAAAAAAGTGATGTCAAACTCTTTGGGATTTATAAAATCAAGAAAATAGAGTAGTATGAGGTTATTCTTATATGTAAAATTTCATGCCAAATTACATAGAAATGAATAATTGTAACATCGTATTAGTAAAATTAATCATAATAATCTCTAAAAAGAAAATAAAATACTAATATGGCGAGGATGAATAAGTTTAATGGTTTTTAAATTATCTTTTTAATGAAATTATATTTCATTTTTAAGGTTACTATCCACTGATTTTCAGTATAACCATTACTAATATGAAATTAAAATAGAGAATAACAGAAGGAAAAATTATTTTTACAAACATTATTACTGGCTTGGGAACCAAATTCAAACTATTATTGATTATTACATAACATATATTACATTAAAACATTATTAATTTGATTGTAAAATATTGATAGGGTATAATCATATCTATAACAAACAGAAGGGTTTAGGAGGTATCTTTCATATCCATTGAAATGGTATCATCTAATTCATAAAAGAAAAAATTTAGTTGATATTAAAATTTATCAACCATTATTTATCAAGTAATATTTTTTCATTTATGTGAAGAATATATTTATTGAATATAAGGATGTCATTACATTAATGAATTTGATCATCCTTTTTAAAATTGTGCCTTTAGTTTCTATAATATTCTCATAAAATGGAATTCTTGTCAGCATTCATCCTCACACTTCCAAAATGATCAAAACAAAATAGAGAGAATAAAAAATAATTTCTATATTCTTCATTAAAAGATTAATCCTTTAGATGATAATAAATATAATCACCCTCTTTAACACATATGATCATGCAGTCACACCACTTGTTGATGTCTCATTATTTTCTCCCTTTGATATAACAGTTCAATAAAATTTCATGGTATTGGATCAACCATCCTTGTTCCATATCATTAATGAGATATATTTCTACACTAATTCTCTAGAAATAATCATTGTATTATAATAAAAAAAACTGTACCGAATTTTGGAAATTTATCATCCCTCATTATTCAATATATTCTATAGATTCAACATTTTAATGATAAAACAAAAACATTGATCTCAATAATTTTTTTTAATTATTTTAAAATCAATTTAAAAAAAATAATTCCATGATCCAACCATATAATGTCTAAATTTATTTTCTGAAGTCATATATTTTTCAAAATCCTACGATATTTTGACTTTTATGATCCATAAAGCGTCATCACACTTGGATGTAACCGAGCACTTTTCTAACTACAGACCTAAATGAAATTAGGGGATATTCCTTATGAACTCAATGAATTGCCCTTATAAAATTATCATAATTATTTTTCCATTATTAATTTTCCCCAACCATTGTCCCATACATGATAAGTGACTTACCCATTTAGATCAAAATGTGCATGGGATTATGATAAAAAATTAATGGATTACTATGATGATTCTTATGAATTGATGAAACTACAATTATATGTCATAGTTACCTCTAATGCGTTGCTCATTTTCTATTATTGACCTAAAATATGACTCTTATTATTCAAATAATTGAAAAATATGTTTAATTATATAAATATTATAAAATAGTCTCTCTATAAAATTATACACTACAATCTATAGAATTATTCTTACACATTCAGTAAAGTTACTCTTATGAAACTCATTAAAATTCTATATTTATCCAACTCATGTATTATATCAATTATAAAACCGTTTTAAAACAATAATGATACTCCAAACAATTACATATTTCAAAATACAATTCCATATTCACCATTAAAAAATTATTTTGATGTACCATACATAACAATTCTGTTGTTAATTTTTAAACATCACCCCACGAATTCTATACCTCTACTATATCTTCCTCAATCTATTGAAATAATATAAAACGAAACTCAAAATATTCTATATTAACTTTATATTTTCTATTACTTATTTTCGATGTCAAATAGAAAATTCATAAACAATTCCCCTGTGTTCTCAAGTATTAATGGATAATTCTTATTCAACAGAATGGTGGTTTACCATTAATCGATTATGAAGTTATGTATTTTTTAAAGGAATGAGAAAGAGAATGTTGGTTGGTGGATTCAATATGTTATATAATATTGGTAATATCATTTTTTCGTTGATTATAAATTATGAAAATTAAATTATTTCCTTTTTTGGGGTTCTTTCATCAACTATTTTATTTTATGAAATACTAGTTTATCATAGACTTCTTGTGGAAATCACCCTGTAAAGGGGTTATTTTTTAACAGTTATAAATGTTGTTTTTTTGATTTATTAACAATGTCAGTGAATGTAAGAAAATTTATATAGTGATACCTATTTTGAAAACCTATAGGAATCTATTATGTTAAAACATATTTCTTAAAGAGTACGAATTAAATAAAGGAATGTGTTTAATGGGAAAAATCCATCCTTATCTTAGAAAATTAAAGGGTTTGGGTTAAATATGTGAATGTGTGATCAGTTTTATTAATAAAATAATGTTAAATGAGAAATAATATACTTTATTTGACTACAAAATTATATGAAAAAATAAAATTCTGTATAAAGGGGAATACCATTTTTTTCAAAATGAAGTGGTTTCTATGTTCATTGGGAATATGGGTCAGTGTTTTAGGAAATTAAGAAATTTTATAAAAGAAATTATTTTGAATAAAATTTGATTTATATAAAATTTCTTTAATTGTTAAATATATTTGATATTTTTTTGAAAAAATATTCTTCAAAAATGGTATCCATACATTGGATATTGAATTATCCTTTTTTGAATTTTTTTGTACAACCATTTCTTATAAAATAATCTTGTTATCTCATTTTTGTGAGAATTATATTTTTTTTTGTTTTTCTCAAAAATTATTATTTATTTTATCCATGGGAAAATCATCTGTTAATACTCCACCCCTATATTCCCACTTCAGAGAACATATAGACATGATTAGTAATGATGAAATTAGTAGGATTTTGTTGTTATTTTTTATTTGGGATCCATATATAAACTATAAAAACATGTATATAGGAGTTGGAGTTCATGTTTTGATCTTGAGTGAAATTTAATTATTTGAGTAATATTGTTTTTTTATTATTTATTTTGAATTTTATAAACATTACTTTTTGTATACTAGAAATTATAAAGGTTTTAAATGAATTTATTTCACATATTCCATGATTCATTATTCAATATTGATTCTTTAATTTGGGAAAATCATTCCCAAAT
The DNA here is from genome assembly GCA_963277665.1 of Viscum album. Lineage (NCBI taxonomy): Eukaryota > Viridiplantae > Streptophyta > Magnoliopsida > Santalales > Viscaceae > Viscum > Viscum album. The sequence continues at coordinate 120,760,523 of OY728128.1, forward strand.
TATTCATTTTATATATTTCCACTAGTTTTCAACCACTAGAAATCATAATAACATGGTTGAGGCCCTACAAAGATTTTATTTAGGTCTATGTATCCAGATCCTGGACCTAGTAATTACAAAAAAAATTATTCAGTTCCTTAACCCAATAGAATAGGGATACATTTAATTTATAAAACACTATCTGAGCTATATATTGATGGGATTTTTCATTAAAATTTTATTTTTTACTAATGTTAATTAATATAATATTTTAGGTCTAATATAATTTTTCAAATAGAAATATTCCAATTAAATGGCCTAAAACTCAGATCCATGGTATTATTAGAAATTGATTGTGTAATGATTATTTCCATTTTAACAGTGATAATAAAACATTTTTAAAACCTTTGAAATTATAATTTTTTATAAATAAAGAAAAAATATGTTTAATGAGGGAATTCATAAATAAAAAAGACACATCCTACATTTTTATATAATAAATTTATATTGGGTAGGATTTAATATACCCATGTGCACTAACTATAGAGTTTTAAATGGCTTATCATCATTAATAGGTCTAATGATAACATTATATTACTTGGAATACTATCAAGTGTTCAAAACTTTTAGATAGAATAAAAATAAACTCTAATAGGTCTGTTTAAAGGTATATCTAGTGATTTTAATTATTTTCTAAAGATTACTTGTGTTAATTATATAATATAAATAAAATAATAATATTTTTAACTCTAAACTACGAAATATTATCATATGTAAATTCATATGGATATATTCATAAAAATTCTCATGTATATTTTTTAATAATATTTATTCCTTATGTGAATAATTAATTGTACAAATATTATTTTTAAATTCATTTAATTTCCCTTATATGTTTTTTCATATATGTTGATGAGATTTTTATTTAATCAATTTCTAAAAATTAAATTTTAATTTAGTGTATTATCATAGAAAAATACATTTTAATGCTTTATTATCTATCTTCTAGAATTTTCTATGAAAGGTAACATGTGTTATATCAATTTTTTTATAGTTATTGATTTTATTATTCCCTTGAATCATTTATCCTAAGAAATCGATTTTCATCTACCATATTCTCTATCAACCAATACTCAACCATTCATCCTTAAAATATATTGACCATAAATTTTCATTCCATATTTTTAAAATATATATGGTAAACTATGATTTATAAAACCCATACTTTATAAAACTTCATTATCATAGATTATTCCATTAAATATAAATTAACATTCTTTTCATTATTATGTATTTTTATTTATTGATTATAAACTCTTAGAACAAATTACTTCAATTCATGTAAAGGGTATAGAAATTCATGTTAATATGTTATTTTTGTGTATTTTTTAGATTAAAATAGTTCACATAGAATTATGGGAAAACAATTCATTGTATTTGATCCCATATTTGGTCTTATATGGACACTAAAATAAAATTGTATTTTCTTGGTACTTATAACTATATATTATTTTATAAAAACTTTTCTTTATACTCTAATTGTTATATTTGACCCAAAATAAATGAATTTTGTCAATGGAAGGTGTTATAGTAATATTATGAGAATCAAGATCAAAATATGGGGTAGAATATTTTGAATTATATGCTTCTAAATCATATTTAACAATTCGATACTTTATATTTTATGTAGTATAAATATAATTTATATTATGAAAATAATCATTCAGTTCATTAATTGATTTTTTATCATAATCTAACACTTATTAATCAAATTAATCGACTAAGGTATCTAATGATTCTATACTAACCTTATCTAGGATGCATATTTCATTTTAATAAGAGTATTACGAAAATAGAGTCGATACCTTTCATTTGTTGTAAATCGTTGACCAAATATATAAATGTTTTAATTTTCTAAATCAATGGCACCATTTTCCTCAATAATATTTTAACCTTTAATTTTTATTTATATTATTATATTCCTATTATTTCATAATATATCAAAAATATAGCTTTATATTTATATTTTTTAGAACTTTTAATAAATTGCATTATTTGAATCATTCATGAAATCATTTTTATGGGAATTATATTTATTTTGAGTTCCCCTTTTTTGGAACAGACCTCTCTTGCACATTAATGATTATGAAGAATAATTATAACTTATGTTCAAATTACTTTCATCAGTAAAAGATTTTGTAACACATTTTTTTTATGAATTTTTGGAATAAATTAAAATTCTCTTATGGCATGAATTGGATATTGCATAATCATATGTTTTATTTATACACAACACCATGTTAATATTACAGGTCATGTGACACAGATTTTATCTTTTTTATTATGAAATGCCAAATTAGTCATGTTTTTTATGAAAAACCAAGATTATATTACGTTAAATGCTAAATCCATCTTATATTGTGTTACATGGAACACAGAGTTTAATCAAAGGGATAAATGTTTTTAAAATATTATTGTAGTTATAAAATAGAATATATAATGATATATATGAAAAAGTGTGGCTAATTTTCAAAATAGGTTTCACAAAAGTATATAAAAATATTTTTTTGTAACCAATTCGTTAAAAATGAAAGTAAGAATAATTTGAAAATAAAGAAATCCCTCTTTTGGGAATCATTTTTTCAATACAGAAACACATTTTATCTCATTAAAATAAAAATAAAAATTATTATTAATTTTTTTAATGAATAATATATATTATATATTCAACTAAACAATACAAATTAATATTATGTATTTTTTTTGAACACATATAAGAATAAAACCAATTTTGAAAATAAAATTTTGTTTTTATGGAAATATTGAGGCCATTTAATGGTGTTATTAATTAAAAAAACATTTGATACATTTATAAATTTTATATGAAAAAAATGAAATTTATTTTTTGAAAATTTAATTTAAAAATTATCTTCAATTGAATTTTATATTTTCCCTGAGATGTTTATGTTTTTGTTGAATATTAAAAAAATATGAAATTTAAATTAGAAGCTGACTTTTCATCAAAATTATTTGTAATGTTAAAATTAATTTTGAATTGGTTTTATATTAAAATTGGATAATATTTAAAACTAATAATAAAAATTAGGAAATTTGAAACATTTTATATTAATTTATGATATAAAAAATAGTTGTCTTTAATATTTTTCACTTTTAAATCCTCTTTTCTCATCCCTTTTATAAGATTAGTTTTAAATTAAATTAAACCAATTTAATTAATGTAATTGTTAAAAATTAATTAAATATTTGGAATATAAATAACTTATATTATCAATTAAGTTCAACAGAAATTTTTACCATAATGGTTATTAAAAATAATAAAAATTAATTAATATGATAATGGTTAAAATATGATTTTTCACATTACATGAATTTTTATTAAAATTAATATTACACAGATATAGAAATTTTATGTAATGAATTGGACATAATATTTTTTATAATAGGGTTTAAATTATCAAATAATGATATTTTTAATTATAATCATAAAATATAAATTTTCAAAGTAAATAAAATGATCCAAGTTACCTTGGTAAAAACAATAAAGATAGAAATTTAGTAAAATTAAAGACTAAGAATAGAAATGATAAAAATGTATATATTTAGTACGGTAGAGGTATTTATCAACCAATAATTCTCTTAAATATATTATATTTTAATTTTTGACGCACATGAGGTAGGAGAGACCACCCAATAGGGAATACTTTTTGTTATCTATAAGAAAGAATCCCCACCTCCATTATAAAAGGACATTTACTCTCCCAATATCATAACAATTCTCAATAAATTTTTTATCGACCCAAACCAAAAAAATACATTAAAAATTCTATCGTTTCAAACAATAGTCCTTAATATTTTTTATAAATCCATCCATTGATATATATCATGCAAAACAAAAGGATATACCTGAAGAAGAAATGATGTTCATCAACAAATGTTTTTTTATTCATCAAACCCCTTCTATTGTTTTTTATCATGATTATATAATAAAATCAATACGTTAAATATAATAATATTTTGTTATGTAATGATTATATAATATAAACACAAACACATCCAATAAATGGGTTATGAAACAATTGTCAATGTTAATGGAATACTACAACCTTGTGAGTCGATTTAGTTCGTCTTTTCATTACGACCTCTCAAGGTTGAGAATAATGATCAAAATTATATAAATATATGATCATTAGGATATTAAAGATTTCATTATTTTTTATTAATTATTATATAACTCATTCTATCGTTATTTCCTTCTTGGTGAGAATATAGAAACTTCAATTGTGTTTACAATAGACATCCTCCTCACAAAGCGATGTGATTCATTCACATGTTACATGAAATGTATTTAGGATTAGTGTAATATTTATATGGGATATATATGATGTAATAATTATAAATGAATTATAATATATATATATATATATATTAATTTTTTCCATTAAATAATATACTAATATGGAACTAACATTCATGCATTCATATGGCATAATGTCTCAATGAACTCTGTATTAATTTTCCAATTTCTATAATTTATAGATTATCATAATCAAATATATTCACTAATAATATAATTTTTTGGTAAATATAATTCCCTAAGACTTGTAATATAATGAATTTAATTTATTTTATGACATTAAATGACTAATATGGTTTTATTCTTCTACATATCTCAGGATTCAAAAGTTGGTCAAGTAGTAAATGAATTAAGCCTTACTTTTTTACTTCTATGGAAATATTTTCTTATTCACCCAGTATTTCTTTAATGTGGTGTATGAACTTAAAATTAATATATTTAGGATTTTAATTCTTAAATTAATTTTTATTTTCATATTAATGTATTAATATTTATTTCATGGAGTTTAAAGTCCAAATTTTCCAAATTTTTAAATATTATTTTTCCTAGTTTTTCTTTATTTCAGATTTTTGTTTTGATATGCACATATATACTTTCATGATATGTATATAAAGAGAAATTAAAATGAAATATTTTTAATTTATATATCCTTAGGATATTTTATGTTTCATTTTATTTCATTATTTTTTGGGGATTAGGATTAATGGTTAACAAAGTGGTAAGAGTTTTATCATACAATATCACCCTTTATCGAGGTTGTCTATGAAAAAATATCCACAGTTTAAATATCAAGGTATACGTCTCAATAAATCTTATGAAATTTATTCTAATATAATTATTCATTATATTATCTATTATTTTCAACCTTTTTACACTCTTCAATACCTATAATAATTTACAAAACGTTTTTAGATAATCCACTATTATTTTCATTTTTAGAAAAAATATTTTTTCTTCCAAATTTTTTCTTTATAAAGTTGTTTTAAACTTTTTTAAATGAAATTTTAATATATTTTTCTAGAGAAATTATTTTTACAGTGTTTTACATTGTATAATCTTTTTTTAATTATTTTTAAATAATTTTTATATTTTTCAAAGGTAACTTTCAGAAAAGTGTGTTCAAAATGTTTATTTTAAAAAAAACTTTTTTCATATCAAAAAGTATTTTTTTCTCAAGAAAGGATTTCAATTTTTTTTAAATGTAAATTTATATTCACAGTGTAATTTTAAATAAATGGATATTTAAGCACATATTAATGATCTAAAAAACATTTTACATCAAATGTTATTTTACATAACAAATGTTTTAATCGATTGATCAAAATTATTGTCCATCTAATAAGACATAATTTGATGCAAATTATGATTTACTAATGATATGATATGATGATAAAATTCCAATTATTTCTTTAAATGGGTTATGATTATGATGATATATTTTTTTATAGAACCTTTTTCTTTTACATAGATTATACGATGATGAAATTTTTGTTAAAACATTTATTTTTCATAGGTTATGCTATAATGAAATTATTAGAAATTATTTATCTTTTTCACAGGTTATGATATTATGATATATTTTTTAAACCGAACTATTTTAATTAATTATGGTATACGAATGTTTACGACATTTGGGAAAACATAAATATTATTTTCATAATCTAATCAGTGGGAATTATATCTTCCCCCAATGCATTAGGTAAATAATTATATATATATATATCAAGAGATAGACATGGTATGAATGGTGAGTATACATTACACAGACATACATAAATTCCACTAAGATGGTGTTTTTTTCTACCAAGGAGGTGTATCGTCTTATGTGGGTACATTATTACATGGTCACAATGTTATAAGGGGACCTGGGTACATGTCTATATGTTTTAGCGAGGGCCTCATTTCATTAAATTTACATAATGGGTGAATCTGTATCTATTTATACATTTTCACACAGTTAAATGTTGATGTGTATTCCACAAATATATGTCTTTTGACAATGATATTATCTCATGGATCATGTTATTTTATTCTTTTATGATTCATTTCTTTTGATCATGAACACATTAGATCATGACCCATTTATATGATCATTCATATTCCAGGTATGATCTTTAATTTTTATTCTCATATTATCATACACTTATTTTCTTGTTATTCATTCATCTAACCATCATTTATCCTTACTGAACGTCTAATCTCACAATTTCTTATGTTTCTTTCACCACTATTATGAAGTAAGGATTTATGTGGGAGTGATAAATGTGAAGATATTTGTGATAAACATTGTATATATTTCACAACGTTAGAAGATTAGTTTCTATGGCTCCAAAGACATTGACATATTATAGTCCCAAATTGAGTACTATTTTACTTGACATAATATTCACCTAAAAATTGTAATTTCTAGGGCTGTTAAGACAGGTCCAATTTATTTATTACCAATGGAATGGTATAGTGCACTTTTTGAAACAATAACAACAATACATTAGTGAGATACGTAGGGAAATTTATAATGATATAACTCTTTATGTATCTATTTATATTTCTATATAACGCTCAAACTTTAGTAAAATGTATTGGAATTTTGTTAATGGATTGAGTGAGTAGGTTTTATGTAATTGAATCTTTTTCTATATACAATAAGTGGATGTGTCTCTAGAAAAGATGTAAGTATGATTAATGACTTTGAAAACACAGTATTTATCTGCAATCAGCCATTAAATAGTGCACAACAAAATCTTAGAGAATCACAATGATTGAAACTCCTGGGTGATATTATTTGTAAATGCACAAACCCTTTATGATCAATTATAATGAATTAAAATACAAAATGACTGAATGATAAAATATATCTATACATCTCCTACCATAAACAATACGTATTCATTTTTTTTGCCAAGCAATTACATTATCAAATATTGAGGATGTTTTCCAGTTAATAGTTTTAGATAATTAGGTCATAATTAATATATAATATCGAAAAATGCTAAAATTAGCATTAAAATAAAATATAATTCATTTAATTTCATCATGTAAACATTTTAAAAAAAGTGGGATTGTATTTCGTAAATATTTTTATAACAACCAACTTCACTTCAATCTTTATCCTAACAAAACATCTACCCTGTGAAAAGTAATTTAAATAACTATATGATAAAAATCACATCAAGGGATATAAAATAATGAAAGAAACCATTTATCCATGAATATTTTATATTCATGAAAACATATTCAAAAAATTATATTTTTCGGTCATAAAACATAAAATATATATCTTACCTTCTGAAATGATATATTTCCTAAAAACACCATAGAAATAATAAATCATAAATGTTACTTGTAGAACACACATAATTTGGACAGTGTAGCGTTCATTTTTACGTAGAGAGTAACCTTCATGGATACATTTGGAATACCCATCAGAGTATATTTTCTTAATCTCATAGGAGAAACACAATCGTTTAACTCCTTATCACTACCTAATTCATTGGATATCTATCACGATATCACCCACCCTTAAATTATCATGTAAGTAGCTATATTAGTAATATATTCTATAGAACCAAAACATAATCATATCACCTAAAACAAGCATAAAATAAAAATATCATTTCTAATTTTAAATCACATTAAATTTACAGATCTTCACACTCATAAATGTGAAAAATAATTTAAAAATAAAAATGTGAACTTTTAAATGAATAATAATTAAATTAAATGGAATGTATGTTTGGAAATTCCATTCATGTTGTATAAGTTAAAAAAAATTCCTTTTGTATTTTTAAAAATAGTTGTAAATGGTATCTTTAAAAGAAGTATTTAATAGAAATTCAAATAATCAGTTGTAATAAAATAAAAGATTCATTTTTTAAAACCATTGAGTGAAATTAAAAATAGACATAAAATATTGTTTATATATTTTTTATATCCATATAAATAAATTTTTAAAATTATATCATGGATAATTATATGGAGAAAAATATTTTATAATAAAATATTTAAACTTTCATTACACCCCATTCCACATTGATCTTTTAAATCATAATATCAGAGAAATAATAAAATTACCAAAATATTAAATAACATGATTATTGATAAAATATGGATACTTATTTTCATATTTTTTTATATACACCTTGTAAATTAATAAATGTGCATATCATTACGAAATTCCTTAATTAAAGGAGAATGAGATGAAATCCCTAAAATTATGTCTGACTCATTAGGTAAAATTGTATTGGTGATAGCCCAAGTATTTATAAAAATAAATTAAAATAAATGAAAACTTTTTTATGTAGATAATAATAAGTATCATTTAATCATAATTTTGCAGCTTCAATTTTTTGAATTTAAAAAATTATCATCTATGGTTGTGATCATTATTTTATTTGGAGTCTGATAGAACCGACCTTTTTCGTAGGGAATAGTAACATACCATTATGAATAGTAATATGACCCATTTGAATAGTAAACAATATAATTATTTAATTTTCAAATGGATATAATATAATGAGAGGTTGTTTAATATTTCATGTTGTTAAAAATGAGTTATGATTAATTTTTTTTTCCGAAACAATTATGACATTATTTAAAATTAAATTAATAATATTTAGAAAGTTATTTCCAATATTTATTTTTTTCATTTTATAATTCACCATGTCGATAATTTTATAGGATGAGTTTTTGGTATTTTTCTAAAATTCATGAATTTTTTAGGAATAGTAAAATAAAATAAATTATGATAAATGCTAAATACTTGTTTTACTTCATAATAGGTGATTCAAGGATGATGTAATCCCACTTGGTTTGAATTAACATGAAATTATTACTATTTGGGGTCACATTAATCTACAGTATTCATATTATTAAGAAAAATATTATAATAATGAATAAAATAATATAAAATCCTTCCACTCCTCGACTATAAATACCACCCTCATTGCCCTCTTTCCCAATCATTTCTCAAGACATTATCATAGTATATGTTCTACCTAATCCCCTCCTCAAGGATCTTCCCCTTGTCCAAGACCTACTTGGTTTCACCAAAAAGAAAAACCAAATACCTTAAGGAGGATCTCAAGGAAAAGAGATCAAGAGGTAAGAATCCTCTTCATTTTTCATGTGTTTTATTTCCAATTCCATTATCTTCATATAATCTATTCCAATACTCTTATATAGGAGATATTAAATCTCTAAAATCATATATATTCACTATGTTATCTTGTTCTTGAAAAATATTCATCATCTCTCTTCCTCTCCTCTTGTACTGATTTCAAAAAATTAAAACATTGTTCACGATGTGCTGATTTATCAAAATCATGGATGATTTGATGGGAATATCCATCATATTCTTAAAATATGATCATAAAACCCTTATAATGGTTAAAAAGCGAATGTAAATAATATTTTTTATCCTATGTTATGTTCTGCAATGATCATCTATTTATGACATTAAATTGTATAACGAAACAAGATCATGATTATTGGGGAACCAACAAAAATAATCTAAACAAACAAGATTAATGTTTTAAGTAATGATCCACCACCATATATGATAAAAAATATCTATGGTATCATTATATATTATTGAAACATATGAATAATTTTTCATTCCACTTCTATAATTTCGTTTCTATTCAATCTAAAATGAAATACAAACATGATAAGGAAATTATGTAAAGAACGCACCCAAAACAACGGAAGGAAAAACATAATAATAATTATATGGTATAATGATGTTATTAAATTATAATATAAGGTGTTATAAACATGAATAACTTTAATTAAGTTATTAATAACACTGTTTAAACCATTATACAAGATTTTAAAATAATTTTGTTGTTAGACAAACCTGATGTAGTGTAATTTTTAACCCAAATTTCATTCTTTCTTGTTAACCTTCTACTTCATTGTTTATGTGGTATTAAATTTTTTATTATTGATTAAATTTTTTTTTTAATTATTACTAATTATTTGTATTTATTGTGTATATTCATATTCCATCCACTCTATTAAGTATCTCATTATTTATATGATATTTACAAGGGTCTTTGCTTTTAAAATTCTCTTTTAAAATTTTGTTTTACAATAATTCAAAAGAAATATAATTCTGGAATTAATCATGTGGTATGCCTATTTTTAGGTTCATGATATTTATTTATGATGTATTTTTTTACCTATAACTCCCTCCAATTAATTTTCTATTTTCATTTAAGAGCTCGGTCGTATGGTTACACCATAGGTTACTCTAATGGTTACTCGATAAGGTAGCCATGGGGGATACATTGAAATGTAGTCATGAGGGTTTCAAATTATAAGGGTGCCATGATAGTTACATGATTATTTAAGTAATTCCCCAAGAGAAATTTATTGATCTATTTTTTTCTATTTTTTTCTCTAAATATCATGGAAATATCAAGTTTCAAAAAGTATGTTTATATGGGAAACAACAATGTCTTTTTTGGAAAATGATTTCATATGATACAAGTGTTCATGGACTACTAATTTATTTCTATATTTTTATATCCCTTACTGAACTTTTTTTTCATCTAAAGTATTTAAATTATTTTCACTGGTTATGAGGATGTGTAATAAAATAAAATAAGCCTTGTTAAATTTTATGATTATTTGTCAAAGAAAACATGCTTTATTTAAAAGGTCTTATATTTTTGAAGATATCAATAATGTTTTTGTGGTATATTATCTATATGTGTGTGGATTGTTATTCATGTATTATATCACAATTATCTAAAACATTAAACATTAAAATATCCTTAATAAAAATGGAGGTGAGTCTTTGACTAAAATTCAAGATTATTTATTGTTAAAATGCAGAATCCTTATAGTAGGTATCATACGATGGTTGAGATAATGTGAGGGGTTAAGAGGATGTTAATACGAAACCATAAATGATTTATACTCTATAAGTAATTTGAAATTATATAGAACTTAAATATTACTATATTTCTTCGACAAAGATATTATTGTATAAAATGGTTTTATATAGAAGAAACAAGGAAGTTGAAGAGGAGAGGCAGAGATAGATAGATATCCTTCTAAATCTGTAGCCTAGAATTATAGGGATTGGGACCAAGGAATTTGTGATTTTAATGGAATAGCTGATGCCACGAATAAATGTCAATGGATTTCATTCAATGGAACTACTTGAGGTACCACTAAAGTACATGATGATAGTGAAACATTTTATAACGGAACACCCACATGATTTTAGTGGATCTTCTGACCCGGTAGTGGATGAAGGCTGGATTGAGGCCCATGAAATTATATTTGATATTATGGGATATTCATATAATCTAATGTTTAGCCTTTCAGTTTATCGTTTTGATGGTGATTAAGATCAGTGGTGTTAAATAGTAAAGAATATTAGAGATATAGAGGATATTGATGTCTTTGAATGTGATGAATTTAAGAGTCATTTCCTCGAAAAACATTTTCCAAATGTTGTTCCAATAAGGAAAGAGTAGAAATTCCATGAATTAAAGTAGAAAGAGGGAGATTCAGTGTCCGTGTATGATAAAAATTCACTCAACTAGAATGGTATACTCCAAATATTAATTAGGATCATGATATTAAAATCAAATGATTTTTCTTATGATTGTAGCCATGGTATTGATGGGAATTGGCCTCCCATGAATTAAAATATTATGAGAAACCTATCTGAAGTGCTGAGAGGATATAGATGGAGTTTTCTGATGATCACATTAACTTTGACAATAAGGTGATGATTAGGTCTTGATTGCATGTGATGTGTAAGAATCAATCAATGAAATATGATGGTAATAAATACCAGTATCTGGTTTGTGAATGTTGTTGAAAAAAGAACCCGGGGGAATTCCTTCACAACACTGGGAAGTGTTTTTAATGTGGTATGTTTTTACATATTACTTGAGATTGTAAGAAAAATTATCCTAATTCTAATATTGATAAACAAACTATTTAGTGTTTTCAATGTAGAGAGAAGGGTCATTATAAAAATTCCCTCCCAATTAAATATATTAATGATGCAATTAATACCAAATATAAGAAGAAAGGTGTATTGAGATACATTACAACTACATTAGTAGACATTGGTCTATCCAATGAATTTGTATCGGGTTCCATGTTTATTTACTCATAGTTTTCTAATGTTCTATTTGATAAGGAGTGTACACATTCCTTTATTTGTAAGTAATTTTCAAGATAATTGGATATATCACCTCAAAAAATGAGACCAGAACATAATTTTAAAATAGAAAGGGGAAAATATGAGAAAAGAAATGTTATAGGAATATTTCTGTTTTGGTATTTGGATAGAATTTTCCTAAAATACCTTATGTTTTTCTTTAGTAAAGTTTGATGTCAATCGGGGAATGGATTGGGATTCTATTTATCAGGATAAGGATAACTGTAGAGATAAAAAAGATGTTTTTAGAAAGAGTTTTAGTTTATATACAAGAATGAAACAATGAATTTGATAACATATTAGGAAGCTAAGAAACTGTTGAAAGAATTTTATTGATGTTATCTTGATCATATTGTCGAAAATAAGGGATCTATTTATATTAAATTTGTTCAATTAGTAAATGAATACCTTGATGTATTTCCTGATGAGTTACCAGGTGTCATACTTGATCAGGACGTTGAATTCATAGCTGACTTAGTTCCGTATTTTAAACCAATTTCAATAAACCCATATTTAATGGAAGAAATGGAACATATTGAATTGAAAAATCAGTTGAAAGAGTTTCATCATAAAGGATTCATTGGTCCTAGAACTTCACTATGGGGTGCCCTAGTTTTTATCATTAAAAAGAACGATGGTTCAGTGATACTTTTCATTGATTATAGATCATTGACTAACATCACTGTTAAAAACGTAACATTTTTCACATATCAGTGACTTGTTTTATTATATCCCAGTTTCATGGTACTTTTCAACGATTGACATGAGATCTGGATACCAACATCTGAAGGTGAAAGAGGATGACATCCCAAAAACAAATTTTCTTACTAGTTCTGATAAATACGAATTATTTGTTATGATCATTGTGTTAAGTAATTCAACTTATATATTCATGGATATTATGAATAGATTATTTAATTAATTAGTTGATATATTTGTGTTTGTGTTTATTGATGGAATTCTTGTATTTTATAAGATGAAAAAATAGAATGAAAAACATCTAAGGGTTATTAGTATACATTAAATGAAAATAAAATGTATGGAAAATTCCAAAAGTGAAATTTTTGGTTGCAATAGATTTTTTTCATAGAAACATTATAAATAAATATGCAATAATTGTTTATCCTACCTAATCCAAAGTGGTTCATAAATGACAAAGACCTACCAATGTTATGGAGATTCATAGTATTTTTATATCAGTGGGTTATTATTGACGGTTTTCTAAAAACTTTTCATGGTTATCTAGCTTTCAAAATAAGTTTACGTGAAAAGGGGGTAATTTTTTTGCGAAGAAGAATGTGATGTTTTTTAGAAACTAAATAACTGATTGGTGAATTATCTAGTTTTGGTGATGCCATTCCAAAATGGAGATTTTGGCCCCTATTATGACTCTTCATTGAAGAGACGTGGTTTTATTCTAATGATGAATGATTAGGTAATTTCTTATGCTTCATGGCACTAAAAAATCATGAGTTAAACTATCCCACACTTGAATTGGAAATGGTAGCTAATTTTTTATTTGAATATTTAGAGGCGTCATTTATACAGAACCAAATATTAAATATATAATACCAAAAATGTATAATGTATTTATTCACTCAAAAGTAATTAAACATGAGGCAGAGAACATATCTTTAACTGATACAGGATTATTAATGCAAGGTCAATTTCAATTAGAGAAAATCTAACATAGTCGAAGATACATTTAATTGAAAACATCACGAATCATTAAATATGTTACATACATTATATGATCCCTTGATTAAGGATTAGATAAATTTGGTCTTAGAAGTTGTTTGTGCATAAAATACCTCTATTTGGTTTTAGGTTTCAGTGCAGTCCTTATTTATATATAGAATTAAGAAAGAACCGAATGAATACCATGAGCTATAGAAAAGCTAGAATTTGTTAAAATGAGTAAGATTAACAAATTTAACTATGATAAAGAATGTGTTTTATGATTAGTTAATAGTGTGTATGTTCCATTGGATTCCCAATTGATGAAAGATTTATTTTGTGATGCTCATAATGCCCCATTTTCAGTTCATCCTAGAAATACAAAAATGTACAGATTCCAATGGGAGTGTTATTAGTTGGATGGAATGAAAGTAGATATTTCTTATTTTATGATGAAAAGTTTGATGTGTTAATAGGTTAAATCATAGTGGCCCTTACAAAAGGGTGTTCATCACCCACTTCTTGTTCTAGAGTGGAAATGGAAGAATATATCCATAGACATTATCATGGGACTACCTAATACTTCTTGATATACAATGTGTTTTGGGTTGTATTTGATCAGATAAAATAATCTTCACAACATTTTTCTATTTGAGATATAATGTATTTGGATCAACTTTTTCAAAAGTACGTCAAAGATATTTTTAGGTTACATAGAGTTCATATTTCCACTATATCTGATTGGGATCCCAGGTCACTTTTATCTTTTTGAAGGGCCTTATGAAGTTGATAGGAACAAAATTAAATTTCAGTAAAGATTTTCATCCTCACTCAGATGGGCAGTTTGAGTGAATGATTCAATCTTTGTAGGTTATTCATTAAAATTGTTCAATGGAAAAGGAGGAATGTTGGGATCAACATATTTCATTATTTGAATTTTGATATAATAAAAATTTTCATTCCAATATACAAATTACATATTTTGAGAAATTTTATGATAAGCTATGTAGAAATCCATATTTTTGGGATGTAGTCATAGAAGTGATATTTATGGGACATGAATTAGAAGAGGTTGTGGATAAGAAAGTGAAGATGATCCAACAACACAGTAGGACGGCTCATAAAAGGCAGATAATTTATGAAAAATACCGGAGGAAATACATTTTTTTTGATGTAGGTGATCACAGTTTTCTTAGAATATCACAATGGAAAAGTGGTTTACATTTTGGTAAGAAATAAAAGCTAATTCCATGGTTCCTTAGACGTTATTAAATCCTAGATAAACAAGGACTAGCCACCTACCGAGTAGTATTTCATCCAATTTTCACATAGGTACACAATGTTTTTCAAGTTTCGATGTTGAGAATGTATCTTCCAAATCCAAATCATATTTTGATCCCATAAGCAGTTCACCGGGAAGATAACCTCTCTTATAAAGAGAATCCAATTTGGATCCTTGATCAAAGTGAACATATATTGTGGAATAAAGAAACCCACAGTTAAAGGTTTTTTGGATAGACCACATGGTTGAAGATGCAACATGAGAGTCTGGAAATTATATGAAGAAAATCTAGTCACATAGGTTTAATATGTAAATAAATTTTTGAGCATGCAATTTCTAGAAGGTGGGGAAAATTTTACACCCTATTGGTTTTTCAAAATAAATATAGATGCATGAAACCTTTTAGATGTAGATAGTTATAACTTTTTATTAAACATAATTTTCTAGTTTTTATGATTTCAATTTCAAAAAATGGGCATCTATGGTTTCAATTAGTATGTTAATTGGAGTCAGATAGAACCAACATGTTTTTTTTGAATAGTAATTTACCCTTATGAATAGTAATATGCCATTTATGAATAGTAAATCATGTTATTATTTTATTTTTTAAGGTTACAAGATAATGAGATGTTGATTAATCTCTCAAGGTGTTAACAAGTGATATATAGATTTAAGACCACTTGGTTCGAACACATATGAAATTATTACTATTTTGGGTCACATGAATAATGATTATTCGTATTGTTGTGCAACAATTAGAAAATAATGATTAAAATAATGTAAAATCCCTCCACTCTGCCACTATAAATACTACATGCATTCCCCTCTTTCTCACACACCTCTAAATCATTGAGAATTTTCTAAGATCTACCAAATCCTATATTCAATGATCTTACCCATGTCTTGGACTTTCTGGTCTCATCGAAAGGCCAAAACCAAAGGCCTTAAGGAGTGTATTAAGGAGAAGAGATCTAGATGTAAGAATCCACTTCTTTTATCATGTCTTTTATTTCCAATTGATTAATTTTATTATAATCTATTCACCTCCACTTATACAAGAGGTATGAAATAAATATAATCATATATATTCATTATGTTATCATGTTCATGTAATTTATTCATCCTCATTCTTTTTCACCCCTCACACATATTCTAAAAACAAAAACATTGTCCATGATGTGCCGATTTAAGAAAACTGGGGATGATGTATTTGAAATATCCATTACATACTTCAAAAAGGATCATAAAACCATTTTAATGTTTGAAACAGAATGTAATGTTTGTATTTAACCAAATTTAAATTCTAGAATAAAATTTTATGAATGTCAGTAAATAATATAGAAAACAATTTCATGATAATCAATGAACCACTAAAAATTATCTAAATAAACATCATTAGTTGTTTATATAATGATCCATCAGCATATATGATAAAAAATTATTTATGGTATAATTATATTTTAGAAACATATAAACACTATTTTATTCTACTTCTTCAATTTCATTTCCTTATTATAAGAAAATGAAGCACAAACCGCCCATGGAAATCATGTAAAAAACCCACCCAAAAAATGGAAGGAAGAACATACTAACAATTAAAGGGTATAATGATGTTATGAAATTATCAAATAGATTGTTATAAACATGAATATGTTTCAATAAGTTATTAATAACTCTATTTTGATCATTATAAAGGAGTTTTATGCATGTTTTGAGAAGGAAAAACCTATGGTAAATGAATTATTAACCTAATTTTCATTCTCTAGGATAACCTTCTACTTCATTGATTACATGGAATTAAAAAACAAATTTAAAGAAATTTTTTTATATTATGATAAATTATGTTTATTTACAGAGTATATACATATTCCAACCACTCAATTAAGACACTATTCACTAATATGATATTTTTTAGGGGCATTCCTTTTAAAATCATATTTTAAAATTCTGTTTAACATAAATTCAAAAGCAAGCTTTTTATGAAATTATTTATTTTTATAACTATGTTCAGGATCTTCAGAATATTTCATTATGAATAGTAGGACCTGTATCTCCCTCCAATGCATTGGGTATGTGTGAGTTTGAGGCCGTCTGTATGGTTACTCCAAGTGTAACTGTGACGGTTACACAATAAGGTATCTATGAAGGTTACATTGTAAGGTAGACGTGGGGGTTACAAATTATAAGGCAGCCCATATGGTTACAATATTATGTAGGTAATTCCCCATGATACCTTTATGGTTTTATTTATGTTCTATATGGATTCTGTAAATCTCATGTTTCACAAAGATAGAATATACGGATAACTGGTATGTATTTATTTTAAATAATTTCATATGTTACATGTATTCTTGGACTAATGTTTTATTTCATTTTTTATACATCAGTTACTAAATTTTTTGTTCTCATTCCATCTTTTCAAATGATTTTCACATGATTTAAGGATTTTTATGATATATAAGGAATTCATGTTAAATGTTATGACGATTTGTCAAAGAATACATGCTTTATTTAAATATGTATTCTATTTTTTAAGAAATGGATACTATTTTTCTGGTGTCTACTCTATAAGAATGTTTAAAAATATATATATTTTATATCCCAATTCTATAAAACACTATACATGAAAAGATCCTCTATATGAACGAAAGTGATTTCTTGGGTAAAATTCAAGATTATGTAATGTAATAAGGCAGGATACTTATATTTATCATACTTGATAAATAATTTGGTTAATTTTCCAATTTCATTAAAAAAAATTAATTTTATTATTATTTTATATTAATTATTATCATGGTATAACAATTACATAATTATTTATGTTCACATTAGGAATTTTTATGATATTTTGTACTCGAGTCAAAAATGATTTTGATGTGATGTATATAGTAAAAATAGTTATAATTAAATCATTTCCATAATATTATTCATGGCATAATTATAAAGATTAAACAATAATTAAACTATTTAGTAAAATTATTTATTTATGGTTCGGAAAAATGAACAATGTTATTATCATGGAGACAGTTGGCTGTATGTACTCATGATTAATGTTTTCATTTTCATTGATCATTTATGGAAGGAAGGTAATTATTAATTTATTTTAATATAATGATAATAATATAATTAATATAATATTAATAATTTAAATATAATTATATATATCATCTATGTGATGTGGTGAATGAAAACTAATCACATTGCATTGGGGAGGTGATCATTCACACAAACACAAAAACGACAATATCATATTTATGTGCATGAAATGTTAAGAAAATAATTGCTATATTATTATTTCATAATGATAAATATGTTATTCATAAAATACATAATTATTAATTCCATCATTATAACTAGTCTTGAGATACTGTGAAGGAAAATGAATTATCTTTTCCCGTGAGGTAGTAGTTTTTCATACACACGAAAGAATAATTCATTTCGTATTTGATAAATTTGAAGAAAAATTTAGTTGATTATATTATCATATTAATATAATAGTATCTTGAGGATAATTTTTATACTAGTTCATCATTTATGACGTATATTTGATGAAAGTGTATGATTAAATAAAACAAAAACACATTTAAAATGATACCATTCATTCGGACACCTCCTTTGATTAACACATTAACACCTCTATGGTTAGTTTTTTTCAAAATCTATGGACTCTATTATATAGGGTGGGATTCTAGTAAAGTACATGTGATAATATTGGATAAATCAAATTTTTTTATAGGCGTGTAAAATAGAAAATAATGGATTCCCTTTTTTAGGAGAGGGGAGGGGAACTCATATAAATAAATAAATTAATAAATTATTATAAATTAATTTTCAATTCAAAATGGGTCCAAATAATTTTATTTAGAATATGTGATGATTATATGTAAAAATACCATTTTATAATGAATATTGAATGTGATTTAATTATTTTTAATCCCACTCTTATTGTTTTAACCCTTATGAATTATTACCTTGATATCATGCAATTTACATTTTAACAGTAAATTCCATTACCATAAGATGACAAACAACAAATTAATGAGTCAGTTATGACATTTTATGATGTATCCAATATCTTTTTTAAATTATTATATGTTTATAAATTCTATATAAATTAATAAATTATTTTATATTTAAAAATATCACTAGTGTCAATTTTGACACTATACATTTCATGAATTTTTTAAAATATCATAAAAACATGATATATTCGAGAAAAATCCATTATAACATCCATATCAAGTGAAATGAATCCATAAATTTTTTTATTCCATCAATTATATAATATTATATTAATATTAATATTTATAATATCATTTATTTGATCCTTTCATTAATGATTCAATTACTATATCATAATTGATTAATAATTAGATTTAATCATATTTTACCTAAAAATTTTAAATACATTTTTGTTCTGTTGGTAGAAGTTCTATATTTTTTAACAAAT
Organism: Viscum album; assembly: GCA_963277665.1. Classification (NCBI taxonomy): domain Eukaryota; kingdom Viridiplantae; phylum Streptophyta; class Magnoliopsida; order Santalales; family Viscaceae; genus Viscum; species Viscum album. Next base: position 120,780,471 of record OY728128.1, read on the forward strand.
ATTTATATTTGAAGATATCCCTTGTAAAACCTCATATTAAATATACATTATTGACATAAATAAGGGAGTGAAAAAATATTATTCCTTTGAATATAATATTATAATGTCTTTCTCAAATAAATGTGATTTTAAAAGGGTATAACATGAAAATAATACTGATTTTTTTTAAAAAACGCATATAATAAAATTTGAACAATTTCAATAGTGCTTTTATGTTATTTATAATATTATTTTGACCTTTAATTTTAAATTATGCTATTAATCGAGGTAATAAAAATAATTACTACAGTTTCTGTTGACAATTTCCAAACACTATTTTGTTCCTATTAGATAATAAATATAACATTAATTACAACTATTTATATCTATTTAACAAAATTCAAAGCACATAATTCGGTAAAATTAATTTAAAATTAATCCCATTTTTGGAATGATAAAAAACATTTTTATGTAAAAAATTTCAATTGTTCACATACTTTTTATATCCAATTTTAATGTAAATTTTATTCGTATGACATTAATTGGATTAAATGATAAAACAATTAATATAATTATTGTTTACAACCAATTAAATGGATGATTTCACTGTATAAATAAACTAGAATAAAAAATATTTTTCAATTAAAATGTTGTATTTTTCACAAACCTATAAAATATGAAATTCTTCAAAAAAATATACAAAATTAAAAAAATTAAATTTAGATGTCATTCATTAAAATAAAAAGTTTTCTTTATAAAATATAATTTATAATAGTGTAAATGAATTGTGTAAAATTATGTGTTCCAGTAAAAGGATATAAAATAATTTTTTAAAATAATTTTTTTAAATAAAAAACACGTTTTATCGTATATGAGATTGAACATGTAGTGTATTTTAATGAATATATGATTAATAAATATTAATAAATATGAAAAAAAACCATTCTATCAATATATGGGATTTTATATTCTTACCACCCTTTATAAATTTTCTCCTCACAATTTTATTCTCTTATTAAATTAGTTGGCATATCATTCCCTCATATAATTGTCATATTCTCATGTTACCTCTTCAACTAAATGGTTTTTCCAACAAACCGTAACCTGATGATTCATCGTATTCTAAAACACCATTTCTAGATGTTCGAGAACCTAAGATAGGCATTCCTCATGAGAAAAATTGTCATCCAAATTATCTACATTTGGACTCAAACCATGAGAAGTTTTCATATGTCATGGAATCAACTAAACTATCTCATCTATTTCCTATAATAATTATGGATGAATAAACTTCCTTTCACCTACATCATCATAAAATTTTGGGTTTTTAAATCACATTCCATTTAATTCCTAAACTGGTTCAATATGTATACATCAATGAAAAATATTATTATTAGAAAACATAAGTAGAGAAGGATATTGATCCCAACATCCCTATTAATCCATTGAGAAAGCATGTTGCATTTCCTATAAGTTTTTAATTTTATAATCTAACTACCAATCTATTTGAGGATAAAATTTTGTAGTCAAATTTAATATAATACCCAATGACTTCTAAAGGCCTTTCCAAAAATTACATGTGATCTAAGGATCATGATTTGAGAAAATTAAAAGATGAACTCTATGTATCTTAACTATCTCTTTAAGATACTACTATGGAATTTGATCAAAATATATAGTGTCCCGAATAAGATAAAAATAATCACTTTGATTCAATCGATCAACAATAACCCATATCACATTGTTACTTATATTTGTCTTTGGATATCCCAGTACGATGTCTATAGATATATTTACCATTTCCACTCTTGCATTGGAAAAGGATAAAGAATCCATTTATATACCTGTAACTCTACATTACCATATAATAAAGTTAAACAATGCACAATAATGTCAACAATATATATTTTCATTTCATCCCACCTATAATACCCCTGAAGGTTTCTTTATATCATAATTCTACAAGGAGGAACTGAAAATAGAGAACAATAAGCTTCACTTAACTACTATTTCTTCAATTATAAATCAAAAGGCATGAATAATCTCTTCTCAATTCTGAAAAAAATCATTATCAATGTTAAATTTAGGAAACATACCCTTTTTAAACTAATTCTACCTTTTTTACAACTTAGGATATTCCTTTTGCAGTTTCATAATTTTGTGTAAGAGTAACGATTTCACTAACACCTAAATCAAAAAAGGGAAATATCCAAAACCAACTACATAAAATCCAAAATTCATCAAATAATTTACCAATGGGTCACATTCCAAACGTAACATGTTTAATGTATCATTAATTTGTTGACTCTAAGGAACAACCACTTTATTTTATTTTCCTAGATAGTAATTAATTGTGAAATAATAATCCTTGATTAGTTCCATCCATCTTCTCTATCTCAGGATATATTATTTTGTAGTGAATAATTACTTAAGGATTTTGTGATAAGTATATATTTCTAACATCACTCAATAAAAATGATGCCACCAAATTATTAATGAAAAATTAATGGAGTATAATTCCAAATAATGTTTAGGGTAATTTAACACATGAGTTGTCTACTATTATGAAGTATAATAAATTACCTTCTCATTATGCAATGAGACAAACCCATTTCATTTCAAAAAAACACTTTATATAACAATTTCATCATTTTTGAAAGGAATGGCCAGAACTGGATCATTCACCAATCTTATTGTTTAGTTCCTAAATACAATAAACACATTATTTTATCAATATGAACATAACACCTTTTAAATTTAACTTAGATAGTGGGATAAATAACTATTCAATAGTTTTTTTCTATCCTCCGGTAATATATAGAAAAAACAAGATAACTAGGAATCTATGTTAAATTTTTTGTGTTTTGGTCTTTCTTCAATAATTTTTTTATAAGGATTTATAGTTATACCATCTGTAGAAACAATGTGACTAAGTAAATAAAGAACTTTCAACATAATTTCATACCAATATAATTTCCCATAAATTTTATATTATCTAATGTTTTTCATAAATAACCCTCATATGGATTTCATATAACTCTTTACATTTAGAATATACAAAAATTCCTTCAATAAACATGATCCGCAACTTATCCAATAACTAATGAATTATACTATTCACAATGTCAATGAATACACGAAGTGAATTAGTTAACCCAAATAGAAAAAGTACAGATTCAAAATGACCATATATAGACCACACGGTTTTATTTAGAATACCTTATTCCCTTAGTTTCTTCTAATGGTACCCCGAACACATATTAACAATTGAAAAATAATGTTCCTCATGGAGGTCATAAAAAATCATAAATTTGTGGTTGTGTATTATTTTTCTCCGTAGTGATCTTATTCAATGCCCAATAATCAATTAAATGTTTTATTAAAGAATACATATTTTTTTAAAAGAAGATAGGAGAACCGCATAGTAGAGTTAAATGTAATATGAATCTATTATTTAATAACCCCTATAATCTATTGTTCAATTATATAAGCTCCATTTGAGAAATCTGATAAGGGGGTTATAAATTGGTTTAGCGTAAGGAATTAATCCAATGGTAAATTGAGCTTCCTGGTTATGTATAATACCATAGAACTAATCATGAAAAACATCATGATACTCATTTACTAATGGAATCTCAGTTATATAAACATTTCATTTGTTTTCAACAATATATGCATGATAACCATCATCTCCATCTATTAACATCTTTCAAACTTCTTAATATGTTATCAACAACATGGGTTTATTCTTGTATAAAAATTGAATCTAATTCTGAAAAGAAAAAACTTTAGCTCTATAGAATATCATAACATGGTAAATATAAATCCAATAACTACCTCGAATAATATTAAAATCTACTAAACAAAAAATATAAATGTTTTCATGTAAATTCATAACATAGTAAAAGACATAAAATTCTTATAATTTATTTTTTTCTTTAATGTTTCCCCCAATTGTTTTTATTATAACTTATGGATTCATTTTTTAGAATGAATAACTAATTTACCATACAAATTTTCATAAATAAAAGAATGTGTATACCCTGAATCAAAGAACACGTTGGCATAATCTAAATAAAGAAAAATTGAACCTGATACCACTTCATTTGATTTCCCAACTTCTATTGATGTATCTAAAAATGATTTCACCACAACCTTTACTTATAGTCTTGTTTCATCCAATCATTCGATTTCTTCCTCACACACTAATTTTTCATAATTACCCACCACATTACACTAAAATGAATTACCGACTAAAAATTAATTTTTTGTATTACCACTACAATTATCTTTTTCATTATAGTTATGAAAATTTGTCCCATTTTTCCAAATCAGATGAAATTAAAAGACTTCATAAGTGATTCTCTAGTGTTTTTTCTACCTCAATTTTCACAAAGTATAAACATAAATTTATTACCCTCAATTTTTTTTTATAAATGCTTCTCTTTATCCTACCACCTCTATCTATTTGTATATTTGTTTTCATAGAACACATGATCATCTAAAAACACCAATTTCGTCTTATCCTCATATCAAACATGTTTTTAATAACTTTGGACGTCATGATAATCCTATTCCCTTAGACAACTTGTCTTTAGTAATGATAAAAATGTTTTATTTTACTATCAATATCCGGAAATAAAATATTGAACATACCTTACTAGTGGAGTTATTTTTTTCATATGCATTGACTGAATCTTAATTGTGCCTCAATTTTATAATTTTTTCCATCATAAGTCAATCCTTATTATGAAAAAAATTCTCAAGAAATATATTTTTTAATTCATCTCACTCAATATAATCAATCGTTTGACTATCCCTAATTTTCATAACAATATACTACCACTGATCGGCTTCACCATTAAAATGGCAAACAAAACGTCTAACCATTTTATGGTAAGAAAATTCCATTGAATCAAAAATCTATTAAAGGGATTTAATCCACAATTTATCATTTAGGGGTTATTTAATTATCTAAATAATTGAGGATGTTACCTCTTGAAATTATCTACCATCGACACGTTATACTATGGTTGATCTGGATGATCTCACACATGGATATGACAACTCTTTAAACAATGCATCAAAAATTCAGTCACATAGGTAAACAGATCTGTTACTATTCTATTCATCTAAGGGTACTGATTTGGAAGAATGTTTTCCTCTGGATACCTTCCCTATACAGCTTCCCTGATCACTCTACAAAAAACCATTTTGAACATATATATATTATACAATGAAACATGGTAATATTCTAATTGTATATCATTTCAACTTAAAAAATATAAAAAAATATTTTATGAATATAGTATTAACAATATACAAACCCCTAAAGTTATGTAAACTAATCATTTATACCAAATATAAGGCTCTTACCTTAAACATTAAATAATTATGTGTTTTATTCAAGGAATTAAATTCTCTCATATTGGGGATCCAATGAAGTTTATATTTTTATATAATTAGGTCATAATTCATCTATGACATCCCACATTATTATAAATTGGAAACTTCTAAAATTGTGTTTATTTCATTCATAATGGAAAATTTCAACAAATATAACAAGGATTCATTTTAATAAAAATTCATCATTAAATACAACTTGACATACTTGTTCTCCTAACCATCCCATTACAATATGGAAAACATTTAAAAACATGGGACGTGAACAAAAATCTCACCAAGGGATATAAAAGAAGGAAGGAAATTGTTAGTCCATGAATATTTTAATCTCTTGAAAACGTTTTCACATAATCATACTATTCACCAAGGAAGCATAAAATCTATATCTAACATGAGGAAATAATAAGATTCCTATAGAACTAAATAGAAATTATCTATCATAAATCTAACTTTTTTGCATCTATATCATTATTATATATTATCTTTCATGTCCACATAGGGAGTAACCATCAAAGAAACATTTTGAATACCCATAGCATTATATTCCCTATATCTCATAGGGGAAACCCAACCATTTAACTTGATATCATTACATAATACATTAGAGATATATGACAGTCTCACCAGCCCTAGGTTTAGCATGTAACCACTGGTATTCAAAAAAACTAACCAATAAACATAACATAATCATAACATATAAAGCAAACAAAAATTAAAAAAACGTTTCAACATAGAAACCAAATTTCCTTTTTACAAATATGTTCACTCATAAATAAAAACACATCATTTGAATATATAATGGTGAAAATTTAAATGTATCATAAAAATATTAAATTGTTTTATATGATGAAAAATCCATGCATGAAATATATGTTAAAAAAATTCCTTTTGGATTCTATAGAAATAATTGAAAAGGGTAGTTTTTGAAGATATTTTTAAAAGAAAGTAAAACGTTCAAAACAAAAAACATAAAAGATTCCTTTTCTAAATTTATAAAATTAAATTCAAAATAATAATGAAATTAATTATATAATAATTTTATATCCATATATATAAATTTTTAAAATAATTTAAAGAATATTTAAATAGAGAAAAATATATGGTAATTAAATATTTAATCATTAAAAGTGTCCCATTCCAATTTGATCATTTAAATAATAATATCCATGAAATTTTAAAATTAACAATAGATTAAATAAAATGATTATAGATGAAATATGGATATGGAATTTAAAATTAGTTTTATACAAACCTTATAATAGAAAAAAGTGCATATCATTAAAAAATGTGTAATGAAATGATATTGAGAAAACAACCCTTACCTTGAGTCTGAATCATCATGTATATTCATTATATAATTGAATAATAAATTTTGGTTAATTATTTACATTATTTATAACCTTTTTATAGTTTATTACACCTTTTATATGACTTACTATTAACTTATAAAAATTACATAATTATTTATGTTCACATCAGTTGTTTTATTGATATTCGACACTCGAGTCAAAATTGACATTAAAATTATTTCAATAGGAAAAATGTTCATAATTAAATCATCTACATAATAATATTCATCATATAATAATAATTTTTGACATAAATTATAATTCTAAAATATACTATTTATTTATGGTTAAGAATAATGAAAGGTGTTATAATCCTGGAGACGGTAGGTCATATGTTTGCATGAATAACGATTCAATTTTTCATTGAACATTCTACCGAAGAATTTAATTATTATTTTATATTTATGGAATGATAATAATATAATTAATATAATATTAGTAATTTAAATATACTTATATATACCATTCAGGAGATTTGGGGAAGAAAATTGAATCAAATCGCTTCGTGGAGGTGATAGTTCATAGATACGCAAGAACGACGTTATCATTTTGATGTACCTAGAAAGGTAATAAAATAATTGATATATTATTATATACTAATGATATAGTTGTCATTTATATAATATATAATCCTTAATTCCTTCATTATAACTATTCTTGAGATATGGTGACGGGAAGGAGAATTATTTTTCTTCGCGAGGTAGTAATTAGCCTCACACATGAATGAATTATTCATTTCCCATTTGATTAATTTGTAGATGGATTTGGGAGATAATATTAACATAATAACGTATGTGTATATATATGACACATTAGTTATTATTTCATTATGTATTAATAATATTTGAAGGATGTAGAAGAAGAAACAAAACAAAAATACTTAAAAATGATGTCTTCCCTTTAGATAATCCCATTTGATTAACAATTGAACACCCCAAACTTGAGTTATCTTCCTAATATAAGGCCTCTAAAATGTTGGTAGGGATTCTGGGAATTTACTTATATGAATATTTTAAAAATAAAGTAGTGAATTATGTGAGAATAATAGAGAAGAATGAGTTCCCTTTTATTTGAGTGTGTAGGGGCACTCATTGGAATCGTTAAAATATTAAATTCATATAAATTTAATTTTACTTACAAATGGGTCCCAACTAGTTTATTAATAATATAGGATTAATGTGTGTATTAATACTATCATCCAATGAAAATTATTCATTTTATTATTATTTTTATTCATTATCTTTTTCTAATCATTATTAATTCTTAGAGTGGTGTCATTTTATTTACACATTGGGGGTAAATTTATTTAATATGACATGGCAAACGACCTATTAATGAGCCAATTATAGAATTATAATACCAATACAAAATTTTAGGGGTAATATTACACTATTATAAATTATATATCATTTAATAAAATATTTTATATTAAAAAATATCATTAGTGTCAATTCTGACACTACTCATTTCATGATATTTTAAAAATATGATAAAAAAACATGTCATCTTAAAAAAACACACCCATAAAAAGTCAATGAAATCCATGAAAATATTGGATGACATCAATTATATCAAATTATTTTTATTTTAATATTTATATTATCATTTATTTTATCCTTTCATTAATGACACTATTACTACATCATCATTATTTCATCAATTTATTTAATTATTTATTTACAAAAAATTAAAAATAAATTGAAATGATTTAGGTAGAAAAATGATATTTATAAATACTATGTATATTATAATGTATCCCATTTATAATACCATATTAATATATTATTACTTGTTAAAAACAAGGTTGTGAAAAAAAATCTTCTCTTTTAATATAATTTTATAAAATTCTTTCTCCTACCCAAATGGATTGAAAATAGTATAACATATATATAAGTATTATTTTGGTATGTAAAATCTCATCCAATTAATTTCAGCCATGTGTTAGGGTGATTTTATGTTATTTATAATATTATTTTTACCTTTAATTACCCTATTTACCCGTATCCATGGTAATAAAAATAACTATTAATGGTTCAATTCATAATTTCCAAAAACAATGATTCTATTAAATCATAAATTTCATACATACTATTACATTTTATTTTATTTCATTAAAATTCAAAACATATAGGTGTCTAAAATTAATTTAAATTTAATATCCTTGATTGAATTAAGAAAAAGGGTTTTAATGTTAAATGTTCATAAGTTTACATAATTTTTATTTCTAATTTCAATGTGAAATGGATTCCAATGATCTCAACTGGATTAAATAATAACAAAATTAACATAATTATACATTGAACCAAATTAAAACAATTATATAACTATATAAATAAACTCTTTTTAAAATGGTTTTGAATTTAAATACATTATTTTTCACTGTTTATTAAAAGATGAAATTTATTCGAAAAATAAAAAAATCATGCATTATAAATTTTGATAATTATATTTCATATAAGAAGAATATTTTCTAGAATTTAATTTTTGACCTCACATGTTTTGATAATCTCAATTATATTTCAATATGCATTGATAATCCCAAATAATGTTTATCTTAATAATAATTATTCATTCAATCTATGACATCATATTATTAAGTTAATAAAATATCAAAATACTCATTGGAATATATTAAGAAATGTTTATCTATTTTTATACATGCTTTGAAATAATTCTAACACAATCTGGATATGTTTTGCATGGAAAAGATTAGTATTCGAGTCACTAATACAGACCTACCAATAGAGTAATTCCACTGGTATGCATAAGTCCACCGGTATGCGTAATAGTTACTGATACAGATAGGCAAACAGCTACCGATACAAAGGTATCAGGTACACAGTTGTAACACCCCGAGATTTTATGAGATATATTCTTTTTAATTTTTTTTGTATCTTCTGTTATACGCTACACCAAGATTTTCTTTCACTATACGCAACACCGTATTAGCTTGCAGTATACGCAACAATATTCTTGGATTGTGTTAGACACAATTTCATGATTGTTTTATAGTATTTATTGTACGCAACACTGAGTGTGTGTATATATATATTCAATGTATAAATGAAATATGGTTGTATTATGTTATATGCATCAATAAAGGATTCTTTCACAACATGAACCCTTGACTTGGCTTGCTTTACACGCAATCGTGACCTTCCACGATAGCGTGTGTAGTACACAATATCGAGTTTCACTAAATAAGATATTATTATAATATTATTTTGAACTAGTCGTCATGAATAGTAATACCCACTTTTTGAAATATTATAAATTTTATCATCCAAAATGGACTTCATTTTTTGATTCAGAATATCGAAATTAGCCTAGGGTGAATTTTTGGTATTTTTCTGAAAACATTCAATTTTTTATGAATAATGAAAACACTTGGTTACTATTTAAAAACCTTCTTTTTATTTAAATAATTATTTATTTTATTAAAATTTATTTTAGGTCAAAATTGATACATAATATGTATATATGTTCAATGTAATTCATTTAGGTCATTTAATAATAATTTTAAATATATAAAAATTTTATTGAACTTTTCACCGTCTTTTACCCACCTCCTATGAGAATTTGAAAATTTACCTAAAACATAATTTTACCACTTATATTAGTGGAATTTTGAAATTCTGAGAGACGCGGTTAATATCAATGAGTAAAATTTGGTTCAATATGATAAAAATAATTTTTGGTGAATAATATTGTTTACTTTTATTTACCACGGTTAAAAGTAAATATGGAAAATAAGGGTAAAAATGATATTATTATTACCCTAAAACATGTTATAATTCTATTTTATAAGTGTAATTCGACCAAAAAAAACCTTAGGAATAAAATATTACCCTTTAGGTCCACTTGGATTAGATTAGGACATTTATTATTTTTTCATTTAAAGAATAGTTAAAATAGTTTAAATCAATGTATAATAACTAAAACATTTTTAATATAGGGTTATACATAAGATAAATTCGACTATAAATATTGATTAGAAAGATAAAAATATTTCCTACATAATGGTATTTTATTTAAAAAATTTAGACATTATATAATTTAATTTATATATGACACAATGATGATGCAATAATTACCTTATTAATGAAATATTAACATAATTGATGTTAACAATTCACAAATATATGTAATTTTAGACTTTTTTTGAATAAAACTAATTTTATTGGTTACTATGACATGTTAGTATTTATTTAATTAACTTTTATTGAATTAAAAATTCATTCATGATTTTCAAAATAATCAAATACCAAAGTGTCAAAATTGAAAAAAAATAGTTTTTCAAACAAATATTATATTATTAATTTTTCTTTTATTCCTAAAACTCTAAGGTTCTTCCTAATGACTTATATAAGGATATTTATATTATTAATCAACCAATTGGTGTTCGATTGGCTTGTTATAGAAAGTTTATTAACCATATAGTATAAGAAAACAAAAAGACACGGTAAAAGTTGAATTATTTAACATAGAGTTAAAACAAAATGATAAGGATAAAATAGCAACCTAAACTTGTCTACAACCTATTTTTTGAGAGACTTTAGACTAATAACCACCTTATATTCGAAATAAATCAATATGGAGATATTAAAAACCGAATAAGACTTTATTATAAAATAATATTTTATGTTTTTTCAAAGGTGCCCCTCTCATCCCTTATAAACAGTGCACCCCTTCACTCTTCTCTTCACACCCTTTTGAGCCTTGAAACTCGTAAAAACCCTTCCCATTTAACTTCTCCACATCCCTAGAAACGTTTTGTAGGTTTTTGTCTTCTCAAAAGTCCAACTCTAATTCATTAAGAGGAATATTAAAGGAGGTGCGTCGAAGAAGAGGTAATCTCTTCTTCCGATTCTCTCAAGTTTCTTTCTTCTTCTACTTCATCTTATTCAGTTGTCTCATTATAAATTAATAACATCTGTATTAATTATATACTGATATGTTATTATAAATATGAAACAACCTTATTTCACCTTCTATCCATCCTACAAAAAACAAAATCATCGCGTGTGCGTACGTACAAAATATCGTCTCTACGCCGTGGTGTAATCTGTTTTCAACCACCACCTCACTTGGATGGGTATAATGGTTTAAATAAATAACTATATATGATTATTGTAAATTTATATTGATTATTAAATATTATACATACACTTAAATTCAATTCCACGATCATGGTAATGATATCATCGCTCAAGCGTACGTACGGACTATCGTCTCCACGACGTGATGAGATTCATTCTCCATGTTAACCATTCATGAATGATTATAAAGTTTATATAATGAATAATAATGAAATATATGAAATAATAATGATACTGGATTTATGTATATATATATATATATATGTATTTCATCTTCTGAATTCCATTCAATTCAATAAGGAAACAAAAACAGCATTCATGCGTACGTACGGCCTACTGTCTCCATTAACGGTGTATTTCATTCCCATTATAGATCAGTCATATATATATGTATATTATGAATATATATTATATAGAAATCATGTTTTACATTATGTAATTACATAAATCAGGATATAACTAATAATATCATGAAGAACAAGTCGAAACACGTACAATAAATGAAACAATTTTACCCAAATCGCTGCTTTTACATCAAATTTACAAAAGAACCGGTAATATAAAGTCATAAGTAAACCATATATGATATCATAACAATGAATAAGATTCTTTAATAAGTCAATTAAATTATTCAAATCATTATACAGGAGGTTCGGATACATATGAAGCATATCAGATATAAGGTAAGGGATAACTATTCCAATCTCGTTTTTATCCGAGATTGTTTATTCGTAAGTATTTACTAGGGTTGTATTTATCATTCTTGTCCCTATTTTCTAAAAATGGATTCATTTATGTCTAAAGTAATTTTTACCCATTTGTCAATTTTACCACATGATATGGAAGGAATCTTTCTTTTGTTTACCACACAATGTACTTTTTGTCTTTTCTGACAAAAGTACGAGGAGAATGTTCTTTTTAACTTATACGGCATAAACGGATTTTTACGGTTTCATAATGCCTTATTTTCATGAAGCTTACTATACACTATTTCATATTTATTTTAAAAAAAATCCATTTCCTTTAAAATTTCACGGCATTTTGTGAAAAGAAAATGATTTTGAAGAAGAAAGGATATTTTCCTGATGAATTTATTTCAAGTGTTTTATCATAACCATTTTCCATCTAAGATGATGTTATTTAACATGTATATGTTTCAAGTATAATATCTCTATTATTTACATGGTTACACTTTTCTTATGATGAAATTATATCCAATTGTTTTTAATAGATTATGTTATTATGGGATGATGTATATGAAACCCATTTTTATTCTTTGGGTTATGATGAATGATTTATGTTTATGTTGTGGAACAAGTAAGAATGATTTCATTATGAGATGGGTGGGACCTATATCTCCCTCCAATTCATTAGGTAAAGATTTATATCTCATGAGATAGACATGGCTGGAACGGTAAGTTAATCCGGTTCAGTGATACAGGACTGGAACGAGGAGTGAACCCGATTCAAAAAGGGACTTTGTCCACTAAGATGGTCTTGGAAGCAATGCCTTGGCTACTATGAAAATCATATCATGTGATTTGTGGTTTTCCACAATTACATGTTTTATTCCCATTCTATTTTATCTTGATTGATGTTCCTTTATGATATATTCCTTACGTACTTCCATGATTTATGTCTTTTTTCATGATTTTGATGTTTAGATTTGATGTTCAAGTTTTTGAATTCAAATGTTTATGGATTGTTTTATGTTCTCTATGTTTACCCTTACTGAGCATTTGAGCTCACCCTTTTTATGTTTTCTTTTCCCCATGATATAAATAAATTTTTTAGGTAAGAAAACCAAAAAGGGGACGATCTTTATGGGAGATGTTGAAGATCTCTCACCATGATTAGAAGATTACGTTCGGAGTTTCCAAAGACACTAAACTAATATTGTCTTTGCGCATCTATTTTTTAATGTATTATGTATTCCATAAAAGTAATTTAATGTCCATGTACATAATACTTTGGGTCTCTACAGTTGGTATCAGAGTGATGGTTTAGTTAACCTTTGGAAACTAGGATGTGAAAACTTTAGTGAAATACCAAGATATATTTCTCAGGTATGTCTTGGGATTTCTTTAATGATAAGTATACGTATAGGTTATAGTCCTAGAATTACGGTAGGTTATAGTCCTAGAATTACGGTTACGCTCTTATAATTTAACCTAAGTTGTTATATATTGATGGTACACCCCCTTGATTATGATTTTGGCCTCTCAAACTATTCATTTTGGGTTTTAGAAAATGGCTAGAAACAGGAATATTCACGATAATGAAAAATATGATGGACAATGGAATGATATTATTCATGAGCAACCAAATGAAACGGGATTTGGAAGTCCAAACATCGTTATTATGCATGATCAGAAATCTCATAATATGATCAATAATGTAACGCCCCGACCCCAGTTTCCTAGAGTCGGGTCTTTATTACATAACATTGGCATGATCACAAGAAAGATCAAATCTCGAAAGACCGATTGGTTTAGTAGCCTTGGAAACACTAGATATATTCATAAATTTTTACATTACATCATAAAGTGAAAAACTACTACAAAACATAGCCTCCATATTCCACACTCATATCCCCACATACTATCATTGTAGGTCATTCATAAATTACTTCTTCACATCCTGGGAAAAATAAAACATAGAAAAGGGGTGAGCTCAAATGTCCAGTAAGGATGACAATATAGCGGAAACTTTCATAAATAAGAATAAAAATTTAAGGCAATGTATAACATAAAACAAAAGCCTTTAAAACTTGAACATCAACATATTTTGGCAATGATAAAATGAAATAATTCCATTTACTTATTCACATGGATATTCTACTAATCAAATAATTACATGCAATACCAATAACCACTTTCATAATGATGGAATGCATGATGCCGAACTTTAATTTCTGTGTCAAGGCCTCTTGCCAAGACCTAAGGTATAACTGTAACCAGAACCCAACCCGGAGAGCCTCTGTAACCGGACACCAACCCGGAGGGCTTACTTTTACCGGTCCCCAACCCAGAACATACTATACCAACACATTCATCTTAAGAAGAGGATGGATTATAACATAAGCATTCATATTAAATTTAACATAAAAAATGTGAAAACATTAATCATAAACCATTAATGGCATAAAAATAACTCATCTATAGTCAAAAATATCACAAAAACATAAATACAATATGGATGATTTGTATCATAAAAAGTCAACTTGACACGAGTTTAAAATTTATCAAAGGATGTTGACATAGGTGAAATTAATACTGTTTGGGAGAAATATCTCTTTTTTTGAAATCATTTAAAAGTTTCATAATTATATAGAAAACCATTATTTTGAAAATATATTTATATGCTTGTGAAGGAAGCTTCAAAGGTGTAATAACGGCGGAGAATAACCGCACCCTCCATATAAGTTAAAAAAAAGACATTCTTACCATAATTTTGTCAAAAGGTTAAAAATGACCTTGTTTGGAAAATGACGGAAATATTCCTTTATAAACCTCTTATAAGAAGTCAAAAAAGGGTATAAATGTCTTTAAACCATATTCTTGTAAATAGTAAAATGTTTTGAAATACATTTTTAAGAAAAAAATGGATATGGATGATAAAGAGATCCCAGTAGATTATTACGTATAAACAACCTTAGATAATGAAGAGATTGTGAAATAACCCTTACTAGTTTGGTAACTTACGAAATGTACAACCCATGAAAGAGGTATCATACAATGAATATGTAAATACACATAAATTAAAGTTTATTACACAAAGAATATAATTATGGGCAGTACATACACCACACAAAAGGTAATGGTGGCAATATGGCATGAATCTCAAGGGAATAAAGAGTGAGATAAAAACCCCTTACCTTGTACTTTTCCTTGTTTGGGGTAGGTTAACCTCCTGTATAATTTTGAAATAATTGTTATTAAATTATACAAGAATCATATACATTAATATGATATCATATATGATCTTTTAACATTGATTTGTTAATAATATCATAGTATTATCGTTGTTTCTTGTGTTAACTTGCTCGTTTTCTTTTATATGTTTTGTTACATAAGCCATGTTTGTAATGGATTGGTTGTATCGTAATCATATCCAGAATTATATCAAGTACTTATATTATATTATTAATCATAAAATGAGAATTATACTTGAATGGATACGATGGAGAATGAATCTCATCGCGTTCGTGGAGACGGTAGTCCGTACGTACGCACGAGCGACAATATCATTCTTTTGATATTAAAATAACATATAAATGGATGGTATATCATATATACAGAATCATTAACATGTTATGTTTAATATTTATATGAGTTACACATCATTATTATACCCATCCAAATAATAATATATTGAATAACAATTACACCACGACGTGGAGACGGTAAGCCATACGTACGCACGTATGGTGACATGTTATTAAAAGGGTGGATAGAATACTGAATATGGTTGTAACATATTTATAATAACATCACAGTATATATATGATACTGGAGTTATTATTTTAGAATGGTAATAAAAAATGAAGAATAAGTGGAAGAATAAAGGAACTTGGAAGAGGGTGGTGAAATCATTACCTCTTCTTCGTGTTCTTCCTTTTGATTTGATCAAAAGGGATCCATAGGTTGGCATTCTGATCAAACTAAGGCCACTAGGTTATAGTGAGGGAAGTTAGAAGAGTATCTGGGAAGAGTTTTGTCGACCCAAAAGGCTTTTATGGTGTGATGAAATGAGAAGAAGGAGTTCCCTTTTATAAGAGGGGTGAGGGGCACCTTTAGAAAAGCTAGAAATATTAGATTATAATAAATTCATATTCGGTTTCTAATGGCTCAAAAGTTTATTATTTAAATTTTAAGGTGGGTATGGGTCTAAAACCACTCAACCAATAGTATTTAAATAGGTTTGGGTCATTATATTAACCTTATCTTTATGTATTAACTCTTCGTTAATTAGTTTCACTTTTACAATGTCTCTTTGTATTTTTATATTATATGGTTAATAAACTTACCATATACATCCAATCAACCTCCAAGTGGTCCATTAATAATAAACCTATCATGATATAAGCCCCTTGGCAGATCCTTATATTTTTAGGAATTTAATATCAATTAATATTATAATATTTGTTTTAAAAACTCTTGTATGTCAATGTTGACACTATTGAATAATTGATTTTTGTAAAACTTATAACAGAATTATTATTTCGAAAAAAGTTAATTAAAACAATACTAACATGTCATATTAACCTAGAAAATTATTTTAATTCATAAAAAGTCTCAATTTATATTTATTTGGGTATTTATAATATTAATTATTTTAAATTTTCACAATTATGGTAATTACTGCATCATCATTGTGTCATAAATAAATTAAACTATGTAATCTCTAAAAATTATAAATAAAATATAATTATGTAGTAAATCTTTTTATAATTATAATGAATATTTATAGTCTAAAATCCAACATATATAACCCTATGTAAATTTTTTTTTCTAAAAGATATATGCTTGTGTCATTTTTGTATTCATTTTAACTTAATTAAAATAAAGTGTCCCTATCACCTACAAGTGGATCCATGGGGTCCCAAAATCGACCCGAAGATGTCTATGGTAGAAAATGTATCAACCAATGAGACTAGGACACGTTTTAGGGTTATTTATTATTATTATAATATTATTTTGTAACCTTTATTTATTTGATTTACCCTTAACCATAGTAAATAAAATATTTACCGATTTAATTATTCAAAATTCTTAAAAATAAAAGTTACCGATTTTATACAATTTGAACATCCTGATTCCAAATATGGAATCCATTTTCCCAAATTCAAAACACAGAAGTGTCAGAAATTAATTTAAAATTAATTCCTGTTGTGAAAACAAAAAGCGTGTTTTTAAGAGATAATAACTATCAAAAGATTGACACTTGTTTATGTCCGGTTTAATTGTAAAATTATGTCCAATGACCAAAATTATATTAAATGGTAAAAATATATTCTAAATATACTTTAAAACCACTCAAATTCATAATTTATCACTATTAATTATTTTTATTAAAAAAGTTGTTTTTAATTAAAATTTAATTATTTTCACTATTCATCAAAATATTAAAGTTATCCGAAAAGTATCAAAATTTCACCCTAGGATAATTTTGATATTACGAATTCAAAAATGAAGTCCATTATGAGAGATAGAATTTATAAAATTTCAAAAAGTAGGTATTACTATTCATAACGGCTAGTTTGGTAAGTCATGGTGCGCTTTAACTCGGTGTTGTGTGTCGTGCAAGTTATTGAATTATTTTGAAGAAATAACACACTATGAAATCTTGGGGTGTTACATTCTCCCCTCCTTCAATAAATTTCATCCTCACAATTTGAATTTTTTCTTCTAAAATAAAAGGTTGAAAATAGAAAATATATTTGTGGGAAAAACCACATCGGAAATTTGGTTACTAAAATTTAGTCTTAATATAAGGAAAAGAGAAATGAAAGGGTCACCACAAAATTATGATCTTGATTAGGAGAACATTGGTGGAAATTAGAGAGATATAATTGGAGGAAAAACGTAAATATTTATAGGTAGTGATTGGGGTCATCAATCACAAACAAGTGTAAAATTGAGGTCCTTAAATTCATCAATCTATGATGATTTGAAATACCATCGGTTCAACAAAACATAGGGGATAAGGATAACACGTTTTTGGTTTTAGGATTCCCTAAATAAAGTATAAGAATTAATTTCTTCATAGAATAAGAGAAAAAGAAAAATATATTCTTGACAAGTAGAGTTCCATCCTTTAACTAATTTCTACCACAAACTCATCTTTCACTCTAAAAGATAATAGAACGTAAAAAAAATTATATTTATCCTATTCATATAGGGATAAAAAAACGAATTTATAATTCATCTACTGGATATTTTAAAAAAACTACATTATTTAATCCCGGAAATCACGTGGGTCAGTGGTAGGTGATACACCCTTGTCGCCCTTAGGTTGTGGGTTCAAGTCTCGCGGCCTTGTCGGACGCGACGGGTTGCCGCCCGACCTCCGGGTTTTCCTTTTATAGAAATCCAAAATAATCCAAACTAGAACTATCCAAAATACTTCACTCCAAAATTTATAAGGAAGGTAAACACAATAAAGATTTTTTTCCACGTAATAACATGTAAATACCTTCATCCTGTATTCTTTTAAAACACTGCAACATCCTGAATTACCATAAAACCTTATTGATTACATTCATGATCCCTCATTCATTAAAGAATACTAGATATAATCCTTCAATCCAAAAATGTTTTAAACCCCAACAATGATGGAATATTCAAATCATTAATTAGTTTCAAGGTAGTCAAGAATATCCCATATAATTTATCCAAATCAATCATGTATTATTCCAAAATCACTACCTCGGTATCAGAACTATATTATGGTTTATCATTCTCTCAACCATATATTTTCCAAAAATTTATCCTACTATTGAGTCACTTTTCTTTGTTCCACACTATCTCAAGTCCTTAATGAAATAGTACTGTAGTACAATCCTTATATACTCCATAATTATTATAACAAGTGCATTATTGATACAACACTCAAATGACATAATCAACATAAGAACTCTAATCATTCCACTTCATCTATGGTAGTATCATAACATGATTATTATCCAATAGCATCATTTGCAGCATAGTCTGATGACTGGGACATAGGTTCGCGTAGTGTCCAAACTCCTTGCAAATGAAGCATTGTACATTTGAAACCATTTTCATACCCTTGCAATAACGCACTTTGAGCCCTTTTCCTCCACACTTATAGAAAACTCTCATTCCTTTCAGGAAAGTTCCAGGGTGTTTCTTCGCACAGTTATCACATATGGGAAAATTCTTCTTTTCCCTTTTCCCTTTATCCATCTTTCTATCTTCCATCCTTTTCTTCTCTTGCTTCCCTTCAAAGCCATAGGACTCAGTAAAATCTTTACTTATCTTATCAACACATGATATTATTTCTTCATATGATAATAATACATGGGAGACTATTTCTCTTATAAATTCTAGCTTAAGACCATGAAAAATATGATCCTTCTTTCTCATTGGATCATGTGCATTGCTAGAGTTCTCATTCCTTCTACTGGACGCCATTTCTAAACAATGGCATACACTATATTAGTTTATGAATAACAATACCTAATCCCAAACTTGTAAGACACATAACATAAATTAAATAGATTGTGGATATAATCCATAATCATAAAAATTTCACCTTTGAGGAAGTATATACTCATAAAGCCTTTATAATGGTTTGTAAAGGAAATGAGATTTATCCTAAGCATATCCCCCGCGAGTGTCGTAACCAAGAGTGCAGCAAGTCCCATTGTCGTGAACTGGTTCCCGTTCGAGTCTAGATTAAAGCGGTGTTTTCGGGTTTTATCCCTAGGTACATCTATGCCAGAGCCACCTCTACCTGCTCGTATCGAGACAGGGATGTATTTCTCGGAAAACTCACAAAACCTCTACAAAACCCAAAATTCTAGGAAGTTCTTCTATACTAAACCTCAAAGTCAATCTTAAATCTATGTTCTCTAATCAGAGTTTATCTAAATCTAGCTTCCAAGGTTTGTACTAAACTTCCTCTGATACCAACTGTAACGCCCCGACCCCAGTTACCTAGAGTCGCTGCATTATTACATAACATTGTCATGATCACAAGAAAGATCAAATATCGAAATACCGATTGGTTTAGTAGCCTTGGAAACACTAGATATATTCATAAAGTTTTACATTACATCATAAAGTGAAAAACTTCAACAACAATATATTCTCCTTATTCCATACTCATATCCCCACATACTATCTCTGTAGGTTATTCATAAATTACTTCTTCACATCCTGGGAAAAATAAAACATGGAAAAGGGGTAAGCTCAAATGCCCAGTAAGGATAGAAATATAGCAGAAACTTTCATAAATAAGAATAAACATTTAAGGAAATGTATTACATAAAACAAAAGCCTTTTAAACATGAACATCAACATATTATGGCAAAGATAAAATGAAATAATTCAATTTACTTATTCACATGGATATTCTACTAATCGAATAATCACATGAAATATCAATAACCACTTTCATAAAGATGAAATGCATGATGCCGAACATTAATTTTTGTGTCGAGGCCTCGTGCCAAGACCTAAGGGATAACTGTAACTGGAACCCAACCCGGAGAGCCTCTGTAACTGGACTACATCCCAGAGTGCCTCTAATAACCGGACACCAACCCGGAGTGCCTATAATTACCGGACACCAACCAGGAGTGCCCTAATAACCAGACACCAAACCGGAGTGCCTCTAATAACTGGACACCAACCCGGAGGGCTTACTTTTACCAGTCCCAAAACCGGAACATACTATTCCAACACATTCATCTTAAGAAGAGGATGGAATATAACATAAACATTCGTATTAAAATTAACCTACAAAATGTCACAACTTTAATCATAAACCATTAATGGAATAAAAATAACTCATCCATAGTCAAAAATTTCACAATACCTTAAATACAATTTGGATGATTTTTATCGTAATAAATCAACTTGACACGAGTTTAAAATTTATCAAAGGATGTTGAAATAGATGAAATCAATACTATTTGAGAGAAATATCTCTTTTTTTGAAATCATTTAAAAGTCGCATACTTATAGGGAAAACCTTTATTTTGAAAATATATTTATAAGCTTGTGATGGAAGCTTCAAAGGTGTGATAATGGCGGAGAATAACTGCACCCACCGTATAAGTTAAAAAAATACATTCTTACCTTAATTTTGTCAAAAGGTTAAAAAGGACCTTGTTCGGAAAATGATGGAAAGATTCCTTTATAATCCTCTTATAAGAAGTCATACAAGGGTATAAATGTTTTTAAAACATATTCTTGTAAATATTAAAAAAAATTTGAAATAAATTTTTAAGAAACATGGATGTGGATGATAAAGAGATCCTAGTAGATTATTACGTATAAACAATCTCGGATAATGAAGAGATTGTGAAATAACCCTTACGAATTTGGTAACTTACGAAACGTACAACCCATGAAAGAGGTATCATAAAATTAATATATAAATACACATAAATTAAAGTGTATTACACAAAGAATGTAATTATGGGCAGTACATACACCACAAAAAAGGTAATGGTGGCAATATGGCATGAATCTCACGGGAATAAAGAGTGAGATAAAAACCCCTTACCTTGTACTTTTCCTTGGTTGGGGTAGGTTAAACTCCTGTATAATGGAGAAATAATTGTTATTAAATTATAGAAGAATCATATACATTAATATGATATCATATATGATCTTTTAACATTGATTTGTTAATAATATCTTAGTATT
This sequence comes from Viscum album, assembly GCA_963277665.1. Taxonomy (NCBI): domain Eukaryota; kingdom Viridiplantae; phylum Streptophyta; class Magnoliopsida; order Santalales; family Viscaceae; genus Viscum; species Viscum album. The sequence continues at coordinate 120,802,704 of OY728128.1, forward strand.
ATCGTTGTTTCGGGTGTTAACTTACTCGTTTTCTTTTATATGTTTTGTTACATAAGCCATGTTTGAAATGGATAGGTTGTATCTTAATCATATCCAGAATGATATCAAGACCTTAGATACTATTATTAATTATAAAATGATAATTATACTTGAATGGATACGATGGCGAATGAATCTCATCACGTTCGTGGAGACGGTAGTCCGTACGTACGGACGAGCGACAATATCATTCTTTTGATATTAAAATAATATATAAATGGATGTTATATCATATATACAGAATCATTAACATGTTATGTTTATTATTTACATGAGTTACACATCATTATTTTACCCATCCAAATAATAATATATTGAATAACAATTACACCACGACGTGGAGACGGTAAGTCGTACGTACACACGTATGGTGACATGTTATTAAAAGGGTGGATAGAATACTGAATATGGTTGTACCATAATTATAATAACATCACAGTATATATATGTTACTGGAGTTATTATTTTATAAAGGTAATAACAAAGGAAAAAGAAGTAGAATAAGAAAAGAACTTGGAAAAGGGTGGTGAAATCATTATCTCTTCTCCGGGTTCTTCCTTTTGATTTGATCAAAAGGGCTCCATAGGTTTGCTTTCTGATCGAACTAAGGACTCTAGGTTGTAGTGAGGGAAGTTGGGAGAGTATTTGGGCCGAGTTTTGCTGAACCAAAAGGCTTTTAAGGTGTGAAGAAATGAGAAGGATGAGGGCCCATTTATAAGAGGGGTGAGGGGCACCTTTGGAAAAGCTAAAAATATTAGTTTATAATAAATTCATATTCGGTTTCTAATGGATCCAAAGATGATTATTTAAATTTTAAGGTGGTTATGGGTCAAAAACCACTCATCCAATATAATTTAGACAGGTTTGGGTCATTATATTAACCTTATATTTAAGTATTAACTCCTAGTTAATTAGTTTCACTTTTACAATGTCTCTTTGTATTTTTATATTATATGGTTAATAAACTTACCATATAAATCCAAGAGACCTCCAAGTGGTCAATTAATGATAAAACAATCATGATATAAGTCTCTTGGCCGATCCTTAGATTTTTAGGAATTTAATATCAATTAATAATATAATATTTTTTTAAAAAACTCTTTTATGTCAATTTTGACATTATTCAATAATTGATTTTTGTAAAACTCATAACAGAATTATAACCTAGAAAAAAGTTAATTAAAGAAACAATAACATGTCATAGTAACCTATAAAATTAGTATATTTCATAAAACTTCTCATATTATATTTATTTGGGTATTTATAATATCAATTATTTTAAATTTTCACTATTATGGTAATTACTGCATCATCATTGTGTCATAAATAAATTAAATTATGTAATCTCTAAAAATTATAAATAAAATATCATTATGTATTAAATCGTTTTATATTTCTAATGAATATTTATAGTCAAATATCGAACATATATAACCCTATGTAAAATTGTTTTTCTAAATGATATATGTTTGTGTCATTTTTGTATTCATTTTAACTTAATTAAAATAAAGTGTTCCAATCAACTACAAGTGGCTCAATGGGGTCCCAAAATCGACCCAAAGGTGCCTATGGTCGAACATGTGTCAACCAATAAGACTATGACACGTTTTGGGGTAATTTAGTATTATTATAATATTATTTTTAACCCTTATTTACCTGATTTACCCTTAACCATGGTAAATAAAATATTTACCGATATAATTATTCAAGATGTTTAAAAATAAAAGTTATCTATTTAAACCATTTGAACATCCTGATTCCAAATATGGAATCCATTTTTTCAAATTCAAAACACATAAGTGGCAGAAATTAATTTAAAATTAATTCCCGTTGTTAAAACAAAAAGCGTGTTTTTAGGAGATAATAACTATCAAAAGATTGACACTTGTTTATGTCCGGATTAATTGTAAAATTTTGTCCAATGACCACAATTATATTAAATGGTAAAAATATATTCTAAACATACTTTAAATCCACTCCAATTCATAATTTATCACTATTAATTATTTTGATTAAAAAAGTTGTTTTTAATTAAAATTTAGTAATTTTCACTATTCATCAAAATATTAAAGTTATCTGAAAAGTACCAAAATATCACCCTAGGATAATTTTGATATTAAGAATCCAAAAATGAAGTCCATTTTGAGAGATATAATTTATAAAATTTCAAAAAATAGGTATTACTATTTATAACGACTAGTTTGGTAAGTCATGGTGCGCTTTAACTCGGTGTTGCGTGTAGTGCAAGTTATTGAATTATTTTGAAGAAATAACACACTATGAAATCATGGGGTGTTACAAATAATATCAACTTTGGTAAATTTATAAACTCATCTAATAATAGAAATATGGAGTTTCATGATGATCATAGAGGAAAGAAAGTTCAATTTCTCTCATGTAAATAATGTGGGAAGAGGCATCAAGGAGAATGTTTCAAAGGAACTGGAAGATGCTTTGGGTGCGGAAAAGAAGCACACAAATCTAGTAAGTTAAAAGGAAAAGGTTTAGTTAACATGATGGAGAAGGATAATGGTATTGCTACGACATCAACAGTGATTATATATTTTAAATTGGAATGTATGGGCATTATGAAAACCAATTCCCTAAGGGAAAATCTCTTGAAGAGAATCAACATGGTCATATGGGTAGGATTTATGTGGATGATGATGAGGAGACTACAAATGATATATGAGATTAATGAAGTGTTAAAACTTGGTCAATGGTTTAAGAAGGTAGTGGAATGATTGTATGATTATCAAAAGTTATTTTGTATAGGTAATTTAATGGTAATATGGAATAAAGAAACATCTAAGGATTGTTACACTATTGTTTTTCCAAAAGTATTTGAATGTATATGTTGAATGATACTGGTAAGCATGAACGATTATTCAGATATTTTGGGAAAGTAGATGATATGCGCATAATGAAGGGATATGGATATAATGAGATGTTTGATAGTATTCTTGAGCTCATGATTGATATAAGGACTAAGTGATATCATGGTTTGAGTATATAGAATTTTTTGGATTTCAGTATGTGGAAAGGGACAGCACTCATGTTTTCACTAAGGTTCTATGGTAATTCATGTTTCATGAGAATACATGATAAATGTATTCATGTGTTTGGAAGGTGACCAACAAGATATATAATATGATAAATGATGGTATTCACAAGCTCAGTAGATGACATTTCAAGTAATCGTTATCATTATACTATGAGACTGGAAAGAAGTATTTTAGATAAACCTAAAGATTGGAATAGATAATGTTAGATATCAGATAGTATTGTTTAAGGCTTGAACTTTTGTTATGTTATAATAGTGTTGTTTTAGAAAAAGGACAACTCGTAGGACGGGTGACAACCTGTCACGTCAGACAAGGTTATGGGAATTGAACCCACAACCGAAGTGTGATAGGCCTTCATCGCTTACCAATGGCCTACAGGAAGTCCCTGGTTAGTAGAAACTAGTTTTATTAAGCGGTATGATAGATGAAGTATAAGTCTATTTTTGGAATCATATATGATTAAACTCACCATAGATGTACTTATGTATATTTGAAATTTTTTTCTAACATTTTTTTTGAGACATATGAAATGACCCATAATTCTATCACATGATCTGCTAACACTTCACGAATGACAAATTCGACTTAATTTATTTAAGAAATGAAGTGGAAATTGTTCAAGGAACTAACAATGGTGAGATTATAAAAAAATAATCTAAGTATTGCTTCTAATTCAAATTCTTCAACTTTAGGGAAATGATCTTGAAAACCAAAAATGTTTTCCTAGTGCCCTTATATCCGATGAATCAGATGGTATCTTAGATCACAACAAATTTATGGATTTTTGATTGTTGTCTTTTTCATTGCCTTGTTCTCTAACACTCTCCATCAGAAATTGATGGTTATATTTCTCTTACACATCCATATTTTCACCTATGTTATCCTATGTGGAAACCCTGTTATTAGTTAATTTGGGTAACCATTACATTTCATACTTTAGGTTTTAAAGATATGTTTTGGTATTCCTTTTTAAGATGTGGGTTTCTATGAATGAAGCTCTCATCTAATAAACGATTTATAACCCTGACAAATTTCGATGGCGAAATTCATTTTAAGGGGGGTAGAATGTAACACCCTGAGATTTTATGAGATATATTCAATTAAATTTCTTTCATATCTTCTGTTTTACACTACACCAAGATTATCATTCACTATACACAACACCATATTAGCTTTCTGTATATGCAACACTATTCTTTGATTGTGTTACGAACAATATCATGTTTGTTTGATATTAGTTTTCTATGAAACATTTAGTGTGTATACATATATATATTCAACGTATAAATGAAATATGTCTGGATTATTTTATACGAAACAACAAAAGAGACTTTCACTACATGAAACGCTAACGTGGCTTGCTTTACATGAAATAGCGACCTTCCACGATAGCGTGTATAGTACGCAATACCGAGTTTCATTAAACAAGATATTATTATAATATTATTATGAACTAGACGTTATGAATAGTAATACCCACTTTTTAAAATTTTATCAATTTTATCTTTCAAAATGGATTTCATTTTTTAATTCTGAATATCGAAATTATCCTATGGTGAAGTTTTGTTATTTTTCTGAACACTTTCAATTTTTGATGAATAGTGAAAACACTAGGTTACAATTTAAAAATCGACTTTTTATTTAAACAATTATTTATTTTATTTAAATTTATTTTAGGAGAAAATTGATACATAATACCTATATAAGTTCAATGTAATTCATTTGAGTCATTTAATAATAATTTTAAATATATAAAAATTTTATTGAACTTTTCACCGTCTTTTACCCACCTCCAAGGAGAATTTGAAAATTTACATAGAACATAATTTTACTGCTTCTGTGAGTGGAATTTCGAAAATCAAAGAAATTTGGTTAATATCAAGGAGTTAAATGTGGTTCAATAAGATAAAAATAATTTTTGGCGAATAGTAACTTTTTACTTTTATTTACCACGGTTAAAAGTAAAAAAGGTAATTAAGGGTAAAAATGGAGATATTATTACCATAAAACATGTCCTAATTCTATTATATAAGTGTAATTAGACCATAAACAACCTTAGGAATAAAATATTACCCCTGAATCCACTTGGATTAGATTATGACATTTATTATTATTTTATTTAAATAATAGTTAAAATAGTTAAAATCAATGTTTAGTAAATAAAACATTTTTAATATAGGGTTATACATAACATAAATTATACTATAAATATTCATTAAAAATATAATAATATTTCGTACATAAGGGTATTTTATTTATATTTTTTAGACATTAAACAAGTCAATTTATCTCTGACATAATGATGATGCAATAATTACCTTATTAATGAAATATTAACATAATTGATGTTATAAATACACAAATAAATGTATTTTTATACATTTAATGAATTAAACTAATTTTATAGGTTAATATGACATGTTAGTATTGATTTAATTAAATATTTTCGAACTAACCATTCTGTTATGATTTTTACAAAAATCAAATACCAAATAGTGTCAAAATTGACATAAAATAGTTTTTAAAACAAATATTATATTATTAATTGTTATTTTATTCCTAACAATCTAAGGCTCGGCCAAATGACTTAGATAATGATATATATATTAATAATAAACCACATGGGGTTCTTTGGGCTTATTATAGTAAGTTTATTAACCATATAGTATAAGAAAACAAAAAGACACGGTAAAAGTTAAATTATTTAACTTAGAGTTAATTCTAAATGATAAGGATAAAATAGTAACATAAACTTGTATAAAATCTATTTGTTGAGAGGATTTAGACCCATACCTACCTTAGCTTCAAAATAAATCAATTTTTTTCTATTAAATACCAAATATGACATTATTATAAAATAATATTTTAAGTTTTTCCAAAGGTTTCCCTCTCCCCTTTATAAAAAGGGCACCCCTTCCCTCTTCTCCTAAAACCCTTTTGAGCATTGAAGATCGGCCAAAACCTGCCCATTTCTCTTATCCACTTAGCTAGAAATATTCTGGAGGTTTTGGTCTTCTCAAAAGACCAACTCTACATCCTTAAGAGGATGCTTAAAGGAGGTGCGTCGATGAAGTGGTAATCTCTTCTTCTGATTCTCTCAAGTTTCTTTCTTCTTCTACTTATTATTCTTTAGTTGTCTCAGTATAAAGTAATAAAATGAGTATTAATTATATAATTTATGTTATAATATATTTTTAAAAACCATATTTCACCTTTTATCCATTCTACGGATAATGAAATCACCGCGCGTGCGTACGTACTGAATACCGTCTCCACACCGTGATGTAATCTGTTTTCGACCACCACCTTAATTGTATTGGTATAATGGTGTAAATAAATAACTATATATGATTATTATAAAGTGATATTGATTATGCAATATTATACAAACACTTCAATACCATTCCATGATCATGGGAATGATATCGTCACTCGTGCGTACGTATGGACTACCGTCTCCACGACATGATGAGATTCATTCTCCATGTTAACCATTCATGAATGATTATAAAGTATATATACTGAATTTTAATGATATATATGAAATAATAATGATACCGGATTTATGTATATATATATATGTATTTCATCTACTTAATTTCATTCAATTCCATAAATAAAAAAAACCCGCATTCATGCATACGTACGGTCTACCATCTCCATGAATGGTGTATTTCATTCCATTTATCGATCTATCATATTTATATGTATATTATGAATATATAATATATATAAATATTGTTTTACATTCTGTAATTATGTAAATCAGTATATAAGTAATAATATCAAGAACAACAAGTCAAAACAATAAATGAAACGATTTTACCCAAATCGCTGCTTTTACATCGAATTTACAAACGAACGCGTAATATAAAGTCATAAGTAAACCATATATGATATCATAACAGTGAATATGATTATGTAATAAGTAAATTACATTATTTAAATTATTATACAGGAAGTTAAGTTACATACGAAGCATATCGGACATAAGGTAAGGGATAACTATTTCAATCTCGTTTTTATCTGAGGTTGTTTATTCGTAAGTATTTACTAGGGTTATATTTATCATTCTTGTACGTATTTTTGAAAAACGGTTTCATGTATGTCTAAATTAATTTTGACCCATTTTTCACTTTTACCACATGATATGGAAGGAATCTTTCTTTTGTTTACCACACAATTAACATTTTGTCTTTTCTGACAAAAGTACGAAGAAAATGTTTTTTTAACATATACGGAATAAAAGGATATTTATGGTTTCATAATGCCTTATTTTCATGAAACTTACTATACAATATTTCATATGTATTTTCAAAAAAAAATCCATTTCCTTTAAAATTGAATGGAATTTTGTGAAAAGAAAATGATTTTGAAGAAGAAAGGATATTTTCCTCAAGATTTCATTTCAAGTGTTTTATCATAACCATTTTCCATCTAAGATTATATTATTTAATATGTGTATGTTTCAAGTATAATATCCCTATTATTTACATGGTTTCACTTTTCTTGTGATGAAATGATAACAATTTGTTTTATATTGATTATGTTATGATGGGATGATGTATATGAAACCCATTTTTATTCTTTGGGTTATGATGAATGATTTATGTTTATGTTGTGGCACAAGTAAGAATGATTTCATTATGAGATGGGTGGGACCTATATCTCCCTCAAATTCATTGGGTAAAGAATTATATCTCATGAGATAGACGTGGCTGGAACGGTAAGTTAATCTGGTTTAGTGATACAAGAATGGAACAAGGAGTGAACTCGATTCAAAAAGGGACTTTGTCCACTAAGATGGTATTGGCAGCAATGCCTTGGCTACTATGAAAATCATATCATGTGATTTATGGTTTTCCATAATTAAATTTTTTATTCCCATGCTAATTTATCTTGATTTATATTCCTTTATGATATATTCCTTACGTACATCCATGATTTATGTCTTTTATCCTGATTTTGATGTTTAGATTTTTTGTTCAAGTTTTGCATTCAAATGTTTATGGATTGTTTTATGTTCTCTAATTTTACCCTTACCGAGAATTTGAGCTTACCATTTTTATGTTTTCATTTCCCCATGATATAAAGAAAGGTTTTAGGTAAGAAAACAAAAAGGTGGATGATCATTATGGGAGATATTGAAGATCTTTCACCATGATTAGATGATTACGTTTTGAGTTTCCAAAGACACTAAACTAATATGGTCCTTGGGTGTCTGTTTTTGTCATTTATTATGTATTACAGAAAAATAATGTAATTTCCATGTAATTCAAACTTTGGTTCTCTACAATAGCTACTAATACAACGGTCTCCCATAATGATCTTCCCCTTTAATACCCCTACCAAAAAATTCATCATTTCCTAGGGAAAATAAAACATATAAAGAGGTGATATAAGATTATCATTAGGGGAATAAAAGGGAAATGCAAAGGAAAATCACGAGAATAAGGGTATGTGAATATGATCATGAAAATAAAATATCATACCGTTTTTATCAAAAATCATGGAATAAATTTTTTGTTGTTCATAAGACATAAACCATTAGGGATTCACTGAACATAATCTATAAGATCATAAAATTAACATAAGACATGAAATTGTGGCATAAAAATACAATTTCAACATTGTGAACATGTATAAATATTAATTAGTTCCCTCATTAAATTAAAGACATAAAATCAATCGTTTCTATAAATATATGGACATGAAAAACTGGTTAACACATTACATTATGGACATGAATACCTATTCCACACATAATATTGAGAACATAAAATCAGGTTCATGCATAAAATATATACCTCATGAGTTATTCAAATGTACCCAATGTATTGGAAATATATATAGGTCACATAAATCTCATAATTAAATCATTCTTACGTATTCTGCAAAACACAAATCATTTATCATGTAATATCCAAAGGAATAAAATAGGGATTTTAAATATCATTCAATCATAACACAATATATGTAAAACAAATGGATTTCATATATATCGTAAGAAAAATGAAACCATATGAATAATAGATATATTATACTCGAAACATACTCCTATTACATAATTCCTCCATATATGGAAAATAACTTTGATAGAGCTCTTGAATGTAATTTTTGATGAAAATATATTTTCTTCTTTGAAAATATTTTCTTTTTTGTAAAAGTCCATGTAAATTTAAAAGATAATAATTTCATGGAAGATAACATCATGATATTTTAAAGGAAAATTAATATAAATGATTCATTAAGAAAACATAAAAATCAATTCCATATGAATATGTTAAAATAAAACATCATTCTCATACTTTTATTGGATATGTCAAAAAGTAACTTGTATAGAAAACAAAGAAAAAGATTACTTTGATACCATTTCATAAAGATTAAATATGGTTAAATTTTATTTTAAATAATTTTAAAAGAATATAAATGTATTTTTGATTAAATAATTAGGTAACATGGACATGGATGACAAATATTTCCAAGTAAATACTTACGTATAAAAACTATCACATAATAATGAGGTTGTGCAATTATCCCCTACGTTAGGTCCATGATCCTTTGTATTTATCAGAAACTCCTATATAATGGAATAAAAAGTTTTATAAACTTGACCCAATTCCTTATTTATATTTATCATATCATTTTTGATCATATTATAATGTGTTTTATCATATTTCAGTATGTCTCTCCTTTCGGGAATTATTTACTGCAAGTTTTTTGTATAGATCCTAGATATTCATCATGGGTTGCATTTTTATCATTACTATAATGATAACATTTTTCTACATATCATAATTATTTTTTATATACATTAATAAAATCCAGATTTAATGGACATCATATAGAATTAATCAAATCTCATTGTGGAAACAGTTGGTCGTACGTACTCACAATTTGCGATATTATTCCTATAATTATAAAATGGTAAGGAAGTGGATGGTTTATATTTTGATAAAGAATCCATATAATGTTATAATAATTTTATATAGTTATTATTTCAAACACTATACCCTTCAATGTATGGTGGTGGTGAAAAACATATTACACCACGGTGTGGAGATGGTAATTTGTACGTATGCACGCACGATGATTTAGTTCTTAGTAGTAAAGATATAAGATGAAATTTAGTAGTTACATAATCATAATTAGATATATATATGTGTTATTATAGAGTTATTACTTCATTATGGATTAAAATTATGATTTGGAAGAAAAAAAGAATTATGTTTAAAATAATTAGTAGTGGAGATTATATCTTTTCCGACGAGCTCCATTGAGATATCCTCTTAAATGCACTAGAGTAATTATTTTGAGAAGACCAGAATGACTAAAGTTTGTATAGTGATGTTTATATGGGAATGGGTTGGGTATTGGTGATCATGAAGACAAAATTATTTGTGAAGGAAAGAGCGAGGAGGAATTCTTTTATAATTGAGGTTGCGGGGAATCATTGGAATTTCTAAAAATATTAATTTATAATATATTCACATCCCATAGAAATACCTCTGAAATTTCTATTTAAATAATATAAGATAATTTTTTAATATCATCATAAAATATATTTTAGACAATATATTCTATCCATTAGAACGATATCCATTTAATTAACACTTAGTTATTCTATTGAATTTTTAACTAAGGTAACAAATATTTCAATATTAAAATGTTTAAATATTTGCTTATTTTATATCAATTATACTATAATTGAATATTTTACGACATTATTCACTATATAATAATTTTTAAATATTTTTAAAAATTGGTTATGATTTTTTAATAAATAAATAATAAAACATTTTGATAAAAAATATATAGTGTCAATTTTGACAATTTATTAATTTATTTTTATGAATATCAAGATGATATTTTATCCCAGAATTGAATATTTCATTATATACCTAATGGGTCAAGGGATTCAATGAAATTCATTTTAATTATTAATTATCAAAAAAAATATTAATTTTAATAATTTTAAAAACAGTAATTTGATATTTCCATTAATAAAAAAATTAATATATTAGTTTTGTGTAAATATCTGATATAATTATTCATGGATTTAAAATTACAAATAAAATACTCTGATTTATTTAAAACCTCTCTATTTCTTTAGAATACATTCAGTCTAATATATATATTTTTTAAAACTACATTAAAATTGTTATGTATTTTAAAACATGATTGAAAAAACGTTAAAATTTCATAAAATAAAATATTATTACGGCCATAAAATATTCTATAAGGTTTCAAATGGTCAATAAATCGACCCTTGGATGATTATGGCGGATATATACTCGACCAATATAATTATTTTCATGTTTTTAATTGTTATTATCATTTTAATAAAAATTAATTTATTTATTTTTTCACCAATTAAATAACTTCTCCAACTTCAATATATAATCCTTTTATGTAATTATATATTTCCTATAAATTAAAAATATTATACCATCATAAATAAAAAACCCCTCTAATATATTATTTATACTAAAACATATATTTTGTATATCCTTATATTAAAAATGATATATATTTTTAAAATGTGAGTAGGATAGATTTAACTTATTTTTAAAATAAAATATATTATATATACTAATATTATCCAAGTGAATTGAAAATAACCCCATTTAAAGACAAGAAATATTAATGTTGAAACAAACTCATTCGATTATATTAGTGAAGTGTTAGGGGGACTATAATATTATTTTCACCTTAATTACATGATTACAATTTTATGTACTAATAAAATTTACTGAAGACACTACTCATAATTACAAAACATAATTTAAATCTATTTATTTAATTTGGACCCACATAATTAAAATATAGAATCCATTTTAAAAATTCAAAATTCTGAATTTGAAGTAATTAATTTAAAATTAACCATCTTGTCTGATTGAGAAAACTAGTTTTAAAAGTTAAAAAATTTCAAAAGATTGAAATATTTCCACATCAAAATTCAATTTAAAATTAATCTATTGACATAAAATATATGAAATGATATGTTTATAATCTATTGATATTTTAAAACCATTAAAAATGAATTTACCATGAAAATTATTTCATTGAAAAAACTTGTTTTCAATAAAATTTTAGCAAATATTTTTTCATCATGCAAACATAAAACATATCAAAAAATTATAAACAATTAATAAAAAATAAAATTTTATAACACGATTCCAAAAAAAATAAGTTTATTTTATGAAATATATTATAAAAATGTGTCAAAAACTATATTTAAAATGGGTCTTCAATCAAAAGGTGGCAAAACTAAATTTTTTTAAAATTTATTTTTTAATCCACAAATTTGATTTTTTTATATTCTGTATTGAAGAAATATAAGATGAATTTTACAATTTGTCATGAAAATATTAAAAATATATTTAATTAAAAAAATCATTCATGATTTATTTTATTAATTTATATGCTCACTTATTTTCATATAAATAGTTTTTCAGAAAAATATTTTCATCTTATATAAAAAGGGTTCTATTATCATTTGAAATTAATTTAATAACATATAATTAATTATATATACTTGTGTAAAGAATATTTTCATAATATAGTTAATAATATTTATACCTGCCATTATTTGGAAATGTATATAAGGTATCATAACATTATTTAGTTTGTCACTTAAAATCGATCATTTTTTAAATGAATTCAATTAGATAAACTTGAAATTGTTTATTACACTTTCCAAGCATAGTGTTACATATGGAAAAAAAATTCAATGTTGTGTGTAGTTGAAAATTATATTGTTTTTCAATACAAAACAAAATTTCATGTAAATAAAAAAAAATCTATTTCAACAAAATTCCATGGTTTTACATACAACGAATCAACATACCGTGAACGAATAAAAAAGGAGGATTAAATTAGTTCCCAAATGGAAATAATATATGGATATATGAATATCAATATAGATGAATTATGGGAAAAAACCATGGGAATGGGGCTCTACAAGAAAAAATGGTTGAGGTAATGGAATTGAAATCATAAGTATCTCATTCTCCAATTGTATGGGTAACCGCATCTCACAAATAAGCGTAACCAAATCCCCCAATCATTGTAATCAACAACCCCTAAATAAGGGTAGTAACATACCCTATATATGGGTATCCACATATGAATTTATATGTGTGCACAAATAGAGAAAACAAGGTATGTTTTTAAATATTTCATAAATCCAGCAGTTTTTTATCAAATTAAATGAAATTAACATAATTGAAAAATGAAAAATCCAATACAAAGAAGGTAGGTTCCATGGAGTGATATAATAGACCCTGATAGGGGGAAAATCTATGTAGATCCAATATGTATTATTATCCTTTTAAATATTTTATATTACCTCTTTCACTCATTAAGGGTACTGAACTATTATTTTTCTCTCTCATCGCTTTTCATATTTATTTTTACACATATACATAAGAGGATTATTGATTTACATGGTTAACATCTCCTTATAAGTTTGATAATACTTATTGTGATTTGGTAAAACCATAGGATAAACAACCCACTGATAAACCCCCCCCCCCCAGATCTTAACACTATTATCAAAAAAAGGTAGATTGTGAATCCCTTACACATGTTTGTTACTTCCCTAACATAGATACATTTTTTACCATTACAATTTAATGAGAGGGAAACACTAATAATATATATCAACCATATATAATTTTGTAATTTTATTTGATGTGTTTCTTCTTCATCTTATTACCTTGAAAATTATAAATTATATTATTTTTATTGTATGTATATAACTACACATAACCAATTCCCCTTCTCCCCCCTGAACAAAACTCATACTCTACCACTTATTCTTTCACACCAATTTTTATTTTTCTTCTTCTTATTATATAACAATATGAGTGCCCTAATATCATATTTTTACATTTCAAATTACTACCAACTCAAAAATATATTCTTGTTATTTTTTAACATCTATTGAAAGGTGCTATGAATAGTAATTTCTTTTTTTATCTCATTAATATTTATTGAATAATAGAATACACTAATTCACTTTCAAATAATTTAAGAGTTATGATATATATGAATTAATATATTGTGGTCTATCTATTGTTAATAGATATGAGAAAATGTTTTCTTTTCATTATGTATAAGATTAATAACACTACCAAATTAAATTTATACTCTTTCAAAAACTAAAATTTATATTTTTATTTTAAAATAATATTTTTAGAAACTATTTCACTTTTACATGATATTATATCCCATATTTTGGTATATAATTTATTCTCCTTAAATAAATGTAATTACAAAGAACCTATTATTTATTTGAATTCTATCACAATTGAAATATGAAATAACTTCTAATTAATACTATATGTTATTTTATATATAATATCAAATAATGAATATTCATTATTAATAAACGAATCATGATCCAAATATAATTATATTAATAACTAAAATCTTTTCTCAATTTTATCGTCATGATTTATTCTTCCATACCTCATCAGTTAAATACTACCAAGTAATCATGTATTCTTAATCCTATTTCATTACATGGAATATAATAACCACATATCTTTCATTTTCTCACACAATTTTTTTCATTCAAACACTAAAAATTATTTATTTCATGTATCATTGTGCATGGAAAAACTTCTTCTTGTTAATGCAAGACCATGTGCATGATAATTTCATGCAAGGCATGTAACCTCTATTCCTTTAATGAGGAAACACATTTATGGATGTTACAACCTACATTTATCTTGTCTTATCTATTCATAAACATTTATAAAAGATTAACTACATTCATGAATCGTCATTTTTATCTCGCCACATGAAAAAAATCATTTCAAATACCATCCTTCTTGTATACTCTAGAACAAGTGAGCATAGAAGATCAAGATACTAGAAATCTAAATGGAATTACATATAAAAATATTAGACGTGGTATAAATCATGATGATGCCTCATCTTACTCAATGAAATATTTTCTCAGATTTAAAAAAAGATCTCATTTGTAGTAGTTTATACTATCACATGCATTTCATGGTAGATCCTCCTAACATCTCATTGTTACACACCAACGGTAGAACCCCAACAATAGCACACCCTTAGATGTTCCTCTATAGTAACAAACCCAATGGAAGAAAAAATTTTGGTATCAAAACCTACTGTTTCATCATCTCAACCAAACCATATTAATATCATATTATCCTCTCAAATTGTCATGTAATCCAAGAATCACCTAATTTTACCAAATCCATGTTATCAACCAAATTGTGGCACCTACAAATAGAACCAGGCTGTGGAATCTGATAGTAGAAACTGGTGGTTGCACACCAATGGTAGTTCCTCTTACCATCTCATGGTAGGTAAGCCTTATTTTCAAAACATCGTCATCATGGATGTATATTTTTTGTCCCTTTACGAAACAATCTACCCATTATTAATTTTTTTTAAATACCCATATCGAAATGATATTTCAATATGTTTCACGCCTTCTCTCCCAAATTATTACTAAACATTAATTTAATTTTCTATCCCTCTTGTTGAGAATTAATGAAAATTTGTTTGGAAAAGAGGGATCAATTCTTACAATGAAATTTTTCCCAAACAATTACATAGTATGTCTACATGATGCATGGTCATTGTAAAACAATTGTTAGATCTATAAAATAAGGATTTCCATTAAAAATCAAATGATAGAAAATGAAATAAGAACTCAAACTCATTTAATTTGGAGATATTTAATTGTATTCAAGGATAATAAAAATTATTAATGTCATTTCTGGTAGACATATTTAATAAATATCAACCTATAACTCTTGTATTGATTTCTCTAAATTTATTAATTGAATTAGAGCACAAACAGAAGGATTTTATAGTATCCATATTACATCATCAATTAAAATTTACTCATTTAATTAAAAATAATAATTCTCACCCACTTTTATTTAGAATCAATTTTCCCTCAATGATTAGAGGTTGGGAATTTATATCGTATCAATGACATTTTCATTAGGAAATTTTCATAATAATCATCTATATGAGATAAATAGTTCAAGCGTCTTACTCAACATCTTTCTCTTTGTATCCCCCTCATGTACGGATCTCCTCTAGAACATCATAATGGTGAATCAATTAAATTCTAGATTTCATGATATTTCAATCAGAAAAGTGGAAAATATAATTATCTATGTGGTTTTCTAGTCTTTACTACTTACAAATTGGGATAAAGAATGTTCTTCAGTAATAATCATTCTTTAAAATACCAAATTAAGATGAAATCATGATAGTATAATTTTCATCCTTGTTTTCCAATAGATGATTGTACATACTAATTAATAGGTTCCCCCCTCACAACACACATCACCATAAATTCCCAAAAATTTAGACAGAAATACAATACACATAGATTACATGAAAATGTGGCTATTTCTTGCTTCTCAATGTGAACATAGAGGTTGCTATAATTTTTTCAACCACGTTACAATGCCTACTCCACTATTCATGGTTTCAAATCTAATCATTAGTTATAATTTCTATTGAGTAATCATGGATCTCATCACACCTTACATTTATTTTTATGATATGGATCTTCTCTCTTAAACTATTAAATCATATTCATTACCTGATGAAATATTTTTTTCACATTAGGGTTCCTTCCTAAAAACAAAATGTGGTTAAACACCTTATTTTATTGTGTCCACCTAATTAAGATCTCTCAAATTAATCTTCATCTTTACCACAAGGTTTTGCAGGTGATCAAAATAGT
This sequence comes from Viscum album, assembly GCA_963277665.1. Lineage (NCBI taxonomy): Eukaryota > Viridiplantae > Streptophyta > Magnoliopsida > Santalales > Viscaceae > Viscum > Viscum album. Next base: position 120,819,558 of record OY728128.1, read on the forward strand.
TTCTTAAATTCATAATATCTATGTGGAATATTATCTGATCTTTTTATATTATAATTTTTTTTGGACTCTTCCAATTTTATTTCACTCTCAAAATATTTTATAAAAATGGATAAAATATCATTACAATAATTTGATGAATTCTATGAGTATCCTAATGACATATTCTCAGTGATCAACATGTAAATCCTTTTGAATTTGACACTACACTTTGTCTTTGTGGACAATATTTTAATCAAATATAAAGTCAACCTATTTTACATGTATATGTTACTAATCTTGATCATCTTAAGATATTTTTAGTTTTAAGACATCCTTATATTTCTACCAAAGGTTGCATATCCAATATTATATAGTATTCGATTCTCGTTATCCATTGATAAATATTGTGATGAACATGGATAGATTTTTTGAAACACACATTTTCTATTAAATTACTAATATATAAGTGAATCAAAGAAAATTGATGCCGAAAAATTCTATTTAGGTTTTAATTGATGCATCTTAAGTGGCCTTATCTTCATTGTCATGGAATTACTATATTTCTTCATCATGTGAATGATAATATTATTAGTCTAGTTATAAATTCCTAAATCTATTACCGAACCAAAAAGAGACACAAACATTGTTATATTTTGGTCAACTAAATGTTGTCTATAATTTACAGTATAGTGAGCATGTTGTTTTTTGGGTTTCCATTATCACTAGTTGGGGTCTTCATTGGGAACAAAATTCTAAACAAGTTCTTATATCCACCAGGGATATTGTGGTATATTCCTAACCCATTTTCATCATCTATAATTGTGAAAATAAATTTAATCATATAATATCCATGAAAAACATATTTTGATAAATTATGGAAAAAATTATGGATTATTCATTTTTTATACACTTACATGAGAGGAATCATATGATGATATAATGATCATTTTTTATGTGATAGTGTTTTATTGGAAGTAGATTACTCTAAATAAAAATGTGTGGACGCAACTCCAATAGTCATTTATTAAGAAACATCAACACGAGTCTTTTCAAGATACCCAAATTTCATTTCCAATTCTAGATATATTATATTGAGTGAATTATTTTGATCATCAGGAAATGTCACTATATATTCCCAGCCCTTCCTCATTACCTCAATATTTATATCATTAAAATATAACATTTTTTCATAGCATAGAGTCAGGATACTTTATCCTCTTGGATTTTATATCTAATTATAAATTCTTACATCAATGTTATTTTTCAAATTTGTTTAAAATATCTATAAGTTATTCTAAAACATTTTAGTAGAATCACCATTCTATTAGATAGAGATTTTTCAATATTTTTTAAATTTTGAGGATCACACATTGTGATCATCATATACAAATTATTTTACATTAAATATTTTTGAGAGATTAATGGAAGATATTGATATTAATATTAATTTTTTCTCCATGTCATCATCCACGCATTCATGTTGAGTAATGTATTCCAATTTCCTTTAAAAAATATCAAACATTAAATAAAAATATTATTACATAATAGAATTTGGAATAGATTCTAATGCCTCAATAGATAAAAGAATTTGGAATGAAATGTTTTTTTGGTTATTTCTCCACTCAGGTATATCTCTTACTAATAAAATTTAATGTAGGGTAAAAATGAAATTATGACACCAATATATACTGTTATACAATTGCTAATGTTTTACTTCATCTAATTCATATTTTGTATATTATAATGTCTCTAATTCTATTTTTAAATATAGTGATATAAATAATATCCTCATCATATCTTCATAATAGAAAATTTATATTCTATTAATTTTTATCTCACTTATTTTTTCATTTTAATTTTTTTATATTCATATTGGAGATTACAAATATCATCTCCTCTATATGAACTTTTTAACACAGTGAAAAAAAAATTCTCAATTTTCAGCTATATCATATGTAAACAGTTATTCATAGTAATTTATTCTTTTAACACATTATTACACAGAGCATAAAATACTACACATGATCTCATTCATCTTCATCAGCAAGTCATGATGTATATAAATTAACCAATTCATGTCACTCTATTCATATTAGATACGAGAATATATTTTCCGTAGATTTTATATCTCACTAAAAACCACACCTACTTATATATATTCCATTAAATAACAAAACATGTATATATTTATTTTATAATAATAAATGAATAATCAGTTTCTCCTTCAAACATTATTCTCTCCATTTTCATTCAAGGCATATTTATCATAACTTCCTATAACCACAATGCAATTATTTTTTCATTTAACTTTATCACTTGGTAAACCAGAATTTAATTCTCATTAATTCACGATATTATTAGTTGTAGATTATCCATAATTTATTCAATAATAATTATTCATGAATGATGATCCAAGGAGGATGATATTATTCAATGAAATATTGTTTTAATTTCGTCTTCATGATTTATTATTCTATAACTCATCATTTAAATACCCCAAGTACTCGAGTATTATTTCACTTATTATTTCACACTGTTCATAATAACAACATATTTTTCCTTTTCTCAAATAACATCATTATTTATCTCATTAGAATTCATTTTTATGCAATTTATTTTACCCAGAACAACTTTCTTCTTGTTCTTACATGACTATAAACTTGACTATTTCATCGATTCCATATAAATAATTTTCCGTTAATGATAATAATTAGTTGTGCATGAGGATTAAACAATTTATGTATGTATCCCTATCAATAATAATGATCGTAAGTTTATCAGAATACAAGTACTAGAATTTTTAACTCACTCTATGCAAAAAATTTATTAATATACCATCAAGATTTGATTCATGGGATTTACTGAACATATAATCTCAACATCCTGTAAATCTGAATTGTGGTATATATAACAATAATTAGCCAATGAAAAAATCATGTGGATGACTCCAAAGGATCAATAAAATATTTACTACGATTCATAGAATGTGAAGATCATAGTAGCTCTTCCATCCATGTGAGCCACATGATAGAACCTCTTACCATCACATGGTATCATCTAAATGGAAGTGCAACAACGAATAAACACCCTTGGTAGCACTTCAATTATAGAACACCCAATAATATCATATAAACTAGTAACAAAACGTAATATCACACTGTAACACCTCATACCTTGTGGAGTTTATGTTATCACATACGAATGTTCACAAAATTATGGTATGATCTCAATATTATCACCTAAAAATAGCACAACCACAATAGAACCTTTATCGTAATAGCTGGAGGTAGAACTGAATAGTGGAAGTATCTTATAACACCCCAACTATAGAACCTACTACTATCTCATGGTATTACCCCCTTTTTTTAAACCTTTTCAACATGCATGTCTATTTTTACATATGATTAAGAAATATGATTGGAAAATCATAAAAAAATTTACATGATATTTGATGAGCTTGAAATATCTTTTTGGGATCACTTATTCTTCAATATAATTATTAAAAGATACATCATGTATTCATAAACATGATGACATGTCATTCAAACTATTAATTCATAAAAAATATATCATTCACTCAATGGAATCAAAATAGATCAAAACCCATATAAATTGAAAATTTTTTGGGAATGAAAACTCACAAGAGTTATCAATGTAATAGGGAACATGTGAAGAATGAGGTAATAAAATTCGGATTATCTTCATAATCATGGAAGTTGAAACATAATTTTAGTGAAATACATTCCATTTATAAACAAAACAAATATAGATTTGGATAAAATATCCATTAAAACATTTCATTTAAGTTAGATAGAATCTAAATTGGGTTTAATTATAATTGAATATTAAATATAGTTATCATTTATTCGCATGCCAGTACCCTTTTTTGGAAACAAGTATTATGGGAAACATACCTTTCAAAAAGACTATTATGAAAAATTTATAACTAGTTTACCTATGAATGTGAGGGAAATATTACATATATATATATAGGATAATTGAAAACCGAACTCAAATATACATTATTCTATCATTTACTTATGTATTTGTTTTTATTAATTTGATAATGCACTTGGTATTTTCCCAATTTTTATAGAATGAGTATTTATATCATTGAAATAAAGAAATGTAGAAAATTTATAGAATCCAACCATTACACTTCATGAATTGACATTACATTTCATATAGTAAGAGTACTTAGTGTCCTAAAATATGTGATCCAAGCCATGAACCAAGATGTAGACTCCAAAAAAATATAACAAGTACATGTCGTGAGCCCCTAGAACAAGATGTGACTTCAGTCAAAGAAGTTACACCAGAAACTCTCTCTACTTCACATCGTGAATACTAAGTTCATGAAAAGTAAGAATTCAAACCAATTTAATCATGCGATATATGTCTGATGCATGTGGGAGATCCAAAAACCATGGAGAACTACGCAAATTAACATTACCCGATCTGTACCTCTAGTACACATCGGGAATAAATTCACCTATATAAGAATAAGATCGGTAATGCATTTCATATAATGTGAGGATGACATTTCTCTCTTTTTTCATCAAATTATAATTCCTCTGTACTTTCTCACTCTATAACTCAAATTTTATTACTGGTTTAAATTTTATTGAAATTCATGATCTGTGGGTCATGTTTCCTTCAACACATTCAAATTCCCGTTACATCATTTGTCAATGTACATCTTCACTGAATAATGTAAACATCTTAGAATAATTTCCCATTGCATTTACTGTATGTTTTTAATTAATGTTTTGATTCATCTTTCATAAAACCCAAATTGCTTGTTTATTTTTTTAGTAAATCCAGCCCATTTTGTGATTAGAAACTATTTCCATTCAAATTCAAGTAGCATGTCAAAAATTAAAATCATTATTTTTTTAATTTCTTCTCCACCCACTAAGAGTAGATAAAACTCTTAGGGGTAGGGATCAAGAGTAGATGTATCATAAACCATGATCAATCATTAAATCTAAATTTGGTAACCCTAATGAATTATAAATCATGATAAATAACCAAATTCAATGGAAATCATGTGAACATCCCAAACCATAGGATATTCAAATTGAAGACCCAATCCTAATGAAAGTAGTATAGGATATGATCACTATCCTAGGATAATTGTTTCCAATGAAGTCTAACATAATTCACCTAGGCTGTTACAACCACATGATCATGGAATAATATCGTCCAAAGTAGAGCTTGGTGACATGACCTAAGTCAACTAGTGATTATAATTTTCATCATATCCTAGGTCTAAAGGCCCCCCCAGAAAGATTAGAATAATGGTCATTCTTACTTTGGATTCATGAAATTGATCTTCACCACTAGTTAAATATTTGAGTTCACTTCTACCCATAGAATTAGTACACTCCAAATCACCTACCCAATTCAAACGAACTCCTTTTTAAAGGTCTCAAGATAGTAATCATCTATAAAGAAATATTTCTCCTCATGTAATAGAACCCTAAATTATACTATTCTACACCTAAGTAGTTTATAATATCTATGAATTAATAACTATAATCTGATTATAGACCATATGAACCCAATGTTGTGTGTATGCATGTCATATTTTTTTGTCGTTTCCAGGGGAACTTCTATTTTTTCAGAACCATATAGAAATAAGATATAGGATTACCTTTCCATAACCCCTTTCATACATTTTCATTCAAGATAAAATTGCATCTCTGACTTTCCATTATAGTGCATGAGCCAATGTCCCTTGACTTGTTCACGGAACCTTAAGTTTAACGATCATTTTTCCTTCGATCCCAAAATTAACCGGTAATTGTTATCCCATATTCAACACAAAATGGCTGTGAAAATTCATCATGCGGGACCCAACCCACTGACCCCTCATATTATAATTCTAGGAGATGACCATATCCACTAGGAAAATACCATCATGGATTATAGATTTCAATCAATCCATGGTTCAACACCAGGCATTGTACCCCCCCACATTTAAGCTAAAAAATTTGAGATCAAATTACGACTGATTCACATGATCAAGAATATGGGACAATTCAGTGGTCTCTAGATTAAACACCATCATGAGCACATTTCCAACACATAGGAAGTTTGTGACACATTTTTTAACTAGGGATTCTCTTCTAATGTGATTAGTCTATGTGTCATCCCATTCTCATTGATACACAGAGATAAGTAATTTCTAAAAAGTAAGGATCTTGAATCTATAATAACATGGGGTTATTTATTCAAGTGGTTATTGGACAAATTCATTCCCCCAATGTGGACTAGGAACCACCAGAACGACATCAAAATAATTGCTCAAGGTGATGGAGAATCTGCATGGGAAGCATTGTACCCATTCTAATAGATCAGGAGAATGTGTCCATGTCATGGACTAGATATATGGATTTAAATAAATATGTTTTACCTAAGACTCCAGACATCTATAAAAACATTTTTAGATGCTTCCACTGATGGAGGTCATATTTTTATGATCCCCGAAGGTGGATGAGAAATTCTTGATGAAGTGTCACAAAAGTCCAGCCTTTGGAAAATTGATAGTGGACTACCATGTAATGTTATCCACTAGATAGATAACAACACCACACAAGAAGCTCATGTTTATGTACTCAAAAAAATCTTGTATCATTTTAGATACCAGCTTCACAACCTCAAACTATACCCCTTATTACCCTATATTATAAAACCAATCATATGATATGTGTTATGGAATGTATATTTACCATGCTTTCATGGAAGGATAGTACGAACAACTAAATTCTAATGATGACAATTTCAATCAAAAGAACCATTTGTTTCAATAGAAACAATATTACCAATAGAGTCATGAGTGGTATAAACCACAAATTAGTCCTAGAAATTTTCAAAAACGAAGTGGTCAATGAAAATTCATCCTTCATGGACACCCAGGGTTTCCTCTGATGAACCCTATTCCAATAATTCAGCAAACAAGTGAAAAAAATCCCTTCAAACAACAACCTCAACCACAATTCCTACCCACCCATCAAAAACCTCAACAACAACCTCTCCCTCCACCATATAACCTTGAAAACCACCTTGATACTTTTTTTCAGAAGTAAGATAAGAGAATGACATCTTGTGAAACAAAAATTTAAAAAAAATGATATGCATTGAGGAATCTGGAGAATCAAAAGTGTCAAATCATGAATACCTTATATAATATATTACATCTTATTATACCTATTATCACAGAGGTTTCCCCAAGTGAAGAATCCAAGGTAGTTTTTTAGGGAAGAAAAAATGATTTCTACTTACAAAAACCAAGAGGGAAAGATGAACGGCAACCGAAAGATCCTATGAAGCACTACAATGAAGGAAGAGAAGGTGTTAAGAGCATACCATCCACACCTCACGAAGTAGTAATAGAAGAGAAAGACCAAACTCTTTAATAACAAAATAAACATATTTATTTTTCCACACCTCCATAAAAAACACCTCTTCCCTTTCCATAGAGTGAAAGACAAGGTAATCGGGAAGTTAAATACACGAAATTCCTTGAGATGTTGATGCAACTCCACATAAACATACCATTTTCAAAATCATTTATTAGATTCCATTTTATGAAAAATTTCTAAATGATATAATAACAAATGGAAAACAGAAGATCTTTAGATCAACTTTTTAAAAGATTAATACTCTAATGATTTTCAATATAAAATTCCACTAAAATGAGTGATCCTGGGTGTTTTTCATTCCCTGTTCTATAAGGGAAAGAATGTTCGGAAGAGCCATGTGTGATATTGGAGCCAACATTAACATAATTCCAATGCGTGTTTTTTACAGTCTCATACTCCCAGAACTATAATCAACTTGATTATCTCTACATATATCCGACTAATCAGTAATGTACATCAAAGGCATTCTGGAATATAATTTTGTAAATGATGGAAATTTCATCTTTCTTGTTGACTTCCTCATCCTGGACATGGAAGAAGAATGTGATGTCCATATCATTATTAAAATTCCATTCCTAGATAGGAAGTGCATTGATAGACATAAATCAAGGATGATTGATCTTTAGAGTTAGAGAAGAACGAGTGGTGTTCAATTGGATCAAAGAATCCCAACAATCATAAGATGTTGGGGATTTTAATTCCATCTCTCTCACCCAAGAAAAATATAAGTACATGGACATTGAGGAAGAAATATAAGATTAAATTTTAAAGAAGGAAGAAGAATAAAACATTGAGGAAGTAAGCATCATGGAACTACTCACAAGGGACTTTGGGCCACCCTTAATCCCCTACATCATTCATCCATCCCAGTTTGAACATTAACTTTTACCCATTTAACGGATGTATTTTTTATGAGTATAATATAATCTTACAATCATAATATACTCTAAAATGTCCCCAGAAAAAGAATGGAAATTGGTTGATGTTTTGAAAATACATTAGTAATAAATTTATTGGGGAGTGTTATACATTAAGGGGATCAATTATAGTGAATGAACTCATATAATTGTTCTTTATGAATGTGAAAAGTTGAAACGATAACATCAAAATAGGGTCACACCAATGATGATATAAGTCATCAAAAATGAGGTTCTAAAACTCTTGGATGCATGAATAGGTTTCCTATGTCAGATTGTGCATGGCAGACCCCCAGCATGTTGTTCCATAGAAAGGGGGGCCCCCACTGGATATAACAGATTAAAATGAATTGATTTTGACTTGAACCATCACTAGATAGTGAGTCTGTGTGGATTATAGAATTCTGAATTTTGAGACCAGGAAATATCATTTTGACATACCTTTAAAAAACTAGATTCTAATAATACATTCGAGTCATGAATTATACTATTTCATGGACGGATATTTAGGTTACAATCAAATAGAATTTGACCCAATAATTTCTAAAACTCAACTTTTTCTTACTAATTTGGTACCGTTACTTACGAGTGGATTTTATTTGGCATGTTCAATTGATTTATGATGAATATTTTCAATGAAATGGATGAATAATTACTAGGAATATTCATAGAAGACTTCTTAGTATATGGGAGATCATTTAAACTCAATTTAAGCATTATGGAATTGGTCTTGCAATGCTACATAGAGAACATCATTGTTTTTTATAACAACAAATTCCATTTCATGGTACAAGAAGGAAAGGACCACAACCAAAAATAACCAAGTAAGGAATCATAGTAAATCCAAAAAAATTAAAATTCATCATAGATCTTCCATAACCCTCATCCATTAAGTGTATCATATGTTTTCTAGGTATTTTTTTATTTTATAGATGATTTGTGAAGGATTTTTCAAAATATTCCCATCCAATGAATCAACTGTTGTAAACATATGATACATTTTATTTTATTGAAGAATGTCAATACTCAATCAATACTTTAAAAAAATATTTATAGCAGCCCAGTTAATCATCTAACCAAATTGGGTTATGGATTTTGACCTATTCTGTGATACAATGGACAAGGATGAAGGTGTTGTGTTTGGAAAACCTATTGGTCTTATCTTTTTCCCCATTAATTATTCCTGAAACATGATAAGTGAATTATAGGTCAATTAAATGACTAAAAAACAACTAATTTTTATATTTTACATTGAGAAATTATGATCTTAACTAGTAATGTCTAACGTGACTACTTACATTGACCTTGCTACATTAAGGTATCTCATGGCAAAGAACGATGCCAAACCGAGGAGGATAGGTTGGATACTACTACTGTAATAATTTGATGTTTTGATTAATGATTCTAAGGGGAAATAGAATTTTATCATAGATCATCTATCCATAAATCCTCTACCCATAATTAAACAAGATGATGAGCCTGACATTGATATTTTCTTTCCAAAAGAAACGTTGTTCAGTGTTAAAGATCAACATTTATTTTCATATATTTCAAATTACATTTCCATTATATTCCTACATCAATACATCCATTACCTATAGAAAAATTTCTTTTGTCAAATGTTAAGACTTACTACTAGGATGAGCCATTATTTTTTCAAGATTTGTGCTGATGGACTATTAAGACATTTTATTCCCGAAGAAGAAACAATAATGTGAATCTGACGTGTCACATGTCACCAAATAGTTGACATCATGGACTCAAGCGATCATTATCCAAAAATAATACAAAGTATATTTTTCTGGCCCACACTACCCAATGACGTGGGGGAATTTTTACAATTATGTGATAGATACCAGCGGATTGTAAATATGGGCATGAGAAATAAAATACCATAAAATTATATTAATGAAGATGAAATATTTTAAATTTATGGAATCTAATTCATGGGAAAATTACCCACATAACATGAAAAAAACCTATATTTTGGTTTCCATAGACTACATTTAAAAATGGTTGGAAGCTGAAGCCAGTGCATATGACATAGAAAAGGATTTCGTGAACATTTTAAAAAATAATGTGTTTTGAGGATTTTTATTTCTCATAATACACATCATTTAACAACGAAAAAAATTCAGAATCTAAGGTTTGAGAGGAATTCAAGAAAGGCATGACATCAGATCTAATATTTGAACTCCCTACCACCCACAATGGAGTGGGAATATAGAAATTTTAAACATGGAGGTAAAGATAATTTGTTATTAGACATTGAATATGAACTGATGTGATTGGAGACTCAAACTAGATGATTCCCTCTGGGATTAACTAACTACATACAAGATACCCATAGTCCCCACACCATTTATACTTGTTTATTAGAAACCATGTAATCTCATGTTTGAGTTGGAGCATCAGTCATTTTGGGTGAACAAGAAATTAAATCTGGATTTAGGGAAAGCTGGTGAAGCTCGAATGTTGTAATTTACCACTTTAGATGGGATAAGAAGAGACACATCTGACAATGCAAGAATCTAAAATGAAAAGATTAATAAATTGAATGATCATTATACAGAAAGGCATACATTTGTATCTGGAAATAAGGTTCTATTATTCAACTATAGATAGAAACTATTCCAGAGTAAAATAAAGTCTCAGTGGCTAGGACCATTCGAAGTCCCTCAATTCTTTCCTTTTGGAACGATCAAAATCTGGAGAGATGGTGGACCACCATTTATTGTGAACGGTCAAATACTAATGATTTCCCATGAACCCATCTAAGAAGGATATGTCGTTAGCCTTAAATTTACTACAGCATTAATGGATTCAATCTATTGACTACAAAGGAAGCTCTATCTCGGAGGTGAACTAGGTTAGGACATATTTGGTATGAATATATTAGGATAGTCTTAGGGAAGCATTAGGTAGTCTAGGAGATTAATACATGGAGTGAACATAAAATGAGCTAAGATAGTCTAGTACACATTGTGTACCTGTGGTTCATGACGTGTACCATTTTTCCTAAAATTCTATTTTTATTCACTAGTTCATGACATTATTCATAATATCAATTTTGTACATAATATGGTCTATTTTTATATATATAGGTTGTGAACCCTATGTTCATGACCTAACACCCTCTAAAACATTAATCCTAACCTCCATCCCTCTTTACTTCTCCAAACCACACCCCAAAACCCCCTGACACCTCATATCCCTCTTATCCTCTCATCCATCTGTAACCACAAAACTCCCTTCCAAATTTCAACCCAAACTATGCACACCCCTCCCCACCATATCCTCTCTTTCCACAAAAAACTGCACTCCCTTCCTTTCGTTCATGGCTCACACATAATGACCCCAACCCTCTACCTCAATGTCCTCCTCTCGGTCTCCTTCCTCTACCGTTGAAAGTCAACCATCATCCATGCGCCGCCCATGTTGCCTATACCAAATATTCTGTTCAGTCGAAAAACCATGATGCACTAGCTCTTCATGATCAGTCCACCTCAACCTCCATATCTAGTGATAGTGACATCCACATGCACCCAATTCTGTTTTTTGTAACCTAAGGCATCGTCTAAATCTTCTTCAGATTCATACAAAACCCATGCATTCAAAAAAGTCTATGGACATGCACCTCCATGCCCAGATGAACATCACATATGCTATCCTTGACCTTCTATATATAATTCACATTTTTAGCGTTCTCAGGGTCCATGAGGAGACTATTTGGGAGTTTTCTCTGGAGTTTTTATCCACTTTAGATATGGTCATGGATATCCTTCGGTTCCATCTCGGTGGATGGCCTCATGAAATCTCCATTGTAGAGTTTTTCTCTTGATTGTTATCTATACAACGGAGCCTATCACTTATGAAATCTAGCCTAGGATTCTCTAGTAGTCCCCTCATGAAGCTACTCCACAGTTGTGGCATATGGAAGACCATGACCCCCATTCTCACCATGACCCTCTCATTATGATGTCTAATCAGATGTGGGGTCTGTCATAGATTATCTAACATAGATCCATTAAACAGGGATGGTTTCACCAGTCTGAGTCTCATTGTAGTATCACTGAGGTTTATTTGATGATTCTATTAGTTTCCATGGGCGGAAGAGCCTACAACATGGCTTCTCAGTTGTACATGTACTACAAAACACAGGCCCAAAGGTCACATAGAACATTGATGGGATGATCACTCATCAGATGTTTTTCCAGGAACATGGATGTCTATGAGCCCTCAATACACCTCACCTCTGTAGGACGTATCTATCATACCAATATTTAGATTACTAACAAGATAAAGAAGTTAGAGAGGGAGTATGACACTTAATTTTGGGCACTCAACGTCCCGGAGGCAGCACCATAGGATCCACCACCTCATGTAGTAGATATTCTAGTGGATGCATACCCACCCATCCATCCTCACTCTACCCCAGAATCTATACCAGTCATTCCTCCTCCCACCTCTACCTATATGCCATCAACCCATCCAACATCATTCCACCCCACCCTGACATAGATCTGGTATACCCAGTGTTGTATCTTGGTGAACCTGCACCTGATCTCCAGTAACAATATTCTCATATTCAATAACCCCATGAAAGTTTCCACACCACCAACAACCACCCCACTCAACCACTATTCTACCACTATTCCCCCACCCCCTTTTATCCCCCCAGAATTACCTCCATACCTTACTTACCCCGTTGTCCAGTGATAGCGCATAGTGGAGTGGGATCAGCAGGAAAGGGGGTGAGAACTGAATGGAATCCATAGGTACCTTTTGTGGATCTAGTTGCCATAAACATGAACTCGTTATTTATTAGCGCCTCTCCACCACCTACCCCAACCCATCTACCTACCTCCATGACCCCACCATCCACTGTATCATATGTTCCACATATTCTTTCTTCTGTTGTAGTTGTTAATCCTACTAGCCCATGTGTATCACCATATAATGGATGAGTTATTCTTAAGGATAACTTTGTCCTTGATGTGTGATCCTTCCACATAATTTGTTTATGGGATTTGAAAAAATTTGTGATAGGGATGGGTTTTTATTTTATCATTTATTTATGACCTGTTTTGTAATGATTTTATATATATATATATATATATGGGACATGATTATTACATCTTTTTTGAGCATTATTTGCATCTCTTTTCATTCATTATACAGAAATGTCCAAATCCTACAAATATTATACGGTTAAAGATATCCCATTCCTCCAACCTGATCTCTGAAAATGAGTACTCCCGCACATCATAGAAGTCTCACATCAACTTCATGCACTATCCATAAAAGTACATGCACAATAGCAGCCACCAAAACACATGATTCCATTCGTTACCCATTTAGTTACAAGAAAATTGCTACTCCTGAAGTCATCAACCTGGTAAAAATATGTCACCATCTGGAAGACATGACAACTAATAGCTACAAGCAGAAAAGGAGAAACTAAGATGATGGACCCTTTGTAGTAGATATTGGACTATCTATCTACCTGGCGACATCCTATTACTGCTTTATGGGAGGAAAACAACTGTGGATATTTTTTCTATATATAGTTTTAATCATTTCTGTTTTTTTCATTTTTCATTTAGAGTCCCTATTTCAACAATGATGTAAACTTTTAAAAATATGGAATTCCAAACAAACATGTTACCTCTGATTGTTATTCAGTGCACCAGCCCATTATTCTACTATTACAATGATTTTTCATGTAGACTAATCTTTCTTATAGTGCATTATTTCATCTCAAACCCATTTTGTAGGTTCCCATACATAACATCATAACAGTAAAATTGCCTCTTGGCCCACCACTTATTCAGGGATCTATTGATTCTCATCTTTTATTTTTTTCAACTGCTCCATTTCAAAAAAAAAATTCTTGCTTCAAAACTACCCAAAACTTATCCTAGACAGTGTGGACATAATTACTTCCCAATTTTGGGGAGGGGGGTTATCATGATTTTCACTAATGATACTCCAGAAAATTTATTTGTCCTCTTATGTCTATGAGACATTTTTATACCATACCAGAATTCTATAAACATGAAATACATTTGGACCATGTTAATAAAAGAAAAATTCACTGATGAAAGTTGGTTATTTCCATATTTAGCTTCTATGTGGGATTTTATAGTGATTTCAATGATTAGTAATTTGATTCAAATTCAAAAAATTTGAAATTAGGATTATTTAACACATTACATTGTTTTATACCCATTGTATTTACATGTTTCAATTTTTTCACATTTCCCGAGAGGATTCTAAGCCTTCAATAAAACATTCTTTTCTGAGAATATTTCTTAAGAGATATCTTGGACATGTAAATCTACCAGAACTAGCTTCGAGGTCTTATCAGAGTAATGACTAAACTAGTAAAATTTTATATGATTGAGGAAATCATTATTTATCATTTTTTCCGATACCCACCCAATAACTATCCATCATTTATCCCATAGTTTACAATATTTACATTGTAGGATGTATCTATTTCATGCTAGTTTTCCTTTACTACCTTCCTACTTATAGAGTGAATTATGTTACTATTGAACAAGTGTGGTGGTGGAATTCTAACTACATGGGATGTCTCTATTTTTAGAGTTGTGTTATACTCCTCAGACTATTTTTCTATGATCCATACTTACATTGTCATATTTAATTTTTATTTCTATTCATTTGAAAAATTCACTATAAAGAATAAAACATATATATATATTGTACTAGGACTGTAAGAAATCACCATTTCTAATCTAATGAATCCTTTCAAGGATCATCTTTCGTTAGGGGATGGATGTGCGATCTATCCTAGACCTGAATTTAGAAAAATAGAAATGAAAAAGGAAATATAAAGGAAAAAAATTCTTATTTTTACTTACTTATCAAATATGAAGACAACCAGAGATACAAGAATATGGACTTGATTGGATATTAGTAGGAGATATATTACATTTATCTTGGAATTCATTCATTATACATAATA
Source organism: Viscum album (assembly GCA_963277665.1). Taxonomy (NCBI): domain Eukaryota; kingdom Viridiplantae; phylum Streptophyta; class Magnoliopsida; order Santalales; family Viscaceae; genus Viscum; species Viscum album. Next base: position 120,834,872 of record OY728128.1, read on the forward strand.
ACATATGTTATTTTTGGCTTGATTTTAACTTCTTACCTACCTACCCACAACTTTAGATTTATAAAATCCTTATTGATTAATTCGTCATGATTAATTTTGGTACTTTTCATTAAACTGTGAATATGATAGAACCAATAATGAATAGGGTTAGGAATATGTGGTTTGGGTATGATAATTTCTCCAACTTAATTTTACCCTGACTGGTGAGATAACAATTCATTGAGAAGTAAATTAAAAATGGTTATAGAATAAGAGGAATAGTTAAAATATTGAAATTAAAAAAATATAAATTTTATTAAAGAACTAAACTATGAGCCATAATAAAATGACTATGTTTTGTAGGATCTGGAGAAAAATCATTTCTTCTTACACATAGTTTATTTTCCTCATCATGATGAATGTTTTTTGTTTAAAAAATTTATTATCTCTTTTTGAACTCATTGTTGAGACAGTTTTGATATAGATTAAGAAATTTTTCAATAGGTGGTGGATTTGATTTTCTGAATTCATATATACATGTTTCTATCATTTAAATATGTATTTTCAATTATTTTTTCAACAATTCACTTTGAATATGCTCAATTTTTGAAGAATGGGGCATCATAGGATTCAAAGGAAGAAATGCAGTATAAGTAAAAAATTCACCTATTACACATTGAGACTAGACATTAAACATTGTTTAGTAGGAGTTCACAGTGTTTGACAAGTTTTGAGCCAAGCCATGAACAATGTTGTGATGTTAGAAGGTAAAATTATCATTACACTCCTTGTGACCTCGGAACACAATGTGACTTTAGTCAAAGTATCTACACATGAAATTCACGCCAATATACATCGTGAATACTCAGTACATGAAATTTATGTAGTCAATCCTCATTAATCAGTATGGTTACCTGAGAGGCATGTGAGATATCGAAAAACCACAATGATCTATGCGAATTAATGGTACATGAAATGTACATCTAGTACAAATAATGACCAAATTCTCCTATATAAGCAGCAGCTCGGCATTAGATTCCATATAATTCGGGGATGCTATTTCTCTCTTTTTTTGACCCCATTTGAATTCCTTCACCATTTATCTATTTCAAACTAATATTTATTTAATTTTTTACATTTTATTTAAATTCAATAGTCGTGGATCATGTTTCCATCATCTATTTCAAATTTATATTACATCATCTATTGAAGTTCATATTTTCTCAATAATGAACATGAATTAGATTCATTTCCCAATTCTATTCCAAGTATGTATTTCATTATAGTTGTGATTCATCCTTCATTAGACCTCGATTTCATGTTTACTTCCTTTTTTAGTAAATCTAACTCATTTAATTATTAGAAATAGGTTCCTTTTAGATTCAAATAGCATGTCAGGAATGAATTACATTATATATTTAATTACATCACTATCCACTATGAGTATCTAAACCTCATCAAGGTATGGATCAAGATTAGATATATCTGAACCCATAATCAATCCTTAAATCTAATTTTAGAAACCCTAATGAATTAGTAATGAGTCTAAATAACCAATGTCTAACCAATTCGTGTGAACATCCCTGATCAGTGGATATTCAAATAGAAGGCCCTTTCTAGATTAGTGTAGACTATACTACAATCACTATACTAGGATTATTTCTTCCAAAGAATCCAAACGTAGTGCTCTTGGGATATTACAATCTCCCAATCACCGAATAGTCACTTCAAATTTAGAACTATGTTACATTGCCGAATTCAACTAGAAGCTATAGTTTTCTATACAGTCTATGTCGGAAGACCCTGTGAAGAATAGAATTTTGAAATACATTCTCTAGATACATGAAATTTATCCCAATCCCTCCTTAAATATTTGATGTTACTTCCATCCATAGACATACTACACTCCCAAACACAAAGAAAATTCAAAAGTAATCCAACCTAAAGGTCTCAAGACAATGATCAACTATAAATAAATATTTCTCCCCATGGGATCAACCCACCACTTCTACAGAAAATCACTTATATAGTATGTAAACCTTATGACACAATAAATTCAATCTGATCGTAGCCTGTATAAACCCAACAATGAATATGAGAGCATTATAAAACTATACAATATTTACTATATTTAATAATTAGGTTCTTAGAAAAATCATTTGAACTCTCCACCACTTCGTTTCATAAAAATAAAATAATTGGATATTTAAAAACCATCCCTATAAAATTCCCTTTATTTAAAATTTTAAAACGTGATTATTATTATTTTTGAGTATTTATCATATTAAATGACCTCTAATGAGATAATTTTATTGTTAATTTATTTCTTATTGATTATTCTAAATAATTAAGTGTAATCTATTATGGATTTGGATATCATTTCTAGGGCCATGTAGAATCAATCTAATTCTAGGAACACCAATCCCAAATTTTATTTAAAAAATCAATAGAATAATCATGTTTTTAACCTCTCCTTAAAATAAGAACAACCATTATTATTCATGATACATGTTATTATAACATTATATTATGTTTCAAACACTAAAACAACTATTCAAAAATTCATGAGTCAAATGGATCCTATTCTCCAATTGTAAAAGGTAACATTGATCAGTTTTTTTAGGAGAACATATTGTAGCCCTCTCAATAAATTCATACTTTCTGCTATTTTTTGTATCTTATATAAAATAAATTATGATAGTAATCATCACATATGAATCGAACTATTTGGTAAAATAAAATATCATGTCTATGGATCAAAAATCTATTCAATTATTAGATGAGGTGAACTATGAACTCTTATTTAATGAGATAACATTGTGATTTACATTCATATATCCTCATAAAATGATATATGTTATGATATTTGAGGAGGATGTCCATCAATGTCACTATCCCAATGGTAGAATTCATTTGAAAGGGAATGATATCTAGTATCATCAAGAAAAACAATAGTATAAAATCAATCATCTGAATTCATAGTTGTAATTGAATTTGGAGCATGAGTTCGAGCCCTAGTTGTGGTGATATCCAATATCACCACCTTCTACCTGATATATCACGCAAAACAAAAACGTGATAGAGTAGAACTATCTAAACCAGAATACTGCATTGTTACATCTCTATTCCTATAATGCTAGAAAAAATGAAACATTACATAGGTTGTAGTATTGTGACCTCCATGATGATAATTAGAATAATAAGTTTGACATCTTCATAATATACACTTTTAAAAAATCCATGGAATGAATTATTCATCCAAAATAATAGTGGAATATCATTCAAGATGAAAGTTTTCGTAAAGATATAGGTAATGAATTTCCCAATGGGCCTATGGTTCTAGAGTCAACATTGAAAATATTATTGAGAGTTTTTACAATGTCAAAAATAATATTGGAATTGATAAAAATTATAAATAAGGCCAACGAACTCCTCATGGATTTAAATCATGTGGGACTCTCAATACTCATAGAAAAAAGGATTCCACTAGAATATTATCATATTGGACAAAAAAATCCATGTTTCATTATTATAATAAATATTTATTTAATCATCATCATCAAACATAAAAAGATGTTCAATAGTAATAATTTAGGAGAAAAACACCACAATCATTATATGAATAAATCTCATTTAGTACATATTATTTTTTTAAAATATTTAATCTATTTTGTTTTCAATTTTTTAAATGGGGAAGGATTTTGGGATTCCCATATTGGAATGTGGGAGTAATTTTATCTATTTTAATAATGATATTACATTTAATTGTATTTTGAAATGATAAATGTAAAATGAAAAAACCCATGTGGGATGGTGTGTTGCGGCATATATATGTTCTTGCAAGTAGACATAAGTAATTGGGTTTGATCAGGAAATTATATAAAACCAAAATAATCTAATTCACACATCCATTAATTAGTAGGTGTGATCTCGGAGACATTAGTAATTGGGTTTGATTCAATAATCATGATTATAAATGGAAATTTAAGGACTTCATAAAATGGTTATCTACAACATTAAAAGTGAATTTTTCATTTTGCAAATGTTTACTCCAGGATTATATACATGGTTGTGTGTTGGATGAGAAAAATATTTTAGCCTCTTTCTTTAAACACAATTTAATATCAAATATTGATATTCCTAAATATCATTTTAAAACAATCACAGTATTTTTATTTTTTATCAGTAGTACACTCCATACTAATATGTTTTTTATCTTATGATAATTCATGTACAAATATTTACAATGTGATCATGTAATGTATTTTCCACCATTTTATTCTAAATAGGATACGTCGAAAATTCATATTACTATAAATATTTTTGGGTGTAATATAATAGTAATGAAATAGAAAACCATTCCATTAGTGACCCACAACTTTTATACATATATATGACAAAAAATAGAATAATGTTCTTTCAAAACTTTACGAACTGTATATGAATCATACAAGTTTAGTGTATTTAAAATATTGGATGCATAAATAACTGGATCATAATTGTTCTATATAATCTCCCACAATGTTTCCAATTACAAGATCCCCTCAAAGACATTTCATACACAAAAACCATTCATCATAACATGTGAAATAGAAATATTATAAATGGTGATATTATATGCATAGTATGTGTAAAAATGGGATATATATAAATAATCACATTAACAGAAAAATATCATAAAGGAATGGGAATATGGAAATAAAATTTGAAAACAATAACCTACATATATAATATCATAATCCAAGGTTTTTGAAGAAATCAATGTAGTACATAAGACATGAATCACAAATAAATAAAATAACAGGATCCATGATTTCATAACATTGGCATAAGACATATGGTTATTTAATACAGAAAAGAATTGAAAATCATTTCAATAGTCAAGGCCCACTATTAAAAACATCATTGTGTATTGTGTTAACTCTTAATTCCATCATATTCATTTTAAAGGTTCAATACAAAGAATATCATAGTTGACAGTTTCCTTTAATGAATTGGGTTCACACCCAATTTGTGTCCCTATTCTCTAAGGAGAAAACCATCTTTACTCAATTTATTGGAGTGATATATAATTCTAGGATTACCCATCAAATAATAAATATAATAAATATATCTTCCAAAATATCATATAAAATTAAAAATATCACCACCGATGGAACTGAAATATTTTTCATAATAATGTATTCATTTTATCAAAGTATAACCCAATGAAATGTAACAGTTTTAATAAATGTTTCACCAAAACAAAATTAACCCATATAAAAGAATATTGTTTCATAGAATCACCCTTAAATCAATGCAGTCCATCTGAAAAAAAGTGGGCGGTATCATTGGATAATATCCTTGATAATTAATTATTAACATCAAGGAAGTTATCATATATGAATGATTCGGTAAAAATATAACAAGTACATTTCATGAAGAAAATACCATTTTCAAATTGAAATAATGTATTTAAAATATAAAAATTTCCAAAATATACTTGAAAACATTTTAATGGAGAATACATTTGGAAAAATATAACAGATGATTCAATGCATTGATTATTAATGTAATGTGGAAAATATTTTTCTTCCATGTAATTTAAAAAAAAATCCTTTAATTTTTTTTCAAAAAAATCAATAGTACCACATTTAGAAAAAAAATTATTCATTTTAAATGATTTTTAAAAAAATAAATCCTTCGTAAAAATTAGATTAAAAATGATAAAAAATAAAAAATGTTTTTATTAAAAATTTATATGGATGAAAATAAATTTTTGAATGAAGAGATAAATAAATTTTTTTATCCATACAAATATAATTTTCGTCTCTTTAGTTCTTAAATAGATACAAATTAAAGTAAAATTTGAAATGTATTACTATAAATGTTATTTAAAAAAATTAATGATTTCTGGATAGGTATATCATAAAATTTCATCATCTTAAACCTAATCATAAACAATCTCACTCAAAATTTAAATTGTAACATTAATATCTAACAACATTGGTTTTATTCCAATCATAACTAGAATGAAATAAATAAATTTATTAGAATATGTATAGCGACATAATTTTTATGAATAATATCATAATACACGTTTCGTAGTATTATATATAATACATTAATGAATAAATTGGCTAATACAATGTTTCCACATAGAAAACTAATTATTATAGAAATCTCATACCATAAGTTCAAATTCCTTTGAAAGCAGACTAATTTTTTCTTATAAATTTCTATTTATTATTATTAAAAAATTTAAATTTGATAAATATATAAGATATCATATATGGAACACTTATATCTTTTTAAGAAACAGTTATTAATAATTCTGTATTAAATTTTTCCTTTGCATTTGTTTAGTGCTTCGTTTTTTCAAACAATTTCAGTTTGGAAATTATAGTCTTTATACATTGTTTATGGATACATATATATAGATTATAATAATTATGTAAATAACATATATATTTATTATATATAAATTCATACATAATTGATATATATGTAAAATTTATCTACACTGTTCATGGAGTCGGTAGGTCGTATGTATGAATTAACGTTATTTTCACTAATTTTGAGAATAAAAGAAAAAATGGTAAATTATAAATCACATATTCATAATCATTATAATATTATATATATCATATATATTAATTATATCTATTAATTTTCTATATCCATGTAAATAATAAATGAAAAATTATTAACATAACTTCATAGAGATGGTAGTCCACACATACACACTAGTGACGTTGTTGATTTCCAATGAACTAAAAAGAGGTGGATAATGGTTGTTACATCATAATAAAAAATAGTATAATTTAGTTAATGAATTAAATATTTTGGAATAGATAAAATATATTTATAATAGTTTTACGAATAAATAAAATTTAAATCAATTCATTTAGAGTTATACAACTTTATTTAGAAACCACTATTGGATTATAATTTAAGCATTGAAATGATGGTGTTGGAAAAGGAAAGAAGACCCAGGATATAATAAAGTATTAAATTTATTTACTATGTTATGTCTTGGATGAGAAATAAGTCTTATTCATTATGAATAATGAATAATAATAGGTTCCCTTTTATCTATATGGGGAGGGGAACTCTTGAAATTACATAACCTATTAAATTAATATAAATTGTTTTTCGTGAAAAAATTGATTCAAGTTGACATAATTTCAATTCAAAAGAGTGATGATTTTAAATGCTCTATTTAAAATTATGTGTTTTTTGTTATTTTTTCACCGTTATCTCTAATATTTAACTCCTGTTAACCTTTTTTTACAATTAGTGGGATGAAAATGGTTTTTAATATTTAAGTGTCACGAATGTTACCATAAATGGAATAATGACACGTACATGGGTATTTGATTATATTTTTTTACATTATCCCAATATATTGAATGAATATTGAAATTTTATAAATTTTAAATCATTTAATAAAATAAGTTTTATTATAAAATTTCATTATAGTCATTTAAAAACTACAAATTTACATTGACTTTAAAAAAAACATGAAAGAAAGAGAATTCGAATATAACCCCTTAACAAATTAGTAATGTGTTGCATTTATTTTATAATTCATTAAATAAGATTATTCCGCCAAATTATATAACATATAATATTTTTAAAATCATTTAATTTAGTTTTTTTTAATTGAATAAATATACTATCCTTTTTGTGTAAGAGTTTAAGGTAATTATAATATCACAAAAATTTTAAAAAACATACAATGAAAAAAATAAGAATAATTTAACTTTTTACTGAAGAAAATTTAACTGAATTTAACATCAATTTATCCTTATTTAAAAATTTTAGAGATATTAAAATCAATAGACTAACATTCCGTACTTATTATTTTTATAATGGATTATAATTGTCATAATCAACGAAAAATGGAACCAATTGAAATTTTTTTAATGAATTATATGTTAATGGATAAAATTCATTCGTTAAATTGTACTATGGATGCTTTATGGAATTTTTATAGACTTTTGACAAATATTTAATATTTTTTTCCTATTTTACCCTACTAAGGTGATAAATAATCACCAATATTTCATTTCAGAATAACTGAAATAAAATAAACCTATTTAAAAAATTCTTACTACATAATTCAAAATATGGAAACCATTTTTAAAATACAAATTCTACAAGTCAAAAAATTAATATTAAAATTAGGGTTCAAAAAAAACATCATTTTTTATTAAAATAAAATTTCAAGCATAAAATTTGATTTATTATTTTCTCTGGACTAGAAAAAAATTAATGTTATAAAACATTATTGAATATTTAAAATATATATTCAATTATAATTATTCCATAATAGGGATTAAAATAATTTATTATATGAAGAAAAATTGTGCTTATAAAAGAATACTTTTATAAAAACATCCCATTGAAAAATAAATTATTTCTATTTTTATTTCTAAACAATTGATAATGAAAAAATACATTTTATACATGTGAAGACCCTATTTTTCTGAATTTAGATAACTTTATTCATATCTTCCAATCAAATTTCTATGTGATAATTTTCATATAAAATAATAATAATTTAATTGTATATCACAGTTTGTTTTAACAAGATCATGAATGTAAAGAATTCTATAAATGAAATTAATTTTTTTATGAAATAGTTTATCATAAATTTCTCGGGTTGTTATATTATTACCCCCCCCACATAAAATGAATTTTACCCTTGAAAGTTTGTGACTCTTTTACAAAAAATTGACAATATATCGACTTTATCATATCCTTAGTGGAAGCAAAAAATTGATAATTTATCAACCCTAATTAATATAGAATATTTATGGGGCTAGTATAAGTAGGTCTAATGTTTCCCTTATTTCTAATATTAATATACTTCTCAATGTAAATGTTTTTAGTAAAATAATCTCACAAACTGAAAGTTCTTGAATCAATCTATGATTTACAACATAACTTTTCTATTGACATAATGTTTAATTGATGTTCTTCTAAATGATTTTGACATTTTATAATATTATCCTAGCTATCACTAGTCCGATTAATTTTTTTCCTCAAAATTAATTTATGACCATTAGCCTTATAAACGTATTTCCATAGAGGTATTCAGAAGGATCCATATAAAATCTCAAATTAAAGCTATTATTATGAGAAAACTTGTTTAGTGGAAGGTGTTGATGACATAAACAGTTAATATCCATAAAACCAGACTTTATCATTTTCTACCAGGTTTGAATTATTCCCTCATAATAACCATCATTCTAAGGATGATATATAGTACTAAAACCAAACTCTTAATCCATATCTTGTAGAAGACTTCTCCATAACATCGAAATAAAACTAGAATACAACTAAGATATAATAAAATGTGGTACTTCGTGAAACCATAATGAATATTTAATTTATATTATGACATGATGATAAATATGTATATATTATATAATTGTATTGAGTTGTGATAAATTTGTATATAGATCATATTCAATCGAAATATCATAATGGAATTAATACTTTTTCTGGATTCCAATGAAAAAATTAGTGTGATTTTTCCCATTTTGATCTTGGTATATGAAATGGTTCTTACATACACTTAAACATCTATAAATCTTCCATTACATGATAATATATAATTCACTTTGATACATACAGTTTAATATATCTATTTCTATTTTCCTTCCAAAAATAATCATTCAGATATATATACATCATTATGCATCCAGGATGAGTAATGAACTATGAGCTTCATCCAACAGTTCTTTCAAATATTATATTTTTCGGAAACATATACAGATCCTGAAAATCATTATTCCATCCCAATTAATCTGGAAATTCGTAATATTAGACACAATATTTTTCTACTCTACAACTTTATTTTCTTTCTCTTTATTCCTTACCTGGAGAGAAAGTTAAATGTTTATTTCAGAAACATAATATTTTTCCTCTTCCATCATGATTTCTAGTTCCACATTTTGAAAATCTAGAAATATTGGATTTTTTAACACTCATCATAGATAATATTGGTATGATCCTTTCAAATCAAAGAATCTTCACGTTCCTCACCTTACCAATGTAGTAATGTATTGTGTAATCATTATCAATAATCATCTCAAACCATCTTATTAGGTGTATATTAATCTTTTTCTAGGTAAATATTTAATTTAAAAATTTATGATCACTATATATGTCACACCCTTTTTTATAAATAAAATTACTTTATATAATAATGAACAAGTAATTTCATCTAACTACAAATTATATTTTTTAAAATATTTCTCATCAACCCTCAATTTTCATGATGTATAAGAAATAAAAATATCATTAGGTATGATTGAACATCTTGTTACATTCATTAATGAATCACTATAGATAATAAACCCTTCTTTAATATAGGATAGTGTTAGTTTAGGTTCATTGAAGAAATATCTCTTAAACTCCTTGAAATTATCATTAAATTTATAAATACATAATAAAATAAAATCCCTACATTTCACATTGGTCTGTGAGTCATATAATTCATAAAAATCTCTCACAATGGAATATTAATATCAATCCAACCCAATATAAATATGTTTCACAATAAAAGTTTCTAGTCATTTCTATTTAAAAATAAATTATATCTTTTTATGATCCACAAAATTATGCTAAAAAATGTTTATATCACTAAATAATAAAAAAATTATTCAAAAAATTTACACAATGTAAATTTTACATAAAAATTATCCTTCCATTGGATCATTAACATAATTCCCATGTTTCCTTCTTCTGCTTCCCTTTACGTTTCATATTTAAGTATATCGTCTATAAAAACTACCTATATTGGTCAATGAAATATCAAAAATCTCTATTCATTAAATCCAATAAAATATAACAAAAATTAGAAAAAATAAATAGAATCACTATAAATTAATTGTATTTATACATTCTGTCAAAGTTTTCCCTTGATATGAATTCAAATTTTTCCATCAAATGGTGGTATCCATATCAATGATCAGTTTTAGAAAATAATTTATCTACTCATAATTGATTGAATGAATCATAAATTTGATGTAATGGATACTAACTCTTGACATTGATCATATTCAGTTCCCAATAATCAATGTATATTTGGATTGATCCAGAATTCTTCCTATGTAAATAAAAAGGTGAACTCAATGGTGAAAAACTACTATGTATGAAAACCTTATCATGTTTCTCATAGTGTTTCCTGTTTAATTATTACAACTCAATCGAGGCCATTTTAGATGGAATCTTTGAAATATATAAACTACTAGTTCTGAATCTAATTGAGAACTCAATTTCATGATTCAAAGTAAGTGTAGGAAACTATTTTATAAAGACATTACTAAATTGTCATAAAATACTAATTTAATTGAGTTTGATTTTCTTACTAACCAATAGAGTTAGAAACCAATTTTAAATAAGAACCAAGACACATGTAATGGATGAAATCCCTCTTCTAAGATCATATTTATCATCGCATGAACACATGATCATAGGTTCGATCATAATATCAAATGTTGCTTCTATTCCTCATAAAATGTTGAGGGAATTATGTAATTGAATACAATAAAAGACTAAAATTACATAAAATTCTACTATATGAGGAATAATGAGATCTGCATGAATCACATTCCAAAAAACATAAATTAAATAAGAATAATATAATTGAGATGTCATCATCCATGTAATAGTTTTTTTCCCTCCTAATAATTCATCTTATAATTATGTTGGAAATATGATACCCCTATGAAATATTTAGTTATAAAAGAGTGTAAAGATAAAAAATATAACATGACATTAGTAGTTTTGGATGGTATTCTAAGTGTACCATCCCCCAATTTTTTTCTAATCAGAAATTATGATCATATGATATTACCCTTTATCTATAGGCTTAAGATGATGATGATGTTGATCATAATAATTAACCATTGGATTTGTTATTTGGTTAGCATTGTTACCATGCCTATTCAATTTAAAATAATGGAGTTTAAGTGGTTTATTTTTTATTTATATTCATCTTTAATTATTTGACTTCTTATTATCATCAATTCATAATTAAATTTCCATATTACCTTCCTTTCAACACATAAAATATTTACCAATACCCTTAAAAAAAATTCCTCATTTTTTCCTTCCTCACAGTAATGATAATTGAAAAAACATTTTCTTTTATTCATGGTTACAAGATTTTATTTTGAGATAAAACATTATTTTCTCATAAAAACACTGAGGTTAATGGGTTACTTCAATATCCATCTCCACCATGATGGTACATTGAATGATTTCATCATATATATTATATTTTCTTATCACTAACACCCATTGTAGACTTCTTTTTTCCAATAAATAATTAATAAAATAATATTTTAGGAATTATAATTAAACTATAACCATTCCTTTTGAGTCTTGTAATAATTAACTCATGGCTACCAATGAATCATCATCCTTCTTATGGAGCTCAAATAATTCCTTCTCTATTGTTGATTAAGAATAATAAAAAAGTAATTAGTGGAAAATAACTTCAAAATATCGCACATTGTGGATTAAATTTCTTATTATTAACACATGTTCTAAATAGGTCTACACCATTGATATGATTCACATTTAAAATCATAAATAGAAAAAAAATATTTCTTGTTCCAATAATTGGAGAATCGATATTATATAATCAATGGGATTGATCCACTTAAAAAAATAGTTTATATAAATTACCACTAATAGATGGTGTATGTTTCCTTATAATAAAATCAATGGAATGGTATTCCCTCATTTTCTCTTTTGCGACCTCATTATGCTTTATTGAAATAATATTATTCATTTGGTCTCAAATAACATTTAGATACTTGAGAGGGAAATCGTTTCATTTTCCATCAGATTCTACATTATCATAGTTCTTTTAAGTTCCAACAATTTATAAATACAAAAATAATAGTGTATGAAAAAAATATTTATAGTGGGAAACTACATAGTCGTTGAAAATAATATATTATATATCTAAATCAAGACACCTTCTTTCTAATCTATGATACCATATTATAAACCTAGTTCAACCCAGATAATTACCAATACATTATGATGCCATCATATCATTTGACTTATCCCTTGGCATATCACTAATGTTTTCTCATCCTATTTTTGGATGGTAACTAAACCATTCTTAGATACAAACTATAGTGACCTTTTTTCATACATATGCATCACATATTCATCGTTTAATATTAATTACATTAATTAATATAGATGATACAATATTGTATGTTTAGTTTATTTGGAACATTTATAGATCAAAAAATTATTCATATGAAATCTACATCATTTCCCACTATGTTCATCAAAACCACTGTACTTCTTATACATGTATTAGAAAAAACATTATTCATAACATGGGGAAAGTAAATATAAAAAAAGGGTGAACTCAAATACTCAATAATGTTAGAAATGTGATATATCAATGATCACATAACAATATATGGGAATAAGGGTATGATAATATGAGATTAACATTTGAAAGGCATACCATACATATCCATGATCATAATCTTCAGTCATGGAATAAATCAGGGAAATTAAAAAGGAATTAATTATAATGAAATCAATGTACATAATCCATGCGGGGTTTACATTTATAAAATACATATGTTTACGTCATACACATGGAAAGTAATTTCTTAAGTCGAGGATCACAACCATGATTATCAAATTTGTAGTCAAGGTTCACCCCAAAACTATAATACTATATCGTATCACTTTTTAAACTGTTTTAACATTCCATTCCAATATTTAAAATTTCATGAGATATATATCTTTCCCCAGTTCGTTGGATGGATATATAATTTGAGGACCTCCATTAGATAATGAAAGACATAAATATGTGAGCTATAATTTAATAAAATATTCATGATATCATAATATATGGATTGAAATTTACCTTCAAAAACCATTGATCATTTTATTATAGAATAAAAAGTAAAAAATAAATGGGTTTAAAAAAGTTGTGATTATAAAATATTTAACCCATTTAAAAGAATTATGATTTATATAAACCTCCTTCATTATATAAAACCCACACAAATAAACAATGTTGGTGGTATCAATATATAATATCATATGTAATGTATATGTAACATAATAGATATTATAATGGATGAATATTTTAATTAAACTATCATTGGACCATTTCTCTTGGAAAATTACCTATCCCTTTGATATCACATATTTGAAATAAATAATGTCTTAATTTTATTGAAAAAATATTATTTTAAAATAACTATTGAAACATGTATATTCTGTTTTAATGTATCGAGTGTGCATGAAGGTAGAAAATTTTGTTCATGTCTTGTTCTTGAAAAAAGATACATTTTACATTTTTCAAAAGAAGTAAAATTTACCTCAATTAGAAATAAAATATAATATTATTTCAGATAATTTTTTAAAAAATAAATCAAGGGTAATATTTAAATTTAACAATAATAGGATAATTTAGAAAACATTCATGAAATCCATTTTATAAAACACAAATATGGAAGAAAATTGAATTTTTATTCAGATGAATAATTTGGTTTTTCCTAAAAGATATTCTTTCAGTTTCTTGGGCTCTTAAATGGAGGAAATTGAAAGGAAACGGTGTAATTTATAGAAATAAATAAATTAGAAGAAAAATAATCATTTTCACTATAGGTAGATCATGAAATTTAATCATTAGAAAACTATTAATGAAAAATCATAAAAACAAATGAGATTTTTAAATAAATCCCTCCAAACAATTGAAACTTATTAATCATAATAACAATAATAAATAAGATTATATGTATATTGATATCCATATAATTTTCATTAGATGTATCATATGAGATATTCATTTCCATTATATTTCCCAAATAATTTAAATTATTGGTGAATATATAATGTGTATTTGAGAAATAAATGTGGTAAAAAATATCATACCTCAAGTTCCACTTTCTTTAACATCACTTTAAACTCCTGTATGAAAAATTATAATTTATTATAATTACATAATTTTATTAGTTTCTATCTCACCCGACCCTTTTTTTAATATTTATTTTATTTAGATTTATTTCTTGATGTTCTATCTTTTAGTTGAGGTTTAAGTCGAATTCATAGAGAATTGTTTTTGAGTTTTGGACGTTTTGGTGGCCTTGGATATATTGATGGATAGTGTTTATGGATTGGGGGTAAACAATGAAACTATAAATGTTAGCAGATTCTTCGAATTCCTTTTTTTCATTCATGGTTTCTCTTTAATGGTATGATCATGGTTTGTCATAAATTTTGTGAGTTAAAAGTGTAATTTTTCATCTTATGGGTGGTGTGTGTGACAGGGCATGCAGATTTCACACGGTTAGTAAAAACTATGTGGAAAAGAATATGGGAGGGTCTATAAATATTATAGAACCAATTATTATTATTGATGAAATATTTATTGAATTATTGCTAAATCTTATGGATTTACCTAGCCCCTATAAGGGTGCACACATTTGGTACAAGGTTTAGAAAACTGTGCCTCCAAAATGCGAAACATAATAAAAATCACGAGGAAATGAATTTCCAAATTTTTTCCTATATTAATTAAATCCCAATTCCAATTTATACTCTCAAATTTGGCCTATGTACATAATGTGGGTTCCAAAATCTCCCTTTACATTTTTCCTCCTATGTGGTTGAGGATTCTTCCTTGGTTACATGTGAGTTATTCTTGAATTGATAGCTTATATTCCTATTACCCTCTTCCCCAATTCTCATTTTATGGTTCCCTATTTTTTGGTTACCCTATTGGATGAAACCTAAGGGTTAGTGGTGATGTTGGTTTTTTTTCATTGATGTTAAGGTGTTCAGTTTGTTTCTTGGGATTAATTATTCATTCTCCGGGTGTTTTTTCTTATTCACACATCATTGAGGTATGTATTTTCATCCATTTCCTTTTCAAACCATTTTATTAGATCCATGTTCCTTGTAAATTAATTTCAAAATATGTCATTATTTATTTTTAAATGCTATTTGGATTTATTATAGTGACTTTATATTTGAAATTTGATTAAAATGGGGGTTTCAATGATTTTCCATTGTTGTAAATACATATTTTTACAATAGGTTTTTGATAACATGAAAATTATCCTTTTAAAAATGAATATGGGTTATTTTGTGATTTTATTTATCCTTTTTTTTTATTTTTTACTGATGAATTGAGATTTATTTGTTGTTTTGATTCCTCTTTATTATTTTATTATCATGTCTGGATCAATATGATGAGTGTTAATGCTCATTTTTATTACTTAATTGTAACTATGGGTATTTTTATTTTTTCCCAAAATTATTTTATATGACATGGTAATATCCATATGTTAATGAGGTGCGTATTTGGATAGGAACACACTCATATAAATGGCCTTCCACAAATATGTCCGTCTTGAACCTAGTTTTGAAATCACTCGTCTTTTATCTCCCAATCCCCTCCTCTCTATCTCCCAAATGTTCTTCCAAGAACCCATATTGTTCTCTATATAGATTTTGGTTTCAAAATGAATCCATATGTAGTTCTGAAATGTGTTTCCCAAATATTGTACATTTTAGAACCTAATGATGTTATTTTCCAATTAAATGGCTTAAAAATATTATTTGGTATATTCCAATTGTAAGTGGTGTTATCATAATTGTTTTTGAAATTATTGAATCCCAGTTGGTATCTTATCATTTAATGAAAACTGTTTTTAAACTATAATATTTTTTGGAATATTTTGGAATTTGGAGACGTTATATATATGATGGGTACCATTATGGTTTTCCTTCAATTGAGAGGGTATTTGAATAGTAGGTTTTGGATAATAGGGAAAGAATGCTTGGTGAAAAAATTATATTATTCTAAGACAATGATGATTCACTCACTCTCATGTATACTTTTATCATTTTATTCCTTTATATAATCTAGAGGGGTGAGTGATAATTCCGTTATAGTTCCAATTAGAATGATTACAATCCCCTAGACATGGTGTATTCTAGGTGGGAATCTCTACTAGTGAGGAATGTATTGAGAAGCAATATTGGTTATTGACTATAGAGTTTCACCATAGTCTATAATGGGGCTGTGAACCACGTTTTTTAGGGATTCCTCCATGGGAGGATTAGGAAATTTACATAATTAAATATTTGTATGACTGTATCTATTTAATCTCCTAGGTTAATTGATCTCTTGGTGTTGTCTACTTGTACTTATACAATTTCTCATTATTTATGGCTCTTTTTGATAGACACAATTTCTTATTGTTTATCCAGATTCACTTTTCATTGATACATTTTGTTGGATTTGATTCCTATATGGAATTTGGTTTCGGAACTATTTTTTTATATTAAATAATGATGTCGTTTTCTTTTTAGATGATAAATACATTATTTAAATTAAATTTATTCAAAAAATATTTTATGGTATATTTTGTGAATGAATTTGTATGCGTTATATGGTTCTATCTAAAAAATATATGTTTTTCTCACACATTACTTATTCCACTCACTATTTTTAGACCTAAGTTATTATCCCAATCTTATTTTCTAAATAATTTAAAATAGATATGGGAGGTTTGATAGAAAGTGTTGACCAAAGGGTAATTTTGAAATTTTAGAAATTCTTTTTTGTTTGAGTCTTGGGATTTTTATTATTTTGTTCCCCAGCCATTGTATCAAAATGAATTATGTGATTCTTTAAAATAGTTGGTTTTTATTTCTCAATTTTATGTTTTTCACTCTTTATATATATATATATATTATTTACTAATCTATTCAAAATTAAATTTTCATTAATGCTCATCACTAGTTTCCCATCCAGGATGATTAGGATATAATCATAGGCCTTGTCGCTGGCCTGCATGGGTGACTAGTTTATTGTTGTAAAATAATGTATTAGGATAAAATTATATATGATAAGACCACAATTATTTTGGTTATTAGGTTTTTTTTGAGATTGTATTTTTGAGACTTGGGAGGTTTATATATGAAAAGTTCCACAAAATCATACACATCAAGAGCATCAAGTTACCTTGTGTAGTCTGTGATTAGCATATTTATTACAGATTTTATGTACTTGATGTGTATATTTTTTGGATTTTGTTATTTTGGAATAATAATTTATGTGAAATACTATTATACAATAGGCTTACATGGAGTAGCGAGAAATGAAAATCCTATGTACATGGTTCCAAATACATCAAGTGGTTGGTGATTGCTCAAGCATTGTCTTCTAAACAATGTGGTCGAGTTATGCATGACCACTAGTTCCCTATTACATAACATTAGTAATGAGTTATTTTTTAGGATTATTTAGTCTATGTGAGTGTACTTTTTATTAAAAACAAGTCTTAGGGAAAAGAAATTTCAATTGGATTTTTTTTTGGAAATCAGTTTATATAAAAAGTGGATTTGTAATTTAATTTTGTATTTTGAATAAGTGTCCTTATAGAGGAACAAAATTTATTTTCGAATGGATATTTTGAATCTAAAAAGTAAATTTTTGTTTTTTGTGTGATGTATTGATCTATTTTCTTCGTGTATTAGTTTGGAATGTTTTTTTTTTGTTGAATCATGAAATATTGTTTGATCTTTATAAATTTTTTGAGATATATAGAGTATTCTACCTAAAAGGGACACAAACGATTCGAGTGAGTATCTTCTAGTTGTTGACACTAAACAAAATCCTACTTGGGTGGTGATGTCAAGATATTATCAGTTATTTCTAGTTTTCCATTCAGATCAAATATTTTTATATGATGTGGAATGTATTGGAGAAGTCGAAATCATTTTTAGGCCTTTGAAAACTCCCAATGCCATGAGGGTGGAAGCTATTATTTATTTAGTTGAGTGTTCCATCCTAGATCTATGGAAGGTGATAATTCTATCATCATCACAATTTGGGATGTCTTTGGATGTTTTTAAGACAAATTTTATTCAATATTTCATAACTAATGATGTGAAAGTGAAGATAGTTGCAGAGTACCTTAGTTTTCACCATGGTTAATGGAAAATTAAGGCCTAGGTTGAACACTTCAAGGATAAAGTTTATTTGTATATAAATATTTCATCTAGGGATCAAACTAGGAATCCATTTTTCATTTAGGATCTTAATCCCATGATTATGGAAAATGTATTCTCATTCGTGGATGTTCATTTCTTGAAGCAAGTATATGGTTCATTTTACATCAACTTGGTTCCCCGAGCATGGTTTATAGTATTTGGAAATCCAGTTTCTCTTGGCACTTGTGATATTTGAATATATTTAAAGTGTTGTGTTCTTGAAGAACCAAATCAAATGTATTATACTTTTGAGTTCCAGCTTCTCGTTCACCAGAACAAACACTCATGTGCTTCTTTTTTTATTAGTTTGAGTATTCTAATCTATATTATTGTAATAACTTGATGATTTCTCAATGAAGTGTACACATGGGTAACATTGAGATGTTTTGAAATTATAATACAATGAGGGATTATGTCTATCTAAGGGTACCAACTACTTAGTGTGATAAAATATATTATTTGTGGCACTAGGGATCCAAAAATAGGCCCTCTTGTGAATAACTTCAAATGGTCATGAATATTTCATTATGGTAGTGTTATCCTACCTTTTTATTCCAATTTCATAGTGGGTATTGTTTATGTTACTATTATTTCGGTATCTATTTTTTAAAATCATTCATATTTTATTGTTTTTTATCCTCTATTACTATATTTTCTATAATCGTATCATTTTAAAGTGAATCCTTCAATGGTTATCATTCTAGTGGAATTTTGTAATTCACGATTCATTATTCTTCATTATAGAAGAATTGTGTTTTTGTGTGTGTTAATTTTGGAAGAGGATCATGTAAAATTTAAATGTTTCATCCTGGTTTGGCTGGATGTTGGTATTTAGTTCCATTCATTGTATTCTTCTTGTCCTTTTATTTCCAATGTTGGATTATTCTAGTGCAATTTTAAATGATGGGGATACCAACCAAGGAACTTATTTTAGTTTCCTCTAGAGATATTTGAGTGAGAGTTATGGTGTTGAATGGTCACACAATGAATCGTGTTTTCATCTGCCTACATTTTTCCTCTACTTATAATATTGTTCTCTATTTAGCAGGTTACCATTATATGGGGAAGAGATTCTGTAGTGGGGAGAATTATCGAACCATGCCCCTTGTTTTTTGTTTCTTTTACTTATACGATGTTGTATAATTTGGAAATGGTTAAATTAAAATTCCGTGGGATAATTTGTTTCATTTTGGAGGTTTTGGTGTGATTTTGGGCTTGGCCAGAATTTGTGTCCATAGTTTGGGAGAAACATTGTGGCAAGAGAAGGATGAGGGTGTTTCCAATTCATTTTTCTTCTTCCAAAAATTAAATTGGATGGCCAAGAACTTTTTTTCCCTAAATAGTGTGAGCCAAAGAAATTACTGGGAATCATGTTGGTAGTTTCTAGGAAAAGGAACATGTATTGGGAATGGTTAGTAAAAATCATGCAGAAAATGTGTGGGATGAACTACAAATTTGACAGAGCTGATTTTCATGGTTGGAGCATGGTTTCCCAAACTACATAGTTAGCATGTATGGGCATCCCCTAACTCTATTAGGTTGTTCATGGTTGTCACATTATTTGGAAATCCCTATGTCCAAACCGTGTGACTTACCCAGAATCAAAAAAATGATCAATTAAAAGTTTTCACTTCTATAATTAATCCCCAATTTGGGTTTCTCCTCCAACTTTCAGTATAGATGAACTATGGGTTTCTCAACTATCTATTTTCCATGGTTCATCATCTATGTTTTATTATTATTACATGGTTTGAGGAAATTTATTCTTGAATTTTGTCTCTTTTCCTCTTCTCCTATTTACAATATCTTATTCCTTGATTTTCTATTTTTTAGATTCCATCTTGGATGAACTCTATGGGTTAGGGATGATGTAGAAATTTTGTTTTATTTGATGTTGCGGTGTGTAGTTTGTCTCTCGATCTTATTTCTTCCTTCACCTAGAGTTTTGTCGCATTCAAAAATCATTTTTGTTGGTGTCTCCATACATTTCATTTTCTAAACATACCATTTGATGCTTTATAATTATTAAATAATTTCTTAATATGTTATTAATTATTTTTATATTCTATTTTGATTTATTATTCTGTTTTTATGTTCTATATATTATTATAATGTTATTTTCAATGGTATGCCTTAGTTATTCATATATATATGCTCACTAGGTGTTTGATGAAATGTCAATATGCCTTCTAAAATTAAAATGGGTGCTTTCGGGATTGTGTTTGTCCATGGTTGGGGTTTGGTGATTTAGTTTTCCTAGGAATAAAACTTCCTTTAGTGAGGCCTTTTTATGGCTTGATTTTTGTATATGGATCCTATTGATTGGTAGTAATGTTTGTTTATGATTCTTTAATTAGAAACCTGTGTATTTTTGTGGTTTTCTATCTATTTCTTATTTTATGTAGGCGTATATTTTTGTGAATGAGGTGAATACAATGATATAAACACACAAATGTTAATTTACTTACATAATAATTTCTATCTTGAACATTTTTTTCTAAAAAAACCGCATAAATCTCTTTCATTCCCCCACTCAATCTCTGAAATGTTTTTAAAAAACCTCTAATACTATCTAAATACATTTTTGGTTATTAATGGATTAAAATTTGTTTTTCAATGGTGTTTCCAAAATAATGTCTAGTTTGGAACCTTATGATGCAATTTGGTAAATAAATGGAATAAAAGAACCATTTTAAATCTTCCAAGAATCAGTGTTTTTTTCATCTTTTCTTTGGAAATTATTATTCGTTTCAAAATAGTTACATCCTGGTTTCTAACATGTGATAATTTGGAAATTAATTTTAAACTCATATTATGTGTTGGTATGTGGGCACATTTGAGAGGTTTTATGCATGATGAGAATCCCTATGGTTTTTATTTTATTGAATGACCCTTCACATAGTCAATTTTGAACAATATGGAATTCAAGCTTGGTGGAAACTATGGTTTCCACCCTATGTTTGATGTCCTCCTCACTCGTTGGTATACTATTATCATGGTATTTTCAGATATCATCTAGAGGGGAGAGAAAATATTTATTTCAAGTAATAATTAGTTAGATAATAATCCTATATATATATATGATTGAATCAGTGGTATTTTCCACTAGTGAGGAAAATTTTGACCATCTAGGATGGTTATTAACAATTGAGGTGAACCATACATCAACTGGTGGGTCCAAACCGAGTGAATCCATGAATTTTCTTTAAGGATGTTAAGGAAAACCCATTTTTATGTATGTTTATGTTTCTATTTTATTTTTCATTTTCTTATTTAGTTGAGCTCTTGGTGTTGTCTGTATTCACATGGACTATTTCCCTTAATTTCTATTTTTATTAGACATTACTTTTTTTCTTCTTTCTAATTCTCCTTTATTTTATACATTAAGTGGGTTATGCTTATAACATTTTAATTGGTTTAAAATTAGTATTTAAAGAATAAATTTTCTATCTTTAAATGAGAAAAATATTATTTTCCATAAATTTATTTCAAATTAGAGTTTATATTCGATTCAGGGAATGGTCATGTATCGATTCTGTGGTGTTTACCTATTAATATATTTTATGATCCCACCCAAATTGTCCCAATTATCATTAGTATACCCAATGTGTTTTTCAGGTTCGATTTTGTATTTCATTTATTGTGGTGAAGGATGTTTTGATGGATATTGATGACAAAGGGGTCACCTGAGGAACGTTTCTGTTCTTGATGGTATCAATATATGGATATTTCTTTTTCGGTTTAGTTCCAATATAGTTGTATCAACTACTATTTGTTTATTTATGATTTATATTGGTTTTGGGTTTCCCATTTTTATATTTTGTTATCTATATTTATTCAATTATATCTTTTTATTACGGAATACATTTTTCAAAAATTGTAATATCTTTGATGCCCAGCACTAGTTGCTAGCTTGGGAGGACCAGGAAAGCCTCTTAGGCCTTTTCTTGGTCACTATAGGTAACTATTTAAAGGTTTAAATGGGTTGGTTTGTTATGGGTATATACATATAATATCATATATATCAAATTTTAACATTTCAACATCAATTTATTAACAATTAGGTTTTAAAATCATCATTTTTTGGTATCACATACTACACACTTCATGTGAATTTCAGTTCTGTGATTCCTGTCCTTATAATTTGATCTTAGATTCATTATATTTATAAGGTTCATTATGATATAAATATAATATATATTCATTATATACATATATATATATATTTCATCCAAAAATTATAGATATGGATAAATAATTTACATCGTTCATAGAGATGGTGGTTTATATGTATGTGTGAATTGAGTTTCCAATTCTAAATAGATGGATCAAAAGATTGATAACTAACAATTACCTTTCCCAAATAAATTATTACATCCAATATGATAATTAAATATATCCTTTTTAAAATACATGAAAATTATAAAAGAATAACGAATCACATTGCTTTATGGAGGTGGTATTACACACATACTGGTGAGAAAATTTTTTATTTTCCAATAGATTGGAAGAAGGTGAATAATTCTTTCTATATAATCATAACAAAAATTAATTAATTTTTGATATAAAATTAATTATTTATAATTTATACCATATATAAAAATGATTTATAAGAAGAAGAAAAAAATAAAACACTTTGTTATGATTTATGCATCTTCGTTGAGAAACCATTATGAATTAAACATTATGCATTGAAAGGGTGGTTTTTTGAAATAATAGAATCTATCTAATGTGGGGAATGATAAAAGAATGGTATTATAGTAAGTATTTTTGGAGATATAAGACAAAACCATTGAAATATGGTGTCCTTGAACTAATTTGTGTATATACATTGATTACCATTAAATGTATATTGTTTCATATATTCATGTGTTTTCCCTAAAAAATATTGTTGGTACTTCTATTTCTATTATATTTATGGTAATCCACATATATTACATGTTATGTAAAAGGGCTATAGTGTTCCCAGGAAATAAAGAGAACTTATAGATACCATGATTGTAATCTTAATTTTATGTCATGTGATGTGTCTAGACCACATGACATAACATTAAGATTTCTTTCATGGAATATATAAGTTATCATTATATCATGGGAACTTCTATAACCCTTTGATACTACCTGTAATCAAATTAAATTACCATAATTATAGTGGAAATGAATGTATTGATATTATTATGGTATGATTAAGACAAGTATATATAAAATTATATACATGTAACGGTAATAAATGTACAAACCTAAGTTGGATCTAGTTAACCCACATTCAAAAAAACATTATGAATAATTAATAAGATGATATTACCTTTTATATGTGATGGTAGGTTCAATCTTGTAATTTTTTAATGTATTAAATTCATATAAATTATTTTTCTTGAATTTTTATTCTAATTTGATATAATTCAAAGAGAATATTTTTATGAGTCAAAATACTCTCATATAATAAAATTCCCACATGTCTTTGTTATTTTCTCACCCATATCTCTTATTTTACCACCCCCATTAACTCTTTTGAAAAAAATTCATGGTAAAAAAATGTTATACACTTTTATTGTAAAGAATGTTACCATAAAACAATTTACTCTTAAAAGGATCATAGTTGAAATGATAAGCCAAAAACTATTCAATTTAATAATGATATGATTTTAATAAAATATAAATCATTTAAAAATATTATGATGACATTAAAATTTAATTAATTTCAATTTTAACTATTAATTTCTATTGACCTTGACAACAATGTGAATGTAAATGAATTAGAATATAAACCATTCACACATCCCTAATAGGTTATATTTATCTATAATATTCTTGCAACACAGAAATTCAGTATACTTCTATAAATTTTATTATTTTAAATTACTAATATAATTTTCCTTTAAATTTAATTATTATTGTGACACTGTTATGTAAATTATAAATTTAATTATTCAATCACTAAAAAATTTAAATAGATTATAATAAAAAAAATTAATATATATTCAAAAAACTTATAATGGACAATAAAATATTTTTATAATTATGTAAATGTTTTAGTGATATTAATGTCAATATAGTAACATTTTTCAATTTTTATTCTTTTCAAAAAGTTTTATAATGGTCATAATCAAGTAATCATGGCACCAAGTGTAACGAAATGATCATTTATCAATAAAACTCCATTTCATTTAATGTCTTATAGATATAGAAAATAAATTAACTCTTTATTTATTATTATTGGTATTAAATGAAAATTAATTTTCATTAACATTGATAATATAGCCTTCGAACAATGATCACAAGGGTAATAAAAAATGGTCTTAACAAATCCTTTTGACAAAGAAAAAGGAGGGGAT
The DNA here is from genome assembly GCA_963277665.1 of Viscum album. Lineage (NCBI taxonomy): Eukaryota > Viridiplantae > Streptophyta > Magnoliopsida > Santalales > Viscaceae > Viscum > Viscum album. The sequence continues at coordinate 120,860,236 of OY728128.1, forward strand.
GACCTAATTCCGTAGACTCGAGCCATACGAATCTCATTTATTGGAGACTCGGAAGCAGGTTGAATCCCTAGGATTTTCACATGTCTAAGACCAAAATGAACTTCAACATGTTATGATTGAATGGAATATCCTATGGGAGAAGTTCATGTTAATATAGATTACCGCCCATGTGATGTTATTCGAGCTGCCCCAAGAGTATATCACCTTCAGACACCTTAAATATTGTTCTTATGCAGGTGTTATAAGGAGTTATTTAATATAGAGTTAGTTACTTATTTAATAATCCTTTTTTTGTGTAAAAGTATTATTCCATGAATTCCTTTATGATAATAGTCCTTCATAAAAAGAAAATTATGAATTTTATAAATTGATAGTTCAGGTAAAAATGGTACTTTTGATAAATAAATATATTATATAAAAAAATGGTTTTAATTAATAATATTATAAATAAAATTCATATAAATAATTATTATATATGTGACTTGCATATAAATTATTAGGTAATCAATTTGATAAGAGTTATATTTTTTATACAATAATACCAAAAAATTAATTTTGAAGATATTATTTTGTTGAATTAATAGATTTTTATTTAATTAAATAATATTTTAATAAAATTTCATTATTAAATTACTTTTAATAAATATAAATGGACATAATTTTTTTTAATTCAATTTTAATTTATATTAAATTTTAAAAACTATTTTTTTCAAAAACCCGTCGATTTTCAATAAATGACGATTTTGATATTTGAAGTAGAAAATCACATATTTAGAAAATTATTTAGATTAAAATAATATTATTTTTCTAATTAGGGTGTCAAAAATATCTAATGTTTAATTTTTCAAAAAAATTTAGACAGTCGAATTTTTGGGTAAAAATTAAATAATATATAAATATATAGTGTGTTTTATGACATCATAATGATGAAATAATAATGTAATAAAATTCTATAAAGGGTATCATCATCAAAATAAATTTTTCCCTATAATATATTATATTTTTTTTATTTGATTTATTTTATAAATTCGTAGTGAATCCACAATGATATATAAAATATTTTATGATTTTAAAATCAAATCCATGAATGTGGGACTCACCTCCACATATGAAAGGGAAATATTTTAATATCTTCAGCTCTAAATATTATAAAATATTGTATTCCACTGCCCTTTTCTAGAAACCAATGTCAAAAAACATGGTATGGTTTTTGGTTTGGAATATTTTAGTGTGTATGGTGGAAAGCCAAAATAATAATGGATTCTCCCACATTTCCTATATAAACAAACCCAAGAACCCATTCCTTTTAACAAAAACACCTTGAACCTTGTCCTCACGCTGATCTACATTCTGTAGAGTCTTCCCAAGGCACCCAAAACTCTAATGAAGCCTCTGTGAAGCCTCTCCCAAGACTTTGCAATCACACATCCAAGTAAGGGATCTTCCACCCTCCTCATTTATCAAGAATTCTTTTCATGTTATGTCTTTTAATTTCTAGTATTCATATGATGGAATTTTTTATAAAATATACTCCATAACTCTCATTTTTTGATTAAATTATGAGTGCCTCATTCAATATCAATTATCCCACTTATGAAATATTATATACACCAAATACCATGCCAAATGTTTGTATGGGATCCTCAATTTTCATCCTTTCTCATTTTTCCCTTGTTTACTAATATCATTATATCCATTATTTTTAAATAAAAAATTATGGGGTATGTTTTCTAACCAACCCCAAAATTCCATTATTATGTTTTCATGATTAGACACCCCTTTAACTCTCATTAACCCCTCCCATGTACACCTGTTACCATGCCGAAATTTCGTAAGGGATATCCCTCCCCTCATTTCCATTCAAGAATTTCTATTATTTTATGCATCTCAAATTGATTTTAATATGTATGGATATTATAATCTGTGATATCCATACTAGTCATTTCATTTCAAAATGACGTTTTCCCCCTTTCACTCTGACCAACCGATTTTATGAATCTCTATATGACGTAGTCATGCTATTGAAATTGCACTGCAATTTTCCATTCCAAAATCATCATGTATTGAATATGGTGACAATTTGTTTTTCAATTCTATTCACCAATATGAATATATACATATTGATTGGATACTTACATGTATTTATTCTTCATTCCTCTATCTTGGAATAAATGATGATGTGGAATGAATCCATGTTATATGAATTATGTGTCATAATTAAGCATGTGATTAAACTATTCATGAAGGGTCCTCCCTGAAACTTCTCCAATGCATTGAGTAATTTTTAGTACAATGATACATCATTTTGGGATATAGGATTTCCTAATTCTATTTATGAAATTTTCCCACCATGATGGGATAGGGGATTAACTGAATCCTTTTGGTTAAAGAGGTAGTGTTTTATATTGTATCTACATTTCCAAGATATGTTAATCATGATATATCATGCCTTTACATTCATATTTATCTATTTATCCATTGATATGAATATTTACTTGTTTTTATTGTTTTCTTCATGTTATGCATTTTTTATTCCCTCATAGGGCTTTATATTTCACCTTTTCTTATGAATGTCCTCAGGTAATCCAATGAAATTCTATGTACGATATAATATTTTGGTCAGGTAAAATAATTTTTCAATAATGATGTTTTACATTAGGTTGTATGTTTTCAGGTAATGTTCATAATCCCAAAATAAACTAGACCTCTCAATTTTTAGGTTCTATTAAGAGAAATTATATGTTATAAATCATGATTAAATGTGAAATAATGATTATGGATGTTATAGTTAGTATCAAAGGATATGTTTAGCTATTTTAGGGATTAGGATGGAAAACCCCTAGTGAAAACTGTAGGGATAAGGATATGTATAAGAAAAGTATCCATATATTTTATTAAGTATATAGTATGTGGTTTACCATGAAAATACATCCATGTCTCGATAAAAAAAAATGTAAAGGTGTCTCTTGAATAGATGTATCTAATGGTATATCTCGAAAATAACACTATCACCTAAACTAGAATGATAACTTGTGCATGAAAATGGGCCTTTTGAACTCTTGCTCCATCACTCCCAGGGGATATTCATTCGGTAAATTCATATGCTTCGTATGAACCATTATTAAGGGTACAAAAAATAACCCATAATAATATAAGTTAGGAAGTCAATTAAAGATAACATAGATAGAACCATAGAAATTAATAAGATATGGAGAAAATTTTAATTTATATGTTATCTATTTTTTCCCTGGATTTCCATTTATTTAATTAATAGTTTAAAATACTTACCAATATTTTTTTTATTCTATCAAATGGTTGGTAATAGGAGGACTCAGACTAACAATCGAAGTTAAGATAAATGTTATAAATATTTTTATGAGATTCCGAATCCGATGGGAGTGGGATTCGAATACATTATCATGATACATTCTTAGTTATCCCAATATTGAAATAGAAACATGGGTCAAGAGGAACGTCCATCTCCCCCCCAAGAAAGAACATGTCACAATCAACCGAATACGGAGATTAATGCCTTATAATATCAATGGAACATCTGATCCCAAAATCAAAGAATAATGGATCATCACCATTTATAATATCTTCTCAATCCTTCTATATTTTGAACATGATATTGTTCCTCTGGATTCTTATCCAATGGAGGGTGAAGCTAATCAATGGTCGAAACTGATGAAAAAAATGAATCCTGAGGAAGAGATCGTGGTGATGGGGTGGAAGTATTGTTGGAAAAATAATATATAATTATTTTCCTCGCACCGCCAGACATTGTAAGGAATGATATTTCATTTCCATTAAAAAAAGGATGATGAATCTATTTGAGAATATTATGAAAACTTCACAACACATGCACGATACACCTTTGGGTTTTTCATCACCATTGAATGCATGGTTTACCTATTCTTTAGTAGACTAAATCCTAGTCTACGAATATACTTGGTAACCCATCACTTTGAAAGAAGTAATGTAATTGCCAATGTGACATCAAATTTGAGATGGGGATCTGAAAATACCAGTGGTATCATCGGGATAAGAAGCAGAATGTGTACTATAATTCGTGCAGTCTGATAAATAGATATAATAAATCAATGAAATTTCAACATCCCACTTTCAAAATTGTGGGAAGAAGAATACTTGAAATTGTCAGAAGGGGATGAGGAAATATATTATGTGTGGAATATGAGGGAACATGGTTAATGATTTCTTATAGGATAAATCGACCAATGTGGTATATGAATGTAATTCTCTAGTTGACACTCAACACATTGCTCATTTATACAACATCATGGAACTAGGGAAATTTGATAACAAGTGCCCTAAGACAAGGGTAATTGGACGAAACCAACAACCTCTAAGGCAGAAAGTGAGAGCTTTTTCCCACACTACCACTAAAGTGAATCCCGAAAATGAAGTGGTGATAGGTACACCTATTATTCATTCAGTAATAGAGAACATTCTTTTCTGATTCTAATTCTACACATTCTTTTTTATCCTGAATATTTAGTAGAAAAATCCAAACACAACCACAAATCATATAAGTAGATATATTTGTGAGAATAGAAAAGGGTAATTATTTCTACCCATTAATATAACAACTCCTCTATCACGATTTGTGTATTGAACTTCAAAAAGATCCTCATAATACTTTCCTTGGTGGAATTTGATGAAATTTATGGCATGGATTGGCTCTCCCTATATAGAGACAACATAACTTTTCACATGTGGGAAATCATTTTCCATATGGTTAATCGACCCCCGATTCTGTACAAGTACAAGGAGGAGGATGAATCTTCTTTAGAACCATCATCCCAATCAAGGATATTATTTCCCTATGAGAATTCATATTATTCTTAGATGATTTAGTCTAAGGAAGGAACCATCCTTGTATACAAGCTTATTGTAAGGTAATTTGATTATTTGTTTCCCAAAGAATTATATGTCCTTCCACCTAGAAGAGATGTTGAATTCTATATTGATATTATAACTTGGGAATTTCCAATATTTGAGACTCAATATTGAATTAATGTTTTGGAGCATTAGAATCTAAAGAAAATACTACAGGAGAATCTGGATAAATTATTTATACACCCATGTGCTTCACCATGGGGTGCACTAATCCTCTTCATAAAGAAGAAGGATGGGTCAGTGCACCTTTTAATTGATTGTCATTATCACAAAAAAATTATGGTAATGAACTAGTATCCAATTCCACAAATAGATGAATTGTTCGATCTACTAAATGGTGAAGAATAATTCTCCAAGGTGGATCTCCTTTTAGGATATTAAATAGTATGGCTGAATAAGGGAGATATTCTCAAGACATACTGTTGTACAAGATACATGCAATATGAATTGATAGTAATGCCTTTTGGACCCACTAATTATCTAGAATGAATCATGGACATGATGAATTGTGTCTTTATAGATTACCTTAACAAATTTTTGCTAGTCTTTATTGATGATATTCTAATATACTCCAAAACCATTCAGGAGTATGAGTACAATCTAAGAACTATACTATAAACCTTGAGAAAGGAGAAAATCTATGAAGAGTATAGAATGTTTGAGTTCTTGTTGAAGTAAGTATCCTTATAGGGGAATATCATCACACAAATTGGGATATCTGTGGATCCTTCAAAAAAATCAATCGAGGGATGGTTGAGGCTAACATCTATAATGGATATAATTCTATTCATAGGGTTAACTAGTTATTATCACAGATTTGTGATAAATTTCTCTCGATTTTTAGAACCACTTACCCAGATAACTCATAAGGGAGTCATGATTTCTTGAAATGACGAATGTGAAAAAATATTCATGTATTTGAATAAGATGCCTATCACTACCCCAATTCTTACACTCTACACATGTGGGGAGCTTTTTATAATCTTAAATTATTATTCAAATAAGGTCTTGTGTTGTGTGTTGATGAAGAATGAAAAATCCATAGCCTATGCCTCAGGGCAGTTGAACATTCATGAGAAAAACTATCACACACATGATATGAAGTTGGTAGCTAGGATCTCTGCATTCAAAATATGGCAGAACTATCTCTTTAGAGAAAAGTGTGAAATATATATGGTTAAAAAATATCTCAAATATATATTCACACAAAAATATCTGAACATGTTCCAATGTAGATTGTTAGATCTCATCACAGATTACAACTGCTCAATCCATTACCACCCTAGGACAACAAACAAGGAGGCATATGCTCGAAGTAAAAAATACCCATTGATTCTATCCTTGATGATAATATAAAGGGATAAAATCATCTTTTATTTGACAAAGATATACATGGGAAACATAAAAAGGGGACATCTTAAATCCTTTCACAAATTATTTCTCTACTATCTCTTTTACTAAGGATAAATGATTCATAGAAATATGATGTGGGAATTCAGAAGAAAGTGGAAACTATCAAAAAAATTAAATCCTTTCAGTTAAATGTTAACGAAGAAGGAATTGTAATATTTGGGTAAATGAAAAGCATTCTATCAAATGAATATTTAATGAAATAACATTTTGATGAGGCACATCATTCGAATTTCTTCATTCACCCCAAAAACAAAATTATATATTGGTATCCCTGATATAATTATAGGTTTAATAACATGAAGAAGTAGATATATGAATATACATCAATGTGTCTGGTATGTCTGCAAGTGGATTCTGAAAGGCAAAATTCTAAGGGTATGATGAAACCATTACCCATACTAAATATAAATGGAAGAACATCCCCATTGACATTGTCACCAGGCATCTGAGGACATCCAAAGGAAACAATACTACATGTGTTTTTGTTAATTACATTATAAATATTGCAAACATCATTATGATTTGAGATAATTTTTCATGGGTTCAACTAGAAAAGATAGAAATCTAATATGTGTTAATGAAACATTGTGTGCCACTATCGATTGTATCTCATTGATATTTAAGATTCACAACTATGTTCTGGAAAAGTCTCCAACATTCATTGAATATTGAGCTTCAAATCAGTATGACTTATCATCCTTAAACTGATGGCCAATATGAGTAGATTATCCAAACACATTAGGACATGTTGAGTGCATTTTTAGTGGCCTTAAATGGAGTATGGGATCAAAATATTCCTGCAGTTGAGTCATCTTACAAAAAATGATTACAATAAGGAATCCAAATGGCTCATTTTGAATCCATTCATTGGAAAAGGAGTAGACCACCGACATGTTGGAATGATGTTGGGGAGCGAAAAATTCTAGCTCCCGAAATGGTTGATGAAATGATGGAGAAGGTGAAGACCATCCAGTAGCACATTGATGGTGCTCAAAGTCGAAAAAACAACTATGCGGACAACCATTGATGAGACCTAGTTTTTGATATTGGGGACATTGTATTCCACCACAAATCACCATGCAAGATAATTATAAGATTTTGGAAGAATGGAAATATTAGTCCAAAGTATGTCATCCGATTTGAGATCCGTGATTTCATATCAGAAGTGTCTTATTGACTAGCACTCCCACCGAACCTATCTCAAGAACATGATATATTCCATGTATCGCTCTTGAGAAAGTACATAACTGACCCATCGAATTACTCAATACATCGGTGGTTACATTGGAGAATGACCTCCCATATGAAGAGAAGACTATGGAGATATTTTATCATTTGGAAAATTTTCTATGAAATAAGATAATTCCCCTCATCATTGTGTTTTTGAGAAACCACATGTTTAATGAAGCAACATGGGAACCAGAGGAAGTGCTGATGCAAAGTACCAATCATCTGTTTTAGTGTGTGAAAATGGAAATTTTGAGGGAGAAATTTCTTAAGGGGGGAAGGTTGTAATGACCCAATCATTTTTTAATAAAATTCCATTTCTATTAATGTCTTATGGATATATAGAACACATCACTCTTTTAATTATTATTATTATTGGGTTTAAAAAACTGTTAATTATCAATAACGTTTATAGTATTGTCACTGAACATTGATAACATGAATAATATAAATATAAGGTTCTAGCATATCCTTTCGATGTAGATAAAGGAAATGATGGGCTCATCCGGTAGACTCAGGTCATACAAAGACCATTTGTCAGAGATTGGGATGGAGGCAGCATCACTGAGCTTCATTCATGACCAAGCCCATGTTGAGCTTCAAAATTTAATGTTGGAACAGAATCTCATACAATAGATGTTCGTGTTAATAGAGATTACCTTTCGGGCAATGTTATCCAAGCCACCCCAAGAGTTTTTTACCATCGAACACCTTACACATAGGTCTTCTACGGGTGTTATAAGGGGTTATGTACAAAGATATTATTTACTTATGGTGTAATCTCTTTTTATAAATAAATTTTTGATCCATCAGTTTTTTATGAGAATAATCATTCAAAAAAATTATACATTTAATAAATATATTCTTTGGGTAAAAATGTAACTTTTCAAAAATATATACATTATATTAATCAATGGTTTATATTAATGATATTATAAAGAAAATTATTATAAAAAACAATTATATTAGTTTATTATCAATATATGATTAGGTAATAATTTTAATAATTGTTATATTTTTTGTAGAATAAAAACTAAAGTGTAATTTTAATGATCTTATTTTAAGGAATTAATGATTTTTTTGGAATTAAATAATATTTTAATTAAATATTATTATCAAATAAATTTTATTAAATATAAATTATCATATAATTTTTATGAATTCAGTTGTAATTTTTTATAATTTTTAAAAACTACTTTTGTCAAAACCCATCAATTTCCAATAAATGTCGATATTTATCATTAATGTAAAAAATCACATATTTAGAAAATAATTTAGATAAATTGAATTCTATTTTTGGAATCAAGACTTCGAATTTATTGAAATGTGAATTTTTCATAATTTTTAGAGACAACCAATAGTTTTGATTAAAATTAAATAATATATAAATAAAAGTTTATTTTATGATACCCTAATGACCCAATAGTGATGTTAAAAAAAATACTATAATGGGTACCTTCATAAAAATATATTTTATAATTTAAAATAAAATATTTTTATGTTTATTTGATTTATTTTATAATTCCTTAGTGAATCCTCAAAGATATATAAAATATTTTTATATTTTAAATTCATTTCCATAAATGTGTGACTCACCTTCACATAATGAACAAAAATATTTTAATATATTAGGCCCTTAGGGTTATAAATATAATTTATACCACTCTAAATTCCATGAAACCATGGAAAACCATGGTATGGTTTATGGTTTTGAATATTTTAGTGTGTAGGATTCAAAACCAAAATAATAAATAATTCCCCCACCTTTCCTATATAATCCCACACAAGAATCCATTCATCTTCCCTCAAACTCCTTAAAGCTCATCCCCACTCTTCTATACACACCATAATGTCTTCACAAGCCGCCCCAAGCTCCCAAGAAGCCACTCTCAAGCCTCTTCCAATCCTTTGGGATCACACAGCCATGTAAGGGATCTTCCACCCTCATCTTTTATCAAGAATTATTTTCATGTTATTCGTTTCAATTTCATTTATTACTATATTGGGAGATGTTCGTAAATAGCCTATTTACTTCTTAATTGATTTATAAATGAATAAAGTCCCAATAAATCTCATTTATCTCTATTATGAAACCTTATATACATCTATTACCCTGCTAAACATTTGTAAGGGATCCTAACTGTCCACCCCTTTTCATTTTTATCCAAGTTTCCTTAAATTGTGTATCCATTTTATTTTCAAAATAAAAATTTTGGGGTATGTTTGAGAACCTCCCCCCATACTTCCCTTATTATGTTTTAAACATGATATACCCCTTTCAATCTCATAAATCACTACCATATACACCTGTTATCATAAGGAAATTCTATAACTAATTTCTCTCTCCTCATTTCCATTCAAGTATTTATTTTATTTTATACATATCAAATTGATTGTAATATGTTCATATATTTTTCTCTTTGACCCCATTACTTTCCATTTCATGTATAAATGATGAGAGTTCCAATTTTCTCTTATCCACATATTTTATGAATCTCTCTATTACATCATTATGTAGCTGAAATTGCATCGTGATTTTCAATGCCAAAATCATTATATAGTGAATACAATGAAAATTTATGTAACACAGGTTTTCACCATTATGAATATATAGATATTGAATTCATACTTAAATGTATGTATTCCACATTAATTTATCTTCGAATAACATGTGATGTTGAATTAATCCATGTTATATGATCTATGTCGAACACATAAGCATGAGATTAAAATGTTCATGATCTGTGCACCCTAATTGGTCTCTAATACATTTGTTAATGTTTAGTATAATGATATGTCATGTTGGTAATAGGGTTTACCTGATTCATTTTAGTACATTTTTCAACCATGATTGGATAGAGTTTTAACTCATTCATTTATGTTAATGATGTAGTGTTTTAAGTCATTTATTCATTTCCAGGATATGTAAATCATGCTATATCATGCATTAATGTTCATGCTTATTTTTTTATCCATTGATAGTCTCTTTCCAAAACGTGTATTTTTTTAATTCATGTTTTATCTTTTTTAATCCCTTGATGGGATTTATAGATATCCCTTTTCTTATGTAAGTCCTCTGGTTATTCGATGCAATGCTAGGTAAGAAGGGATGTTGTTGTCATGTAAAACAAGTTTTTAATAAAGATGTTTTATTCTGTGTCATATATTGTCAAGTAATGTTCATAAGCACAACATAAACTATAATTCACAATCTGTTGGGTTTTATTAATAAACATTTCATGTAATAATGCACGTCTAAATGTGTAATAAATAGAAGGGTTATTATAACAAGTAACCATATTTTTGAGACATGGATTTTAAAGTACAAAACCCACTAATAAAATATGATAAAGGAATGTGTTAAATAAATTTTAAATCCCTCTCCCAATGTATTAACCATGCACAAGAAATATTAACCTTAATATGGTGAGAAATATTTACCAAGGATACTATTCATAATTATAAAATAGAGTGTATAATAATTTAAAAAAACTATAACCCAATGATTCAAAATATCGAATCCAATTTACATGATTAAATTTCTAAAATATGTAGAAATTTATTTTAAAATACTTATGTGAAGGGAAACAAAACCCATTTTTTAAAAAAGTACATTTCTGTGCATAAAACATGATTTATTCTTATCTCATGTCTAGATAAAAAAAATAAATGATTGTTAAAACTATTTATTTAACATATAATATATAAATTTCATTAAAATCATTAAATAATAGTGGTTAATTTAATTTATTATTACAAAAACACAATTAAAAAATAAATAATGTTTTCCAAAAAACAAATTTTTTTACTTTCAAATAATTTTTTTTCCATTTATAATAAATTAATAACCACAAAATTTGATTTATAAACACAAAATCCATAATTTTTTTATGTTTTTTTATATTATTATCCACAAATCCAATGGCTCGGTGACTACTATCAAAATAAATAATAATATTTTAATAGTATATCACATATCATTTTATCTTAGTGTCGTGTGTTATGAACATTAGCAATGAAAAAAATATATACAGAAATGTATATCATAAAATATATGGGTGTTACAGGTCCATTATCCCTGAATACATCCCCAAAAATATTAATAATAGATTCCATCGATATGGATATGGAGATTCTTATGAATGTGATAAAGGTGAAGGTATTTAATATAAATAATTTCAAGAAGTAGAAAAGGAGGATGCACTTGGTACTTGTCAATATCAAAGTTGTGTATGTGTTATATAATTTGAAAACATCTACCTTCTAATTTTAGATTCTTTATATTCTCCTTACAATGAAATTTTTTAAAAATTATTACCTAATGGTCTGAAGACAAATAATAAATGTGTTATCAGATAACTACATCAACACCTACCAACAACGTCAAACAGAAAAGGAAATATGGGATGCCTTGGAGAAAAAGAAGATTTTTTAGGTCAGTTTTGGAAATAAATTCCTTGTATAAATGTCTAGTTCATAAAAAGGTAGATAGTAGATCCATCATTGTTCAATTATATGAAATATTAAAAACTTACCACACCATAAGAAAAATGTGATGAATACGGATGACTCTATCAATATCACATCCATCGTATATAAGCTCCCCCTTCTATGAAAATAATAGACATCATATAAATCTCAAATTTATCTCAATGACTATTCCGGTGACTTATGATTTGTTAAGGAATATAAAAAACATTAGGAGGAAAATGTGTCCAGTTGTGATAAATTAATGTTTCTTGTGGTTAAAAGTGGATCCATGTGGGTCCTAAAATTGTAAAAACATATAAATAATGAATTATATTTAAATAAGAAATTCAATATGAAAAAAGGCAGAATGAAACATTTTTGGAAAACCCAATCCCTATAAATAGGAATGTTGTCTATTTTAAGAAGATAAATGGTAACAACAATTCAAAAGAGTACTTGGTGAACATGATATTCAAATTCAATGTTCTCAAGGGGAAAAATACTTGGTGGAATGATTTTGTTACTACATGATATGTGTGAATCAAAAAAATATCTCTTCAAGATATGGGAATCAATCAATTATGGTACATTACTCTACATATGAAACAATGTATGAATAAATGTTAAGAATAATTTAGTTGTCAAACATGATTCCATATAAGAAAAAATCCTCTTAAATAATGATTTCTATTTTGTGACATACTACCATTGGCACATAGTCTTGGGGAGATTGTTAAATAATCATGGGTTTATTATTTTATTTGATGTAGATAGCTTTTTTTACTATTGTTGTGATATTTTTGGGAAATTATTAACATATAATATGGAATAAAAAATTATAAAAAAATGGTGTTCATGATTTAATTTTATAATTACTAAATTTATTGAATTATTATTTTGGTCACATAATATTTAATAAAAATCATGACATGTAAAAAATGGAATTATTACTTATAATTGATAAAAGTGATCAGAAATATATTTCTTACATGTGAACTAATAGAGTTGAATTACAATTTCCTATAATAAAATAGAAAATCCACATGATATAATTAATACATAATGATAAAGGTGATTTTTATCGTGTATGCACCATTTGTCATAAATAGTACATTGTATCATTTTTTTGATTATTCATGACTCTAACATTTTTATCTATTTTAGGAATAATATTATGTTTTAGAAATGTTTTGTATATATAAAACTGTACCCTAAAAAATGGGTTTCTTATTAAATGCTTTATATCATAAAATGGAGGATAATTTTATTGACCTTATTCATTTAAATCAACATGGACAATACATGATGTGAATTATGAAAAAACTGGTATTATTTACACATATATTCTTGATTTGTTAGAGAAGTTTTAAAATAATAAAAACATGAATGTTGATATGTCTAGTTTATTTGGAAACTAGTAACATTAAATAACATCATAAAACATCAGATACTACAACATTATTGAAATATTATTTGAATTTTTCATATTATTCATAGTACATTAAACATTATTGGATAACCTAGGGACATACATAAGAAATGGGTGATATATAAATCCTAGTAAAGAAATAAACCTAGAATAACAAGATTAAAGTAAAACATGTCATAAAATAGAAATATTAATGAGACATAAATTTGGTTATAAATATAAACATTAATAATGAGTCCTGATATTACGTGATAACATAAAGGCAACATGGGAAACGAGTCAACAACATAAAACATGGAATCATATACATTGTTCAAGGATATCAACCAAGATTTCATGATGAAAAAAATAATTTTTATTAGTTTCACTCTCAATTACTTTCATGAAAACTCATGTGACTAAAAGATTACCCAAAGCCTTAAAACGCTATATAATTCGTTATGTGCCCATAAAGTTCATTTAAATCGCATATATAAGTGTGTAACATAGATAAAAAATGAAATAATTCATCATCACAATTTACCCCATGATCACAGAGTATAAAACTAATAAATTTAACTTATAAATAAAAGACTTATATGTTTAGAAAACATAACCCACTTAATTGGAAATTGTACAAGTTATTCACTAAACAATTGTTTGGCATGGAAAATCGCTACGAAATGTTGGAAACATAGTAGTTGTGTATAAATGTTCAGGGGAGGGACTAATGACTATTAAATGGGTCTATAATAATTAATAAATAAAATGGATATTAATAATAATATGTAATAACATATCCTAGTATTATAAACATAAGATAAAATATAGAAGATAGAGAATATAGCTGAATAAAGAGGAGATCAATAGGATCCATTACTTTGAGAGTGTGATTCCAAAATATTGGGAAGAGATTATTGAGAGATTTCAAGAACTTTGGCAGTACTATAGAGAGGGTAGTAAAGAGTAAGGATGTGCTAAATGATTTCTTAGGAATGGTTAATAATATATTTGGTGGGTTTATATTTGAAAGAAGTGTGGAATTCATTATTATCCCCAAACCAAGGTTTGGACTCTAAAAAAAATATCCAAAACCAAAAACCTTAAGATGGTTTCATCCAATGGATTCTAAAAAGTGGGAGTGTATTTAATTGTTTAGTAAGTCTGAGGTCTGATACCTTTTTCATATTTCCTATTGTGATGAGAAATTGAGTCATGTCCTTAATGAAATTATTTTAAAACATTAAAATATATTATATGTTTTGGAGGATTACTAAAGGCGTTATAAAATTGATCAAATAAAGGTAAAATCACAATATTTTAAAGGTGTAAAATATATCTTCTATTTGGGAAATTATAAATTATTTATTACATCATTTTTATTCAGTATGTTGTCAAAATACACATTGTATATTTAAACCATATTTAAATTTTATATCAAAATTCAGCTATCTCAGAAAATTAGGAAAAATTCACTGTTGGGTAATTTCAAAATTTTGATTCCAAAATTAATATTAATTTTATCCAACTAAATTTATAAAGTTATCAATTTTATATTTTAATTTAATTATTTATATTTATTAAGAAATTCTCAGTTTTAACAATAACAGATTTTAAACCCTAATAAAAATTACAATTGAATTCATTAAAAAATTTCAATCATTTATATTTTATAAAATTATTTAATAATATTACTGAATTAAAATATTATATATTTTAAAAACCAATTCTTAATGAATATATATTTCATAATTTAATTTTTAATATTACCAAGAAGACAATTTTTTATTTTATAAAAATAAAAAACATTTATAAAATAATAATAATAATATGTAAATATAACAATTATTCTAATAGAAATAATGTACATATTTTAATTATTAGGGTATTGATATATATCCCTCTAATACACCAAAAACACTTAAATAGTATGGTTCGTGTTTGTGATACTTTCATGGGGTGGCTCTGTGAACACAATTGGGGTTGTGATCTCAATGAGCTTGAACATATCTTGTAAAAAGTTTTTTTTAAGCTTATGTTATGGGATGTAAGATGTATTGTGGTTTATGGATAATCCAATTGATTTAATCCCCCTTATAAGCTTTGATAAATGGGATTCATAGGGTATGATCCTACTAGTTGAGGCAATCTCTTCCATTGAATTTTGCAATTGGATTTGTCGAAACACTATATTTATAATAATCATATTATCACTATTTAATTGCTATTATAAATAGTTAAGATCAGTAAATATATTTTATATTTTATTGTACATAATAAAATAAATTTAGTTCATGTATTTTTGATAACCATAATGAATAATAATATATTTTATTAAACAAAAAAGGGAATTTCATTTATAAAATTTTGGGTCCGTACAATCATCTCCCCATTAAGAATTTATATCTAAAAATTTTAATTTCACATACTAAAACAGATTAGGGTGACTCCATCTCATCACATCCTATGGTTCCCACATTTCTTCTTTAAAATTTGTGTTTCTCCATGCACATTGATTAAGTTCATTTTCATATATTTTAGAACATTGTCTCTATGATCATAGAAACTCACTGGCTTCTCCTCATTAGAAATATCATGATCCATCTGTATTATCTATTGATTAAAAAAATATGAGGTGTCTGGTATGTAATTCCTCATGATTTTTATGTGTAACACATGTTGTATGTGAGATATATTAATTGTGAGAACTAATAGATAGGTCACCACTCAAATGTGATCTGTGATCTGAAATGGACTGAGGTATCTTGGACAAAGATTCCCCTTATTCCAAAATCTCTTGACTTTATTCAATTTATATATGGAGAGAAATACTGTATCTCTAACCTCAAACTATAGGTATTGTTGATTGTTATCAACATAGCTCTTTTTGAGACTCTAACAAACAATTATATAGGGATTCATTGGGAGAAATTTTTAATATTTAGTGGAAACTATTATTGTTTTAGAAATTGACTAGAGGAAGACGATTATCCCAAGATCCGTTGATGTCAATTGAGCATGGTCTCAACACGTCCTCATGGGTTTCAATAGTGCACTCCTATTTTCAAAACTTTTGAGGGTGATTGGACATTATTATGTAAAAATTAGTATTTAGAAAATGTTGGAGACTCATCCATAACATATAGATAAATTGTGGATCTTTATCAGATATAGTCTATATAGTTCTTCCAGGAAGCATCACCACTTACCTAATGAATACAGTTACATGTTTTACAGGAGGGAAGTCCTCTCTAATTGAAATAAAGTGAAAAATATTTTTATGATAATCAAACACCACATAAATAAAAAAATATTCTTGATTCCTTTGGAGGACTATTTATAATGGTCATGATTATGATTTCCTAATTCCATATAGGTAAGGGTAATTGTATCATCATCCCCACATAGTTTTTCCTTATAACCTTCTCATGATGACATAGAGGACACCATGATTAATATTATCTGATATCATTCTCCATATAGTCCAAAAAATATTTATATTGGATATATTGATATATTTTTCTTCTCCCTAGACAGATTGATAAGGTGTTTTTATGTGCATCATCCAGAAAATCGTTCATTAAGTCAGGATTTGATGGAATCTAATTTATTTCACCAAATCTCACAACTCCTTTCTCGTTGACATTGATCTCAGATGATTTCCATTTTTTATAGCTTACACTATATTTTGAATTCACACATCATATATTTGAGAATCTGTAAAGCCTCTCAAGAATCGATTTTTGGGAAATCACTTGTGAAAGCTTAAACAATGTTCCTTCCATTATTTTTCCCATATCCTACATTTTCAAGTATATCAATATCATATAATACTCAATTTTAATCATTGATAACAATATTGGATCCTTCCTATCATGAAATTCTGCCACTATAGTTTCTCTCCCAGGATTATAGTTTATTGAATAGTTATTTTACTTGATCATCTCCAACAATATTTTTTGGTTCATTATAATCTCTTTTTATTTGAATATATAGTTGAGGATCTTGTAATCTATATATATTTTACACTTATCCACAAAGGGACAATTCTACCATATTTTCGATGCAAAAATCACTACATCCAACTATAGATCATGGGTTGGGTAGTCTTGGACATGATCCTTCAATTTCCATAGGGCATTGGAAATCTCCATTTTAATCGATATTAACATAGAACCAATCCCTTCTTTTAAGAATCACTAAAAACCATGAGAATTAATCCATAAGTTGGTATTCTCAGTAAAGGTGTAGTGATAATCCTCTTTTTCAACAACATGAGTACTATTCAGATTCACAATTGTAAATAATAATTACTCCATTTTTCACGTCATTTACCACAGTGAGTTGGATGTAGATGATGGGGAGCTTTTACAGAGGCTACATTAATGATTTAGGATCGACATGAGAGGGTCATTTGTGGGCGGTCGATACCTCTGGTGCACATTTTTTGGTTGCATGGGATCTTTCAGGAGAGCACATGGGATAGGGAGTCTTAGATACATTCTATGCACCCCCACTTATTTCCCTCGTTTTTGTGATGTGGCTTACAGGGATGTAAATCCCAGAGGTGGGGAGAATTTAAAAACTGATAAATTAAATGAAATGTTTTTAAATTAAATGGGAATTTTATGAGTCCAAAAAAATTAACGGCGCATGATTCTGAGGCCCAGAGTTCTCATAATAAATTTCAGAATATTTTTTCATGTACGTTCAGTAAACTTGTGAGATGGTTTTGGTAACTTATAAACCAGTGCACGGAATTTAAATCTGAGGGAACCGTTGAACTCACAAAGCCAATTTTCTCTTTAGGAGAATTTTTCCCCATCTGCAATGGGTCAAGGGTGAATGACAGTTTTCGTGTTTTTTTCAAAATAGAAATAAAATTAAATTTTCTTTACTTTACTTTTCTTTTTAGTTGAAACCTCCCATGTGGATGGTTTAAAAATGGGGACCACCGGATGTTTATAGGCGGAGACCACTCGAACCCTTTAATGAGAGAAAACCTCTAAACTCCCATAGTTTAAATTTTTCAAACACCATTCATTAATTGGGCCAATTTATTTGGCCAACGTGGTGAAATTAAATGATACTATTAATTTTTTCAACGTGCCAACATAATTAATCTACTTAATTAAATTATTGTAGACCCTCTTTGTTTGGGAGGATTTTTGGTTGGAAAAGATGTTCCTTGGTTGGTGAAATTTCTCTAATGAAGAACTCCATCAATAGAAGTTCTTCAAAAATCAAGGAAGAGGACGATGTATGAGCTTGACATAGAAACATGGTTTCAGAAATCACGATTGTTGGCACCCTCTTCGCCTTCTTCGACTTCATTCAGGCGCCAACGTAAATGAAAAAGAGAGGTAGGGGTTTAATTTTGTGTGATTATGGAATCCCATGTTCTTCCCTTATAAACAATGAATGCGGATCAAATCTCTAACTAGTTGATCCAATAATGTTTTCTTTTTGTAGGTTTGGGAATAATCATTACTGGGGGTTGTAGAATTTGATTTTATCATTCATGGTTTTGTTGAGCCGCTTGCAACCGCTCTAACGTGGAGGGTGCAGGCCAATCTAATATTGCCCGACCCCTTCTTCGTTCATCATTATTGTTGTGTAGTTAGCATTGGAGGATGATGACAACCAAACTTAGTGAGTCACTAGAATATCTGCATCCACCACATTAGGCCGCGACGAACGTGACGATGGTGCCTTGCGACCAGTGCACCGTCTACGGCGTCCGCTGCCTCGTGGCCCCGTGCTGCTTGTTGCCTCCACCTCTCGCAGCTTCCCACACCCCATGGCCTCCACCGCTCTGCGTCCCATCACAATCCAAGGCCTTTTCCGCCCGACAGCCTCGCACCGTCTGTGGCCTCCGCCGCCCCACTGCCTCTCACCGTCCACGGCCTCTGCTGCTCTGCATCCCCCACCGCGCGGCGACCTCACACCGCCTACGGCCACCGTTGCCCCGCGCCTGCACACCTCCCGCAGCCTCTTCTTCCCCTCGGCCCCATACTGCCCATGGCCTCACAGCCCCATGACCTACATGATTCCCTTGTGGCCCTGTGACCTCAGCGCCACCCTCACCCCCCCCCCCCCCGCGGACTGTGTGCCACCCTCTCGGCCCCATGAATTCTGTGCCGCCGTCATGGTCCCCCTCAGCCTTGTGCCGCCCTCACGGTACTACGGCACCTGCACAGTACCGTGGGCTACCGCCTAGGCAGGGCAGCCCAGCGCGGTCCTGTCCGAAACCAGCAGGCCGGGGCAACCTGATCCGGGTTGGGTCAGCCCTGACCGAGTCAGACAAGACCCGCGCCAAATTCGAACCATTACACTCTTTTGGCCATAACATTGGCACCAGGAATCCGTTTGATAAATCATCAATGGTGCTGTAATTATTGGAGTGAGACAGTCCCTTTGGTTTACCCCACTTGATATTTAGATAAAGTTGGCATACGATCAGGTTTGATGGAGCATGAATCCAACAGGACCCTTGAAACTAAAAGGAAAATAACTTACAAACTGGGTGTTTGATTGAAGCACCATCTATTATGTTGAGACCCCTATGATGTGGTGGTCCTTTGGGGTACACTTTCATGGGACTTCATCAATGTTAGAGTAGAGACCAGTGGCATGAGGAGTGGACCCTCTCGGAGTTGAGAAATCATATCGCGGGATCACAGTAACTAATTGTGATGTGGAGATTTAATAGAGATCCTGTGCGGGTCAGCACTGAGCAATCCTGTGTGGGTCAGCACCTAGAGAACCTGTGTGGGTCAGCACCAAGCGATCCTATGTGGGTCAGCACCGAGGGACCCTTTGTCGGTCAGCACTGAGTGATCCAGTGTAGGTCAGCACCAAGAGTACCTAAGTGGGTCAAAATCTAGAGATCCGATGTGGGTCAGTACCGAGAGATCCCATGTGGGTCAGTAGTAGAGCCTCTTAATAGAGTAAGATAATTCAGTAGTTCCAAATAATCATTTGTACTTCGGTACCTAAGTTATACCTTGTCTTAGCTGAGTCCATACAGTGGTAGAATTATTCTCTGTGGCATACCTGTGTGGTATTAACCTTCGTGGAGTTCCTTCTTTATGGAACAGTTGAACTTTGGGATTTTGAATTGGACTCTGTGATTCCTCATGATTGAGTTGGGTATACTTGATAACATAGGTATATGTATGGGCATATACCAAAGTAGAGCTATCAGTTGATTTCATGCATTGTGGTTTATCCTTGGTGGATTTTGTGAGATCATGAGGGTCTCGGGGTCCCTACTGAGTATTGTTATACTCACCCCTTCACGGGATATGCCTGCACCTTGTTGTGTTTGGTGAAGATGACTTACAATGCTGATCGAGGATGAAGGTACCAGGGCTAGATGTGGCCTAGAGCTGGACCATACAGCATTATGGTACAAAGAGGAGATGGGTGGATGTGGAGTGCTGAAGAGGATATCTTTACCTACCCTTTAGGTAGGAACCTTGGTGGATGACTCAGTAGCTTCCATTATTTTCTTCAGTTGTATTGTATTTCAGTTGTACTTGTACTATTACTATTGGGCTTGCATTCTGGCCCCTTTTTTACTTTTAGCACTCTATTTTATATACAATTGACTTGTGTTCGTATCTTGATATGTGCTTATTTGTGTGTGTTTATAGGTTATAAAGGAAACTCATTCCTGGTTTTAGGGAATATGCCTTTCGGTTCTAGTCGCCAGGCCCTGGCCTATGGAAGGCGGGCTTGGGGTAGTCACGGCACAGGCCCCGGGGGACGGGCTGTGCCATTTTTTCTAGCTAACTATATCCATAAGTCAATGTTGTTCTCCCCTCCCTCAAACATGCATGCCTACATCCAGTCAGAAAATAGAATATTATGCTATGGGTTTCTTGATTATTGGACTGGAGTGCTATGGGATGATGATGAGGAACAATACTTACTTGAACCTAATGTTTCGAGCACCCCTATGTTTGAATGTGTCATATTTATGAACACCTATTTATATAGAGGTTTCTAGGAAGTGGTAGGATTTCATTATCCATGGAATATATAACTATGGGGAGGTTTAACATTTTTTATTATACTAGTAGAGTCTAGGTGATCCATCTCTACACTACCATGAGGAGGACGATCATGAAAATGATCATCTTTTAATTCAGTTTAAAAGTTAACAGACCATTGTCGTGGTTTGGAATATGTCTCAAAAATTAGGAAGGATAATATAATTGATAAAATATGGAATATAGGTCTTTATCTACATCATTTATGGAATATTCCAACCTACCATTTGATGGTGGGAAGGTATATGAGCCAATTGTATGATAGTTTTCAAAACATTCTTATAACCGCTTGGTGTTGTACTAATATGTACCCAGTGTTGAGATGTTGCAGGAATATTCCAGTCAAATGTTTCATTATTGATTGTAATATGATCCTATAATTATTAATGGGACATTATAATGTGGTGAGGTCGGGTTATAATGGTAGTATAATCCCAATCCTAAGCCTTTGAGATATAACGATGGTCTTTCTTGGAAGCGATATTTGCCTGAATCGTGGAATATGTTTCTCTCACCTTGTGAGCCCCAGTTGGAATTGAAATGATCGCATAGTTGGAATAAACATTCCATTCTGGAATATGGAAACTAACCTACTAAATGGGAGAAGGGATATGAGCCTCTATCAATATTACCTCAGAATTATACTAGTACAGTCATTTATTAGTGGAAGTTGGAATATGGTTTTTCCTTATGTGATCTACTACAATATTCCAAGAAGACTGAATGATTAGAATATGATACTATATCAAGGAATATGCCATTCTCACCCTATCATCCCTAGTCATAATATGTATATATGTCTGATCATGGACCCTTGGAGTATACGAAAGGAAATCTTCGACTAGAATGTGACCTTGTCCTCAAGCTTGTTTCCCTCTCAATTGGTGAGCCTCGGCTCGATGGAGGAAATGATATTGATTATGGAACATTGTAATATGATGTCATACATTTTGAATAGTAAATTTCCCTAGCCCTATGTCTTGTTTCACACTCTCTAGGCGATCCCAGGTTGGGAGAGGATTTTGATCCTAGTTTACTACCTCATCCATTTTCAGAATGTACATATAATATTCTTTGATGGTGGAAATTATTTGTGCTAACTTCAAAGTGGTTTTTTTTAATAATGATCATAGTTTTGTGTCTTTGTCGTTGTAGGAATAGGATTATGAACCTTTCCCTACATCTAAACTAGTGATAGAATATTCCGGTGAAGTTATTTAGTTGTTACTAAAATATATTTTTGTTTTTAGAAAATTGTCTTTATGGATATAAGCCTACACATTTTATATCTCCATTTTTTATTTGAAGATTTGATCAATTGAAGTGAGGATATGAGCCCACTTATGTCTTGATCACGCGAAAGGAATATGTTGATGGGATTCATCCATGGGCAAAGGAATATGTTCCTTCTCCATGATTTCTATGTGAATATACCCACAGACTTGTTTTGGGTGAATTGGAATTTGACCCTACTTTTTTCTTATCGCTACAATGTGCTAGAATAATTCATCATTGTCAGTTGGTATATGAGTCCACTCATGGGTATCTTGCTTCTTCCATGTCCGATGTGTCTTCTTTATTAGCATTTCATGGGCATTATAGGGGTCAGTGTGTTGGGTGGTACCCCAAATAGGTGATTGGGGGTTCCGGAGGGATGTTTCTGGAAATGGTGGTTGACATGTGCCCTCTATAGTGGTACCTAAATTGTAAGGTAGAATTTTATGAATCCTTGTTATACCTTCATCAATGAATAATTTTTGCAGTTTTTCACTCCATGGAAAGGATTCTAAAAGGGCAGTTTATGGTAAGGAGGGACACTGGCTTAACTAGAGTTTTTTATGTTCTTTTTGGACTCACTAGTTTCCATTATTGGATAATTTCCTGGGATGATTCTAGAGAAATTATTTTACCAAATTGATGGTATTACCATACCATAGTACTCTCCACATGTATTTTGATATTTCTTGTCGGAGATATCATTATCTTATCCGTGGGGGTGTCTGTTATAGGTGATTCACTAGGGTGATTGCTGGATGAAGAAGAGGTTGTCTCTTATTTGGATGTTTTATAGGAGTGTATTAGCTTCCACAATTCATAAATTACAGATAAAGGATACCAATTAGTGTAATATCATTGTCATTATATGCTCAATCAAATACACATGGTTAAATCAATTGCCTTTTATTGATTATCCAGTCATTCTACTTTTATGAACATGGCAACACGAGGATGGGTTTATTTCATGAGAACCTCGGTTATAGTGGATTGGCTGTAGGATTTATATCAGGCTCTTTAGCATTTTCTTATAGGATATGAATAACCAAGTGGCCTATCGTATTATTAAGTTATTATCCATTTATTTTAGTGTTTCATTTCAATTTTTTAATTTCTTTTCATATAGTGACAAATAAAATTCTCCAATTTATAATAACCCAATAATTTTTTATTATATTCACATTGGGTTCACAATTTTGTTTGCATATAGTGTGAAATACAAATACACTGATAGATAATGAAAAAATAATTATTTTACAATAGATATTCATGTCGGGTTCAAAACTTTTTATATATAGGGTGAAAACAATATGTCTTGGTAGATAATAAGCCAATCATTTTTTTTACTAGAGAGTTTCATGTCAGGATCACTATTTGTTTCGATAAGATGGATCTTAATGGTTTCCTCATCCATAACATCATATAAAACATCTTTCAAAATTCCAGTGGTCAATTGGGATTTCAGACCCAACCACACATGGGGACTCATGTTTTTTGAATGAATGGGAGGTCAGGATTCTCACACCCTTTTATGGGTAATTTTTTCTAACTCTGAGACTCTATTATTTATTTAATATATGTTTGCAAATCTCTTCCAAATCTGAATTCAGGACAGGTTAACCAAAAAAATGATTTTTTTTAAGAATCTCTTTGTGAAAATGATAGGGATATCATATATTAATCTATATATATATATCTAGGGTTATATATCTGTTTCTTGTTAAATAACAACTACTTAGGCGATGAGTACCTATAACTAGGAGCATCAAAATTAGCTTCCATCAAAGGTGGAAGTTAATATCCTGAGGACGAGATTGACCCATTAAAAGGCATCCCACATATCCTTGTTATAATAGGAAACTCAAACCATGTATTTCATAGAATTCATGATGATTAACCTCATACAAACGTTACATATATGAGTGCTCTGAGGAACCAGATAATCAAGATCGAGTCCCGAGGTGATTCCATGTGTATCGCAATTATGGAATGAACCAGAGTCCATGTAGTTCAATTTATTTCTCAATCAACTGATGAATGAGGTAGGATGATTAACCTGTGGGAATGATTGGGTCCTACTGGTTTTAATGTCAGAGACACATCACGACTGATATTATTGTGTGTGAAAATGTGAGCTCAAGCCTTTAGAAAACCATCCAACGTATCCAGTTATTGCAGGAATCTGAGTTCTCATAGTTCATTCACACAATTGGTAATGGACCCATGGTATATTTCCACATATGGGGTGTTATTTATAATTATTATCCGGGATTACATACTATCATTGTCCTGTATGGTAGGAATTCATGATGCGATTTACATGAATATTATAATTCCCTAATCTCTTTTGATCTATACTCAATGTGGGAAATAAGGGATAAATAGAAATCGTTCTAACTACATATAGATATCGGTATTTTGTGTTGGTATATCCCTCAGGATGTTCAATATGGATCTTGGGCCTCGGGGAGGTATCCTATATATCATGGTTCTACTAGGAATCATAATCATCGTAGTTTAGTTAATTTCTCACTCAACCAACGGATGCGGTAGAGTTATCATCCCATGGGAATGATAGGGTCTCACTTTTTTAAATGTATAATACATGGTAGGACCCACACTAAGGTTGATGGATGTTTAAATTTTATCTTAGACCTTTGGAAGGGTTCATACATATCCTGGTTATGTTAGGAATCAATTCCCTCATAGTTCAATAGATTGGGTCATGCACACTTACTTCGTCCTATTCATTATTGGGGTTAATGGTATATAGGAATTGATTATTGAAACTCCATATCTCCTTGTAATCCCTACTCATTTTGAGAATCTAGGTATGGGAAAAAAAATTCATTTCATGAGGATGATGGACTTATTCACTTGGATGTCCCTTGGATGATTATTATGGAGCTTGATCCGCGAAGATGTTTCTGACATATATTGGTTATTGTAGGAGTCAGGGTTTTCATATTTCCCTTAATAAGATATTACAAAAACATCCCTTAGAAGTGGGGTATATAATATTATTTCACTAATCATGGATTACAATCTGAGGTTTCCCTTTCGATTGGGTATTACACAAATTGGATTGGAATGGTTATCATGTCCTATGATTCCCTTATTTTTTTCCATCTTTACCACCAGACGTATGATGATTTTCCATTCAATATAAATTGATTGCCTTCTAGTGATATAGGAGAGTGTCTACATAACATGTAAAAGTAATTTTTTGGGGTCCATTTGTCTTTTCCAAAGGAATTTTCATAATTTAGATTTCATATTGAATGTTTTTAATGTGATCAAGGATAGATTTTTCAAAGGACATCGCAAAACCTAGATGGTTGACCTTGGAAGATGTTCCATGATCTGGATGGCTTTTCAATAGGTTTTTTCATGATTGAGAAGAAATTCCAAAGTGTCATCACAATATATGGACAACACATACTGAGGGTGTCATGATAGTTGATTAAACATGTCTTTTATGGTGTCACGTGTCCTAGACATATTTTTTAGAGGGTGTCACGTAATCCAGATGACTTACCCAAGAGTTTTCACGAGAAATGGATGACACATGTAGAGGGCATCACGACAGTCGATGCGACATGAATCATAAGATTTCACACGTCCTGAATGAAATGTTTGGAGGACATCGTGAATCTTGGATGGCGTATCTGAGAGATGTCTTGAGAGTGGGATGATATGTGCAGGTTCTACCATGGGACTCAACTCACACGTTCTAGTGCCATTATATGAGTATAGTGACACTTCTGAAGGACATCATGAGACTTTAATGGTGATATAGGTGGGTTTAATGGGAGACAGATGGAATTATTGTGGGGGCCAATGTGACATTCTCTAACATGTATATATGGATTTTCATGACACAAATAGTATACCAAAGGAAAGTCATGAGATATAGGAGACATGACCTACTGTTGTCACATGTCATGGTTTTTTCACTTGAACCACATGAGGGGTATCGTATATGTTTTTTGGGCAGGTATCCCACATCTAGAATTTGTTCTATAAATTATATTCAAATTCCTTGTATTGTAACATTGTTAGCTTATTTTATGTCTCACCCAACCTAAAAGGTGTGCGGGATGTAATTTAAATTCCCTACTAGAAGTCATTTTCCTGATCTGTGAGTGATCACACATAGTGACTATACGTGCTGCATGATTTATCCAGTTGTTCTTTGGTATCTTTCTTGATGGAAATATTTTGGTTTATGAGATTTACCAATTGGAGAAATCATCTCTAGTACAATGATTAAAAAGGGACAACTTCTCATATGGGTAATCTTCCTCCTCATCCAGATAGGTAGTTGTAAATTTTTCATGTTGGGGTGGGGGATTTATAGGCCCCTCTACCCAAGTCATTCGTTACACTGCAATGTGCATACCACACGAATCCAGGATAGAGTCAGTAATACGCTTCGGCATCATGAATCATCATGAGTCTCTACTATTTATCTATCCAGGGTCCTCACATGAATTTCTGTAACCATGATCTCTTCCCATAAATTCCAATTTTGTTTCATTATTAGTAATTAATGTTAAATTACATGAATTAGGTCAGACTTATAAAGTTCTTTCATATTATCATATTTAAATGTCCGTCTCCCATCGTGAGATCATGGAACTAGTTCTAAAGTTGTTCACATGATCTAATTTTGATTTTTTGGGACTTTATGCATGATATGAATGGGCTGCCTAGGTGCCTTTGTGAGATCTGACTGACATGTCTAGGATTTTTTTGAGACCATGATGTGAGCATCCTTAGTGCATTGAAATAGTTTTATGACCCCTAGATGATCCCTACTCCACATCTTTTTTATTTCCTTTTTCGATTTTACATTGGTTGAGAGTCATGCGAGATTTCATGAATAATTTATAAGATGAATAACTTACCTCTTTGTGGTGCATCGCACAACCAGTAAAGGTCCTATAGAGATTCACTATCATTTTACATAACATTTCCCCATTTTTTTCTTAGAGAACCAAAGGGAGAGCGCGAGGTCGAAAGGAGCTACTAGAGGCTCTTCACACGACGAGGATTCCATGATTTCAGGCTTCTATGAGATGATAAGACTATGTATCAAGGGTTTCAGGGAGTCTTGATAATCCCTACAGGCACATCACATAATGTATATGACTATGAGATTTCCATTCCCCCCTTTAATTTCCACTATTTTATTTTGAAAAGGCTTATGGGTACTATAATTTTTGTGAATGTTGTTTAGGAAACCCATTTTCCTCATCTGTTATCTATCACATGTGTATTACAACCAAAACAGGCCTCTCATTTTTTGAATTTCCTTCAATTTTCAATGGATTTTCAAATGGGTTGTCATGTGCTTTCTATTTGACAAACTGAATATCATGGATGACTTCATCAGGCAACCAATATCTATTCATCGGTAGTATATTGTGACTTTACATGAACGTATTTTTTTATTTGTGGTATATCTCATGATCCATCACATCCTATGTGTTTCACATTGTTCTTCCACATTAATTCAGGACAGTTAGGCAATTGCGCATCACTTTGAGGTTTATATGATCGAAGATTGTCATACATATTCTCTTTTATTTTATTTTTAATTGAGGGATAATGATACACATGTCCAGGTATTTCATCCATTGTGAATTTTTTGATGCTCATTTGGTTGGCTTAAATAATGTCAAGGACATATACTCAGTGTTTTACCTAATGGTCTCCTCAACACATCTCATCATATTCTAGTGAAAAAGAAGATATAAATTCCATGGAGATAATGTATACCAACAAGGATAAAACAAGATATAAATTCCTATAATTTTAAGTACATATCATATAAAATATACAACAATAAAGGTTTCACAGGGAAATACAATGAAATATAGTTTTTCTTACAACAACATAAAAAAATATGATCATGGATAATATTATCATTATAAAATACAACATGTATAAACTACCCCTACATTTATAACTATTAAAAATTCTATAAATCAAAAAAATGTTTTTATTTCACTCATTGAGTTACTGAGCTACTTAAAAATTTATAAGGAATATAAAAACACATAGAGGAAAATATTCCTAATGATGAAAAATAAAAGGTTCTCATGGAAGAGGTAGTTGGTACATAATGGCCATCAAATGTCAACAACATAAAAACCATACATAAATAAAGAAAGGTTCTATTCAAGAAGATAAAAGGAAAATTATCCTTTATTTGGTTTGCTAGGACACTTCAAACTATAATGACATCTTCATAACATGAAAGATATAAATAATTCATAAAAACATTGCATATATGATCATTGAAGATAATGTGATTGAAGATAACAGTTTTTGATTGATAACTTTTGATGATTCATGACATGTTTAACATAAATAATCTCTCTTCCAGAGAATGGAATGAATAAAATATGATATTCCAATCTACTTAGAGAGCTATGCATTTATAAACCTATATGGAATGGTAGTGTTTGATCTTATGTTTACCTCGAGAGAAATCACCAAATTACATAATGGATAGTATGTGACAAATTATTTTAAGATCCTTGACTTGGGGGGTCTTGTTATACAAAATTGGGAATAATATTTTATTTTAGGAATATAAAAATATTCTATGAAAAGATCAAATCTTGGATTGATAGGGGCACCTTTTTGATCGATTATTCAATTTAAATTCAAACATATATTTTTCATCAATTATAGAGTCTTATAATTTTTGGAATTAAAATGACGTCACATAAATTTTATGAAAATAGATGACACGTCAAAATAGAATAAATAACTATCATGGATAAAAATTACCATTATAAATATGTGACTCACATGAAAAGTAAAATATTTTGTATATAATTTATAATTATATAAATTAATTAATAAATTAATATAATTAATACATTGATTGTGTATGATTTTCATGTCACACTCACCATGGGAAATAAAAAATATAAGGTAACTTTTAGTGATGATTTTTCATAATTTCACAAAGTCAATATATTAAAAACAATAGTTTAAGTTAACGATATGTTTAGTGATTATAAAACTGATGTTGGAAAACAATGAGGTATTTCAATAAATATTTCAAATCCCATATAGGATGTAAAAATTATAGAACTTATTTTTTGGAATATTTAGGAATCATACATGAAGTGAAATATACTGATACACCTTAAAACAGTGTAACTAACAAAAAGAATAGAAAAACAAAGTAGAAGGATAGTTCCAGGATATCTATATTAGACCTCTTAAAATTATTCTAGGGAGATGTGTTATTTAATACAAGTAAAATCCAGTTTTTTTTACAATAAAAGGGATGTTTATGACTACATATTAATTATTTATGTACGGTATTCCAAAGATAAATTATTTAATGGTTTGAGGTTTACATGAAATTATAAGGTCACCTGAAGCTAAATATATAAAAAGTTTGTTAAAAGTGGTATTGATAGAACATTTCGTGGATATGGGGTGAATTATAAATCATATAGAATAATTATTACCATATAAAATGGTTTAATAGCTATTTAAAAAGTTATGGAAAAAAGTGATACACCGCTTTATGAATCTTGGTACACATCTTTACCTATGGTGGGCCAATAAAGGGAATTGGGATTAATGAAAAAATTATCTCAATAATATAATTTCAAGGAGGTTTATAAAATTAAAATATAGTGGATATTCTCAAAATATTGATTTGATTCAATATGTACTTGTCTTATGGAACATAAGATATCATTGTTTCACAAAATTATCTTTTGATCAATATAGAGTCTAATGTAAAAATATTCAATGTGGTTATGTCATCTTTTGATGAATTAGTTTGTGAGGAAGTAAAAAATGATGAGATACACAATATATTAGGGAATAATTCTTGTATGTGAGATTATATGGCTCATAGTTCATAAAATATAAGTTATAATAGATTAATAAAAATAAAATACATATGGAAATATTGAAAAATATAAATCCAGTTTGGTATCCATGGGATTTATAGAACAATAAATACTAAATTATTTTTATACCTATGATCTCATGGATATGACTATATATATATTATAATTCATAATTTTTTTGAATATATATATAATTTTTAAATTCACCAAATGGATGTCAAAACATCATTATTAAATATTGTGTTGAATATTGAAATATTTTGGAATAAACTAAAGTATTCATAGTGTTTATAAAATAAAATATGGAATATAAATTGATTGGGGGACTATATGTTAAAAAATATTTTATTAACGATGGAATGAAATATTTAATGATGTAATTTTATCAAATGGTTTTGTAATCAATTTGATAAATATGTTATAATATGCTCCAAAAAAACCATTCTGTTGTTATTTGTTTATATGTGATTAACATCCAAATATTTGTAATTGATATTTACGAAGGAAATAAAGATAACTCAATTTTATCTAGAAACAGTTATATGAAATACATTGGTGAAAATATTTTTACTTTTATAATAAAAAATATTATAAAAAAATATTTCTTTCATCTTTATCGATATCATTATTTTGGAAAACACATAAAGAGGCTTCAATAATTTCATTATTCACCAGTTTTTACCCTATATTATTATCGGATTTTGATGATACCAAATCATGGTGAGTTTGTTTATCAAATATAATAGTCAAGTGTTATAGGATGTCCCATATATTCCATGGCATGCATTAGACCCTATATTTAATATGTTTTTTTTAAAATTTGAAAAGTTATATAAGTAATTTGGTCTACACACAATGGGATAAGGATAAAAGAGTTCTCAAGTATCAAAAGGGTTATATGAATTAATATTTATGTTATAAGGGGAATACATTATTGGGAGGTCTTTTCGATGTGACATGGATAAAATATTTTGAGGACAACTCTTCTATGTGTTTTTTGGTTTTTATAATTGGTGGGAAGTGGTCTCTCACATATAAAAGTAAAAAACCTATATAATGGTCTCCTTAATGTCTTCTGAGTTTGTTTTTTTGAATATACTATAAATTATTTATAATGGATTGTATATCTTATATCATATCTACCATTGTTTTATATTCCAATTTCTCTAGTTTCTATACTGTGTGATATTCATGGATCTTTGGATAGTGAATAAAATAGTATTTATAATTTAAAATTGAGACTTGGTGTCTCAGACATACCTATGTATCTCAATTAGCAAGGGATGGATTTATAGTAGCGTCCTTCATTAGAATAATCCAAAATTTTATATATTTCAATATGAAAGAGTATTTCATGTTTTTTTAAATAAAAACAACCTTAGGGAATGCTTCAATGTCCCTGTGAAAAATTCATAGATTATGGGGCCTCAACATATCATGTTTTAACATATCAAATATAAGTTAAATTTACGAAAATTTTTATTATGTGTAAAGGAAACACCAAAGTAATATTAAATACTCGAGAAATGGTATTTGGTTCCCATGAGAAAATTAATGTGATTGTAAAAGACATAAAGAACTGTGGAAATCAATCAAGTTTTCAGTCATGTGAACATTTCTTAGTTATCCTTTGTGCAAATAATGGCGTGGTTACTTCTACGAGCTTGTAAATATAGCTCTAAAATTATTATGAAAGGATAATTTAATAAGAAAAATAATTGTATCTATGAGTAGATGTATTACTCATAAATTTAAAAAATGTTTTGTTGGATGAATCATAATGATAAAAGGAGTTATATTGTCATGTTTGTTTCGTTTAATCTCTCCTACTCAGTAAGGATATTTCTCTACTATATTATGGATGAAATCTAGAGAGAAAGTTATTTATAAATGTTCATTCAAATATATTATGGTGCCTTATTTTTAAAATTTTTATTTATATATTTTAAAATATTGGGGTATTTTGAATTTAAATGTTTTATAAAATTTAGATTGTTTTCATTAAGGTTTTGTAAAGGGGAAGGTTTTTGGGAATGTTACATAGGACAATGGGTGAATTGGGTTCTACCTTATTAATGGGATTATATTTATAATAATTTTAAAATAATATATGAAAAATAATAATAGTTTTTAGGATGACTCACCACACCATCAATACACATGGACTCACATATGTGAAATAGGATTCCATGACAATGCAATTTTCTCTTTATATGTCGTGTTAGTGTGAAATGCATGGAAGTGACTTATGTTATTGTTATAGATTGGTTGGTAATGAGGGATTTTAAGTACGCCTAAATTAATAACTCTATTTTGATGAAAATTATAATGAACGAGCATGATATCGACCATATTTCATGTATATAATTATCTTGCAAGCATCCTCATACTATAATGTATGCAATCTGAGACAATTTTTCATTCAACTATAATCTAATGGAAAATTTTAAATCTAAAAAATACATGACTTTATAGAATGGATATATAAATATGAAAAGTTTAATGATTAATTATAATAATATAAGCTCCATTTAAATAAAATATAGTCTCCATTGGATGAGAAAAATAATTTGGATAATACATTTATACTATATTTCCTCTCAAATATTTAGATTCCAAAAAATCCTTCAAAAAGCATCAAAGGATTTATGGTTGTGTGCACCAATAATTAAAAAAAAATATTTATTTTTTCCAAATATTATTAATGGTATACTCTCAATAATGTAAATCTTCCATATATCAGTACAACATTTATTAGTTTAGAGTAAGATAAATATAATAATTTGGGGTGAATTTTCCATTAACAATCAAAAATAAAAAACAAGCCTTAAAGGAACATGATTTTATAAAAGATACATCAAATAATAAGAGGAACTTTTAAATAATTAAATTAAGTGAAAATAATAAAAATGTAATTAATGAATAAAATAAATAAGGAACATGATTTGGTAAAAGTGTTTAGATAATGATATTTGATCATCACCTACATCTCAAACACTAATTTCCCAACTATTCATTGAATTACTATTTAAATTTAATCATAGATAATATTAAATCTTTTTAATTTTTCTTAATTTAATATAGTAGGAATCCATAATTTAAATCGAACTGGATATTTAATGGTTATAAATAGAAACTGAAAATAGTGAAATCCTTTACATTTTTGAGATTTTGGTAGGGATCCTGTATCATTCACATTTAATTATTGTGAGCACTGAAATATAATAAAGGTAGATGAGAAATGTTTTTTAGTCCCATCCTCTTTAATGTGTGATTTAACTCTCTCAATATATAAGAAAGAAGGATTGGAGAGATAGGTAATATGTATATTAATTGAGAATGATTTTCAAATAATTGACACTATTGGTTGCGATTGAGAGATCAAGTATAACAAAGAGTTATTTATGGATATTATAATATTTTATTGATAATTTCTTCAAGTAATTCTTATTTTAATCCAAGGGGTCTATTTATTTACTATAATGTTATTTTGGATCTTATGTAATTTTTTGGAGTTTATTAATGTTATAGAAGACCACATTATGTAATTTTTTACTACTATAAATTCTCCCTTGGACAGGATATCCCAATGACAATTTCTAGTTATTGGATTCCACCATGGAACTAGTGTTCTACCTGGGGTTCACTGCCACTTGAAAATATCAACCAGTACGACTATATTATATATCGACTAGCCTACTGGGTTCTTACGAATCATCAAGTTCATCATATTACTACAAGCCAGTTGGTTCCCATAAACCTATTTCTGATGATATTATTTCATTATAGGTGTTTCATATATTTCCCCCATGTATCTTGTCCAATCCCACTATGTAGTCGATGGCCCCCCATTAGGTAGATAGCTCATATTAAATTTCATTTCCGATCTGATGATCCCTTATGGAATGAGGCTTCAATAAGGATTCTGTATTTCCATTTAATGTGTTTTTATTTCATTGAAATTCCATCTTAATTCTCAATCATTAAAACATAAATACCCTAAATTAAAATTGTTTTAATGGTATAGATATTTTCATATCATTAAAAAGTTAAATGAGGAGTGCAACAATTTCTCTATTTTCAATGATAAAAAACACTTGAATAAAAATGAAAAATATTATTATAGCATAATAAGTTTTATTTTTAGTAAAAATTATAAAACATAGAAAATACCTTAGTAAACACACTCTGTCATTAACCTCATAGGATACTAAAATCAATAACATGGTTCAGTCTCTGCATGGCCTCAAGGGAATAGTCTTATACGCAAGAGGATTTCAGCTAATAGTGACTGCCTAAGGTGTAGTAGTGGTGATACTATGACCTCATCTTAGAGTAAGGTAATTAGTTGGAAATAAGTAAACATGATACCTAATCTCAATAAAATGTGTGTGGATATAGTTAAATATAACAACATGGTCACAAAAGCAGTGCAGTATGATCCCAAACATTCCTGCCATAATAAATAGATCTCCTACTATGATTGTTACATATGCAAACCATAATAAAAAACACTCTATCCACAACATACCAAGTCATACCAGATACCATGATATATGTACTGATATGATACATATTCATGGATCATTATTGGGTCACTTCAAAAGTAGTGTCTATAACCAGGTGAAATTCTCCTCGGGTACGCAAGAAAAATGGTGGCTCGAGTAGGGTGTCAGTACAAAATTATATAGGGAACAACCAACCCAATCCTATATACATTTAATAAATGATGTATATGTGTATGTGAACGGACCACCAAGATAATAATAAAAATATTTATCAAGTACATATAATTTAAATAACTAATTCCATTCCAAGGTCCCTATCCAATCTTTCATGACAGG
The DNA here is from genome assembly GCA_963277665.1 of Viscum album. Classification (NCBI taxonomy): domain Eukaryota; kingdom Viridiplantae; phylum Streptophyta; class Magnoliopsida; order Santalales; family Viscaceae; genus Viscum; species Viscum album. Next base: position 120,895,742 of record OY728128.1, read on the forward strand.
GATGGTTCCAGAATATATTTGACAAAGCAACATCACCACATGCTGATACCTATCCTCACTAGAGAATTTCCATTACTCCTCAAAACAAAATATAAAATATAATTCAAGGTAGAATATGTATATTTTTTAATTAATAACTAGATTAGTATCCCAATCATCCTAGGCATACCACATATTCTGTGAGTAATCGGTGTAATCCAAACAATGCCCTGACATTCCCTATTCCAATATAAGGTCGAATTTAAAAGTCCCAATATATGAAAAATTAATATATCAGAAACTATAATTATTTTCTAATAGAAAAAAATGTATCAAATTTAAGAGGAATACTCTCCTGATTCCATATGTTAACTCAAAATCATTATATCATTGTCTCAATAGCATATTCCTATACAACATTGGGAAATTTAATTATGGTGTGTCTACCTAATATTGGGACATATATTGGGAATCAATTGAGCATATCATCATCAATATTGGGGATTTATCAAAAATCTAGTACTCATAGGAAATGTGGCTACACTATGACCTATAACATAACCTGGATCCTAGCGTGCTAGGTATCTTAGTTGATAAACTGTCTAACATAGGTTTCATTGTTGCACATGGAAACCACATATTATACATAGTACATGGTGTAAACCTTGACACACTTGGAAATATAGTAATTCAATCCTCAAATATTGGATCCAGATATCCCTAGGCATCTAAGGATTCACAAACATCAATTTAGTGATATATCCAAATATTTCAGCCATCTTACTTGTTACATGCTTTATATCATACATATGAATGCACAATTAATAATATAAACATGGTTATAACCATATAATTCATATTTATATGTCAAATTCATGATATAGTAGGAAATTAAATCCATTTTAATAGATAAGTAGTTTCATGTCCTTGGTGACCATGGAACCAATATGTGTAAGTATCGAAGGCTGTCACATCCCCTGGGAATTATTATATCATTTATAATTATCTAATTATAGTAAAATTTAATTTCAATGAAACGATATTTAATACATAATATTAATAAAATCAGTTTTCTAACCACCTGAACACATATTATTATATCATAATCCTTGGCCGTCACACAAGATAATAATGTTTTAGGGGGGATACACTTAGTCACCACAACCCATTATCATCTCTCTCTTACAAGGTTATGCCATGATCTGGGCATCTAACATAGGGTTCTCTCCAAGTCTTATCCCTGGAAAAACCACATCCCTAAGCAGAAGAATATCCCTAATATGTACCCTATAACAAATAAGGGCATTATGTCCTTAATAAAAATAACAAGTTGGTTTTGGAGCCTTGAATAACCCCATGGACCACCATAGTAGTTAAATAGAACAACCACGAAAAATATGGTCATGAAATCAGAAAATTATATGCCCAAAATGCCTCTCATTCCCATTCCCAAATCAGATATTCCCATTATGGCCCATTTTAGTCTAAGGAAATAGTTAATAAATGGTCACCGCCTATAGTGGGTAAGAAATATAATCCTTTCAAATGGGAATGTAGTTTCCCTTGGATCCATTATATTTATATATAAGTGAAGGAAAATAACAAATTTAAAAATCTCAATTTAGTTATCTATGAAATAAAATTAATTTAATTTAGAAACATATTTAATAATGGGCCCCTTACCATCAATTGAGATACCCAAACACATCAAAAAATAAACATGTGTGGAAGATAATGTTATGTTATAATTCAATGAACCCCCAACCTAATATGAAGATTTCCAAATTACATCAAGGGGTTGGTAGGTTATGAAAAGTCCTATCCAAGAACTTTCTTGATCAACCAGGATCAAATCCATGACACAATCATTTCGTTCAATCTAGAAATTCATAAATAAGTAGTAACAATTTTTATAATTAATTAATTAATCCAACATAAACATAACTTAATATCAGATAGTTCCATGGGCATCCAATGACCACCGACTCTTTCTTCACTATGGTTCCAACTACACTCGATACAACCCTAATCTCATGATAATGAAAATCCCTAACTTATGCCAAAAATTATGTCATTATAGAATTTACATTTTTATGAAAACAAAAAAATCCACAGCATCACATTCCTATGATGATTTATCAAGTGTTCACAACTAAAAAACATTTATGGGTGTCCCCCTACTCAGTTTCAGAAATACAACTCGATAAATGGGTTATTTCACCATTAGTTGGTGAAATCATCATTTTCTACCTAAAATCGTACAGTGCTAAAATCAGTAGAGAGAGGTAGATCAGAGATAGGATTATGGAGAGGATATTATACCTTCTTTTTTCAAAGAAACAAATCCATGATACACACCAGATTCATTATTTATGTACTAGATATGAGAGACAAATTTCCCCAAAACCACAATAGATAATAACACGGGGAAGAGTGTGATTACCCCCTAAATAATTATGGGGTGAATTTTTAATTTTTCACCTTAAAAACATAACATTATATTTTGTAGCAGTACTGTGTTATTTGATGAAGAAGACATCAAGATCATCCTAAGTATACTATAAACTCCTAGGTTGAATCTTAGTCCCTATCTCATATGTAAAACACCTCTACGGGTGTGTTCCAATCCTCGTAACTCAATTTTGAAACATGGTTCCAAAATTTACCTAGATATTTATTTGAAAATTTAAATTATTCTTGAATTTCATATGACCATCTCAAAAAGGTATCTTACAATTTTCTCACCTTAATTCTTCTCATAAAACTTAATTCTTAGTAAGAATCAAAAATAAATAACAACCTTCCTCGGTCTTGAATACCCACTCAAATGATCATTTTCGATCTCTGAATGCCCAAATCACTTCCAATGTGTACCATTGAACATAAAATAGATAAACAATAAAAAGTCAAGCCAATGATAAATATCACAACTTGAATAAACATATGTGAATTACTTGAGTCCCTCGACTCCAGTTCATTCTTGTTAAATATTTGGATTCATCACCATGATTATGGTGCTCCACTGCCTTGGTCCTTGATTTTTGTAGACAATATTGAGCTACTGCCTCTGTTTTCAGTATTACTAATTGAAACACACAACTATCACCCTAATGATGATTCTGAAATGGTTCCAAACTCACTACACCCAATTAAATATTAGGACATTACTCTTTTTCAGTAATTCTAATATGAAAAAAATTAAATTCTATTTGATCAAACTCAACCTATCAAGTTTGATTTTATTTTAAACACCACATTAAACCGTCAAAACATTTTCATAACTTCCCATACAAAAAAATAAAATGTGATTTATGTTGTTATTATCCCCCCACATCACATCATACACAAAATACTGGTCATACATCTACATTATGGCTCATTATAAAAACACACAACTCCCACTATTAAAAAAATTTCAAACACCCAACCCTGGTTTTCCTTCTTTATGAGACACTACATTTTCTCCCAATTAAGATCAATGATGACAATGAAAAACCACTGTTTTATCTTCATAATTAGACCACTCGTCTAATTATCCCTTTTCAGGAATAACATTAATGTTTATAAACTAATGATTTGAGAGCTCTAAATAAATATAAAACAACTCAAGAACAATTAAAATGATTCAAATCAGCCGGATATCATAATAGAACCTATACATGACATTAATGAAAGAATATTATGATACTCATGTCCATTTTTCCTTGGGATATGAATTCCAAAATAATATGATCTTCTCCATGAAACATCTTGTTAAAGGGTTAAACTATTTTTACCAACATCACGCTCCCCACCAAGGGGGAATCCATATCATCACACAATCAAATCAGGTCTCTTATTTCCATGGTCCATGGTTATTCCGTCACCATAAATAACTAAAGGCATGGATATGTCTACTCAATCCCATGAATCAAAAAATATCACTTATCACCCATCACCAACCCATATAAATGTAATCCAATACATTTATTGAAAATTAATTCATATTGGGGGTCACCACCCTTGAGCCATTCATCATAGGTTTATAAAACTATAAGAATTTTTCTCATCAAAATCCATGCATAATTCAACCAAAAATAAACATTACTTTAACCAACTATTATAACCATTTCTCCTAAAAATCAGTGTAATGATCCAATCATATTTTTTTGCCATATGACCCAAGTTCCATTCCCAAAACCACTATCATAATGGGTAAGTTCCTTTATTTTAGTCAAATATATATGTCTCCATGCCATGTCATTAATTACCAGCATCTCCTAGCTAAATCATGTCTATCTCTAATTCTAACACATTACACACACTCCTATGAGTCATACACCACCAATTTTAGGAAAATCCTGCTCCATGGACTATCAATCTGAACCATCCAACAACTCCTTGGGAATTTCTCTTCAAAAATTGTCTCTTGACTTGTTCCATGATTCATTAAATGACATATTTCTTCGAAAAATAATTCTATAATTTCATGTTCTTATCTTATTTAAAAATAATATTACCCTCATTAACACACTTATCTAAAACAAAATTTATCTCCATTCATGAGTGTCGACACATGCTCTGAGAGTGCTTCCAATAGCATACCCAGTTTCCAATATAGCCATACCCCCAATAGTTCTTCCTGTTGATACCTCTCATTCATTGGAAATATAACCCAATGTTTGTACCTATTATTCACCTTAAAGGTAAAGACTATCCCAAACTAAACCCTCTCAATTGTTTCCTAGATCAAAAAGAATGTTGACTCAATGTTGTCTAAGTCCAACAAAGGCCCTATATGTCTACAACCTATCCCCACATGTATGGTCTCATGCTTGGGACACTTTTTTTTCTCACCTGACTCATGGGAAAATACTATCACCAAAAACCCATCTCAGGGTATATCAACCACACACCCATATAAAAAGTCATGGCATTGACATGACCAAACACACACTCACAATGTCTCTAATTTGACGATATCACATGCTAACAATAACCCACATTTAGGGAATATCCATATATGTAAAAAATTATTCTAATCATGATGAAAAATAACAATTATTATTCTCACCTATAAAATTACACATTATCTAATCTTCCTAGAAACTCAATTTAAATAAAGAATTTCAAATGGTAGGTAATTAAAATATCAACCTACCATGGTAAAAACATGCTTATAAGTGTTCAATTATATAGATTATAAATTCCAAGTTATATATAATAGTACATTAGAAGATATACATGGATTCCCATTTATGTGAAGGCTATTAATAATATAATAATTTAATGGAGGATTTTGATTCATTAATTATTTATGGCATCACCTAAAAAGAAACCCACTTCCATCACCCTTATATGGGGTTCCTAACAGGAGGTTCATGATTTCAACATAGAAAACATGATTAACTAATCCACACTAAGAATAAATATATATTAATACCCATTAAGGTTCTAGTACAAAAGGATGAAATCAGGTACTTTTCAAGATCATGATAGATGATCCATATTGACAATAAAAAAGAAGGATTGTTATGTTATATGTTATATAAATATGGATAGAAACACACCATGAAGGATATAATATTTGTTTTAACACAATATGAAAAGGATACAATCATAATTGTTCAACTAGAAAGTTATTAGCTAATAACATAGATCAATATGGGTCAATATAAATGAATTCTGTTTTATTTCAAGTCTACTAGGGTTATGAAAAGAGCACAAAGTGACTATATATTTTTCCAAAATGCCACTTTATAAGGTAGATAATTCCCTTAGTGACCTGGCCATGTTACTAAAAAATATTTAATACAATTTTCTGACATACTAAGGGTTTCTTAATCTGTTATTCTATGAAATTATAACTGTGTACCAATTGCAAAGATGCATAATTGTGTAGTCCACATTTCCTTCTACAGAATAATATAAATTAGGTTGTCCATGTCTGTGAAATACCTATAAAACCTAAATAAAAAAAATCCCATTTTTGTATTTTTAAAACTACAAAAAGTTAGCATAAAAATTCGTAATATAAACCACATAATATCATGCCTATATTTCAGGAAATCCTAAGTGCCAAATATGATTCATGAATAGATTCATGTTAGCTTTATATTATATGTTCCAAAATTAATTACTTGCCACTCTAAAAATGGGAAAAAGACAAACCTATACAATAAACCATAAATCCAAACCACATCTGCATTAATCATAGTCAAAATCAGGAATGACCGTAAAACTAAAAACCATGAATAATAATAAATTATCACTAGAAACACTAACATCTCACCATAACAAGTGTTATTGGTGAACATATTTTATATCCATAATATGGTCTAACAAATTCATAATACTCCATCTATCTCGTCCAAAATATAAATACAATAAGAATTTAACTACCCTAATACTATTTTTTCATACCCCACCTTGGTTATTATGCCTAGTAATTGGGTCAAGTCACTATATAGCCTCAATCATGCCTCCCCATATGATATTGTTTACTTAATATAAGTGATGGATTTTGATGTAACCATGGGGAGAATATGTACTCATTCCATATTGAAAAAAATAGATGAAAATAAATTAACATTAAATAAATTCACAATAAAATATAATAAGAAGATGATATATATTAAAAAGTGATAATGAAAGAAGTGGATTAAGGGACTGAACATCCAATCCACATATAAAATAGCCACCCACCATTAAATGTATATATACAAAGTTGAATAAAAAAATCTAGAACCACAACATACCGAGTTTGCCACATCCCAATCTCAGTTTCCACATCTGATCCATCTACCTTGATCAGTCTCATGCATCAACCTAACCAATGCCTATAACTATTTTAAATTATGCTCTAGTTCCAACAAAAAATAGTTTCTTTAGAAGGGTGTGAGTTCATAAATCAGTAGGTAAACAACATAATAGTCCTATAAAAACTATAAAAAGTTATATATTCTGTAGATGAACTAGCCATCTATGTAATATTAATAAAAAAAATTATTTTATGGAAATAATATAAGTAACCAATGTCATAAACAAGTCTTGATTTCTAACCCGGTTGGACCATACCTAGTTCTTCTAGTGTTGGAATACACATGATAAATAAACCTCACCACAGGGGGATACAATTCCATGTTAGAGGATCAGTTTTACTATCCATCACTAAATATAATAAGTAATTCCCTGTACCATCTCAATTTTATATAAGTAAGACCTCAAGTAGGAACCCATGTGTCATAGGAATATAAATCAAGCTACGAGGAATCAATAGAATCTAGAAAATGTTTCAGTGATCCCCATTCCAATCCAATGAAGAATTTTTATATCTCAATCTATAAACAATCCAGAAATTTGAAACTACTATTAATTCCTAAGGGGAAAACACATATAAAATTTAAAAGGTATACTCTCATATTCCAAGATGAAAACATGAAATCCATTAATCATTGTCTCAAATGAATATCCCTTGAACGAGTCTAGGGAATACAATAATTGTGCATCAATATGATATCAGGAAGTATCTTATGAACAAATCAATTAAATCATCATCAACCTTAGGTAATTCCCAAAATATTTGTAATTTATGGAAATAAAGCCACCTGAGAACCCCTGGAATCACTTGAATCCTATTGTACTAGGAATCCAAAGAGATAGACTATCTAAGAATGGTATCAAAGATGCACTTGGAAGCCTTTTATAAATCTTGGTATAGTGGGGAATCCCATATATTGTAGGAATTTTAGTAATTATTAAATAATATATTGAACACTGAACTCACCAGGAATCCAAGGATTCACAAGAATTAATTAATTGATATATCCCACTCTATCTTGAATATAAATTAATAATTACTTTTTTCATGCTTATAAATACACAATTAATATTATACACATTTTTATAAACATATAAATAATATTAATTTGTCATATTTATGATCAATGGAAAAAAAATACAATGTAATTGAGATGAGGGGTTGGGTCCTTGATGACCTTGGAACCTAATAGTACATGTTTCTAAAGGTGACACATCCCTCCAGCACTACGAGTTAATTTATAATTAAATAATTCTCATAAATTAAAAATTTTCTAATAAATGACATATTACCTACAATTAAGCTGTAGGGTTGGTCAAATTCTAAAAAAACATGTTATTATGTCACATGGCATAGTGGTCAGGTCAGAAAATTATTCTTTATGGGTATACCAATTTTATCACTACTCATCCCCGACTCTCCCTTTATTGGTTATGAATGTGATCAGGGCATCCCAATTGGGTTAACTCAATGTATTTTATAAAATCCAAAAATAATTCCTCAGATGATGAAACTACCTAATATATTTCCTCTAACATAGTATATCTTTTATGCCCTTAATGAAAATAAGAAGGTGAACCTTGAGTCACAAATGAACTAGCAGATAGCCATGTTCATTCAAGAACACATCATTATTTAAAAAGTTTTATGAAATCACCTAAATCTAGGACCAATATGCCTCTCTATCCCATTTAAAAATCAGGTCTCCCCTTCAGGGTCTATTTAATCCTATAGTAATGGTTATGATATGGTCAAGAAAAATAGCATTTGGGAATTCAGAATATTCCCAAGGGACCAAAGTGTCCCTAATCTTCTTAATATATATATATATATTGGATATGTAAATTAATTTATTTAAACATACCATTTAATTTATCTAAATAATCAAATTAATGTTAATATCAAACACATTTAATTATGTGTCCCACACCATTGAGGGTGTAACCCAATCACATCCCTCAACACATAAGCATGACTATTTACTTAAAAAGAATTTGTAAAAAAATCCCTAAACTCATACAAAGCTTTGATATTATGTCCAAGGGCTATAAGTATAATCCAAGTATCATTCAAGACATTCCTTAATCAACTAGGATCAACTCCATTCCTTGATCCCCCAACTCAAGATACAAATTCATAATTAATCAATTATAAATTTTTAAATAAGTTAATTATTTCATGTAATAGGTGGAATAATGTATGATATCCCATAATAAATCTAATGAAAACTATTTCATTGAGAAATGGGTTTTTGGAAACTCCCATAACACCACTAAACTCACTCCTTAAAAAATACCAAACCTATTCCTTGAATTCTATCATTAAATAATTTCAATGATCATGAATACAAAAGTAAAATACATAGTGTGATGTACCTTTTATTATTCAAATACATCCTTAACTTAGTCTACATGAAGGGACTTCTCCACGTGGATGAATAATAATATAAATAGGGGGATTCACCTCTAAATAATTAAAGGAATGATTTTTAATACACCTCTTATAGATCCCAATGAATTTCTGTTGGAGGCTATTGGAAACCCTATGGTTCTATCCAACTATCAAGTTTCACTACTCCTTAATTGGATGCATCCACCACCCAACATCTCCTAGGGATCATAAGAACCCCCAAGATGTCTTTTGATCCATCATTATTATGTAAAAATGCTCTCATGAGGTTTTACAATTTTTATAAGTTTTTTGTAAATTATGGATGATGAATTGACCAAACCACTTTTTCAAGAATTCGTATTTTTCTGGAATTTCAAAATTGCATCTAGAAATTGAACCATACACCTTACCAATGATAAAAATTTCAACGTCCATTAAAAACATTACTTTAGATCAAATTTTTTCCCATTTTAAAAATATATGAAATCCATGATAAAATCTCAAATAATTTCTTTAAAAAAATTCTCAAAAATATTATCAGCTATGTAATGAGAGTAAAGTGAGAAAAAAAGTACCTCACTTACCCTATTTATACAATAAATTTGTCTGCCTTTGTGGATATCAAAATAAAATTGGAATGGGATTGAAAAATATTTCATTGAAATAAAAATTTAAAAGTTATAGATACAAAATAAGTATGTATGATTTTCAAAAACCATCATAAATGATCTAGGGAGAGGAAAAATGATAGTGAAAATATATTTTTAATTTTGAAAATTTTTATTTAAAATGAAACTAATTTCAAAAAAGTTAAATATTTGAAAAATAAACATGAAGAATAAAATAGTTTACAATGTTAAATTATAATAATTTGAATAATTTTTTTTATTTTTATTTAAATAATTATTTTTATGATAAAAAATTTCCTCTTATAACATTTATATACTGACAGAATAAGCCCATCCTCAATTAATTTATTATAAATATGTTTATCCACAAAAGGATTTCAATGAATATTAATGAATAAAGTAAAACATTTACATATTATTTCCACACCGTCATTATGGACTGATATATATTCTGTTAATAAACTAGAGAAAATTTTCTAGGAGTTTCAAACCAGGTGTGCAGTAAAAAACCACTACACTTTCCCAAACTGAATATTGGAATAAAAAAGTAACATGGCCATTTCAAGGTAATAACCTTTTGGTGAATCTATGACAAAACAAATCCACTTTTTTGTCTAAATGAGAGTGTTTTTTCATATAAAATCACACTCACATACCCTACCCAAAATTTAGAAAATTTTGAAATAAAAGTAATGAGATTTTTTATTTAAAAATATCTCAAAATACATTATCATATCAACATGTAAATACATTATATTATGAATATTAATGAAAAATAGTCACAAGATGATAATACTGAACTTAATTTTTATAAATTTAATGTGGTCAATATAATGGTATTTAGAAAATATATAGGCTAATTGATGATTTTTTAAATCAAAATAATGAAAAATATCACCATTATAAATGTTATACATAAGAAAATTATGTCTTAGATCAATAATTTTAGTGAGATATTGTTTTTAATATTTGTAGAGATACTAATTACATTAGTATATTCAAAATTTATAGATATGATCATATATTAATCTGATAGTCTAAGAGAGTATGAATCATCATAATGACTTGGGAGTAATAAATACTAGTGACTAAATAATATACATCAAATATCAAAATATGTAAAGATAATTTGTTCTTACAACTCCATGCGATGATGGTCGTTTATAGCTAACTATCTCTATTACTCATATTATTGAAAGATTCATAATAGTAATATCCAGTAAAGGAATACCATGGATCATGAGGCCCTGTGTAATGGGAATACAAGGTAAATATAATATAAAAATGAAGATTAATTAATGAATATATATTATAATATAAATAATTTAATCATAAATGTTTCTAAGATCTAAAAAAATTATAGGATATCCTAGAAAATACATAAAAAATGATGTGATAAAAATACCATTAAGGGAATAAACCTGGTGACGAATCACATCATATGAGATAAATTGAACAACATGATATCATAAAAATAAAAATCTATAATAAAAATATTAAATCATGACATAATGGTGATGGAATCACAATGTTAATGAATCATATTAATTTGGAGAACATATAAAACATTAAGATCAAAGCCAAGACAGTATAACATGGTTGGAAAAGTCTCCCCAGGGATTATGTTTACTCCACAATCAAATATCCAACATCAAATGAGACATAATCATTACCCACTACATTATAGTGATATCTGTGTTGACCCATAAGAACATGTAAATGAAAATGTGTTCCATAAATGAAAAGAAATCCTATGTAATAAAACTGACAAATACCCATGGAAAAAATGGCTTACATAATCATGTCTTATAACAAAAAAATAAATATCATAATGAATTCTATGAATGAAATGGTTAAATTATTCAGGAACATTAATAGGAAAATAATTAATCATAGGGAATGGATGTTAATTCCATGTGTAAGGTACAAATATAAATAGTGGTGAAATAATTTTGGAAATAATCCTTTTAATTGGGGTTTTAGGAAAAAGGATAATGAATCAATAAAGAGGGTAAAGGAATAATAATTTACTTGAAATAAAAAATGAACTAAAATAATTTGCTATAATAAAATTTATATTTTTATAAATCATGGAAGGTTACAATATTTCATTTATTTGTACTTGAAATGCATTGATAAAATAATGATGTTTCCTTTAATCGTCTCTTCTTAATGAATGCTATTGACAAGTGAACCTTAAAAATATGTATAACCCCATCATGGAAAGGCCAATTAAAATTGATATATATGTTTGGGATACTTATACATAGTATAGAAACATTAAATTGGAATATCATAGAGATATATTAAGGTAAAGGTAGAGAAGATAGAAACCAAAGAAAATATGGTGGTTTGGAAATATAATGTATCGTAAGTATTGAATGAAAAATAAATTTCACTTAAAATCCTTGATAAAAAAATTCACTCAATAATTACGTAACTAAGAACCATATTTATTAAAATTTAATTTAATTTAATTACATTATGCACGTTGACAACATTTTTAATGAGATATAAATAACAATTTCACAGTTCAAAGTGTGTTTGTTTCATTGATCCAATGTCGGATCACTTGTTGATAATTATAGTTGTTCTTGTAAATTTGGACTATAACATCACAATTGAAATGAATCAAATTAAGTTTACTTTATAATATAAAAATCACTGGAATATCTTTATGTGTTCCAACATATGGATTATTCATTTAGTATCATGGTTATCTTTATAAGATTAGTTCATATAGGAGGTTTTATCAAACATTATGAACTATAATAAATTTATTTAATTATATTATTATTAAAAATTCCATAAAATGAATTATGATTCAATATTATTGTTATAATAATATTAAAAATTAATATTATTTTTCTAACCATCCCTGAATTTGTTTGACCAAAATGAAGTATTTTGTTTATGAAGGTGGTCAACCATCCATATTGTGAATAAATTTCTAATTTTTCCAATGATTAGTGAATAAAATTGGTTATAATATATATATTATACTAGATTAATTAAATTTCAATATATTTAGGATATTGGAGTCATTATGTCATGTTTGATGGATTTTTTTTGGTGGAAAGAAAAGAATAATAAATTAAAAGGCATGGTTGAGGGTATTACCACCTCTTTTGAATCCCTCCTCTTAAGATTCATCCTAATGCGCCTTGGATGTTATTTTTATGGTAACAATGATTTTAGGGATATATGGGAGAGATGAATGGGGTTTATATAGTGTTTGGGTAATCTATAAGGCCTATAATGTGTGAGGAGAAGTGGTGGTGAGTGTGGTATTTAAAGGAGGGGATATTGGTATTTCTATAATATTATATTCAATAGTTTGTTATTTTGGACCAAGAATACCAATATTGGTGAGTATTGTGAGTATATATAGTAAATGGTACATGTATGATTGAATGAATTGTTTCTCACATTAACCCTTATGCAATTAAGCATGCATTTAATTTAAAATGATAATCATTGTATTTTATTGGATTTTAGTATTTAAAAAATCAACAATTCTAGATTAATATCAAAAAACCACCAAATCCAATTTTTGAAATTTATATTACAAAAATGTAATCAATTTTATGAAAATAAATTTCTACATATTTTAAATTAGGTTTTGAATTAAATTCGTATAAATTTTTGAAATACCAATTTAGATATTATTATAAATTTTCTAAGCCTTTAGAAAGGTGTGTATTGTCTCATTAAATTATATTTCTATTATAATATAACTTCTTATTCACTTATAAACCCATTTTATGAAAATTATATTTTTTTAAAATCATTTTATCTATTATAAAAATTCAAATAAGACATTTATGATCTAAGAAAAATTGAATACTTATTTTATCATATATATAACATTTATTTATTTGTATCAGAATATTAATATGTCATGATTTAATTATATAAAATTAATACACATTGTTTTACACTCACATTTGTTAGGATAAAATTATAATTTTTAGGTTAATATTCCGAATTTTCATTATACTATTCCAATGGTTAGACTTTTAACAATCATATGGGTTCACTAAATTATATAAATACATCATATTTCATCAATTCGTAATTCTCTTAAATTCTCAATCAATGTTATATATATTTTCATTTTATAAAATGGATATATCATTTATAATATTCGATTTAATTTGTAAATTTTTATTCATGAGTGTGAAAATTCTAGGTGATAGAGTAAATAATGATTTTAATTTTATAGTTATCTTACTTATTTTTTATCCAATTTTAATATTTTAAAATCCTTTAGATATATATTTTTCAAATATAAATTCCAAATTAAAATAACTAATATTTTATATTTTCAATTTTGTGTTACATATTATTTATATAGCATTGAATTATTTAGTATAACATGGTCCTATAATAATAAGGGAATTCCATTGTTAGAATTCTATGTCATTACATATTGTTTTCCATAAGTAAATTTCATTCATAAAATTACTTTTTAAAAAAATTGTGCAAATTGGTGAGGATACACATACTTAATTACATCCTTTAGATCCCATGTCTCCTCTATATACATCTGGTTCTATCATAGTACATTGTGTATATGAGTTTTCATGTTTTGTAGAACAATGAATCTACAATATAAAATCTTCACTGGTTACTCATCACAAGAGAGATCGTGCACCTACTGTACCTCCTCTAGACTTAGAACATGTGAGGGATCTGGTATATACATTCTCAAGATGGATACATGGAATAATAAATTTATGTTACATAGGTTTCATGGGAGTACTAGTTGATAAGACTCATCTATAATGTGATGCTAAATCTTATAGGGGGTGATATACTTGGGACATAGATTTCCCTTATTTCCAAATATCTTAACTCTATTCTATGGAGATATTTGAAGGAATAGTTTATCTTTAACCTCAAACTAATGGAAACTATTATGTTTATAAACATTACTCTTTTTTATAAGATCAGATGTCCAGATGTGTTGTTGAATGGTTTGATCCTTTTCAACAATTTATTCTACTATTTTTGGTCCAAAAAACTTTTGTTCACCAACTTCATCACAAAATAATAATGTTCTTCATCTCTTACCCTAAATTTCATCATATGGGTCCATTTGGATGATTGAGTGAAATATATTATTTTATGATAACTATCATAGAAAAATTTACTGATCTCATTATCTTAAAAAGTCAATAAAAACTCACTCAATAAATCATAATGTTTATTCATTTTCCGCTCAGATTGGAAATCAATTTTGGGATGATAATCCATGATGATGTTCAACATTTTTAGAGTAATTTATATAATTTTCCAAAACATATTGGTAAATCTTGGATATCTGTCACACAAAATTGTTACTGTTTTTCCTTTTAAACTCACTAATTATCTAATGTATGTACTTACATGTAGATTAAGTGGTAAGTCCACTCGAATAAAAAGGAAGTGAGAAGTCATTATAATATGATCAACTAAATCCCATATTTAATTACTTACTTGGGATATATTTAGGAAACTAATAACACATTCCATGGTTGTGTTTTCTCATTTTCATATAAGTATGGGTAATGGTTTCCTCACACCTAGGAATTTTTCCATTATATTTTCATATGGATCCATAATATGCACATTGATGTATATTATATGACCCCCATTATCAAAATTTCATACCAAGAGTGTTCTGAACTTTTAAAATACATCTTCATTCTCCATTGGTTGATAGAGTAAGACAAGCTATTTGTCACATTCAATGATACCTTATTTAACTTATGTATGGATGGTATAAATAGTCATGACATGAATCTTACTACTCCTTCCTCGTCAATTTAGAACCCTGAGGATTTACTATTTCATACAGCTTCCACCTTATTTTTTTCCCATATCATCCCTTTTAAAATCCATTATCTTATCCATAATATATGGTTTACCGATAATTTGAACGAGGTAATGTGTTTATATTTCATTTATGACTTCCATGTATATCATTTTCAAGTCTTTGAATAGTGGATCCTTATCTATAATATTAATTGATAACATATTGGAATACATTATAATGATCACATTTTTCACATTATTTTCCATTCCAATATAATAATGGATTATGTAGTAATATTCCTTGATTTTCTCTAACCATCTTCATTGGTGAAAATTAATCCCACTATGCGTGAATATATATATCTGAGGCTCTTATGTTCCATATGAATTTCATAATTCATCCACTCTAAATAATTCTTCCAAATAATCAATGTAAATATCATTTTATCCAACATCAGATCATGTGTTAGATTGTACACTTCATGAACACTCAACTAACAGTAGGGATAGGTTATCACATTTTTATTTTTTGTCATTAAACATCCTAGTAATTTTTTTAGGAACCGCTATATTCCAAATAAACATCACCAATTTAGGTATGTATAATTGTATGGTTTGTGAAAGGACACTTTTTAAATTCCTTGTTGATGTTGCAAAATTCATCGGTCTATTAAAATTTTAATTCCTTCTAAATTATCTTGGTCAATGAGTTAAAAAATCAGGGGATGTTTTACATAATTCATTGATAATACCCAAAAATTCCAATTAAACAACAAAAATATAATGAAAAATATATCAAAATCCACTCTCCAATTGAATTTGTATTATAATGGTCTATATAATTTCATTTATTAGTGAAAACATGACCTGAAAAGGATACATACTCTATTTAAAACTCATATTTAAGATATGTTTCCTATAGTTCCTCTATCGTAATGTCTACGTCATTGTATTAAAATGCTTTTAATGATCCATATTTCTTTTAGAGTATATCATAATTTCATCTATAAAGACTACCATGAATTTTGGAGGCTTAAATTTAATTAAACTATTCCTAAAACCCATGAATATTGTAGGATAATTAGTCAGTATGGAGGGAATCACTATGATTACATAGTTTTCATACCTTGATCAAATAGCTTCCTGGGGAATACCTTTTTACTTGGACATTAATTACTGATATCCAAACTAAAGGTCCGCATTTTTGAAGTAATATGATTCATATTTATGATGTAATAATTCATAAATTGATGTATGGGGATACTAATTGGTTATTTTGATCTTATTTAGTTCATGATAATAAATATAGAGACATAGTGACCCATCTTTCTTCTCAATAAATATGATTGATGCACTTCATGGGAAACACATGAGAAAATAAACACCATGTCATATTATATTGTAACAACCTATTATTTCATTTATCTCGGGACTGTATATATTCTTGGTATTATTTTATAATATTAGATATTATGTAATAAGTTCAATTTAGAACTCAACCTCTAATCTATACGGAATACTGGGAAACACTGCTAGTGATACATCAGTATAGTCCATCCTAATGGGAATCTCTTAAATAATTATTCTCACCTTTATATCAATAATTTTAGTTATATATTCTTTCTCTTGAGGTTATAATATCCATTCTATAGAAGAAGATTCCAAAACAGATTCATACTCCCCCTAATACTTGTACAAAATTATAGGACGACTCGTGATGTTGGGAGTGATCTTTCATTCTCAAAAGTTGATGTTGGTTTCATATAATGGTATCAAATCAATTCCTAATATACCATAATATTCCACAAAAGGAGGTATGACAATATTTTTTGGTATATTTAGTCCATAATCATTTAATGTGAATTAGTTATATTCATGGGATTAAATATTTGATCTTTTTGTAGTCTCATAGATAGATCAACCCCAATGTTTTGAGTTTATTTTGAATATTTATAGTAAAAAATACTTATATAAAAGAATATTTAAACATATAGTCAAATATTACACAACGTTTCTAAAGTTCGTAACTCAGGTACTTGTCCCCGCATCATTATTGGGACCCACTTCAGTAGTGGTGGTATAATATTAACTTATTTGATCACTATTACCAGGAGGAAGATACCGTTTATTTCATCTTTAATTCCACAAATTATGGAATTGTCTTTTATAATGTTTATGTTCATTGTAATTGAAACACTAAACTACATATTGAGTGTTGATTGGAACCCTATTTTTGTATTGATTGGAACCCTATTTTCTTCTATTTATTTAGTGGTATTCTTAATCTCTCTTTGACATTGATTATACAAATACCCCCTCTTTTCCATGCTTGATGAAACTCCTTTTTCCATTGAGATTGTTTTTGGGGATCTTCATCCCACATTGGTGACACATGTGATGTTGCATTTTCATTCCTCCATGGGATTCATCTATTGACAATCCCTAATAAACCACAATTTTTTTATTTTGATCTCTTATCTAATGAGACAACATAGTATCTCCAATGTTAATATTGCCTTGATGGGACCAATGTAAAATCTATTACTAGATATGAATGTATTAAATCATTCACATAGTCATCTTAATCCATTAATTAAGCAGTCAATTTTACTTTATCAATAAATGGTAAAACAATAGTCATACACTGTGGGACATGGGATGATTACCTCTAACACCATAATAGAATTTTATTCCTTTTTATTCCATCATTGGAAGACCCACTCCATTTTAATATGGGATTGTTAGAGAAAATTTATATTTCAAAATAATTTCCAAAATCATTCCCAATCCATGGAAAGTATTTCCTCTTTGTGATCCATGTCCTTCAACTATGTCCACTATTGATCTACTTCCACCTCAATCTAATTAATAGAATGTTTGAATCTATATTATTTATTGTACTCGTGGATATATTCTATCTTTTAAATGTAGTAAATATTTTTTTTGAAAGGTGTATCAGAAGACACCTTAAATGTTCGAGGCCTTTATTGAATAAAATACTCAACTTCATCTAGATCATTCTTTATATAAATAGGTTGTTCCACATGATTCATGATAATATTAATAACATGAGTTATTTGATCCATTACAACCATGAATTTCTTAGAGACAGATCAAATCAAGTTATCCATAAAATTTGGGTAATCCTCACACATTATATCACCTTGGTTGTTGGCCTCATTCCTCCTATTACACATAATTAATTTAAAAAGGTAAAATTTGGGACGATAATACTTTAAATAATATTAATTTAAACTATGAAACTATAATAAATTAATAAATAACTAATAAAAATCATCAATATCTCAAATTTTGAGTTTGTAAGTATTAATATAGGTAATATATTATCATTTCCCTAACATTTTTTCTAACATCAAAATCTATTAATTTTCAACATAAGGGTTTTGAAGAGTTTTTGATTTTTAAAAATAAATCACTAAATAGTGTAAACCAATGTTTATAGAAAGGACATTGTTTCATGCCCTAGATATAGGTCGATTTAGTAAACATGACCCCTTAAATGGTTAATACACCTATGAATAATTATTCCAAATTTCCATCCACATATAATATCTTGGAAGGAATATAATTTCAAGGAAACATTTCAATATATAATTCACCCAAATTTAAGGATATTTTATTACAAATAGACCTATCCTTATGGATTTTAATAAGGTATTCTTGTCCTTCTCCCAAAAAATAAAATACCATTAATTTTAGGAAAACTATAGCGACCCCATAAATTATCAAATATTATTACATTATTCATAAATTAAATATCCAATAAATACAATCTATGTATTAAGAGGGCTAATGTTTGAAAAAATAGGTATATAAAACATCAGAATGAAACAAGAATAGAATATATTTTTTAATATCCATTGTGGGATCCAAAATCTATCTGATTTCGTAAAAATACATAGGATAACCTGGTGAATACATTATAAACTGTGTGACAAAAAATTTCTAGTATTGGAATAATCAAGATCAAGAATCAAAGTATATGATTCAAATAGAGGAAATCAGATATCATAAAAAAATTTATCATGAATAAAAATATGAATAAATAACCTAAAGAAGTTGTAATAATAAGTTAATGAAATCAGATTAATTTGGAAAGAACATAAAATATGAAATAATAATAGGTAAAGTCTCCCTACCAAGAAAATATATCATAGTGGAGAAAGTCAAATTGTAGATTAGGTTTTCTCTTTAGTCACATATATATCATCTCATGAGACATAAAAATTAACCAATGTAATGTAGGTATATATATGTTAACTCATAATAACATGTACATGAATATGTGTTCGAAAAAATTAAATCAATCATAAGACATAAATATAAGAATTACCCTTGGAATGATATTGACTACAAAAGAATGTCTTATAACAATGCCAAAAAAATATCATAGTGAATTAAATGTAATAAGGGATAAAATCAATCTTGGATGTGATTATATAAATAAATTAACATATGAAATTAATATTAATTCAGTGTGAATTTATGTAATAAAAAGAAGTGGTGAAATAATTTTGGAAATATTCTTTTTAAGTGGGGTTTTGGGAAAAAAGGGAAAATAATCATTAAACAGGGTAAGTGAATAATAATTTACATAAAACTATAAATAAAATAAAATGGTTTTACAAAATAAAATATTTTTTAAAACCATGGATGTTTAAAATAAATTTATAGGGTGGTACATCAAATAAAGTAATAAAACAGAGAAGTTCTCAAAAATCAGCTATTCTTATAGAATGCATTTGTGAAGAGAACCTTTAAAACATGAATATCCCCATAAATAATGGAGGATTAAACGAAGTATATTTTTTTCACATATATAAATAATATCGAAAAATAAAATAAAATAATAGATATATAATGTGAGGTTTATTGAGAAATAACATAATCCAACCAAATATGAATTTTCAAAAAGTTCATATACATTAGGTCCATAAGCATTCTATACATGAACCTAAAATCCTATATAATAAAATTAGATTAATTATTTAAATAATTAAAATATTCACACTGTACTTTATTTACTATAATTACATTAGTTTCATTAAAATCAATTTTGAGGAGATATATTGTATAATTTCAATATATTTAGGTCATTCCTTTCATGGTTCCATGGTTGGAGCACTAGTGGATAATTATTAAATTTATTGTATAATGTCAAAATAAATCATAAAGTCAAATTATATGATATCATCTTCTTTAAATAAATTTAAAAGATAAAAAATAACCATATATAGTCAATTATAAGGATAATTCATTTTACATAAATGTTATCTTTATATGGAAGGTACATTTCTGTCGTATTACTGATCATCATAAAATAGATTTTTTTATTAAATAAAAAAATTATTAATACATTTGAGAAAATTAAATTGGTTATTATATTCTTAATATAATTATATATAGAAATAATACTATTTCTATAACCATCCTTGAAGGTGGTGGAGGTAAACTAAGTACATTATTTAGGATGGTGGAAAACTGTACATATTTTGAAAAAAAAATTATTTTTGGAATGATAATAAAATCAATGATAAATATTATATTTAACAAATTCATGTATATTTATGATATTGGAGTCACTGTGTCAGGTTGGATTGAATTTAATTGGAGGATGAGATGGAAGAAAAAAAATTAAAAGTATTGGTTGAGGGTATTACCTTCTCGTTCTGATGTCTCATCTTGGTATTCCATATAAGGTACCTCGTATATGAATTTTGATGAGAATATGTATTCTAACGTTATGAGGGAGATATTATTAGAGATTTAGATATATATTTTGTAATATGAAAGGATTAAAAGGTGTGAGAAGAAGCGATGTTGAGGGTGGTGTTTATAAGGGCTGGTGAACGGTGATTTAAAATAATATATTCATTATTATACTATTTTTTATAATGAAAAAATGTGATAAATCATGTGGTTATATATAGTAAATATTTCATGTTCATTCTAAATAATGGGTTCTTACATCAGCAATTATTTAGTTATTCATTTATTTGTCATATAATGTTAATCATCGTATTTCGTCGTATTTCACTATTCTCCAAAATTCATATATTTTAAATAACAAGAAAGATTCACCATAACCTTTTTTCATTATTTTTATTCACAAAATTAAATCTATTTTATGAAAATAGCTTTCCATATATGTGAAAATAATTTTTATTTAAAATCCTTATTTTTTTTTTGAAAAAATCCAATTTTAATAATATAAACAATTTTGTGACCCTTTGAAAAATTACTTATGGTATAATAAAATTACATTATCTTTATAATAAAACATAATATTAACCATTAAAAAAGTTTTAGGAAATGAAAATTTAATTTAATTTATTTTATTTATTATAAAAATTAAAATAAAACATTTTTTAACAAAAAATTTAAACACTTATTTTATTATTTTTAAACTATTAATTTAATTGTATCATGATATAAATATGTCATATTTTCACTTTATAATCCGAAAAAATACTATTTTACCCTTCCATTGGTGGTAATACTATTCCAATGGTCTCATCAAAATTCATAATGTTGAGATTATTGTTCCAATGGCCATATTTGTAATAGTCATATGTGTTCCATAATGTCAATAAATACATCATATTTCCTTAATTATCCATTAAAATATTTTTCCTATTTAAATTATAAATATTTCCATTATCAAAAATGGAAATTAAATTTATAAATTTTCAATTCATTTATTTAGTATTTTTGTGATTGAAATCATTCTGGGGGATCGATAAAATCCAAATTTTCATGTTATTGTTAACATACTTTATTTTCTTTACCATTATAATATTTTTAATTGTTTTGGAAATATTTATTTTCTAAATGTGATATCCAAAATATTATATTAAAAAGTGTCAAGATTTCATTATTTTTTTCATTTTCTTTATATAATATTACAATACTATGTATTACACCTTCATATAATCTCGAGTGAAATTACATTAATAAAATTTGGGCTTGCTAAAATTTCTCTAGTATGTGTAATGTATAGACATTACTTTTCTTATATAGTTTTAATCCTAAAAAATAAGTATAAAAAATGTGTTCAAAAGAATTATCCCTTTCATAAAATAATAAAATGTTTCTATTTTATTTCAAACGTCATAACATTATTTAGAAAACAAACAAATGATATTCTTTTATATTTGACTTAAATTGGTCACAATGGTAAATAGAAAACATGAGGTTCGGTGGGTTCATAGTAACTTATAAAAGGCTCATGATCATAATTATATAAGTATTTGTGGATACTACTATACTAGATAAATCCAATGTGACTTTATAAGTAGTATTCATGTATGTACTTATTCCAATTGCATTATTCAACCAAAAAAAATTAAAAATAACACTACTGTATTTACATTAGGATATAAATTTTATATCAACATTTTGTGAAATTTTAAAATCATGGAAGAATATGAACATTTCCAAAAAATTTATTAAAAACATTTGTTAATTTAATCAGAAAACTCATTAGAATGAGATTATTTACAAAAGATGAAACTAACATCATAAAAATAAATTTAAATAATTAATAATCAATTTTAAAAATATTATAAAAAAGTGGAAATAGAATATACAATTAAAAAATAATTTGATATAAGGGATTATATTATATTTTTCTTAAGGGAATTTTTTTACCATATATAGAATTGGTTAACTAGACAACATTACTTGAAAAATTAGGATCTTCAAAATTGCATGTAAATTCCATAAAAAGATTTACTGAAATATATCCAGTTGGAAATAAGTTTTAATATTCTGTTGAAAAAATTAAAATTAATGTGAAAAGTTAGTTCCAACAATATTATTGTGATTTATAACTAAGAAAGTTGTGAAAAGGTGTCAAAATAATTGATACCTTTTTATATATCATTTCCTTAAAAAAAATATCAATTTTTAATTAATATTTCAGAGATCATATAACTTATTTTAGAAATTCCCCTTAGTTTAAATAATTTTACAATTATTAAGTCTTTCCACATGAGTACAAAAATTATTCCATTTAAATAGGTTAAAATCCTATTAAGAATAACAGTTTCATCATTGAAAGTATAGTTAATGTTTTGATGTTCAAATTGAGAGATAAATGTTGATTATAAACCTCATTTATGTCCAAAATAATATTATAAGATTTGGATTGATATTCAATGATTAAATTCTCAAATGAATGGTATTTCAATTAACCCATTTTTGTAATAGATTAAATGGGGGTCTTTTTAATCAATAATTCCATTAAAATAATGAGGTTTAAGTAATGAAATGCTATTTTGTTTAATTTCATAATCTATGTGAGGGTACTACTTTTTTTTATTCATAATAAATTTTATGTGAATTAATTCTTTCTTGGGTTTTTTACTCTTATTGAATACTTAAAAATATTTTTATCAGTTTGGCTAGCCAAAAAAGAGAGCTTTATTTGATTCAACAATACAATTTCAATTTTTTTCATTGGTGTTTGGGATAAAACATTCAGTCCAAAACCCCTTAAAATATCCATGTTTTTGAAGTTTTATTTTCCAGAGTTTATAAGTGGTTTTTCACATATGGATATTAATAGGACATGTGTAATGATATAGAATGAGGTATCAACAAGACAATCCTACAAGTAAGGAAGTATTTTAAATTCATTTAACAGAGTTATATCATCATTTTAAAGGGTCTTTTTCATCATTCCAAAAACTAATTTTGTTGATGTTTTATAGCCAAAAATAGTGTTTAAATATTGATAATTGTGAATGAATTAATAATGATAAATTTTATGATCTTTAATTTTATATTCCAAATTCTCAGTTTTTTTCTTTTTCTTTTAATTTTAAGAGAAACTAATATTTTTATTTTCAAAGTGAATTATAAAAAAAACAAAAATATTGTACTTTTTGTAAGGTCCTAAAAAATAAAAGAATGTAAAAAAACAATTTTCATTTTTTTATCCATCATATAATTGATATTTTAAAATTTTATAATATGTTGAAATACTAAAATAAAATTATTAATATGTATAATTAATTTAATAGGATTCATCACGTACCTCAATTTCATCCATTGTAAACTTTTCACATTCATCACTTGATTCGAATGAAGAGTTAGATTCATTTCTAGAAAACCATGTTATGATTATATAATAATTAATCATTTTTTATTAACCTTATATTTCATATTGTTCAAAATATATTATTTATTGATGTTTCGTTTCTTTTTCAAATGGTACAACGTAACTTATAATTCTAGATTATCATTTTCATGGTGGTAGTTTGATAATTTAATTTTTATTTTTATTTTTCTCCTTACTTAAAATATGAGCAATTATGATGTCATATTTAGAAGAATCCTCTATAATGGATTCAAAATAAATCAAAAAATCCCCCTTTATTTAATTTTACAAATTATTAGATTGTATAGTCTTAGATATCTCATATATCATGATAGATTCAATAAGTTCCTCGACCAGATATTATTTATTTTCATAACATCAAGTATCTTCATCACATTAGGTTTTTGGTTTCATAGTAAAATAAATAGGATATTATTTGAAAATATTATATAGAAAGAGTATAACCAAGACACATTAATCCATTAACTATGTTAGAAAGACACATAAACATATCAGTAATAGATTTCTTTTGAAGAATAAAAACATTTAAAGTATTTTCTATACATATCAAGTCTATAAACATTAACATATTTATTCTCCTACATGTTTGAATTCCAAGAGTTTATATATTTCATTAATATTTTATCATGTAGACATATGACATAACCCTTTTTTTATAAGTGATAGTGTATAAAGTTCATAGCTTTATTAATAATCTCAAAAGAAAAAATATCTTAATGTTCCAATTAAATTATTTTTCACTAGTAGGAGCTTAACAATTCATATAAATTTATAATAAAAGATACAAAATACATTTATGAATGGTTATATATGTATCTTACAATAATTATTGCTAGATCCTTTGAAATAAGTTAAACAGACATATATTTCCCTTTAAAATCACTATTGGTATAAGAATTATAATCCATTTTAAAAAATATTTCCTGAAAAAACCAATATGTTTTATGAAAACTATTTAAATTTATAATTATATAATAATAATTAAAAATTAAAATTACCTTTGATACCAAATACAGTTCAGAGATAATTGGAAATAGGGGGTGTGAATTTATTTTTAAAAAACTAAATTGAAAAACAATCCTTATAAGAAAATTCCCATTTAAAATAATGACCAAAATTTAAATAAAATATGATGATATATTAAAATATATTAGTTGAACCATATAAGTAATCTTTTTGAAAAATAAATTATTTTAATAACATAAAAACTAAATGATTAATCATATCATAATTTAAATATATATTTTTTTTTAATGATATAAAAAATAAATGTATTACTGATAAGCATATCAAATAATAAATTATTAAACATTGAAGAAATTAAAAAAATTATTTGAGTAAATAACAAAATAATAACGATCACAATTTTATAAGGGATTCCAACTAAACAACATCGATGAATCGTTGTGTCTCCTAATTAGATTTGTAGAGTTATTAACGTATTAATCCATAGGATCAATATTATACAAGATACAAGAAATAAATTTCTAATTATTTTTTAATGAAATAGGAATAAAAAATATACTGAAGACTTTTATAATTTACGGATAAAAGCCTGAAAATAATATAACCCCTTTTCATTTTAATGTTTTGGCATCATAACCTGAATAAAAAAATTTAATGGTTTTGAAAACTATAATAGAATATAGGAATAAGATAGAAGACTATTTATGGAGAATATATTTCATTTTATATCTTAATCTCTCTTACAATATGAAATAAACATATGATAGATTGAGAATATATAGAATAAGTTAGTGTGAATCTCAAATAATTCATACTTTCATTGGAATTTATAGTCTGAATGTAACTAGGAGTGATTTTATTTTTAGAAAAATGTTTCATTGAGAATTGTGTCATGGTTTGTTTTTATAAATCATTAGGATCAACATAAATGCTCCAATGTCATTATGAATCTTATAGAATCATTATAGGGATCAAAATTTTATTTAAGACAAAATAATATCAACTTTTAGATATTAAATGATCAATGGATCACATTTCATGATACAACTGGGTAGCTGGGGGTCACAACCAGGTAGCTGAGGTGAAACTGGGGCATCACTTACACTAGAAAATCACTTCTATTTAGTCATTTTTGTCACGAACGGTCCTCGGGGCTCATGTCGTGACTTCCCTAAGCCCGCCTTCCATAGGCCAGGGGCTGGAGACTAGCACCAAAGGCATAATTATGATAAAAAGGGAAGGTATTGTCTTTTACCTAGTAACACATACACTGTCTGAGCAAAATTAATAGATGCAACAAGTACTAAAATAGAAAATTAAGGTGCGCTGAAAGTAAGTGGGAAAATATACAAACCCAAATAAACAACAAGTACAAGTACAATTAAAAATGGGAAATAGATCCTGGATCATCTGCTCGGGAATCCTACCTGAAGGGTGGGTACATAACTCGATCAACTCATCCCTGCGGTACGCCCCATCTAGTCCAGCTCCGAGAAGCCTCCGTCTGTCACCCATAGCCTCAATCACTGCTATCCATCATCTCCACAAAACACAAAAACGTATGAGTGAATCCCATTCAGGGGTGAGTATAACAATACTCATTATGGGACCCTCAGACCCCTGAAGGTCTCCTAGAATCCACAAAGGATAAACCATAGAAGAAAGATACAATCACTAAGTTTCAACCAAAACTACTTAGTTATATGCCCATACATATACCTATGTTACCAATCACAGTCCGACTCCAACTCTTGAGCCCAAACACATCCCAGTACACAAAGGAATTAAGGTCAATCACATCGATGATATTGATTGAAAGACAAGACTCATCTCATATAGGTATACAACTAACGAAGAGGGACATAGATTATTATTTGTAGCCCATGAATCATCTTCTCTATCGATCCCACATAGGATCCTGGAACAATATCAATGTTGTCGCCCCACGTGGGATCCTGGCACAGAAGTAGTCACTGTTGAACCCACATAGGATTCCAGTACAGCAGTAATCGCTGTCAAACCCACATAGGATCCTGGTAGAGAAGTAACTGATGTCGAACCCACGTAGGATCCTAGTACAGAAGTCACCCCGGAGTGGGAGGGGGTTATCATAATGGTGGTGCATGTTAGTGCTGCCCATGCCTCCCGGAACTCGTGGATGAGGGTTCCGCTCTGCCGCTGTGGTCGGGGCCGCGGTGGTCTTCCGTCGGCGGCATGTGAGGGGCGCCGCTGCCCCCAGGCGGCTGGCCGGTGCCGGTCACCGGCGCCGCCGCACCGCCATGCCCTAATGTGGGACACTGGAGTCGTTCCGGAGGTCCATTTTGCCTCCCGTCTATGCCTACGGCCTCCTCGGGTCTTGCTTTTTTACTACGATGTCCTCAAAACATCATTTCACATCCTTTCACCCATCACCCAAAAAACTGCAAATCACGAACAAATTGGCGGAGGGTCTGGACTTGTTCATTAGCCTGTACCCATCGCGTTAGAGGCTCAAAAAATTGTCCAACATATAATTTCCCATGTACGAGGATATAATTCACATATATAAAATTATACAAAACCCCATACCTCGTAATCGGCATTGAATGTTGATGAGTCGCGGAAGATTAGCGTCGTGGAAAACGGGCATCGTTCCTTCAACGTCGGAGGAAGTAGAGCTCAAAATTTCATTTTGAGAAACCATCTTTGTTGTAATTTTTGGGAGAGGGTAAATCCTTTCCTTCTCCGGTTGAAGAAGTTGTTGCTTCACGTTCTTCGAGACATGGAGCGTTATTCATTGAAGAATATTTTTCCTCGATTTCTTTGCTTGAGAGGGTGAATTCTCCCAAAGCCTTTCCATAGAATATTTGGCAAGTAAAATGAAATAATAGGCTCCCAAATATTATAATATTGTCATTCATTTCAAAATATTTCAAATGAATTCATGATACCACAAATAATGAATTAATTGTGGAGATCAATTAATTAATTAGTGGTGTTGTCATATTAAATGAGAGAGGAAGGTGGAAGGTTTAACCTTCATCAATGGGGGGTCCTAAGGGTTTCATGGGGAGTTGAAGAGTTAATGTTCTTGTGGGACCTAGAAACAATATCCTCCAATTGGAGGTTATGTGGGGGGGGGGGGAGTGGCCCCACTCCCAACTTCCCTTTGGTGGATTTAACCACCACCTAAAAATTATGTCACACATAATTTTTAATTTACTAACAATCCTCAAAAATTAACTTCTCCTCTCGATAAAATGAAACTATAGTAAAGGTCCTATTAAGCGAATACTGATGCTGGGAGTTCATCAGTGTCCTCATATTTCAATTCCGATCACCGGTTCAAAAGATAAAAAAACCCGCACGTACATTTACTGAACGTACCAGAACAAAACTTCAGAAATTGATTCTGGCCACACCAGGCCTCAGAATCAGGCGTCATCAGAAACTGTAGACACATAAAATTCAAAAGAATTTAAGAAAAAAATTTCCTTGAAATTTATGGGTCTTTACATTTTTTCCAACCAAAAGATAATGGGATTCTATAATAAAAGAAAATTCATTGTAATAACACTTACTTCTTTGTTTCCTTGCAACAAGATTCCATTGATCTGGTTATATGATAGGCAGTTCATCGTATCACCATGGGGTAGTTAATTCTATACAACTATGTAGTCGGTTCTCCTCATGATGGGGGGGGGGTATTACATTTCAAATGAAACTTTTTATTTATTGAATCCATATTAGTAATACAATACTCCCACCAAGAAAAATACATCAACTAGGCATCCTTTATTCCACATAATTGATTATTTTAGTCAATTGAAAACCTATCGTTATTCTCAATCATAAATATAGAAATACCCTCAATGGAAATTCATATAATAGTGCCTTGGTTTTTCGTATTATTAAAACATCATATGTGAAGTGCGCAAGATTGTATCTAAAGGAGGATTCACTTGTAGTCTATAGTACTAGTGAATTTATTGTCAAAAATATACTCTTAAGTGGAGTGAAAACAAAATATATCACAATAATATACTTCCACTATCTTCCTCAAAAAAATCTACTATAAGACCCACTAATATATCTCTAACAATCTTTTGATTTTATTCCATCCAAATCAATAGAGTGATGTTAAACAACATGATGAAGGTGGTGAAATTCGATAGAAAAAATTTCAATAGGTAAAAAGATTACATACACATTATACTTTTGAATCTCAATGTGGTTCATATGTTATAAACATTGAATCTCTCCCCATGAAACATAAGAATATTATACACTTCATATTTTCCAAATAAAATTAAAATTATATAATGTTGATTCCATGTCTCTAAGACACATACTAAATGCTTTATTTGATGAACACTTCATTACCATTCAACATATTCAAACCAAAAATGAGATATGGGATGACATGGATTAAACACACATAAATGATTATGTAGCTATTAATAAATTCCAATTATGAAAGTGTATTTCAGAAAAAATTGTAGACAATATATCTATCGTAGTGAAACTATATGAATTAAAATGTGTCAGAAATTTTTTTAATCAAAACATAATAATTCGTTCATTGTCATATCCATCATAGATAACATACCCCATTCTTGATAATTTATATACAATCTATATGGAATTAACAGTAATATATTTTCATCAATGGGTTATAAAATTAATTACAATTTTTTTTGTATTAAAAAACGTGAGGGGGGGGGGGAAATATGATACATGATGAATCAAAGGTTATCCTGATAGAGAGAGTAAATCCGTCAAGGTCCCTATAGGGGGAAGCATTCTAACCATCATTCAAAAGTAAAGGCAAAATTGAAAGAGAAGAATATTGTTGAATGATAAATCACTAGAATGATATGAAACATTAAATGGGATTATCAATTATATATGAAAAAAGATATAAATAACCCGTAAAAAATAAAACATTGCAGCTATGATCATCGAAGGAAATATTCCAGAGGATAACCCATCTCAGTGGATCGATTTGAATTATACATGATATTTATGAAAATACCAATCACTCTATAATAGAATGGGATCAATAAAGGATGGTACATCACCCTATATGGGGTTCCCTATATGAATAAATGTTCATATGGAGTTAGTGGATGATCTTATGATTTATTTAAGAATGATCCTCGCATATAAATATATACTGAATGTTCCTGAATTTCATAAGGATTTGGTTAAAGGGATACTATAATTATACATGGGTTTATTTTTTTTAAATAACATTTTTATTTCCAAAGGTACTATATTTTTTGGAAGGGGACATATGTATGATGGAGTATATTGATTAAATAAAAATAGATATTATTCTTACATTACTGAGTTTCTAGATTTATGGAATTATTATTTAGAACACATAGATTTTGAGGACATTAATGAACAATCAGAGATAAAATTATTAACATTGATGTATAAAAATGAATTTAAATTTGTGACTTTCAGTAAAAATAAAATAGTTATAAACATATTGAAAACTATATAATTGAAGTAATGTGATAAAATTAATAAATAGTGATATATGTCACTTTTATGCTACACCAATTGTCGGAAATAAAATTTACCTTTAAAATTTTATTGGTTTTTATTCAATATTTCTCTTTATATATTTTTATATGAAGTTTATGATTCTATATATATGTTTAGTATAAAAAATATGATTTTTATTACTTATGTCTTTTTTAAACTAAATGATTCAAATTTCAAAAGTGATGAAGAATATTATATTCCTTCTTAAACTGATTCTATAATGATCATATGTGAGGTTATATATTTATATACAAATCAATAATATGGTGTTGTTGGGAAAATGTATAGAACATTAATGAAAATTGAAAATTCCATGATGTATATATCTGGTGTCTCTAATTGATTTTTGGTAGTGGAATTTTTATTTATCTATCACGTTATAGAAAGGCCTCCAATGGAAAGGAATGATATTTAATCTTATAAATAATTTAATCATTGGAGAAAAATCTAATTTATATATGGTTTCCAGGTTTTCGTGAAATTATAAGGGAACATGATCCTAAAAAAAGGAAAATTTTGGTAAAAAATGTAATTCTACCATAAATCATGTATATAAATAGAATTAAAAATCATATAGACTCATGATTATTGAATTAAATTATTTATTATCAATTAATAAAGTTATTGAATCCATAGATGCCACATTTGATAAATCTGGGTTTACCGCAATACTAAATCATGTCTTAATAGAATAATATATATCAAATAAAATAGTTATTAAGAATATTATATTGAGGAGGTTCATAATACTAAACAAACTCACATACCAAACAAAAATGGATCATATTTCAATAAATACTTATTGGAAGGTCCCAATGATTTTTCTGTTACACAAACAACAATTTTTTTAAATATAGAATTTGGCCTAAATGGAACAATATGACCCTAGTAGCTCACATATGGTTCCATGCATTATTAAATTAGAATAAGATACAATATATTTCATCATAATGGACAGTTTTCATTAGTATTATTGGAAATATATATATATAATTAAAATTCCAATTACCATTTAAAACATGAAATAGACATAGAATTCATTAAGTCTTCATTTATTCCCTATTTTTGTAACACTGTATAATCAATAATAATATACTTCTTAGAATTATGGGGGGAAATGAAACCAATTTAATGGAAGATCTCAGATGATCTATAATGGTATACATTTAAAGCTATCATAAATATGCATAAAATATTATGGTGAGGTGATTAACTGAAACACATTCATTTAATCAATAACATGAGTGAAATATTTTTGGAATGAAATATATCATAATCACATGTGAATGAAACTTACCCATAGATATTCTACTAGTCAAATAATCACATGTAATATTA
The DNA here is from genome assembly GCA_963277665.1 of Viscum album. NCBI lineage: Eukaryota > Viridiplantae > Streptophyta > Magnoliopsida > Santalales > Viscaceae > Viscum > Viscum album. The sequence goes on from OY728128.1 coordinate 120,928,323, forward strand.
TTATCTAATAATATAATGAGGTATTAAATAATACAAGATATCATAAACATACCATCAAAGCTTTAGCCATGACACTATACCTACTCAGGTAAGATATTAGTCTAAACCGAAACTAGTTTGCCTAATCCATCCTACTAATTCATTAAGTACCAACAGTTGGAACATCAAAACACATACTATGTCCAGTGAATTCTTCTTCAGAAAGGGGTGGAGCATAATCAACATAAACACTTGTATTAAAACTATCAAACAAAATGTGAATAATTTAACCATTTACTATGAATAGTATCCAAAATGCAAATCCAAAGTCAGACTAAATAATAAACCATTCAATGAAATTTGGTTAATTATATAATAATAAATCAAACTCTTTTACAAATAATATTTAATAGAGGATGTTGATAAAAATGAAAATACTCTAATAAAATCATTGAAATTATTTTTAATGAAATAACCTCCTTATTTTGAAACCATTTTTTGAAAAACACAAAAAATTATAAATAAAAAATTTTATTTGAAAATTTCCTTTTATTATTTTAAATTAATCATCAAAACATTAATGGTTCATGATGGAGGAAAAATATAATAATTTTTTATAATTGAAAAACTAGTCATTTTGTATTTTGTCGAAAAAATCCTAAAGTACCTTGTTTGGAAAATGGAGAAATGATTCTTTTAAGCTCATTTAAGAATTTATAAAATAGGTAAAAATATCATAATAAATTCCATGATAATAGTAAATATATTATTGAATGATTTTTTATAAAACATGAACATATAATGAAAATGCTCCCCATTGAAGACTTGAACCTAAACAATCTTGAATAACCTTGAGACTGACAACTAATCCTTACCACATTACAATTAGTATAATCATATACCCCATTAAATAATTATTATTATATTTATATGAAAATACCATAATCATTAGAATAATACTCATAAAATAAATTCTAGGTAAGTATATACACCATATATAAGAAATTTTTTTATATGTTATGTGTCTCACCGAAATATAAGTGAGACAAACATAACTTACCATAGGTTGGATTTCCTATGCACATATCCAAAACTCATGTATAGTGGTTTTAAAAATATTATTAATTTATACCATTATCATAATAGTATTTATAATATCAAATACGATCCCTTTATAATATATTACAACTCTTTTATTAATAATATTTTATTCATATTACTTTTTTGGGAGTTAATTACCTTGATTTATCACGCTTGTTTTGTCTTGAATGAATTGGTTAACTTAAATAGGGTATATATACAACATCTCAAGAATAATATTAATGTCTCAAATATCATATTTCAAAATAAGTACATTTTTATAGTCATTCATTAATGGTATACAAGTAAAATGAATCACATAAGGTCATGGAGATGGTAGGTTGTACGTACACATGAGTGATGATATCATTTACATGATGGTGAAAGAGAAAGGAAGTGGATGGTTTATTAATTTTTACATAGTAATTATCATTTCATTTTTATCATATATATACATAATTTAAATCAATATACATTTCCAGGTAAATTGTTGATGAAAAACATATTACCCCATAGTGTAGTGACAGAAAGTCGTAGTTATGTGCGCGCATCGTTTTTGTTTTTCACAGGATACATAAATCATGGAAATTAGTTCTCCCATAATAATAATATCATCTCATAATATATATTATAATTTATTTATTAGCTTATTTTTAAAAAATATATGAATATCAAGTAGAAGAAGAAGTGAACTTGAATGAGTTGGTAAAACAATTTCCCCTTGTTTAGTAGACTTCCTTCTGAACTATTCTTATGGTATTTATAGATGGTATTATTAGAATACCACGACCTCTAGAATATCTCTAATTATGTTTCTAGAATAAATTTTCTAGGTTTTGATTATCCTTGATGGATCAATTTGGTGTATGTAAATGAGGTAGGATGTTCCTGTTTATAATTGAGGTGAGAGAGACTTTGTGAGGCACTCAAAATATAAAATTAATATAAATTTATTTTTAATTCATAATGGATCCCAATTGAATTATTTGGAATATAATAATATTATGTGTTGAAATCCTCCCAATATATAATTTTTTAATATGATTAGTTTTCATTTTATCTCTTATATTTTGGTTTTATCCCTTATTTAAACACTTTACCTCTTATTGTGACAACATGTGTTTTTACACTTTGATGGTTTATATTGATACAATAAAATGCTAAAAAACCTTAAATAAGTAATTTAATACATTATAAACATCATACTAATATCTTTTCTGAATTTTAATTTTTTATGAATTTTAAATCATTTAATAAAATAATATTTGTTTTAAAATTTTATTAATATAAATTTTAACTCTTTTCATTAGATGGATTTTTTAAAATATCATAAAATATTATAACATAGAATAAAACCATTTCTATATCCATAATATTTATATGTATAATTATTTTTATTTCATTATTTATTTAATTTTTTATTTATTTTAATATATTCCATAACAGTTATATGATATGACCATTAATTAAATAATTAATACAACATCAGTGTGAAAATATTTGATTTAAGGGTCTCTTCCTGAAAAATTATATTGAAATTATCGTGATGATGATATATATTTTATCTTTAAAACTAATATTTATAGATTAATTTATCTTGGGAATAACAATATATAAAAAATGTAAAACTTATTAAAAACATGAGTGTGACATATTTGGGTTTTGATAGAAAAAAATACTATAGAAGCATTAAAGTCATCTGAGTGGCTCTATGATTCCATAAAATTTTCCCATGGATGGTTTTGGTTGACTATAACTCATACAATAAATTTTTTATTTGTTTGAGGGTAATTTTGTTAAACATATAATATTATTTTTACACTTAATTTGATTATTTGACCCTTAACTATGGTAATTTAAAAATATTAATGTTTCTATTAGTATAGTGCATAAATAAAAGGGAACTAATTACTAAATTTTGAAATTATTATTTAACATATGGAATCCATTTTTATAAATTAATATCCTATAAGGGGTTAAAATTAATTTAAAATTATTCTCATTTGGAGGAAAGAGACAATGAGTTTTTAAATTAAAAACATTGAAAATATTGAAATGTATTTATATCCAAATCCATTTTGAAATTGATTCAACTGACATAAATTTGATTAAATAATAAAACAATTTGCCTAATTATAATTTAAAAATAATCAAAAATATAACCTTACACTGTAAATTACATAGATACAAAATCTTATTTCAATTTAAATGAAATAGTTTTTTCAATATTCACAAAAACATGAAACAAGTCAAAAAAATAAATAAAGATAAATAGAAGTAATTTTTTACATTCTACATTTTTAGAAAAAGTTTATTTTGTAAAATAAAATTTATTAAAGTTCCAAACCAATTATTTAAAATAATTTCCCCATTAAATGGTGAAAATACATCCTTTATAAAAAATAATGCATTTTATTCTTATAATTGGATTTATTATTATATTAAATCTATAAAATGTTTTAGATGAATTTTGAAAAGTCTGATTATATAGTATATATAGTTCATTATTATATTTCACTTGTATTTCATATATTCATCGATTATGATAAAATTCCATTGTGGGTATATAAAATTGTTTTTAAATAAAAACTCATTATTCGGATTCAATTTGGTTTTTTATCTCAAATTACATCATTGAATAATCATAATAAACTATATTATTATAATTTAGTTAATCTTATTCACAAAATACATATTAATGGATATTATTAAAATAAAAATATTTAATAGTATATCCCAATACATTTAATCTCAGTGTTTATGTAGAATATGCTATCAAAGAAATGAAATTTATTTAAGTAGATAGATACTATAAAATAATATGGTATTACATTCTCCCTCTTTCAAAAAATATTATCCTGTCCATTTAAAATTTTCATTGAAACATGAAATGTAGATACTTGAAAATTACTTTTTGGGGAATCCACATCAGAAATTGGGTTAATAAAACCTACTTTTAATATGAGGGAAAGTGAAATGTGAATTCCACCAAAAAATTAGGCTCTAGAAAAGGTAAGAATTAGGAAAAAATAGAAAATTGGATATTTGAGAGAAATCAAAAAATCATGTTCTAATGGAGAGTATTAGAGAACTTGTCCACCAGAAATTATACTACCAAAAAATCTTAAATATGTGATGGGTAGGACATCCTACTAATTTCTTGGTATAAAAATTAATCAAATAGTGTTTTCATTCCAAAATAACTTTCAATAGTGGGGGTATTATTTTACTATCCATATAATCACTTGAGAAAATAATATTACCTAATTTAATTCCATGAACTAATCCTTTGGTTGTTATTTTTTCTATTTCCACTTCGTCTCTCATGCCATGAAATGGATATTAATTTATAATTTTTCATACGCAACTCACTTTAAAAAACCATAAGACCTAATAGTCATTCCATCAGCTTTTGAATACTTATTGAAACCAAAACGGTAATCATAGGTTGTCCAATATGAAAAATCATACTTCTATAACAACAAATTATATCTAAATTTCTCTTCAATTCATTACATATGTATTTACTATAAGACATATTCAAAATAATTTTATCCAAAACATTATATTCCATATTTAATGAGAAAAAATTTAGAAAGAATGTCACTATATTTACAAAATCCACTTAACATTTGATTCTCTAAACATAATTTATCTCTTAATCCCTCATACCAAATATATGAATACATTGATCATCCAAAAATGTTAATAAAAACATGCATGCTTCCAAATACATAAGAAATTATTGGGGTAAAATACATATTTAATCTATAACACTTATGACTAATAAATCATTAAAATAGTAAAATTAAATAAATCATTAATCCAAGAATAATCATATTAATCATTCCTCTTCATCTATCATAGAAGAATAAGATTGACCATGATCTATTTCCTCTCTTGGGGTATATTCCTCTAATGCTTATGATATTCATTTCCCTAGTATCTCATTTATTTATAGTTAAAGGATTTTTTATTGGAAACCTTTTTATACCTTTAAAGTCATATGAATTATAGGTTTACCACCACATATGATGAAAAATATCATACCTTTTAAGCTAGTACAAGGGTGTTTCATTCTGTTATTATCAAATAATGGAAAATACTTCTTTCTCTTCATTCCATTATCCATATTTTTCCAATATTTATTTTTTTATTTTTTCCCCTTTGAATACATAATACTTAATAATGGTTTCATTATCTAATTCTAATATGAAATTACGTCCTCATATATTGAGAATGTTTTGGAGACATGTTCACTTTGATAGACTATCCTAATCCCATTGAAGAGACGATCAAAATTATTATTTTGATTATATTAATTTTTTCAATTCGCATTCATTCTAGTAGGTGCCATTTCTAATGTACCAGATCCAATATAATTGAACATAACATTTTGAAAGATAAAATATTATCTCAAAACTAGTGAATCCCATAACCTAAAATGAATATATAGGTATAACTAATTTCTAAATCATAATCTATGTTTATTTGGATAAATTTCCAAATTTATAATTGGGTCTCACTCTCTAATCTATGTTTTCCTAAATCATTTTCCCATGTATTCTACTAAACATCCTTTGATATTGGCTTTAACAACCCTGATCCCAGTAGCCCGAATATGACACCTTACATTATTAAATTTTCATATGATACAAGTGATCGCATCCCAAAGGACCAAATGGTTTTATTGTATTTTTTAACTAGATATAAAAATGAAGGTCAAATATCATTGAGTCTCCCCCTATTCCCCCATTTTATAACCCTACATAATCAATCATATTATGGATTCCTTGTAAAAAAATGAAACATATAAAAGGGGTGAGATCAGTTGCTCGGTAAGGATATATAATGGAAACTATCAAAAATAAACATAAATGATTATGTACATGTGATAATCTAAAACACATTCTATTTTATTAACAACATAATAATAATAATAATATAGGAAGTAAATATTCCATAATCCAATGAGAATAAAAATTAACCATGGAAATTCTACAAGTCGAATAATCACATGGACTATAAATCACCAAAATCATAATGAGGTAACACGTAATGTGGGACAATATAAACATACTACAAAGTATTTGGAAAAGGCACCATATATAATTGATTAAGACATTAGCCAAAACCCAAATTAGTTTGCCTTTTTTGACCCATCGATGCATCAGGGGGCTGTAATTGGCCATGTTTGAAACTTATTATTAACACATAATTCCTATTATATATGTGATGAAATATAATAAACATAAACATTCATATTAAAACTTGTATGCAAAAATTGAATACTTTAACCCTAAACTGTGAATAATATCACTATATTATATCCATAGTTAAAATGAATCATAAATTATTCAATAAAATATGATAAATGATATCATAAGAGATAAAATTTAATTATTTATATGATTCAATAGAGTGTGTAAACAAATACAAAAATTTTCAAATAAAATCATTGATTATTTTTGGAGAGAAATTCCCTTTTTATTTTAAAATCATTTATTTAAAAAGATGTAGAATTAAAAATTAAAACATTTTATTAGAAAAGAACCTCTTAAAAATGTAATTAAATCTCAAAAACCTTTAGGGTTTCATAACATTAGAAAAATCATCTCATTCCATATTTGTTAAAAAATCATTCCTTTTGTATTTTTTCGAATAATTCATCATGTACGTCATTTTGAATTGAAAAAAAGAATCCATTCCAGTGATTTTAAATATTTATAAATGTGTAAAAATATTTCAAATAACATTATGATAATAGTAATAAAATATTTTAATTTTTTTCGAAAACATGGACATCGATGAAAAATTTTCCTTAGTGGAGACTTAAATATAATCAATCTGGAGTAATGCTGATATTCTGAAATAACCCAGAGCACTTTATAATAAGTAGAATCGTGTTACCCCTGAATGAAATAAATTCAAAAATATAAAATAATATCATAATATTATGAATAATACTCATAAAATACATTCATGTGATGTATATAAACTACTATAAAGAAATAATGAGTGTTCAAGGTATGTGTCCTATATAATGAAAAGTGAGACAAACATCACTTACCATTAGTCTCTTTTCATCTATACATTTTGAAAACTCGTTTATATTATTTTTAAACATATTAATAAATTATAACCAAATCATAATAATATTTAATATATCTTATAGTATCCCCTAATAATATTTTACCACTCATTTTTTAATTATATTTTATTCAGTTTTCTATTCTGTGGGTTAATTACAATGTTTTCTCGTGCTCGTTTTTCCTTGAAAGTATCGTTTCAATTGAATATAATAAAAATTAAATATCTAAAGAATAATAATAAGGTTATAAATATCATATTTATTAATTAAATAAATTTTTGTAATCTTTCTTGAATGGTTAACATGTAAAATTAATCCCATCTTGTCATGAAGGAGGTAAGTCGTATGTACTCATAGTTAATAATATCATTCCCATAATGGTGAATGAGCAAGGAAATTGATGGTATATTATTTTTTCAATAATTAATATAATATTATAATCATCATATATATCAATTATTTCAATCATTATACCCATCCAAGTCAAGTTGGGATGGGAAACAGTTTACCCCACAGCGTGGAGATAGTAAGTCATACATACGCATGTGTGCTCTTTTTTGTTTTCTGTATTATAGATAAATCATGGAATATGGTTTAAACATAACCATAATAACAATTTCTAATATATATTGTCATTAATTTATTATTTTTTTACAAAAAACATGAATATGAAGTATAAGAAGATATGAACTTGAATTATTTGGTAAAAAATAACCTCTTATTCGATTGACTTCCTTTCAATATATCCATAAGGGCTCTAATGTTGGTCATTTTGGAAGACCAATACCTACAAAACATGTTTAAGGATATTTTTAGGAGGAATGGTGAGGGTTTTTTTGTTATATGAGTTATAAAGTGGTGCGAGTAAGTGAGGGAGGTGGTTCCCATTAATAACTAAGTTAAGGGGCACTTATGGAAATCCTCAAAATATTATATATATATAAAACAATTTCTATTAAAATCGATCAAAATATTGTTATTTAAAAGATAAGATGATTAATTGTTGAAATATTTACCAAAGAAATTTATAGTTATTTTGGTCTCATTCATACCATAATATTTTTATTTTAACACGTAATTAAACCTTTTAACTCTTAATGTCACAACATGTGTTTTTACGGTTTGAAGGTTAATATAGTTTATGTAAAATGATAAAATAATATTAAGTGGGTAGATTATGTATGTTTTTACTTAATCCAAATCCATTTAATTTTTTTTAATTTTTATGGATTTTATATCATTTAATAAATTATTATTTATTTTCAAATATCATTATTGTCAATTTTTACACTATTCAGTACTTGACTTTAAAAAAATAAAAAAACAGTATCATGACATAATTATTTTAATAAATCCATAATACATATAGTTTATAAATAAAAATATTTTATGGAATTAATTTTATAATATTATATTTATTTTATTATTTTGAATAACATTTATTTGATATGTCTATTGATTAAGCAATTAATGCATCATCCTTGTGAAGTCTAGTAATTGAATAATATCATAGATAAAATTTAAAAATAAATTATCATAATAAAGATAAATATTTTATATTTTAAATTATTATTTATAGTTGAGGTTATCGTCTGAATAACCATATATAAAAAAATGTAAAACTCATTAAAAACATATGTGACAAATTTGGATTTCCATAGAATAAAATATTATAAACACCGTAAAGTCATCCAATTGGATATAGGTAGCCATAAAATAAGGTAAATCATGACTTTGCTTAATAATAAATCATACGATAAAATTAGTACAAATTTTAGGGTAATTTTATAATTCATATAATATTATTTTTACCCTTAATAACCGAATTTTCCGTAAACCATTGTGGTTAAAAAATACTACTTTTTCTAGTCATATTGCCAAAAAATATTTGGGACCTATTTACTATAACTGGACCTTATGATTCCAAATATTTAATCCAGTTTTAAAATTTAAAAATACAAAATTTGATAAAATTAATTTAAAATTAATCTTGTTCATGAAAATAGAAATTAGGTTTTTAATGAATGAACATTAAAAATTTTGAAAAAATTTTATGTACAAATTCAAAATGAAATGGATTTCCATGAACAAAATTATATTAATTTAGAAACATTTCATTTAATTATATATTAAAACCAATCCATTATATAACATAACACCATAAATTTTTTAGATAATTTTTATTCAAATAAAATGCATTATTTTCTCACTATTCATCAAAACATGAAACATGTCAGAAAGTACTAAATAATTTAACAATGTAAATTTTAATATTCAATATTTAAATAAGAGGTTTATTTTCTCAAATATAATTTATAATTTGTCAAAATCATCATTTATAAAAGTACGCCATTAGAATGTGGTAAAAGTACCATTAGTAAAATATAACCTTTTTACGTAAAATATGATTTACAATTAATGTAAGTCAATAAAACATATTGGACGAATTTGATTTATAAACTGAATATATTACAAACATATATCATTAATATCATTCAATAATAGTGAATAATTTAATTTATTATGATAAAATACTATTATGGTCATAAAACGTATTTTTTTTACTAAAAACTCATCCTTTATATTCAATTGGTTTTTATTTTTATTTATAATGAATTAATTTTATTATCATGCATAAACTATATTTTAATATTTTAGTTAATCATATTAAAAATCCATAACCTAACTTCCTATGTTAAATTAATTATATTTAATAGTATATCACGATTCTTTTCAGCTCAGTGTTGCATTCAACTTATACTATCGAAGAAATAGAATTTATTTTAGAAGATACATACTGTAAATTTTTATTTCTTTTGCAAAAAATACTATCCAGGATTCTATGTCTTCTTCTTATGATTAACATTGGTAGTATTCCCTATATGATTAAATTTACTCTACATAAGATAAAATTATATTGATATTAGTTTATATATTTAATAGTTCATAAGTAATATATTGTAAGAGGGAATTTAATATAAAATGAATAGAAAAAAATAAATTTATAAATGTTAAATTTATATTGGTATCCAAGGTGTTTAAAAAAATAAATGAATCAGTAACTTCCTCATATATTCTCTTATGGATAGGATTACATCCATTTAAATTCTTATCACATTAGATACCATATTTAATTTGTAAGTTAAAAAATTCATGTTAAAATAAAATTATTAAATGTGTAATTAAATATATATATATATGGAACAACATGAAGGATTCATTGTACCATGTTAATAAAATAAGGTTTCTAAATTGGCATGGTCTTTATATGGTCTGAAACAAACTCTAAAATAATGGCATCAAAAATTTAGTGAAGTACTTTTATTAAATTTTAATATGTTGAACCAAGATGATAAATGTGATTATAGTAGGTTCTATAATATTAATGGTATTACTATTTATTTATTTTTTGATGAAATTTCTATTTTTGGAATGAATATAATCCAGCACAATATGGATATATCTATTTTTCCTAGAATCATTTAACAAAAAATCATTGGACAACATAATATTACTTTTGGAATAAATAATTCTATGAATAAAAAATAATACTTCATTCTCAATCATATTATTTTAAAAAGGCATGAAATAGGTTTAAATAGTAGGAATATTCATCAATTTATTCCCCATATGCTTCCTGGAGAAGGATGCCAGAAAATACTTATAGGGCGGTCTCCAAAATGTAATATTAAATGGTTATCGATCATCTCATATTATCCATGACACGCATAAGTACCAATATTTCATATTCTATTATAAATATGATAAGGTATATATGTAAATATGGTTGTGCATATTGGGATGATTATAAAAGTGTAATAAAGTATTCAAATGGTATTATGGATTTGAAAATATGTTATAGTACAACCCCATGAGTATTTTAATGTTATTCCAATTCATGATGGATAACTAATTTGGAGAATCACACTTCTATGAGTGGTTGAATTTTTGTGGATGGGTATATCTCTTAATGATCAAATAATAAATAGTTTATAATGTACTCTATGATGGACTTGGATATTATTTCATTTGTAACTACTAGAAAATAAGTGGAACAGATAATTTATATTTTATAAGATCAAACATTATAGAATATGGCAATGTTTCTAGATTATATACTCATTTATCATCAATTAAAATTTTCTTCTAAATATAATAATACATATAATTTAAAATATAGACACATTGGTCCCAAAAATAGATATGTGGGGTAGTTGATATAAAATGGAATTATATCTATGGTCTTTTCAAGATCAAGACAAAACTTATCTGGTCTATGAACAAAACATTTAGATGGATTTTGTATAAGAAACATCATTGGGTATAAGTTTAGTGACCTTTCGAAAATTTCACCGACTATGGGAAGTTAAATTATCCCATGATAACTTTTCATGTATAATTCAAAACATGGAAATTACATTATATTTGTAAATAAATCATAGAAGTTATATTTCATAAAATGAATATGGTGTCTCATTCCCATGATAAATTTATGGTGAGTTTAAAAATCATAATGAAACAAAAATATTGATCAATTTTTAAAATATTGGAATGCATTTTTGTCCACATATACAAATGTAGGAGTGTGTGTACTCAAAATAAATAACGACTTCAGATCTCAAATTTTTTTGAATCCATATGTGACACATGTCCATAATAGTGTCTTGAAATGATTAAGAAATGAGCAATTTGATTTGACTTATATAGGATGAATTCAATAGATAACTAGTGTTATATGTTGAAGGAATTCACCACCTAATTCATTATACAACATTGATCGGCCTCGATAATGTGATGGTTACAATCAATAGTTTTCATTATTTGTAAAATTCATTTCTAAGCACGTATGATACATTATTTGTAAATGTCAGTTTAAAATATATTAAATTGGTCAAGGATTATTGGATTTAAATGTTCTAAAATATATAAATATTTTGGTTTCATGTTTTTAATAGAGAAAGTTTTTTGGTAATAATACATTGGAATGTGGGTGGAGTGGTATCTCTCTTTTTAAGGGGTGTACATTTATTTCTATTTTAAAATGAATAAGGTAAATGGAATAATTATTTGTGGTATGGTGCACTACACCATCAAAACATGAACACATTTAATCATAATGTCATAATTTAATGGTGTATTTTTTATTTGAAACACCATGTCATTGTGTGATTCTTGGATTAGCATAAATTTTCATGTAGAATATGTGGGGAATAGTAGTTCAGGCCTAGCCCAATTCAAGTAAATATGGTAATTTGATTCAATTTTATGAATGTTTATGATTTCGAACATCGATTGTATTGGGATTGATATAACAAACAAACTCATTCACTAGAAATTTGGATCTGCGACACTTATTTGATTGAATGTGGTCTTTTGAATATGATTAATTCTATAAAAGAATTGAATTTCTATATGTAGAGTTATATAGACCCATTCTCCTCAGACATGGATATTATCTGATTTTATAATATTATTCATCACATCACAAAATTTCATGAATGAGGACCAAATAGTTTAGTGTCTTCAGAAACATGAAACGCATTCTTCTAAATTGATCAAAGATATTCAATGTTTCCCACAAAGATAATCCCATTCATTATAACAATGTAAATCCTTTATTTATAGCCTGTGGATAGGATACATAGGAATAGATGACCTTAGATGCTCAGAAATGGTAAATAAAGGAGATACATAAGTATAACATGAACCCACATGAATGATAACATGATCCTAACATTTTAATATCATAGAATCTCAAAGATCACACACATGATACATGGAATAAATATTTGTATTTCTTAAGACATAATTCGTAAGAGAATTAAGAGAATAATCCATGAGAGCATAACATAGGAATAAAAAATGTAATTACGGTCACTAAAACATAAGAAATGGTATCCTTTTTTGTCAAGGATCACTACCAAGACTATCTTAGTGAGATTGGTTTACTCCCTTAATAATAATTGTAGTAACGATTCACATCCAATACCATCATAGTAGTTATGTTTACCTCACAATACAAAATTAATATTCATTTTTAACTCTAATTTACATCTTTATAGTCAAGGTTCATTCCCAAAACCACCATAGGGTACAAAGTCCCTTACTAAAATATGTTCAAATCCAAATAAATCCAAGTATATCTCATTAGATATAAATGCTCACCCAAATCATTTTAGGGAGGTATAGGTCCCACCATCACATTAGTAAATCATATATATTTTTTCCATAATATAATAAAATAATCATCATATCATTACTGAAAAAAATCTGGGTTTCGAAAACATCATATAATTGCACATGAAATGAATTGGGCATCATAAACATATCCTCATTTGAAAACATGTAGAAATGATATTGATTTCATTATCATTTCATCATATAATAACACATGAAAATAAGCATGTTAAATATAAAATTCCTCATGGTATAACTGATGGAATATAAAAATTCTTAATAAAAAATATGATCATAAATATAAATTATTCAAATAAATAATAGTAATGGTTTCCTTATAACATATCCCAGAATAAAAAAGTATACATGAAAATTAGTAATCTTAGACGGAAAAGGATTTTGATATATTATAAGGAGAATTTATTATAGAAAATAAATAGTCATTGCAATTCATTTTTTTGAATAAACATTTAATTGAAAACAAATTTGGGTACTTATAATGTAATATTTTTAAATATTTTAAAACATTTCTAGATGAAAATATCATTTCCGATTTTAAAAAGGTTTTCTAAATCATAAACCATTTTGAATAATTATCTATTTGAAAAAAACACTTGAAAACATATATGAAATCCTAAAAACCATTATAGATACATTAAAAAATTTAATATATTTCCCTAAAAATGATACTAAAATAAAAAATGAAAAAATTGAAATCGTTTTTAAAAAATATTATTTTGGAATAAAATATATTTTCGACCGAATAGAGAAATATGGTAATATTTTCATCTGAATATTTCCTAATTGTATTAAGTTCCAAGGGGTTAAAAAATAGTTGCATTAATTGAATTTTTAATTAACAAAAAATGAGATTAAATTTCAATATAATGATAGAGATATGGATCATAAAATTTCATCAATGGAAACAAACTTATAATCAATCCTAATTAATGATGAGACTGTAGAAATAAACTATTTCCACTTTGGTATTTTTGAATAATATACCCCATGAATAAAAAATAGTACATGAAAAAAAATTATCATTACAAAATCATATTCATCATATAATATTTCAATGTGGAATTATACAAACCTTGTAATAGAATATAGGTTCATAACATAACATGTGTCTCAAAAAAAGAAAAGTGAGAAAAAAATATCTTACAACTTTGGTAACATTGAAATCATGACACCATGAATGATAGACCCAAAATGGATATGTAAATAACAAAAAATTTAGTTATATTTCTCAAAAATTTCATTTAATTTATGTATGTACACCACATAGAATACATAGTTATTGAATATAGAATGTGTCTAAAAAAAGTAAAAAGTGAGATGGAAATCATTTACATTAAGTGTTAACTCCCATTATACTCATTAAAACCAATTGTATAATAAATATATTATTATTATATATTCCTAATAGAAGCATATTCAAATATACAATATCATATATTATTTAATTATTAATTTATATTACTCATTTATTTGAACTTCCTTGTTGATGTTTTGTTTTGGGTAATAATCGCTTTTTTTTCTATCTATATTTAGATTTGTCATATTTATCATACAATTAATTTAATCACGATTTTATTATATAATTAATTAAAACTATGATATAAATATAAAATATTTTTTGGTTTTTATGTATGTATATTAATCAATAAAATATTGATGTATGAAATATATTGGATCGTTCTTGGGGACGGTAGGTCTTACATACGCATGAACATCATTTTCATTTTCTCATTTGATTAATATAACTAAAATTATATGATATATTATCATTAAAGAATACTTTTATGTCATATATATCAAATTTTATTATTAAAATCATCCCTAATATATTCCATCTAAAGCGTCAATGAATCCAATCGCTTCTCAGGGTGGTGCTGCACCATACACATGAATAATATAGTTGTGTTCTAATAAAACTGAAAGAATCAACGTATTTGTTATATAAAAATTTAATATTCATATTAAAATAATAAATATCAACATTATCATATATTAAATATAAATAAATCGTTATTAATAGCCGTTAATGGCGTTAATGGATGAAATAATGACGTAAGTTCATGATGTAGTAGCCTATTATACACTCGTGTGATGACTGCGTATCTCATTTAAGGAATGTGTGTGTAGTGTTAGGACATAACCATAACATAAATACATATAATTATATGTAACACAATGTGCTTATTATATAATTATTATATAAAATTAATCAAATGTGTTATAGGAATAACATTATAAAGGGTTCTTTGATCAAAGTTACCTTTTCTCTATGTATTTCCTTTTATTTTACACCAATGGACATCCTTGGTTGGATTTATTCCAAAATAAAGCCTTCTATGATGAAGTGATGGATTTTTAAGATTTTTGTACATTTCTTGGTTGATAAAAATTTATTTATATGTACTATGATAGGGTGTGAGTGGTGGAATTCTATAACGGAGGTGAGTGGAAACATCAAAAAGTTTGAAATAGTGAATTATACCCATTTTTTCTAATTTCATATAGATCCCATATTATAAAAATAAAGATCCAAGAAGATATATGGTCTAAATATTTCCATCCAATGTGTTCTCAACATGTTTCTATGTCATTTTCCACTTTAAGTTAAAAGATGAACCTAATAGTAAACTCATTTTTCTCTGAACCACCATGATTAATTATAACTATTTTAAACATTAAATTTGGCCAAAATTTGATTAACACGTATTATAAATTAAATGAAATATATATTCTAAATATTTAATCAATATTTACAAATTAAAATATCCTATGTGGATGAAATTAATTTATAATTTAATACCACTGACAAGACGAGGCACCATGTTTATAAATTTAAAATGTTCAATAGATTGAAATGTTGTTATATCCAATTTCACGGTATAAATGATTATAATGACCTAAATTAGATTTATTTATCTATAGTTGATTAAATTATAAATTAACCCAAATTTTATATATAATTTCACCTTATAAATAAATTATATGAAAATAATGATTTAAATATAAATTAATTACTTTTCACTATTAATCAGAAAAGGAAACTTCTCAGAAAAATTGAAAAAATAAAACAAAATATAAATTTTTCCATGTTTTTTCAAAGCTAGTGTTTTTTTTCAAATATAATTTTAAATAATTTTAAAAAATTATTTTTAATATAAAATTTCTATTAAAAGGTTGTAAAACCACTTTCTAGAAAAGTACATCTTATTATTTGTAGAATTTGAGTTATTCTAATCTCCAGTCTATAAAATTCATAAATTGCATGTTAAATCATTTATTAAATATAATATATAAAATTATAATTATGTTAATTCATAAAAAAAATTAATTTATTTTGATAAAATGTGTTTGTACAGATAAATATAGTTTTTCAGAATTTTTTTTTATTTTCAAATTGTTCTAACTCTAATTTAAAAATAATTAGTAATGAAATAATTATTTCTAAATAATATTTTCAATTTTTTATTAATACTACTAATACCTTCTCTTATAATGGCTAGGTGATAACTATAATATTAAATAATAATATTTATATTATATTTATTTTTGTAACACTCAGTCTTGTGTATAACACAGTCTACTGAAGGAACTCGATTTTTTATGATACATATGCCAAACATAGAGTTTTGTAAACCTAATATAATCTTAGTTTTCAATTATTTAAATCGTAAATTATTTTCATAAAAAAATATTGATTTTCTATATCATGCAATACAAATCTTCAAATAAATTTATTAAAAAATAATAGTTCACAAGAACTCAGTGTGATACATTCTACCCCCATTAAAATGAATTTTTACCCTGAAACTCTTTAATATCACCAGAATTTTAATACATTAAATTTCAACTAATATAATCCCACATCATAAAAACTTATACTAAAACTTCCTTTAAAGATGAAACGTTTAAAGCAAACCGGTTACCCAAATTAAGTCATAACTATGTATCCATATAAGAGAAAAATGGTGGGGAGTGAAAACCTGGAAATGGGAGATAAAAATAAGTTCAAAATACTAATGCGGTGGGGGTGATAAAGAATATGATCTGGAGAAATTTAATGATCACAAAGCCATAAAACCAATAGGATTGAAAAAGGTCATTTATACCATCAAAAATAATGATAATTGGGGAAAAAATTATTGCTTGTCCCTTTTCATAATATATAAGTATTTTTAAAAGTATATATATAAACTAGATTTCATTCTATTTCATATAAAAAATTCCACCCTTTGGTTATAACATTATCAACTTAAAATTATTCTGATATTATAGATAATAATGGTAAATTTATTGTGTTTGAATCTCTAATGGATCATAATATCCATAAATATAATGATAAGTTATTATGTTTATCTTTAGTTACCATTTCATCAAATGCTACTCAATATGAATAAATATTTATATTATGAGACATTAATATATAAAAACTCATTCAATGTTGAACATAAACCACATGAAAAATTGATAATCTTTTGAAACGTCAAAAAGAGGAATGTAGAACACTCTAGAGGTAAGGTATCAAAATCATATTTACATGGATCCCCCATATATCATTTATTATCTCTTGATTTTCAAAAAATAAATAGGTTAATACATTTATTATTTTTTCAATTAAAATATGAGAATATCCTTCATTATAGTTAAATGATATTGAAAATATATATTTTATAACATCCTTACATAGAACACAACTTATTTGATATATTAATTAATTCCAAAAATACCATAATCATCATTAATGATAAAACCCCACTTTGTCAATAAATAATTTATTAGTTCTGAGGTCATCAATACTATCCAATTTACATTATCCAAATCAATCATCTTGTTATCCCACCATCATTATCTCAAAATATGGAACATATTATGAGTTATATTTCCATTAATAATTTATTTTCAATGAATATGACATTTACATTATATAACTTTTCAGTGTAATTATAATCATTCAACATATTCCTTAAAATACCTCATGAAAAACATATACTAAACAATACATATATATATTATAATTTGAGTAACATAATATTTGAATACAAATAAAATAATAGTATGATCATTCCACCCCTTATTTGTGACATTAAATCGGATTCTTCATATTATTCATTAATAGCAATTTTAAGACATAATTAATTTGATGTCTCTTCATCGTCAAAGATATAACCATTATTCACAGCACCATATTGATTCTCATCATGATCATTCCACTTAGGACATTGATATTCCAAATTCCTATAATTTTCATATTTAACAAATTAACTGATTGATGATAGCTAAGAGAGGCCATTATTCTCAATTATTGAACTAATTGAGATTTTCATTTCCCTTGGCAGTTACTTACTCTGAGTACTTCTTTTAAATAGTCAAAACATTTTCATTTTACACAAAGACATCCACTTGGGTGTTTCTTCCCAAATTCTTGAAAAAAGGAAACTGAATCTTCTTTCCCCCATGGTCCCAATTTCCTAAACCCTTAGTGTACTCTTTCATTCTCTAATTTGGAAGGTTTGAGAGTTGTAGAAGGTATATATTATTAATCATGTTCCTTGAAAATATATTAGGCATAATCCCAATGTCATGCACTCAAGTCATCATCCAATTTAGATTTTAATCAACAAATAGATCATCATATTCATTGTTAATCATGTTTTTTCAAGTTCCAATAATATACTTGATAGGAAATCGCATTGTGAGTAATGTTAATCCTAAAGGGAAACTAGATAATCATGAAAAACAATTGCGATTCCTAAATCATGTCATATTATTCTTCAATAAATGACTTCATAGGTTTTTCCATGGTTATTCATAGTCCTGTTCTATTTCAATACTTCATGGTGTTTTTTCAAGAGTTAGTAAATTTAAAAATCATATCCCCTGGGACTATTAAATTAGGTGTATATATAGGCTCATTATTGTTCACCAGTTCATGAACAAGTCTAACTCATTACAGTGTTTATGGGTTTGTTATCCCTTTCCACATCTATTCCAAGTCCATATCAACTTGTTTCATCCAAAAATGGTTGTATTTCTTGGAAACAACCGTATTTGTCAATTAAAAAGAATCTAGTACATTTTAAAACACATTAATTCATACATAGACTTATCCTTAGATACATCCTTATACATATCATTAGAAATATCTCTACAGATCTTACTAAATATTTCTCATCCTTGTTTCCAAAGGTTTACTAAACCATTAATTTGATACCTATAATCGAAACCCAGCCCTCACATATATATATATATATATATTAAATTAATTTAGATGAATATTCAACACATTGCTGAATCACATTCATGAGGACCCAAATAGTTTCACCTTTTGGAAACATAAAACACTATATTCTAAATTTGTGAATGATCGTTAATGTTTCCCACAATGATTTTACCATTTAGTACTCCGACATAATACATTTCATCAAAACCTTGGGATAGAAAACATATGAAATTGTGAGATTGCAAATTCTCTAAGGGTAAATAAAGCATATAAATAAGTATTACATGAACATGAGGATATGATAACATGAGCATAAAATTTGAAGATCATACCCAACATATAAGAGATTATACACACGATACATGGAATAAATATTTGTATGACCTAAAACATTAATCATAATAAAATTTAATATCATAAACCATGATATCATAATGTATACATATGAAATGAAATTATGGAAAACACATAGACATATGAAATGATTTCAATTACAGTTAAGTCTCGATTATAAGGAAAAATTAGTGGAATTGGATCACCCCAAAACCATCATTATAGTCATGGTTTAATCTCAATCCCAAATTAATAGTCATCCTTTATGCCCACAACTATCATAGTTGTCATGTTTCACTCCAAATACCATCTTAGTAGTAATGAATCACTCCCAAGACCATTATTGTAGAATATAAACCTTATAAAATCAGTTTCAATCCCCATTCCAACTATGTTTATTTTGTCATATATAAATATTTACCCAATTAATTGGAGGGATATATAGGTCTTACCCATCTCATATCACAACATAATTATGTTTCCCACAAGATAATAAAACATTTTTCATATCATGACCCATTAAAATATATGGTTTTCATAAAAATCATATAATAACATATGAAATGAAATGGGTATCATATAAATTTCATCATATCATAACATGTGTAAAATATATAGGATTCATAATCATTTAATCATAAAATATCTTGGGAAAATAGGAATGTGTAATAATAATTACCTCATCGTATAACCCATGGAAGTGAAATAGGATTCATAAAAAACGATTCATCTTAAGCATTAACCACTAAAAAGTAATAAGGATGGTTTACTATTATCATATCCCCAATATATCATAAACAATATCTAGTGATGTCATCTAGATATAGAAGGATTTTAAAAGATCACTTTGAACATTTTTTATTTAAAATAATTATTTGTTGAATATATTTTTTAATGACATAAAACATTTTGGAAATCAATTATTTTGAAAACAACATTTAAAAATTATAAATTAATATTTCAAAATAATTAAAAAAACATGAGGAAAATATCATTTCCATTTTGTTTAAAAAAATTAATTCAAAAAAACATTTGAAAACCTTTTTCTCTTAAAATAACCTTGAAAATTTATAAAGGATTATTAAAAAAATTAAAAAATTATTAAAAAATTAAAATTAAAATTTATTTTACTTGGAAATTACCATTATTTTTCATTTACAAAAATGAAAACTTTTTTAGAAAAAATATTTTTTGAAAAAAATATATTTCATACCTTAGGGAGAAATGAGTTTAGATTTTATAAGTAATATTTTCCAAATAACATGAAGTACAAAACTATGAAAAATGGTTCCATTACTTGAAGATATCTTGAATATCAATATAAAAAGAAATATTCATGTTAATTCTTGAGAGATGGATTATAATATATCATCAATGAATGTATAATCATAAATATTCATGATTAATTGTGAGGCTCTAAAAATAAACTCTTACAACATTGGTAAGTGTAAATAAAAATAACCATGAAATAATAAGATTACATGAAGCTTACAATATCATAAAAATAAGGATATTCATGATATAAGATGTAAATATTGTAGTATATACACTATGTATATTATTATTGGTTCATAAAATAACACGTGTCTTAAAGATGGATAATTTAGATAAAAATTTCTTCACATATTGGTAATTTTGAAACTGAAACCCCATATTATAGTGATCCTAAAATAGATTTCTGGATAAAAAAATTATATATATGAATCATAAATTACATTAATTGTATCTATACACACCACATATAAGATAGAAGTGGTGAATATTACATGTCTCATTAAATTAAAAAGTGAGACATAAGTCTCTTAACATAGGTTTTGACAAATGTCATATTCATTCAACCATCACATATATTGTGTATAAGTTCACAATAAATATTTACCACAACCATATTAATATATATAAAACCATATATTACTTAAATATGAATTTATATTACTCATTTTTTAATAATTCCTTGTTAATGTCAAATTGCTAGTAAAAACCGCTTTATTTTGCGTATATGTTTTGATTTGAAATATTTTATATCCTCATAATTTATTCATTACTTAATTTTCTGAAAAATAATAATATGATTTAAATATAATATATGTTAATAATATATTTCTTTATAATACTATTTAAAATATATAAGTAGTAAATGAAATATGTTGTTTATGGAGATGGTAGGTCATCCATACACAGGAATGTGGTATTCATTTTCTTATCAGAAAAAAAATATATGATATATTATAATTAAATAATAATTTTTAGTTATTATATATCAAATATGTATATTAAAACCATCCTTAGTACATTCCATGTAAATTGTTAACGAATCACATCACATCGCAAGGTAGTAGTTCGTCGTACACACGAACGACGTTATCATATTCCAATAAAATTTATAGAATCATGTATTGATTGATATGAAAATTAAATTATCAATTTAAGATCATAAAATTCATTAATATATTATATTAACTATAAATACATAATTTATTCAACAGTTAATCTTGGTAATTGAAGAAGGAATGATATTAGTTTGCAAGGTGGTAGTCCACCACACACACGAACGATGATTGTGTATCCCATTTGATGGAATTGATTGAAGTTATAGGAAGAAAAAATATAATTAAAAATATAATTATATTTAATATAATTAGGTAGTTATATAATAATAATATAAAAATAATGTATAGGTTTTGTGGAAGAATTAAAACAAAAAACATTTATTGATGAATGTTACCTCTTATTCGGGTATCTCATATTTTTTTGCATCAAAGGGAATCCATGGTAACATTTATACAGAAATAAATTATTCTAGGATTATTCTAGTGATTTGGGGAAGTAATTTGGGTAGATATTTGATGATAAAATGTCTTGATATGTATAAAGAGACTCAGAGAAGGGGTGGACATTCATAAGGTAGGAGAGTGGGAAACATATTATTTTTTTAATGAGATAATTATACACTTTTATTTTCCATGTAAACTGGATCTAATAATTGAAGATATATATATTATATTGAAATATTTCCATATATAGGTTTTAATATGGTTTATATTTAATTTATTCCTTAATTTAAAAGTTCATTCCCTTAGTAAACTTATTTTCTCTCTTAATCATTGTGATTAATTTTAACTATTAGCACTAATAACATTGGTAGAAAATTGATTTTGACTTATTAGAAATTATATATTATTCTAATTCCAAATATATAATTAATTTTTCCAATTTGAAATCACTGATGTGGAAAAAAACTAATTTAAAATTTAATCATGGAGAAGGGATGAGACAACGTGTTTTAAAGTGAAAATGTTCAATGGTTTTAAATGTTTTTATATAAAATTTCAATGTAAAATTTATTCCCATGAAATAAATTGGATTTTTTTACATATAATATAAGTAATTTTATCATAAAACTTATTAAAAAGATATTTTAATTATATAAATTAATTAGTAAATAGGATGTTTTCAATTAAAATTTAATATATTATACAATTCATGAAAAAATAATACTTCTCATAAAAATAAAAAAATCTAAACATAAGATAATTTAAAAATTAACCATTAAAATATTAAATTTATTTTTTAAATTATAATTTTTAAAATTCTCAAAATTTATATTCTATATAAGTTCTCCATTAAAATCTGGTGAAAATACCTTTTAGAGAAATCTAACTTTTTTATGCATAAAATATGATTTACTCATATATCTCTTCTAGAAAATCCATAATATGAATGTTAAATATTTTATTACATAAATAATATATTTATTTCCTTAAAATCATTAATCAAAAGTGGTTTTTTTAATTTATTCATATAAATTATTTTTGTGTTTTAAAAATTTGCTTTCTATAAAATGAATTTTCTTTATTTTGATATAGTTATTTATATAAATTAATATTAATTGGTTACAAAATAATAAAAAATAATAAAATTTTCTTAATTTAGTTAGTCATATTCATACCCTCCATACCAACATCTAGGTGAAAATAACATATTAAATAAAAAAAATAATAGTATATTTTGTGGTAAAAATCAGTCTTGTGTTTAATGCATGGAATTGAAGAAACCCGATATTGTGTGAAACATAAGAAAAAATTAGTATTTCACATAACGAATGATAATATAAATGTTTTGGGTATCAAGATACTTACATTTGTTCATTTAAATAAATATTAACTTATTGTATCACACAACACAATCCATCAAGTAAATTCATTCGAAAAATAATAATTCACAAAAACTCGGGGTGTTATTTGATTCTACCGCCTCTAAGGTGTACAAATAATTATTTTAATGATTAATAAATTTTATATTATTTTATTCTCCCTTGCATGTAAAAAAAATTTTCATCATTCCTTTTCAGTACTATTCCTCAAAAATATTTAGAATCCTCAAAATATTTCAATAAGAACTAAAGGATTTTTTTCGTGCACACAAAAAATTATTTCCAAATATCTTCTAGTTTGAAATATAATTAAAGGGATAATCTCCATAAATTACATGGGTTGAGTATAAAAACATATTTATTTCCAAAATATTATTGTTTAAAAACACATAGCACTGTCAATTTATTGGGGGACAACATACTCTTATGGAGAGAGACAACATAATGTTCCTCAGGGAGAACCTCATTTTTTATCCAATCAAAATATATTTCATTACTCACTGATATTCTAAAAAAATATCATTACTGTATTCAATACATGTTGATGGATTAACAATTTTATGGAAATAGTTTCAATTGGTTGCAAAATAGGATGCACATGTAACTTATTATTCTCAATGTGGTGTATGTGGAAGAAACTCACAAACCCCTCAATTATGAAGTGGAGAGGCTTCATGTTTCCCACAAAAGAAAAAAAATTAATAATGGTGATCTCATGTGACATTGACACATACACAGTGCTTTAGTCGATGGAATCTTCGACACATATCAAAATCATCTAACCATAGTGGATTCACAAGATTTTGTGAATATAATTTACATCAAGAATGATAAAGTATGAATCCAATTCCATTTATGAAACTTTTCTTCATGAAAATTTCTAAATGTTAGATCTATTAAAATATAAATTCTATAAAATAACACACATCTTAAATCACATTAATAAAATCCATATAGACATTTATGATGTAATAATTATCACATATATTATTAATAATATATCCCCTAATTTTAATAATTTTAGTCATTCTATAAAGAATAATAAGGAATATATTATCCAAAAATATTTACACAATTACATACAAATTAAAAAGGAATATAATAATATAATGAGGTAAATGAGGCTATCAGTGATAAGTAAATGGTTTTAATGGCAGAAGATGTAGATCCATACCAGTCCTCTAATGGAAAAAAATTCCTAAATTATTAATCAAAATGAATGGTAAAATTTAATGGGAATAATTTATAATGATAATTATTTTTGGAAATCCAAAAAAAATCAAATAGAACATTCATCTTCATAAGAAAAGTTATGATAATAACACTTCCAATGAAAACATTATAGAATTGATCATTTCTGTTAGTTTTCATGATTATATCAGTTCTTAGTGGATAAATTTCTTACTACCCAATATGTCTGCAAAAAAATATCTCTCTAATTGAATATAAAAAAAAATTGGTGTATCACTTCGTCTGGGGGAAACTAAAAGTTTTAAATTTCAAGTGAAGGGAGTGGTTTATCATGAATTTACCTTTGGGAAGATCTTTACCTTAAATGATTTTTTATGTTCCTGAAGTTCTTATGAAATTATCATTGGTATATTGTAATTAATATATGGGAATATGATTTTATTTTAGGAATATAACATTATTCCATCCAAAGGTGGGAAATTTATTTAAAAGGAAAAATTGTATGATGTATTATTCATATTAAATAAAAAGATTTTTTTTCTTAATTACTAGAGTCATTATATATATAATTATCCATTAGGTTACATTATTGTTTTAAGTGAATGGTATATAAAAAATGGAAGTATCACCTTGAATGGATATTAATTATATACATTTCTAACATAAATGAAAACTAAAATTCTTATAAAACAATATTCATTGATCAAATCAAAAAGTAATTTTTTAGAATTAAAATATACTGATGTGTGTGATTTTAATTATACACCAACCATAGTCAATAAAAATTACTTAGTAACATTTATTAATTATTATTCCATATTCTATAATTTTTATGATTTACATAATAAATATGATGTTATATATAAATATATTTTCAATAAAATGACGTCAAAAAAATATATGGTAACACAATTAAATGCAAAAAAAGATGATATGGGAGGAAATTATACATTCGTTGTCTTTTTGAGTCCCTCAGTATTATACATGAAATGAAAACCGTCTATAAAACATAAAATTAGTTGTAGTATATAGAATGAATAAAAAATTACGGAATTATATGATTTAATTATGTTTATCTAGGGACATCAGAATGGATTTGGGGAGAGTGTTTACTATCATTATGTCACATTCAAAATAGTGTCCTAAAAAAAGATAAATATTTTAATCCCTATAACTCTTGTAATCATAGGAATAAAAATAAGAATTGGTTAATTTTTGGGGATTTCAAGCAATTAAAAGGGTACCTGAACCAAAAAAATGAAAGTTAGTTAAAAGAGGAAGTCATAGATTATTTATTAGTTATGTATGACATTAAAAGGCTTATAGATCCCTGAATATAGAATCAAATTAATTTCATTTTTTTAATATAGTTATTAAATCAGGTTATGTTATCTTAAATGATTATAGGTTTTCCTTGATTCATAATCATGTAAAAATATTGGAATATATCTAAAATAAAAGTGTATCTCAACAAGACACTATTAAGGAGTTTAATAAATTAAAATAACCACAAAAACTCATGAAATGCGGATCTAATTTCTAGATGTACTTATTTGTAGGTAATAATTGGAATTATTGTGAAATGACTCTAGTTTTTCTCAATATATAGTCTGGACAAAAATGATCGAATAGGCTTCTCCATATTCTAATTCATCACCTTCGAAGGACACTATAAATAAAAATATGTACTCCGTAATAGTTAAAAAATAATAAATATTTATTGATCTACGTACGAAATATAATTTTTAGTGGGTATTAAAATGAAAATTAAATTCAATTTTACATTTTAAATATACAATGTTGAATTGGTAGACATTGTATATTCACAAAAGGAAGGAATTAATTATTTTTATACCTATGTTATTGTGGCTATGACTGATTCAATTTGAATTCATCACAATTTAACTTAAATATATAATATATAAATTCACCAAATGTATGTTAAAATAACATTCCTAAATGGTGAATTAGATGATGAAATATATTCAGAATATTCAAATGGATTCATAGTATCTATTGTATAAAAGTAGGTTTTCAAATTGGAAGGGTAACAGTATGACAAAAATCAAGGTAAAAAATGGCATGAGAAACATACTGAATTAATTTTTTCAAATATGTTTATAGTTAAACTGGTTGATAAATTTTTATATTTTTTATTCCATAGTGACCATGGTCTTTTTCATTAGATTATATTTTTATGACATTCATATATTTGGAGTTAATAAGAATGAAATAAATAAAGGTAAATCTATTTTTTGTAGAAAACATTTTATGTAAGACTTTTCTAAAGAGAGTATTATTTTAAGGATAAAAATTATTTGAAATTAAAATTTTATTAACATTTTATGTATAGGAAAATATTGTAAATTTCCTAAACATGTTTAAAAAATTAAATTATTCATATATGTAAACACCTTATTATTATTGGACTAGAATGCTACCAAATCCCCATATAACTATTTTATAAAAATAATATCCAATGGTTATTGGTTGTCTTATGTATACTGTGGTATGTATAAGACCCTATATTTCCAATGATGTTAGAAATATTAGCAGAAATCAATTAATCAGGGTTATGCACAATGGGATATGGTTATAACATTGATCAAGTATATAAAGTGTACAATGGAAATTAAATATGTTATAATATAATTAATAATGTATTAAGAGATTTTTTGATTTTATTTGATAAAATAATCTAGATTTTCATTGTTCTATGAGTTGTTGTATTTTTATATAGGGAGGGGGAGTGATCATTTAGGGATCAAAGAAAAAACATGTAGAAGGGACACTAAAGTGGCTAATGGGTTTTATCATTAATATCTACTATAGAAAAATCAATATGTTTTAGATATATTTTATTATATATTAATTTATATCCTATGGTGATGCCTTTGGTTTATAAACATTGTGATAGTCATGAAATATTTTCTAGGTAATAAAATATAGTTAATAATGTAAAAAAAGACACATTGGTTTCATAAATATATATATGAGGAAGCTTATATAGGAGTTGTCAAAATGATGTCTAATGTTATATCATGAATTTTTTTAAATCCACTAATAAAGAGACATTAAATGGACATGTTGTGGAAAATATTTTTTGATTTTTTGGTTTTATTTCATTGTAAAAAATCGCTAATGATGGTACCACATCATAACATATTATAAAATAACAGGTTTATATTAAATATAGGGATTTATATCATATGTGTGAATGAAACACTGATGTTTTATTACATTATTGGATAATGGTATTTGGATTCGATGTGAAATTGATGGTTAGCATGAAACTCATAGTGAACCAACGATATAGATAATGTGTTGAAATATGGGAACACATTTAGGTTCACCTATGTGAATTTAGGAGTGGGGAAACTCCAAGGATAACATTAATTTATCTCAACAAAGTTATGAAAACATATGTGACCATTTTCCATAGCGGTGTTTGTGATTATATATAGTAATAGATAAATTTGGATGGACTTTTCCAGGATGAATCTACTCAATAACAGTGTTTACATGTTCAAGTTAATGTCCCCCTATTTCTCTATTCATCTATGCTTTTAATAACTACATAAAAATTAAAATCAAGATATACATTCATTTATATATGTTCTTTACAAGAGATTTCGACACCTAGTTCTGAAAAGGTTGTTTAAAATATTATTAAATTTATAGGGATATTAGATTTTACTTTATTAAAATATTTTAATTTTACTATTGTGTGTTTTTTGAAGAGGAAGGTTTCTGGGAATCCCATAATGGATCATGGGGGAGTGGGTTGTCCCTCATTAATGCGATAACATTTATAATTGTATAACAATAATTAATTAAATAATAATAATTTTTTGTTTGATATTACATTGTATTGTCAACGTGTTCATATGAACATTATGGTTCTATGTTAGAACACTTCTAAATACATGTGTCATATTAGTGTTTGTTCCTTGAAGGTGCCATAATATTACTTAATGAATTGGTTGGTTGTTCTAGTTTTCCCCCAATAACGAACTAGAATGTCTGGTGGGTTAACCTTGGTCAGTAAAGTGGTATGACATGACCAAAAATCAGACCAGGAATGATCTAACAAACATGTATTTTTTCGATCAACTTAAATTTGGTCTTTAAAATTTATTAGGTTTGATCCGATGTAAATTATTATATTTTGAAAAAATAATTCCTTTCTGAAATGGTTATGTACCCCTTTAAAATGGTATGATTCATCAATACAATGGGTACTCCATGCCTAAAAAATTGTTTCACCATTAGATTAGAAAATATTTATAAAATTTTCAATCATCTACCTTTTCTCAAAAATATTAATATTCCTCAAAATCATTCAACATGCCTCAAAATATTTTCCTTGGTGTGAAAAAAATTAAATATTCTCCAAATTCATTTTCATCTAAATAATTATCAAGGGATATTCTCCATAATGAACATTTTTAAAGTACAGTGCCACTATTTTCCCCAAAAGTGTATTTTCTGGAAACCTATAGTACTACGGATTTATTAGGGTGTATTCTACTCGTATGGTGAGAGACAAAAAATCATGTCTGGATGAGATCCTTCTTCAATCATCAATGAAAAACCAATTCTTATACACACTAACATATCCCAAATAATATAATGTTTCGGGATCTCCTCCCTCTAATGGTATCCCCCTCAAACCCAAAAGAAAAAATAAGAATGATAATAACTCATGAATCCCTCCTCTAATAGGCCACATGTTGGAATATAGAACAAAAAATATATCAATAAAAAACATGAGACTAATTACCCTCTCTTTATTAATTTCCAACATGGTTGGGGTAACTTTGGTGGTAGGGGATCACTATATTGTGGTATATAAGTGTAATGGTTGAGATATAATAATAATTTTGGAGTCAGGAATTGTAATGATGTGTGGGTTGATGGAGAAAAATTATCATTCACTACTAGGGAGAAATTTATATAAACAATACTACAGCTGACAAATGATTTAATTAAATTCTTTTATTTGAAATAAAAACAAATAAATTTATCAAATATGTTATGTGATGTTATAGTTCTTGCAGTGCATAGACCGTGGATAGAATCATGCATCATGGTGTTTTGTTCTTTTGTCTGAATTTTTTAGATAATGGGAAATTATTTTAAAAGAATAATGTAATTAACCATATGTTATATTATTCTAGGGGTTTAAAATTTATTAGTTTATTATATTTTTGAAATGGAAATAGGTCAGAAAACCCATCAGGATTGTATAGATGATGTTCGATAAGATGTTCTGGATGATCATTGTAGAGTAAATGTTGAATAAGGAGACACTTTAAAAGGGAACATTTAAGAGTTTTAGCACTGAGTTCTATAAATTTATGATTTCTGCAAGTCAGATCCATATATAAAGGATTTTTAGAAGGTGATGAGATAGATTTCGGCTTTGTTTATTCTAAATAAGATCAGTGAGTTTATTTAGTTGTTAAAATGATACAAGGTACATGTTAGGAGTGGTGGATTTTATTCCATGGGATCATGAGGATTCATGAGATTCATGGGAAATTCTTAGGGATCTATTTCTTGGGAGGTGTCTATTTTTGGCCGCTATGGTGAATTTATATTTTGAGAAATTTACCCTTTAACATGGTAGTTCCCTTGCATGAAATTTCAATATATTATACAAGAACCTTCTATATTATGCTTAAGATATTATTCTAGATAAAGAGGTAAGGTGGAGTTATTTTGAGGAATATATTCATCTGATGATATTTCACTATTTCAAAATTCTTATAATAATTTCATATTATTATGTACTAGTCCTGGGAAAGATCATTTTATGGGATTTGGCATTGATCAGATCATCACTGGATGGGGGATTCCATGGCCATCAATGGAGAAGATCTTTGACCTAATTGTTAACTATTTTATTAAAATAATTGCATGTTTTAGTTATCAAGGAGTATAGACTTTTTTTCAACTATCTTCAACTAATTTCTTTGGGGATAACTATTCTCGGACCCCTAAAATTCATTTGAACAATGTTTTCCCATGCAGATATCATGGTATTCAATAAAAAATAGTGTTTAACCTTATTTCGTTGTAAAAATGTTGATTTTTTTCCAAATCTAGGCACATCCACTTCCCCATATTCAGCTAAGACAGTAGTAGAAACAAATAATCCTAACATAGGATTATCATATAGGGGATGGGATAGGTGTATGAAAACCCTGTGAGATACATAGTCCATAGTAATAATGAGTAAATCATTTTTATGCATGTGGTCACCATCAGGGCCAAAAAGTTTTTATAATGGGATATGGTCAGGTTTATTATTTAGAACTACCAATATAGGTCAATCCCAACATCGTTTGAGACACCATCTTTAAACATTCAATTTTCTTGCCTTTTTTGAATCATGTGTGAAAAACTCTTTTATATAAACCACTCATGGCACCCCCTTCGTTTTAAAATTATCTATTTTATTAATTTTATATGGAATCAGGTAGTTCGGGTTAATGTCGACATAAAAAAATTTTAGTTCTAATTTAAAAACACACATTTTGTCCTTGACAGTGTTTAGTTCCTGGGGAGGGCACAGTCGAAGTTGCGCGACCTTTCCCGGTTTCCCACTCGGACTGCCCGATATCCAAAAATAATAATGAAGTAAAATGACATAAATGGGTGTATTTGGTTAGACAGTTTCATAAGTGGGCCATGGTCTAAGTTGTGTGGCATCTCCAAATCACCTCGAATCCTATCCTTTTTATGGTTAGTTCATTGTTCAATGATACGAATAAGGATGTTAGGGTAAAATAAAATGAGACGATTAAAATGACATATGGGTTCTAATAATAATAATAATAATAATAATAATGCAAGGATTATTATTGTTATTATAATTATCCATTTTATTATCATTTAAATTTTTTTTAGTAGTATTATTAAAATTATTACAATATTTGGTATGTTATGAATTTATCATCGTTTTTAATATAATTATTATAAATTATTATCATTAGTAATTATTAGAATATGTTTTCATTGTTTTATTCTTTTTTATTTTGTGTTTCACCACCATTTTCAGTGCCCCTCCTACCCACCTCGTGACCCCCACTTCACCCCCTTTCTAACCCTCTCACCCGTATACCTCTCCTCCCATCAGGTGACAACCTTCCACCGGCCTCCCCCTCTCCCTATTGCAAACTCGCAGCCTCCCCGCTTGAAACAAACCTATGTTGCACCTTGAGCTCCTAGCCAGCACCTCTATTGTGCACCAATCCTCTTCCACGAACACCATCGCCACACCCTCTCACTTGTGCAGTTCCTCCAGCAAATGATCCTCCAATCTGGCACCCATCTGGTGCCACTCTCACATTCTCCCTAGAAACATGCTATCACACCCCTACTCCCCAGTCCGCCCCATCGCGTTGCACCACTGCTCCCAGAAAACAGCCTCACTGGTACTATCTTATCAAATAGTTCTTCTCCCTTCAATTTTCCATGCTACCCCCCAATAGATTCTCTTATATTTTTTTCTTCTTCTTGTGTTTTGGTTGTTCTCATAGTTGATTCTTTTATAGGGGTCGATTTTGAATCACATTGTTTTGTTCAAATTATTTTTAAGGTTCCTTCATGCCTCTCAATTGTTCGATTTTTGTACGGTTGTAGTTTATCACAATTTCCCAGAAATATCTTTAAAAAAGTTAGGTGATTCCATGAATAAGAATTATTTGGTTAATAAATTTTCATCTAAAATTAATTTATAATAATTGTTATTTAATTTTTTTAGTATGAATGTAGTATTAATTTAGGTTTGATATGTATATATGATTTAGGTGTGTTTTCTGTGAAAACCCATGTTTAATTTTTTATTTTAATTTTATAAACGGTACATATTGTGTTCTAGTTTATCATCGATTTTTATTGGGTCATGAAAGAATTTGTGGTTGAATTTTTAATATTTTGAGTCATGTAGAAAATTCTGAAAAAAATATAAATTTTCTGGTGGATTATTCAACCATCAGTGGGGTCTTATAAACTATGTAATTGATTTTTTTGGTTGTGCAAGTGGTGAAAATACAGTTTTAAAAATGATGATATTGTAATGAATTTTTTTTCATAGAATGATTTTTTCATGTGGAAGTAGGTGATCTCACGTACAATTATTAACTGGTAAGTTAGCTTGTTAGTTTAGTTAATTAAGAAATTTTTTTAATTACTTTACATTCTTCGAATGTGATTTTTACTGAGTATTGTTTAGAGTTTTATAAGTAATTAGACTGTTTATGGGATATTAATGTGTTTTGTTGTGAAAACCTACATTGAATAATTTATTAATGTTATCAAAACTGTGCATTTATTTTTTTATGTGAAAGAGATAGCGTGTGTGTTTTGGTGTGGTATCCTGATGTTCTTTGTCCTAAAAGAGGTTTTCGTTTCGTTTTTGGTTTTTAATGTCAAGTAACACGTTTTTAAAATTTATTAATAAAATTTAATGGTGGTTGATTAATTGTAACATTAATTTCTTTAAATTTGAAATTGGTTTAATTTATGGTGTAAGTGATGCAGATTATGTTTTAAAAATATTTTGGTTTGCGTTTAATTCAAAAGGGGGTCTTGGGTGTTTATTTCCTAAGTGAATCCCAGTGATACAATTTTAGAATTGTTTTTATAATTTTTTTAAAGGTATGATCAACTTATGTCATGGGTGCGAGACTTTCTTGGACAAGGTTTTGGTGTGTGTAATATTTCAAATTTACATTTGGGTGTGAAAATGGGGATTCTGTGTGTGGGTAACATGTTCTGATTTTATTCATAAATGTCACATGTGACATGATCTTGGATTTTTAAATTGGGATGGATGGTGTAAATTGTGTCCTATCATGTGTTGGGTTTTTCGGGGCTTGTATATGTAATGTGGACCCATTATGAACTTGATACTTTTTTGAGCAAAATGATGGAAGCCTGGTAGCTAGGGATGTGGACTAAACCAGTGGGATAGTGATCTGAAGGTGGCTACATCCCTGTCTCGTGTATCCGGATTGACAAATGAAACAATAACTAAACATATGAATGACTGAGGGTCGTAGTTTCTAATACATGTTTGTTAAGGTTCGTGGTTTCTAAGACATGTTTTCTGAGGGTCATGGATCCTAATCCTCGTTTCACTATGAAATGAAGATCTAGGGACCCATTCTATATAACACCCATGAGGCCTCTCCCATATTTTTTATCATAGTTTACATTACACTCATTAGAATGAAACTTTGGTTATCATAAATGTAAGTGTGCATGTGTGATTTAATATATGTTTTGGTATTTAAAATTGTTTTCATTAAAAACTTCTTTCATTAAAAATAGATTTTTTTAAATATTGATCATTAGTTTAATTATAATTTATTTATTTAACTATAAAATGTTGTCATCATTAAATTTTTATGTGTGTAATATTCTCACGGTGACATCCTACTGCCCTCTTGGCGCACACCATACATACACCTTTGGGTATATATAGACCTTGATCTTTTTGTATCCCAAGTTTAGGCATCCTGCAATGTAATGGGGGGTTTGAGTTGTTGATAGACTTCGCATACAGTTTGTTGTTGGTATCATTGGGATTTGGATTCTTGTGTAGCTTTTCAGTTGGTATTGGAGTTTTACCTTTCAATCATTTTGTAGTCCCCTTTGGAACTTTAGTAGAATTATAGACATTAAATATGATTATGGGATATTACAATGTTTGGTTTTATATTTCTAGTTTCTATTTATTTATCTTGTTATAGTATTGTGTTTATTTTTTCTGGTAAATCGTTCCCTTGTATTGTTTTTGATATCTGGGCACTTGTGACAGCCCGTGGGGATTAGGAATTCCATTTGGGGCTTTCCGCGGAATGGGTCGGGCACTGAATCAGATGGATACCTGACATAGTTCATGAAATAATGGTACCATTAGTGTTTTCCCCCATAAGTCATGTTCATTTGCGATAGAGTTAGCGTATACCAATGTTAAGGGTGTCAGAACTCAACATTATAGCTATAAGTATGGTGCTTAGCCATCACACCTCGTGGTTGGACTCGAGTTACCAGGGTAAGTTGTGGTTTGTCGGAGTCTTTTTTCATTATGGTTAATCATATTCAGGTTAAATGAAAAGGTATAAAGGTTAGTGGTCCTAGTTATCTCATAGGGTATGGCAATCCATGTAGAGCCGAAGACATCTCCATAGAATACTCTCTATGGTAGTGGCATGATTGGCGTATGGCCACCAACTATATGTCCCAGTCACCCGCAGACACTAGTATCCTCTAGTATCTTTCCTCCACTATTTGTTTTGGATTTTTAAAAATTGGGTTTTTATGTGAAATTTATATGGACTTGGAAGACACTTTGAAATGAAGCTCTTTAAATAGTAAAATTATCTGTATGGATTAAAGAATGTGGGTTGAATGTTTTAGATTTGAAAAATGGAATGGTCTGGTTTTGATCCTTAGTGTTCTCATGGGAAACCACTTGCATGGGAGTATATGGAATATAAATGGTAAATGGAATGAGCATATGAGTTCATAAGTATACATTATATGGGTGCGGGTGTGGGACGGGAACATGCATGTGTGAGGCCCACAGAACACTATTGGTGTTTGTGCAACCCACCAGCTTTGATTATTTTAAAAAGGTTGTGATACATGAAATTTTTATGTTTTAATAACTTGTGATTGTGTGATGTTTCCTTCTATTTTAGAAAAATTTTATGTGAGTCGTCTCTAGAAGAGACTCCTTTTTGACTTATTTGTGTCTTGAATTGGAATTCTTTTTTGTATGTTGGTGTGACAGAGTGTGTTTATTGGTTTCTTTTGAAAATATCTTCGGTAAGCCCTTGTAGTTGTTCCCCCTAAATGTTTAGTGATCGGTTGCAGTATGTCTTTCCCAATGGACCAGTTTTATTGGGTCCATATTTTTCATTCATGAATTGTGAACTCCCCCATAAAGCATAAATTTTTGGTTGATGTGCGGCCATGGGTAATTCCACATTGGCTGACCCTCTAGATGATTAAATCAAGGACTCTCTCTTCTGAGTGATAGTAAATTGTCTATACATTTTTTCTTTTTTGTTAAACAGATCCTCTCATAGTGGGATGGTAGATGCATGGGGAGATTAAAGGAGTTTTCGTCTCATTGAGTTATCTAATTCATCGAGTACGAATCATGACATAACTCTATTAGAAGGTCCCCTATAAATGGTGAAAGGAATACCAACAGGGAAGGTTGAAGGTGGTTCAGAGTTATTGTTGTTGGTTGATGCCTTGATAGGCTTGTAGTGATTTCATTGGCCGAAAGGGTCATGTTTGGTGATATCTTGTACTTTTAGTTCTCCTTTAAGGGCATGGGTGGATCCCATAGATTCCTATGGGAATCCCTGTTTTCACAGGGGTGTGTCCTCTAGGGTGGTTGTAATTTTTCCTTTCAAAGGGTAGTGTTTTTCATGCATAATTCCCTCTTAATATTCTTGGTTAGTTTGGAGAGGTGATGCATGTGTGTTATCTAAACCCCCATTCTGGTAGAGGTTTTATGAGGGAGTAGTAAGATGTCGTGGTGTATTGTGTTTTTTTGGGTTTTCCTAGTTATAGTGTGGTTGCGAGTAGATCCAAAAGGATAATATCCATCCATGAGTCTTCAAGGCCTGACTGTGAGGCATGAGATAATTCAAGTATCAGGGCTCCGGCCATAGGCCTCGAACTGAATCTAGCATGTGCTCAGGAATCCCGGGAGTGTATGGGACCCCTTTGTTATTTCTGTCATTTTAATTGAAGGTGAATGAGGTTTAATTTCTTTTCTATGGTTGTTATTTTCCAAACTACCCATTTGTCTACCTGGGGTTTCATATCGCTATTAGGGGGCATGGTTATCTCATTACCTTAAAGTCCTGGGGGTTGTGTCCCACCAGATGCAACATCTTTTTATTCTCCGAATACAATATTT
Source organism: Viscum album (assembly GCA_963277665.1). Taxonomy (NCBI): domain Eukaryota; kingdom Viridiplantae; phylum Streptophyta; class Magnoliopsida; order Santalales; family Viscaceae; genus Viscum; species Viscum album. Next base: position 120,965,521 of record OY728128.1, read on the forward strand.
TTGGGTAAATCGGTCCCAAATTATAATATTTCTCATCTGGAGATGTGGAGATGTTGGTTTTTCTTCGTTCGGGGTTTTGACGCCTTGATAGTTGGGACCCTCCCTCCCTAAACCTTGTGGTGAGTTTTTTTTCCACCGTAGGGTTATTTTTGAACTTTTTGTCCCTTTCGTCATTTCCAGTGATAGGGGGACACACAGTGGGTCTCAGTCAAATTTCACATGAATGAATTAGTCTTGACAATTTTCATAATGGTGGGGATTCCCATAGGTCCTACTCATGTCATTTTTATATTCTTTTCATGGGCGTTGGTCAGTTTCTAATTGTGGGTAACCCTTCGGTCATTCCCATGTGGACCTATTGGTATTGATACTAGAGATGTATTACTGGTAGGTAATAAGAGTGTCCTTTGGATGAGGTTTGATCCTGTGTGTTCACTCCAGTAAGACAGTTGGGTCTTCGTTAAATGGTTATTGAGTTATTCATTTTCTGAAGTGGTTTCTCTGAGTGCGAGAGATTCATTCCTTGATTAGTAAACATGAGGTGTCCAAGATCTTTGGGGTGAGTAACACTGTGAAGAAAGTCTTTTATTAGGTTTTTTGAGGATTTCATTTAAGTCACTTTCTGAAAGCATGGTGTGTTTTCTTCTTTTCTCTTATTATTTGTGGGGATCCACCCTTAATATTAAGGGGGAGTCATTTCCTTCTTTAGAGTTTCAATCATAGTTGTAGCATTCCAGGACAGATATCACTATGGTGGGTTGAATTGTCACACCTATCACAATTAAATTATCTATTTTATTAATATTACTGGGAAACCTATAGTTTGGGTTAAATCTGGCATAAAAAAATTTGAGTTCCTATTTAAAAACGCATATTTTTTCTTTGAAAGCATTCAACACATAGGGAGGGAAAGGTAAAAATTGTGTGATCTCGCCCATTTTCACACACGGCATTCTCAATGTACAAAACAAATAATGGATGTAAAATTTCATAAATGAGTTTTTTTGTTAGATAGTGTCAGATGTGAGGCACAGTCGAAGCCACGTGGCTTCTCTAAATCACCACACAACATGTCCAGTAAATGGTTAATTCATTGTTTAGTGAGACAAGTAATGAAGTTAGCGCAAAATAAAATGAGAAGAATAAAATGATTTATGGCTTCAAATAATAATAATAACAATAAGATTATTATTATTATTATCCTTTTTATTAATGTTATAACTGAGTTATTATTAATATTAATAAAACTATTATTATAGTTGGTGTGTTATTATGTTATCATAATTTTTAATGTATTTATGAATAATTATTATCATTAGTAATTATTAGGATTTAATTTTTTATTTTCTTATTATTTTTGTTATGGATTCACCCCCATTTTCGGCGCCCCTCCAACCCACCTCACGACCCCCACTTCTCCCCATCATGATCCCACTCATTGGCCACCCTCTTCTACTATCCGACGACAACCTTGCACTAGCCTCCCTCTCTCTCCATTGAAAACTTATTTCCTCCCACCTTGATCTGAACTCGTGTCGCACCCCGACCTTCCGGCCTGCACCTCCATCACACCCCATGCCTCTATCATAGACAATATAGTCGCACCCTCCACCTTGAGCAGTGCCTCCAGCGAATGACCATCCCCTCTGGCTCCTGTCTATCTTTTCTCTCACCATCTCCCACATAATCCAGCTAGCACACCCTTACTCCCCCAGCAAGCTTCATCACACTACACCTATGATCCCAGCCAGTAGCCTCGCCCACTCTGACTTCCCCATCAGTTCCTCACCCTTCTTCCACGAAGACAACCCCCACAGATGGAATCTCATCAATTTATATTTTTCTTCAACTTCACTTTTGGATATTCAGTGGGTTTGGTCCTTTTTGGGGTTTCATTGTGAATCATTTTTTGGTTTGAATTATTTTTTAGGGTTATTTCTTGACATTGGATGGTGTGATTGAGTTTTGGTTGAATTTTCTCACAATTTATGGAAATGTATTCACCTAATGTTTGTAGTTATGTGCTTAAACATTATTTGGTCAATTAATTTTCTTCTTAAATTAATATAGAATATTTTTTAATTAAGATTTTTGGTGTTAATATATTTTAAATAGATGTTTGATTTTTATATGTGATATTGTGTGTTTTCTATGAAAACCCATGTTAATTTGTTTATTTTCATTTTATAAACAATGAATATAGTGTTCTAGTTTAGCATCAATTTGTGTGGAGTCATATAGAAATTTTTGGATGAATATTATGAATTTTGAGTCATGTGGAAAATTTTGAAAATTATTTCATAAATTTTCTAGTTTTTTGTTCAACCGTAGGAGTGGTATTAAAACTGTGCGGTAGGTTTATTTTGTTTTTCAAGAAGTGAAAATATAGTTTTAAAAATAATGATTTAGTTAAACAATTGTTTTTTATAGAATGGATTTCTCATGTGGAATTAGGTGATCGCCCATACAATTATTAATTTTTTAATTAGAATGTTAATTTAATTAATTTTTCACATTTTTTAATTAGATTACATGATGTGAATGTGATTTTGACTGATTTTTTTTATGAGTCTACATTGTTAATAGAGTGTTTAGGCGATGTTAATGTCCTTTTTTGTGAAAACTTACATTGAGATATTTATCAATGTTCTTGAAACTTTGCATTTTGTTTTTTTATGTGAAATAGAAGTAGTGTGTTTTTTGGTGTGATATCAATATGTGGTTTGTCATAAAATATGATTCAAGTGTATTTATGGTGTTTAAAGTTGTCTGACACATTTTTCAAACTGATTAATAAATTTTATCGGTGGTTGATTAATTGTAATAGTGTTTTCTTTAAATTTTATATTGGATTAATTGATGGTGTAAGCGATGCATGTAAAGTTATAAAAAAAGTTGGTGTGAGCATAACACAATATGGAGATTTTGATTCTGTTTTTCATGAGTAAATCACATTGATACTCTTTTAGAATTATTTTTATAAAAAAAATTAATGGGTTTATCAAATTATTTCAATGGTGAGAGGCCTGATTTTACAGGGTTTTTGTGTGAATAATATTTCAAAATGCCATTTGGGTGTTAAAATGGTGATTTTTTGTGTGAGTACAATATTTAGATTTTATAGACAAACGTGACATGTGAGGTGATCATGGATCTTAAAAGTGGGATTGATCATGTAAATGGTATCTAGTCATGCATGGTGTTTTTCATGGATTTTTTATGTTTTGTGCACCCATTATGAACTTGAAACTTGTTTAAGCCCAAAGAAGAATGGCTGGGTAGATAGGGAGCTAGACTAGACTAGTGGGATAGTGATCCCAGGGTGGATTTAGCCCTATTTCACGTAGCAGGTTCGACGAATACACCCCTATCTAAACATATGAATGACTGAGGGTCCTGATTTCTAAGCCATGTTTTCTGAGGTTCATGGTTTCTAATCTATTTTTGAGGAGGTTTCTGGTTTCTATGACACATTTCACCAAGACATGAAGATTTATGGACCCACACTAGATAATACCCATGAGGTGTCTCCCATATTTGGTGCTCCTTATTTACATTACACTAACTGGCATGACACTTTGGTTATCCTAAATGTATGTATGTGTGTGGGATTCAATTTTCGTTGTTTTCTATATAATTTTTTTCAATAAAAACACTCTTCATTAATAATTGTTTTCATTAAATATCTTTCACGAATTTAATTTATTTTTATTTATTTAATTGGAAAATGAATTAATTATTAAATAGTTATGAGTTGAATCTTCTCGTAGTGGCGTCCTACTAGGCTCTTGACTCACACCATAAATACACATTTGGGTGTATGTAGACCTTGTTATTTGTTTATCCCAGGGTGAGGCCTCCTGCATAGAGATGGTGGATTGAGTTGTTGATGTACATCGCATGATGGTTGGTGTTTGTAGCTTGATTTGTATTATTGTGTTTCATGGAAGTTGTTGTTAGAGTTTTACTTTTCTATCTTCTTGTAGTCCCCTTTGGGTATTTAGTTTAATTTTAGACATTAAATGTAATTATGGTTTAATGTAATGTTTGGTTGTCTATTTACAGTTTCAATTTCTGTATCATCTTAGTGGTTTTGTGTTTATTTTTTTTGAGTAAATCATTCCAATGTACTGTTTTTGATGCCAAGGAATTTGTTCCAGCCCATTGGGATTGGGAACGCCCTTTAGGCCATGCCGCAGACTTGGTCGGGTGCCAGTTTAGTTGGTGACCCAACCGATTTCGTGACAACTCTGGTCCATTCTTTAGGACTAAAGGGGTAGAGAATTTCAGTTCCTTTGACATTGACTATGAAATATTTATTTTGAGCAAGATTTTATAATGGGTAGAGATATATTGAACTAGAGGAAGGGTATCACTACTCTTTGAGATATTTTATATTTTAATAGATACAACCATATGACATCATCATTATCATATATTAGATATATTCTACGAAAAATATCATGGGTTTCTCCAGCATGTGACCCATTTTTTAGGACACTGATAGAGAATATGATGTGTTCATTTGTAAAAAACCCCTTCATATTGGTTGTAGACATTTTTAGTCTCAATATTCATTGTTGGTTGAGGTGATTATGATTTTATTAGAGGATCATCATGTCATATTTCTAATGATTATCGAAGAATAAATAGTTGTTTTAAAAGGAGATGTTTTCACACTTCCTCATCAATGGATGATTGAGTTGATGATAGATCTAAATACATTTTTTTTGTGATTTTGATGTATCCATATTATATGGTCCCCTATAAGTTGTGGAAAAGTTGTATTTATAATAATGGTATTCTCTAAAGATGTGTAATTTGGCCAAGTTTTTCACCATGGGGATCTTCATATCTAGTCATGAATAATGAAGTTGGATGTATACGATTGTGTATAGGTTAACATTATTTAAATTAAGTTACGATGAATAAACCCTATTCATTCTCATGGATTGATGATTTATTCAAATTTAATGGAATAATAAATTTCTCAATGGAAAAAATGTGGTTTAGATATCATCATATTTGGGTAAAGGATGAGGATATCATGAAAATGGTTTTTTTCTCATAATTGTGAGAATTAGTAGTTCATTGGGATGAGGATCCAAGATATGAAAGAACAATCTATTTTCATGGGGTTCATTAATGTAGTATTATTTGAGTATATGGGCTGGTTTATGGTTGCCCTTTACAAAGAAAACATTGTTTTTTATCATCATAGGAGAGAACACAAAGCATCTGGGAGTATTGTTGGGAGTTATTTAGTTCCATAACCTATTCAAGAAGTTGTTAAAGTGGTATTTTTTGTCTCATGATGTTTCTTATATGGTCATTTCATCACTCATCATGGAGTAGACAAAGATTCATTGAAACTTGAGGTTGGGTTTCGTGGGTATCCCAATAACCATTTTAGAGGTGTAGTGTTTTCTTAGTTTTGGTTTTTGTTATAGGAGGTTAATACCTAAATTTTCATGGACTGTAACTCCTATAAAAGCATTAATTATATTATATCAAGCATTCTAATGGACTTTTAGTTTCTAGGTTGATTTCAATTATTTTATGGAGAAGTTGTTTGGTTCTCTATTTTTTCTTATACTTGAGGGGGTATTATATTCAACATTCACTTTAATTCTTCACAACCTATCCAGTGTTTTCTATTTATGCAGTAGTGGGAGATAACATATTTTGGGTCACAACAGTCATGATCTCATTAATATATATATTCCTCCCATTATCTTGATTATAAAATAGTATTATTTTTAAAAAATCTATAGTGGATCTATCTTATTCGTGTACACTTTGTAGTCATCACGGGACATATGAATCTAAATTATTTCTTCTTCATGTTAATATAATTTCTTGAAATGATGTTGGATCTTGTTTTTGAATGACTATGTCTTTGATTTTTCATTTACCCATAGCAATGAGAATGTTTTGGTTAATTCCATGTGTTCAAATCCTTATGGTTTTCTAGTCTATGAGTTAGGAAACTCTTGGAGAATAATGGAATAATTAGTAGAGATTCACCTTGATATGGGAGAAATTAATGGTAGAGGTTCTCACTATTGGATGTTACTACAATCATCATTAGTGAAATTAGTGTAATAATCCCATCGTTGGTATCCTATGGTAGTGTTTTGGTGAAAACATGTTTTTTTAAAATAATATTGAGGGATGGTCTGATGACAAATAACAATGAGTGTTCTTCTAGGGAAAGAATTTATTTCCTTCATTGATGAAAAAGGTTTTTCTATATAGGTTCCATATTTTTGCTATGGTAGTATGTCCAATAATGGTGATATGTATAATGTAAGATCCTAGACCTTCTTTTAAGGTACGTTTTCCTTTTCTGGTCGTTTATGAAAAAAAAGAGGAGTTTTATGGAGGTTGTGCAGGGGTGCACGGTTGGAGCACAGTTTAAACAAACCGTGCGGCCATCCCAGGAAACTATGATCCATTGACAGTGGGCTCTGCATGGGAGGCACACTTTTTTCAAACCGTGCGGGTAAGCTGTGTGAAGTTCCTAGAGGAGATAGTGGGCTCTGTATGGGTGGTGAAAAGTTTTTCAAACCATGCGGGCAGGTCGTGCGAAGTCCTGGGGGGAGACAGTGGCAACTACACAATTGCCGAACAGTTTTCCAAACCGTGCGAGGAAACTGTGGCGCCACATAATATTAGGGTTTAAATCCCCAGGGTGGTCACGATTCATCATTTCTTCACAAAAATATCTCCCACTCGACCCTCACTCGGGTTTTTGGGTTCTCATAGGTTGAAGGTTCTCCCCCACTCGTTTTAGAGGGGAATCGAAGGGGTTTCTTGGAGGATCGAAACTTGTTCTTCTCGGGTAAGTCTCTCGTCTTGGTTACTTTGAGTTTCCCTCTAGAGATACATCTCACTATCCCCCACCTTTCTAGATCTACACCAGTTTTGTGTAGATATAAATTTTTGGTTGCATCGGGTGTTGATTTCTAGACATGTGGATGTTAGGGAAGGTGGTTTAGACAGTTTCCAGTGGCACGTTCTCCAGTTTCAAGGAGGTAGAATAGCTTTTGGATTGTTTTTGTTGGAACCCAAAAGGTAGCTGGTTTGTGCCTTTCGGTTTAAGGTCCTTGAATATTATGTTAAATTGTGACAATACCCTTGAACGATGTACTGTGAGTTTACCGTCTTACCCTGTGTTTAACCTGCCATGCTTGTACGCTCATGTAGAGCTTAATTGTATGTAAATAGAATTGTTTCCCAAGCTTGGATGTTTCGCCATGCATGTCTGTTTATGACCGTTTGGTCCTGTATTTCTTGTTTTCCCATGCCTAGTGATTGTAGGATAGAGTGTTGTATTCTAACATGTTGAGATGCTATAGACTGTTTATCCAAGTAGTTTTGTAGGTTTACTTTGTCCTTATATCATTACTATTCATTAACATACATGAGGCCATGAGAACTCGGTGTAGTAGACTAAAAGGGGATAGAATGTGTGAGCTTCCTCAGAGTGTCTTTGAGCATTATAGAGTATAAGGGGATAGACATATTGAGCATCCTCAGGGAGTATTTGGGCATTATAGACTATGATGGGGATAGACCGACTGAGCTTCCTCAGAGAGTCTTTGTTTACTTTTATTTTTACCTCGAACCATTCCAGGCTATAAGGGTAATTGACTGTGTGAGCTTCCTCAGAGAGTCTATGAACGACCAGGGGATATAATAGGAATTGACAATGTGAGCTTCCATAGAGTGTCTCTTGAACAAGAGGTTATAAGGGGAATTGACCGTGTGTGCTTCCTCAGAGAGTCCTTGACTACCTTAGACTATAAGTGGAATTGACAGAGAGTGCTTCCTCATAGAGTCTTTATAAATTCTTAAGCTGAACTAAAGGGGTTAGACTGAGTGTTCTACCCAGAGGGTTTCTTGTACTTTCTAGGTATGATCATAGGGGATAGGTTGTGGGTACATCCTAGATGGATACCTATTGGTGTTTAACTATTTGTTTAATTGTTTCTAGTTAATGAAATTATGGATTGTTTGCTATTGTGTACTTTCTGGTTACTTCTTTTTGTACATTACCTGCCATATATTCATTGACTATTAGGCAAAAATCTTTGGGTGGTTACCTATTGGGATTATTCTCACACCCTGTTTGTGTCATGATTTTGGGCACAAACTGATTATATTTCTACAGATGTAGATATGGGAAAGAAACCTTCTAATTCAGGTACTTGATTGCACTGGAGCGGGAGGGCATGGGACCAAGATGAGGATTGATATGGGGAGGAGTTTATCTATTTTCCTTTTTTACTTTGATTTAGTATTGTAATAAGTATTGTGAATTTTTGGCTATTTTCCCAAGAGTTATATGTATTATCCATCATTTCATTTATTTGTATGGGGGCTCCAGTTGTTTATTGTTTAGTCATCCACTGTTTATTGTTGTTGGATATTTACTACTTCTGCTATTCTATGTGTTGTTACTTCCACTGCGTACTCTGCCAATGAGGGAATATTTTCCCCACTATCACAACCAAGGCCCTCGCTGCTAGTCAGCATCCTCTAGAATTCGGGGAAATGCGCTTGAGGACATGTGACCAACCGGGTACGGGTTGCCTCTGGGTGGCTTTCGGAACCGGGATGTTACAAAGTGGTATTAGAGGAATTATATTCTATTATTTTACTATTTGGATCCTATACTCAGGGATAGGATTGAACAGGTACGTGCTAATAAGCTGTGTCTGGGAGTAGCTAACTCATGTATAGGGAAAATGCATACTACCTCATTTATTGAAATTATAATGGTTTGCAATTTTACAGTTGATTTGATTTTACCGTTAGGTGATTCACATGCTTTCTGTTATTACCATTGTTGTTATTCCAGTTCTATTTTTGTCGCAACCCGATGATAGGAGGGTCTTCCTTCTCATGCATCATATAGGCACTTGTTATAAATCAAATGCCATGGATTTTTTCCATGCCATATAGGATACATTAGCGATTGCATGTTGTTATGATCGACGTTGTGTAGATTAGGCATGCTGTTGTGATGGATGCTTTGAAGGAATTCCTGCTGTTTGATTGGGAATTTGTGTGTATAGTTCTGTTCTTAGATGGACACCAAAAATTGGTTCTTGAGGCATTATGGGCCCTCATGGACCGTAATTTGGTGGATAATTTCTTGTTCCTTGTTATAACTCCTGTAAGATGCCAAGTTTTTATTCATGGTGAGTATGGGACCTCATAGATTAGAATTTGGAACTTTCAATGATCGTTTCCATGTTATCTAGATTCTAGAGTAGTTTATGAAGCTTACAATCCGTAAAAACCCATAATGCATGCTGTGAAGTTTTGACTACACATCATGTGTTCTTTTGTTCCGGGAGAAACAATCTTTCTAAAGTACATGTCGTGTACTCCAATGTTTCATTCCCTGTTAATATTGATTTGAGGTGTGAGTATGACCTTGAAGAGTGATTCCACTAAGACGTCCTCCAGTTGTACACCCGCCACAAGGAGGAGATCAGACATCGGATACGGCTGATTAGGGACTCCTAGCAGATCCTCCTGATGTGCCAGTCTTCGCACCAGAAGTTATACCTGACCCAGGTGCTAATGCGCAGATTATGGAGGGTTTTCTGAGGATGATGTAGAACATTCAAGGTGCATAGCCTCATTCCCTGTCAATGGCTGATTTGACACGGTTTTTTCAGCTGCCGCATCCTCCCACCTTCTGAGGGGAAGGAGGAACTCAGGATGCAGAGTCATGGCTCGAAGCCACACTGATGATCTTCAAGAATATCGAGGTACCACTAGATCGGAGGATAAAACATGTGACCTATATGCTCTGAGACTCCGCCAAGAGGTGGTGGGTTGTCCTCTCTTAGGTAAGATGCCTTCCGAATATGGCTTGGGAGGAGTTTCGGCGTATTTTCTACGATTACTTCTACCCAGAGACCCTGAGGGCCAACCAAGCCCCTGAGTTCATGATCTCTGAGCAGGGTGATATTTTGGTGATTGAGTATTCCTCTTGTTTCACGGAGCTGCCACATTTCATGCCTATCTGACTAGGTGATGAGTTGTTCCTGCCTAGGATGTTTGAAGATGGTCTCGCGTTGGAGATCTGTTCCCATGTGAACATCTTCTAGTTGACTTTGGTATCCTCTATCATCAACCAGGCGTAGACCACCAAGCGCAATCTGAGGGATTCTAGAGTAGTGAGCCATTGCGGTTCGACATCCAGAGTTAGTGTTCCTTCTTCTGATAGCTGAAAGTGCCGAAGGGATCTTTCTCAAGGAGACCAGAGTAGGAGAGATTCATATTCTAGTAGCCAGGTGGTGTGCTACTAGTGCAAAAGAAATGGGCATACTAGGCCACAGTTCCAAAGAGACCCGATGGAGTGCCGATCTTGCGGCAATATGGTCCATCTACATCGCTTCTGTCGGTTTTTCTCTCCAAAAGCTAGTGAAAGTGGTTCGTCTATGACTCCTCATATAGGAGTAGACCCACCAGTTTCTCACCAATATGGGAACTGAGGTTCTTACATCCATTCAGGTCAAGGTGGAGGTCACGGCCATGGATGTCAGTCACCAGGATACCAGCAATAGCTGGGTGGATCCCCTAGATTTAATCAGGCAGGGTCACAAGGCCGTTAAGCTGGCCAGACTTTTGCAGTGGAGCAGACCCATTAAGGGCAGGATCTCAACCCCTCTACAGTTCGAGGTATGATCCTAGTAGCCTCAGTTTTATCTTTAGCTCTGTTTGATACTAGTGCTACACATATCATTATATATGTTTCTATCGTGGAGATCCTTGGGATCTATAACGTTTTTTTGCTGATGTCTTGATGCTAGACACTTCATTGGGGAGCATAAACGGCTAGTGTAAGTCAGTTAAAGGAGTGCCCTCTCAAATTTGGTGGGTGTCACTTCCATTGGAATCTTTATGTTTTGGAGATGACTGACTATGATATCATTCTCAGAATGGACTAGCTATTTCTCTTCCAAGAAGTCGTCGAATGCCACCACTGAAGGGTGAGTTTTATATCCCTAGAGGATGGATATTTTCTCCACAAGGGTGAGTGGGACATCCAGGAGATCAAAGTGGGACCACAACATCATGGGTTAGGAGTAGTTACATACCGAATTTCTAGTCTTTATCAGGATAACCAGGGGACCTCACTGTTAGACATTCCTCCAGTAGAGGATCGTTTTAGGGATGTCTTTCCAGAGGACTTCTAAGGTTTTACTCCAAAGCGTGAGGTAGACTTCTCGATTGATCTCATTCCAGGAGTGGCACCGGTGTCCATTACTCCTTATTGGATGGCTATACCTGAGTTGCAGGAGCTCAAGAAGCAGTTGGAGCAGTTGCAGAAGAAGGGTTTTATCCGACCCAATGATTCTCATTGGGGTTTGCCTGTTTTATTTGTGAAGAAGGCAGACGAAACCCTTAGGCTTTGTGTGGATTATCGGATGCGTAACCAGTTGACGTTCAAGAACTGATACCCCTTTCCTAGGATTAATGACCACTTTGATCAGCTTCGAGGAGCCCGGGTGTTATCAAAGATTTACTTGAGATCCGATTACCATCAGTTGCACGTTATACCATTTCATATACCTCTTACAAATTTATGGAGTAGTTATGGACTATACGAGTATATGGTTAGTCTTTTCGGTCTAACAAACGCACCTCCAGTTTTCATGGCACTGATTAACTGATTGTTCCATCCATACATGGATTCCATAGTGGTGGTTTTCATGGATGACATATTTGTGTACTCTCACACTCGACACTACCATGATACCCATCTTGAGATCATTTTGAGTACACTGAGAGAGCATCAGTTATATGCTAAGCTCTCGAAATGACACTTTTGGAAGGATCATATTCACTTCTTGGGTCATGTTATCTCAGAAATAGGAGTATCAGTAGACCTAGAGAATGTGAGGAAAGTAGTTTCTTGAGAGAATCCAATGAAATTATTTGAGGTACGGAGTTTCCTAGGGTTGGTTTAGTTCTATAGACGCTTCATACAAGATGTTTCACAATTTTCAGTACTGCTGACGGGTCTGACCAACAAGGGTGAGAAGTTCATATGGTCATATTCTTGTGAGTTAGCCTATCATGATCTGAAAGGAAGGTTGACATTAGCACTGATACTAGTCTTGCTAGATCTAGGAAAGAGATATATTGTTTACTGTGATGCTTCAGGTATCGGGCTAGGAGTTGTGCTTATGAAGGGAGATGGAGTCATTATATACGGGTCTCAGCAGTTGAGGCCATATGAGAGGAAACACCTGACACACGATCTAGAGTTAGAATATTTTGTTCTTACCTTATCTTCAGGGAGAGCACTTTGTGTTATTCACTGACCACAAGAGTCCCACGTACATCTTCACTCAGCGTGATATGAATCTGAGAAAACGTAGGTGGGTGGAGTATCTTCAGTCCATTGACTTTGAGATTGCCTATACACTTGGGAAAGTCAACGCTATGGCTGACACTTTCAGCATGGGAGCTTAGATACAGGTAGTTTAGGAGGTCATCAGTGAGTGGAAACTTATGGATCTGTTCTCTGATATGCATTTGGTGGTGCATGACAGACAGGGACAGACTTTCCTATCTTCTATAGCTGTTACCTCTACACTTCATGATCGAGTATGAATGAGGAAGCAATTAGATTCTGAAGGCCTAGTCCTATAAGAAAGCGTGTCAGGAGAGGACCCTATTCATGGATTGATAGCATGTGATGATGAGGTCTTTCATTTCCAGGGATGTGTATGGGTTATAGTAGACATACACGAGGAGATGATGTGGTACTTTCATTCCTCTGTTTGGGCAGTTCATCCTGGAGTCACCAAGATGTATCATGATCTACACCATCAATATTGGTGGCCAGGTATGAAGAAGGATGTTGCTGGTTTTGTCATAAGGTGTTCCACTTGTCAGTAGGTGAAAGTGGAGCATCAGGGACCAACAAGACTTTTATAGTAGTTACCCATTCCCGAGAGGAAGTGGGATGAATTTGTGATGGATTTCGTGACCGGTTTGAGGAGATCACCTCGAGGAAATAACGTAGTATGGGTTGTCATTGACAGACTCATGAAGGTTGATCACTTATTTCCTATCAAAGAGTCCTTCAGTGTTGAAGAACTGGGAAGGCTGTACGTCTAACAGATTGTACGACTACAAGGGGTTACACACTCCATTGTTTCAGATAGGGAAGCTCACTTTACTACTCGGGTCTGGCAGGGGCATGAGATGGCTTTGTGAACACATGTACTTTTGAGTAGAGCTTACCATCCCTTGACAGATGACTAGTCCAAACATACGATTCAATTACTTGAGGACATGATCCGAGCATGGATCCTGGATTTTGTAGGATCTTGGGAGAAGCATATACCTCTTGTATAGTTTTCCTTTAATAATAGTTTTCAAGAAACTGTTCTGATTGCACCTTATGAGGCTTTGTACGGTAGGCTATGATGATCACCCCTGTGTTGGATGGAGGCAAGAGAGGCAGCTATGCTGGGACCCTGTCTTGTCCAGGAGACCACATAGCAGATTGAGTTGATTCAGAAGGGGAAGGCTACTACCCAGTCTCGTCAAAAGTCTTATGCTGATTAGCAGAGACAACCTCTGGAGTTAGAGGTCGGGGATCCGGTTTTCTTGTGTGTCGCCCGGAGGTTGGGAAAAAAAGTATTAGGAGATTGGGTACTCTTTCACCGAGGTACGTAGGTCCATTTGAGGTGTTGGAGAGAGTCATTAAGGTTTCCTATCAGTTCCAGTTACCTCAGAGGTATCGGGCTATGCCTGATGTCTTCCATGTTTCACAGATTCGATGTTACTTTTCAGACCCGTCACATGTCTTCCATCCTGAGGAGGTTGAGCTCGAAGGGGATGTGTCATTCGAGAATCATCCTATCCTGATTGTGGATCATAGTACAAAGGTTCTCAATGGTCGGTCTATCCCTTTGGTATGGGTGCTATGGAAACACGGGCGAGTACAGGATGAGACATGGGAGATGGAGGCGGATGTACGAGCATAGTGGCCAGACCTGTTCGGGGTTGCTTCTTCTAAGCCTCGCTAGGGAAACTTGGGGCCGCATTTCTTTAAGGGGTGAAGTATGAAAGAACCGGGACATTATTTTCAGGTAATTTTTCCTTTTCTGGTCGTTTTTTAGAAAACAAATAGTTTTCTGGTGGTTGTGCAGGGGAGAATAGTTGGCACACGGTTTAAACAAACCGTGCAGCCAGCCCAGGAAACAGTGCACCCTTGACAGTGGGCTCCACACAGGCAGTGTACAGTTTGAAAAATGTGTGGGCAGGCCATGTGAAGTCCCTAGGAGAGACAGCGGCAACCACATGGATGGCGCACAGTTTTCCAAACCGTGTGGCGAAACCGTGCGGCCATTTAAAATTTTGGTTTAATGCCCCAGGCCACTCAAGATTCCTCATTTATTCTCTGAACTCTCTCCCACTCGAGACTCACTTGGGTTTTTGGGTTATCATAGGTTGAACGTCCTCCCAACTCATTTTAGAGGCGAATCGAAGGGGTTTCTTGTCCGATCAAAGCTGGTTCTTCTCGGCTAAGTCTCTCCAATTGGTTCCATTGAGTTTCCCTCTAGATATACATCTCTCTCTCCCCCAGTTTTCTATATATACACCGTTTGTGTGTAGATATAGGGTTGTGTTTGACACGGGTGTTGATTTCTAGACTTGTGGACTTGAGGGAAGGAGGTTTAGACCATTTCTGGTGATGCTTTTTCCAGTTTTCAGGAGGTGGAATAGCTTTTGGATCATTTTCACCCGAACCCTAAAGTTTGGTGGTTTGTTCCTTTTGGTTTAAGGTCCTTGAATATTATGTGCAATTTCGACAATACCCTTGAATGGTTGTTGTGCATTTATTGTCCTACCTCTTTTTTTTTGACATCCATGATTGTACGCTCATGTAGTGGTAAATTGGATGTAAATATAATTGTTTCCCATGCTTGGATGTTTTTCCATGCATGTTTTGTTTACGGCTGTTTGGTCCGGTATTGTCTGTTTTCCCATGCCTAATGATTGTAGGATGGAGTGTTGTATTCTGATATGTTGATATTTTATAGACTGTTTGGACAAGTACTTTGGTAGGATTAATTTAGCTTTATAGCATTAATATGCAATGTCTTATATGGGGCTGTGAGAACCCAGTGTATTAGACTAAAAGGGGATAGACTGAGTGAGCATCCTCAGAGAGTCTTTAATCATTATAGACTATAAAGGTATAGACCGAGTGAGCTTCCTAAAATATTTTTTTGACATTATACACTATGATGGGGATAGAACGAGTGAGCTTTCTCAGAAAGTGATTGTTTACTTTGATTTTTACCTTGAACCATTCTAGGCTATAAGGTGAATTGACTGTGTGAGCTTCCCTAGAGAGTCTGTGAATGACCTGGGGCTACAAGAAGAATTGACTGTGTGTCCTTTTTCAGAGAGTCTCTTGACCTTTGGGATATAAGGGGAATTGACTGTGTGTGATTCCTCAAAGAGTCCATGACTACATTAGACTATAAGGGAAATTGACTGAGATTTCTTCCTCATATAATTTTTATGAATACCTAAGAAGATCTAGAGGTGTTAGATCGAGTGGGCTTCCCAGAGGGTTGCATGTACATTCTAGGTATGAGCAGAGGGGATATGCAATGGGAACATCTCAGAGGGATACCTATTGGTGCTTAACTATTTGTTTAATTGTTTCAATTTAATGAAATTGTGGATTGTTTACTGTTGAGTACTTTCCTTTTACTACTTTCTATGAATTTACTTCCATATATTCACTGAATATTAGGCACAGATATTTGGGTGGTTGCCTACTGGGATTATTCTCAATCTCTGTTTGGGCCATTCTTTTGGGCCCAAACAGATTGTATTGTTATAGGTATAGATAATTTCAAGCTCCCTTTTACTTTAGGTACTTGATTTCAATGGAGCTGGAGAGCTTGGGACCAAGCTGAGGCTTGCGATGCTTAAGAGTTTATCTATTTTCCATTTATACTTTGATTCAGTACTTTACTCAGCATTGTAACTTATTGTATATTTTTCTTAGACTTATATGTATCATAAATCATTTCATTTATATGTATGGGTGCTCGAGTTGTTTACAATTTAGTCTTTCACTGTTTATTGTTGTTGGATATTTACTTCTTCTGCTATTGTATGTGTTAATCCTTCTACTGTGTACTCTGCAAATGAGGGAATAGTTTCCCCACGATCACACACAAGGCCCTCCCTACTAGTCGGAAGCCTCTAGATTTTGGGGAAATGCCCTTGAGTCCATGTGACCAACCAGGTACGGGGTGCCTCTGGGAGGCTTTCGGAACTGAACGTTACATATATTTCTCTGATGGACCAGTTTTTTGGTTTAGTTTAATGAATTTAGTTTTATATTTTCTCACTTTGTGTTCTTTTTTTTCTATAGGATGAATGTTGGTCATTATATTATTGATGATTTTTATCCAATAAATGTTCCTTGTTGTAATATAGATAAAATTTCAAAGGAATTCATAATAGTTTTACCCAAGGAACAGCAAGGCTGTGAATTTATATGGGTGACCATGGATTTATAAACAAAGTCATCATAGTTCTTAGAGATTAAGTAATTCATATAAAGTAAGGTGTTATCAGTAGAGTATTTGTTGGAGATAGATTTTATTCTTGGGGTTCCAAATATTGTCAGGTCGAAATATGATCATTGTTTTACCTCTCGGGTATAGAGAGATCACCAATATTATTTTCAATAATAATTATTCCTTAACATCAGTTTTCATCTTCATAGAGATAGTCAAGACAAGGATAGTATCCCCAATATTATGTGTGTTCAATCTAGATTTTGTATATTCATGGGAGAGGCACATACCATGGGTGTAGTTATTTTAAAACAACATTTATCACTATGAAATTGGTATGGACCCATTAGAACCTCCATAAGGTCGAAATTTTCCATCTCTACTATGATTGACTAATTTGGGGGAGCCATCTATTCTATGATCGGGATTATGGTAGAGTATAATACATTTCATTAGGAGATTCCAAAGTGATTGAAGGAATTTTAGGATCATCGTAAGTCCTATAGTGATCATAGGAGGATATATCTAGAGTTCAATTTCAGTGATCACATTTTTTTAGGGTTTCATCCCAATGTGAGTAGGTATGGTTTGATTGTATGAGGATGATTTCACCCAATTTCATTGGTCCTTTTGAGGTGTAGGTTTGGTTGGGGTTAGGGAATATAAGTTATCACTACCCTTGAAGATAATATTGGCTCAGGACTTCATTAATCCGTAATATCATTTCCAATATATTCATGATGATTCACATGTAATAAATTATCTTTAGTCGACCGAGTACGTCACCCAATATGTCTCAACACAATGCCCCAGGAAGATCTCTCTATTTGTTATAGACATTCAACTAGAAGAGAGGGTATAATATATATAGTGGGGATATTATAACCTCTAGTTATAGTGAAATAATAAGGGAAATAACTAAAACAACCACAAGGATAATCATCATAATATGCATAATAAATAAAAGACAAAACTCATTCTATAATAAATTGAATGTGGCATATATCGATATAGAATCAATTCATAAGAAAAAAATAGAATATAAGATCACCCACTTGGAAAATCACATATAAAAAATAATCAAACAAAATTTAAATAAAATAGAATCTAATAAAAATATAGATCAAATCCATATACTCGGTATCCATGAAACTTGAGTGGCACACACCATATAGTGAAACTGAAAACGAGTGGCTCCAATCAATGAATCAACACTAGGCATGTGTCCTGTATAACCTAAAAACTATTAACCATCATGAAAGCATGAATTTAGTCTATATGAATGTTGAGGTTGGCATATTTTCTGGGAAATAAATCATTTTAGGACACTACCAATATTTAACCTTTAATATGATATTATAACATGTACATGAACAACTGATATGTCCATCCTAGTTGAAGACTATTAGTAGCTGACATAATATAAATACTACCAAAAATGAATTGGTAAGACAAAAACAAAGAAAAAAACTAACGATGAGTTCTAATCAAACACCCAAGGTAAATATACACCCTCTATTTCCCTCCAAATAATTTATAGCACATGCATCACCCACCCATAATAAAATCGACATGTCCACCAGATCTTCCAAGGGCTTTAAAGAAATCTAATTGAAAATGAATAAATTTTGATCCCTAGTACAAAATACAACCATCCAAATCACAAATCACAGCTTCTATTGATATAAAATATCAATTTAATGTAGTAAAATACAGTTATAAAAAAATATCTTTTAAAAATGACTAATTTCTATTCAGTCTTCATGTTTTGATCATAATCATTTACAATTAGAATTATTTTAATTAGTCTAATTGATATGAAATTATTTTTTTCAAATATCTCCCCCAACATAACCAAATTGTGTGATTAAAATTTTATATATTTACAAATTCAATTTTCTATAAATCATTCAACTGGACCATGGTCGAATTCGTCCATTTGAATGGTCATATGGACTTCACAAGAAGGCCCAAAGAATCATTTAAGGAATCTATACTAGGTTTGAGGTAATATTTTCTAGTCTCAATAAAAAATTCCAAATTAATGTATTATCAACTAGAAGTCTAGGGAAAATAAATTACACAATGGGTAAAAATTTCAAGTCCAAACATATCAAATTAGGGTCCCAATTTATCAATGAAAATTTTTCCAGCCATTATGTCTAGGATATAATATTATCACACAATCCATGAATTTTATCACAATTTAGATGTAAATTTGAGATGATATATTATGGTGTGAAATTCAAGATATTGGATGCCATATTTTTTAAATAATGGTTGAAATTTGATGGCATATTCCTGCTCAAAAATATATTTAAATTGCAACCTTTGAAAATGAATATATAAAAATGGAAATTAGTAAATAGTGTAATAAAAAACCGTAAATTTTTATTAACACGTTTAATAGATTCCAAATTTATAGAATGTAATTTCATCTTCCATATATAAAAATTTTAAGAAGAATATTTCTCCATATTCGGTATTATAATTTATCAAATTGGGGAGCCAATTAGAGAGATAGTTTTGGTATGAAAACGTCCATTACCTTGGGATATAAATGATATTCCCTGTTCTTCTTGAACGGATTAGAAATTTCAACACATAAAGGGATTATTTGGAATTAATAGCATCATTAAAAGTGATTAGTTGGAATTTCCTTAATCTTATTTAAACAATAGAGACCTCTCCTCTTTTCGTTCCATGTTTGATTTCTCTTGTCTTCAATTTTAATCACATTAGTATTTTTTCAATTTCATTTTAATTTAAATGGATGTTTAATATTAATATTTTCATATAGAAATCAAACTTTAATTATTTAATATTAATCTTGTTACAATTATTTAAATAATTTTTATAATCTTTCCCTTTTTTCACTTTCTCATTTAAGGAGAAGTATGTTTTTCCCTCTCCTCCCATTTCACGTGTTTATTTAGCACACCTCTCTTTTATTATCCCATTAATTTTATTATATTTTCAATTCATCACCATAATAATTTCAGTCAGATTATTATCCACTGAAATGCATGAGTAAATATATCATTTTCGTGAGATGTAATTTTGTTATGTTAAGTGATTGAGTGTTCTCTCGTATAACATGCTTTCAATTAATATTGTGTATTTCAAATAAAGTATGTTATGGATTAATGAAATATTTGTGAGACATGGATTCCATGGATTATTGGATCCAAAATAAATATGGATTCATGAAATAATTAACCTTCCTCTATTATATTTGATAATTATTATAACACATGTTAAGGCCTGTTTTAAAGCCAAAATAAGTGGGAGTTCCAATCAAAATCACCTCATGAAGAGGATGATAATTAAATAAAATGTTTTGAAAAGAACCAAGATATCATAAGAATAAAACCAAAATAATATAATCACCCATATCATTATCATTTTTTTAAATAAAACATCATCTATCAATCAATTTAATTATGATATGCAGACAATCTCATCCCCCTCTCGAAAGAAAAAATGAATACTATTTACTCCAAAATTTGTACCATCAAAAAGGATTTTTCCTGAGTGACACTATACACATTATAAAGGATCATCATAAATTTTATTGGTTGATATTAAAATATATTCTACGGATCAAATTGTTTAATTTCCGATGAAGGTGTAACGAGAAGTCCCGAGTGTGTTTTTTATTAAAAAAAGTCGATAGAAAATAACCTCAAAAAATATGAAAAAAACAAAAAGGAAAACACACCATCCAAAATAAATTCTAAATGAAAAGAAATATGAAGGAAAAAAGACTTATAATAAAATTAATAAACATAAAATAACATTAAGAAAACCCCACCTTCATTATCCTTTCCAAACATCTTTGAATTCCCCATAGCATCCCAAAAATCCATTAAAAAATTTTAACATAAAATAGATTGATCTCTTCTCCAATATATGTGGATCATTATGTATAGTCAAATCAAACATGATACATTCATTGTCTATAATATTTAATAATACCTAGAAAATCATTGGGGAACCCAAATAAATAACTCGATGCCCTGATATGATTGACTATCCACTTGATTTTTAATACTTAATAATTGATGAAGATTTCAAACTCAAGTCCAAGTAGATTCATCTTATACATCATTTCAATGGAATGGAATATGAGGATCCAAATATTCATCTCAACGAGTTCCAAGTGGTGTGCTATACCATTAAACCTCAAGGGGTTTTTGAAGAGAAAACCAATATTTGAGCATTCTATTTTTCCCTATCTGACTATTCCAATTCATTGCGCTAAAAAATCATTCATTATTCCATAACCAGATGGAATGAAATGATGTAAAAAATTCTAGAGAAATTATTCTTTACTTCTCAAAATTAATCTATATGAATGGAAATAAGTGGTATTCATCAATTCCCCAATGAATCACTCCATGTGAACATGGTGACGTTCAAATAACATATAGTATCTTTATGAAACCATTGAATCCCTAACCAAATCGTGATCCAATACTTCTATGAGTGTTAATTGTCTAAAGGGTGAACTATCATAGTTTTAGAACCTTGCATTGATCTTGTTGAAAAAACACCTCTAGCGGAATGATATCTCAAATGAATCATGGTTGTAAAAGCCTAGCAATTACATACTCGATCACTTGTTAAATTCAAAAAATTCCAATGTAATAAATCCATATAGCCTAACAACATGATAGAGTGGATGAGTGAACTTATAGATATTTTGAAACGACTATCAATGGAGGAAAAAGACGCAAACCCATATTCTCCACAATCTATATTCCACCAACCAATATAATATTATATAATTTCCAACTCACCAGATCATCAAGCCAACACATTCCCATAGCTTAAATATGATCCATGTATTTATAATAATCTAATGGATTATAATACATAATTTTTTCCTAGGAGCACAAACCCCTAAGAATCATTTATGTTCAATGTAAGCTTAAACCAACCCCCTATGATCCCTTTTCTTCTACCTATAACACTATCTTGAGTTATGGTAATCCCATCTCTCATCTCTCTTATTTCCCCCCTCAAAATCCAAACCACATAATATATAATCAACGAGGTGAAAAATTATAGAAACCATATATCATTGTTCCTAAACCTCAAAGGGGATATATTAATCTTACTTCTCTTGGATTTCAATATATTATTGATTCATCATAATTCCCAACCCAAAACAATCGATTTCCCCATAATCTAAATCTAGGAAATACCTATTTAGGATGTTCCTATTCTTTTATAAAACCTTGGACTATTATGTATAATATATTTCCTCATTCCCCCATTCTAGTGTTAAAAACATTGAAACCTAAATGGGTCAAATTTCATCCCACATCATTCATCTGCATCCATTCAATTCATCCAAATGAACATCTCAACCACTACCCAACACTGAGGGTAATGTATGTAAAATCTCATGTATATAGGTAAATGAAATTACCATTCCTCATGATGAATCCTCTTAGTCCATTTTCAGTGGTGTGCTAAATAATGGAAAAAAATACTAAAAAATAACCTCAAGTTACGCCCTCACCTCCTTCCATTCCTCTAAAAACACAATTTTTTTTTCAAATATTCTATATTCTAAATAATCCCATAGAGCCTAATTTGGAAATTCTGGATATGTTTAGATATGTTGTAGTGAAAAATCCCATCATACATTCTATTGAAAATATCATTATGTATGAAATGTTTCTTAAGGAATTGTGAACTCATAAGAAACAACATATGACCATTTCAAAATTTTTAACCCATTATTCAATTCCCATGATGTCCAAAGACCCATGAAATTTTATTTTTCCATGCCAAATTGGGAGTTCAAACATTGATTATTCACTTATTGAACTAGTATCCTTGATAAATTTATTTCCCAAATAAATCTCCTCTAACCTTGGTCTTTGTTACTTGATATTAGTGGGTGTTATCATCTAGTTATCCAATCAATACACTTCTAATCCTGAGAGAGTAATTGAGGTTGTCCATGTCCTAGTCAATTTTCTTATCTTCCCAGCTGACTCCTATGTACTTAACATGGAATGTGAGGAATATTTTTTCCAATGTCCTATGATTCATGGATGAACATATCTCATGACATATAGAACGAAATTTATGTCCATAATGTAGTCTCATCCTTGTAATATGGTACCCAACCAGTCATATTCAATATTTTTCAATCCATGCGATACAGATCGTAGAATCACTCGTTATTCTCTATAAATTCATAAAAAAGTATCTCATATACTGTGATGAACCATGAACCATCATTTTCATATTATTATAATTAAATAGTGGTTTTTTAATTTTTCATCACCAATAACCATGCCATAAATGGAGATGTTAATGTTGTTATTTCCCATATAATGTCCATAGATTTAAATTATCTTGAAATATCATTGGAATCTCATTCTACATATGATCTCCACTGATCCAACATAGATGATAATGAAGAAAAAAGACTAAAATTATTAATTGATTATTCATATTCTACCTTATTTCTATGTGCTAGATGATGAGGATCCACATTTTCACCTCAATGAATTTCATGCGGTGTGCTCCATCAGGAAGGCTCAGGGGTTTTCTGAAGAACTAATCAAACATAAATCATTCCCTTTCTTCCTATATGACTTTTATAAGTCAAGGATCTACTTCATCCCCCTTGGTTCCATAACCACATGGAGTGGCATGAAGAAACTCTTTTTAGAGAAACTCTTACCTTATTCTTTAATTGCATATATATAAAAATAAATAAGTGGTATTCATTGATTCCCTGATGAATCAGTCCATGAGTTCTTGGAGTGGTTCAAAATAAATATGGAAACATGGAAGAAACATAAAAACCATAATCTGATCTTGATATGACAATTCAATGAGGGGTTATTAAAAATGGAGTGAACTCTCATCAATATCGCACATGAAGGTGATCATGATAAAAAAAATCCGGGAGATGCCTGAGATATCATAAGAAACATGGCTGTAGACACACATCAATTCCAAATCCATTCACATTATCATGTAAAACAATTGCAATATAATAAATCTGTAGATATTAACAGGATGTTATTGTGGTTGATTAAACTTATATGTCTTATTCAATAACTAGTTTTGTCTACCAAATCCTCCACCTCTTCTATTGCACAATCTCTTTTCCCTAGAGATATAAAAAATTGTGGAATCTGAAAATCACCAACTCATCCAACAAACTCATTCCCATAACTTCAAAATGATCCATCTTATTCTTCTAATACAGTGGAGATCAACTCAGTATTTTCACTAAGGAGCACCAATACTCAACAGTATGGTCAGTTCATTAGAATCATAAACCAATCCCACAATGATCGCTTCTCTTCTACCTATAACACTGGCTTGAGTTAGGGTAATCTAAAATATCATATCTCTCATTTACCTCCTCAAAATCCAATCCAATTACAATAGGTTATATCTTTTGGTAAATTGGAGAAACCTTATCATTTTTTTCCAAAAAACAAAGGATAGATCTTCATCTTGCTCCTCCTGGTACCCACTATCCTAGTGATCCTTCCCAATCACCAACCGAATACAATTGATTCTCCGAGAACATAAGTCAAGGTAATACCAAATCAAGACATATTTATTATTCTATGAAACCATAGAAAAGTGTGGAATAATATATTTCCTCCTTCAACCATTCAATCCATAATATCATTGAATCTCAAATTGGTCAGCCTTCATCCCACCACAATCAGGAGTAAATATCAAATTTTTCCCAGCACCCAACTAAACCATTTCCCAACACCAAGGGTAATGAAAATTAAATTTCCAATAGACTGGGAAAGTAAATATACATTACACTTGATTAATCCTCTCAGTCCCATTTAAATAGTTATATGGAAAAAGATAAAAAAACAAAATTCTAGAAAAGGAACCTAAAGTCACACCCTAACCTCCTTCATTCCTATTGAAAAACTAATTCCTATTCTTCAAGCGATCCTTGTGACAAATAATCCATTTGATCCTAATTATAAAATGTGTTATATGTTTATATGTGTTGAATTGAACATTAATCTATTATATTCCATTAAAAAAACTCTATGTATTAATTTTTTTTAAGGAATTGTGCACTCATGAGAGACAATATAGGACCATTAAAAACATTTCAACCCAAAATTCAACTCCAATGAAGTGAACAGACCCAGAGATATTTAATATTATATTAAAAATAGGGACTTATAAAATTAATGTTGTACAAATTGACATAGTTGCCTCGATAAATTTAATGCCCAAATACATCTTCTCAATCCTTAGTCTAGGTCCCTTACAGCTAATTGGTGATTTCATCCAATTAGCCAATAACGAACTGCCAGTCCTGAGGGAATAATTGAGGATTTCCATATTATAGTCAATGATCTAGTCTTACTAGCTCACATCTACACCCTTGAAATGTAATATGACACAACTTCTTAACAATCTCCTCTGATTTTTATAATTCATTTCCTCATGTGATATAGAACCAAAATTGATGTCCATGTCGACATATTATCGAAGGAATTTAGTGACCAATAGAAGAAGTTAAATATTTTTTAATCCTTGAAATTCACATCAGATAATCATTATATATTCTCTATATATTCTTCCAAAAGTATCACTAAGAGTTTTTTGAACCATGACCATCATGCTCCTCATGTTCTAATGAAAGTGGAGTTTGTGAACTTTTTATCCTCATTAACCAAGTCTTAAAAGGATAAGTTTATGTTAATGTATCATATATAAATTCTATCAATATAAAAGATCATGACAACTCTTTGGAACCCCATCTCACCTCTTATCCACACTTCCCCACTATGAATGACAACAATGAAAATAAACTAGTAGTATTATTTTATGATTAAAATTAAATTAACCAAAAATCACCATTTTATATCCAAGATTCTAAAAATTCTATTATATGTAAGGTGAACCCTGATCAAATGTGTTATTATGGTTCCAATGGGTGTGATTTCAGTTTGATGTTTTCTATAATAAATAAATTGATTGCTGGTGTGGTTGAAATTGACTTTTCATCACAAAAGAAAACCATATATAGGATCTTGAAAAATCAATTGGGATTCATTTACCCTTTGATAATCATCAATCCTTATTGGAATGTGATAAAATTGTCATCATAACTATTGGGATATCATAATATATTTGAAATTTTTTTGAACCACCCATAAATACACCATTAGAGTTAAAACATATTTGTAAAAATCCAAACATATAAAAATAACCCTCGATGGACTCCACCTGTCCTCAAGAAGAAAACCAAAGGAATGACACTGAAATTCTTGTTCCACCCCCATTGGTTTATAGGCACAACAAAAAATAAGGGAATAAAATATCTAATGAACAACCAGGCATCCCAAAGGGTAATTATTTTCTAGGACCACACTATAGTTTATTAAATATATTGGCCACCATTAGACTATGGTTAGTCCACTACCACTTCCCAACTGTAGACAAAATAAATGCAGCACATATTGGCATGAAATCCATGTTTTCTTTTACTTTTATGAAATTTTTATTTTTTCATTAAATGAATTATTATTATTTTTTATTGTATAATAAGTTATAGACATTTTAAAAAGAATAAATAAAGAGGTAACATTCTAATTGAGTCATATAAACTTACATTAACCCACAAATTAATAGAGATTGGAACTCAGAAAATCCCAACTAGGGGAACCTTTTTCACTTCTCGATCTCTTCTTCCTAATCATCTATCTCTATTTATTCTTCTACCTATCTCATTAACACTTTTTCTTTTACCAATTTCTTCATAATTTCTTTTCCCCTTCTTCCTATTTTATGTCAATTTGTAGTAAAAATACTAAATACACTAAAAAAACAAAAAGATTCATATTTTCTCAATATTAAATTTCAACATTTTTTCTAACATTATTATAGATTCCATTGACTTGTTTTGATCAAAAACATTTAATATTTTCATCATAAATTTAGACATGCAATTTTTTTCAATAATAAAAATTTGTGGATACTCAATTTTTTATTTTGAAAATGGGTTTTCCCTACCGTGATGAACAAATTCAACATTTATGAAAAGGTCACCTTTGACCATATTTTCATTTTTTTCAACCCAGATTGTGATTTGTTATTTTTGGGACCTTCAAGATGACTTTCCTACTTTGGTGTGTACTAATATGATAAAAGAAATTTCATTACCACATGAGAATCACAATTTCCATGTATCCTACCATTACCATTACTATAATCCTCATTTTTGAATCCCCAAAGAGCCTAAGAATTTTTTTTAATAAACACATTACAGGACCAAAATGTTGTCACATCCAACATCTACATGGATTTTCCTTTCATAATTTATTAAAATTCATGTATGGGTGGTGGAAGGGATTTCATTTTGGGAATTAATTCATTTATTTAAATATTTTCATCATTTTCATGACGAAAAGAATCCATTATATTGTTTTGGATAGGTTTTCATTTGGTTTGTTTTGAGAATGTATCTATGTTTAAGAAATCGAGTAAAAATGATATTGAAACGTTTTTAAAAAATATGAAAAATGAAGGAAAAATTAATGGGTTCTGTCATGGTCGGATCAGAAATAACTCTTTATAAAAAATTTATCTTTTTATAACTGTTAAAATTATTGTTGTGGGGAGGTCAAACAAGGGTTCAGATATGAGTGTGATATTTGTTTCTAGTTGAATATTCATAAAAAAGAAGAAGAAAAATTAACAGATGAATCAATTGTTGTTGTGTCAATGGGAGAAGTTTTGTGTTTTGTACATATTTCATCATTTTATCCCCTTAAAATTTTATCTATCTCCTTTCTTCCTTAAAACATTCAATTATATGTAAATATTTTTCCAATTTCGTTCCATGTATCATTTCAAAATAATTATGCATTTCTTTTTCCATGTCGCGTTTTACCACATCTTTTCCTATATTTTTGGACATTATATTCCTACCATGTCATTTCCACTAAAAACTACCTAAAATGACTCATGATTATTTTAAATTATAAAATAGAAAATATAAGATGATATCTCTTTAAAACACTAAGATTTTCACTTTTGGTTGGTGAATGAGTAAAGCTCCAAAAATACATTTTATCATCTTTAGGGTTAATTTATGAGGGCCTAAATTTTCAATTACTAATTATAATCATGAAAAATGAATTTTTTTCAACACATAATTATCGTAAAATATTGTGGTGGAATTATTTATGGATGAATTAGCAATTTTATGCCCCGAGATCGGTGAAAACTAAATTTTAATATTTGTGCGTGATTGAAAATAATTTTTTTTTGTGTTTTTTCTAACTAAATAAATTCATCATATTAAATTTGGGATTTTATATTAAATATTAATTAAATATATTAAATTAATCCTATCATATGATATTAACTTTTATGATGTTAATGTTTTTATCATAAACATTTATAAATGGAGTTAGATGAGATAGTTTAATTAAACTATAGTTTAATTTTTTTTATCATTTATCTCACCCTAATAAACCAAATTTTATGATTATAATGTTTTAGGATTCCAAATTAAATTTAATAAAAAACATTAAATTAGGGTTTGGGACAATTCGGCCATTTGAACGGACATACAGACCACACAAGGACCAAGGAATCATTCAAGGAATCTTGGCCAGCTATGATGTTATAATTTATGGGACATATCTTAAATTTAATAATATTTCATTACACAATATAATTACATGTAAAATAATTTGAAACATTTATAAAATTTGAAAGTCCCAATTAAAACATTATGTTGCCTAATTGATCAATGAAATTTTAACGGTCTATTTTTTTAAGGATTTAAAAGAAGCACAAAATCCATGAAATATCTTCCAATATATACATCATATTGGGTTGATATTATGTCGTTTAAATTTAAATATAGAGGGTCCCAATATTTTTTTAAAAATGTTTTTGATTTTAAGTAATTTCCCTGCTCAAAACCCAATTTACATTGTGACATTAGAGAATGTCTGGATAAAAATGAATGAGAAAACATTATTTAATAAAAAATCCATTAAATTTGATTCAAAAATAAAATTGACTCAAAATATGTAGTTTTTACATTCCACTTCAATATCTAAAACACTTACGTTCTCCCTAGATTTTTTGTCTAAATTATCAATTTGGTGATCCATGTAGAAGGATAGTTTTAAAATGAAAAAAATATGCTACCTTGGGAAATAAAATCACTTCTCTATTCTCTATACAAATATTTTCAATTTAAAATATTATAAAGGATATTTTTCTTACTATATTTTTTCCAAGGACCTGTTATTACTAGACTTTAATATGTTTCAACAAGAGAGACCTCTCCTCTGCTCTTCATTTCATGTTTGTTTTCCCTTATTTTCAATTGTAATCATGTTAGTGGTTTTCAATTTAATTTTAATTTTAATTTTTGTTTCATATTTTTCTTCTCTTAACATTATCCAACCAATTTAATAAAATATTAATGTTCTTAAAATTGTTTAAATAAGTTTTAAAAACCCTCCCTTTCCCTGTTGTCTTATTCAATCAAAATCTCTTTTTACCTCTCCTCATATTTCATGTAATTGATCAATGCATCACAGTTTCATTTTACCAATATATTTCTTAACATTTAACTCGTTACCATAAATATTAAGACCATATTATTATCTAACCAAACAGCTGAGTAAATATCCCATTTAGTTGAGTCATAAATTAGGGATTTTAAGTTATTGAGATGCGTCACTCGTTCAATAAACCATGAATTAATATTGTGTTTTTCAAATAAAACTTAATATGGATTAGTGAAATATTCAATACAGGTCAATTACATGGATAATTAAAAATAAATACCCATTGGTTGGTAAAATATTGAACCACCAATCATTTAGATTAGATTAATATTAGAACCCTGATTTAGGCTTCGATTATATCCAAAATAATTGGCAGTTCTAATCAAAATCACTTCGTGAAATGGATGTTTATTTAATGAAATTATTTTCAAAGTTCAAGGATATTAAAATATTAACTCCCCAATAATGAAATCATCCAAATATTTGTCATTTTTTATATCTAGTATCATCTATTAATCATGTTAATTAATCTCTATAGAAAACCACCCTAATCAAAAGAACCAATGAAAACATAGGCTCCAAAACTTGTATAATCGCAGAGGATTTAACATGAGTATCAGTATAAAAAAATTAATAATTGCACTATACCTTTTATATTTTGATAGGGTATAATCATCCATGCATCAAACAGTCTCGCTTACCCCATTGAATTATCTGAATTGGTGAATGATCTCTACTCTACACTTATAAGAGATAATAATATCCTAATAATCCTACAGAATAAACCAGGCACCAAAATTTACATGACCACTACATTATCATATGATCACCAACCACATGGGACAAATGAATACACTACCCAATAAGACTCCATAATTATAATTAGAATCATAGATAATCAACGGTACTTGGACTGCATCATCATCTATGGCTGCTAACCAATAGCCATGGCGTATTACTCAACTTCAGGGGTTTACTCATCAGGATCACTGATTATCTCCCTAGGAATGTTTAAACACATCAAGACAATTGAGGATAGAAAAATATAAAACATAGAGATAACACCTAATCCAATATATTCCAATAGTCTCCTCCTCAAACTATATTCCTATGAAAAAATTCCCCATATGTCACATCCAAAGGCAAACCGAGTCTAGGATTATCTAACTCATCAACCCGCCATACAAATATATGAATTATATGGGAATATAATCTCTATAGAAATAAAGAAATAGTCCTCTCTTGGTCCTCTGGATCTTAATAGTCTGCAAAAAACCCAATAGGATATCCAAGACACACCTCACAGCCAAACCAAAACTCAGGGATCCCATGGTCCATGGGGCCATCACATAAAGTGACATCCAACTAGGGAATACCTTGATTAACGCAAGATCATGCTCAATTACCTTGAAAATATCATGAAACATACATATGTATTTAAAAATATCATTGATCGCTATAAGGGGATCCAATATCTCATCTAAAACATATGACACACCCAATTAGAAAATTTCCTAAATTGACCTTTGTGGCCTCCAACTAATCCCATATCTACAATGAAACCAAAGGTGAATCCAATAGTGAAATCATACATATAAGGTTATTATGAGTGATCCACAGGACCTCCTAAAAAGTAGTATACCCTATAATAGGGCTCATCAATATATAAAACATTTCATGGTAACATCCACATAAGAAAACTATATCCATCATTTTCATCAACAACCCATTCATGGGTTCCAACTCTCCAAAATAGTGTCCTCAATAGCCCCCCGTACATGTATCCATATCACAATGGAACATTTCTATAACCAACTTATGATAACATAAACACATCGTTAGTTCTCTAATAGCTCTGATCCTTGATAACATGATATAAACCACAACTATACTAACCTCATGAATCTAGTATTCAAACATAACGATAAACCAATATCTCATTAGATGTTCAACTCTTTATTATCATAACATATTAGCCAAAAAGAACCTCAATAAACATTTTCTCTAAATATATATTTTAATCCCTCTAACAGGATCACACCCTTTCCTGGACATCACATCTCACAACCATCCCACTGGATGATTTTAAAAGAACACCTTGAAGAAAAACTCTTAATAAACTCTCTTAGTCCAAAACATCATCCAAATTACCTATAAATGCTGAAGCAATTACACTATATTGATTTATGTTAAAAACACAGATAATGGGCACCAATTATGTCAATTTATAACAATATGTTGAAAAATAGGAAAAACATGCTAGGGTAAGAAAAAATATAAGGTGTATACTTCAGGTACACGGTTTGTACCTCTAAAGGGCGTCCATGGTCGTGCTCCATAGGAGAATAAGGGTTTACATTAAAAATTACATGGTGGGTTCCTCCATGGTCATTATGTGAACCTTAATTGGTTTACCAAACAATTTACCTCAACCCACATGGTGTGCAACAACGAATTACATGATGTTTACCACACATAAGGTCCCCAGTTGTGTGCTTGGCCATATAGCACCACGCAAAGATTGTAAAAGTTATAGATATAATATTTTCATTATTTTTAAAATAGTATTCATTGATTTAAAACCTTCCAATTAATTATTTTGAGCTTATTTGAATCATTTAAACTTTTTTTTATTTTGGGATTAATTTTCTAAATTTTTTAATATAGAAATCTAATAGGTTTTTGGATCTTTTTTATTTCAAGCATATCTTTTACAATTTTGATCTATATTGAGTGATTATTTTTTTTTAGATTATTGGATTAATTTTGTCCTTTTAGATATAGACTAATTTAACTGAAAATGTAGCATAAAAATAACCCATGTGAAAAACATTATTGGCTGACAAAATGGATACCACATCATTTATTCAAGAATATCTCATCCTATATTACTCTATATGAGATGATTCCAACTGGATTTTAAAAAAATACTCTTAGAGTCATATTCAAGGAAAATATAAGGAATAAATTTTTTTCTTTATGGCATCTATTGCATCTGTCAAAATGAAGGTACTTGAGAAGTCTCCACTGTCATAAAAAATATTCATAATTAATTAGAGCATAATTTTTGTTAGAATCATATCTAAATCCAATAAAAAAATTTAGGTGCATACAAATGAGTGAGGGAAAAACCTTTTATGAAGTAAAACACCCAATATTCATTCATTTACTATTAGAATATTGTAAACCATTCTGAGGATTTAATATAGAGGTAAAATTTCCCACCCCTCAATCATATACATGTGTTTGTCCACTTCCATTCAAGGGTTGTTGAAGAAGGTGCAATATGGGTTGTAATATAGTATTTATGTCTTAAATTTAGGTCTATTTTTTTATTTCCTTTTTTTCATAGTTTAATTATTCACTCATTTTCCCCTTTCAAATCTCTTACCCTTCAAAAGGAGGGGTAAAGCATTCGAGTGATCATGGATGGGGGGATTTTACTTTTGTAGTGTTTGAGTCATGTACATAAGTGTAAAAATATATATTTCTATTGAATTATTTATATTTTCAATGATTTCCAATTCTCATAATTCTATCATATTTTGGGTTTTGGATTCATTATCATTCATATCTTTGGTTCAATAACATTAAATACTCTCCACTTAGTACAATTTGTCTCGATAGAGTATATTGTGTTATGTGGTGAGTTTCCAGTAATCTTCAACACCAGGGGTGAACTACTGAATCCTTTCTAGATTTATATTGATACAAAATTATTTTTCCAAACATGGATTATTTTTTGGTAATTGTATGTTAAATTAAATTCACAATTTAGTGGGTACCATTGCATTCTTCAACCAAGGGTAATAGTTAACTTGATTGGGGAGTATTTCAACAATAATTTAATATAAAGAGAGGGGATATGATATTTATGACTATGATAAAATGTAAAAATGTGATCATATGAGGCATCCATCACTTACTTCATCCATAATTGTTCAACCCACATTTTTCATTTCTTGTTTTTACTTTTAAACTATTGATTTTCTGGAAAAAACCTCTACATCTTTGTCAAATTTATGTGTAAAATGTAATTGTTGAGTGATCTTATTTTGACAAAACCTAGGTGATCCACATTAACAATTTAACAATGGAAGTATTTTTTTCACACCAATGATAGGAACGTGTCAAAACTTCGTGTTTTTGTCGAGAGGTAGTGAAATCATTTTCTCTCTGTCATTGTTTTCACTTTTCTCCTTTAATAATAAAAAATTCATGAGTAGAACATATAACACTGAACCTTTTCTCCAATATATAGTAATATAAATAAACTTGTGGAATAGACTTATAATACGTAATTATCAATCTAAATTCTAGGAAATTTCTATTAAAAAATTGCGTAAATATTAAATTGTTCACTATGAGCCAAACATCACAACTGGAAATCAAAATTGAACCCTTAGAGACCTATGTGCACCAAAATTCCAAAATAAAAACAATAAAAATGTCATTCCATTATTAAAAAATTATTCTGATATGGAAACTAACCTGATTGCAAAACTTCCAATGTTTCGAGGCTTCACGGGTGAATATCCAGACATAAATATTAAATAGTTGACACATGTCTTCTCTACATTCAGTCCTCATGGAGTAGCTGAGAAATAGTTAAAGTTGAAGGTGTACCCTTTTTTGCTAAATGGAGCTTCCCAATAATGGTTGTATGGCCTATAACACGACCATGTAAATGATTGGTATGATTTGGTATTATTATTCCTGAAAATATTATTCCCCACATCCAGAAGTACAACCATAAGAAATGATATCTATTTTGTCATAAAATCATCTGGTGAAACACTTTATGTGTACTGTGAATATTTTTAAAAGCCATCTTCGAGCTTCCTAAATCAAGAAATTGAGGATCATAAATTTCATATCTTATTTTATCAAGGATAACTGTAAAATGATTTAAACCTTCTATATGAATCCTCTGGAGGTGCATTGATGGAAAAGTCACTATAATAAACTATGTTCATGATTTGGAAGATCTCCTAAAACACAAGATAGTTTTGTAAAATATGTACTGGAAAAATATGAAGCTATGTGGTAATAAAATATTATTCATCACCTTAATGTGAAACCAGTATTGATGAGATATCCAGTATGGTTAGATTGATGACACTAAAGCAAGTGAGTGAACAACATGCATAGGATATGGTCTGTTGTTTATGCTCATCACCTAATCATTCCACTAACTAATGTTATAATATACATGGAAAGGAAACTTTTGGGGGAGACTGTAATCCAATTTAGTTTCAACAAAATATAATATGGAGAGAGACCAACCAAGTCCACTATGTATTTTTAAATGATTAGAATATTGTTTGACTACCGTACTAAAACCATTTCAAAAAAAACATCCCCCATTCTAGAGTCAATTCAAAAACCCATCACCATTTAATCCCAAGAAATATTATAATCATCCTTATTTCCACCAACCACCCACATTTTGAAGAACCTATGAGCTACTGTCCACCGATGTACAACCCCCAATTTAGAACAAACAGTAGCTATCTATGATTGAGGTGCTGAAATACACCATAAAATATTTTTCCATAATGTTTGAATGCTTCATAGTATTCATAACCTAAAATATTGGTAAACTCTCATCCCAAACAATCCCAAACCCAAAATATAATTTCAAAATGATAAAAACAATACATAGAAAAGAACTCTCACCACTAAACACCATTTATCCAGAAATAAGACCACATGGTATAAGGGAGAATGATGTTGTGAATTCTGAAAAATGCAATATAAAGAGGACAAGAAATAGGAGGAGGAGGGTGATAACATAATGTGAAGGAAGGGATAAGAAACACCATTTAAAAGTAACAAATGGAGAATCATATATTACCCCAACGATTTTAATCATGTATCATTGAATGAAAGAGATTGCTGATGGAAGCATTCAAAATAAAATCCGTACACCTTCAAGATAGAGGAAATTAATATCCCCCTTCTCAAATCACTCAAAAAAAACCAATGTATGATAATAATTTTATGGATTAAAGAACCAATAAGTGTATAGTTTTAGGGAATGAAAATATCAAATTGGATTGATGTGACTCTAGCCTTATCACACCACCATCTCCAACCAAATGTCACTATCCAGGGACGTTTTCCATTTCATGCACCATTGGTTCTTTATATTTATATAATGATTTTTGGATTTATGTGATTCAAATAATATATTTACTCATATAGTATAAACTTCATTTTTGATGAGAGACTTAAATCCCACAAGAGTGGTCATCCAGATTGCAAATAGATCCGCAGTCTTCCCAGTAGGATTTCTAGAGGATGTCCTTGTAAAAGTAAAAGATATATTGTTCCCAACTAACATCTAAGTGAAAAATATGGTAGAATAAAAGAACCTGTCATACTAAGACATTATTTTTTAGAGATTATTTTTGATAATGGCCAAAACCATTATCAATGATGATGAAGGCACACTCACCATGGAGTTTGGAGACAACACATTATACTTCAATATTATTCAATCCAAGAGGAATCCATCACATTATCACTCACTATTTTTACAATTCCATGAATATTTTACTTATCCAATTGAAGAATTAGGTAACTTCAATGAATTCATAGAGTTATTAGAAGCTTCATCCATTGAAAATTTCATTGATTGTGTGTATTCCCAAAATTCTAGATATTTTGATTTATTGGGGGAAGAATATGAAAAATATCATCTCTTTGATGAATTGTTAAATGATGAGGTAGAAGTTATGGTTCCATGGGTACCTTAGGTCCATGAATTAGAATTCAGAAATTTCAGTTTAGTTTTAACCCTTCAGAATCCCCCTTATTTATAATTAAAAACACTCCCCGCAGATTTCAAGCATGTATACCTTAGTGCGGGAGAGATATTACCAATAATAATTAATAATAATATGTCTAAAACCCAAGAAAATATTTGATGGATCATTTGAGAGATAATTTGAATGTGATAGGTTAGTTATTTGGTGATATCACTAGAATAAACCAAAAAAATATGCCAAAAATAATATTTCTTGATGGTGAATCCAAACGTTAATAATCCTTAATGAAGGTTGAATCCCACAATGATGGAGATTATGAAGAAGTAGATCGAGAAGATATTGGACGCTAGGATCATATAACCCATCTTGTTTTATTAATGGGTTAGCCATATTCATATAGTTCCCAAAATTTAGACCTAACCACTATGAGGTGCATGGTAAGTATATTGTATATAAAAGGATTCCATTTGGTTATTAAAGGATTCCACTTGGATTATGTAATTCTCCATGTGCATTTGGATTATGTTATGCTCCATGTACATTTTTATATCAAAGGAATCCATTTAGATATTAGGAGAATACATCCTTTTCATGTCCCTTCACCTATTTTTTATATTAAACAATTCCATTTGGATTATGAAATGCTCCATATAAATTTTAGAAGTTCATGGTAAGTATTTTTTCTGATCACATTGATGATTTTTTGGAGCTGTTATTTAATGATTACAAGGTTTTTGGAAATTCCTTTGACGATTTGAATAATTTTGAATTTTTTTGAAAACCAGAATTGAGATGAATATTGTTTAAAATTTTGAAATGTGTCATTTCATAGTTGAGAGAGAATTTTTTTTTTGGTAATTTAATTTAGAAAAAATCATCTATGTGATAAATTCAATTCCATTACTAGCTTCTATGAAACATTTTAGATCATTTTTAGGACCTATATGATTCAACCGGTTGTTTATCAATGATTTTAGTAAGAAAGATCTCCCTCTATCTGTTATTCTTTCGAAAGATATTGATTTTGATTTCAATGGTGCATGTAGGGAATCCATTTTTGAGTTCGATCAGAGATTTATTACAACACATATGATTCATCAACCAATTTGGTAAGAACTATTCGTGCAACAATGTGATTCTTCCAACCAAGAAGTTGTAGAAATTCATTCTCTATGAATTCAGGGTGGTCCACAACTCTTTTAATATTATTCAAGAACATTTGTTATAACCCAATTTCATTACAAAACCACAAAAAAAGAGTTTATATAAGTAGTGTTTATTTTATAAATATTTTGATCATATCTGCTTATAAATAGTGTCACTTTGTTTTCTGATCATGATGATATTATGTACATGACGAAGAAGTCCAAAGCTAAACCAAGGCTGCTGAGTTGGATGTTACTACTTTAGGAGTTCAAAATAGAAATAGAGGACAATAAAGGGTCTAAGAAGCAAGTTGATGTTCATTTTAGTATACTTCCCAACAATAGAGAAGCTGAAATTAGACAAAAAGAACCATTGAATGATCACCTTCTCAAAGAGAAGTTGTACATGATTTAAGGAGAATTTCATTAGTATGCTGACATTATTAGTTATCTTATAACAAATCAAGTCTCATATAATTTAATTTCTCACCAAATTCACAAACTCAAATATGGATCTAGATATTAAATTTTTGATGATAAATTTAATTGGAAGATTTTCAAGGACCAAATGATAAAAAGATGTTTTCATGAGAGTGAAATTGGTCGTGTCATTTGTTTTATTTCACACTTTATATTTTGTAGGACACATTGGGCCAGAAAGGTCAAAAATTACAGTTTTAAAATCATGAATTTGTTGGTCCACCCATTTTAATGATGGTTAGGAATTTTACAAAATGTTACTCAAATGCCAATTTTTTTGATACATTTCAATGAGAAACAAAATACCCTGAAAACAACATAATTTTTGAGATATTTTAGAAGTATGGGTTATGGATATTGTGGGACCCTTCCAAATTTCTTTTTTAAATTAATATATCATTCTTGAGGTTGATTAGGTTTTATAATGGGTCGAAGCAGAATCCATTACGACTGACGATGCTAAAGTTGTTTTGAATTTTTTTAAGGATTACTTGTTTTATAGGTTTGGAGATCCTGGAGAAATAAACTATGATCAAGTAACTCCCATTTTCAATATGAGAGCGGAGGCTTTGCTGAAGAAGCATGTGGTTCATCTTAAAACATAACATCCAAATAATCCACAAAATAATGGCCAAGATAAACAGTGTAATTGGGAAATCAAAGAAATTTTGGTGGAGATATTTAAAAAAAGAAGGATTGGAGCTATAAGTTGGAACATAGATTATGGGATTACATGATATGCTGAAACAATCTGATTGGAAGGATTTTATATAGGCTAATTTATTGTAAAATATCTCACGTAATTATGGAATTTCAACAAAGGGAATATTAGGCCTTTTGGAAGATGAATTTGGATCTTGAAAGTATTGGGAATGATATAAGATTACAGTAGCAGTAGATGGAGGAAATTAGATAGAAAGATCATGAAAATTATAGGATTTTCAAAGTGAGAAAAATAGTGTATCATGAAAAGTTGATCCAACTAAAATACATCCATTATGGAGACAAAGTGTTTTTATTCAAATAAAGAATCATGTTGATTCATAGTAAACATTTTTCCTTAGGGGAAGGTCCATTTTTAGTTATTCATGTACATCACTTTAGAGTTTAGTAGATTATGAAGGATAGAGTGCAAGAGATATCAACATATAATAGACATAGCCTGATGAAATTCCCTAGGACCATTACATCTGATCCATTGGAGGAGGCCACACTCTATTAACCGATTTATCAATAAAATTCATCATGTCGTACCACTCCATTACACATTATTTCTTGATTTGATTAATTTTAAAATTTTCATACATGTTAAATACATTTTATTACAAAGTGGACAGTACATAATTTTTTAATGGGGGATGTAACCTTTTTTGTTTAGAATATTAATTTGTTGTTTTTTTTGAATTCCAAAAAATGGTGAGTGTCAAATTTTTGGGTGTTCTATTTTCAAATTTTGTGTGTTTTGAATCTTTTGAGATGAAATGATAATCATTTCCATTTTTTAAACAATATCAAATGAGTGAAAAAATTTATTCAATGAAACTCAGCTTAAATGAATGATAAAAAATGCATAGTTCATGTTCAAATCATTGGGTATTTCCTGAAAATTTCACTAATTTTGTAATCCATGCCACATTTCAATGTCATTATCTTTGAAGTAATATTATCATTAAGATTATAATATTTTTTTCATACAATTTTCCTTAACTCCACATCTAGAAATTACTAGACTATGATTTATTTAACAAGAATATTATTTGTTCCTGTCAAGAC
Source organism: Viscum album (assembly GCA_963277665.1). Lineage (NCBI taxonomy): Eukaryota > Viridiplantae > Streptophyta > Magnoliopsida > Santalales > Viscaceae > Viscum > Viscum album. The sequence continues at coordinate 121,004,847 of OY728128.1, forward strand.
ATGAGGTTTTGAAGTAAATTTGTTTTAAATAATTGAGTAATTTTATTGGTTTTGAAGCCCAAATTTTAAATAGAATCATTTTCATTATAGACTTACTATTAATTTTATTACTTATATCCCTTGTAATTCATTAACTTCATGTAATTCTAGCCACATTATCTTCAAATATCCCCTATCCAACCTTCTCATAAAGTGAAATTGCATGGTCTAGTTGAACTTTTATCTGGTGGGATGTTGTCTAGTATTGTGCTATCGAATTTGGTAAAACATTGTGTTGGAAAAAAATTATGAATATATGTGTTTTCTTCTGAAAAAATTAATTTTTTAACTTTTTTCCTTTTCTTTATATTTCATGATAAGAGATGTTGTGTCTTTCTGGATCTTTTAATAGAGAAATAATGTTTTTCCTTCTATATAGCATTCAAGGAAAATTATTTTTTACATGATTGAAATTATTATGATAAAATGATGAATTTTTTACACTTTACATGAGTTTTCATGATTATGGATCTGATTTTCTACTAATGGAGTGAGGAGGGGACCATACTTGAGTAAAAATTAGAATCTTCTAATTTTTCATCAAATGAGCCATGCCTTCCTCATTCATCCTCCAAACATTTAACATATAAATAATACCAATATATATACATGTAACAACCCTGAAATTTACTGATGAAAAACACATATCCATGACTCATATTATGTATATAAGTATGAATTTATCGAAACTATGGTTTCACTTCCATTAGTTTGAATGAAAAAGCCTTGTTGAAAGTTTACATTTGTGATTTGAGAGAAATCATTTGAGGTAGGTGTCATTGTGCATGGGAGGATAAATTAAGAATTAAAATAAAGATTGATATGAGTGGTGAACAGGAAATATTGGTTTTTATGAGACATTTTTTCATTTCTTTCATGGTATATAATTGGTGGATCTCATGTGTTCTGAATTTACATTAATTTGATTTTGTTGCTAACATATTTAGGTGTACAAGTTCTATGTGAGGGAGAATTGATAGAAATAATATTTTAATTATTTTTTATATGGTTTTAAATTATTTAATCCATTCAAATTCATAAATTTTAGTTTATTTGATTCATTTTTTGTATATTTTGGTCTTAATTGTGAAATTTTTGTATTTCTAGAAATTCAACAGATTTATGGATCTTATATATTATGAGTTTATAATTTAAACATTTGATTGAAATTGAGTGATTTATTAGGATTTTTTGGGGCTTCAACATTGTCTTCCAGACCTAGATTGAGTTGGAGACACAATGGATTTGAAAAATAAATAAATTGGAAAAAATTTGGTGGCCAACGGATTGAACCCAACATGAGTTATTTAATCATATCTCACCCTAGTAACACCAAATGAATATATTGTAGCTGGATTGAAAATTGGACTCCTAAAATCCTATTCATTGTAAATTTCCAGAATTAATAAATTTATTAAGGAATCCATTTCATGCGGCAAAGTGGAGCTAGTTGAGAAGTGTCTTTCAGCTAAAAAGTATTCATAATTAAGTTGAGTATTTTTTTTTGACAATTTTCCAAATAAACTTATATTTTGGGCGTACATGGAAATGAGATAGGGTAAAAACATTTATGAATAGAATATACTAATATTCAGAAATATTTTATTCTTATTTTACTCAACTATTAGAGTTTTGAATCTAGAGAAATTTTTTTCGACACCCTAATCTTCTAAATTTGTGTGTCCACTATCATTCAAGGGTTGTTGAAGAAGGTGTAAGAGGGTAAGTTATGAGATATTGGACTCTTGAATTATTATTTGATTTGACTTTTCATTATTAATATTTTAATTATTTATACATCTTCTCCTTTTAATTATCTTACTCTTCCCATGGAGGGGTAAATCCTTTGAGTGATCGGGGGAAGGGGAAGTTTAACTTTTGTAATGTCAAAGTATTGTGCATAAATGAAAGAATATATTTTATAAATGAATGATTTAAATTTTTATTGATATTTAATTATCATAATAAAATTTAATTATTTGGTTTTAGTTTCATTAATTTTTATTTCTTTGACTGAAGAATATTAAACTCCCTCCACCTAATTCAATTTGTCTAGATCAACAATATTGAGTAAAGTGGTTAGAGTATAGTGATTATTGGCACATGTGTGGAACTGTTGAATAATTTCTAGATTTATAAGGACAAATTATTCATTTTTTGGTCTTTCCTTATCTATTTTTTAATTATTTACGAACTTCCATATACATAGGAGTGTGTTTTATTGATTTATTCAACAAAGAATAATTGATAACTTGATCAACGAGTCTTTCATTATTCAATCAATAGGATGGGTGGGGAATGATCATAACAAATATGATGACAATAACAAATGTGATCATGCCATTACCACATCACTCTCTTCATCCATCATTGTTCAACCCTCATTTTTAATTTCATTATTTATTTTTAAACACATAAAATTTCAAAAAAAAATGTTGTACATCTTTCTCATACATAACTGAAAAATGTGATTGTTGTGTGTTTTTCTCTATATATAACCTAGGTAATTCACATTGCTAATTTTTACATTAAAAATTGATTGTTTTCTGTCACTCCTCGTGTTAGTAACATGTCACCAAGCACAATACAAGTCCCCTAGACCTGTTCCTCGCAAGGGTTTTGGTCATGTAATCTATATGGCCACGCACTTC